>JAQPPZ010016356.1:6866015-8184531 GCA_028583015.1 Wollemia nobilis | reverse complement strand
CACTTCACCCAAATTGCTGCATCACAATCGAACGATCATCTTCTTCCTTTTGCGCACTCTACTTCCTTTGTGAATTTCACACTTAGCACGATTCGACACGACCAAATTTTACACTCTGCGCACTATGACAAAACTTCACACATATCGACAACTTGCACACTGCTCACTATGACCAAACTTCGCACTCTTCTCCGAACTTCACACTCAACTCAGCAACTCTTCAAACAACCTTCCTTTTATAACAATATTTTTCATGATGAAAACTCTAATCTCAGTCGGTTGTAAACCCTACTCTCAGTCGACTGCAAACCCTAGTCTTCATCGGTTGCAAACCCTAATCTTCGTCGGCTTACATCGGTCTTCGTCGGCTTCAACTACCCCTGTAACTCTTCTATTGCTGTTGCCATGAAAACACAACATGTCATGATATCATGACACTTTCACCTTCGTACGCTTTCTCTTAGCTTTGGCCCACGAGAATACAACATGTAGCGATATCGCTACACTTTTTCTTCCGTACGCTTTCTCTTAGCTTTGGCCTACGAGAATACAACATGTAGCGATATCGCTACACTTTTCTTTGTACTCTCTTTACTTTAATATGTGATATAACTTTTTCTTCTTCTCTTCTTTAGTCGCAAAAATGCGACAATGTCGCGATATCGTGACACTTTTTCTCCTTAGCGCTTTATCTTGCCTTTGGGTCATGAAAATGTGACATGTCGCGATATCACGACACTTTTTCTCCTTAGCGCTTTTACTTGCCTTTGGGTCACGAAAATGCGACATGTCGCGATATCGCGACACTTTTCTCCTTAGCGCTTTTTCTTGCCTTCGGGTCATGAAAACTCGACATGTCACGATATCATGACACTTTTTCTCCTTAGCGCTTTTACTTGCCTTTGGGTCATGAAAATACATGTCGTGATATCGTGACACTTTTCTCCTTAGCACTTTTCTTGCCTTCGGGAAAACCCGACATGTCATGATATCGTGACACTTTTTCTCCTTAGCACTTTCTCTTGCCTTCGGGTCGTGAAAACCCGACATGTCATGATATCGTGACACTTTTTCTTTCGGACTCTCTCTCGTGCAACATGTCATGAAATCGTGACACTTTTTCGTCCGTACAAACTTCCTTGCAATATGTCATGAAATCGTGACACTTTTTCTACTTGTCTTTTTCTCTTCCGATATGTCACGAAATCGTGACACTTTTTCTTCCGTACTATCTTTCTTGCAATATGTCACGAAATCGTGACACTTTTCTTACTTGTTCTTTTTCCTTCGAACTTGTCACGAAATCGCGACACTTCTTCCTGCTCTTTCTCTCTCTTCGAACTTGTCACGAAATCGTGATAGTTTATCCTACCTTTTCTCTCTCTTCCAACATGTCACGAAATCGTGACAGTTTTTCTTGCTTTTTCTCTCTTCCAATATGTCACGAAATCGTGACAGTTTTTCTTGCCTGTTGTATATGTCGCGATATCGCGACACTTTTCTTACTTGTCTTTTTCTTTGATCTTTTGCATATGGGCCACTTCGGTTTTCTTGGACAATCACTGTACATACTCTGAGTAACCTTTGAACTCCTGTCTTCTGCATCTGAAAGGCTTTTGAACTTCCTGTCCACTGCATCAATAGATCTAACTGACTGTGTTGACAACAATGACAATACTGTTGCTGCACCTTGCTCAACACTTCGTACACTCAGTTATAGGGGCAACTATACTACTGAAGTTCCTGATGAACTTCCTGTAAAAGGTAGCTATTCCATGAAAGCTCCTTACTTCTGTTATAGATCATGGAAGAGGCCATTCCAAAATTGCCTTCACTTTCTCATCATCCATCCTCATGCCATCTCTCGAGATTACAAATCCCAAAAACACTAAACTATCTTGAACAAATCTATATTTCTTTAGGTTGACATACAATTTCTCCTTCCTAAACATGTCTAACACTAATTTCAGGTGTAAAAAAAGGTCTTCTTAACTTTTACTATAAATCAAAATATCATCAAAATACACAAAATCAAACTTCCTAAACATGTCTAACACTAATTTCAGGTGTAAAAAAATGTCTTCTTAACTTTTACTATAAATCAAAATATCATCAAAATACACAAAATCAAACTTACCATTATATTCCCATAGTACTCTATTCATCAACTGCATAAATATACTGGGTGCATTAGAGAACCCAAATGGCATCACCATCCACTCATACAATCTGTCTTTTGTCTTAAAAGTTATCTTCCATTCATCCCCTTCTCAAATTCTGATATGGTAGTAGCCACTCCGCTGATCAATTTTACTAAAGTATTTAGCTCCAGCTAATCCATCCATCATGTCATCCACTCTCAACATAGGATACAGATACTTTATTATGATTTTGTTTATGGCTCTACTGTCTACACACATTCACCAGTCACCATCTTTCTTCGGGGTCAAAAATGCTGGAGTTGCATATGGAATCATACTCTCCCTAACTAATCCTTTCTTTATCAAATCTATCACTTGCCTACTCAACTCTGCATTTTGTATCATGTTCAACCGATAAGTTATCTGATTTGGGAGCATTGATCCTGGAATCAAATCCATGTAATGTTGGATATCTCTTTTTTGTGGTAGCCCATCTGGTAACTCCTCTGGTGTGATATCTTTATATTCACTTAGCAACTTAGCGACTGTTGTAGGCATAACCACTTCCTTTATTTTTAGATTTCTAGCTATTAAGGCATAATAGAATCTAGCATCCCTGATCTCTGCAAGAAACTCCTTCATCGTCAATAAGGTCTCACTGAGTCCATCCTCCTTCAGAGGTACAGGAACTACCTTTACACCATCTGTATAGAATGTGTAAGTATTATTTCTCTCATTATGGTTAGTATCCATGTTGTACTACCAAGGTATTCCCAATAGAATGTGATATGCATCCATCGAGATCACATCACACCACACTTCATCCTTGTAAGTGCTCCCAATTGAAAATTTAATTAAACACCTCTGATCTACTGTTACCTCATTCCCCTTCTTAACCCATGAGATGCAATATGGATATGGATGTTTTTCACATTTCAGGTGCATTTTATCAACCATGACATTTGACACCATATTCTCACAACTACCACCATAAATGACAATGTTACATACCTTCCCTCCTTATGTACACCTTGTTCAAAATATGTTCATTCATAGCCAAGAATCTTCACCATTTATGGTCTTCCCCTTTGATTTTCTCTACACCATCTCTTTATTAGGAGAAATCAATGTCCTCCTTATCATAAGTGCTTCCCCCATGTCAGCAACAACTTCATCCTCATCCTACTCTTCCATCTCAACCAGATTGATCCTTCCTTGTCCTCCTTGACCCCTTTCTTGGACATCACATTGGGGACACTCAAATGCTCTATGACCCTCATCACCACATCCATAATAGGTATACGACCTCCTCGAATCATTCCCATTTCATCCACCATCGTAACCTCTACCTCGTTGGTATCCTCTTCCTCTTAGATTTTGCCCATCTTCTTCTTGTTTAGTAGGTATTGAGGATTCTCCCTTGAGAAAATTAGATCCACTTCGACCCTGACCTGAAGAGGGTGTGAATCCTTTCTTACCTCTTCTATTAATCCTTTTCAATTTATCCTCTGCCTTAAGGGTAATTTGATACACATCCTCCACTGTAAGAGTGTGATGCATGCTCATCTCATCTTGAATAGCAAAACTTAGGCTATTTACATACCTAGCAGCTTTTTGGTCCTTCATCTCATTGTGCTCCACTCGAACGGATAGCTTCTAGAATTCATTAGTATAGTCCTCAATGCTTTGATCCTTCTGTCAGGTATTATGAAATCTATGAAATAGGGTTTAGGAGTAGTCTACAGGTATACATTTTTCCTATAACTTCTTCTTCATCTTTTTCCAATCCCTGATATTTTCTTTTCCATTCCTCTATCGTGTAGTCTATAAATTATCCCACAAAATCAATGCATGTCCTTTCAACTTTGTGCATGCGAGCTTAACCTTCTTCTCTTCAGCAAGGTTACTCCATTCAAAATATTTTTCTAGGCTATTGATCCAATCGATCAACTCCTCTGGTTTCAACCCACAAGCATACTCGGGAACCTCGATCTTGATCCCATATCGATTCCCCTTAAGCCCCTCTAGAGCTCATATCAGTTTATTTTCAAAATTGTGTCCTTCTTCCTCTGGACCCTCTAGTTCTACTTCTGCATGGACCTCAGATCCACGTTTCTCAAGTATATTTTCATCATCATATCCTTGATCTGCACATGCCCTGGGATGTCTCTTTCCCATGTGATCAATCACACTAGTTAGTCATGCTATTTCTACATTTAAATCCTTAATTTGCCTATTCATCTGGGCATATCTTCTAGGTGGCATCTTCCCTCCACTAGCGAGATCACACCTACTCTAATACCAAATGGTGTAAACTCATCTACAAGAGACCAACAAAATGGACTCCAATCACATAACACAAATGCAATAATGAAATAAAACTACCAATTGATATTCTTATCATTCCTGAATTCACACCCCTTCTACAAAATATTACAATCCATCATATAGCAACCGAAAACCAAAGAAACCCTAAAAATGTCTTTTTTCTAAAAACTGCTAAAAATAGATATTTTTCCTAAAAACTACTAAAAATAGAAATGAGTCAGATTGTGCCCAAATTTTTTGCACACATCCCTCTTACAATAATGAACTTTAATTTAAAATATTAGGTCTCAACTTAAGGTATAACAAAATATAATAAACTTCTAACAACCAAAAAAACCCAAAAAACTTGGGAACCTATTCTAAAAGCTAATTTTGGGGCACTAGATGTCGGAGTTAGGTCCCAAAAACATGATTTTTGTAGCATCAGGAGGATCAATGATCATCCTAATGTACAACATGTATGCGGAACCACCTGTTAAATTTCAAGGCAAACGGGCGTACGGTTCACAAGTTATGGCTCCAACAAGGTGCATCAAAAAATGATAGACTTAATGAATGTAAAGAACATACTGGGGATTTGTATATCATTTTATACATTTTATTGAAGATAAAAGAGCTCTGGGTAGAATATACCTGAATTGCTTTAGTTGAGAAAAGTACATTGAAATATATGATCATTGTTTGTATGCAAGATTTGGGAAAGATATGAGCATTGTTTTTATGCAAGAATTGAGTAGGTTTTGTGAGCAGTTTTGGTGGGCATAATTGAGAAGGTTTGGTGAGAAAAATTGAGCAGGCTTTGTGAGCAGTTTTGAGTAGGTTTGGTGAGAAAAATTGAGAAGGTTTTATGAGCAGATTTGAGCAGGTTTTATGAGAAATTTTTTGATCATATTTGGTGAGTAGATTTGAACAGGTTTTGTGAGCGGGATTGAGTAAGTTTTATGATCATATTTGAGCAAGTTTTTCTGAGTATATTTGAGCATATTTGTTAGTAGGTTTAGAATAAATTTGAGAAGAGTTGTGATGAGGATTTTGAGAAAACTAGAGCAGAGGGGATTGGTGTCTCTTGTGGAGTGGTGTCCACAAAAATAGAGTAGATGGGATCGATGTCTCCTGTGGAGTGGTGTCCACAAAACTAGAGTAGATGGGATCGGTGTCCATAAAACTAGATTATAGGGGATTGGTGTCTCCTATGGAGTGGTGTCCACAAAAACATAGTAGAGGGTATTGGTGTCTCTTGTGGAGTGGTGTCCACAAAACTAGAGCAATGGGGATTGGTCTCTTGTGGAGTGGTGTCCACAAAACTAGAGTAGAGGGGATTGGTGTCTCCTGTGGAGTGGTTTCCATGAACTTGAGAGGGAATCAGTGTCTCCTATGGATTGATGTCCAAAAACTTGTGAGAGGGGATAGGTGTCTCCTATGGATAGATTTCCACAAATATTGTAATAAGGAATTGGTTACCATGAAATTTTTTGAGAAATTTATAAGTAATATTTCTCTATGGATGTAGCCCACATTGGGTGAACCATGTTAAATTTGTGTCTCTCATACGTGTGATGATTTATGCATTGTTTCATTTACTATATTGATATTATTTTTGTTATCATTTGGATTAAAAAATGAAAATTTTTATCTTATATTGTTCACCCCCCTTGCAGTATAAGCTTGTGTTCTTCATAATCAAATTGCATTCAAGGTTATCCACATTCTAAATATTATTATATGTGTCTATTTGTAAATGATTATGGACTAACTACTATGCATCCCCTCTTAGTCTAATAAATTAGAGCATTCACGGATAATTATTAGACTCTATTAGAAATATAGTGAAATTCATTTTTGTTATTTTGTGTGAAACCTAAAGTCTTCTACTCAAATATTTTAAATTTTATATTTTTTAATTTAATAAATAGTATTTATCTTAATGTTGGTTGAAAAGAGTTGTATAATGATACATATATTAATATCTATAATATTATTTTAAAATCCAAAAAATTATCTTCCTATCTTGAACATCTTACAATCCACATACTATTCGTTAGATGTATATGTCGCAAACCATCCCATCATTACAATAATTACATCTAGAGAAAATGTAGGGAGATGACATATTAAAATTTGTCACATAAATAAGGATTAATGTCCACTATTGTTTTTCTACCAAATCCACATGGACATAAATATTCTATTACCAATTCTCATGGAGGGACTCCATTTCCCTAACAATGTTCATCATAAACCACCTCAAATATGAGTAGAAAAAGGGGGTGTTGAAGTTGAATATTAAAATATCTAATAGGAAGGGACATGAAATTACAAGTGTTACCATATCAACCTAAATTACTATAATTTTTTTACTTTCAACCAATACTCTTAAGAAGTCTTCTCAAAATTAAAATTACCCTCAAATAATGATAGTGAAAAAGGAATTCACAATTACAATTATATAAGTAATTATGTTCAATATTTGGATTAGGTTAATGGTTAATTTTGTATTTTCATGGTTGTAAGCCATTACAATAATCAAATTGCATTCAAGGTTATCCACATTCTAAATATTATTATATGTGCCTATTTGTAAATTATTAGGGACTAGCCACTATGCGCTCCATGTCAGTATAAGGAATTATAGCATTCATGAAGAATTATTAGAATCTATTAGAAATCTAGTGAAAGTCATTTTTGTTATTTTATGTGAAACATAAAGTCTTCTATTCAAATATTTTAAATGTTATATTTTTTAATTTAATAAATGGAATTTATCTCAATGTTGATTGACAAAGAGTTGTATAATGATATATATATTGATCACAATAAGATTATTTTAAAATCCCAAAAATGTATCTTTCTATTGAGCATGCAAATGACACATTTTCAAGGGTAGGACAACATACTTGGAATAGAGATATATTCCCTCTTGAAAGGGAAGTATTTCCCCCAAGGTTTGGGTATGCCAAGTCTTGGCCAGTGCGGATAGACTCAGAGGTCGTTGATAATTGTTCCTTCAAGGGGCCTTTGTTGGTTATGTTTCAAAATATAAATTTCTTGGTACAATGCTTAAATATGAAATGCTTAACTGTCTAAAAATAATTCTACTACACAGATATCTTGATATACATGAGCTAAGTAGAATTAAAACTAGACAACAAAAGTTAAATTTTAATCTATGTAAACAATGGTTTCCCAATTAGTATCATTAATTGCACTTAATATTTATCACCTATATAATAGCAATGGTCATTTTGAAGTTGCATAAAATTGTAAAATACCCTACAAGAAACCAACTTCAATGCTCCAAACAAAAGCTAATCTACTCTTAATCCAAACTATATATAAAAAAAAGTCAAAGGTTTAAGGGTAAGAGAAAAGAAAGAAAAATAAGCAATCTAATACTGCATTAAACTCTAGTTTTGGTCCAATAAAGCAACAAGTCTGATTTAAACTAATCTTGATCTGATCAGTATTAAAATAACCTAAGGATCGAGATGGTGCAATTCTCAAAGGATCAATAGGCAATGAAATGAACTGCAGACAACCACCATCAACATGTGTAGATTGAACACATCTAATTTGAAAAGCCTTTTATTATAAAGATATTCATTGAGTACATGAATTCAAATTTATCCACTTCGATGGATTAGAAGAACAAATCTTAGAACAATAGATGCTTGGTTTAAAAATGCCATCCAATTACAAGCAAAAAATGTAAAGAAGAAAATCTAAAGAGGTCAACTAACAAATGGTTTTCAAATTTTGTAACAAACTAGTGAGCCACTATTTATACAATTTTTTTGGCCTTCACTTAATGTTACATTTATAATTAATTGCTCTTCAATTCCATGGTATGCTTCTTGAGGTTACATTCTAGTCATATTGTAATCATATATCATTAAATTTTAATTTGTATGATGCTCAAGAATTTTGGAATGGCCATGCCTCATTAACTCTCCATTACTCTACAAAATCTAGGTTGATCATTGATTTCCCATATCTTCCATCTTGCACGATTATATTTTTCCAGTCTGCATTAAATTTCCATGTTTACCATTATGTCCACCACATTTTATTTAGCCACTAGCAAATATTCTGTAAAATAAAATATAAAAAAAACAAAACTTAGAACTTTAATTCTATTAGTAATTTATTTATTTTAATTTTTTAATTATTTTTTTATTTTTTTATATTTCCCTAAGGTTTTACATTTTCTATTAAATTTTTATGGTTAGAACCCCTCATGTGCCAAGCCGAAGTAGTCATTTTAATACATTATTAGGTTTAGGGGTGAATGAATTCGAGTCATCGATGTTGCTCACCTACTAATCTCTATCGTTGAATTTTGTGCTTGCAATTTCCTTTAGATTTTTGTCAAGTTTGAAATTTTGATCTTGTCCATTAAGGCTTTTCAGGGGGAAAAATCTTGGTAATCAAAGCTTGCATGATTATAAAATGACACCACTTATTTTCCAATCCTATCCATTGGAGATAATACATAGAGTGATCTTGGTCGTTGATGTGTTTTGGTGAATTATCGCTAGCTTCTTGGGTTAATCATAGCCATCGGATAGATATAAAAGATAAATCCTATCCATTTCTTGGAATTCTTATCCTTTTTGCATTCTCAACACTTCCTATCTTGAACATATTATAATCCACATACTATTTGTTAGATATATATAGCAAGCAAGCCCATCATTACAATCATTATACCTAAAGAAAATGTAGAGAAATGACATGTTAAAATTTGTCACATAAATTAGGATTAATATCCACTATTGTTGTTCTATCAAATCCACATGGGCATAAACATTATATTACCAATTCTCAGGTAGGGACTGCATGCCCATGGAAATGTTCATCATAAACCACCTCAAATATGAGTAGAAAAAGGTGATGGTGACATTTAATATTAAAAGATCTATTGGAAGAAGGGGACGTGAACTTACAAGAATTACCAATACTCTCAAGTAGTCTTCTCAAAATTTAGATTGCCCTTAAACAATGATAGTGAAAAGGAAATTCACAATTACATTTATAGAAGTAATTTAGTTCAATCTTTGGATTAGGTTAATGGTTAGTTTTTTAGTCTCACATTGTAAGCCATTACAATAATCAAATTGCATTCAAGGTTATCCATATTATAAATATTATTAAATGTACCTATTTATAAATTATTAGGGTGTAACCACAATGCAATCCATGCTAGTCTAAGGAATTAGAGCATTCATGCAGAATTATTAGAATCTATTAGAAACCTAGTGAAAGTAATTTTTGTTATTTTATGTGAAACCTAAAGTATTATATTCAAGTATTTTAAATGTTGTATTTTTAATTTAATAAATGGATTTTATCTCAATGTTGATGGACAAATTGTTGTATAATGATACACATATATTGATCTCTATAATATTATTTTAAAAGTAAAAAAAAATATCTTCCTATTGGGAACATCTTACAATCCACATACTATTATTTAGATGTATATATAGCAATCCATCCCATAACTACAATCATTATATTTAGAGCAAAATTTAAAGAGATGACATGTTAAAATTTACCACATAAATTGGGATTAATGTCCAGTATGGGTGGATTAAATTAAATTTTTATTATGCTGCAAAGGGAAACCCTGATCGATCTGAAGCGGGTGGTATCTTCAGAGATAATAAATGTAAGGTAATCCTTGCTTTCATCGAGTTTTTAGGAATCCAGTCTAACCAAAATGTTGAAGCCAAGGCTCTTTGGCATGGTCTATTGTTAGGAAAAGATATTTTTGATAGGATTCTTGTTGAGGGTGACTCCCTTTCAATCATTAATTATTTAGAAAATTCCAAATTTCCTTTGTGGAAAATAAGGAACTGTATTGAAGAAGCTAGAAATCTCAAAATAAATTTTTAAGATATCATCTTCCAACACACATTCAGAGAAAATAACAAAGTTGCTGATGCTTTAGCAAATTTTGGTACCCGAATCACTGACTTGATGTGTTGGACCACTAACATTCCTCAATTTTTGGCCCAAGTCATTGATCAGGAAAATTTAACTTCAAGCATCATTCTTGTTGACGTGGAGCAAGTCAGCCATCCTCCTCATGATCCCGATGCTAGAATTTCCTAATTTTCTAATAAATTAGTCCCTTGCCTTTTTGGGTTTTGGGCTTCACATGATTGTTAGTCTAGTCAACTTGGGAAGTCGATTTCACATTTTTCAAAGAATTTATTTTGGTGTCCTTCCTTGTCTTGAAAAGGGATGTTGATCCTTTCTCCAAAGCATTACCCCTGTTGTCCTCACCCATTTTAATTGTCACCAATCCATTGTCATTACTCCGATCCATCCTCTCACTTTGTCCTTCCACATCATCATACTTCTGCGTGTCTACCCTCATTTTTTTATGTACATATTTGATATTACCTTTTTTTGGGATTGTGTTTATGATTCTCACATGATATCTTATAGCAATCGAAATTATAGCTTTTACCGTGAGGGCTTTGAAGTGTGCAGTTCTTTTCACCTCCCTAGGTGGCACTCGTGCCGAGATTACCATCGGTCCATTGTTGGTCTATTTGTCTCAATTTTTTCCTTTTATAGTACCCAAATTTAAACTTCCTTCATTGTTCTCTCATTTAGTTGTTCATCCAAAGTAATCCCCATATTTATGAGGTAATCATGGATTATGTTGAACCTATTAAGGTTTTCTTGGATTCCATTACTGAGGTAATCCTTGTTGGTAAAGGGTTTCTCTCATTCTCCCACATGTTTGAAGGTGAAGACCCTAAAGTTACATTGGTGTTCATGGAGACTTGGTACAATGGTAAGGTCACCATCTATGGCAAGACCTATGTCCTGGATATCAAAGTTCTTTTTGAATTGACCGAACAACAACCAAAAGGAAGATCAATTAAAAAATAGCATAATTCGGATGTTGAATTGAAGGACGTCAGGGATAAGGAGCTCTATATAAGGGCTCATCTTGGCATGTGGTGTGATGAGTGATCTTTTATGTGGGGGAGTGTTCTCAAACTGATCATTGAGTATGTGACTGTGGATGATCCTGACAAACTATTGCACAACTTTCACTTCTTCTTTTACAACAATTTACATGATGTAAGTGTAGTCAATATACCTCAATGTCTTTTAATTATGTCAATTACACCATTGAGCATTGTAGGGAACAAAATGGGTCAGAACTTCCTACCCATCATGGCCTATTCAATATTATATTCAAACATTGGCTACTTCATTGTCTTGATGGTATTGTTATTACTCCTACCCCCATATCCAAATAGAGTCCTCTGAAACCTAGTTCATCCCAAACCATACCTCAATATTCTTGTACTCCAAGGTTGTCTGCCAAAAAGTAGAAAATCATTGAAAGTGTTTGAGAATTAAGAAAGAGGTCCAGAAGTGCTTCACCTGAACCTGAGAGTGATACTGAACCTGAACAAAAACCCTTGCGTTCCTTTGCTCAACTGAAGAATAAGGCTAAACAAAAAGATTCATTGGTCATTGAGTCTAATGATTAAGACAAGAACATCCATGATCGTTGCATGTAGAAGTTCATAATTTAGTCTGTGATAAATTGTATTATTCACCTGGTTTATTTATGTAATGCTCTTAACTTATGGTTTTTTAAGAAGTCTTTTACTGAAAGCACATAAGAAGTTCCTACTAAAAAGCTGAGGAAGGTGACTGTCAAAACTGAGGGTATCCCTACCAAGGATAATACTATTGAGATGGACACACTAAATGTTGGAAATCAATATTTTGGGGTCAACCCTAATCCTAATAGTTAAGGGTACCCACTCTAGTTTGGGGGGTTGTTGTTCAAATTTTGATGCTTTTGGGTTCATGTATTAGTTTTGTATGAAATTTTATTTCCTGGTGCTGACTGAGGATAGCCTTTTATTTTGTTCCTCTTTGGTTTTTTTCTTTTGATCCTCTCTGTTCCTATGGCTGTGGATGGATTTTTGTATTTAGGTTTTGGGGCCCTATCAAAACACGTTTGATATATAAATTTTAATATATTTAACCGATCAAAAAAAATGTCCACTATTATTGTTATACCAAATCCATATGGATATAAACATTTTATTACCAATTATCATGGAGGGACTCCATGCCCCTGGCAATTTTCATCATAAACAACCTAAAATATGAGTAGAAAAAGGAGGTGATGAGATTGAATCTTAAAATATCTATTGGAAGGAGGGTACATGAACTTATAAGCATTACCATATCAACCTATTGCTATATATTTTTTACATTCAACCAATACTCTCAAGTTCTTTTCCATCCTGACACAAGATATAACACCTTGGCAGGTTAACACCTAGATTCTGCCTCACACAATAATGACCAATTTGGTTGTCCCAAGAAAAATATTGATGAGTCTAATTTTTAGGTTTATATCCCCAAATAAAGGGGTTAAATACATTAAATCTTAGTAAATTATAATATCTACACATGATCCCCTCTAAGAAAAATTGAAAATATGCATAACTAAAGTCAAATTTACTCAATTTACTAAATGTGCTTTCTAAATCCTTCCCTTAATATTTTTCAACAAAAATCTCTCTTCATTACAATCTTAAGTTTCATTACTTGGCCATATTATAGTGGGTGGTTGTTCTATACCCTTTATACCAATCCTCACCTATCTTGGCTAGGTTGTCATATCATCTGGCTATTAGAAAAAATAATTTTCCTTCATACAATCATTATTTTCCTTTTTCTTACATTTTTTACTATCTAGACATAATAACTGACTACTTTAGAGTTTTTTTCTTTCTTTATGCAAACCCATTTCCCTCTAATAATTTGACCATCATTTATATTATCTTCCCATATCTATTAGTGAACTCCCCTCCACTCTCCTTCTCATGCCAATTCACTCACCCTCTCTGCCCTATCCTATTGATTCAATCCCCCTACCTTAATAAACCCTAAAATTTAAAATAATTTTAAAATAAAATATTTAAAATAAACCCCATTTTCCCCCTTACCTCCTCTTTCCATTGAATCACTAGTATTTCCCCTCAACTTTCTTGTTGCTCTGTTGAACTTCCCTTTTTTTTATTTTTTTCTCTTTCTTCTTCTTTCTCAACACTACCCACCTTACCCCACTTTTTAATTTCTTATATATAAAAATGTATAATTTTTTAAAAGAAGAAAAAATATTAAAATAATTATGATGTTGCTTCCACAATAGGGTGGATTTGGTCTATCTAGTATTAGTAGGAATATGTAGAGGTTTGAATGTATCCAAGGCAACATACTCACTACTAACAAACCATCAAACTATTGATTGACACATTTGAAGGAGAAAAAGATTTTGTAGTCTATAGAGATCTCAATTTTCTCCTTAAGAGTGGATACTCTTTAACCACCAATAATCAAACTTAGATATAGTACCTTGAATGGAAAATTCTTGGGAAATAACTTACCTCTTCTAGTGTAGGATAATTGGATCTAACAAAATTGGGGTTCCTATGAAGATCTTCACTTCCTCTTACACAATTCTCCCCTTATCATATACAATAATAAAAAGAAGAGAGAAATTTGAAATAAGGCCTATGGTATATGAAGAGGTAAGTCTATATGCTAGACTTGGGTCCCAAATATTTAATCTAACTAAAAAATTTAAAGATCTTCCTCTTAAAGGGGTCTACCTTCAAGGCCTATCAAATTATATGTGGACAATAAAGTGTTATAATGTGATATATGTGGACAACAAAGTGTTATAAGGTGATAAAAAATGCTTTGGAAAAGTGTGTAGAATTAGCCATAAATGCAACAGTAGCATCTACTACTACATGCACCAATATCTTCTTTCATGTATATGCTAAAAGAACATGAAATAGTATCCCTTCTAATACCGACAAGTAACCTAGCCCAAATTATATCTTTCAATCCTCCCAATATTCATTTTAACCAAAGCAATCACCTTAAGAAGATATTGACCACCCATAGGGAACAAGTTACTGGAAGTTAAAGACCTTAGAAAATATAAAATGTAGAGGGCTAAAATACACACCAATCTTATTTCAAGACTAGAAAGGAATTTCTTTAAGATAACTTCACCATACTTAAGGAAGATATCATAGTTGAATCTAAGGATCATCCTCACAATATTCATAGACTAATGATGCCACTAGAAGTAAAGTTAGTATAGAGACTACCTCATGTGGCAAATTTTGAATAAGTAACTAAAATAAAATAGAGCACAATAGATTATACCATAAAAAACATAAATATTTTTAGTTCCACATATAATAACATATCTCCCACACAATGACCCACAAATATTGCAATTTAGGAGCCTTCAAATGGACAAGGCTTCTAAGTATGGCAAGGGGTAAGGATTTTTGATATAAGAATTGACCTATATCAAATATAATTTAATGATATGGAAGGTATGAACAAGGCTATATCACTATCAATTGAAAGAGTGAGTAATACTCAGATTGATTATAGTTCCTCAATATCTTCTATTAGAATAGAAAATATAGATTCGAAACACCCTCAAGTCTATAGTTTAGCCTACAAATTAGTTTTCATATACAAAAATGATCTCCTTAAAGATTCAATCGACATGGGTTTGGTAATAAAAAAAATGTAGAGTGTCAAATGTCATAAAAATAGTGTTGAAGTCCCATGAATTAATCAATTAAGATAAGTATCTTCAACAATGTGATCTTATGAGGTCCGATATGTAGACCAATTGGTTCATCTAAACCCCATAAGGGGGTGGAGGTCTAAGGTTCAAATCTCGGGCCTCACCGGACTGAACGCTTGTCCCTTTCCTAGTGCTTTTAGCGGCGTAAAAGGTTTAAAATGATTGTGGCATGGTGGTTATAGAGGTGGACTGCACGAATATCTGTGTGGCGGCTTTCGAGGCAGACAACGTAGAATAATGTGGTGGCCATAAAATCTGGACAGCCTGCTTGGATTCATGGTAGCTACCGATTCCACCATGTAAATACAAAAAAAAAAATGTGATCTTATGTAATTTGGGCAATCGAATGTCTTCTCCAAATATCTTATGTAATTTTACCAATCCATTGTGTCCAAATGCCATGCAAACCAAATCTCTTATAATTTATCAAGCAAACACTTCCTTATGATTGAGTTTTTAAATATCAAAGGGAGGCAATAATTTTTTTTAAATGTATTTTAAAAAATATCAATCCATAGATCTAGAGGCTAATACTTCCTCATCCACATACCAAACATAGTGCATAATAAACAAAATGAAAGCATAATGTCTCCTACCTTAGTATTGGAGATCCAAATTGTATTGTTCTTCATTTATAAATACAAATTCCTTGGACTCAATGATTTCCCACTAGGTTTCTTTCATTAGTTTTAGGATATTATGGAGAAAGATATCCTGCAATCCCTCAAAAAAATAATTTTATCATAAAATATCCCCAAGGACTAAAATATATGTATATTGTACTCATTCCTAAGTACAATAACCTCCAAATATTTATGAATTTCCACCCTATATTTATATATAACACTATTCTTAAATTATTAGCATAGATCTTAGCAGAGATATTAAAGTTGATCTTGTCCAAGATCATATATCTTGAATAAGGAGGATTCATTTATAGAAAAAAAACTGTATAGGTTTTGGTTAGCTTATGTATTGATTCATTTAGTTAAATAGAGGAAGGATCCAGCTATGATTATCATACTTGATGTTAGGAAGACCTAAAACCACATGGAATGGATCTCTATGGAAAAAGTTCTTGTTTTTTTAGCCTTGTCTAGTCATAGAGAAAATATATACAAAATTGTATTTCAACTTGTTGATTCTCAATCATACTCAATGGAATTACAAAAGGTTATATCTCTAGCTCATGATTCTTGAGACAAGTGGATTGTATATTTCTATATATTTATATAATTATGGCCAAAACATTAGGTATAAATCCACCTCTAATCAATCCAACCTTATTATAGGTTTGAAGATATTATCTTCTATAAATGGTCACACACAACTAATTAATGAAAAACACCATCCTTTTTAGAAAATCAACACTTATTGAAGCTAAAGAATATGTAGTTTTACTTGATATGTTTTTCAAGGCATCAGGACAGATATTCAATATAGATAAATACTATATCTTCTTTCTCAATTTTTCTGCTAGGGTACAATAAAATCTAGCAATTGTATTACAATTCCCAATTGGTTAGCTATCTAACAAATACTTAGGTATCCTATATAAGCCAACAAAATCCTACTAATAATTTTAGTTCTAAGCATTCCCATACTATTTATTCTCAACTTTATGAAAACTGGCTAGAGTTATACTAGAAATGAATAAGATTATGCAATCCTATCTCTAGCAAGGAACAACTAAAACATTGAGTCTTCCTCTACTAAATGGGCAAGATGTACATGAATCAAAATCTATTAGTTATGAACATGGAATTAGGAGCCAAAATAGTATGGATAATCTGTGAGGACCATAATAGTTACTAGAGTAGAATGATGAGGACCAAATATATTGATAATGAAAAAAAGAAAATAATTTTCATAGTTAGAACTCTTCCCCAAGGCTCACACATAGCAACATTTCTTTCTTCTTGTTTGGAACTTGCTTTAATATACTTACAATGGGAAATTAAAGATAAATATAAATTAGCCTTCTAGATAGATACATGGATTGTACACAAACCTCTGATATAGTACAAAATCCTAAACTCTATTATGTATGGATCCTTGATAAACATAGTGTAAAAAGTGTGTGACTACTAATCCTCCACAATTATAAATGGATTCCTATAAAGGAGTTGGATACCTATCTTTAGGTTGGTATAGATCACTAAAAGATAAAATCTGGTTTTAAATAAACATGTATTGACAAAAAAAAATAACTATGATTACAAGGGAGGATATCCTTAAATAGGCAACTAACCCTATTGATAAATAGAATATGAAGAGATGATATGAGCTCTTCTACTCTCATTGGGATTCTAGTATAGACCTTTCCAAATGGATCCGGTTTAGACATGGCTTCCCAAGGTGAATGCTTTCACATGGTTGGTAAGTGAGCAAAAATTTCTCACTTTTGATAATTTACAAAAAAAAGGCTGATAGATACCATTACAATTTTTCTTTTGTAAGAACAAAGTAGAAACCATGGAATACATCCAACTCAACTATAATTTTACTTCCAAAATTATGGAAATATCTTTTACAATAATAACCTCTACATTTGGCATGGCCCAAAACCACCCACTAGGTTTTAAAAGCTTGTTGTGGACTTCATAAGATGCACTAATTATTTTTAACACCATCCCAATTGTCCTCATTAGGATCTCTAGTTAAGAAGTTTATCCACATTTTTAGATAACAATAACTCCCTATGGTCCAATTCTATAACAAGATAGAATCTCTTATATTAAAAAAGACCCAAATATTCCTTAGGGTCTCTAATTTCCTATCCACACTTTAGATGTAGTAGAACCTAAAAAAATAGCCCCATGTACCCATCATTGTCCAACTCACCAAGAGAGATCAAGCTATGAAGGTTTGAGTATGTTATACCTTTTTACATTGCTTATAGTGATATGTATCTTCTATAGTTATGTCTTCCTCTACATAATTTGAAGGGCAAGGAATAACCTCAAAATAACATTATTCTTTATGTTTCCCCAACAACCTTAAAGTTTAAGGATGCTCCTCCATAGCAATTACCACATAAAAACCCTAAATTGCTATGGATTTATCCATTCTGATTTCTTTATTATGATTCTCTTGAAATATTAAAGTGCAAGGGATAAACTCTACACTACTTCCATTTCTATTATCAAGAGAGGATTCTATAATTTTTGAAGAAAATGAAGACAATTTACTTAGAATAATATTGATCTCTTCTATCATGTTTGTTTTAAAAATTTCCTCACATATTCCTTTGCACCTATAATTCCTTCTATATTTTGCACATTGTACTTTATCATCCCTTGTATCCTTCTTTTTTTCTTCTATTAATTTGAGTGAAATAATGTGGTCTTTGTTATTTGTTGTTGTAGATAGGATATTTTTGCCTCTTCTTTTGAAGTGGAATATCCTTGATCTAATCCAAATTCTATTACAATATTATTTCCTTGCTTCATATTGAATTTTATCTCATGACCAAGAAAATGTCTTGTTTTTCATAGTTTTTTTTTGTAATATTTTGCTATGTGTCCAGTATAATAACAATTGTGGCATTATAATACAATGTTTTCATAATCCACTTGTTGATATCCTTCTCTTGATTTAGATTTTTCCTTAATATATTGTGGCAAATGTTTTGAAATATTCATAGTGAAACATATTCAAGTATATATAGCATGCTTTGGATCCTTACCAGTTGGTCCCTCCTGATGAATTCCCTTAGGGTATTTCCAATTTTATTTAAAACATCCTTATTTATAAGTGGATATGGAATTCCAAAAAGCCTAACCCACACTAAAAGTTTTTTAATAGTTTTTGTCTCAATAGAACAATTCTCACTCCATGGTATTAAATAAAAGGTGTCTCTACCCCTAAACCATGGGCCACACCCATTGTTTTATCCTTGATTTACAAACTAGAAAAGATGATGAGAAAATACCATTAGGAAGAAAATTCATAAAGTTATTTGAAATCAGTCCCCAATTCCACTTGATCTAATTTTGAATCGTTGAAAATAGTAGTTAGTATCCATGGAACTTACATGTTAACTTTCTACTTTTAAGAATTGTTATATAATGTCTAATCATCTCATCCTTGATATTATCTTCTAGTGTAAAATATGCTACCTAGATCAAACTTGACATATATCTTATTTTCCTCGTATGGGTCTTTTAAATGTGGTGTCGAGGTTGGGAGAGGACCATTTATTCATTTTCTTCCATTCTCATCTCCAAATTAGGAATCCATACTTCCAATTAGGACATGCTAACTTCCCATTGGGGATTTCAAATATAGATTTCATTCCATGCTACCTAGTGGGGCTCACACCTAGATTGCACTGGCTCCTGGCTTACACTCACTCTTGATTGTTACCTTCAAGAATAAGGCATTAGGCCCTTATAAATTCTTTAATTAATTATTTTTATTAAACAAGCACATTTCATATGATTGGGAAGGAAAACACTAGTCCATTTATAGAGAGGAAAATTTCTTTAGTATCCATTCATTTACATATAAAACCTTGTTGAACTATGCTTATGTTTTGTTTCACATTAAGTGAAAATTGATGAATATAGATAGAAATGGCCTAAATAGTTAATTTTATTAACAGGACTCTTATAAATAGATAGAAAAATTCCTTTCCATCCTATAGTATTTTTTATCCTTTCAAATAGATAGTATTGTATATACAGATGATTTATACCTATAGATAATTTGATGCCAATGTACCTAGACGGCATTCTTCTTCCTTAAAATCATAAAATTGCTTGCATATTTTAACTAAAATATGGATTGGATATTTGATTGAGTAGACAATTGATTTAGCTTTATTTATATATTAAGTAATAGATTTTTATATAAGATTTCCTTATTTTCATAGTTTTCTTAAGTGAAAGGAATTTAAATATTAATAGTTCATCTACCAATTGCAAATCTATAATTCTTATTGAATAAATTTAACTTTAATAAATTTCTCCACTTTGCCATATTTAAATATCAGTTTAAATCTTCAACCTTAATAATAATTAGATAATATGATAATATCCCTCTTTATTTTATTCCTATTGAAATTGAAAAGAGGCATGTTGGGTATCCTTTTACAAAGATATAAAACTTTGGGGTTTTCAATGGACCTACATTACATTAACACCAATCCCTAGAAAACCCCATAATTCTAGCATCTTAATAAATATGTCTTACCTAGTAAATGAATCGAAGGATGGTGGGAGTAGCAAGAGGTGAAGTTGATAATGATATTTTTTCGAGTGGATCAACATATGGTGGAGTAGGCCCCGGTAAGACCAATGTAGGTGATGGGGATTTGGGGTCCCTCAGGATGTATCCAGATGGCCCTCAAGACAAAGTGCCCCCTAACAAAAGTGAAGTTGAGGGTCCCATCTAACCAAGGGTGGCATCCTATTCTTAGGTTACCAATAGCGAGGAAAGCTCACCAATTCCTTTAGGATCCCACCTAACTTAGGTTAGGGAAGATATCGAGATCCCAATAGAGGTTTTTTTCTCCTACATTTTCAAATCATTTTTTACCCTAATCAATAAATTTGCGAGGGATGGCCAGACATGGAAACCATAAGGTGATGGACCTTTTCCAAATGGAGAACTTCAGGGAATATGGAGATTATAAACCTTTCTTGGGGGTTCTTTATCATTAAACTCTACAACCATGATGATGCAAGTCAGATTCTAACTGGAGGACCTTGTTTCCTGGGTAGAAGAACCATGTTCCTCAGATGGTGGGCAACATATTTCAATCCCAAGATTGAAAATATCAAATATGCTCTAGTATGGGTCTACCTCCTAGACTTACCCTTTCAAATGTGGTAATAGGACATCCTGAAAGCCATTGCTAGGGCATTTGGAGAGTTGGTGGCTATCGATTCGAAAACCAAAGTAGGATCTAAAATGGTTCATGCCCGCATCTATGTGAACACCAATATGGAGAAGGAACTCCCTTCCCTTGTAAACCTAGTTTTGGGATCTTATAGGTGGCACCAAACCCTTTAATACGAGAAAAAACCAACCTTCTATACCCAATACAACATGTAAATTCACCCTAAAAACTAGTTCCCTCTTTCCAACCAACCCGATATGGGTGAAGTTGACAACTCCTTTGATCCAAAGGGTCCACTCAGACCCCAAAATTGGTTCCCTCCTTGAAAAACTAATATCCCTAGGAAACCTCCCATCCCTACGAAGGATGGTCCCAATGTGCATGCAAACTAGGATGCGCCAATAATGAATTCAAACCAGGATGGTCCCACAATGCATGTACACTAGGAGGTATCCCAAGGAAGGACCGACTCTCCAACGAACAAGGGCTAAAGTATCGTCGACTCCCCTCCATCCATGGGTATGGATCAGGTATGTATTCCAATTATTACCACTAAATTTTCTTCTAAGGACCTTGTAGATTCACCCATGGCCAAACCCCCCCTATTTTCCCCCAAGTTGATCTAGCTGAGTTAGATCCCCTAGGATCCCCGTCCAACTCTAGGACTCTCCTCCACCTACAGAACTCTGAAATAGCATCCATTCATATCGATAGTGAGGATAAAGGTAGCATGGTACCATCCCAGGATTTATCTAAAATATTCAACCCAAAGCAGACCCAAAGCAAAACATCCCTCATTGATTTTGGGAGTGAGAGGAAAAGAGGAAGACCATCCTTGGTGGAGTAGAGAAGAAAAGAAGCAGCGAACGATCTAGCCAATGGCTCCCAATCCACCCTACTAGTAGACCACCTCAATTTGATAAGAGAATATCCAAAGAATACCAAACCTCCCATACAGTAATGAAAGGGAGGCAAAAATCCCCCCAAATGTTTGAAATGAAGGTCATCACTTGGAATGTGAGAGGGCTAAATGTTGCCCCCAAGAGACGGATAGCTACTGACATCAGAAAAGAACATTATCCCACTATCTTCATCCTTCAATAAACCAAGGTGAATAAAATATCCTCTCCTATAGTTGCCAAAGATATCTGGCCCAAAAGTGAATTTGTTTTTGTTCTTGCCCAAGGAACTTTTGACGGTTTGCTTTGCATGTGGGATCCAACCCAAGTGGAAGGAAGGCTGATCTCATCCTCCAATAGGATTATCAATTTATTATTCCATTACAAAATCAGCACCAATACATGGATTTTGTCTAGTATCTACACCCGTAACAACCCCCTATAGAGAATCACATTATGGAGTTCAATCAGTTGCATGAGGAGCTCTTTTGAAACAATCCCCTAGATCCTAGCAGGGGATTTCAACTATCCCTTATTCCTATATGACAAATAGGGAGGCAACGGGGTGGAAATGATATGCATGGAGTATTTTGGTGATTTCATAGATTTGAATGAACTGATGGATGTTCAGCTAAAAGGAGCCAAGTACACTTAGAGCAACAAAATATTTGGTACCAATATCATTCAAGTGAATATGGAGAGGGTCCTCCTATCTCACAAATAAATACCTATCTTTGGGTATGCCACCCTTCATTCCCTTACTATAATAGACTCAGATCATAGTCCCCTACTATTCGAAGGCACCACAACCCTCTCATTCAAGAGCCCCTTCCACTTTGATTCAATGTGGTTTCACCACCTAGATTTCAAGAACCAAGTTTCCTAGTGGTGGCAGCAATCTTTTCAAGGATCCCTGTAAGGATGTATATATCAAAAACTTAGATTCATTAAAGGATATCTCAAAACCTAGAACAAAGAGATTTTTGGTATAATTTTTGAAAAAAAATGGGTGATCAAAGAAAAATTGGATGTTGTAGAGCTACAAATTTAGGAAGGTAACCATGATGGCAATACCAAAATGGAGGAGAGGTAGCTCCTAGCTGAGTACCACAATATCCTAACCAAATAAGAAACCTACTAGTGGTAGAAGTCATGAGCCCTATGTCTCAAGGATGGTGACTCAAATATCAAGTTCTTCCATGCATCCACTATAAGAAATAGGAGCTCCAAAAAAATCACAGATCCCACATGTTCCAACAGGAGGGTCACCAATAATATTTTTGAGATTAGGGACGAAGATATGAACTTTTTTTAGTCCTCTTGGGAACCTCCACCCCAGAGTCTCCTCAGGTTGCAAAGGCTCTCCTAGCCAACATCCCCCACTCCATTTATGATTCCATCAATGAAATGCTTACCATCCATCTCTTAGTGGACAAGATCAAAGGGATCCTCTTCTCCATGAAGTCAAACAAGGCCCTTAGCTCAGATGGGTTTCCTCCCTAATTCTATTAGGATTTTTGGTACATGATCAGGACTGAGGTATGTGCAGCAGTTAGGGATCTCCAGATATCCAAATCCATTCTTGTGGGATTAACTCAACCTTCATATCTCTGGTCCTCAAAATCCCTTCCTGCAAGTCTTTGTATAATTTTTGACCCATCAACATCTACAATGTTCTTTATATGAAAAGGATTGAAAATCCAAATAACTTCATATTATTTACAAACTCATTATATAGGCTCTAATGGCCCAAAATACATAACCAAACCCATCAAATCATGGATTTGATCCAATATGCTTAACCATAAGCTACAAAAGTGCAAAGGAGAATGCACGTAACTTCTAAGTTAAGAGGAAAGAAATAATGCTAACTATAAGATCCATTTTAGCTATCTTGAAGTACACACTTCCTACTTTGAGTTCACACTTACTAACTAACACTCTAAATGACAACTAGAAGATAACTAGTGCCCACAAGTGCATGTGAGAAGGAGACTCACTTACAATATTAATTTGCAAGAAATAAACTATGCAAACCTAGCTAGGAACTACTAGAGGGGTCATATGAGTGATCAAACATCAATACTCATCATGCCTCCCCACAATAGAAGCATTGTCCTCCAATGCTTTTAGAAGAGTAGGAAAGCCATAGGACATCTGATGAAAAGAAATCCAACGAGCCTGATATGGTATTTGTCCTTACCGAGCCACAAGATATGGGGTGGTAGATCCCTAGTGAGTCTGTCGAGTCTTTGTGTCATAGATCTGATTGGAATCCAATGGTAACTGAGAATCAAGAACCACGTCCATAGGATGACTGATAGCTGGTGTTGTCTCCAATGTAGAGTCAAAGTACAACTTCAAAAGATCTACATTGACGACGTCATAAATTCCCAAGTGTGCAGGAATATCAAGGTGGAAAGCATTCTCAAACACCTATTGAAGAATAGTATAAGGCCCATAGCGAATTTTTTTGATTTTACAATGAGTCTTATCAGTAAAATGCTACTTGTCAAGATGCAACCAAACTTTGTCACCAACCTGAAATGGATGAGGAATGCGATGTCGATCCATGGCCTTTTTCTACTGCTGCTGTGTATTTTGCAAAATCTCAATCACCTTTGATTGAATATTGTGCAAGTGTTTAATAAATGAGTGGGCCTTGTCTTGCTCCTTCTGAATATGTGAAGTGACAGGAGAAGGCAAGGACAAAGGTTGTTGCAGGCCAAACAAGGTGAATGGTTTCCTATTTTTGTCACATGCTCGTGCATTTAATTATCAACCCAGGGAGCTTCGTAAACTTGCGAAGAGTCGAATTAGGTTACTACAATACCACTAGAGGTGAATCTGCTAATCCTACATTTGGGGGGTGTTCTTGAAATGGTTGTCAATCATTCTCGCACTCCTCAATAAATTACGTAAGAAGAACAAAATTAAATCTATAGAAATAAATCATGTACACATTCCTGAAAATAAATCTACTGCAAATACTGGAACTAGAAAACTAATGAACGTTCTTATGAAAGCAATAAACTAATTAAAATAAATAAACAAAAATGAAATGGGGAAGAAATACTGGCTTGGATTGGGCCCAGGCTCCAGCAACTTCTTCCCGATCGAACACGTGCTTAGAACTTCTGGAACTTTAATATATTCAACACACTACAATTTATCTTTGTACGTCTAAATGGATCTTTATTTTATTTCTATATATTTCTCAAAACGGTCTACGTGTGTTTATATAACACACCCACAGAACTTCTATTACAAAAGTAGTTACAACAGTCGATCTATCCCAGACTAAATCAAGATAGTCTGGTAAATGCAATCGACATCTGGCATTCTGTTCTAATGGCAATGTGTTTGTTGTTCGGTTCATGCTTTTCCTGGCATCAGTAAGACGTTTCAATACGTTGGTGCAATCTCCAATTTAGCTTTGCATGACATAGAGCTAGAACTGCACCAGCCACTGCCATCCACGTCGTTCAAATCTGGTCAATGGGCAAAGAATCAGTGGCACCTTCTGGTTGTGGGGAGGCTCTTCCCTTTTGCTAGCGCCTTCCAACTGTGGGGAGGTGCTTGTCTTTGGCTGGTGCATTCCGATTGTAGGGAGGCATTGGTATTTAGTCGGTGCCTTTCGATTGCAGGGAGGCACTCATATTCTCTTCATTAACCCCCAAAAATTTTATGGGCCAAACAAGGTGAATGGTTTCATATTTTTGTCACATGCCCGTGCATTTAATTATCAACCCAGGGAGCTTCGTAAACTTGCGAAGAGTCGAATTAGGTTACTACAATACCACTGGAGGTGAATCTGCTAATCCTACATTTTGGGGGGTGTTCTTGAAATGGTTTGTCAATCATTCCCGCACTCCTCAATGATTTACGTAAGAAGAACATAATTAAATCTACAGAAATAAATCATGTACACATTCCTGAAAATAAATCTACTACAAATACTGGAACTAGCAAACTAATGAACGTTCTTATGAAAGCAATAAACTAATTAAAATAAATAAACAAAAAGGAAATGGGGAAGAAATACTGGCTTGGAGTGGGCCCAGGCTCCAACAGCTTCTTCCCGATCGAACACACGCTTAGAACTTCTGGAACTTTAATATATTTGTCAACACACTACAATTTATCTCTGTACGTCTAAATGGATCTTTATTTTATTTCTATATATTTCTCAAAATGATCTGCGTGTGTTTATATAACACACCCATAGAACTTCTGTTACAGAAGTAGTTACAATAGTCGATCTATCCCAGACTAAATCAAGATAGTCTAGTAAATGCAATCGACATCTGGCATTCTGTTCTAATGGCGGCGTGTTCATTGTTCGATTCATGCTTTGCCTGGCATCAGTAAGACATTTTGATACGTTGGTGCAATCTCCAATTTAGCTCTGCATGACGTAGAGCTGGAACTACACCAGCCGTTGCCATCCACGTCATTCAAATCTGGTCAATGGGCAAAGAATCAATGGCACCTTCTAGTTGTGGGGAGGCGCTTGCCTTTTGCTAGCACCTTTCGACTATGGGGAGGCGCTTGTCTTTGGTTGGCACCTTCCGATTGCAGGGAGGCGCTCATCTTCGGTTGGCGCCTTCCGACTGCAGGGAGGCGCTCGTATTCAGTTGGCGCCTTTCGACTGCAGGGAGGCGCTCGTATTCAGTTGGCGCCTTCCGACTGCAGGGAGGCGCTCGTATTCAGTTGGCACCTTCCGACTGCAGGGAGGCACTCGTATTCAGTTGGCGCCTTCCGACTGCAGGGAGGCGCTCGTATTCAGTTGGTGCCTTTCGACTGTAGGGAGGCGCTCATATTCTCTTCATTAACCCTCGATGAAATAAAGTGCCAGGTCCATCAAAAGGACCTCGACCATTCCAAATCTAACTAAATCAACTGCAATTCCACAAAACATACTAAAAACACACAAATTAGATAACACGCATAATTATATCAAATATCTATATAATCATTCATAAAAGTATGCAATCCTTATTATACAGACCGCATATTGATCAAAGAAATATGTACAAAATATGAGCATTTCTGGTGCTCATCATCCCCCCACGCCTAACATATGCCACGCCCTCGTGGCATCCAAGCTACAGGTAGCCCTCTAACTTTTCATCGTCGCCATCTCTTGGAGGATTCTGCTGCCCCTACGGCCCGAGTCTGTCTTTTCGTGCCGACATTTGAAGGTGTGGTTCGCCTTTGCCTATGGGAAACTACGGTTGTCAATTGTCCTCTTCTTGTTCTGGCCGCTACTGGTGGTGGTCTAGCCAACGTTGTTCCTACCGATTGAAATGCAGCTTTGACAGCTTGCCAGAGGTCGACGTCTGGAGGTCTGACCACTGCCAGAGGGATATCCGAGTTATCCCCTCTGGAAGGCACTACTTGGGCCTTGTATAATCCAGCCGCTTCAGGGGTAAGCCCTGCATTCTCCTTTGCAATCATAGCGGCCTCCAATTGTGGGCCATATACTCCCCACCATTCCAAGTACTTCCTCATCATGGAAGGCCACCCTCGGGATGAACCATAGATGTCCCAAAACTGGTTGTCTTCTGTCGGATTGATGCAGATGCCAGAATCTCCTTTTACCCTCGAGGATGCCTTCCTGGCCTCCTTGGCTGCTTTCATTTCGTTGCATCGCTGCTCAAAATATTTTTGCCTTTCGACGAATGGTTGCATGTCCCATTCATCCTCTTCGGAGTCGACGAAGGTCACTTTTGCCTTCTGTCGAGCCGTCCTAGGCCTCTTTGCCTTGGCTTCTACAAAAAATGTGGTGGCTTGGACAGGGGTCTCTCCTTTCTCCTTCGAGGACTTCTCCTTGCTCTGAAGGATCGGTTGTGCTGCTATCTTCGGGGGTGATCCTTCGTTCTCCTGTCTACCTGGTGTCGACCCCTCAGGCTCTTCTCCTTATTTAGGCCTAGGGAGGTCCTCCTTATCCTCTGGTCTTATCTATTTTTGGAGACCTTCGTCCTGCTCTGTGTCACTCAGGACAATGACAGGGGGCATGGTAGGACTTCTTTTCTTTTCACCCCTGAAAATAGAGGAATCCTCCCCTGCCTCCGGGCTGCTCTGTCGGGCGTCCGATCGAATCTCCCTCGAAGAGAATACTCATTCGATGGATGTGGGAGAGTTCATCGGCACTTCTTCTGCCCAATCAGTCTGAGTGGATGCCTCCTGTCTTGTTGTTCCTCTATCTTGGAGCATTTGATTTTCCTCCTACAACTGCCAGACCAGCTGCTCGAGCTGAGCAATTCACCTATCTCTTTCCTCCAATTCCCTTTTATGCTAGTTCTAGCAATCTTCCAGAATCTGTTGTGCCATCCAACAATCGGTTTGCCATTCGAGCGCCTCCTCCAAGGCCGCATCGATCTGGTCGTTACTCCCAAAAGTTCCTTCATTTCGTGGGCTCCGGTTCGTTAATTCTCGGAGGGTTTGGGTGGCAACGTCTATCTCCGGGTCACTCTGTCCTTCCTCTGGGGGGCCCTTCCCCCCGGGGGGTCCCCCCCCCCCGGGGGGGCCTTCCTCCTCATACTCGGGCACTGGGGAATGCTCTGCTCCTCCTGGAAAATAGGGCAACGCCAATTGCCCGATGTTTGTTATCTCCTCTGCAGGGGATGCTTCGTCTTGCCCTAATTCGGCAACCGCATTGTGTTGCTCTATTTGGCCGCCATCTCCCTCTGTGTCACGGTTCTGTCCTTGTGCTTCTGTGTGGCGGACCAATGCCGATATCAGCCCATGGTGGGCTAAGGCGGACGGTGCCCCCTTATGGTACCGAGCCGCTTCATCTTTCGGAGCATTTTCCAAGTAGAAAGGTATGTTTAATTTCCTCCCATGCACTAGGTGATTGATGAAGTGCACATGATTAATGTGCAGATGGGTATACTTTCTTGTGCATGTGAAAAATCGAGCAATCTGCTCGAACATCTTCCGCATATTCATGGGGAGACTATTTTTGAGTAACCCCTCCCTGTCTATCTGCACATTTCCTCCTGGCAGCAGTATTTCGGCGTATAGTTTTAACACTCCGCCCTTGTATGTACATTCCCCCGTGAGAGGCAATCCAGTCGCCTGTGAGATGAACTCAGGGGTGACTTGGAATTTCCACCCCTCGTACTTGGGCCGCATCGCCCCTCAAAGAGGTGGTGAATTCTCTAGCTGCCTCCACGTCCTGGCCCCTAGCCGACCAGGGTGCAGTATTCGAGCCACCCCTCGGCTTCGAATTGGGTCTTCACTGCCCCTCTGATCCCATCAGTATCACTGGGTTCATTCTTCTTGATCGCGTGGTTCTTGGACCTTCCTCCCATGGCGCCTTACTGCTGTATATTTTTTTTGTCCTTCCTTCTTCAGGAAGGCGCCTTCTTATAGAAAATATGCCTAACCCTAGCAGTTATGGAAGATGCCCTATCATTGGCACGCGATTCTGGCTATGGGGGGATACGATCTCTATGACGGCGGTATCTTTTTTGATACTGCGTATTTATAAATAATTATATAAACGATTTGATTTAGTATGCACGTACCTGATTCGTCATTCCAGTCATCATGGTAGCCACTGATTTGCTGACTTGTGACACGAGGGAGGGGTATGGTCCTTTGATGCCGCTCATTCGTGCGATGCTTCGTTCCGCTCGAGGCATCCGGTAGATGTAAATGTTGCACATAGGAGGCATTCTTTGGTACCTTTCCCATGTGGATGGTGTCCTTGTAGCACCTTTTCGACATTGTCGATGCTCTTCTTCAAACGAATGCACCTTTCGATGCTACGAGGTGCCTCTGATTGGTGGGAGGCACTTTTGCCTGCATGCGTCTTCCCAATGTGGGAGGCGCCTCCTTCTAGTTCATGCCTTCCCGATGTTGGAAGGCATTCATCTTGATGAATGTGCCTTCCTGATGTTGGAAGGCGTATTCGGCTGGATGAATGCACCTTCTTGATGTTGGAAGGCGTCTCGGCTGGATGAATGTGCCTTCTTGATGTTGGAAGGCATCTCGGCTGGATGAATGCGCCTTCTTGATGTTGGAAGGCGTATTCGGCTGGATTTTTTTTTAAGACTTGGTGCCTTCCTGCCACGGAAGGCGCCTACATATGTATATATATATATATATATATTTTTTAATAGAACTTCTGAATGGATGGAAGGTGTTGTCTTCCGATTTGGTGCCTTTTGGATGCAGTAAGGTGCCTTCTTCTGGATGGGCGCCTTGGGTGGTGTTTTTGGATTGGCTTTTGGGTGGTAGTAAGGCACCTTCTTGTGGACTTGGCGCCTTCTTCGGATGCAGTAAGGTGCCTTCTTCTGGATGGGCACCTTTTGGGTGTAGTAAGGTGCCTTCTTGTGGACTTGGCACCTTCTTCTGGATGCAGTAAGGCACCTTCTTCTGGATGGGTGCCTTTCGGGTGTAGTAAGGCACCTTCTTGTGGACTTGGCGCCTTCTTCTGGATGCAGTAAGGCGCCTTCTTCTGGACTGGGCGCCTTTCGGGTGTAGTAAGGCGCCTTCTTCTGGACTTGGCACCTTCTTCTGGATGCAGTAAGGTACCTTCTTCTGGACTTGGTGCCTTCTGGATGTAGTAAGGCGCCTTCTTCTGGATGGCGATTTGATTGGAAAAAGGGTGATCAAGCCTTCCCAGTTTTTCATGTTGCCTAGATTCTACCTACGAGCCGGTGTCGGAATGCTGAGCCGAATCAGGCCTGGTTTCCCAGATACCTATCCCTCGTGTTGTCAGGTCCTCCACCTACAAAAAGCAACCAAAAAAGAAAGGAAAATAAAGGCAGTTAGACGCGTTCCGTGCCTGTTAGGCCCTGGATTAGGATGCCTGCAGCTTGCATGCGGGCGTCGTCCCTGCAAAAACACACATTACAAAAAAAACTATATTAACTAAAAAATTTTGGGTGAGCACTTTCGTGCCCACCATTTCACCTGTGAGAGTTCGGTCCAGATCTAGCAAGATGGGGTCTCCCCCATGCCTACTCTGGATTCCACCTATAACGTTTTGGACGTATTATAGGGGCGTAGTCGGTGGCCATTGACTGTGAACATGGTGTTGCTGTCGTCAATTGTCTTAACGCGCACCGCCCTGTTCCTAATGAGCTCTGCCACCTCATACGGCCCCATCCACCTCTGCATAAGTTTGCCCTTCCTTTCCTGGAACCGAGAATCGTACAACAGTACCCATTCCCCTACCTGGAACTTCTTCAACTTGATGTGGTTATCATGCCACTTCTTTCTCTGCTTCTGTATAATCTCTGTCCTCTGCAAAGCATCCAGTCGGATTTCGTCCAGCTGATCTAGCTGGCGAATCCTCTATTTTTGAGCTTCGTCCAAGCTCAAATTTAATTCTGAAGCCGTCCTCAGAGTTTTGATTTCGAACTCGATGGGCATCATCGCATTTTTTCCATAGACCAGTTGGAAAGGTGTGCATCCTGTGGTGGATTTCCACGTGGTGTTGTATGCCCAAACTGCCTCCGGCAACCGTGTGGCCCAATATTTCTTGTGTTGCTTGCACGGTTTTGGTCGGGATGTTTTCTATCTCCCTGTTTGTCACTTCTACTTGCCCGTTCGCCTACGGATGGTAGGGCATGGTTTTATTGTGCCGAACTCTATATTGCTCCATCAGCTCCTCAATCAATTTGGAGGTGAATTGGGGCCCTTGGTCTATTGTTATCTCCCGAGGAACCCCAAATCATGTGAAAATATGGGCAAATAAGAAATCGATGACCGTTCTTTCCTTTGAGTCCCTTAATGCCTGCACTTCCACCCATTTGGTGACGTAATCCGTGCAGACCAGAATAAACCTCCTTCCCATCGAAGGTGGATTAAATGGTCCCACGAAGTCCATGCCCCATTTATCGAAAGGTTCCAGGTGTACCTGGGGCTGCAGGGGCATTTCATCTCGGTGGGTTGGTCTACCCATCCTCTGGCACTCGTCACACTTGCTGGTATACGTTGTCGCGTCCTTGAACAGAGTGGGCCAAAAATACCCAGCCTGCAGGATTTTGTAGGCAGTTCATTTCCCTGCAAAGTGTCCTCCGCATGGCTCATCGTGACATGCCTTGAGCACTTCTGAAAACTCTTGTTCTGCTATGCATCTTCTTATAATTTGGTCCCATCCTATTTTAAATAGGAGACCATCCATCCAAAGGAATGATGCGCTCTTCTCTATGACCGCCTGCTTTTCTCGGTAGGAGAGAGCAGGTGAGGTCCTTCCGGTGGCCAAGTAATTGGCTATGTCTGCATACCACGGAGTTTGTTCACTAATAGCGAATAGATGTTCATCCAAAAACTGATCTTCCATTGCTTGATGATCTGTTGGTATCAATCTGGATAGAAAATCCGCCACGACGTTGTCCTTGCCCGGTTTATCGACTATAGTGATGTCGAATTCCTGCAATAGCAACAACCATCTGATAATTCTGCCACCAATGGCCGGCTTGCTCATCAGATACTTGATAGCCACGTGGTCCGTATGGATGAAGACCTTGTATCCCGTTATATAGTGGCAGAATTTGTTTATTGCATGGACAACTACGAGGAATTCTTTTTCTATCACTGTATAGTTGAGCTCTGCTCCCGCCAAGTTTTTACTGACATAATAGATGGCATAAAATTCTTCACCGTATTTCTTCTCGAGGACTGCTCCGATCGCACCGTTAGATGCATCGCAGTAAATATGGAACGGTATGGCCCAATTCGGTCCTCTCAAGACCGGTGCAGATATCAATTTTTCTTTCGAGCAATTGGAATGCTTCTTCGCAATCTCCCATCCAATTGAACTCTACGTCCTTAGAAAGTAGGGTGTGCAGTGGTTTGGCAATCTTACTAAATTCGGCGATAAATCGTCGGTAGTACCCGACTGATCCAAGGAAACTTCTTACCTCCTTCTACGTTCTGGGGCTAGGTAGGTCTCTGATGACCTCGATCTTCCTCTTGTCTACTTTTATTCCTTCCGTAGAGAGGTGGTGTCCCAACACGATGCCTTCCTGCATCATCATAAAACATTTTTCATTACTTAGGGACAAATGATTTTCCTTGCTCCTGTCGAGCACTCTTTCCAGATTTGTCATTGCCTCCTCGAAGGTTTCTCCATAGGCGGTGAAGTCGTCCATGTATACTTCCACCCCGTCTCCTATCATATCAGAGAATATGCTAAGCACCGCCCTTTGAAAGGTGGTCGGTGCGTTGCACAGTCCAAAAGGCAATACCTTATAGGCAAACGTTCCCCATGGATAGGTGAACATTGTTTTATCTTGATCTTCTTCCCCTATCTGGATCTGGTTGTAACCACTGAAACCATCCAGAAAGGAGAAGTATTTTCTTCCTGAGAGTGTGTCCAAGACCTGATCGATGAACGGGAGTGGGAAGTGGTCTTTCTTAGTCGCCTTGTTCAACGCTCGGTAGTCCACGCAGATCCGCCATTTCCCATTCTTTTTGGGGACCACCACTAATGGTGATACCCATTCACTATCAAAAATTGGATATATGAATTCGACAGCCAGAAGTTTGTGCAGTTCTTCTCTGACAATGTCTTTCATTGTTGGGTTCATCCTTCTCTGTGGCTGCCGACTAGGAGTTGCCTGGTCATCTAAATAAATCCGATGGGTACATATTTTTGGGCTGATGTCGTGCATATCTACGTAGTCCCATGCAAATGCTTGTTGGTGTTTTACCAGAAGCTCTTCCAATTTTTCTAGCTATGTGGGCGTCAACCTGCTGTTGACGTTTAATATCCTCCCTGGCCCAACGTGTATTTGTCGGATGTGCTGATCTTGGGCGCCAGTCAACGGCGATCCAGGTGTGGGGGTGGACGATTCTCCATGGAGAAACTCCATGATAGCACCATCCTCGTCCTCTTCTGCCACCTCCTCCAAGGTCATCATCGGCTGGATTATGGACAACTCCGTAGTTCCATGCTCGGTGATCTTGGGTTCTTCTATCGAGTCCATAGACTGATCTGGCGGTGAAATGGTCAGCCTTTTGACATTTTGCCCATTGGAGATGGTCATTAGCCCATCCCGATAGCTGATGTAAGCGTCAGCTATTGCCAGCCATGGCCTCCCCAAAATGAGCGGGTAACCACCCAGCCTGGTCTTGGTTTGCAAAACTAAAAAATTGGCTGGATATTCCCATGCACTGACTGTTACGATCACATCTTCCAGCATCCCTTTCGGTGACACGGTTGATCGATCGGCTAACTGCAGCACTGTCGTGGTTGGCTTCAGGTTCGTGAGCTACAGCCTCTGCATGGTCTCTTGAGGCATCACGTTGATGGCTGCCCCGAGGTCAACCAATGTGTTGGACAGGGAATGTCCTCCAATTTTTATGGTCAGCACTGGGCTGCCTGGATCTGCATACTTCGGATGACGTGTTCCACCCATCATTAGATCTGCCGGTTTACCCACTGACGTTGATAGTCTGGGTAGCTTTTCATCCCGGTCTCCTTAGACACATTTCTCTAATTGCCTTGGTGTAAATGGGGACATCTCGAATTGCTTGAAATAATGGGATTGTCACCGTGAGATTCTTCAAGCTCGACAAGATGTCAAATTTTGGTTGTGTTGTTTTTCTTTGTTCCTACAGCCGGCTAGGAAATGGAGCCTCCGCTCTCTCAAGTGCTTTTCCCTCTTCTACCAGAGGTGTCTCCTCTATTTCTTCCTCCTCTTCTACCAGTGGAGGTGTCTCTACTATTTCTTCCTCCTCTTCTACCAGAGGCGGTGTCTCTACTCCTAGCTGCCTACCTGATCTAAGCTGAATATTGTACATATGATACATCTCACCTTCTACGTTGTATGTCGGTTGATTTACTCTGTTGTTCGGGTTTGCTGTCGGTTGTGCTGGTAGCTGCGTAGGTCTCACTGTTGGCAATGCTGGTAAGTTCTGTTGGATGTGAGCAGGTGCTGCACTCTATGGAGTCTGATTCCATGCATTGTGGCCTCTCCACTGCTGCCCAGGATATGGATATGGCATCCATGGCTGCTGATTCAGAAATGTTGCTGGGGGTGCGTTAGTCCAGGGTGATGGTCCCCACCACCCCATATTAGGTGGTTGAGGGGGTCCTTGGTGCATGTATGGCCCTCCCCCATATGATGGCATTTCGGTTGGTATATTCCCCATGGGGGGCTGTGGCCAACTCTTCCTATTGCCTATGAAGTAGGCCTCCGTGCTCTCAGCCGCTTCCTGGTTACTGGGCAGTTGTGGGCACAATCGAGTTTTATGATTCAGCCTACAAACTGCGCATACTCTGACCTTGTTTTTTGGACATGCATTCTTTGCATGCCTTCCTCTACATTTTGGGCAAAAATAGGCTAATGTTGCGTCATTTTCTTGTTTCTTCTTTTCTAACAGTAGCGTATCCATCTGCAGTGCTAGAGATGAGAGCATTTCGCTCTTCAAATCCTCCAGCATGTTGCCTATTTCTATTTTGGTGACTGAAGCAGTCGCCTTCATGGTCTTGGCGGTGATTTTGCCTCGCCTTCTCGAGTAGTTCTGGCATAATTTTCGGATGTCGTCCATAGCATGCTGATAGACATCACCTCGAGAGATCATGTTGAGAGCCTCCAGTGACTCATTGGTAAGTCCCCTCAAGAAGATGCTTTTGAGGGACTTATCAGATAGCTTCGAGTGAGGGGACCATTGAAGATTAAAGTTGAATCTCTCCCAATACTCCTCGAGAGACTCATCTTCTCTTTGTGTCATGCTCAGGACCTCCTCCCTGGAGTCTCTTGCTCTCCCGAAATCTTGATATTGCTCTAGAAAGAGCTTCTTCATCTGGTCCCAGGTGGTGATGTGTTTGTCTCCCAGACCGATGAACCATCGTAGAGCTGCATCGTCTAATGTAGAAGGAAATAATTTCAACTTCTGCATGTTTGATTTGTAATCCATGAGACCTGCACAAAACATCAAACTTGAATAAAAATAGGTCAGGGTCCTCAGTCGGGTGTCCTCTGAAGGACGGAAGGTGAGCAGGGGATATGTTTTTCATTTTGGTATCTCCTACTCCCTCCTCTATTGGGAAACTAAAGCCAGATGAGACTTCATCATTATCTACCATTTTTTTGGAAATGTGGTTTCTAATGCAGCGTTTATGGCCTTCCGATCATTTAAAACTTTTTGAGTCAATGCTCTAAGGTTGTCTGGCGAGATCGTCTGATCCTCCATAGCCTTCCACAATAGGGCTTCCTCTAGAGGAGTCCTATTAAACAGGGGATTTATGATGATTCGTTCATCCCCTTGTTGATGGGATGAGGTGGCACTTTGCACAAAGTGCGGTTCCTCACTCCAATGGACTGCTGGTAGGTCGAGCGAGTCTAACTCAAATCCAAAATGCTCGGCTGACTCAGGTCCTGATGGATTAGTTCTTATAAAGTGACCGTCAGGTCCTCTTCTTCTCGAAGAACTCATACAAGGTCAGATGGAAGGTTTCAGGGTATTGTAAGTAATCTAATTAAGACGCTTCCCCGACAATGGTGCCAAAATGTTGCGGGCCAAACAAGGTGAATGGTTTCCTATTTTTGTCACATGCCCATGCATTTAATTATCAACCCAGGGAGCTTCGTAAACTTGCGAAGAGTCAAAATTAGGTTACTACAATACCATTGGAGGTGAATCTGCTAATCCTACATTTTGGGGGTGTTCTTGAAATGGTTTGTCAATCATTCCCACACTCCTCAATAATTTACGTAAGAAGAACATAATTAAATCTACAGAAATAAATCATGTACACATTCCTAAAAATAAATCTACTGCAAATACTGGAACTAGCAAACTAATGAACGTTCTTATGAAAGCAATAAACTAATTAAAATAAATAAACAAAAAGGAAATGGGGAAGAAATACTGGCTTGGAGTGGGCCCAGGCTCCAGCAGCTTCTTCCCGATCGAACACGCGCTTAGAACTTCTGGAACTTTAATATATTCATCAACACACTACAATTTATCTCTGTACGTCTAAATGGATCTTTATTTTATTTCTATATATTTCTCAGAATGATCTGCGTGTGTTTATATAACACACCCGTAGAACTTCTATTACAGAAGTAGTTACAATAGTCGATCTATCCCAGACTAAATCAAGATAGTCTGGTAAATGCAATCGACATCTGGCATTCTGTTCTAATGGCGGCGTGTTCATTGTTCGGTTCATGCTTTGCCTAGCATCAGTAAGACATTTTGATACATTGGTGCAATCTCCAATTTAGCTCTACATGATGTAGAGCTAGAACTGCACCAGCCACTGCCATCCACGTCATTCAAATCTGGTCAATGGGCAAAGAATCAGTGGCACCTTCTGGTTGTGGGGAGGCGCTTGCCTTTTGCTAGCACCTTTCGACTGTGGGGAGGCGCTTGTCTTTGGTTGGCACCTTCCGATTGCAGGGAGGCACTCATATTCGGTTGGCACCTTTCGACTGCAGGGAGGCGCTCGTATTCAGTTGGTGCCTTTCGACTACAGGGAGGCGCTCGTATTCAGTTGGTGCCTTCGACTGTAGGGAGGCGCTCGTATTCAGTTGGTGCCTTTCGACTGTAGGGAGGTGCTGGTATTCAGTTGGCGCCTTTCGACTGTAGGGAGGCGCTCGTGTTCTCTTCATTAACCCCCGATGAAATAAAGTGCCAGGTCCATCAAAAGGACCTCGACCGTTCCAAATCTAACTAAATCAACTGCAATTCCACAAAACATACTAAAAACACACAAATTAGATAACACGCATAATTATATCAAATATCTATATAATCATTCATAAAAGTACGCAATCCTTATTATACAGCCGCATATTGATCAAAGAAATATGTACAAAATATGAGCATTTTGGTGCTCATCAAAGGTAACTCATAAGGTGCCAACGACTAAAATCCCATACAAACCTCAAAAGGTGAGTGACATGTAGAATAATGTAGGGCCCTATTGTAGGCATGTTCAATATGAGTGAGACTCAAGTCCCACTTTTCTAGTGAAGCGTGATGATAGATTCGTAAACTTTGCACAAGGGTATGGTTTACCACTTCAGTCTGCCCATCGGACTATGGATGATAGGCGATGGAAAAGTTAAGGGAAACTCCCAAAATTTTCCACAAAGAATGCCAAAAGTGACCCACAAAGTGTGAATCATGATCTGATATAATGTTGGTAGGTAGACCAAAAGAACGCCAAATCTTTGTCAAAGAACAATTGGGCTAAGTCTGCTGCGAGAACTTGTCTTGCGGCATGGAATAAACTTAGCCATCTTACTGAATCTGTCAACCACCACAAACACACAATCATTTTGTCGCACTATCATGGGAAATCCACTAACCAAATCCATGGAAATGCTTTCCCAAATACGGGAAGTAATGGGCAAAGGCATTCCTAAGCAAAAATTCTTGTTAGCTAGTTTTGAGCGACAACAAACTACACACTGTTTGAGAAACCTCAACACATCCCTCTGCATTTTAGGCCAGTAGAAAAATATTTGCAAGTGATGAAGTGTTTTGTGCTTCCCAAAGTGACCACCATAAAGTGTAGAATGAGATTCCTTAAGAAGTGACACTCTAGGCTCATAAGGAACACAAACCTTGTCCAATTTGTAAAGAAGTCCTTATTTGATGTAGAAATATTGGAAAGGACGCAAATTGGAAGAGGAAGGCTTACTTACTTGCTCAAATATTTTTCCAAAATCAGGATCCTATGAATACTGATTAGGCCAAGTCTGAAATCCCAAGTGTGAAGTGGACATAACTATTAAGGCAAGAGTGGCAGGAGGCCTACTCAAACAATCAACAATAGTATTACTCTTCCCCTTTTTGTACTTGATCACCAAGTGAAATTTTTGGAGGTAAGAGGCCCACTTCATATGTCTTGATTCTTCAATTTTACTTTGAGATTGTAAAAACTTGAGAGGCATATGATCAGTGTGTACTATTGTATCTTTTCCAAAAATATAATGTCTCCAAGTACTTGATAGCTTGGACTAATGCATACAACTCCTTATCATATGTAGAATAGTTCAACTTAACAGCAGAAAAAGTTTTTGAATGATAAGCAATTGGATGACCATTATGTTTGAGCACAGCTCCTAAGGAAACTTTAGAAGCATCTGTTTCAATCTTAAGAGAGGTCAGGTAAAGTTAACACAGGTGTTGTACAAAGTTTCTTTTTGAGTTTCTCAAAGGCAATCTCTTGGTTTTTCTCCCAATGAAATGGAACTTTGGACTTAGTGAGATAATGCAATGGAGTTGCAAGAGTGGAATATTGAGGAATGAACTTGTGTTAAAAATTCGCAAGTCCTAGGAAACTCCTTAACTCAGTGAGAGTTGAAGGAGGGGACCACTTAAGTAAAACGTCAACTTTGGTGGGATCTACCTGAATTCCACTTTCACTAATCACATAACCAAGGTAAGAAACTGAAGTATTGCCAAAAGAACACTTGGAAGAATTGGCATATAATTGATTCTTCGCAAGAAGATCAAGTGTATGATGGATATGCCTAAGGTGTACCTCCCAATTTTTTGAGAATATCAATATATCATCAAGATATATTATTACAAATTTGTCAAGTACATCATGAAATACATCATTCATAAACCTCATGAATGTTGCAGGAGCATTAGTAAGACCGAAGGGCATGACCAACCATTCAAAGAGGCCCATATTTGTTTTAAAAGTTGTCTTCCATGTATCCTCAGCTTGGATATGCACTTGATGATATCCACTTTTGAGATCTATTTTTGAAAAGAACTTAGCTCCTTGGAGATGATCTAATAAATCATCAATGTGTGGTAGTGGATATCTATTCTTTATAGAAATTATGTTCAAAGCACGAAAATCAATGCACAATCTCCAAGTGCCATATTTTTTAAGAACCAACAAAATAGGTGAGGCACAAGCAGAAGTAATTTCCTTAATGAAACTGTAGCACCCTAAAATTGGCACGGTTAAAACATTAGTAAAAGATAAAAGATAAAAATTTGAATTTTAACCCCAAAACCACTCCAAAACCGCCTGTTACCCGTTTCCTCATTTTTTGTGCCATTTTTAGGATTTGTTTTGATCGTTGGATGATATCGTCATAGATTAGACGCGATCATCCCAAATCTGATGAAATCATCATGGACAGAACGTCCAGACGATTTTGTCCCAAAATCAAATTTTCATAATTAGCTTCTATTTCAATAGCCTCTCCAACTTGGGCAGAAGCGCGTCTGCATAGTTGGAGATTTCCCTGTTGGAGATCTCCCAGATTGGGATGATCCCCAACCTCCTAGCCTCCCCCTAATCCTATATAAACTAGGATTTTTCTAGTTTATCCCCCTGACTCCCCCTGATTCTTATTCCCCTGAACCCCTTAGCTGATGGATTTAGATCCTTATTCACTAGAGCATCCTCGTACTACTGTCTGTATGCTAAATTTTGCATTTTGTTGTAGGAAATCTATTATTTTTCAGTCAAAGATAGCTCGAATCGTCGCAAACGATCTCGGATGATTATGGACGATTTTGTCGAGGAGTGCAGACGATCACGTTTGATTGGAGGCGATCCTGACTGTAGTCTAGATTTGGGGCAATCCGAGTCCAGAGTTTGCATCTTCTTAACTTTCCTACATTTTTCCATTATAATTATGCATTATCTTAGGTTATTATGTTTATGCATCTTGGAGTTCACCTCATCTAGTATAAATGCATGATAAAATCAAAATAGATTGTGAAGTTGATGCTTGTCCTCTTTAATTACTATTTGGATCTATCATTCAAAAAAATTTATAGTTATTTCTATCATTTCCCTTCGCTTCTATAGTTGCATCTTGGGTATTTTATATCTATTTTTGTGATTGCAGGTTTCTGACGAATTCGTCTAACAAATTTATCAGATATCCTGTCTGATCTTAGATGATTACGTATGAACTAAGGCGATCTGGATTGCTACAAAACTCATAATCCTCATCAGACATCCAGAATCAGGTATGATCTATCCTAATTTGCCTATTCTTTGTGTTTAGCAACCATTTCTATTTTTTGTATCCATTTAAATCATTATTGGCATATAGAATAGTTTAGATTCATTTTGGCCAAACCTAGGAGCTGAATGATTGAGTATAAAATGAACACATCAAACCCATTCCCAACCTAGGCATGGAAAATGCCACTCAAAATTTTCTTGGTGAACCCACCATCCATCAAAAATTCACCCTTATACTCCTCCCCCGAGAGGCGGGACCTTCAAAGGGCCTCTCAGTCCGAGGTATTATCCCATCCTTCTCGCATCCCCCTTATGGGTGCGGATCCTATAGCCTAAGGGTAAGGATGCTAAAAATTTGGAGCGATACATTTTGGTGAACCCGACGTGAAAACTAAAAACCTTTTGAAAACAAATATATATATATATATATATATATATATATATATATATATATATATATATATATATATATATATATATGTATGTATACAAGAAAAATAAAAAACAAAAAATCATCATTTCAAGTTTGTATGTTTTAGATTCAATTCTAAATAATAGATACTAAATATTACTTTTAGAAGTACTAAAGAAACCATGATTTTTTACTCAAATCCATATGAGCCCATCAGTAATGTTGGAAGAATTCAGCCAAATACATTTGTTGATTATGACCAACCTCATCCCTATTCAACATCACCTCCATCACACTTTTCTCATTTTCATCCTTAACCCAACAGGATAATCCCTTTTCCAATCCTCTCCATAACGATATTATCTATTCTCCCATATATCCATATTATGTCTATCAATCCACATATAATCCTCATCCATATTTCAATATTATTTTTTTAATGCAACACATCCATTTCAACAAGAAAATACTTATTCTTCCAATCCTACCATGCACTCACATCATACTTCACAATATTCCTATCATCATTCTACTCATAATAAAGAAAAGAAAGGTAAAAAACCTTTAGGTCCTTTTATGACTGAAATCCTAAGGCACATATCGAAAACCTCTCGAAAACCTTCATCACGTACACTTACAAAACTCAATCAACCAATGGATATAATTCTCAAGCATTTAATTGATACAAATAAGATTGAACTCCCTTCCATAAGACAACTTGATACCACATCAGATTGGTTTAAACCTGAGCTACATTGTGAATATCATAGAGTAGATGGACATATGACACAAAATTGTAAAGATTTAAGATGTGCAATTCAAGATTTGATTGATGAGGGTCTTCTTAATATAAAGGAATTACAATCTACAACTGATTATAAATCTCTAGTAAATTATCAAACTCCTACACAACAAATACTAATAATCAATCAAGACATGGGGATCTCCCAAGAACCCCTATTCAATTATCAACAACAGAAAACCAATCAAATATTGCATGTTAATGTGTCCCATCATGATGATATTACTAATATTGTAACAGAAACTACAAATGAGCAACCTCAGGTTCAATCAACTCAATCTGATATTCAAGAGATGGATTCCTCATTTGACCAACCTTAAAAACTATCTTTGGCTCTAGAGAATGATCCAAAATGGAATGTAAGCATAGAAACATCATCTTTAGAATCAAAATCTCAATCTGAAATCCAATTTTATAGCCAACAACAAGTGATTAATCCTCAAGCAAATATATCCCTTTTAGAAGTATTACAAAGTTCTCATAAGGAAACTTTTTTCAAGATACCTAGCCAAAAATTTGTTCCTCGTCATATTTTCTCCAAGAACATAATTGATGGTGTAAGCTCTCTTGAGGTTAACCATATTTCATTCTATGACGAGGAGATTCCTTCCTCTACTCCACAAGAAAACTCCTTTCTTTATATTACAGAAGCTAGTAAAGAAACATCTGTTAAAACTATCATGGTAGATAATGGCTCCTCTCTTAATTTATGCACTTATCAATTATTCCAAAAACTCAAAATAAAGGAAGAAGATCTTAATGAATAAAATGTTATTATAAAATATTTTAACAATGAAATTCAAGAAGCTCAAGGTACTATAATTCTTCCCTTCAATATTGGATCCAAGATCTTGGATACTTTGTTTTATGTAGCATATTTACCTTCGCCACAACCAAATTATCCTTCAAAAAATCCTTTTATTTTGAAGCAACCTTAGACATGTTATACTAAAATAACCTTGTATAGTGTATATAGATCATCTTGTATATATCACCAATTCCATCATCTAAAATTTCAAAAAAAAAAAAACAGTAATAGTATTTCTCCTTGCAATTCATCAATCAAAAACATAAATCAAATACAAAAACATCAAAATTGTCAAAATATTCAAAAACATCTTTTTCATACCTGTCAATTCTTGAAGTATGGCAGTTATATTTTTAATTATTTTGGATAAATTAGCATTTATTTGGAATCCCACACTTTCACACTCATAGGCATAAATATCTTGATTTTATTTGGTATGATTATTAATCTCTCTTATATCAAAGTCCACATTGGCATTAAATAAGTTTTGAGCATAGAGAACTGATCTTGTTATTTACTTGAACCAAGTATATCTTTTCACATTAAAATGATTTCATTGCAAATTCAATATGATGCTACATAGTAGACGTGGTTTCTTGAGCGAAAAGTTTCCCCTACTATCCTATCATGCACATGGTCTAGAATCTTTGAGAATTGACAAAAGTACAAGCTCACCCCTACCCAGAATAAAAATCCCTTACTCTATAGCTAATCCGAGCAATTATCCCTAGCATAGGAAGAAAAAGAAAAGTTCAAGAAAAAGAGAAAAAGAAAAATGTTATTTTGTATCATCACAGCAATGTTTCAGCATTATCTCAAATATCAAGCAAAAATACAAAAAAATAAAAAGAGCAAAAGAGAAAAGCAAAAGCAAAATGCATAAAATCCTTTCCCTACCCCTTGAAAAAAAAAAAAGGGTGAATGAGCTTGAATCCCTGGAATTCTCAATTATTCAAAAACTGTGAGGTAAGCCCCATAACAGGTGGTTTGTGCCCAACCCGCTTGGCCTTGGGTAATTCCTAGCGTGGTGATATGTCTGTCACATTAGTGATCTTATTTTGTACATACCTATGTCGGCTTATGGATTAGCTAGCTCTTGATAACCTAACTTGCACAGTAGTCTGGTACGACTATATGCATATAAATCATGGTTAACGAACATTCATTTTGTTAAGGCAAATTGCTTGTATCAAATTATCTTGCTCAAAATTGGTGAATGAACAATACAATTGCACACACATTTGTATTTGAGAGATTTTGTATCATTTTGATAAATCAAGATCGGTAATGAACTCACATTTGCACATGAGGATCCCTTATAAACCTACATTTGTTTTTGAGATAATTTAAAATATTTCTATAATTCTTTTTAGAACAATTTTATCCTCTTATTTCAGAATTTTGTTTTGTATAAAAACAATTATATACATTGTGTCACAAAATTACAAAACGATTTCAAACAACATGTTCATCATATTATTATTTTATGTTTATCAAAAATCAAAAATCAAAAAATCAATCATGCAATAAAACTAAAATATCTATTTTATCTTTGGATTTCGCGATGATGGTATAAGTCTATACCTATAAATTCTATGCCTAGCACAAACCATTGTTCTAATTTTATTTTCCCATCCATTTTAAAAACACATATGGCTTACATCATTATGTTACACAATTGTGCTTCAAAATGAACGAACACTTATTCTATTTCATGTCATTATGTCAAACATTCCATCTTGCAACCATGGTATAATTTCTAAGGAATTATTCAAAAATTTATCACACTTAGGAATTTATGCCTAGCAAAAATCACTTTTAAACATATTTCATGCATAATTTTGTGAAAATTTTGAAAACAAATCATCACCATCATCATTTTCATCATCACAACACCAAGTCTTAAGATAGTCTCTTAAGCACTCTTTTACTTTTAGCAATATTTCTATACTAGGATTAGCTTGACGACCTAGCGAGCGGCGACTCCATGAAACGATATATAACAGCGACAATGTCCTTTGAAATTATTGTTAGAAGTCCCTTTTATTTTCATCAAATCACACCAAAATAACCAATTTATGCACATCAGATTATTTCATTTACAATTTTATGGCATGACATAACATTATAATTTATTTCCAATGACATAATTACATGAATCAACAAATTCAAAACTTAAAGCATCATAATACAACATATACACAAGTCATATCATCAAAAAAAGATAATATATATATATATATATATATATATATATATATATATATATATATATATATATATATATCAATGAATTATATACATCATCTGGATTGGTATGCCACAATCCATACTCTGGCATACTCAATCCCCTCAAAAGTAATAATAATATAATCTGCACTCTACAGTAGCTAGCCTCGAGAATCCCTTGAGCTCTCAGCCTCATCTCCTCCCCCACCCTGACATGGAGGAGGTGGTCCCATAGAGGTTCGGGCCATATCTCGGGTCCTCATCGTCGATCGTGAGGATGTCCTCGTCGATCCCATCCTGATTGGTTTTGCAATATTGGTTGGTAGCTATACCCTCTGGCCCTCTGGAACCAGCTGGAAGTATACCCCCTAGTAGAATGTGGTCTGCATCATAGACCACACTAGCTCATCCCTGCTCGCCCCTCCACTCCACACCCTGAGTCGTGTAGTCTCATCCTACAGTGTTTGTACTTGAGCCTTGAGCTGAGTAGCCTCGTCCTGCAATGATTACACCTAAGCTCGAAGGTGGGCAGCCTCATCCTGGAGAGCCATCGTCTTGCTACTCTCCCCTACCTCGACATCCTTGACCTTATCGAGCGATGGTGGTATCTCCCTCTGCTATGAAGAGAGTCTCTCCTCCCTCTGCCCTGTCTCCCACGGCCTCTGTAGAGCCTGATCCATCTGCTGGTGTCTCTCCTATGGGGACTGTCGTTGTTCTCTCCTACCGTGACCCCGCACTGCCTCAATGGCAACCTGGCACCGCCTCCCCATCTGGTGCACCATGACATGTACTAGACCCTACGCTCTCATCATCCAAGGAGGGAAGATGCCTGTGTACCAAGCATCATAGCCGTCTGCAACCCTAGTGTCATCACCATCTACTGGTTGGATGGGGGCATCGTTCGTGTCCTGACTCTAGAATCATTGCATGTTTAGAGCCCCGCTTACGTAGTACTATCCTGAACAGTCCAAGAGTACTTGTAGTCCCTGAGAGAATGGATCCCTTACTGTATACCAAACTTCTGTAATACCCAGTTGTAGTGGTGGATCTCTACCTCTCCCCACTCCATCCTCAGCCAGAAGACTCGCCTGATGTGAGCTAGCTCTTGCCCATCCTTTGCCCACCCGGGGTGCTCTCGCCATGGCCTCTAGGTGATCTGGTATGGGATGAGGTCATCCAACAACCTTTGAGACATCGGTAGATCTATCTACCACTGTGACCCTCTTTATAGCCACCAATAGTAAACCTAGGGTCTCTCCTAGTCAACCCCTATCAGTGGGAGCCCTACCGGCCTCTGCACTGCAACGTGCTCCCAGCACCAAACATGTAGCAATGATTTCAAGACCAGACATCAACCTCCCTTGTCTACGACCCCATGCAAGATCCTATACAAGCCATGGTAGAGTACAAAGTTGCCCCATGCAAACCTATACCTGTGGTCTCTCATATCACAAACTATATCTAAGAGGAGCCATGGTAGCCTACACCTGCTATGGTGGCACAACAGTAAGCCACCTACGACCCCTGCCAAAACTCGAGTCAGCCTAGATGCCCCAGGCATCTATCGTAGAGACTCGATGTTCACCCTACCCTTCTCTAGGGCAAAGCTCGGGTCTCTAGTCAACCTCATCATCGCTTGGCCCTGATTGGCCATAGGCATCATGAGTCGTCCTTGTATGGGGATCCTCATGATCCTCCATACATCCTCTAGTGTGGGAGCCATATCCCCTGTCGATAGCTAAAAATAGGACAAGCCCGAATACCATCTCTCTGCTAGGGCTGTCAGTAGCCCCATGTCAGTCGGTACTTGTGGCATCTCTGCCACATGCTGTAGCCTGACCTGTCCTAGTCGGTCATGCTCTGCCTAGTCAAGCATGGCTATGTCATCTCTTAGCCCACCGCATTTCTATTCTTGACTCTTTAGTAATCCCCTCTATAAAACAAATAATAACAACAAAATTTATTAATAACCAATCATTAAAATCAAATTAAACACATTTTAAAATCAAGTTAAAGATGCTATCATCCACCATCGGATGATATCATCCCAAATTGGGCAAAATCATCCTTTTTTAGGACTAAATCATCTCTGATTTCACAACTTGGGGATCGTCCCTTGTTGAACGAGATCGCCCTTAGTTCCCCGATTTCACCCTCAGACGAAATAGATGATTTAGAGATGATTTCGATGAAATAGGGACGATTTTATTTGGTTGTTGTCAACGGCCTAAAAACGGTCGTGATGCCCCAAATAATCAAAATTTAAATCCACAAATTGCACAAATCAAAATCAAACCTAATCTACTAGGATTAGATCCTTACTTGTAGCCCACATTGGACCTCTATCGCTTTGTGCGTTGTCTCCACCATTTTTTTCTCTCTACAGAGCTCTGGAACAATAAAGATGAATAGTAAAAATGAATTAGGGTTTTACCCTATTTTCTTAATTTTATTTAAAAAATCAACATTTCAATTTTTGCCTTTCTACATTTTTACCTCGAACGCTCGATTTGGGTAAAAACACGGAGGGATCACCATAGTCAGTAGTTGTACGATTCGAACAAGAATCGTTGTCTAAAAAAATTGAGTACATTTTTGCTTTCTCGTAAAACGGGAAAAACTCGTCTTTAACGTATTTTCTTTAGAAAATTCACTAAAGAGGGGGCAAAATGTAGCACCCTAAAATTGGCATGGTTAAAACCTTAGTAAAAGATAAAAGATAAAAATTTGAATTTTAACCCCAAAACCACTCCAAAACCGCCTGTTACCTGTTTTCTCATTTTCTGCACCATTTTTAGGATTTGTTTTGACCGTTGGATGATTTTGTCACAGATTAGACATGATCGTCCTAGATCTGACGAAATCGTCATGGACAGAACGTCCAGACGATTTTGTCCCAAAACCAAATTTTCATAATTAGCTTCTGTTTCAACAGCCTCTCCAACTTGGGCAAAAGCGCGTCTACGCAGTTGGAGATTTCCTTGTTGGAGATCTCCCAGATTGGGATGATCCCTAACCTCCTAGCCTCCCGCTAATCCTATATAAACTAGGATTTTTCTAGTTTATCCCCCTGACTCCCCCTGATTTTGATTCCCCTGAACCCCTTAGCTGACGGATTTAGATCCTTATTCACTAGAGCATCCTCGTACTACTGTCTGTATGCTGCATTTTGCATTTTCTTGCAAGAACTCTACTATTTTTTAGTCAAAGATAGCTCGGATCGTCGCAAATGATCTCGGATGATTATGGACAATTTTGTCGAGGAGCACAGATGATCGCGTAGGATTGGAGGTGATCCTGACTGTAGTCTAGATTGGGGGAAATTCGAGTCCAGAGTTTGCATCTTCTTAACTTTCTTACATTTTTTCATTATAATTTTGTATTATCTTAGGTTATTATGTTTATGCATCTTGGATTTCACCTCATCTAGTATAAATGCATGATAAAATCAAAATAGATTGTGAAGTTGATGCTTGTCCTCTTTAAATGATTGAGTATAAAATGAACACATTAAACCCATTCCCAACCTAGGCATGGAAACTGCCACTCAAAAGTTTCCTAGTGAACCCACCATCCATCAAAAATTCACCCTTATACTCCTCCCCCGAGAGGCGAGACCTTCAAAGGGCCTCTCAGTCCGAGGTATTGTCCCATCCTTCTCGCATCCCCCTTCTGGGCGCGGATCCTATAGCCTGAGGGTAAGGATGCAAAAAATTTGGAGCGATACAGAAACCCTTAGACAACAAATCTTCTATTTGCCTTTTTATTTCTTCATTTTGCAAAATAGATTGTCTATACATGGGAGCATTAGGTAGTGAAGAACCAGGAATGATTTCAATGTTGTGATTAATTGTGCGAATTGGAGGAAGAGACTTTGGCTCCTAAAATATGTGTGAGTAATTTTGTAATATTTTATCCATTGAAGAGTGTTGCTTTGGAATGGATGTGGATGTAGGAGTATTTTGAGAGCGAATGAAAATTAGAGCAATGTCACCACATTTTTTAATTGCTCTCTTTGTTTGCTTGGAATTTAGAATGATGTTAGGAGTGTTGGTGCTTTTAATGAGAAATACCTGACCATAATTTTGAAGTGTGTAGGTTCTTTTGAAATCATCATAAATAGCTCTCCTATCATACTGAAAAGGTTGTCCAAGAAAAATCCCACAACAATCCATAGGAGTCACATCACAAGTGACTTGATCTATGAAATGTGGGCCAAGCGCAAATTTTAATGTGCAAGTGTGAGTGATTTCTGAGCCCCTTACACTATCCTTCCAACCCAAATAATAAGGTTGAAGATGAGGCTCCATAGGTAACTTCAATCGCTCGACAATGGACCTCATAATTAGATTTTTCTATGAGCCATTATCCACTATACAATATGTTGCAAAATTATGGAGCAAATGAGCTCGAGTGATGAACAAAACATCACGAGCGCACCCTGATGAACTTACATTTACCAAGGTAACCTCATTGATATTACCTCGTAATTCCATGTATACTCTACTTTCTCCTACTGACTCAAGTGGACCTTTCGAAGCATCCTGTTCTTGAGTAGTGATGACTAAAATTTTCTTCTTAAGCTTAAAACAATCTGCTTTTTCATGACCTTTTTTCTTACAATAGTTACAAAAAAATTTAGAATAAGAAGAAGGTTTGGAAGAAGAAGAAGAAGAAGGATTAGAAGTGAAAGGAGAAGGAGAAGAAGGATATGGAGAAGAAGAATTCTTCTTTTGAGCAAAGTTCTTCTTTGGTGAGAAAGAACTATTCCCTTTTGATGAGTTTGCAACCACTTGAGTAGCAGGTGCACGGAATGCCTGCGAATGCGCCTTAAACTTATCCTCCGCAAGTTGTTCCTAGTTGAAAACTGAATCCAATGTTTCCATAGAAACAAACATAATTTCCCTGTACAAATGTTCCAACAAAACACTTTGAAATTTGAGAATCAAAGCTTTAATATCTTCCTCCACATTCAAAAGTATCCTATACCTATTGAATTGAAAGATATATTCCTACACAGTCATATTAGTACCTTGTCAAAATTGAAACCACTTAATGACCAATTCCTTAGAATAATTGGAAGGATAAAAATTGGTCTTAAGACAGTCTACAAGCTCATCCCAAGAGGTGAGTTCATCATGACCTCTTTTTCTTTCAACAAGTACTTTAGCTAAACCAAAAAGTTTTAGCTTAGCATATGGAACCATATCCTCATCTGAAAGCTGAGTGTAAGAAAACCAAGAACTCATGTCAGGAATCCAACTATTCAAGACTTCAGGGTTCTGGGATCCATCATAAAGTGGTACTTCACAACGAACTCTCAGGCGAGAATCATGAGCAGAATTTGAAGCATTATGGAGAGAAATATCATTTACCTTCATTGCAAGGTTACCAAGAACTTCTGCCATGGTAGTATCATTAACTTTATCTACTAAAGCATTTACAACATGAGCAAGTTCTGCCACTTGGGCAGCCGAGTCAGAAGCCATGTGAGACCGGGTATAAGCCAGGAGTAAAAGAAAAAAGCACTGAAAATCAAGGTAAAAATTGGAAATTCCTTGTTACAATGTTGTGCCTTGAAAAATACTCCTAAGGCTCAAAATTTAAAAATTTAAACTAACCTAAGGTTTACAATTTATAGTTTATTAATTTAAAAATAACTTAATTAAAAATTAAATTGTAATTAATCAAATATTAATTAATTTAATTAAGTTATTAAAAATTAAATTAATAAAAAATAAAAAAATGACATGCATAACCTTAGAATAGAAAATTTAAAAAAAAAATTACAATTTTACCCTCGGTAAGACTGAAACTGCACTCCACTTACTGTGCATGAAATATCGAACTGATGTTGCACGCTTCTCGAGGTAGTGCTAATTGTAAATAGTGAATTGATTGGTTATTGTTACATAAATCCTGAGGCAGTAAAACAAAAAAAATGTAGGTACAATGCTGCATCGGGCAAGACAAACTTGCAGGAGGCCAATCGTGGGAGTGCCACCCGCCGATCGAGGGATGGCCTGATAGGTTCCAGACCTATCATAACCAGAATGGAATTGTCATGGTATTGGCACGGTGGCTAGAATCCCACGCATAGGCAGACACGGCCCCAAACGCTGTTGATTCTGATAGCTTCTACAGCAGACGCTGCACCCGACAGTGCTGTCGTAGGCCCTGCATCGCAGATGCTATCAAACCTAACAGCATCTGTCGTAGGCTCTTTCGATGTCTGATAGCAGTGCTACCACTGGCACTATGATGTAGATGTTGTCACCTGATAGATTCTATCGTAGGTACTGACGCCTAACAGCACTATCGTCGGAGCTGCTCCGATCAATGCTGTCGTCGACACTGCGACGCAGATGTTGTCGCCTGACAGCGTCGGCCACAGATGTTGGCTGTCAAGCCGACAGGACTACCGATCTGAGTGCATCAGCCTGACGCACTCAAAAATTCCTACAGGCTACCGGCCAAGCACCCATGGTGTTGGATCGCAGCCGAAAAAGGGCATAACAGCCTTGCGGATTAAATTTTTTTTTTTTTACAATAAAATTTAAAAATTAATATATCAAAATAATATATTAATTTAAAATTAAGTTTGCTAACAAAAAATGAAATTTTAAATTAACCAGAAGGTTAATTTAACTACATGACAAACAAATTTTTTTACAAATATTAGCAATTTTTGAAGGTAAATTACCTTCAAATTTTCTAACAAATTGCTAATTGCTATAATATCACCAAGACCCCTTCAGTAGCTCTCCTTTCAAGATCCAGTCGACACACGACCAATGTTTGAAAGGCAACTAGACCCAAGTCGACACACGACCTGGTGTAGATGCTCCTCAGTCTTCAAGACTCCTCAATGGCAGAAACATCAGGAACAAAAGGCTCCCTAATTCGCATTTCATCGTAGGAGAAATCCAAACCTGCCAAAGGATTTTTGTAAGAAAGAAATCGGGGTAAACTTCTCCTATACTTCTTGAGCATACGGAGAAAGTTGGAACAAGGATTTTGATGCCTAAGGAACTTCCTTCTATGAATGGTTTTCAAGCTCCCCTTGAGCTTGAACCGAGTCCTCAATGAGAAAAAGTTTCTCATAAGAAAACTAACTCCTTTCCTCTCACCTCACAAGCCCTAGTGCAAACTTGAACTAGGCTCTGATACCAATGAAAATGATTGAAAATCCAACTAACTTCATATTATTTACAAACTCATTATATAGGCTCTAATGGCCCAAAATACATAACCAAACCCATCAAATCATGGATTTGATCCAATATGCTTAACCATAAGCTACAAAAGTGCAAAGGAGAATGCACGTAACTTGTAAGTTAAGAGGAAAGGAATAATGCTAACTATAAGATCCATTTTAGCTATCTTGAAGTACACACTTCCTACTTTGAGTTCACACTTACTAACTAACACTCTAAATGACAACTAGAAGATAACTAGTGCCCACAAGTGCATGTGAGAAGGATACTCACTTACAATATTAACTTGCAAGAAATAAACTATGCAAACCTAGCTAGGAACTACTAGAGGGGTCATATGAGTGATCAAACATCAATCCTCATCATTATAAGATCCTAACCAAAGCTCTTGCTAACAGGCTCAAATCAATCCTCCCCCTCATCATCGACCCATGCCAGGGGAGTTTAGTCAAATTAAGGATCATTACTAATGGAGTCATTACCATTCATGAGGCCATGCATTCTACCACCCTAACCAAGAATCCAATTCTCCTCCTCAAATTGGACATGAACAAGGCCTTTTATAGGGTTCGATGGGAGTTCCCGACTAACATCCTCCTCAATTTTGGATTCCACCCAAGTTGGATCAAGCTCATAAATAATTTTATATCCTCATCTTGGTTCTCTATCCTTTTCAATGGATCCCATGTTGGTTTTTTCCCCAGATCAAGAGGCCTAAGGCAAAGATACCCCCTATCCCCCATATTGTTCATCATTCTAGCCAAAGGTTTGGGAAGGTCCATAAAAAATTCAGCAAGGAGAGGTTTCATCTTAGGGATCAAAAATGCTATCAAGATCCCTCTAGTCACTCACCAGTAGTTTGTATATGACACCATCCTAGCAACCACAACCTCAATTCCCCAAGCTAGAACCATCAAGAATATCTTACACCTCTACGAGGAAGCGAATGAGCAGAAGATCAATTTCCTCAAAAGTAAAATCTATTTCCTCTGCACTCCCCTCTCCCACCAGGTTAAAATCACTAGGATCCTGGGTTGTTCTTCCAAAAATCTACCCATGACCTACCTTGGGCTCCCTCTATTCTCTGGCAGCCCCACCACCCCATGTGTAATATCGTTATTGAAAAAATCAAGAAAAAATTAGCCTCCTAGAAAGGCCATCTCATTTTCTAGGTAGTGAAAGCCAGCCTTATTTTAGCTTACCTCTAAAGTAACCTGGTGTACTTTCTATCTGTCTTCAGGATCCCAACGTCGGTGAGCTCCAATATCGAGAAGATCCAAAAAATAATCCTATGGTCGGGGAGCGAAGACAAAAAGAGAATTCCCCTGGTGTCTTGGGACAAGGTGTGCCACAACAAGAAAAATGGGGGAATTGGACTTAGGAAAGTAGCTCTCATGAATTTGGCCCTCCTGGCCAAACATGCTTGGAAGATCTACTCCAACAACAACTCATAATGGATCAATATTGTCAAAGAGAAATACCTATAGAACCACAAGTTCCTAGATAACCAAGGACCCCAGAATGGTTTGGCATTTTGGAAGTCCATCATCCAGACCAAAAATCTCATTTAGAAGGGTACTAGATGAATCCTCGGCAATGAGAACACTTGATTTTTAGCAACATTGATGGATGCAAGAGGATCATTTAAGCAAGAACAAAAATTTTATGGGCCTGAAACCCTTCACCGATGGCACCCTCAGGAGCAAAGTGGCCAACTTCATAGCCCATGATGTGGGTCGGCTGATATGGAGAACCATTGAGATGGATAGTCTTCCTGAGAAAGCTGCTACACTATTTAAAATTCTTCAAGTGATCACCATCCTATTGGAATAAGCTAAAGATAGACCTATCTAGAGAGAAATCGACAGTGAATCCTTCTCGATCAAATCAACCTATTCTCTCCCAAATCTAGCCTCAATGCCAAGTATCCCCTTCAACCTAGTTTGGAAGGCAAAGCTCATCCCCAAGATCAATTTTTTGTATGGAGAGCTATCCAAAACAAGATCCTCATGATTGAGAACCTAACCAAAAGAGGATTCATGATCCCCAACCACTACTATCTATGCTTATATAGCTAGGAGAGCACAAACCATATCTTCTACACTTGTGGGTTTTCCTTTGAAGCCTTTGGGCACATCTTCAATAGTTTCCACATCCAGTGGGTCCAACCCCAGTCAATTGTCAACCTCTTTGCCCAGTGGCCAAATCCATTTTTCAATCCCAAGCTTAGATCCTTGTGGTCCCTTTGTCTTCCCCACCTTGTGTGGAAAATATGGTTAGAGTAAAATAGGAGGGCCTTTTTAGGGCCACCCAGGGATCCCTTTTTTGTGGCCTCCAAGTCCATTAATTTCACCATAAAAACTCTTGGCTTATCCCCTATCCAGTATCTCCTCCATTGGCCTCTAAAAAAGCCATCCTCAAATCCCTCAGAGTCACCATAGAGGACTCTGATGCTCAACCAAGGCCAAATCCTAGAGCCAAAGCAAAATGGAATCCACCTCAAAATGGGTGGATCAAGTTGAATTTTTATGGGGTATCCAATGGAAATCCAGGTAATTTTGGGGTGGGATGGGTCATCATAGACCATCTAGGCAATCTTATATTGGCCTATGCAGAGTTTCTAGGGCACCAATCAAATAATTATGTAGAAGCCTTGGCTCTAGAAAAGGGGTTGTTGCTGCTCCACGAGGATCCCAGGGAAGTGATTATTGAATGGGACTCCCTATATATCATAAAATATATATCCAATGATAAGGTCCCATTGTGGAAAGTCTACAACTCCATCCTTGAATCTAGGAGGGTCCTTCATAGTCACTCGAGAGCAACCATTCACCATATTTTTAGGGAGGCCAATCAGGTAGCTGACATCACAACCAATCTGGAAACCTCTAGCAATGGGCTCAGAATATGGAGGGAAGAATTTCCCCAGGTCATTTCCAATGGGACGTGACAGGAAAGAGATGCAAGTCAACTTGTCAAATTCCAAGGACCTAAGATTTTCTCAGCTTACTCTAGGATAAACCACCACGGTGGTAGGGCCTCCATGAGTTCTTCATTGTAATCTGGACATTACTCACTAGTGGATCATGTTAGTTCCAAAGCATAAGAATGTGAGAGGCAAATCATGGGATTTGGCCCATTCACCAAGTAAAGATAAGCTACAGTGGTTCTCCAATACCAATGACTAAAACATGTGTACCAACCAGGCTACTGGTTTCCAGGTCATCAAGGCCAAGGGTTATCCAAGTGACATGGATATTTGTAAGAAGAAGCATGTCTGGCCTACCAACATCCCTGATGTGTGGTGCCTATGATGGATTCTGACTCAGGTAGTTTGCATCCCTTCCCTTCATCTTCATTTTTGTCTTCGTATAGTTTCGAGTAGGGGCCTTGAATGTCAGGCATGTCTCGATGAGCTAACTTTCAAGTGAGGCAATGTAATCCTACTCGCTCTCATAATTTTTGGCTTACCCATTCCCTAACCATCACACGAGCCTATCTAGCTGGCATCTTACTATTTTAGCATCCACTCCCAACATGCCCCGTCCAACTTTCTCATCATGCCTTTTACCTTTTATAAATCAAAGTCCCATTCTCATATCCCTATTGGTTGGATTGCTCTCACTCTTCCTGTTGTGTCGCTACTCAGTCTTAGCCTTTGTGTCATTTCTACCAAGGTAATTCATCTCAACCCCCCTGATTCAAGCATGGCTTACACTAAACCAGCCCTTCTACAGCTTAATTCCAATACCAAAACCTTCATGGATGCCAAGGGTTTTATCCTATTATTGGAGAAATTCACTAGAGATGAATATCCTATCACTAATGACTTTGTCTATTCCTAGAACTAGGGCAAAGTAACTATCCAAGGTTTACACTTCATGGTCATCATCGACCTGCTGGTGGTAGTCATCGGTTTCCCCCTATATGGTCATCTCATTATATGCGATAAGCATAATTTTGAGGAAGAGACATAGAAATTCCCTAACAAGGGGAAGATCCTTGGTTGGGATAAATCGATGTTGCATGTATCTACCCTCCCAGCCTTGTGGAATCATGCCTTCATTCCCATTATGCAATATATTACCTATGATGACCCGATCAAACCCCTTTGTAGCTTCAATTTGACCTTCAATAACCACCTTCGAGATAAGAGACTTGTTTGTGTCCCTAAATATCTCATGTATTCCCTCAAACTTACCTTGGATAAATGTCAAAATACGGGTGGGCATCCTAGGTACCAAGGGCTCCTTGTGATTCTATACAATCATGCAATGGCTCATCAGCCTCCTATATAGAACATCTAGTCCATGGATGTCCAACCCCATAGAGAATCCCCCTTCCCCCTTCGATAGTTCCCTGAAGGCCTGAGTCAGGCTGGTGGGTGCCCCAAGCCTACTCCAACCTGGAATTCCAAATGCAATGAGCAAAGGAAATGGGGGCTACACCCCAAACTGCCCAAGTAGGTAGATCCTCTGCCAGACCCAAGAAGCCCAAGCTAGAGGTGTCCTCTTTCTCAACCCAGACCATTTTGGATTATGAGAGTGATAGGTTAGAATCACGGTCCTAGCTGCTACTTTATTTGGTGGTATCAACAATTAATTCATTAATCAAACAACTGTAGGAAGCCTCTAAAATTCTGGGGTAGTATGCTGCATCAAAGAAGACTGATGGTAAGAACTGACGAGGGTGGACCCCTGGTGGGGTGTTTTTTTGCTACTTTTTTTTCTACTTTCATGGGTTTGTAGGATAGTCAAATATTTGTAAGGTCTACAGAGTGTGGGGCAGAAGGTCCAGTTGGGCTCATGTTTGTTGGGGTGGGTGGTCCCCTTTGTCTGTCGGGGTGTATGGTTGAAAGGTGGTGTAAATATCCCTCTTCTGTTGATAGGAGGATTTTTGTAACTGCGGGTAGACCTACTACTATAGTGTTGCCCTGTCACATGGCTACTCAGGATATTATGTAAGAAGGTTTTGGGACCCTTTCAAAACACATTTTTTAAATACAATCAATTTAGAAAAAAAATCTATCTTACCTAGTCATATGTCTTAATAATAGATCCAATTTAAAAAGAATTACAATTTTTTTCTTAATTTTAGTGTATGGATGTGCTTATGATATTTTTTTATATCATATAGTTTTTCATTTAACAATACACTTATTTAAAATTTTAATTTGAAGCAATCTCTTTATCCTATTCATAAAATGCTCAAATATTAGTCAAAATGTATCAAAAAATATTGCATACTAGATATTCCTTTATGATGTCCTATTTTTATTAATAGAAACTATTAGGGAAGCAATCTAGTCTAGAAGGTTCATCCTTATTATATGAGAAAACTACCAAATATTATTTGACTTAATATTCTCATTAATCACTAATTTTTTCTTCAATATTAAAGGTTTGAAATATCTTGAAATAATGTTGTCTAAGCATTATAATCAAGTTAACATATATTAGTAAAACCAATCTGAAATAAAATATCACCATTTTTTATTTCTTCTTGTTTTAAATTTTCTCATTTAGCTTGGTGATACATTGAATGAGTATTTAGCCTATCTATTAATCATGGATACCACTTGAATATATATATTGTATTCTTCGCGTTGAAACTATTTTCCCTCGAATTTTATCTCTAATGAGTTTCTTCTTCCTAAGTAGAAATATTTTTTGTTTTTCTAATAGTTATTTATATAATTCTTCCTCTTGGATCCAATCTCAAATGATTTGGAGTTTTGTCTTTAATTTCATCATTTAAAAAAAAATCCCCAAGTTCATTTTTGTTCCATTAATTTAACTATTCTAAAATATTCTAAGCTTAATAGGTAATTTATAGTGATACAAATCTCCTTCTACCCTCCTTAATCCAAATATTATATTTTTCAGATCATGGTGAAGAATCCACATGATCTCATATCTAAAATTCTAATTGTTAATTATATTTTTTTTTGTTAAATCATTATACCTATTGATATTTGATTCCACTTATTTTGTGTACATGTTTGAATATATATATAATCCTTCCTTAATCCCATTTGTAAATATTAACAATTATCCAGTATTTTATCTATATGACTAAGACTAGTTTTCTTATTGGCATAATTACTTTTTAAGTGGATCTTTCTCTTTGTTTGACCCATTTTACAAATTGATCATAAACAACGATATTTTAACATTTGATAAGTTTTACATGAAGTATGCTATAGGACTATGTAATGTCCCCTCTCTAAGTAGTTAACAACATTCTTGTGGATTAGCCTACTACTGGGTTCCCTTAGGCTAGTGGAGGTGATTGGGAACCCTATTGGGGTTTGGTTCTTTGAGTTCTGTGCTTCGCCAACTTTCTTCTACCTTTTTCTAGGGGCGATTTGGAGTTGTTGACCATCACTTTCTATTTTTAGTAACTTACTATTTTTAGTAAGTATGGGTTCTGGTCATCATTTTGTTATGGGTTTGCAGTGAGCTATGTTTCGAGGTCTATTTTCGCTCAGTTGGCCAGTTATCTCTTTTTTGAGGAGGATTATTTAATATTTAATGATTTCCTAAGTTAAATTAAATATTTAACTTATGGCGTTATATTAAATAATAAAGTAGCTTATTTTCCTAAGTCAAGTGAAATATTTTATTTAAATGAAAAGTGACTTAGGGATTTTCTTAAAGGGGGTCAACTTGGAAAAGTAATATTAAAATATTAAAAAGTCACCTCAACCCTAATTAGGGTGTGGGATTTGGAGATATAAGGAGAAGTGGAGCTCATTTTCAGGGATCCAAGTTATTTCATATTTTCTCTCTAGTGAGAACTTGCAGCTTAGCGACAGAGTTTTCATGGCTTTGTGAGGATGAAAACCCTTGCAAGGAACATTGCTTTCGGATGTGAAAGACCATTCCCTGAGCAATCATCAGTCAGTTTCATTCAGAGGCTGAGATTTGTACTTCATTGGTGATTTTTAGAGTGATTTTTATTGCTTCAGCATAGGGTCTCAGATTTCATCAGATTGTTGGTGTGATGATTTTTGGGGTTTATTGTTCATCATTTTTTGGTATGGTCATACCATATTGAGGGTCATAGCTTTTATATCGGTTGGTATTTGGTTTTGTATTTTTTAACTCAATATTTGGTAAGGTGGGTGACCTCTTTGGAGAGTTTGGAGGTGTAAAAAATAAATAGAAAAAATTAATATCAAATCACCCTCACGGAGTTGTGGTAGGGTTGGAGAGAGGGTTTTTGGCTTGTAGATCATACCTAAGTGTTGGATGCTATCTTTGCTATTTGGAGACTATTGTTTCTTATATTTCCTTCATTTTGGGTTGTTTTTTGTGGCAACAAATTTACCTTATCCATATGTTGTACTTAATATTTGGAATTAGAAAACTGGGTAGTTGATCTTGTGCTCCTCTTGAATGGAGGGGTGGGTTATTACAGTGGTATCAGAGCTAGTTTCCTACCATCCTATGGATAAACCTTTGGTTTGTTGCATATGAGCGAAAGAGAAAAGAGGTATACCAATAGGGAACAAAGAAAACTTTGGCAACCTCCAACAACTCCTGAGGGTGAGATAGTTTCTAACATCCTTAGAATACATTCCGAAGATTCTAGTGATGGTGGGGATTTATTTGGAGAAATGGCAGATAGAGATAAGGGACATGCTGATCTAGAAGATCCCGGTGAGGCCATGCAGAGAAAGTTTGAATGCATGTTTGAGATGATGTCCCAGATATTGGGGAAGATTAATCAGTTCACCCCTACAGTTGTACCTGGACAGAATGGTGAGTCTAGTTCATCTCGTCCACAGAATCATAACGGGTAAAATAATACAATAGCTACAGGATCGGTCCTTAGACCCTTGCAACCTACCTTTACACATAGGGAGGAGACACAGACACAACAGGAAGTTCATGCACCTATGGAAAATAACTTGATTGAACTATGGGCTGAATATTCGGCACTACCAGCAGACCTACGTGCCAACTTATCTATGAATGAATTTATGAATCAGAAGAGGGCTGACCACATGGGCGGTGGTAATAGAGTTGAGCAGAGGAGACCTCCTGTACAGAGAGACTTTCAGCAGGCTCTGGGTAAGGTTACCCTACCTCATTTTGATGGCAGTGATAGGAGCACAACTAGGGCTTGGGTGCAAAAATTGGATAATTACTTGGCCCTTAGACCGATGCCCGAGGATGAGGCAATTAAGTTTACCACTTTGCATTTGGATGGAATTGCTCACGAGTGGTGGTACCATGGACTAGTCACTTTGGGACATGGTTTAATCATGACGTATGATGAGTTTACCAATAAACTCATAGAGAGATTCGACAAAAAGGATCCAGAGCTGCATTTCAGAGAGTTGGCACAATTGAGACAATATGGATCTATTGAGACCTACATTTCAGAATTTTAGAGACTATCGGTGATGGTTCCGAGCATCACAGAGAGGAGGCTTGTGGTACTTTTTAATGAAGGGCTAATGGAACCACTTAGGGGTTGGGTGAAAGCTTTTGACCCTCCAACCTTGCAGGATGCTATGAAGAAAGCTCGAAACATGGAATTTGCTGTCCCAAAACACAAATCACAATCTAAGCCATTCCTGGATAGGAAAGATAAGGATAAGAGACATTTCCAGAAGGGTTCCACGTAGCAGAGGAATGTTCCAAATAGATTGGATAATGACCAACTAAATGAGCTTAGGAGGAAGAAGTTATGTTTCCACTATAGGGAACCATGGGACCCATCTCACAAGTGCTCAGTTAAGGCTAAGGTTAAGCAGATTGAATACTTTTCAGCTGATGAAACAGGATCAGAAAATTCAGACCAGCAAGCTGATTCGAAAAGTAGTGATGAAGAAAGTTCAGAAGAAGAGGTTGAATGGGAGCCCAAACCCGAAGGTACAATAGCCCAACTTTCTAGTTTTCATAAGGTTGGATCCTTCAAGGTACATGGTGTCATTAATGGACAATGAGTTATTACTCTCATTGATACTGGTGCCATGCACAACTTCATAGATGAAGGGCTAGTTGCTAAGAGGGGAATTAAAACTAAGGAGTTTGAGGGTTTTAAAGTAATGGTTGTCGATGGATTTACCCTCACATGCACATGGAATATCCCTGACTTGCGCATCCAGCTTGGGGAGTACGAGTTGAGAGATGATTTTTATGTGGTGAGTATTGGAGATACTAATGTGGTGCTTGGTATGCATTGGATGCGTACCCTTGGGGAGTTCTATATGAACCTGCAGACTATGGAGATGAAGTTTGATTCAGTAGGGAGGCAGATAGTTTTGCGGGGCATGTCTGATGGAGGAGCGAGGGTAGTTTCCCTCAAGAGGATGGAAAGACTATTTCATCATGATCAGGTGGAGTGGGTAGTAGAGTGCCTCATAATGCCCAATGTTGCAGAACACTAGAAGAATGACTACCATCCTGAGATACATAAACTTTTGACTAAGCATTCAAAGGTATTTGGTGATATACCCCTAGGGAGACCTCCTAAGAGAGGTATTGAGCATATCATTGAGCTCAAATATGGAGTTAAGCCAGTCATCACTACCCCTTATAGACATCCAAAACATCATAAGGATGAGATAGAGAAGGCAATTAAGGAGCTACTGGATATGGGTCACATTCAGTCGAGCAAGAGCCCTTTTGCTTCCTCAGTAGTCTTGGTGAAAAAGAAATATGGGACAATGAGGATGTGCATAGATTATAGAGCTCTGAACAAGAAAACAATTAAGAATCGATACCCAATTCCACGTATAGATGAGCTCATTGATGAGCTACACGGAGCATGCTTCTTCTCTAAGATTGAATTGAGATCAGGTTATCACCAGATCAGGGTTTGGGAGCAAGATGTGGAGAAGATAGCCTTCAGGTGTCACTTTGGGCACTTTGAGTTCCTGGTTATGCCTTTTGGCTTGACCAATGCTCCAACCACTTTCCAGTCCTGTATGAATAGGACATTCAGTAGGCAACTCAGGAAATCAGTCTTGATATTCTTTGATGATATTCTTGTCTACAGTAGATCTTGGGAGGAGCATTTGAGACACCTTGAGGAGGTGTTGAGTATTCTTGAGTAGGAGTCTTTCTACGCTAAGGAGTCCAAATGTGATTTTGGGCTAATTGAGTTGCTTTACCTTGGACACATTATCAGCTCAGAGGGTGTTCGTGTTGATCCTGAAAAGATCAAGGTAATTATGGATTGGCCTACACCAACAAACCTCACTCAGCTTAAGGGGTTTTTTGGTCTGTGTGGATTTTACAGGAGATTTGTTAAGGGATTTTCACAGTCGGTAGCCCCACTTACAGATTTGACCAAGAAGGGGGTATTTGAATGGTCAGAATCAGCGCAAAAGTGTTTTGAGCACTTCAAACAGGTAATGTGTTCATATCCTGTACTCGCCATACCTGATTTCTCCAAACCTTTTGAGCTGGAGTGTGATGCTTCGGGTGAGGGGATAGGAGCAGTATTGATGCAGAACAAACATCCCATTGCTTTCGAGAGTAGGAAGTTAAGAGGGGCTGAATGGAGTTATTCTATTTATGACAAGGAGATGTTGGCCATTATGCATGCATTGGCCAAGTTCAGGCCCTATCTTGTGGGAGGCAAATTCACTGTCAAAACTGATCACAACAATCTCAAATATTTCCTGAATCAAAAGGATCTTAATGAGAGACAGCAGAAATGGGTCAATAAACTTCAGGCATATGATTTTGACATTGTTTATGTCAAAGGAAAAAAGAACATAGTTGTTGATGCTTTATCTAGGAGACCATATTTATGTTCTTTGACTGAGATAGCAACAAACTGGAAAGAAGAAATTATGGCTGAATATGCTAAGGACACATGGGCTACTAGTGTGATTGAGGGATCTTTGCATGATGATAGATATACGATGATGAATGGGCTGATTATGTATAAAGATAGGATACTTTTGATTTCGAATTCAAGGTTCAAATTGAGAGTTCTGAAATGTTTTCATGATGACCCCATGGCTGGTCATACAGGGTTCTTTAAGACATGCAGGAGGGTTAGAGAAAGGTTTTCTTGGAAAGGACTTAAGAACGAGGTTCTCCAGTATGTTCGGGAGTGTACCATTTGTCAGCAGAATAAATATGAGCACTCTTACCCAGCTGGTTTATTGCAGCCCCTACCGATTCCTAATCAGAAATGGGAAGGAATCTCCATGGATTTCATCACTGGTTTGCCTAAGGTACAAGGCAAAGATTGCATTTATGTTGTGGTTGACCGGCTCACCAAATTTGCTCACTTTTTTGCTATTTCAGTGACATATACAACAGCACATGTGGCAGATCTATTCTTTAGAGAGGTGTTCAGATTGCATGGGATGCCTAAGACAATTGTTAGTGATAGGGACAATAGGTTCATGAGCTTGTTTTGGCAGGAGCTTTTCAGATTGAGCGGAACCGAGCTCACCCCCAGCACTAGTTACCACCCACAAATGGATGGGCAAATAGAGATAGTCAATAAATGGGTGGAAGGGTATCTCAGGAATTACATTTTGGGGCAGCATAAGGCTTGGATTAAATGGCTGCACCTTGGTGAGTTTTGTTATAATACCACTTACCACATGTCTATTGGGATGTCACCATTCATGGCTCTGTATGGGTATGAAGACCCTAGCTTCATGGATTTTATTCTTGGGGATAGTAGAGTGTCGAGGGCTAGAGATTTGTTGCAGGACAGCCAGGACATCATGAAATATTTGAAGGATAATTTATAGTAGGCACAAAATCAGCAAAAGATATATGTTGATCAACATCGTGTAGAGCGCAGTTTTGATGTCGGTGACTTGGTTTATTTGAGATTGTAGCCATACAGGCAGTCCACTCTCAAGAAGAGTGGAAAGGAGAAGCTTAAGCCACATTTCTATGGACCATTCAGGATCTCCAGGAAGGTTGGAGAAGTGGCATACGAGTTGGAGTTACCGGTTGATAGTAGGGTACATAATGTTTTCCATGTCTCACGCCTTAAGAAGGCATTGGGTGGAAATGTGGTTCCTTCTTCCGAGCTGCCACCACTCGATGAAGAAGGGAAACTTGTTTTAGTTCCAGAGGCCATCATTGACACCAAAGAGCGTACCCTTAGGAGGAGAGTGATCAGGGAGTTTCTGGTCAAATGGAGGAACTTGCCGGTTGAGGATGCTACTTGGGAGAGTGAACAAATTCTACAACATCCAGAGTTACAATTGCTTGAGGACAAGCAATTTTGGGGAGGGAGGACTGTAATGTCCCCTCTCTAAGTAGTTAACAACATTCTTGTGGATTAGCCTACTACTGGGTTCCCGTAGGCTAGTGGAGGTGATTGGGAACCCTATTGGGGTTTGGTTCTTTGAGTTTTGTGCTTCACCAGCTTTCTTCTACCTTTTTTGGGGGCGATTTGGAGTTGTTGACCATCACTTTCTATTTTTAGTAACTTACTATTTTTAGTAAGGGGGGGGGGGGGGGGGGGTTGGGGGGGGTTTTTTTACTCTTATTTTAGTATGGGTTTTGGTCATCATTTTGTTATGGGTTTGCAGTGAGCTATGTTTCGAGGTCTATTTCTGCTCAGTTGGCCAGTTATCTCTTTTTGGAGGAGGATTATTTAATATTTAATGATTTCCTAAGTTAAATTAAATATTTAACTTATGGCATTATATTAAATAATAAAGTAGCTTATTTTCCTAAGTCAAGTGAAATATTTTATTTAAATGAAAAGTGACTTAGGGATTTTCTTAAAGGGGGTCGACTTGGAAAAGTAATATTAAAATATTAAAAAGTCACCTCAACCCTAATTAGGGCGTGGGATTTGGAGATATAAGGAGAAGTGGAGCTCATTTTTGGGGATCCAAGTAATTTCATATTTTCTCTCTGGCGAGAACTTGCAGCTTGGAGGCAAAGTTTTCATGGCTTTGTGAGGATGAAAACCCTTGCAAGGAACATTGCTTTCGGATGTGAAAGACCATTCCCTGAGCAATCATCAATCAGTTTCATTCAGAGGCTGAGATTTGTACTTCATTGGTGATTTTTAGAGTGATTTTCATTGCTTCAACATAGGGTCTCAGATTTCATCAGATTGTTGGTGTGATGATTTTTGGGGTTTATTGTTCATCATTTTTTGGTATGGTCATACCATATTGAGGGTCACAACTCTTGTATCGATTGGTATTTGGTTTTGGGTTTTTTAACTCAAGCTTTGGCAAGGTGGGGCGACCTCTTTGGAGAGTTTGGAGGTGCAGAAAATAAATAGCAAAATTTAATATCAAATCGCCCTCACGGAGCTGCGCTAGGGTTTGAGAGAGGGTTTTTGGTTTGCAGATCAGACCTAAGTGTTGGATGCCATCTTTGCTATTTGGAGACTATTGTTGCTGACATTTCCTTCATTTTGGGTTGTTGTTTGTGGCATCAACTTCAGCTTATCCATCTGCTGTACTTAATCTTTGTAATCAACAAACCGGGTAGTTGATCTTGTGATCCTCTTGAACAGGGAAGGGGGGGTGGTTGGTTATTACAAACTATCATGTATCAACTAAAAAAAATGCAAATAGGTAAAACATATAGTTTGAACATACTAAGTCCAACCAACATGGTCAAACCATTTGTTCTTAATTTCCTTTAATGTAACATGTGTATGTTGCAATATAAATATAGTGTAGTTCTAACACATCCATTTTCAAATATTTTAAAATATGTTACATGGCCCATTATGGAAATTCACTCATGTATTTACCTCTAAAAAATTTAAAGCAATGAATTATATGATTAATACCATACTTTTTCTCTTAATTCTTTTTCCTTTTTATTTAAATTTTTTTAATTTACACACTTATAGTTGTCTATCAAAAAAATCACTAATTAATAAATGTTTTTTTACTATGAGACTACAAGGACATACAATATTTTGTAGTCACGAGATATATTTGTAAATCATCTATTTGAGTTGTAGGTTTAAATAGTTTAAATTTTTAATTTATTTGACATTGTGAAATGACTGAGAATAGTGCATAGTATAAATCAACATTATTTAATAATTTTGTATAAATAATAAATTTATATCATATCAAACCAAATAATAATTATGCCATAGTAAATCATAGCCAATATCATGTTTATTCAAATACATCATCCTTAAAACTTTTGGAGAGTATTCATTTAATACAACCTTTTTACTTAGGTTTATATATTATTTGAAGCTCTAAACAATGTATTTTCCCCTAAATTATTTTCTCTATAAGTTATACATAATATTATATTTTTAATGGGATTATATGTAACATTCCTATTCAATATTTAGTCAAGTTGTCAGAATGGGTTCATAACCAATTAGATATGGGGTCAATTTTTATTAAATTTACCATATAATTTTTCTAGATTTCATAATACTTTAAAGAAATAAAAAAAAATAACACATTACCCAAAAAATGAATAACACATAGACTAAACATGATGTGATATGAAGAGTGTTCATAGACACCACAATAATCTCACTAAAAGAAAGAATAGCACTCCAATTGAAAATCAAATATTTAGTACCAAGGGGTATAAATACCCAAATACAAGTGGCCTTTAGGTCAAGGTTAAATAACTAACCCTTAGGTCTAATAATAAATATTACATAAACCCACCTACACAATGTGTACAGATAACTAAAAGGCTATACAATAAATATGATACAAAAGTTAGTCATGCCCTCAAGTGAAGCTTAACACCACATATTCAAATATCTCCCTTGAGTTGAATTGGGGACATAGAGAGACCCTTATCAATCATGGTTAGGGTACTAAGTAATAGATATTTGGGAATATATTATTATATTTTGTAAGGGTTGGCATGGGCCACACATAACCCAAGGTTGATTGTAATATAATATTCCCTCCCTTAAGGTGAGCTCTTCTAGCTTCAATTTTATTCTAAAAGCATGAAAAAGGAACCTTGGACATGACTTTGATCAGGATATCTATTGTCTATACCACTAAAGACACATAAATTGGATTAAACATCTCACAAGCATAAACCCATTGCACATAGTGTATTTAAACCTAAATATGCTTGGTTTATTAATGGAAAGTTTGATTACAAATCAGCTTAATGGAACTTTGATTGTCACAATGAATATTAATATAATACTTTTGAGGGATATTCACTTTCCCCAAAATTATGAGCATCCATTGAAGGTGCTTGGAGGACTCATTAGCAACACAATATTTAGGTTTTATAGAAGACAAAGATATAGTGAATTTTCATCTACAATACTAATATATTGGGCCACATACAAGATAGGAGACAAAACCTATAGTGGGGCATCCCTATACTAAATCTCCAGCCTAATTTGCATCAAAAAATCTTGTCAAAACTAAAGGCACTCTAATTGAATAGTAAATTCCCATATGGTATGTATCATTTATGTATCGAATAATATGCATGTTATTATCTAGTCACTTTCATAAGGTGCTTGCATGTGCCTATAATAATAACTAACAACAAATATAATATTTAATTGAGTGTGGGTAAGATAGAAGGCCCTTAATAAGTGATAAATACAAAGTATCATCTACCAAAGGAGTAGTACAATTTATCCAAAGCTTCAAACTAAAAGTAAAGGAAGTTTGAATAGGCTCACAATCATTCATATTAAATAATTATAGAAGATCCATGGCATTTCATTGATAAATACAAGTATACGAGGGTGACTCATAATTTTTTATCTCCAAAAGGTAATGTATAATCCCCAAGTCTATTATCTCAAAAGTATCACAAAGCTATGTCTTAATTTACTAAACCAAAGATGTTAAAATACCTGCAATAAATAAATCATCAACATACAACACAATCACCAAGGTTTGACCACCTTGATGCTTGATGTAGACATGATGTTCTTTCTCAAAGTGCCAAAAACCACAACTAAGAAATAATAAATTCATATTCTCATACCAAGAATGAGGAGCTTGCTCAAGCCCATATAAGGATATCTTCTACCAAGACACCAAGGAAGTAGGTCCACCTAGATCAAAAAATAGGCAACTATCATATGTAGATATTATCCTAAATCTCACCATGAAAAAAAGAACTCTTCACTTACATATAATGTTTCATCCATCCAAAGGATGTAGTTATAAAAATAATAATCTAAGCAATGTCCATCCTAATAACTAGAGAAAATTTCTCGAAATAGTTAGTCTTCTCTTTTTGAGGGGATCCATTAGCAACAAGGTGTGTTTCTTCACTTGACCATAAAAAGTGCACTTGGTCCGATAGACCCATTTACATACAATAATATTCCTCTTATAGAAGAGGAACAAGGTTTGATGTATGATTCTTCACTAATGAAGCATAACATCATCCAACTTTAGATAGACCTTATCTTGGGAATAGGTGAATGGTATCTGAAATCATAAGTCCTCAAGATTAATTCCTCATAAGGGTTCTTTTGATGACACTTTTGAGAGATAGAATAGGCTAGTAATATTGAAGAAGCATATGAACACATTTGGGTATTGGATGAATGGTTAACTTTTTAAGCCTTACTACCACAAAATATCACAGGTCCCAATATAAAATAAACACAATATTAAAGGTCAAAGTAATTATATAATGATTATAGTAATATATGAGAAAAGTAATATGTATATAAAGGCCTATATAATAAAGAAAATAAAATTCATTTATATAATCAAATATGAATGTAAATATACTAAGTCATTCACAAACTATGCATGAAGAAAACTTACAATAATAATTGCTCAAAATTTGTGTACAATATTTATTAATTTTCTTCCTATTACAACTCTGTAATCTGATATTTGGATACAATCTCCATAATATAGCCATAGTAATGTGACTCTTCAAGTACTTGACTATTTCTCTCCATATGACAAGTCCCATGACCTTTGGCTTATCATCTTGCCACTTGCATACTAGACTCTTCAAGTTCTTCTTACATGGACACTTGACTCTAAGACACTTGCACACATATACATGACTCTTACACTTCTACATGCATTCCTAATATAAGACACTTGTGCACATCCTCACATTACATATTTACACATTTAAATACATGACACTTGTGCACTAGTCTCTTAATATTCACTTGCATTCTAACTTACATGACACTTGTGCATTTCCTACACATTGACACTTAAAGAAAAGGGGAATATAAATAATATATCTAAACTATAGAATCAACCCTAATCTATTACATATTTACAATTGTACCATGAAGGTACCATAGGGGTACATTAGCATGTACCAAATAATGTAATATTCCTCAACACCCCTTTGTATTACATTATTTGGTTATTAAAGACTTTAGTCTTCAATATTGATCTTCATATTTATCTTCAATATTCATGTGATCTTGCATTGTTCATGAACCTTTGTATGAGATTCATCTTCAGCTTGTTTAAGTTCTGGTTTGAGTTCTTCTTTATATTCATTATTTGAATCTTATTCTTCATCTTGAATCTTTGGTTCATCCTCTTGCTTGAATTTTATTTTATTTTTTAACATGGTGGAATCGGTAGCCGCCACGAATCTAGGCAGGCTGTCCAAATTTTATGGCCGCCACAGTATTCTGTGTTGTCTGCCTCGAAAGCCGCCACATAGATCTTCATGCAATCCGCCCCTATAACCGCCATGCCACAATCATTTTAAACCTTTTACGTCGCTGAAAGCACCAGGAAAGGGACAAGCATTCAGTCCGGCAAGGCCCGAGATTTGAACCTTGGACCTCCGCCCCCCTTATGGGGTTTGGATGAACCAATTGGTCTACACCTCGGACCTTTTGCTTGAATTTTATTACTTCATATTTTTTTTTCTATATTTTTTAGACTTTGTGTAGTATATGTCTTGTTTGTGAACTACTTGAGATTTTTCTTCTTCAACTGCATAAATAGATTTATAATAGATTTATCTTTGACTTCTAGACCATGTGCTTCATTCAATCTAGTTTTCTGACAATCTTGATATTTCCCTATATCTTTTGAAAATTCAATTGGAATATCATAATAATTTTCTAATTTATATGAACTTGAAATGTCAATATTACATGAAGAATGAAAAACTATTTTAAATATGATTCACTTGATTCAATTGTATCAATCTCTACTTTCCTTTTTAGAGTTTCAATTAACTCTTTTTGTTTCAAATTTTCATCTTTATGAAGTTCAAGTGAAAGCAATGTCATATACATTATGCTACCTATATCAAGAGGTATCATAATATCATCCTTTGAATTATCAATTGCTTCAATAATATTTGAGTGTAAATAGTATTCAAATGTCTCAAAACTTTCATCCATAGCTTCTTTATAGATGAATTGTATTGCCATATCTAGCTTACCCTTAGATTTTTTAATCAATTTTCCAATGCCATATTTAATAATTCTTTTCTAATTATTAACTCTAGATTTCCTTCCATAATGGTCAAAGATTCATTTGTAGTAATCCTTATATCTCTCGAATTAAGAAAATAACTCAAATATGAAATTTGTAAATTATAAAAAAATTTATCCTTTTATGTTGAAAACCTTTTAACTCCCTAATTAGATTTGCAAAATTTCAAATTTTAAATACTTCAAATTTTCAAAAACTCCAAATTTCAAAAACTCAAAGTTTTTAAAGTTTTTCAAAATTTCTAAAGAACTTTAAAAAATTTCAAATAACTTTAAATCTTTAATTTTTTCAAAAATACTCCAAATCAAAAATTTAATACCTTTAACTCCTTATACCTCCTACTCTTTCTAATTTTCAACTTTTAAAAATATTAAAAAACCAATAATAAAAAATCTTTAAATTAAACCTTATATCTCCAAATCTTATAACCTTATTGATTTATTCAAATTTATTCCCTCCAAATTTGTTGTGTAGGATATAATAATTGTTACCTATGTATGTTTCAATGATAAAATAGCTAATTGTGCTTTCAAAGCTGGTGTAATGTCTAATGAAATTAACATTTCTCCGTCTTATTGCATTATGTGTTCATGCTACATGGATGTCTCTTGGATCATCCTTTCTTTTACTCATTCAGCTTGATAGGTCTTAGGTGACTTTATATCTGATTCACCTCACCTTCAAACACTTCAATTTCTAGTTTGTCCAACTTGTATTTAGATGTTTGGTTTACCTTTCATCTTTGTAGAATCGATGCCTTGTTTCTCTTGAGAACCGATGCATTGCCTTTCTAAATTTTGGTTCTCCTTGCATATTTGGATTCTAGTTCATTAGTGTCTTGCTTCTCTAGATCCTAGTTTTCTTGCCTCTCTATTTTATGGTTCATCGATGATTATCTAATTTTTGGTTTGTCAATGTCTTGATTCTTTGGATCGTCGATGATTCTCTGGTTTCTAGTTCATTGATGTCTTACTTCTATAATGAACAAGTTTTTGGTTTAGTTTACTTTACGCAACCTGGTTTACCTTTCCTTAAACAACTTGCACTTTTATTCTCTCTCTTATTCAGTGATTCAATGTCTGTATCTTCCCTTTTTCTTATATAACTAGCTTTCTATTTCTTCTTTGTACTCATATGGGTAACTTTCTGGTTCACCCTTCTTCTTCTATGTTCTTAGATGAATAGCTTTCTAATTTTCTTGGTTCTCAAGCGACTTATCCTTGATGACTGATGCATTCTTACTTTTTGGAGATTTGGCTCACTAAAATCTACTTTTTTTAACACTTTGATAGTTCTTACAATATTTCTCTAGTACCTTATGTATTCCTTATTTAGCTTGTTATTATGTGTGCTTTCTCTAGAACATTATAAAATATATTATTAACACCTTACGTATGCTTTTACATAGGTCGTTTGTGATTTTTCTACATGAAGTTCTCTTGGACCTTTTCTATGATATTGGTCTCTTGGGCCTCTTCAATAATGTAGACCTATTGGGCCTCTCCATTAGTGCAATCCTCTCTAGACTCTCCTTTTCAATGCAGGTCTCTTGAACCTTTTTTTTGGTGCATATTTCTTGGACCTTCTCCTTCAATGTAGGCTTCTTTGGCATTTTATCTACTTTATTATTCTCTCTATGCTTTCTATTTCTATTATCTATGCTTACTTGATCTTTGTTCTTCTGTTCTCTCTATATCTTACTATTTTTTGCTCTATTTCTCTATTTCATATAGGAAGCTTGAGTTTTATCAATATCTATATGAACCTTTGAATGCTTCTCAATACTTGTAGGAAGCTTTTAATGTTTATCTATCTCCTTATCAACCTTTGTAGCAATTTTTCTCCCCTGTCTATCTAAAATCTTCAATATATTAGATCACATATAAAAATCCAATATGATTCTCCTCCTTTCTTGAGAACCCAATATCAATGTAAGGGTGGCTCTGAATATCCCTAAATTACCAACTTTCTCCTGAGTTGGTTCTTCCTCAATATTCAATATCCAAATTTTCTTCTCAGTTGGCTTCCTCTTTCAAATGCCCAACTTTTCTCCTAAGTTGGCCCTTTCTATCAATATAGTTAAGTCCTAGTCTTCACTGGTTTTCCTTCAACCAAGAGTAAAAACCCTAGCATCCAAATTAGGGTGACTATTCATTGTCCCTCAAACTCTACTCAACCAGACCTTTAAAAATAAAGTCCAAGTCTACACTGCCTTCAAAGTGGAAAAACTCTAAATTAACTTTATCAAAAGTGGATAAAGTTAAATATTGATAATGGTGGCTAAAAAATAAACTCTATCAAAATGGATAGAGTCAAGTGGTAGCTCTGATACCATTGTTGGATTTTTAAGCCTTACTACCACAAAATATCATAGATCCCAATATAAAATAGCCACAATATTAAAGATCAAAATAATAATATAATGAGTAGAATAATATATGAGTAAATTAATATGTATATCAAGGCCTATATAATAAATAAAATAACATTCATTTATATAATTAAATATGAATGTAAATGGTCTAAGTCATTCATGAAATATGCATGAAGAAAATTTATAATATTAATTGCTCAAAATATGTATACAAGCTTGATTCCTTTTATTCCTAATACAACTTTGTAATCTAATATTCAGATTATATTCTAATGGAATATTGTATCCATAATATATATATATATATATATAGTAATGTGACTCTTCAAGTACTTGATAAATACTCTCCATATGACAAGTCCCATAAAATTTGGCTTGTCATCTTACCACTTGCATACTAGATTCTTCAAGTTCTTCGTACATGGACACTTGACTCTAAGACACTTGCACATATCTAAATGACTCTTAAACTTCTACATAAACTCTTAATCTAAGACACTTGTGCACATCCTCACATTAAATATTTGCACACTTACATACATGACACTTGTGCATTTCTTGCATATTACACTTTTACATGACACTTGTGCATTTCCTGCACATTGACACTTTCAAAAAAGGTGAATATAAATCATATATCTAAACTATATATTCAACCCTAATCTATTACATATTTACAATTGCACCATGAAGGTACCATTGGGGTACATTAGCATGTACCAAATAATATAATATTTCTCAACATGAACCGTAGGAGACTATGGTACATCCTATGGAGAAACATCATTATAACTTTACACTAAAGTATGCAATCTAATCTCACCATCTACCTCAACATCTAGCACCATCAAACAAGGCATAAGATAACCAAGATTATTTTCTCTAGGATCCAAAACTATAGGTGGTGGATAGAAATCCATAGAGGAAGGAATCAAATAAAATAAATTCAAAACAACTAGAATGATGCCAATGAGAATATCTAAGGGAGGGTTAGGAATCTTTGGAGAAGTTGTAGGAGAAGAATACTTAGCCAAAAGAATAGGAAGAGGAATAGAAGAATCAACTAGGAAATCCTCATCAAAGATCACATCTCTTCAAATGATAATACCCTAACTATTAGGATCAATTAAGCCTTAGAGGAATCATAATAACCCATAAAAACATAATGATGACACTTCTTCTCTAAATTATTCTATGTATCTTTGGGAATATGGTACCATGCGATGGACTCAAAGATACATAAGCGAGACACATGAATATTATTTCTTGTCAATATCTCAAGAGGATTTATATCCTAAATAACTTGATTTAAAGTTTGATTTAGTATATGTGTTGCACAAGTTGTTGTTTCACACCAGAACTTGGGGTCTATCTATTTGGTGTGTAACATTCATTTAGTCATCCCCATAGTAACCATGTTCTTCCACTCAAGTACCCCATTCTATTTTTGGGTATACTAAATAATATTCTAAAAACCAATACCATGAAGAGTCAAAACATCAAGAAAGGGATGACTCATATACTCATATATTTTATTTATACTTAGTCACTTGGTCTTTCTCTCAAACTAGTTCTCCACAACTACCTTGAAATCCTTAAACTTTCCAAAGGATTCATATTTCATATGAATTGTGTACAATAAAACATATATAGATCTTAAATAAAGATAAGAAAGTTCTCCCATGGGTCTATAAATATCACTATGAATGAGCTCCAATATTTGTGTGTTATGCCTAGTAGTCCCTTTTGGAAAATATTCTCATTGATGCTTTTGCAAATAAAACCCTCAAAAACACCACTAGGAGTAAGGATAAGAGGAAGACCAATAGCCAAATAATGTCAACTCATATACCTCAAGGATCCATAACCAAGATGCCTAAGTCTATGATGTCATTGGTGACTAAAACCATTTACCTATGCCACCATAACCACAAAATATTTCCTCCTAGATGAGGTAAAAAGAAGAATTTGGATTATCATCAATCTTGTACATTTAATTTAGCCCATCATAATGTCCTAAGACAATTATCATGAGACTATTATTAATATCCTTATTTGCCCTTTGATATGGTTAAAATATCACCTTCTTATTTATATGGATGATATACTAGATAGTCAAAATATTGAGGCCAACACCAGGTGTTGTAGGTGTGTTGGAGATGAGAGGGCAATCCTCCAAGGGAGGTCCCAGGTTCAAATCTCCACCCTACCAAAAATTTGTATTGGTATCCAAAATCCAATTGATAATGTTGGTGCAGGCAGGATCAGGTGCGACTCCCGGGTAACTTTGACGGTGTAGAACCCCCTATTCGTGGTCTCTCAGACCAATGCGACCCCACAAGGGGTTTTTCGCTTAAAAAATAATAATATTAAGGCCAGCACTAGGAACATGAAGGACCTAATCAAGTTAAGAAGAACCAACTATTATATCATCACATCTAGCAATGCATAATGTAAAATCATATTAAATAAAAACATGCTCTCTAAAATATTATGTATTATAGTTATACAAGAGATGGTGATGCTTAGTCATGTGTCAAGTTGTCCCTAAATATGTAATCCACTTTTTATAATATGTGGATATCTATTATATTTGATGAATGGTTATATGTTCTTGCAAGATCTCACCATCATGGTAATCCTCACCATAATCATAGAAAAGAGCAACATCAATACTCCCTAGTTTGTTTGCTTATTCAAGCTTCTTAATCTACATCCAATAAAAGTCTACCTTGTATCCTTCCTTATTACAAAAAGTGTAAAGAGGCTTCTTGAAAGTCTTCTTAGTTTTCTTTTCTCCTTGCTTTGAATTCTTAGAAATTTCTATTTTAACATCTTCCTTTATATGAGCTTGAATATGGAGAGAATGATTCCTATATCTCTATCATCAAGTCTATTGGTAAATAAGGTACTTGAACATATCATCAACATAAAGAGGATCAAATTTTGAAAAATATTCACAAATCATCTTAAACATATAAAGAATTATCTTATATGTTTTAGTAATATTATTGCGGATGATATTAAGAAGATCAATATCCTTTTTATTGCCATCAATGTCTTTCTTTCCACTATTACATACTCTAGCAATGTGGATATCTCCTTCCAACCTCTTGAATTAAGTAATATACCAATCTACATTCTTAAAATTCTCCATGTTAAAGGTATCAAGTTCTACTTTCAATCTATGAACTTGTGTAGAGTCAATGCAATCACACATGTTCTAAAGCTTACCTCCTTTGTGTCTAAGGTGGTGTTGTCATGGGTGTCATAGATTTTACCAACATGAAGGGAAATAACATGGAGAGCCTCATCCTTATTGTTATTGAGTAACTTATTTATCACATTAGAATCTGTGTTTAGATGGACCTCATTCATATATTTGAGTAAATCCTTACTTCAAAGTAAAGCTTTATTCTTGATTTTCTAAGTGGCATTATTTGGCCCATTGAGCAAGTACACATGATAATCCATGGAATCCCTACCAAAAATTATATCGTACATATAATTGTGACAAAAAATAATAGTGTCAAGCTAATGGGTCCTTGGTTCAACGATTGGGACAAATAGTTGATGTAACCCACACCAAGGTTCAAATATTGACGGTATCAAATAGCTCAATGTGACTAAATCAATGTAAAAGAGAAAGGGTAACTCTTTCAAAACCCTACTTTAATAATAATAATAATATTGTTAATGCAAAGAGATCAACACTATGTGATTTTTAAAAAAGGGGGTCAAAAAGCTTTCATATGTTGGGAAAAATTTGTGGCCCTTGAAATTTTAGCTCAAAGATCACATAAAATGCAACCAAAATATTAAAAAAAAAAATTAATTGCATCTTTAGCAAAAGTAGCATTACCATATGTCACTAACTATGTAGATAAGAAGGTGCCAACTGAGCACTGACTAGTCTGCCACTAGGATAATGTAATAGTGAATTGAATACTACCAAATATCATTTATTTGTGCAAGTGGGTGTGATTGGGATGGTAACTATGCAAGCCATTGGACATGTTAGTGGTGAACTAGAATCACACAATAGAGATTATTTTGAGGGAAGCTGAGGATAAGCTAATTTGGAAGTTGAATAGCTAAGAAGAATACACAACAAGAAGCGGATATAATGTAAAGCACCAACAAAACATGAATACTGCTACAATATGGAGAGATATTTGGGATAATTCGAGCCTTAAAAAATTCAATGTTTGTGTGGCTAGTAGATCATAGAAAACACTATGTAAAAAGGAAGAAGAGAGTATAGACCATCTCTTAGGACACTACTCAATAGTCTAGGAACTATGGAAATCGATTCTAAATGTGTTTGGTAAATGCATGGTGATGAATGATAGAATTGAAGAATGATTAAAGCAATCGTAGAGCACTTTTAAAAGTGAGACATTATAGACAATTTGGGATACATTGAAAGATATGATACTTTGGATTGTATGGCTAGAAAGGAATAGATGAATATTTAAATAAAAGGAAAGTAGTTTAGAGGTAATGAAAAGGAAGATTTGTTTAGACATAGATGAGTCAAAACCAACCATATAAACTCACATAATCTCTAATATTAAAGTAGAGATCCTTGATAGATGGAGTAAGTCATCAAATGGAATTACGATGTTGGGTATAGGAGAAACAAAAGTGGAAGACAAAGAATATACAGTGGAAATCGCTAGATGTAGAGTTGGTCAAATTAAATTTTAATGGAGCATCTAAAGGAAATCTAGGAGCAACAAGAGGAAAAGGAATAATTAGAAATAATAGAGGTGAGATTTTGTCACATTACATTTTCAATGGTAGATTTAAGACAAATAATGAAGCTAAAGCTTGGGCGACTTTAGAAGGGTTAAAAATATGTAGACAAATAAAATGGAAAAGAGTATGGATAAAAGGCAATTCATTAATAGTAATAAATACAATTTTGAGAAAAGCAAAGGCTCCATGGAAGAGATCATTGTGAAAATTCAAGACCTTGCTATGGAGTTTGAAAAAATGAGGTTTACACATACGTTAAGGGAAAGGAACAAATGTGCAAATAAGCTAGTCAATAGAGGGGTTTTAATAGAGGGTCATGAAGTTAATTCCTCTTTCCCATGGTTAGAGGAAGTAGTAAGTTTAGCTAAAGTTGATAAGAAAATGTTGACTACCTTAAACAAATAATGATAAAAATTTACTTTAATGTTTTCCATTGATAATATTTGTTGTATTTTATAACATTGGTGTGTTTTCATATAAACTATTTATTACAATTCTTGTATTTTGAAATAAAGTTTGAAAATCTCTTTACGTGAATTATCATTCACTTGGATAATAATATTTTAGGTAAAAATAATAATCATAAATAATTTAAATTAATTTTATAATTAAAAAATAGTAATAAAAAATTAAATATGTTTTTTTTAGAAGAACGTTTATAAATGACATCAACAACAACCCTCAAGGGGTTTGAACACAAGACCATTTAAGAAACAAACATCATCTTAGCCACTAGGGTAACTACCTGTCGGCAAGAATTAAATATGTTGCTACCAAAGATGATAAAAATAAAGATTTCCATTAAAGTGCCTCCATGCGATACCTTTTTATTACCATGAATTATATTTCTACAAAGTTTACGAATACCATCAAAATTACATGATATAGTTTTTTTTTTCACATATCAAAATTTAAGGGATTAAAAGCTTTACACGCGCATAAAATTACATGATATACTTTTTGGCTCACAGGGGACGTCTTATTATTTTATCCACCATATTTTCAACCTCCTCTTATTATTATTACTATAAATTTATACACAAGAAAATTGGCGAGTCCTTTTTATTTTTAACTACTGAATAACATAAAGTCTAATATACTTTACGAGGAAAGCTAATAATTAACAAACTACTGAACAATACAGAATCCAACATAATCTTTAAAAAAACTACCTCCGACCATAAATTAAATCAACACAACACAAATTAAATCATATTTTCATCAAATAATTATTAATAATTGACAAACTGAACAGAGTCCAACATAATCCATGAGGAAAACTACCTTTAACCATAAATTAAATCATATTTTCAACCAATAATTATTAATAATTGACAAAGTACAGTCTCCTCTTCATGCGGTACCTGCACGCCATGAAGTTATGTCAATCCTCCGTAGCCGTCTGTTTCAGCTGTCTTTGCTTGCGCACAGATGCAATGAATTTATGCTTATAAGAGGAGTTAAAAAGATGAATGAAAGGAAATCTCAATCTCTTTTACTATTTTTCTTGTTAAGTGCAAGAGGGAGAAGCAAGGGTCCGTCCGGCACTGTCACGGTTGTGAATTAAAAACGAGTGACGTGTTTTTGTCCGTCTCTATGATACATATTCGAAACGGAGGTTCCAATATAACACCTTCCTAGAATATACATTGATAACTTAAATAAAGAGTAATTATCAAAATTAAATATAACTATGATAATGTTTATATATAAATTAAAAATTATAATTATAAAAAATTAATAACAAATAAATAAATATTAAATTTTTAAAATATGTTTCGAATTAATTTATTACGCTAATAGGCATCCTACAATGGTAGCTAGGAAGGTCAGCCACGTCCTAAACAATATTAATATTTTATTAAAAAAAGTCGACATTAAGAAAATTATCGGCCGACATTAAGGGTTACAATATTAATATTTTATTAAAAAAGCCGGCATTAAGAAAATTATCGGACAACATTAAGGGTTACGGTAGATTTAAAATATTTAAACTAAAATGGTGTGTTAGATCCAGATTGATAACTCTCATAGATAAATATGTTTTATATATCTAAGCTAGTTATTATTATTTTTTAAAGCATATTTATTAGATTTTGTATATAATATTTTAAAAAAAAATTGGATAAAAAACATTATATTAAAATGGCTTAATCTTTCAAAAAAGGGTGGGTGGAATTAGCACAGCTCGAGCACACAACCAACACACTAACTGTGTGCTAAATAGCTAGCAGAGCTACAAAAATAACTTACAGAAGTTCACAAGAAAACCAAATAGAGAACTGCCTAAAAAAATAACTAATAAACTATGCATCATTGTTGTGCAGGGGCTGGAGGAACAGGATTCACTGCACAAGGAGCATTACCCCAATGGTCAATAAGGTCCCATAAGTGATGAAGCTCTATATTCACTTTTTCTATTTTTAAATTTATTTTTAATATATTAATATAAAATAATTCTTGTGGTTGTGGAGAGTTTTTAAAGTTTCGATTGTGGAGGTTTTTTCAAAGCTAGGGTTTTCAGAGTTGTTATTGTGGAGCGGTTTTAGAGCTACGATTATAGAGAGCATTGAGAGCTGCGGTTGTGGGGTTTTTTTAGAGATAGAGTTTTCAGAGCTGTGACTGTGGAGAGCTTTCAGAGCTGTGACTATGGAGAGCTACTATGGAGGTTTTTTCAGAGCTAGGGTTTTCGGAGTTGCAACTATGGAGAGCTTTCAAAGCTACGACTGTGGAGGTTTTTTCAGAGTTAGGGTTTTTGGAGCTACGATTGTGGAGAGCTATTGTGGAGGTTTTTTAGGAGCTATGATATTCAGAGCTAGTGTTTTTAGAGTTACAACTATGGAGAGATTTCAAAGCTATGATTATGGAGGTTTTTTTGGAGCTAGGGTTTTCTAAGCTTGTGGAAAGTTAGGGTTTTCAAAGCTGCAACTATGGAGGGAAAGAGTTGTGAGGCAAGTACATCTACATTGGTGGGAAATTTGTGTTGTTAGAAAATTTACGAGGCTGGTACATCTACATCATTGAGAGATTTGTACCATTGGAAGATCTACATCATTGGGAGAGTTATGAGGTAAGTACATTTGCATCGATGGGAGATCTGCACTGCTGGGATATTTTTGAGGCTAATACATGTGTATCATTGGGAGATTTGGTCCTAGTAGTTGTAATGAGATGGCATCAATTTCGAATGGAGGGGTGCAGGGGCTCGGGGGGAAGGGCAACATGGAAGATGTGCAAAGTGAGGCAGGCACTAATGGTAAAGGGGATGTGGTAGGTGGGCCATTGGGACTCTATGTGGTTATGATGTGTTTGACCCAAGCATTGGGAGGGTCCAAAAGCTCTGATGTCTTCTACTCCCTCTGTGGGCAATTCAAACAATTTTTGATCTTGAGTGTTATTGGGAGTTGACCCTATTGCTAAGACTCACTTTGATCTAGTTCTACAGCTAGAGGCTGATATTCCTTCTTTGCGGATTCCTCAACCTATTCTTCATCGGACGATAGTGGAATGAGCAAACTCCTTGGTTGGGAAGTTTATTGGGGTCCAACCAGATTTGGACTCTATCAAAAAATGGACTACTAAAAAATGGAGGCCAAAGGGGGATTTGGAAGTGGTGGCATTGCCTAAAGCTTTAGGCTCTTTAATTTTAAGACCTCAAAAGACATGTAGGTTGTGGTCATGAAGGGACCATGGTTCTTTGGTTGGAAAGACCTCTTTTTGAGGAAATGATCCTCAGATTTCAATCTACTCATCAAGAATGTCAATAGGGCACCCCTTTGGATGTGTTTTCCTGGGTTACTTATGGTCTTTAGTATGATGACATCCTTAAGGGTATTTCTAAATCAATGGGTAGCTTGATTACGGTGGATCCGACCACTCGGGAAAAAACAATGATGGTTTTTGCCAGGTTTTTTATTAAAATTGATCTCTCTAAGCTTCTTCCTTCTTCTATAAAGTTGGTTTTAGATTCTAGAGTTTGGATCTAAGATACATATTATGAAACCTCTATTCCAATTTGTATTGACTGTAAAATGGTTGGTCATTTATGGACTAAGTGTCTTGAGAAGAAACCTCCTCAAAAACAAGAGGCCCAAATTTGGAGAAAGAAAAAAGAAGACTGCTCTAAAGTTGTTGGGGTTTTTCTAGAAGTTGGTGGGCATTCCAAGGATGTAGAGGTGAATCCAAATAAATTTGTTGTATTAGGAGAGTTGCTACCTTTTGGTCTTGAGGCTAGGTTGGATGCTATTTTGGATAAGGGAGTTGAGATCCTAGATCATCAAGGGGATCAACTACCTTCTACTCAGGTTCCTTTGTCCCCCATTTAGGAGGCTCATGTTGAGGTGTTTTTGGGAGCAACTACCCCTGTTATTTTTAATGAGAGAATTTTTGTGCCTCTTGATAAGGAAAAATATGAAGCTATCATGGAGTCTCTTTAGGATGTAGAAGCAGGAGATATTTCTACAAATGCATTGGATAGGGAATCAGAGGAGGTTTGGTCTTCCTCAGAGGAAGATGACTTTCAATAAGTTCTAAAAAGTTGAAATATGAAACTAAATAAGATAGCTTAGTAGTTGCAGCTCCTGCCTCAATCCGTAGAATCAAGCAAGAAGGGAACAATTGGCTCTGAGTCCTATAAAAAACACCCAAAAACAATAAATCTAAGTAGTTGGAGGGTCCAAAAAGACAAAAAATTTGAGGTGCTCCTAAATAAAATGGCTCAATGTGTGTCTAATGGCTCCTAGCCTACAACATTTAAGTGGAGGGAAGGCTCCACAATCCTTGAAGTAATGAATATTATCTTGTGGAATATTTGGGGTCTGCATACCTCGACAAAGCAAAGAGTGCTAAAATATTTCAAAAAAAGTTTCAATATTGATATTCTTTTCTTACATGAAACTAAGATGGGTGATGAAGATTTTGATATATTACGAAGGTATTTTTTGGAAGGGGTGTGAAGGTTTAATTAGGGTTGCTTGTGGTTATTTCAAAGGGTTGTGGATGCTTTGAAATCCTGATTCTATGGAGGGCGAGCTCATTCATCAAGTTTATAGGTTATCTTATTTTTTATTCTGTTGTAAAAAGACTATTTTTTCTTTAATTTCTACCAATGTGTAAGCTCCCAATGTTGTTGTGGATAGAAGGAAACTCTGGGTTGACTTAAAATCCCTTGGTTCTTTGTTTTACCTTCCATGGATACTTTTTGGTGACTTTAATTCTATTTTGCTCCCTTGTGAGAAACTTGGAGGCTCGACTATTTTTTTAGACATGGAGGACTTTGGTAAGTTCTTGATCTCCATGGTACTAGTATATATTGATTTGCAAGATTCTAAATTCACTTGGTCCAATAGAAGAAGGGGAGGGGTTCTGATTCAATTTAGGATTGATAGTGCCCTTACTTTGATGAGTTGGCTTACCATGGTTTAGGATTGCTCTTTAAGGACTTTACCAAGAATTGCTTTTGACCACAACCCATTACTATTAGAATTTATGGAGGAGAAACGTTTGAAAGGTTATCCTTTCATGTTTGAGACAATTTGGCTTTCTCATCCAGATCTTGAATACTTGATTAAAGCTTGGTGGAATTCAGATGTCTATGGCACTAAGATGTTTCAAGTGGCCAAGAAGCTTAAAATCATCAAAGCTAACTTGAAGGGGTGGAATCGAGAGGTTTTTGGGAACCTCTTCTATAAGAAGTAAAAAATATTTCAATAATTGTAGGAAATTGAGGAAAAAGGCCAAAGTGAAGGTTGGTTATAGGAGTTGGCAAACAAAGAGCAAATTATTCTTGCAAAATTTCATAATATTCTTGCTAGCGAGGAGTTTTTTTGGAGGTAAAAATATCAAGCTATATGGCTTAAGGAGGGGGATAGGAATACCAATTTTTCCAACTCTCAACCTTGAAACATATAGGTGCTAATAAAATAAGAGAAATTACATTGGACTCCAATGAATTCCTTAAAGATAAGGAAGAAATTGCTATTTCCATGGTATCCTTATTTCAAAATTTGTTTTCTAGAGATAGGGAGGAAGATGGGGATGCTTTAGAGGAACTTCTCAAGAACATTCTCCAAGTGGTGATGATTGAATGGATGATACTTTGAATACCCCCATTTCTAATGATGAGATTAGGATCAACATATTTATTATGAATAAGGACAAAGCACCTAGGTTGGATGGGTTCCCTACTAGTTTTTCAGAGGTTTTAGCACCTTCTTGGTTTAGATATTTTGGAAGCCTTAAGAGAATTCCAATATTCTTCCTCTTTTCTACAAGCATGGAATACTACCTTTATTGTTTTGGTTTCAAAGAAACATGGTGTCTCTTCTCTAAGGGATTTCAGACCTATCAACTTATGCAATACCCTATATAAGTTGCTTACTAAGACACTTGCTAATAGGTTGAAAAGGCTTCTCCCCATCTTGATTTCTCCTCTTCAAGGTGGTTTTGTTCATGGTAGGCATATTGTGGATGGGATCATTATGGTTCATGAGACTTTACATTTTATGTCCAAAAGCGGGTTGGCTAGAATACTTCTTAAACTTGATATGCAGAAGGCTTATGATAGGGTCTCTTAGAAGTTTCTTGACAAGGTGTTTCATAAATTTGGATTTGGGGATCTATGGAGGAAGTGGATTAGAATTTGTATTTCCTTTGATAAATTTTCCATCATCATTAATGAGATTCTAAGTGGTTTTTTAGGGGGTCAAAGAGGTATTAGGTAAGGTATGCCATTGTTGATTGGTAGGATGAAGGAGGAGTTGTGGCCTCCTATGTTGGATGATAGGATTCAACATAAGTTAGATGGGTGGAAAGGTAATCTCCTGAGCTAAGTAGGTAAGTTACAATTGCTTGCAGCTACCCTCCAAAGCATTCTCATCTATTATATATCTCTTTTCTGAATTCCCTTCAAAGTTAGGAGGATTGATCATATCTTTAGGAGATTTATATGGGCTAGGGTGGAGGATAAATAAATGGTGTACCTTGTATCTTAGGATAAGGTCTGCTCTTCTAAAAAGAATGTGGTCTTGATATTAGAAATTTATTGTTGTTCAATGAGGCATTGATTTCAAAAATAACCTGGAGATTATGTGTTGAGGAGGATAAACTATGGAAATATATTATGAGAGGTAAGTATCTATAAAAACACAATCTTTTTTTAGACATGTTGCTCCTCCTAGGGGCTTTGTGATTTAGAATGGTCTGCTAGGGGTCAAAAATATAATTATGGAGGGGATACAATGGTAGATTGGGAATGGAAAGGATTTGTTCTTTTGGGAGGATACTTGGTTTCTTCCTGAACCGCTCTTTATTAGTCCTAAGTTTTATGAGTTGAAGGCTCCTTTGTCACAAAAATATAGAGAAAAAGTAATTGATTATATAATCATCACTAATGGAAAGAAGATTTGGAAGCATCTTAATTTACATACAACTAATCTTTGGATCCTGCAGAGTTTGGTAAGTTTGAACATGTTGCTGCAACAATACTTTCTTCCTCAGTAGAACGACAAGGACTTCCTTCTATAGACTCATTCTATTAAAGGTTTTTTTTTGTCAAAACTGCATATGAGGCCCAAACATTGTCCAAGGGAGGATATTTTTTGGTGGAAAGGGTTTGGTATCCTCATTTGATCCCCAAGATTGCATTTTTTTGTGGTTGTGTTTGCAAAACATAATTTTGATTATTCTTAATTTATGTAATAAAGGCTTCTATATTCCCAATATTTGTCTCTTGTGTTCTAAGGATGCTGAATCCGTGGATCATTATTTCATCCATTGTGATTTCTTAAATAAGGTTCTTAATGTATTACTGAATTATTTTTCTATCAAGTGGACATTACCTCAAACTTTCAAGGAAATTTTCACTCAATGGAAATACCTCTTCATAAGTCATAGCCTCACTAGGGTGTGGGACCTAGTTCTTCCTCATATTCTATGGGGTATCTAGTGGGAGAGGAAAAAAAGAAATTTTAAGGATATTTCTAGGGATGAATCCTTTGTCTTTAGAAGGATTAAAATTGCTATTGATAATAACCTGGTTGTATTTGCTATTGAAAATGGTAGGGAGAAATCTATGGAGAAAGAGGTTGTTGTTAGTTGGAAATTGAATCTACAGTCTTCTTCTTTTGTATCCATTCAAAAAATATTGGTAACTATATGGCATAAACTAGCTCAAGGGTGGGTTATTTTAAACTTTTATGGGACTATCAAATATAACCCTAGAAGGTTTGGTGGAGGGGATGTTGTCAGAAATGATAATGGTGAGGTCACTTGGGTTTACGTCAAAGATAACGATATTCAAACCAACTACCTAGCTAAATCTAAGGCACTCTGCTCAAGTGTTCATCAAATTTTTGAGAGGGTCTTTAGAAGACTTCTCGTACAAGGTGACTCCTTGAACATCATTCAAGATTTATAGGCTGGAAAGACTAATAATTGTTTCATATTGAATATTATTAAGGAAACCTTAAAGATTCTATAAGGTATGTTAGAAGTTAAATTGAGCATATTTATAGGGAAGGTAACTAGGTTGTTGATGTTATGGCCAATTTGGGGGTGGATAGTGGCCAATTCAGAATTTAGGAAGATAATTTCCCTCCATGATTAATGAAAATTATTGCTTTGGAAGCATTGGGCCTACCTATCTAGTAGACCTTTTAATTCTATTTCTACTTGTATGAGGTCTCCTTTGTATTGTAGTGATCCTCTCTCTAGGGGGTATTTTTTGAAGGGTTGGTCCTTTTGCTCCTTGGTGGTTTCCATTCTCAAAAAATATGCTTGGTATATTGCCCTTACCCCTGCTCTCTAGGATTGGGATTTTATTATCTCCATCTTGATGTATTTGCTATTTTTCCAATATTATGCAAAAATGGAGTAGGATCTTTGGTGCCTCTAAAAGAAATTTGAAACAAAAATTCTCCTTTATGCCCTGTTGGGTGGTGGGATGGTCTATGTTGTATCATGGTGTTATCTTTCTCTTTTATTCTCTTGGGTGGTTGTTGGGTTTAGTTTCTATTATTTTGGCCTTGGAGGCTAGCCTATGCTTAATTGGCCTTCTCTTTCTTTGCCTCCTCTAATGTAAAAGGTTTTGGGACCCTTCAAAACCTTTCTTTTTCACCATTAATAAAAAAATATTTTTTATAAAATAAAAAATTCTTGTGAATGGAAAGTTTTTTATAAAGACAAGGACAATAGAACCTACTATTATGAGGTATAATTGTTGAGATAAAATATTTTTTTTTAAGCAAAAAACCCCTTGCGGGGTCGCCTTTGTCTAAGAGACCATGAACATGGGGTTCTACACCGTCAAAGTCACCCGGGGGTCGCACCCGACCCTACCCGCACCAACATTATCAATTGGATTTTGGGTACCAAATTCAGCTTTTTTGGTAGGGTGGAGATTCAAACCTGGGACCTCCCTTGGAGGATTGTCATCTCCTCTCCAACTCACCTACAACACCTGGGTTTGAGATAAAGTATTTAAATATAATTTTGAAAAAAAAATTAAATGGGGTTTGTGATTGGTGTTATCAACACATGTACTTGGATGAGGTGTATGAGTTTGTAAGCTATATGATGGAATTTGTAAACTTGTTAACTAGTAAATAGATCATCCAAAAAATTTACTAGTCCATGTAGGAGTATAACATCCCTCAATTTCCTTGCTTGAAATTAGTTGAATGTGTTACAAGTAATCTAATTTTGGAGCTTTTATTGATAATTTTAAAATTTATATCTTATTTTGTAAATAAGTTGTATGTGGATTTTGTTGGGTAGCTCTTCCATTAAAACAATACAATATTACATCCATTTTTAAGTCAATTAGATCATATCTATTTCTTATTTATAAAATTTATCTTTGTATCTCTTAAACTACTAATTTTCCTATATATCAAATTCTTGATATCATATTTATTAAGGAATAGAATCGCCCTTGGCCAATTGCCTTTTAAAATAGAAAAATTTCCATGATCAAGAACAAGCCCATGATTAACTAAACTATTTTCCATCCTATTTTCTATATATGTTGGCATTTACAATATAGTATCTCCATCAATAATTCATGGACATCTAAAATTGTGAGAAGGGAAAATAGGGAGGCGTCGTGAAGGACCTCTTAGTGACACTTCATGTTCTCCTCTTCTCACTTTGAGGATAGGGCTAATTTGTGAACTTAGATCTTATTTTTTGATAATTTAGTTGAATAACATCTATGTTTATTCCAAGATACATTTTTAACAAAGCTTAACCATAATCTAGCCCAAATTCAACAACAAGACCTAAAACTAAAATGCTTTTACTTTTGATGATAAAGTAAATGATGATTTTTATTTTGAAGACAAAGGTGCAAGAAGAATGTAGCAAACAAGTCCTAAATTCAGCTACATGTAATTTTGATTCAATGTTAAAGCTTCAAGATTTAGTTGATACCCTACCTGGTTAAAGACTAAATTAGTTCCTTCTTTCCTTTTCTTATTTACCAAATAAATAGAAAAATAAAAACTAATTTGAAACAAAAAATATAACTAAGTCCTAGATGCCAAAATGAAAAGAGGTCTGAAAAAAAAAAACATGTTTCTACCATGGAGGTAGAAGTGCTACTAGTACTTTTGTTGATGGCACTTTTGTCTTCGAATAAAATAGACATAAAAATATTGTATTAGGAACACAAGAACTTGCTTGAGTTGAAGGAGAATACCATAATACCTTGGCCAAAATCAAACCCCTATTTAGATAAGGATTGAAAATTGGATAGAATGATAAATGTATGAAATTTATGATAGGTGGCAAAAGTGCCACAGGGTCAACAATAGCACCTTTGGAACTTTCACTTGATAGATAATGTTTTTTCTCTCTATAACTATGTAAAAACTAGAGAGTGATAGCACCGTTGGACCTACAATCTAGTAAAACTTTTACTTCAGAGAGTAGCAAAACAAGATGAAATGCCAAGTTAAATAATATAATAATTTTAATTATGAATGTCTCTAACTTAGGAGTACAGAGATTCTAGTAAATGATAAAAGTAGAGATTGCTTATTTAAAGCAAATACTAACAATGACAAGATGATATATCAAACTAGAATGAGATATGCAAATCTATATAGTATATGATTAAATTTTTAAGGTGCAAAGAAAAGAGAGTTTCAAAAAAAGTAAGGGAAAAGAGCACAACCCAAAATGCTAAGGTTATTTCCCTCTTGTTTTTGAAAGCTTATTGAAAGATTTCTTGTTTGCTTGTAGAAAAATGAAATCCTGATATTGAATGCTTGAATGCTTGGATGCTTATATGCTTGAGTGTTTGATGTTTGGATGCTTGTAAAGTTGAGATCTTAACTGCTCAAATCATGCACTTCACAAGGTTGTGGAAATATTTTGGCATAACCTTGTGCATGAAGATGAGTTCCTGTGAATCTAAATATTTTTGGTAGAATTTTTGTGCAATGCAAGATGATTATGAATTGGTCATCCCAAGTGCTAGTTTTATAGGAAGTCATGGCTCCTTAGGGGAAGTATTACATTGAAGTTGATAAGAATAGATATGGCATCAATATGGAACTTTTTTTGAAATGACTGTTAGTGGTCAAATTTAGATGTAAAAAGCCAAAAGTTAAAAATTGGCAAAAGCATTGCCAAGGCCGTGAAAGCATAGGTGGTACTTTTGTTCATGCCCCAATGCTTTCATTTTTAGAGTAATAAATGCTCAAAATTTAAGCATATGGATGAGTGATTCAATTTGGATGATTTATTGGTCAATTTATGAAAATATTGTTAAACTTGAAGATTAACAATACACTCAAAATTGGGTGTCTATATTTGTCCCATTTTATGCATTTATTACATAATAAATGTGTCAAAAATTGACATAGATGCCCCAATTTTGAGATAGAAATATTTATTGTTGCTTATGGTTAGTGATGCAAAATGACTAGTGTTTTGATTGTTTACTTAGAAGTGATGTTTAAATTTGCGTTTTAGGTGGCATTAGATGCTATAATTCCCTAATGTGCCTCTTTGAGTTTTGGAAGAAAAATCAAGTTAGATCAAGGAATATTGACTTGATTGTGATCCACACTAGTGCAGTGATAAAAATTTAAGGATAGACAATAAATAACAATTGGGAAGGCCAAGGGTAAAAGGTTGGGTAGTAAAAATGACTTCATTTTTATTATGGATAGGAGATTGGAGCTTTGGAGCCTTGAAAGTGACTTGATTTTCATTGGCTCAACATGCATGCACATCACATTGAGAATATTGGGTGAGGGAACCCATAGCAAGATGAGGAGTACTAGCATTGGTGAGTATAAAAAAAACATCCCTTTAGTGCATTTATTGTCTCAAAAAACATGTCTAAAGAAGAGGGTTGTGCTTTTGTGTAGTGATGGCACTATTGTATGACACTTTTGCATGTTGGTGGTACTTTTGCATCATGATAGTACTATTTCCACCTATGTAGTGCTTTTTTTATAGTGGCACTTTTTCCATACAATGACACTTTCATGCCATGGTGGAATGTTTGTGCCTACAAAACTTTTTATAATTTTTGATCTTTTTGATTTGTTGATTTTGTTGATTTTAAGACTAACAAAGATCTTGGATTGACCTAGGTGTGGGATAGACTACATACACTATGCTATAGGGAGAAATAACCACATGATTTTTAGACCATACAAGTTCTCATTTTTATAGACCATGAACTCTTGGTGGCATTAGGGTTTTATCACATGGGCCAAATATAAAAGGTGGAGTTACACTAGACAATGCTAATGACTTTGGAAGAGAGATGGTATTTAAATATGAATACCTTATTACTACTAAATGGTGAGATGATTATCACACTATAGGACATGTGGAAAATTCTAAGGATCCCCATCAAGGATAAAGGTGCACCTAGGGTAGGACCAACATAGGTTCCTAGAGAGGCTGACCAGGGACACAAATTTCCTAATGTTGCATTTTGGCATTGATATAAATATTACATATATCAGGGGTTTCTTAGATAGATAGATTATGCTTATATGCATGATTGTATCAGGGGTGCTTTTGTGTGATACTAATCATAGGGCCATCCATTGGGGCTATAGGGAGGTGGTGACATAGATGTAATATGAACAAATAATTTTTGCTTAAGGAACTATCATGCTAATGCGCCTATACCAATTGATCCATTAAATAACATATAGAGGTGGCAATAGTCTAAGTGTATGGACATTACTCCAAGTATGGCCTTAAGAGTATATTATAGTTTTGAGACCACAAAGACATCTAAGGTAGGTTAGGGATAAAGAAGCATTGATGACTTATATGTAGCACGACCATTTTGAGGGTGGATAGAGTAGGCCCAATAGGGGAATCCTTTTAGTGGTGAGGAGGGAATTAGATGAGCTATGGTCAAATTAGGTCATCTAGAGGTCATATAGGCATCCTCCAATATGGGATGATGATGCCTACGAAATAGCTCATGTCAGGTGAGTTAGATGGTTGGTGGGACTATGGGGGAGTAAAAGCTCCATAATTTTGATAGGGTGGTCCACCATTATGAGGTTAGATATGGGATACCAATAGGGCTACTATAGTATAGGAAATTCACCCAAGAGGATATTCGACAATACCCCAAATTTAGACTCATGTCGAGGTGTACCTACACAATATAGTCAATTTTGGATCCTAGGCATGATAACCCTAGTTTTACCCATGATTATTAGAGATGGTACCAAACCATACAACTAAGGCAAGTGATAGTTGTAAGGTCACATGCCATAGAGTAGTGAAAAATACCAAGAAACTCTAGGAAAGTAGTGCTAATTTTGATACGATACTATAGGAAGGCATAGATATGATGGAAGGGCCAGGGATAGGTGACAACAATAGTGGCCAAACTTCCATATTTTTCTCCATATATTATTGTAACTATTAAAGTAATACCGAGTAGGTCACCTTAGTAAGTCATTGAGGAAAAGAAAGATGTGCTAGCCAAGAAAATTGGTAGTGACACAGGTCATGGTGATGCAACAAACTATCCAAAATTTGACTATAAAATAAGATGCAGTGATGGTGAGGGTTGTAGCAGTAGTAGGATGAGTTGAAGGGGCCTAGGTGGTGCATGCTCTATTGGATAATATAACACAAATCTAGAGAAACCTATAATATGAGAGTGTGTGAACAGCACACTTCAAGGTTGTCTATCATTCAATTGTACTAGTAGATAGACACCTACCATCACCCACAAGGATGTGATTATGGATCCACTCAAGGTTTGTGACTCAAAATTTATAGTTCTCAGCTAGGATCTTACCACCTATAGGAGGGAAGGAGGATCCATGAGAGAACCAAACATGGGCTTCTAAATCCAACCACAAGAGTTTATTGTCTTGATATTTTAGGGATAAGATGGATTTTTGAGTGTATATTATTATGATCTTGTATATATACTTTGAGATGTAATAGATACTGGATTTTATGGGTCTCACTTATATGTTATGAAGTGATAATTATTTTATATTTGATGTTCATATATGATTATTTGATTAATGAGTTATGATTATTAAGTTTATTATATGGTGATGGTTTAAATGAATGTGTTTAACTATTGATGAATAGATATTTAAAGGTTATGAATGAATATAAATGGATGAGAATGATTAAATATACTAAGCATAAGATGACTGGATATGAATGATTAGATGCATTATGATAGATGAGATATGCATGGTGTATCCAAGAGGGCAATTCCATGACACTAAAAGGTATTATTATAGTACAACTATAAACAACTATGTACAAATTTGGATTTACCCAAGGGGATTTTAGCTTAGAAAATAAAAGAAAAATATATTAAAAAAAACTTATATACATAAGTATGCTTAGATATTTTCCCAATAAGACTTTAGTTAGCTTCTCCCATAGGTGTTACATTTAGCTTTAAAATTTGCCTAGGGGGACTTTAGTTAGCTTTGCGTGGAGGTATTCTAGTTTGGTTACTATGATACAAAGATATATACAAATAAGAAAATAAAATATTTTGCTTTAAAAAAATATTTAAAGTAATTATGCTTGGCCCATAGGATTTTTTTATTTGTCTTTTAACAAATGCTTAAGGAATTTTATCATAGGAAAATTTATTTAGCTTTGCTTGTAGTACTGTTGATTAGATATTTGCCTTTACACAAATGTATAAAGGACTTTTGACTAGAATGATTTTCCTAATAGATAAGTGTCATAGAGGACTTGTGTTTGATTGGTGTGATAATGAATGATACCCACAATTGGAAGGAAGAATTTATTGTTGACCAATTACCCCCATGTATGGCGGTACATGGGGGACATGAGATGATATAACTGATATTGTTATCAAAACCTATGAACATTGTAGTATTCAACATGTAACAGGTGATTGAAGGTAGAAGACATTGATTTGATTGAATTTTACCATCAAAATCTATGAAAATTATAGTTTTCATCATGCTGGCAAATAATTGGTGGTTTGGAAGAATTGATAGAGAGAAATATTTGAGATAACTTATATTGAGAGATAAATTGAAGGAGATTTATATTGTGCAAACCTTGATTTGGTTCATGAAGATTGGTATTGGGAGTATCTACTCGCATTAGTCAAGCAATGAATGAAAATAATATATTCTAACTAGGATCATCATTTGCATGTGATCATAGATCCGTAACTCGAGATGTAATAAGCAATAAAAAAGAGATAGGCACATGCATGCAGGTAAATATGAAGTCAAGTAAATGCAAAAAATAAATGACACATAGTTGAAATAAAATAGGTAGCCAATACAAACTCAAATATAATACCTTTGAGATGAATTATATTCATTGGTTCTTTAAGTTATTGTAGACACTAAAATGTGGTAAATCCGATTAAGCACCCACAAACAAGGATCAAATTGACATCATATGGCCCCTTGGGCAGCCCTCAGGAGGCTCACAGTGGTTCTAGCCACTCCGAAAAGGTTTTTGGAGGCTATCGGCCCAATTTTGGGAGGTTTTGGCCCAAAATTCACCACCATCCCACCCTGGGATGGTGGTATATTCCCACCATCCCACCCTGGGATGGTGGTGAGCCATCGTCCCAGGGTGGGACGGTGAGCAAGTTTGACCCAAAAAAGTCAAATCTGGGCCAAATGGCACCCAAAAACTACCATCTAGCATGCCATTTGGAGCGTGCAGGTCAGAGGACACTGAATCCTTATGACACACTTCTTAATGGAGGCCCAAAATGGATATTCTCTTCCCCATCCAGTGCATGCCTCCCGTTTGACAAGTGGCACCTCCTGCCATGCATGCCCTTGCATGCCTTTTTGCACATGAGCCCCTTTGGGCTATAAAATGGATTCAATATCCACACAAAAACATATAGAGGAGTTCTAGGATATGCAATGGAGTGCTTCCAAGATTTCCCCTCACCTTATTGCACCTTTTTGCCCTCGAAATCTCTCTTTTGCCAAGGAGGTTACCGGGTGACTTCAAGAAGGTAATCCGAGCATAACTTTTCCATCCGGGTGAATTTCTTCACCAAATTCGATGAAAACACACCTTATATTGTTTAGGAACATCTTATAGTGATTTTGGTAGCAAAAAGTGGCCGGATTTGGTGGGTATCCCCTCCTAGGGTGCCCCCCAAATAGTTGCAGTCACCATCATCCCCCCGGGATGAGGGTAAATTATTAAACAATTTCATTACTATTTTTAATTATTAATTTTCTATATTTTCCCATGATGCTACAGTTCAAATTTCAGGTGATTTGGAGTTAAATTGACAAAGTTATAGCATTTTTAAGTTTTTGTAGGCTCGTAGGGCCCATCCGGGCACCCCAATTTTATGCAGGTGGATCCGGGACCCAATTTGAAAATATAATCATATGGGTTGTCTTGAAATGTCAATTTATGCATACTTACCAAATTTCATGAGTTTTGGATATGTTTAGGTTCGGGATTTGCTTGTCTTCTCTTTCGTAGGTTGCAGGCAAGCGGCGCAAAATCGAGGGGTCTACAGATGCAATTTCTGATATATTTTAGTTATATCCTCTCAAAACATCCTCTTTAACATCTCTGAAAATTTTCAAGTCATTTGGACATGTTTTGATATAGTTTTAATATATGCGCTATTTTGCCCCTATGGGGATTGCATGTTTTCACCATACACCCTTGCTATTTGACCCCTTTTGCTTCCTTGTGTGTAGGTGCAGGTTCTTAGAAGGCATTGGGAAGGAATATCAGACATCAGATATTGAAGATACAAGCAGCGATGGCATTGGCTCGCCCACCTCGATTGTGGGTACGCGGAGAAACATTGGATGTGCACCTTGATTCCGTGAAAGACTTGGTCTTTGGGCACCCAATATTGTAACAATTGTATCACATTTTGAGCCCTCAAGGGGACTGCTATGTAACCTTGGATCTGATCCAACAAATTAATGAGAAGAGACTTGCTTTAATTCATTTCCTTTTGTTTGGTATTCTTTCCTTTTCACATGCATGCTTCCTTTTTGATGCTCATGAGCGATATGGGGTAGATACACATATTTTTTTACATAATTTGGTGCACTATTTTTCCCTACTTCAGTGGTGATCATGGTGGGACCCTTGTCCCTTTTGATTTGGGTGAAAATTTGACCTCTTTCTTGCATTTTTGCCCTTTTTGTGTTGCAGGTGCTCCCCTCCCCACCCTGGAACGGTGGCAGAGGCTTTATCTGGCACACCCTGGGATGGTGGTGAAGCTTCTACTCACCCCACCCTGGAGCGGTGGTGAAACAGAGAGATTTCTGCCCAAAAATTCAGAATTTGGAGGCTTCAAAATGGACAAGGTAAGTGCCTAAACCCTCTGATTTTCTGCTGCATTTATAGAGACTACAAAATTTGGTTTTTCTCACATTATTTTGTTTGCATAGAAAGGTTAAATGTCACTTTTTACTTTTCTTATCACATAAAGTAGCAAAAAGAAGGAGAAAAATAAAAAAGAACTTGTAGTAGCAATGCATCTGTTTGGTTTGATTGCTTGTGGCTTACCCATTGGGTAAGTTAGCATTTAGGATTTGCATTCATAAAGTCAATTTGTAGGTTCTTTATCCTAATTTTCTGAAATTAAAATGCACTTATTTGCATGCATTTAGTGAATGATCATTGATTGCTTCTTTTCTTACTTTCTTGGATAATAAAGAACCACACACACCATGATTCATATAAATGCTAGTGAGGTGGACTTCATTACCATCCACTAGTAGAGTGCAAGTGATGGTGGGTTTCATCTCCATCCACTTGGCTCAAATCCCATGAACTTGATCCATATTGCCAAGGCTAGTTCCAAGATCCATCATAGCCCATGGGTTATAGCATGCATCACCCTTCGGGGAGGTGTATCATAGACTATGGGTGAATTGGGTGAGGAACTAGTAGGACCTGTGCTCCCTGGCCATGTGTGGACCTCATCACCACACATTATAGGTAGGATAACACAACCTGGAGTTCATAGCCAGGTTGTCGAGCTACGAGTATATAGGTGAAATCCAATTGAACATGAGATTACAATCCAACAATATTTCAAACACGTGACACGAGGTCATTCTTTACAAAACAACACATCTGAAACACACGAAATAGTTTAGGGATTCACACTTAAAACTTAAAAGAGATAATCATCTATCTTATTGAGTGTTTCTTTCTTGTATACTATTTCATTAAGAATTTGTAAAGAAGATAATCACTTGGGGTACTAATAGAGGAGCGCAATGGTGCGCACCCGTAGCCAAGCCCAATCATGGGTGGAAGCTATGGAGAGTGGATTAGGAGACATGAATCATCTCCGATATAGCCCTAGGGACTTGGTTATACCTCCCTGGTGAGCCTCCACTCCACCTAGCCCCAAGATAGTAGGGCATGAGCCTCATCTCCGAAGGGATCCTCTCTAGGACACCTCGAGGGATGATGAGCATTACTTGGGAGAGTGTTCCTGGTATGTAGATATTTCATAGGCCTTCCTTGGTGAAAGGCAACTATGCACTGAGGCGCTAATAGATAGAGTGGTGCCATGCATCCACGTACCCATTAGGGCTGACATGCCTAAGCAGAGGTAGGAGTATGACTTCACACACTGGTCGAAGCAAGTCGACATGACTCTACCTCCACGCCACCTTGATAGGATACAATAGCTCATGCAGCCCGATGGGAATGACACTCATCGATCGAGGTGAGCCAATTCTGCCCTACCTTTCCTCATTTAGGAGGGAAGACATGAGGAGATCCTAGACTTTCCTCAGGAACAATATTCTGTGCATGCCCGATGTGCCTCTGCGCTAGCTGAGTGTAATGAACACATGTTCCAGCCTAAGCCTCAAGTCAATGTGGTGAACCTCGAGAGAGGCAAGCACCCTATGGAGAACATAGAGTACCTTGGACAAGGTCGACCCTAGGGTGAGACTCCTAGGCCTCCTAGGCCTCACACTATGGATCAAATTAGGCAAGCGGTTGTGAGATATATAGAATGCCAAGCTCAGTTCAAGCAGCTTCAATGGGATAAAGAGCAACTAGACCGCTTGCACCAGCTTGAGAAAGAAAGGATCGAATGATAGACCAATGAGCTATTCTAGAAGACTTTGAGAGAGAGGGTCCCTACCCCTAAGACACATAGGTAGGAAGTCCATCCGAGGCAACCCATGCTCATTCGAGAGAGGTCCCCGAGACCTTATCAAATGTTGCTTCCATGACCTCCTAGGCTAGATTGGGAGATGCCTCCCAGGCCAAACATAGGGTGCCCACCATGGGTAGATACCCCCATTTATAGGTTAGCTCGAGAGATGCCTTACGGGGCTTATACTGAGCATGAGCTAGAAGTAGAATATGTTGAGACGCCTTACCGAGGTAGGGGGTGACTTACCACCACCTCACCCTAGGTTGGAGGATCCTAGACCTCCACCACAAGATGTGAATAAATATGAGGAGATCAAGTCCTCAGGCCCTTATAAAGCATTGTTAGAATGCTTGGAGTTAGTAGAGAACAAGACCTCTGGGTCGAGATCTCAAAATCCCACTATGCATCAATTGCATAGTCAACCCATCCATCCATCAGTACCTGTGCCTCCCTATCTAGAGCAATTTAAGTTGCCTCAGTTGGCTACCTTTAAGGGAGAAGAGGATGTGCAAGAACATGTCACTAGGTTCTTAGGTCAATGCTTCGGCATTCATGATGATGATGCTTTGCTTTTGAGGACATTTGTGACTACCCTCGTCGGCCCTGCCTCCGAGTGGTTTTACCAACTCCCTAAGCATAGCATCCATAATTTGGACCAACTTGCGGATGCATTCCTAGAATGCTTTGCCTTCAATACCAAGAGGAAGGCAATGTTGGCCGATGTAGTTGGGTTGAAATAGTATGATGATGAGTCAATAACAAATTATGGCAATAGATGGTGAACCTTGCTCGCCAAGCTACCTTATCTTCTCCCCATGTTGGAGTTGACTCAGATGTTCTCCAAAAGTTTCTTAAATCCAATCTCCTTGTTGCTATAGTTGCAACAATACCCCACTCTTGAAGATGCCTTAGCATAGGCTAGGATCATCGAAGAAATCAAGATTCAAGAGGGTGAGATTGTGAAGCCTCACAAGAAGGAATGGAACAAGAATGCTAAGAACACCCCAGCGCAACCTAAGTCAGTAGTAGTAAATCAGGTTGCCATTAGTGTCCCGGGGCCAATGCCAACCGTGCCACCTCAAAAGCCTAATTATCAAGCCACCCCTGGGAACTATGCCAAGGATAACCAGAATGGTCAAGGGCAAAATCAATAACATCACCCCAAGTGACAATTCATGCCCATTGCAGAGTCTATGGATTCAATGTTTGATCACCTCTTGGTGGCTAATGCGATCCATCTACCTGACAATCGACCTATCGACCCTAATGCACCTAAGCCCAAAGGATACAGAGAAGACCTATATTGCAAGTTTCATAGGCAAAATGGGCATGATGTGCAAATGTGCTATAAATTCAAACACTTGGTGCAAGACCTAATTGATAGGAATGCCCTCTAGGTAGATAACCCTATCACACCAAACAACCAATAGATGGAGGTCTTTAAGGACCCCTTGCCTGCCCACACAGAGCAGGCCAAACTAGTGCCCCAGGTGAATGAGGTTCACCATGCCCCTCCTAAGCAAGGATATGTTGGCATGGTTAGTATTGTGATAAGAAATAGGTGGTATCCAAGTCCAGCCACACCACCTATGGCTCAGAGTGATGTCCCTTCGACATCGTAGCCTATACCACCTCCTGGATCGAGCCTCCCACCTAGGCCTATAGTCACCATTAAGAGCAAGCTCGCTCAGAGCTTAAGAACAACATCTACCTGACTCTCCATCTATGAGCTCATCCAACAATCGCAACCTCATAGAGAAGCCTTGATGGAGATCCTTAAGGCAATTGAGCTTCAGCCCCAGGAGTCTAACTCCTTCAACAACTTTGTGGGGCATGTGCAACAATGCACAGAACCGATAATTACTTTTTGAGAAGATGAACTTAAATCGGTTCCACATGATATGGTGGATCCCCCTTTACACATTGTCGCACGTGTGAATGGAACACCATACAAGAGAGTGTTGATAGATACTGGGTCTTCGAGCAACATCATAACTACAATAGCTCTAAAGCACCTGAAGCTCCCAACATCTCATATTGTCACATCTACCTACACCCTCCGAGCATTCAATGATGCCATATGCTCAATGGTTGGTACAATCATCCTACCTATTCAAGTAGGAGAAAAGATCATCTCGATGATGTGCCACATCCTGGAGGGTGAGATGGCATACAACATTTTGTTAGGAAGACCATGGATCAGGGACATGAAGTGTGTCCCTTCCATCACTCACCAGTGCCTCAAGTACACTCATGAAGGGCAAGTTCATGTCATCCCCATGGACCTAGAGCCCTTCAAGTACTACAACATGGTGCAGTAGTTACCCGAGTCGACCTTGCCATCGATACATCTAGATTTTCAACCGAATAAATCTAGCCAAGGTTTGACCCCACCGCTACAACATACCATGCCCTCCTCATCATCGGCTCCACCCTAGATGCCTAATACACTAGTGGATCCTTTGCCTAGGAACCTAGAGAAGCGGCCCATTGAGGAGGACCAACCGATCATATCCACTATCTCTATAGAGGAGATACTTAGCTCGGATGATGAAGAGACACCACATGAGGCAAACGATGAGCTGGATCAAGTCTCACTCTCATCCCTCTTCTATCTGTAGCCCTAGGTTATAGTACATCTAGCTTCTACCAGATTGGGAGAATACATGGTTAGGAATGTTACCACTACTCCTACTTTAGAGTCGATGCAAGACATGGGTAGACCTCGTCTTCCCATAGGCACTATCGTACCTCTTGGTATTCCCCCTAATCAAATGAATTTTGTCTATGGGGGCCTTGACTATGGCATCAAACCTTACCAATAGTAGGAGGAAGATGAGGAACCTTTTGGAGAAGATATTAACTACTTGTCTAACCCTAACTTCACCCTGAAGTACCTTGACCTATGCAACTGGCATGGTTATGGGTTAGGCCTGTATGAGCAAGGCACCAGAATCCCTTGTCAACCACAATATCAAATGCCCTATGACAAGTCGGGAGTGGGATGCAACAATCCCTTGCCTCTAGATGTCCTCTTAGATAGCCTAAATCACTTGAATATAAGCTACGAGGGCGGGTTGGCCCAAGACCCTTATGCCAATCCCAATATAGTCTACTCCCTAGGGGATTACTTTCCATGGCTAGATGGGAACCCCATGATCCCTAGTGACATTCCCCCATATTTTGAGAGAGGGGAAGGTTCATGGAGTTGTCCCCATGTCTGTGATGAGTTAGATCAAGGCACCTCATATGAATGGACCTCAGAGGATGAGTCGGGTTATGAGGTAGCACCATATGACCCTTTTGAGTCGGATAGTGATCATTCACAAATTGTCCCCATTAATGACCAACAGGAAGGCCTCATACATCTGTTCCCTTTCCCTGATCCTGTCTGGTGGTAACTCCTTCCTCCTAAAGATCTGGTTCACCCATAGGAAGATAGACCTCCTAGGGGGAGCAGTTAATTTACTTGAGCAGTTGGGTCCTCATGAGCCTGAGGCACTACGAGATGAGAATGAAGGAATCCTCATCCATGATGATGATTATGAGGAATTAGCATATATGGGACCACACCTACCTGATCACCCGATCCCAAGGGGTAACAATGAGGTTCCCATATATGATAGTGACTATGAGGATGAAACAGAGAGGGCATACCTTGGTCCTCATTACTTGCATCATCATCATGAGCCCATTGACATAGATGAAGTCTATCATCAGTTGCATGTTGGCCCATGCTTGAGGGCAAGGCCTATCAATCTAGGCCAGATTCACCATGAGGTCTTCCCTGACCCACCCACACACATGGAGCTCCTTGAGCCTAATGATCCCATCCTATAGTCTATTCCCAGATAGGATCTAGAGATCCCCATTCCCCCAGAGCCACATCTGGGGGTGAGAGATGACACCAATACATAGTCACATGCATGTGGTCCTAGAGAGTAGACACATTTCATCAATATGATCTCCATTGATTTGACCACACCACTTCACAACCTAGCCGATCCTTCCAAGCCATGCCATCTAGATCTAGATGCTATTGACTGGGATCACGTTGATTCACCCCCATCACCCTCTGAGTATTGGGCTTGCGGTGGGTTGTTTCACTTTTCCACTGGCCCAACTCATGATGTCTTCCATGCTGAGGAGGGACCTGAAGTCCCCATCGAGGATTTAAATCTAGCTGATGACATCCATTTGATCCCTACTCCCCATCAGTTGGAGGAGGGGTCTCATATGTCAATCGAGCCTACGGTTGACAAAGATATCGGCTCAGATCCTGAAAACCCATAATGTATCAAGCTAGGGGAAAGCCTATCCCCCAAAGAGCAAGCTGATTATATAGCCCTTCTCACAAAGAAGAAGGCAACTTTTGCATGGTCTTACAAAGACATGTCGGGACTAGATCCAAATATGGTCACCCATAATCTAACGCTTGACCCCAAAGTCAAACCTGTCAAGAAAAAGTTGAGAAAGATGCACCCAATAGTGGCCTTGATGGTCAAAGATGAGCTACAAAAACTATTGGATGCCAAGTTTGTCATTTCTATAGACTATCCACCATGGTTGTCCAACATGGTCCCCATCAAGAAGCCTGATGGGAGGATTCACATTTGCACCAATTTTTGAGACCTAAACAAAGTGAGTCCTAAGGATGATTTTCCTTTGCCAAGCATAGATGCCTTGGTAGATGCCACCATAGGACATGAAATGCTCTCCCTTATGGATGGCTTCTCTGGGTATAATCAGATTCGTATCAACCCTGAAGACCAACTCAAAATGGCATTCACAATGCCTTGGGGAACATTTTGTTACAAGGTCATGCCATTTGGCCTTAAGAATGTCGGTGCCACCTACCAGCGTGCCATGACATATATCTTCCATGACTACATGCATAAAATTTTGGAAGATTACATGGATGACTTATTGGCTAAATCTCTATTACATCATGAGCACCTAGATGTCTTGTGCAAAGTCCTCGATCACCTTATTGAACATAATGTGAGACTGAACCCCAAGAAGTGCATCTTTGGCATCACATCTGGAAAGCTCTTGGGATTTATAGTTTCCAAATGAGGCATCGAAGTGGACCCTAACAAAGTCAAGGCAATCCTTGAAATGCCTCCCCTGACTACCATCAAGCAACTTCGTAGCTTGCAGGGGAGGATTGCATCCATCAAATGCTTTATAGCACAATTGTCGGACAAGTGTAGACCCATGAACAAACTTTTGCACAAGGGGGTCACATTCCACTAGGACGATGAGTGTCAGGATGCCTTTGACACAATTAAACAATACCTGGCTTCACCGCCAGTGTTAGCTCCACCTAGACCAGGGGTGTCATTCCGATTATATATCTCAGCTACTGAGATTGCATTGGGTGCCATGTTAGCCCAAAATAATGAATTTCATAAGGAACAGGCCACATACTATCTCAGTCGCACCCTGGTGAGCTATGAGATTAAGTATGCATACATTGAAAAGTTATGTCTAGCGGTGGTTTTTGCTACCAAGAAGCTACGACACTATATGCTCAACCACACTACGTATGTTGTATCTAAAGAGAATCCATTGTGATACATGATGAGTCATACTTATCATAGTAGTCACATGATGAAATGGATCATGTTGTTGATAGAATTTGACCTAGAATTCATAGGACAAAAGTCAATCAAAGGTCAGGTCATTGTTGATCAACTTGTAGAGGCTCCTCTCTAGGAGGATCAACCTCTTAGCATGGAGCTTCCCGATGATGGAGTCTTCCAAATATCAGAATCACCTGATTTTGATGAGCCTGAGTCACAGGTGGATATGACTCTTTTCTTCGATGGCTCCAAATGCGAGCAAGGGGGTGGCATAGGGATCATGTTTTTCACACCGCATGGGGCTCCCATACCCCTATCATTTAAACTTGATTTCCCCTACACCAACAATAATGCCGAGTATGAAGCCTTACTCATAGGGCTTAAAATGGCTATCACCATGAAAATCACCAAGCTCAATATTTTTGGTGACTCCTTGCTCATTGTCAACTAGGTCAAGGGAATCTTCCAGTGCAAGTGCCCAGTTTTGCAAGCCTACAAAGCCCTTGTGGACAAATCCCTAGAAAATTTTGAATGGTATGACATCGAGGCACTCCCTCGATCATCTAATCATTTTGTAGATACAATGGCCTCTTTAGGATCCTTGATTCCACAAGACCCCATAGGGGAGATGACAACCATTCAAGTCAAAATGCTATCACAATCAGCGATTGAGCATGAGAGCACTCAAGCCATGCTAGAAGTCCACTTGATTCAAATAGAACCTCATCAAGAGAGATTCTCACACATTCATGAGCACTTGAATCATGCCACTTGGGGGACTCTGTTCCCCCAAACCCCTTTTGATAGCAGCACAATGCTATTCTTACAAGTTCTATCCCAATCTACATTTTCTTGGGATGAACTTCATGAGGGATAGGCAATTCATGCAATCGAGGCTTCCACATAGCAGGACTGGTCCACACCAATTAGAGAGTACCTAAAGCTTGGTAACCTCCCTCCTAGATTATCACACACTACCAAAAGGACATTTAAATGGAAGGCAACAAAGTTTGTCTTGTTAGGAGACATCCTATACCATCGGAGCTATGAAGGAATCCTCCTTCATTGCTTAGAGTATCAAGAATCGACTTGGGCAATGGCCCAAGCACATGATGGTACTTGTGGTGGCCATTTTAGTGGCATGGCCATCGCAAAGCGCATTCTTCGCATGGGCTATTATTGGCCAACTTTAGAGCGAGATTGTTGCGCATATGTGAGGAAGTGCATGAAATGTCAACACCATGCTAACTTGACACATGTACCTTCTCAGGCCTTACAACCGATCCAATCGGCTTGGCCATTTTTGCAATGGGGGTTGGATTTAATCAGGAAAATCTCCCCTGCATCCTCGGGCCATCACACATTTATCATCATGGCTACCGAGTATTTTACAAAGTGGGTGGAAGCAATCCCCCTTACCACTACGACAGGACCTCGCATAGCGGAGTTCATATTGCATAATATCATTTGTCATTTTGGTATTCCATCCAAGATCATTTTGGATAATGGGACATCATTCAAGAATAAATATGTGCATGCTTTGACAACAAAGTATAATATCCAACACAACTTTTTGACACCCTATTATCCACAAGCAAATGGGCAAGTAGAAGCATCAAACAAGACATTAATTGCCATATTGAAGAAAATAGTCAAAGAGAATCATACCGATTGGCACATGCAAATGCCGCTTGCCCTTTGGGCTTACCGCACTAGCATTCGGACGCCCACTAGGGCAACTCCATTTTCACTAGTGTATGGTGCTGAGGCAGTCATGCCTCTAGAGTTAGAAATCCCATCACTATGCATATCCATGCAGGAGTTTATTGATGATGATATTGCATGACAAGCTCACCTAGATCAACTTATGTTGTTGGATGAGCATCACATTAATGCACTTGAGCATCTACGTGTGTATCAAGAGTGGCTCAAAAGAGCCTACAATATGAAAGTCCATCTCAGAGACTTTTAGGTTGGTGATCTCATCCTGAAAGAGAACCAACAAAATTCTAGCTTGCCACCCCACCTACAGGACAAATTTATGACAAACTGGTTAGGTCCCTTTGTCATCACTAGTCAAATAGGGCCTAGAACTTATCACCTAGCTTCACTTGAAGGTGTCGAGGATCCTGAACCCTTGAACATCCTTCACTTGTGGCCATTTCATGCTTAGAGAGCACCCAAAAGGCTCCTAGCGGGTTCTCACCATCTAGGTCAAGTAAAAATGCTCCTAGACTATCTACGATCATCTAGGTCAACCCTAAAAGCCCCAAAGGCATCCATAAGCCCTTTGGTCATAGCCAAATACCCCTAGGTAGTCGTAGACACTTTTTAAGTGTTGTCACATGTCTAGGTCACCCAAAAGGCTCCTAGTAGGTTCTCACCATCTAGGTCAAGTAAAAATGCTCCTAGACTATCTACGATCATCTAGGTCAACCCTAAAAGCCCCAAAGGCATCCATAAGCCCTTTGGTCATAGCCAAATACCCCTAGGTAGTCGTAGACACTTTTTAAGTGTCGTTGCATGTCTAGGTCACCCAAAAGGCTCCTAGTGGGTTCTCACCATCTAGGTCAAGTAAAAATGCTCCTAGACTATCTACGATCATCTAGGTCAACCCTAAAAGCCCCAAAGGCATCCATAAGCCCTTTGGTCATAGCCAAATACCCCTAGGTAGTCGTAGACACTTTTTAAGTGTCATCGCATGTCTAGGTCACCCAAAAGGCTCCTAGCGGGTTCTCACCATCTAGGTCAAGTAAAAATGCTCCTAGACTATCTACGATCATCTAGGTCAACCCTAAAAGCCCCAAAGGCATCCATAAGCCCTTTGGTCATAGCCAAATACCCCTAGGTAGTCGTAGACACTTTTTAAGTGTCATCGCACGTCTAGGTCACCCAAAAGGCTCCTAGTGGGTTCTCACCATCTAGGTCAAGTAAAAATGCTCCTAGACTATCTACGATCATCTAGGTCAACCCTAAAATCCCCAAAGGCATCCATAAGCCCTTTGGTCATAGCCAAATGCCCCTAGGTAGTCGTAGACACTTTTTAAGTGTCATCGCATGTCTAGGTCACCCAAAAGGCTCCTAGTGGGTTCTCACCATCTAGGTCAAGTAAAAATGCTCCTAGACTATCTATGATCATCTAGGTCAACCCTAAAATCCCCAAAGGCATCCATAAGCCCTTTGGTCATAGCCAAATGCCCCTAGGTAGTTGTAGACACTTTTTAAAGTGTCGTTGCATCTAGGTCACCCAAAAGGCTCCTAGTGGGTTCTCACCATCTAGGTCAAGTAAAAATGCTCCTGGACTATCTACGATCATCTAGGTCAACCCTAAAAGCCCCAAAGGCATCCATAAGCCCTTTGGTCCCCCCAAATGCCCCAATGGCCCCAAATAAGCCCGTTGGTCACATGTGTATACATATCAATCAAAAATTAAAAAAAAAAAATATCAATAAAAAAAAAAAAAACATTATCAAAATTTCAAAAATTCAAAAATATTGCATCACATCACATTGCATCCCATTGCATTTTATCATCACTTGCATTTAGGCATATTCATCATTAGCACTTTACATTTTAGAGTTGCTCATACATGTCTAGCACCATGATGGTACACTACTTACCACTCAAAATCAATGTTGTGAAAGTACTCATAGTTCAATACCACAATTATCATTTTCACCCACATTTTTCATATTTCCATAGTCATGTCTATTCCCTTCACTTAGCCATTTGTTTTAGAATGTCAGTAGGGTTTTCGGTCACTCAGCCATATCTAGTCTCTACTCAGATTTTGTAGAAGGCTAGCTTGATTTTTAGGAGGTAGAGTCTTGCATTGATTATGCCTTGTGTACATCATATCCCAAACACAATTAATCATTAACAATCCAAGTTTTGCACAAAGATAGATGAAATCCATGAAGTGGTCTAGGTTACCTTAAGCGAAAAGGTCATCCTGCTCATCCCCTTGTGTGAATGGTTCAAGAATGTTGAGAGTTGGCAAAAGGACAAGTTCTCCCCTACCCAATTCCCCCCACAACAATAAGTGGTTTTCCCCATTTTTGTCATACAAAATCCCACATTTTCACATGTTTGCAATAGTCTAAATTTGCAAACCCCCACAAAGAAAAATAATTACAAAAATACAAAAATAAAAAAGTGCACACATCAAAAAGCACAAGAAATAGTGATCCCCATCACTCAAAATTCAAATCCCTTGCTCAAGAGAAAAAGAAAAAACTCAAAATAAATAGTGATTATTATCACTAAAAAGAGAAAAATAAATAATGATTCTTATCACTTCATATGAGAGCAAGTATCCCAATAAAATTTGAAGAAAGTAGGGAGTCGAACTTGAATCCTTGGAACTCTCAGCATTTGGAAAACCATCAGGTGATCCTCATTACGGGTTTGGTGGATAGCCTATCCATCAATGGTGGTAGCCTCCCGCATGATGATATGTCTACCATATTAGCTTTTGGGCGTATGTGTAGACCAATGTTTGCATGTGGATGAGCTAGCTTTGGTAACCTAGATTGCCTAGTGGTCTAGTCATACTTAGTACAAAACCTATGATGGTGGCATTCATTTGGTGATCCTCAATACAGGTTTGGTTGAGAGCCTACTTGGCACTAGCGGTATCCTTATGCATCTCATAGGAATGAACTCACTTGCACACACAGGGATATGAAGTACCTTGGTCATCCTAGCAGATTCATACCTTGTCAAAAAGTCTTGCATGGTTAGTATACAACTTTTGATGAGTTGACTAGAGTGTTTGAGTCTCATGAAAACCTAATGGGCATTCCCTAAACAACATGTCATTCATATCACTTCACCACATTCATTTCAATTACATTATTCACAAATCCATTATATAAGTCTCATGACAACATTACATATGAGTTGGTGCAAAATACATCATCTATGGTGCTAGCATAATACAACATATAGTCTACACATTGCATCCTCTAAATCAATAAATCATCCATCTCACTATACATCCATGCATGTACAAAATAAAATCAAATCAAAATCACAAAATATGCATACATAGGCATTCATCATCATTGCATAAATCAAATTGCATACATTTCATAAAACAATAAACACATGATGATAAACCACATAAAAAGCTCATATATATATATATATATATGTGTGTGTGTGTGTGTGTGTATATGTATGGGATAAAAAGATACATCATGTTGCCCATCGGCTACAATAAAGTGAGTCCTCAGACTTCACACTGCTAAAGCATCCAAAAAAACACAAAAAGAGTCATGCGAGCCACTACCATGGTCATGCAGGACCGGTACTATGACTCACACTCCCACCGGTAGTAGAAGTCCTCTATGAACTCCCATACCTACTACCACCTACCCTATCAGCTCTTCGCCTAGACCCTAGTGCCTCCAACCTAGAGGAAGACTACCCTGTCCTACTATGGTGACTCTGGTATGACCCACTAGCACCTGCATCATCCCATAGATGCCCACCAAGGTGCACTACCTCAGTCTCCAGCTCATCTGCATAAGCCTACCCCCATCGACACCATGCCTGGTAAGTCTCCACCATAGAATGGAGTCGTGTCACCTCTGCCTATAGCCTAGTCACCTCCCCACTATTGGAATCCTCCCATGTAGGGCTTCGAGATCATAACTATGCTCGAAGAGATGCTATCTCAGCCTGAGCCACCTATACCTCGGCTCACTGTGCTGCTAGCTCTACCTGTACATCATGCACCTATGTCTATAGGAGATCTCTCTCCTACCTCACCCTGAGTAGCTCATCTCATAGCTCTACCTCTATGTCCCTCGGTGCCATCGGTGGTGCCTACACCTCCTCATCCCCAACATCATCATCCCCCAAGTCACCTCGATCTCCTAAGTCTAGGAGATCCACATGCTCCCCTACCCTATGTCCCTACCAATCACCTACCTCACCCTGGTCCTCACCAAAAACATCTTGAGGTGCCTCCCTAGCTACACCCCTCCCTAGTGGCCCCTCTCCATGCCCCTGGCCTATCACCCACCAAGCATCATACTCCACTGTAGTCCCAACATCATCCACATCTGGAATGTCTACTACAGGATCCGTATCCCATGCCACTACCTCTACCATCGGCCATGCCAATGTCCTCTCATCCTCATGATGCCGATAAGGCACTAGCTCACTAGGCACCCCCTAGCATAGCCCAAACTATCACATCACCCAAGAAAAAGGGAAGTACTCCCACTCTATGCCATGTCATCCAACTAACCATCTACCTCACCGCACCCTATGGAGCTATACAGTAGCATCTACCCACTCTAGGAAATCTTTGTATGGTCTCCAGAACACCTGACCTACCCCGAGTCATGAAAATAGATCTGCATAGTGACCCACCTCACCTATGAATCATCAACTCTGTCCCCTCTCTTGAGCCCTCTGCCATAGGATACCATATCCTATCTCCCTATCTGCTAGCTATGCTCGAGTCATCCAGGGTAGCCCATGTGGTCACCCCATAACTATGTGCTACCATCCCTAGCACTACAAAAAAAGCTACACCCAACACCCTTCCATCGATGGTAGCGGATCTCGTACAACTCATCATAGAGTTGTGCCAATAGTGTAGTACCCCATGCCATCACCAGTGGCTCCACCATAGTACACCTCACCAACGCAAACACTATCTCCACTAGGTTCCATGGGAACCTCGCTCTAGAAGAATCCGGTAGTAGCATATTGGAGATGAGCATCATGAGTAGTGTATGCCTCACCCCCAATACCTTCACCTCATGCCAGAATCCTACCAGCATACCCCCTTTCAAGCAGTCCAGCTCTGTCATCTCTAGATCATAACTGAAGTACCTCTCGAGCACTGCCTGTCTCTGGTCTCATGGTGTCATGCGGATCGACCACCCTTCTATCAGAATCTAAATAATCTGATAGATATCCTCCAGCATCACCATCATCTCCCCAGTGGGTAGGTGGAAGGTATTGGTGCACGGATCCCATAGATCAATCAGGGCAGTCAGATATGCACGGTCTCCTATAATAACCTCTAATCGGGTCACCTGCTTGAGGTCGATGGCATCCAGCCACTCCCAGTCCTCTATGGTCAAGGCATCCCTCATGGAATAAAATAGATTAGGTACTCGATACCGACTCCTCACCACCTGACAGGGATAAGCAACTCAATAATACACCACCAAAATGGCCTCGCATGGCCCCAAAAACATTCAAAAGAAAAGACTCAAAATGGCCCCTCTTTGAGGCTGGTTTGTGGCCATTCCCCCTAGGAATGGCCCCAAACCCTATGGCCAGCCCATCAAGGGATGGCCTATGACCAGCCCACACTAGCCATCCCACCTAGGGATGACTCCAAGAAATTGGGCTCAAAAAGGCCTTTCAGGCCATCAAAAATAGCAAAAACAATGCAAAATTGGACCTATAAAATGCAATCTAATTGCACAAAAACATGGGTAAAACATAAAATTTGGTACATATCTCATAAATTAGGTTTAATTACCTACAATATAGTGTGATATGCTTCCAATCCAAAAACATACCATAAAAGCAAAAAAATCAACTCCTAACACTAGGAAAATGCAATAAGAGAGACTTGGCATACCTGTCTCGCACTAGCTCCTCCACTGGCTGAGTCCACCCACTGACTCATGGTGACTGTGGGATGAATTTGATAGTACTCCACTACTCATAATCACTCTCCTACTCCTCACCTCTCAAACTTCCAAAGAAAGCATGCACAAATGAGCCTAACCTTCATATTTTGGGTTTATATAAAGATGCAGGGGTCACCACCATCCCAGGGTGGGATGAGCACACATTTGGCTGACCGTGCCACCCTGGGATGGTGGTAGAACATGCCCTCATCCCACCCTAGGATGGTGGTAGCAAAAATAGGCCAAAACAACCCAAAATGACCCAAAACAGGTCCAAAACTGCACCAAAACAGCTCAAATTGGGTCCAAATTTCACATAGATCAAAATGCAACCATGAGGATCCTAGGAGGGATGGAAAAGTTGTTAATTCATGCCCTAATAAGGCCATTGTGGCTGGACCACCCCCTGGGCATGCATTTTTCAGCTCCTTTCCTCCAGGAAAACTCAACAAAGTCACCAAAATCCTCTCCAAATTGCCCTATTTTTCAAGGGACAAAATTGAAGGTAAGCATAACACAAGTCAATTGGGTCAAGTGACTCATCACTTTTCTCACTGGTCATTCCCTCATCGACTCATCACTTGAGGGGGTAGTCATACTCAGTCCAAATCAGCAAGCACACACTCAATTATGCGAATTGCATTCGTTCAACGAATCTTCGATAAAGACAATCATGCTCCTGCTTGGGGCAGCAAACAAGCACACAATATCACATTATAACGCTTGAAATTACTGGCATCATGAATACATGGGCCTTAGCCTTTCATGATGGACAATTTTCAAGCATAGGCATGCTCATTTAATGAGTCAAAAACAAGGATTCAAGAACACACACCCTTTTCATGATTGGGGCATCTAAAGTTGGTTAGGTTATCGAGTAACCTTAATCATTCAACATTTTGGTCATCTATTTTTGCTCAATGCTATGCTACACACAATGCATCTCAAAAAGGGGCATCTTTAGACACTAAAATGTGGTAAATCCGATTAAGCACCCACAAACAATGATCAAATTGACATCATATGGCCCCTTGGGCAGCCCTCAGGAGGCTCACAATGGTTCTAGCCACTCCGAAAAGGTTTTTGGAGGCTACCGACCCAATTTTGGGAGGTTTTGGCCCAAAATTCACCACCATCCCACCCTAGGATGGTGGTAGATTCCCACCATCCCACCCTGGGATGGTGGTGAGCCATCGTCCCAGGGTGGGACGGTGAGCAAGTTTGACCCAAAAAAAGTCAAATCTGGGCCAAATGGCACCCAGAAACTGCCATCTAGCACGCCATATGGAGCATGCGGGTCAGAGGGCACTGAATCCTTATGACACACTTCTTAATGGAGGCCCAAAATGGAGATTCTCTTCCCCATCCAGTGCATGCCTCCCGTTTGACAAGTGGCACCTCCTGCCATGCATGCCCTTGCATGCCTTTTTGCACATGAGCCCCTTTGGGCTATAAAATGGATTCAATATCCACACAAAAATATAGAGAGGAGTTCTAGGATATGCAATGGAGTGCTACCAAGATTTCCCCTCACCTTATTGCACCTTTTTGCCCTCGAAATCTCCCTTTTGCCAAGGAGGTTACCAGGTGACTTCAAGAAGGTAATCCGAGCATAACTTTTCCATCCGGGTGAATTTATTCACCAAATTCAATGAAAACACACCTTATATTGTTTAGGAACATCTTCTAGTGATTTTGGTAGCAAAAAGTGGCCGGATTTGGTGGGTATCCCCTCCTAGGGTGCCCCCCAAATAGTTGCAGTCACCACCGTACCCCCTGGGATGAGGGTAAATTATTAAACAATTTCATTACTATTTTTAATTATTAATTTTCTATATTGTCCCATGATGCTACAGTTCAAATTTCAAGTGATTTGGAGTTAAAATGAAAGAGTTATAGCATTTTTAAGTTTTCGCAGGCTCGTAGGGCCCATCCGGGCACCCCAGTTTGATGCAGGTGGATCCGGGCTCCAATTTGAAAATATAATCATATGGGTTGTCTTAAAATGTCAATTTATGCATACTAACCAAATTTCATGAGTTTTGGATATGTTTAGGTTCAGGATTTGCTTGTCTTCTCTTTCGTAGGTTGTAGGCGAGCGACGCAAAATCGAGGGGTCTACAGATGCAATTTCTGATCTATTTTTGGTGATATCCTCTCAAAACCTCCTCTTTAACATCTCTAAAAATTTTCAAGTCATTTGGACATGTTTTGATATAGTTTTAATATATGCACTATTTTGCCCCTGTGGGGATTGCATGTTTTCACCATACACCCTTGCTATTTGACCCCTTTTTGCTTCCTTGTGTGCAGGTGCAGGTTCTTAGAAGGCATTGGGAAGGAATATCAGACATCAGATATTGAAGATACAAGCAGCGGTGGCATTGGCCCGCCCACCTCGATTGTGGGTACGCGGAGAAACATTGGATGTGCACCTTGATTCCGTGAAAGACTTGGTCTTTGGGCACCCAATATTGTAAAAATTGTATCACATTTTGAGCCCTCAAGGGGACTTCTGTGTAACCTTGGATCTGATCCAACAAATTAATGAGAAGAGACTTGCTTTAATTCATTTCCTTTTGTTTGGTATTCTTTCCTTTTCACATGCATGCTTCCTTTTTGATGCTCATGAGCGAGATGGGGTAGATACGCATATTGTTTTACATAATTTGGTGCACCATTTTTCCCTACTTCATTTATTTTCCATAAAGTATGACAAGGCGATAAGTAGATGAACCATATTTGGTAGTTATGATGTATGGACCCAACCAATTAGGGTCAAATTTACTTTTGAGATTTGTTTTGGAATTGGTTTTCTTCTAATTCTCTTTGAGAACAAGATCACTAGCTTCAAAGGAATGGCATCCTACCTTCTTGATTAAGAAACTTAAAATCTTTGTTGGTAGACCCATAGGTTTTCTAAGACATAGATCCACTTTTTTTCCAAGTAGTTCCAATTGGGTAAGATGGGTGAGATGGTATTCATCTCCAAAAAATGAATCCTACGATAAAATGCATAAGGCATCTCTAGATAAAAAGGGAATTCTAACTTAGCTCCATAAACCAAAGCATAAGGTGTCACACTAGTGGGAGTTTTGATAATAGTGCTATAGATCCACAAGGATGGATACAACTAGAGATGCAAATCTCGACTAGGTTTGTTGATGAGATTCTTAAGAATATTGACAAGAATCTTATTAGAAGCATTAGATTAGTTATTGCCTTGAGGATAGTAAGGAATAGGCCATTTGTACTTAATATTATATTTAACATAATATTTTTGGTCATCCTTATTTTTGAAGGATGTTCTATTGTCATAGATTAGTATAGATGGGATGCCATAATGACTAAGGATCTAGTTAAGGATAAACGTGGAGAATTGAAATATAGTGGTTGAAGCATAAGGTATGGCTTCAATCCACTTAATGTAGTACTTAGAATCCATGATGATGAACTTGTTCCTATTAGATAATATTGGGTTGATCTTCCCAATGGTGTCTAAGCCCCAAATAGAAAAAGGAAATGGAGAATTCAAGGGTTGAAGAGCTTGGGATGGAGCATGGATAAGGTTGTAATTCTTCTAATACTTATCACACCTCTTAACATAGTCATAAGAGTCATTTTCTATGGAGAGCCAATAATAACTATTCGTAGGTATTTATTGGCAATGGAAACACTGTTGAAGTGACCATCAAATGATCTATAATGGGTCTCTTTGATTACTACTTAGGCTTATACTAAGGCTAAGCATCTAAAATACCTTCAAGGGTATGATATTATAATATATCACCAATGGTGACATTTCTACAATCTTGTTTCTTGAGGTTCTTGTGCTCATTGTAGACCAAACCATTAGGCCAAGTGTGATCCTTAAGGAAAGCTAAGATATCCTGGTATCAAATATTAGGAGGAGATGCTTCTATGAAAAATATTCCTAGAGGAAGCTAACTAGACTCTAGCATTGAATGCTTCCTAATTTATCGAATGATAATCATAGCTTGTTTTTCATCTAGCTGTATCAAGGATGTAGCCAAGGCCATAGAATTGCAATGGTAGTTACTATACCTAGGGATAGCTTCAAGGGTGATTTTTTTAAAAGAAACCATGAGTTTGATGATGGTATCTTTGTATGGTTTGATATTATCATCTTTATTTTTATAAAAATTATTGAATTGGTTGACTACAATCTAGGAATATCTAAATATGAAGAGGATACTAACCTAAAAAGCTAATTTTGCACATAGCCCTAAGGTAAAGGCTTTGTATTTAATGATATTGTTGGTACAAGAAAATTTGAGCTTAAAGGACAAAGGGATAAGTTGCTATTGAGGAGTGATTGAGATGAGTCCATCCTCCATTCCTTTGACACATTGAGTGTTATTTAAGTATAGACTCTAAGAGCTAAGTTGATCTACATCTAGGCTAAAAATCAACTACAACTAAAGGATGACTAGCTTCTAATGGCACAACTTCTAACTAGTTAACAATGACCTAGCCTTTCATAGACTTTGGATGATAAATCAAGATCAAATTTACTAAGTGTAATGACCCCACTTAGTAGTTTATTATAAGATGGAAGGCTTGGACCTGAAATATCATAATGGATTAACCCTTGTGATGACAAAGGTTTTATGTATGAGCATGTAGTGTCTAAGATTCTATGTAGTGAACATTATGACTAGGCAAAGCTTCTTTAAAATGTTATAATGAAATTTGTATTTGACATATGGTGAGGAAAAATAGGAAACCTGGCATGAAGTACCCCTTTATAATTCTCTTTCACTCTCCTCTATGTCACTTTGAGACTAGAGGTAGCCTATGTGCACTTTGTGTTTTGATGAGTTTCAAAGTGTTACAATATATGTATCTGATTTACCTATATATTCTGATGCAAATAAATGAATATGAATGATGTTTATTATTGTTTCACTTTAATACTGTCATTTATGCATCAATATGATTAACAGTCATAAAATTTATTTATGCATATATTTTACACGAATTTTGTGTAATTTATTATGTTAGGTAAATGTGTATGAAGCTGGATAAATTTTGTGGCTGCTAAACCAGAAGGCAGGTGTACATAGACTGGCTGGATGTATGGCACACTTACAGGCACTATGGATGAAGTTCTACAAAAATGCACTACTGAAAGCATCTACTGAAAGGAGTGCTATGGAAAAAATGAGTCAAAGTTGACTAAACCTTGGTGCCATGTCACATATTACATGAAGTATATTACGCACAGTCAACTATTTGATGGTCAATGCAAAAAATGAATATTTGGCATCTTTGATTATTATTAATAAAATTTGTAAAGTCCTTATTAAATTTGGAAGGTTAAAATTTGTTGATTTATTCTACCAACTCATATTCTCTTTCCTTGAGAATAGGGTAAAATATTATTCTTGTTATTCCTTAAATTTAGAAGTTGTTAAAGTGCTTGCCACTTGGGCTTACATTGATTAGTCCAAGTTTTATTTGTTATAAAGTTGTATTTGTTTAAAATAAGTTGTTTAGAACTTGGGCTCGCATTGATTAGTCCAAGATATGTCTTGTTATGAAATTATATTTGTTTATAAAAAATGTCAATATGTAGGTTAGGATTTAGATTTTTTAGTTGGAAAGAGACAAAAAATGTTACGAAAGACTTCATTAAAAATTATTGTATAAATTACAATTATGAGGCTTTTGAAAAGGTCCTCACTCTTGTCCTCTGATGATTGCATTCTGAAAGAGAATTTGAAGAAGTCGTTCCTATAGTTTTCATTTTCATAATGTACATGATCGAATCTTAGTAATAAAATAGTATTATTTTTCTTCCATATCTTTCACAATGTTATTCTGTATTTTGCAATGATTTATTTCCTTCTGTAAAGTATTTTATTTTTCTTACAATCAATAAATAGTTAACATTTTGAATAGGTTAAATGAAATAAGTAGTTTTTGAAGTAAAATAGTGTAGAGGAGAAGAGAAATATACTGACCTTTTCGAAGGCAGGGCCCACTTCTAAAATACCAATCCCTGTTCTCCCTCTCCAATTTTAGAATAGGATTAGATAGTATAAATAGAATTAATAGAAATTAATCTACATCATTTATTTCAAGAGAAAAATAGTTAACACATCATTAGTTACACGTGGATCCACACACATTCATTCATTTAGTTAATTTCACATTTATTAAGCCAATTTTACATTAAAAATAATCGTATTTAAAATAGTATATATTTTATGTAACTCGATATTAAGGAATTGAATCAAGTGAACTGGTTAAATATCATGGAATAATCTATACAGGATTGTCTATTTTTTAAATCATTTTGACCTGGATGGATAATTAAATTATTAGCCCTCCAAGCTAGACATTTTTAGCATCATTTTCTGGGAGAGCAATGTCATTACATTAATATGTAAGCTTTTGGACCATGTAAGGAAGGAAGCTTACCTACATGTGGAGGGTGGTGCAAGTAGTGATCAATGCATGTGTAGGCCTATACATGGAGGGTGGCGCAAGTAGTGATCAACACACATATAGAGTTGTGTGTGGAGGGTGGCGCAAGCAGTGATCAACGCACATGCACACCAAGAATCCTCCACCTTAGGTGGACCAAGTTCTAATTTTATTAAAATCAATTTTTATTGCCTTTATAGAATTTAGTCATTTATTTTCCAGCATTTATTTTCTAGCATTTACTTTTCAACAATTTTCATTTCAACAATTTATTTTCGACAATTTATTTCCCTACACAGTGTGGTTATTTCTAGTTTAAATCTAAAACTCTTTGGCCTATAGAAACCCAACATAGTACAGGAAGTAGGTGTGACTAAGTGACACAACCATAGTGAAAACATCCCTTAGAAGCAAAATGGTAACAACAACAATTTTCCTTATTATATTGAGATCAACTGGCCAATTCGTTTGATTTTAGTTATAGTAAGATTTATTTTCCTTATTGTCCTGAGATCATCTGGCCAATCCATTTGATTTAAACCATAGTAATATTTGCTTTAGAATAATTTTATTTTTCCTTATTATATTAAGATCACCTGGCCAATCCATTTGATTTCATTATAATAAGATTTTCTTTATTTTCTCTTATTGACCAGAGATCACCTGGACAATCCATTTGATTTTAGTCAGTAATATTTACTTTAAGATAGAGCAAGAAGTTAAACTTATTTTTGAAAAATAATACCAAACATCTGGGGAAGAGTGGGAACACTTGTGCAAACATCTTGATACCATAAAAGACAGATCAGAGGAATTGAGTCAAATCTAGAGGATAAACATAGATCAAATTCTAGGTCTATACTATCACTCACCCTACCTTGAACTTATTAGGAGTTGTGAATGGTGGCTAGGGAATAGGAGAGGAACAATAAACTCAATAACCTACTCGTGGGATTAGTATTTCAAATATTCCCTTAGCATACACAGTTTCCTAGCAAAAATAGAGGATAAGGAAGTAAACCTAGAATATAGTTGGAGATATCATAGGGAACCAAGAGTAGTACTCTTTAGAGAATTTTATCAAGACTTGCATTACAAAATACAATTCAATAACCCTAATCCAATTGTAAAACATGATTTTATTGTCCAATTGATTACTCTAGTAACAAAATACTTTGGATTTAACGAAGAGCATTATATGACTCCCGAACAACTTAAACCTATCAATGATATTCATAGGTTGTTCCAGGAAGACTAAAATTTGTTTCAAAGTTTCATGTTCAGACCTAGAGACTCAAAATATAGATTTATTAAAATCAATAAACCAAAAGTGGATTGCCAAGAAAACCTTAGTAAGAAATATGAAACTTCTGATTCAAAAGAAACTGAAATTGTATCTTTAGATTCTACATAAACCAAGAAAATTAAAATTCTAGAACAAGATCCCAACACATATTTGCTACCCAAACCAAAGTTTAACGATCATGTCGATCCTTCATCTATCTTTACCGACCCTATACCTGGTCTAATTCTTGAAATTCTATATTCAATCATGGATGATCAAGGTAGTGAAAAAGGGGAAGTAAATAGAAATCAAAGGTAAAGAACAATAGATCAATAAGTAGAAAATCAAAGGGGGGTGGACGGAGAAAGACTTTTACCTTTTCGATTCCTTCTCCTGAAGATAGAATAACAAGAGAACCAAAACCAGTCTCTGTTGCTATTTTACCTACTTTCCATGGTAAACCACATGAGGATGTCCAATTGTAAAACATGATTTTATTGTCCAATTGATTACTCTAGTAACAAAATACTTTGGATTTAACCAAGAGCATTATATGACTCCCGAACAACTTAAACCTATCAATGATATTAATAGGTTGTTCCAGGAAGACTAAAATTTGTTTCAAAGTTTCATGTTCAGACCTAGAGACTCAAAATATAGATTTATTAAAATCAGTAAACCAAAAGTGGATTGCCAAGAAAACCATAGTAAGAAATATGAACCTTCTGATTCAAAAGAAACTGAAATTGTATCTTTAGATTCTACATAAACCAAGAAAATTAAAATTCTAGAACAAGATCCCAACACATATTTGCTACCCAAACCAAAGTTTAACGATCATGTCGATCCTTCGTCTATCTTTACCGACCCTATACCTGGTCTAATTCTTGAAATTCTATATTCAATCATGGATGATCAAGGTAGTGAAAAAGGGGAAGTAAATAGAAATAAAAGGTAAAGAACAACAAATCAATAAGTAGAAAATCAAAGGAGGGTGGACAGAGAAAGACTTTTACATTTTCGATTCCTTCTCCTGAAGATAGAATAACAAGAGAACCAAAACCAGTCTCTGTTGCTATTTTACCTACTTTCCATGGTAAACCACATGAGGATGTCAATGCTTTCCTTTTTAAATTTAAAGCATTGTGACAAGATTAATTTTACACCATGAATAAGCAAAAACTAATAATATTCCATTCTACACTTAAGGATGTAGCCTTAATATGGTTCATGGTTCTAGGAGAAAACATTTGAAACCGATGGGATGGAGAACAAGGATTAAACAACATATTCCTTGAAAGATATTGAGACTATTGCAGGATTTGGGATAAGAAAGTAGAGTTTTTTTGTATGAATAAAATATGATGAATCCCTTGAGGACTACCTCGATAAATTCTAGTTTGTGGGATCAAGAGTAAACATTGAGTTGGATGAGAAAGTTCAAAATATTTTTTTATAAAAGGGCTTAAGGAAGATGTCTTAGGCATACTAAACCTTATGGCAAAGGAAGATATCCATCATATGGGGTTAGGAGAGATTATAAATATCAAAACTGATTTATTAAGAACATTAACATCATCCCTAGACCTCATCGATAAGAAACCAAAGGATCAAAAAATTTAAGAGATATATTATCATATATACAGAAAGAAACATAATCTAAGGGAATGCCCTTTGAATGTTACAAATATTTCCAACATTTATGCTTGTCACAAAATTTGTGACAAAAACCATAATACTGAAAAATTGTAAATATATCTCAGCTGTCAAAAGTGCTATCAAAGAGCCTAAGGTCGAAGAGTTATAATATGTCTAATTTATAGCTCAAATAAGTAATGGTCCATTTAATGGTCCACCCAATTGGTCAAACTCTAATTATTCCAACCAAAAGAGACCTAATTATTGGTCAAATCCTCCAAATTGGTCAAGTTGGAATCAATATAATCAAGATTGGAACATGCCTCCTTGGACACAATTCATGCCCAATTCATATGGAAATTCACCTCCATGGATGGTAGGCCAAAATCAAAATGCATCTAGTTAGAATGGCCAATACAATCAGACAAGACCTAGCTGGTCTAAAGGATAACCCTAACAACAAATATTTCAAAATCAATTTAGGGCCAAATTCCTCAAAACAAGCTATAAAATAGACTCCTTCCACATCCAAATAACAATCCTCCTAAACAACCACCTTTGCCATATGAACCTGTGCCTAACCCCAATAATAATAAAAACACTCAATAGGTCTATGAAACAAACGAGGCATGTCCAAAATCTATAATTCCTTATCAACAAATTCAAGTAATATTTGGAAAAGTATTGGATGATCATAGAGCAACCCTCACAGAACTTGAAGAACCTACCAAAAACTTGAGCAAAGAAAAAGGACAAGATGATAAATGTGAGGAAGGAATAGAAATTCCCCTAGAAGAAGTGTTGGATCAACAGAAAGAGGTTCAAATTTCTCAAAAATAAATAAGAGCTCCATTTCCCAAAATACTAGCTATACCAAAAGAACCATCTAAACCAGCTTTCAATTTTCTTCAAGAATTGGAAAATGTCTCTATTAGAATTCCTCTTTTACAAGCTATTAAAGATATTCCCATCTACTCCAAATTGGTAAAAAGTATAACAAATTCACAAAGGAGAAAGAGGAATGAACCTAGGACTATTCAAGTTATTGGGCAACTATATGAAATCATGACTGGTGAGAAATTATTACCAAAATATACAGACCCTAGAGTACCTATACTCACAGTTCACATTGGTAGGACAACCTTGCATAATATCTTAGTAGACTTGGGGGCTACCATAAACGTCATGACAAAGGAAACAACAAAATATTTAGGGGTACACATGATTCAACCAACCTCTATAGTGCTTCAACTTGCAGATAGATCTACCATTAAACCAGAAGGGAAACTAGAAGACATTATAGTTTTCATAAGTTCATGGGAATACCCTGTAGACTTTATAGTCTTACAACCAAATAAAAAGTTAGGGGGACACCCCTTGATATTGGGAAGACCATGGCTTGCAATAGTTGATGCTTATATTAGCTGTAGATCTGGGAATATGACTATTTCAAATGGCAAGTATACTAAAAATCTTAGCTTATTTCCTGAATCAATAAAAGACAATGATTTTTCAAACCAATTGTGGTATGATTCTCTTGAATACTTGGATGATCTACAAAATTTATCAATCAATATGCTAGGAGAGTGTTTTCAAAAAGAAATTGAAGGGCCTTTAGCTTCACTTCTTGATGAGGAACAAGGTGCTAATGAAGTTACCATGACTAATGGTGAAGCAAGCACAAGTTACCCTCATCATATGGTCCCTTACAATTATCAACTAAACACTCTTAAACATGAAATAATGAGTATAGATAATAATTATAAACAAATAGATATTACATCTGGAAAAGCTTTAAATATAAGCAATGAGCTTACAAACATTCAGGAATCACAACTGATAGAAGTGTTAAAGAAGCATTGGACAACATTTGCATGGAATTATGAGGACATGAAAGGGATACATCCGAGTATTTGTACCCACCGTATTTTCATTCAAGAAGGTTGTCACCCAGTAAGACAACCTCAAAGGAGATTAAATCCAAGATATGAAAGACATAGTTCAGGAAGAAATTGTTAAGCTCTTAAATGCGATATTTATATACCCTATATGTGATAGTCAATGGGTTTCACCATTGGTAATAGTTCCTAAAAAGAATGGTAAATGGAGAATCTGTGTAGACTATAGAGAACTAAATAAAGTTAAAAAAGGACTATTTCCCATTTCTTTATTGATCAAGTCCTTGACACTCTAGCTGGTAAGAAATACTTCTGTTTCTTGGATGGATTTAGTGGATATAATCAGGTCTCAATAGCTGAGGAAGATCAAGAGAAGACCACTTTTACATGTCCCATAGGAACTTATGCTTATAGAGTATTACCTTTTGGACTATGCAATGCACCTGCTACATTCCAAAGAGTTGTTCTCACTATTTTTGCTGATATGATTAATGAATGCATAGAAGTTTATATGGATGACTTTACAGTCTACGGTGACACCTTTGAAGAAACTCTAGCAAGTTTACAAAAAGTCCTAGCTAGATGCATAGAGAAAAACCTTTCTCTAAGTAATGAAAAGTGTTTCATGATGATGAGGAGGGGAATTGTTTTAGGACATTACATATTTGAAGAAGGTGTTAAGGTAGATCCTACAAAAATACAAGTTATTTAGTCTCTTCAACCTCCAAAAACTCAAACATAGGTAAGAAGCTTTTTAGGGCATGCAGGATACTACCTAAGATTCATTAAGGATTTTAGCAAAATAGCTTCTCCTATGCTTAAAATCTTAACTAAAGATAGCAAATTTGAATGGACTGAAGCATGTCAAGAAGCTTTTGAAATCATAAAAGAAAAATTGATTACTGCTCCAATCTTAAGGGGGCCAAACTGGAATTTACCCTTTCATATCCATTGTGATGCCTCAACATATGCAATAGGAGTAGTACTTCAACAAATAGAAAATAAAATGCCTTATGCTATCTATTATGTAAGTAAGAATTTACATGGGGTTGAACTAAATTATACAGTTACTAAGAAGGAATTCTTGGTCGTAGTTCATGCCATCAATAAATTTAAACATTACATAACAGGGTATGAAGTATTTTTTCATATTGATCACTCTGCCATTAAGTATTTAATGAACAAAGCCACAATAGGAGGTAGGGTGGTTAGATGGCTTCTTTTGCTTCAAGAATTTAACGTCACAATCATAGATAAAGTAGGTAAAGACAATGTCATTGTAGATCATCTATCTCGTATGCAAATACTTGATGATGATGAATTAATTTGCTCTTTCTATTTTTACTCCATGGTATGTTGATATAGTAAATTATCTGGTAACAGGAAAGATGCCTCAAAATTTCACACCTTATGAGAGAAGAAAGTTAATACATCAGAGCGGCCCTTACATGTGGATTAATGGGATTTTATTCAAGTCTTGCCCAGACCATGTAGTTAGGATATGTGTGCATGAAGAAGATGTGTATGATATCATTAGAGTAGCACATGAAGAACCTTGTGGAGGTCACTATGCAGCCCAAAGAATAATTAGTAAAATATTCCAAATTGGATACTTTTGGCCTACTATAAATAAGGATGTTCACCAATTTGTTGATAGATGTGATGCATGCCAAAGGGCTAGTAAACCAACCCCTACAATGGAGATGCCCTTGGTACCCCAAATTATGTTTGAACCATTTGAGAAGTGGGGAATTGATTTCTTTGGACCTATAGATCCTTCGAGTGCAAATAATAAATATATACTTGTGTGCATAGATTATGTTACAAAATGGGTAGAGGTAGAAGCTATGCCATGAGCACAAGCTAAACCTATTGCTGATTTTCTTTATTCACACATTATGTTGTGCTTTGGAGCACCTAGAGAACTAGTTTTGGATCAAGGAACTCAATTTCTCTCTAAAGTAATAGAATATTTCACCACAATATATCAAATAAAACACAAAAAAACTTCACCATATCATCCTCAAGCCAATGGACAAGTGGAAGTAACCAATCGAGAGCTTGAAAATATAATAACTAAAACTGTGGCCAATAGTAGAATAGATAAGTTATATGGGCTTATAACACAACTTGGAAGACTACCACTGGTTTAACATCTTATGAGATGACTTATGGTAAGCAATCCATCATGTCCATCGAGTTTGAAATTGAGACTCTTTACACAATAGTACAACTCGATATGAACTTAGATCAAGCACAAAGGGCTAGGTTAGAGAAATTAAATATTCTTGATGAAAGGAGACTTGAAGCACTTCATAGAACTGAATTAACACAACAAAAAAGAAATAAATGGCACGATAAACACATTGTACCTAGAATGTTTCAACCAGGAGATTGGGCCTTTCTATTTGACTCCCTCTTCCACGATTTTTAGGGGAAGCTAAGGACAAGATGGCTTGGGCCCTATGAAATTGAAGAGATATTCAAAAATGGTACAGTAAAACTCAAGCCTATTGATGACTCAACCAAAAAATTGCTAGTTAATGGACATAGGCTTAAATTATATAAAAAGCCACAATCTAAAGAAGAATTCATGCACCATCTTAAGCAATGAACTGATTTGTAGTGTATATCTAAACTACAAATCACTACTATTGAATAAAAAAACTTCTCTTTAACAAGAAACAAATATACTACCTATTAAATAAGTTGTTGCTTTATATCTAAAATATACATATATATATATATACATATACATGAAAAAAGGGAATTATGCTTCTTTTTGTTTCATAGTGGAGTTCCAATATTTGCAATACTTTCACCTCATTCTTCATCAATTCTTTAGTCTCAATATTGTTTCAAAATGATCCTGAAAATATATTTCTTTATTTTTATCAGCTTGTGAGTTTGTAGGAAAATTACTGCCACATCTTGCATAATACCTTTGTTTGCTAAATCAAAATCTAGGTGTTTTCAATTATTCAGCCACCACTAGTGTTTTGAGCAAATCTTCATTGAAAATAAAACAATCTTTGGATGTTATAAGTTGCTCCTAGTCAATCAAGTTTCCTCTTGGACTATGCACATTATAACAAATAAAAACATTGTGAAGTTTGGAAAGACTAACCCATGAGTTACTATTGCCATAGAGTGAATTATTTTCCCTACTTATCCAATTATGTGTGTGGTTTAGAAAGTTAATAAATTGGCAAAAGGACAAGCTTCCCCTTCATCCTTAAAAAAAAATCCCTTGCTCTCTCTCTAAATGAGCAAGTATCCCAAAAAAATTATCTCCTTGCTCCACCTTAAAATGAGAAATAATCCCAAAAAGCAATAAAAATCCCTTGCTCCCTCTCAAAATGAGCAAGTATCCCAAATAAAATTCAAATAAAATAAGGGTGAAGAGCTTGAATCCTTGGAATTCTTAGTATTTAAAAAACCATGGGGTGATCCTCATTACAACAATGGGTTGAATGAAACCCACCTGACAATAAGGTATCCTTATGCATATAGCGCTAAGTCTGGACAAGACCTATGGATGCTCATAGATAAGCTAGCTTGTTGGCATAAGTGACCATTGGTTTACTCAATCCTTACTCATGATGAGAAATGAACATTCATTGCACACACAGTTGGTCCTTGAGAGGCTTGAAAACATTAGGACACCCTTAGCATCATATTGATTTGTGAGATGAATAGATGAACTTGTTCAAAGTCACTAGGATGTTTGAATCTTTGTAAAACAACTCTAGAATGTTGTAAGTAAGCAAAAGTCATGAGCAAATTTCTATTCCATATGTAGGTACTATAGTTTATCTCATCCTACAAAAATGTGGTTTGTATTTCCCAAGAACCTCGATATTTACTTATAGGGACAAAGCAAGTAAGGATAGGGTTACAATTCCCATCAAGACTATGATAGAGTGGTTGGGAATCCAATTCCCCAAAGCTTTGCACCCTATAAGAATAGCAGAAATAGGTATACTCCCAAAAGAAAGAAAATCCATCAAAATGACATCAAGGCAACTCTCCTATTTTCCTATTGATATTATCCAAGCCTATGATAAAAGATCCACTTTATATATTGATGATTGATATTCGATTTGCATCCACATGGAACTCCTTATGAAATTAAAAGAAGAAAATATTCCATAAAAATAATAATAAATAAAATGAAATAAAATAAATTATATATAATAATAATAAAATATTAAAATAAAATAAAATATATCTATATATCTATATTTTTACCCCCATACCATTAAATAAATAAAATAAAATAAATAAATATCAACATCTTTTCCCTCTATTTTTGTTTTGGCTATATAGCCAAAATTACAGTTTGGGGGGAGGTATAAGGCTAATATATTAAGTCCATAATACAGTTTGGGGGAGGAGAAAAACTTTGCAATAAAATGAAAATTTCTTGTTTCCATAGCAGAAGTTTTTGTAGTATATTTTTAGTAGCAAGCTTTTCGTATACTTGCATTTGAAAAAAAAACCTAAGTATTTTTTTGGGAAAATTACATCTAAGGAAAGCACCAATTTGGTGGGAAAATCTAAGAGCTAAGGTCTAGACTTCAAAAAGTCTTTAAACCTGCTTTAATGACGTGAGCTATATGATGGACTCCAAATAATTTTCAAATCCACCATATTAAGAACACCCATTCATCAGACTTCAAAGGATGGTTTAAATTCACTTTGTTGGCAGAAGTTTAAATAATAAATAATGATTATTTTAATTAAAAATATAAAAATGGGTGTTTTTTCGTGGTACGAACAACACTATTTAGGTTTTATCATGAAGTCTTATTTACCATGCAAGGAAGACATTAGGATCTAGCAGAAATCCACCTCGAAATATGAAGCTAACTTTGGGATTGATGTGTCGAGAAGAATGCAAACGTAGGGTTGTTTGATTGGCCAACATAATAAGGATAGTTTTTATACCACCATGAAAGCACCAAGTGAAGAATGCAAGGTACACCTCACTGCTATTTCATAGCCATGCGAGCATTGGAAGTCATGTGGGTTAAAGTAGCCATGGATAAACTAAAACCTCGACCATGGAAGTTAATAAAATCCATGGGCAAGTGATGCGAAGGTGGAAAATTATGAATGACATGGCAAAAATTCAAACCTAAGAAATGATTTGGAGACGTTCTATTGGTTAGCACATCTAGAAAAGGTACAATGGCATGGGAAATATGAAATACAACTCGACATCTTGTGGCTATAAAACCCAATCATTGATGAGCTGTAAAAAGATGCAATTAAACCATTGCTAAGGTGGCAAGGAATATCGCATGTGAAGGCATTACCATACAACCAATGAAGCAAAGTAATCAGATAAAAGTTCTTAGCCATTTATTAAAATTAGTTAAGGGTTATAATCTACCACTGAAACCATCATGATTGGAAACTGCAACCACCACGTATGGGAATGACAAGCCACATAAAAATTTCAACAACCACTTCCCACCATCAATTAAAGGAAATCAATTATGGAGGTTTAATCATGAATTAAAAATATTAAGGGTAAAAACCCTAAGGCACCACGTTAGGGTAAAGAAAGTAGTGCAACATGAGAAACATGATGACGTGGTGAGAAAAATAATCTTTGCCAATGACATGTGGACCCCCATTCGTCAAAGCAATAACAAATAAACCTGCATGGTATGTACCAAGGTATGGGAAAAAGAGGAGGCACCTCGATCAACATCGTCGTACCCATGCACCCTATATGAAGCAAAGTTGCGTATTGAAACTTCAACCATCGATTAGCAAGAAAATAAAGGATTGGAAACTCATCACATGTCAACAATGCTGCATATGTGGAAAGGTCAACCCAATGTGAAATATCCTCCGTTGGATTGAAAATAATTTAATGGCAAGGGTTTAATGGGAAATTAGAAGTTAATTTAGGGTAAAAGAAAACCCTAATCTACCACCTTGAGCTTAGTCTCTGCCTACAAACGACATTAATATTTGAGGAAGTTGCACAACTATAGAAGGACAAAGAAGTTTGAGTTGTAGGCAACGTCCAAAGCAGAATTCAAGATAAAACAAGAACTGACATCGATTGTAAGGTAAAAATTCCACTACAAAATTTTTGTTTTAGGGATTTTGCTCAAGAAATGATTTGGGGTTTACGAAATTATTCTTGTAGAAATTGCATGCAAAAAATATAGGGAATTTTTTTAATTTTCTAGAAATTATGTTTGGAAGCCGATTATGGAAGGAATTTAAAACCCTTCCTCTTAAAACTTTATAGGAAACCTTATTTTTGAAAACCCTATAGGATTCTAAGAAATTATGTTGAAATGATAAGATTAACAGAAAATTTATTCATTTCTCTATAAAAAAAATTCCTATGATGAGGAATCTGTGAAACTATTACTATTTTTGTGGAGAAATGATAAATATTTTGGGTTTATGAAATTAAAAGAAAAACTATTGTTTTTAATGAAAAAAAACTCCTGTAGAATTTTTTTGAGGGTTGGAATTTCGAAATTTCTCTATTCTTATTAGAATTTGCAAAATTTTCCCTAAATTTTCCAAGCACTAAATGTTATGTTTGGAAGGAAGAATTAAAAAAAAAAAGAGAATAATTTGTTTTTATTTTGAGCCTTCCTTAAAATATATGATGAATTTCTAAGTTCTTTTGTTTTTCTCTTGCAAATATTCTTGAAGGGTTTTCAAAGTTCTATAAAAATTCCTAAAACATTTTGAAATTCTCCTGTTTTTCTCCTACAAAATATTAAAAAGGATTTTACACATAATTCTGTGGAAATTTCAAATGTCTCATAATATATATATATATATAATCAGAAAAAAATTATATTTTTTTTGTGTGTTTTTAGGAAAATAAAACTGCAAAATTTAAGATAATTTCATAATTTCCTTTTAAAAAAAAAATAGAGAAAAAAAGAAATTGAAAATTTTTACATTTTCATGCAATGCATTCATTCTATATTTCATGATGCAGGGTTCCTTCTACTATGTCCTACTACTATGGGCTACGTTCCATAATAAAAATGAACCCTCATCATTTGAAACCCAAAACCCGAGTGATGCGGTAAAGAAGTTGTTTCAGGAAGCCCGATGGTGGGATGCCTTGATGAAATACCAAGGCCATGATCTGGGTGTCACAAAATATTTCATTCTCCATTGTAATCGTGCTTCCATGGAAACTCATGTTGGGAGAGTCAAAATGGAAATTTTCCCTAGTTTAATTGTAGAAATCTTAAGTTTGTTAGAAACTGGCCAGAGATACTTTAAATATACCTACAAGGGGGTGAATAATATGGTTGAAAATTTTAGGAAGAGATGTTCAATTACCAAGGATAGGAATGGGTGGATAAAGGGATTAGCCACCTCCTCTCTGCCAATACAATGGCATGAGGTAATTAAAATTGTGAGAAAATTATTTACCCTTGAGGGTAGGTTGTCTAGCGATGGTGGATACAATTTAAAGATACTCCTAAACCTAAATTTTCCTGAGAGGGAATATTGAATAATTAGTTTACCTTACTTTTTGTTTCATTCTTTGAAAGCTACCATCCTTTGTGTGTAGTCATTAAATTATTATGAAGCCCCTAAACTACATCTTATCTTTTATCATGGTTTAATTAAGTTATTGGTTTTACACCAAGCTTCTAAGGAAAAAATTGCATGGAATACCTTGGTCAACGAGGCTAATGCTTCTTCTATGTTCGAACCCAGAAAGTCCAAACCAATTTAAGAATCAGAGTTTGATGAAGTAAGTTTAGAAGATCTTCCTGTTCAAAAATGACCCACCACATCCAAATCAGCCACAACGTCTAAATCTACTAGAAAATCAAAATATGAGAAATTTGTTCCAAGTCATACCAATAGAGAATCATCTCCTATAGCTGAATCATCTCAGGAAACACCTCTCAAAGAAGATACACCTTTCAAAGAAGAAACAACTAGGCCTAATTTACACTCACATGTTGTAAGACCATACGATGTTATTGAATTCTTTAAGATGCAAAAAACTTTACTACATATCAAAATTGATGAGCTCATAGCTCTGGTTGAAAAGCATACTACAATGGTGACCAAATCCCTTACCATCCAAAGCAATATCCTTAGAAAACTAATGGAGAGAAAGGGGGCAAAACTAGCTTATTCAGTCATTGCACCTATGACTATCAGTGCATATCCTCAAAAGAGTGTTATAACTAGCAAGAAACCATAAAAATCAGTCAAATTTTCTAGAATTATTGACTTCTCCAAAGTGTTAGAGGAAGACAACTCAGTGCCACAATCTAAACTACCTCAACCAAATTAGCTGTCAAATTTGAAACTGTCCAAGGATATAGGGATATGGCCAGATAGATTAGCACTTAAGGTAGGTATGCCCATCAATATTGGTGAAGTTATCAACTATACTATAGAGATATCAGGTTCACCTCCAAATACATAGGAAACATAGAGCAAGTCTCATAGTAGTGGATCTAGGAATGTAGAGCATATTAAAACCATAACTATAGATATCCTAATAGATCTAGCAACAAGAAGGGTACATGTATAGAAGGTAAATAAAGAGAGAAATATCCCAACCAGGCCACCACCTACACGGGTTTAATCTCTTCTTAGGGCTAAAAATGGTTTAGACATCAGTAGGATTATAGGAATATAATAGGGGTAGAAAAGCAAGTTTATTATTTTATCTAGTTATAAACGTTACTATTGTTATTATTTTAATGACTTTCATAATATTTGTATATGCATGTATGTATGTGAGTTGTTTTAGATATTTAAGTTGCAGATATGATTTGTTATATATATATATATCTTGATTATTGCATGAATTTTCATTTTTTTTAGATGCAAATTGTGAAACAGATAACACAATTCTATAGTATTCTAATTTTGCAAAAAATGTTTTATTTTAAAATTAGATATTGATCATTGCAATACATTTTTAGGATGCATATGATGGAAAAAAAAATTGCACAGTGTTGTAATTCCGTAACAGTATGTTGGTTTTGTAAATATTATTTTATCACATGAATTTTGTAGATAGCATTATTTCGTATGAAATGTAATAATTTCTATAAAAAAGGACTATAGTATTGTTATATATTTTTCATAGTAACTATTCCAAATGAAGACATTGCAATATTTTTAGGAATAGGTAATTGTGTGCACAATTGTTTATAGTTTCAGCTATTATTATTTACAAAATTATCTTTGTTATCAGTCACAACACTCATAAAGATAAAATTATTTTGTATATTTAGTTATACTTGAAAAATTATGTCTGAAAATTATTTTATATATTGTCCATTCAATTGAACTGTTACAATTTTAAAATGGTTGATGTTTGTAAATATTGAATTAAATCAAGAAATTATATATATGATAATTGAAACAATGAACTTATATGCATGAGGACATGCATCACCTTCAATTTGGAGGAATGATGAGTGTCAAAGTGTTACAGTATATGTATCTGATTTACCTATATATTCCTTTGCAAATGAATGAATATGAATTATTTTTATTACTATTTCACTTTAATATTGTCATTTATGCATCAATATAATTAATGGTTATAAAATTTATTTATGCATATATTTTACACAAATTTTGTGTAAGTTATTGTGTTGTTAGGTAAATGTGTATGACGCTAGATAAAGTCTATGGTTGCTATACCAAAAGGCAGTAATACATAGATTGGTTTGATATATGGCACACTTACATGCACTGTGGATTAAGTGCTACGAAAAGGTGCTACTGAAAGCATCTACCAAAAGGAGTGCTACAAAAGAACTGAGTCAAAGTTGACTAAACCTTGGTGCCATGTCACATCCAACATGAAGCATATTATGCACAGTCAGTTATTTGATGGTCAATGTGGAAAAATAATATTTGGCATCTTTGATTATTATTAATAAAAGTTGTAAAGTCCTTATTAAAGTTGGAAGGACTAAAGTTGTTTATTTATTATGCCAACTCATATTCTCTTTCCTTGAGAATAAGGCAAAATATTATTCTTGTTATTCATTAAATTTAGAAGCTATTAAAGTGTTGAATAAAACAAGCTTATACTGAGAGGGGGGCTGAATAGTAGAAGATCAAAACTTTTACTTTTCTTATAAATGATCACAACAATAATATCAATACAATAAATAAAATAATGTACAAATAATCACACACATGAGAGACATATATTTAAATTGGTTCACCAAATGTGGGCTACGTCCACAAAGAAAATATTTCTTATACATTTTCTCAACCAATCTCTTGGAAGCCAATTCCCTATTACAATATTTATAGGCACTAACCCAAAGGAGACACTAATCCCCTATGCTTAAGTCTGTGGACCTCTATCCACAAGACATACCAATCCCCTATGCTCAATTTCATGGAACTCTATCCACAAGAGATACCAATCCCCTATGCTCAAGTTCATGGACCTCTATACATAGGAAACACCAATCCCATTTGTTTAGTTCATGGACCTCTATCCATAGGATATCTCAATCCCCTCTGATCTACACTACTTCAAGTCCTTGCACAAGGCTTTCTCACTTCTGCTACAAAACTTGCTCTCAACTCTACTCAGATATGATCCAAGTCTACATGAAATACTTGGTCAAATCTGATCCAAGTGTACATACAAGACTTGCTCAAATATACTCACCAAAACCTGATCAATTCTGCTCCAAGCCTACATATAAGGCTTACTCAATTCTACTCTAAAACCTACTCTCAACTCTGCTCAAATTTATTCCAAGCCTACACACAAGGCTTTCTCAAATATACTTCAAGCTTGCACACAAGGCTTTCTCAAATCTACTTCAAGCTTACACACAAGGCTTGCTCAAATATGATCATCAAAACCTGCTCAAGTCTGCTCATGACACATGCTCAAATCTACTCATAACACATACTCAAATTTGCTCATAACACATACTCAAATCTTCTCATAATACATACTCAAATTTTCTCATAACACATACTAAGATCTGCTCTAACACATACATAGATCTGCTCATAAAACATACTCAAATATTCTCATAACACATACTCAGATATGCTCATAACATATACTCAAATCTGCTCATAATGCATACTCAACATACACATTTACTTTACAAATATGATCTATAATTTTTGCACTTTCATTTCCAATATCACTCAAAACTAGTGCATAAATTTACTCTCAAACCCTTGCATCAATATTCTCAAGTTCATTCAACAATGATGCACAACTTGTTCGCAAACCCTAGCTCATATGTTTCCAATTTAATTCAATAATGATGCACAACTTTTTTCACAAATACTAGCTCATATGTTCTCAGTTTCATTCAACAATGATGCACAACTTGTTCATAAACCTTAGAACATGTATTTCCAATTTCATAAAACAATGATGCACAACTTGTTCACAAACCCTAGCACATGTGTTTACAATTTTATTCAACAATGATGCACAACTTGTTCACAAACCCTAGCACATGTGTTTCCAATTTCATTTAATAGTGATGCACAACTTATTCACAAACCCTAGCTCACATGTTTCCAATTTTATTCAACAATGATGCACAACTTGTTCACAAACCCTAGCACATGTGTTTCCAATTTTATTCAACAATGATGCACAAATTGTTCACAAACCCTAGCACATGTGTTTCCAATTTCATTTAATAGTGATGCACAACTTATTCACAAACCCTAGCTCACATGTTTCCAATTTTATTCAAAAATGATGCACAACTTGTTCATAAAATCTAGCACGTGTTTCCAATTTCATTTAACAATGATGCACAACTTGTTCACAAACAGTAGCATATGTGTTTCCAATTTCATTCAACAATGAAGCATAGCTTAGCTTTCAAACTCTAACACAAATATTTTCAACAATGCACATAAAATTAATCCTTATATCTCCACCTTAAAATATTTCTTTCAAACAATCCACCTTGAGAAGGAGTTAAAACACCATACCTTTAAAATCTACCTTGATGAAGATGTGCCCTCAAAAACTTGTCTAAGAATAATATTCTTTCTTTTGCCACTAGAAAAACTTGGTAAGCACATTTTTATTTTCAAATCATCCACAAAATTCTTTCAAATATGTCCACAAAAAATATGAAAATAATACCTTGTTTCTCCTTTTAATATTTTAAAAAGAATCATTTAAAACCCTTAAATTTCAATTTACAATACACAGAATATGATAATCATTAAGTACACCAACTCCTAACTTATAATCATTCAAAAATACACCCTAATTTTCAATTCACAATGCATAGAATATAATAATCATTAAGTTCACCTTATAACCCCTAACTTTAGAATATAATAAAAAAATTATTTTCCATACCTTGCTCAATATGTTGGTGTGCTTCAAATCTCATTAACTATCGTCAAAACCAAACAACCTTAGTGTGTTTACCAAAAATAATCAACCATCGTCAAAATCCAAGCAAAACACATCAAACGGGTTTCAACCCATTGACCTCTCCAACATAGTGCTATCATGAGTGCCCTGCCAAACTATGCTACCATGATTGTTGGAACCAAAAGGAGTGCCATGAATATATTTCTGTCCACAGCACATAGTTCGAAAAACTCAAACACCCAAAATGACATCTAGGGATTTCGACCTTGTGACCCTTCTCTCAACAACGCTCACACAAGCTAACCAACCATTGGGCTACTCCAGATGGGTGAGACCCAATATTCACGCACATGAATTTATCAATGCCAACACCTGCACACTTTAAAGTTTCATTGTCTCTTTTTAACTCTGTTGTTCGCAAGAATCATTCCCAAAATATTATTAACGAAAAATGCTTGTGACCACTTCCAAAGGTGAGAGGGCAATGCATTTATATGCTTTGTCTTCAAATTTTCCAAGGTTGACTTATATTTTGAAACCTCAAAACGTTGGCCCTTTTGGGTTTAAATGTTATAACATAAACTTTATATTATAATATTAAAAATATTATAATATTATTCTTTTAGATCTTTGGCCTTAATATTTAAACCTTGCCTCCTATTTTAAGTCTTGGCCTTTTTCTTTTAAACCTTGGACCCAAACCACTTTTTAAAAGCTTTGTCCCAATCAACCTCTTTGACCTTCTTTATAATATTTAAATTAAATATTATAAACCTTTTCTTTACAACAATTTTTCTTGCTTTTAGATATACCTTACCTTGAAGAATATTTCTACCTTGAATACCATGCAACCTTTGACATCAATCCTTTAACATCAATGACAACTCTTGACTGATACTTTGACATCAATGACAACTCAATATGCTCAATATTTCCAACAAGTGCTTGCCACTTGGGCTTATGTTGATTAGTCCAAGTTTTATTTGTTATAAAGTTGTATTTGTTTATAATAAATCGTTTAGCATTTGGGCTCGTGTTGATTAGTCCAATATCTATCTTGTTATGAAATTATATTTGTTTAGGAAAATTTTTAGTATGTAGGTTAGGATTTAGATTTGTTAGTTGGAAAGAGACAAAAAATGTTACGAAAGACTTCATTAAACATTATTGTATAAATTACAATGATGAATCTTTTGAAAAAGTCCTCGCTCTTGTCCTCCAATGATTGCATTATGAAAGAGAAGTTGAAGAATTTGTTCCTATAGTTTTCATTTCCAACAATGTACATGATCGAATCTCAATAATAAAATATTATTATTATTCTTCCTTCTCTTTCGCAATGTTATTCTGTATTTTGCAATGATTTATTTCCTTCTATAAAATATTTTAATTTTCTTGCAATCAATGAATAGTTAATAGTTAGAATAGGTTAAATGAAATAAGTAGTTTTTGAAGTAAAATAGCGTAGAGGAGAAGAGAAATATATTGACCTTTTCAAAGGTAGGGCCCACTTCTAAAATACCAATCCTTGTTCTCCTGCTCCTGCATTAGAATAGGATTAGATTAGTATAAATATAATTAATAGAAATTAATTTGCATCATTTATTTCAAAAGAAAAATAGTTAGCACATAATTAGTTGCACGTAGATCCACACACATTCATTCATTTAGTTAATTTCAAATTTATTAAATCAATTTCACATTTAAAATAATCGTATTTAAAATATTCTATCTTTTTTTTAACCTAATAAATCTTGTGGACTCGTTAAATATCATGGAATAATCTATATGGGATTGTATGTTCTTGAAATCATTTTGACCTGGATTGATAATTAAATGATTAACCCTCCAAGCTAGACACATTTAATGTATTAGTTAAAGAACACCTATGTTTCTCCTAATATACTTATTTATCTAAGATTAACTGTAATCTAGCCTTAATACACATACAAATACAACAATCAAGGCCTTAGCTTTTCTATGAGGAATGAAATATTGATTTCTTATTAAGAGGCAAGGATGCAAGAAAATATAGCAGGCATGTCATAAAATGTAGCTACATGCAATTTTAATTAAATGCTAAAACTTAATGATTAAGTTGGCCTCTATATGATTAAGATTAAACTAGTTCTTTCTTTCGTCTTTTTCTATTTTACAATAAACATAAAAAAAAACCTAATTGAAACTGATATTAAACATAATATAAGTCCTAGGTGCCTAAATGATAAATATTAGAGGTAAAATAACTTGTTTTTTTCATAGATGCAAAATCATCACCAGTCCATAGAAGCATTGCCAATGTTATTACCTATCCATGGTGCTATCACTTGACCTACAAAACATACAAAAAGGACTTAGTGATAGAGGGGTCTATTTGAGCTAGCAAAGGATATTGACTCCATTGGACAACAATTGGGACCCTATTTAGATCGATACAAATTATAAGTTTATATCAAGTCCAAAATAAGTGCCAAGTGACAACAATACCATTGCGTTGCACTAGCACTGCCATTGCTTTTGCTTAATGATGGTTATTTTTATCTGTCTAAACCAGAGAGTGATAACATCATTGATTGATGCTTCACTTTTGAGAGCATGACAAAATTAAATGCAAGATAATCTTGTTGGCAATTTTGGGTACCCTGGGTACATTGCCCTTGCTCAAGTGTTGATGTTGTCATTGATGTCAAGAAGCAGAAGGGTTTTTGTGAAAACCAAGGCAGACAAATTAATAGGTTTTATTTAAAACCATGGACAACTGATTTGAAATGGGTTTTTCTTTAAACCCAAGTTGGCTCTTCGTTTCGTTGAAAAAGATGCTCCGGTGATAAAGATATTTAATTTTAAATATTTAGTTTAAATTTTATTTAAAATTAAAATTAAATAGTGCCGACGTGTTTTTTAATACATCTTAGTGTATTTAAATAAGGCAATGATTTTCATTTCATATATATATAGCGAGTTGCGGATGAGTGTTATGTAATATCCCTTGACGAAGACTTACGGACGAAGACGGTGAGAATCGCTAGTTTGAGGATGTGCGACCGATCGATTTCGAAGGAGATAACCCTGTGATTGATGAAAAAGGACTATGGTTCAGTGATTCAAAAATCCTGTGGGAACCCTGTGATGAAACAAAGGATTATACGGAAATCAAGAGGATGCTCTCGAAGGGCATTTTGAAGTGTTTCAGCTGGTACACATTTCAGAGGATACAAAGAGCTTAACTGTCCATTCAGGTCATTCTACCGAGATAGTGGAATTGAAGTTAAGATACTACGGATAGAGAGGTCTCGGGATCGAGACTAGGGGGCGACAGTAAAAATTAAAGTTCTCTTCAAAGTTTCGATGGAAAGGATAACAAGAATCTAGCCCATGCGGTTGCATTCCCTGTGGTGACAGCAGTACGAACATATTTTTATCAGAAGTTTCTAAAGTATTAAGTGAGATATCCCCTGACGAAACCTTGTAGACGAAGACCGTGAGGAAGTCTTGCGACCTGCGTCGGACGGAGACCGTGAGGAAGTCTTGCAACCAGTGTTTGAATGGAGAGCTTGCTATTGCACTAGAATGGAGAGCATGGATAGCATCTGTTCTTATGTGAAAAATGCAACGAGTAGACCTCTACGATTGCGCTACTCCAACTGATTGGTATACACATGGCAGCGGGATGCTATAGTCATGATAGTGAAAAGGGCAGCAAGACAAAGACCATTTGGAGCTGCGGTAGATCGCTGGATCGAATCGTAGCGACAGCGAAGCATTGGTGAGAATTTTGAAAGACACGGAAGAGTCTGTCCATCCCTTCAATCCCACCCGTCGAGGCAGAGCAGCTGGCAGATAAACTATGAATAAAGACTAGTGCATAAGAGGTTCTGAGATCGAACCTGACGGTGAGCACCTACGAAAAACACTGCCATAAATAGAGGTACACGATTCGATTCACCTGGACAGTTGATGATAGAATTTTTGGATATAATAATGAATGTGTCACAGCGTTACTTACTATGAGGTATGCTCAAATATATTAATGTTTGTATAAATTGAGACTCAGGGTGTTATAAAGACGTGGTGTCTTTGTTTTTGTAAAATCCTTTATTTAGTACATTCTAGAAAAAGGGGGACTCGGGAGTTATAAGGAGTATAAAACAAAAGGTGTCTAGTGATTATTTTGTTTTGTTATTTGAAGCATTCACATAGGAGTTATAAGGTTATGCAATATTGTGATTTATTTTATTTTATGGTACAAGTGGTTTTAGGAGATATAAGGAAGTTGTGCAATTAAAGGCTTTGGTGATGATTATTGAAAAGTGGAGTAATTTTGATTATTTTGTGATCTACTAACCCTTGTGAAGATTGGCAAAAGAATGTTGTGATGGTGACAGATTTCCAAAGGGGTTCCTTCACTTCAATAAGGTATGGGCACATTCTTCTTATGAGTATGAATGGTGTATGTTATTCCTGAAATAATATTGGAGTGAAAAGGTTTTCAACAAGGTTTCCTTTGGTTGAGTGTAAATCATATTTTCTGGTTTGTTGAAGACTACTTATGCATTGTTATCATTGATAAGAGTTTTGATGAATGCATAATTCTGGTTTGGGATAGTGGAAGCTTTGTGCACTAGAGTTCATGTTTGTAAGTCTTGTTACTTGCATTGAGATGGTGAAACCTTTAGTTGACTGTTTTGATATTGATGGATGAGTTGCTTCCATAGAGTTTGTTTGATCAAGTTATTGCTTCTACTTGATTCATGATATTGGGCTTACTCCACTGATTTGATTTGAACAAGTTATTCATTGTATTTGGTGATATTGTGTTGGTGGCTGTTTTGTTCAAATATCCTTGGAGGGAAAAGGATTTCTACTTGTTTCCTTTTCTAGTGATGATTGGTTGAATGCTTCAAGGTTGATGTTGAGTTGAATATTGTTGGTTAAACCTTGCCTATGAGCATTGTTGTTGAAAGCCCAAATTGGTTGAGAAAAGATATTGGTTTTGGAAAGAACATGAGTATCATTGTTATATGAGATATTGCATGGTTGGCAATTGTTGGGTTGTGTTTCATGTTCTTGAGAAAAACATACTACATCTATCTTATTCTTTTGAGATTTGAAATTGAGTTGAGATTGAGATTGGGAGTTAAGTATAGAACATATTGAGTCCCTAACAATTCTCTTTATGCTTCTATGAGGTGGATGAATCACATTGGGTCTCTAACCATTCTCTTTGTGGGTTCATGTCAAGCAAGTGTTTCTTGTTAATCTTGTGAGCAGGTTTTGGACAGGTTCCTTTGGGGACTTGTGAGCAGATTTGGACAGGTCCTAGCAGAGGACTTGTGAAGCTAAGTTTGATAGTTCTATCAAAGAACTTGTGGATAGAGGTCTACAGCCAGAGTAGGGAAGACAGGTGTCTTCTATGGATAGAGTTTCATTTGCTAAGGGCAGTGGAGGTAGAGGTCATCTAGAGGATCACCAGCCAGAGCAGAGCTAGGATATTGGTGTCTCCTGTGGGTCGGTGCCCACGAACTTGAGCTAGGGGATTGGTGTCTCCTGTGGGTTGGTGCCCACGAACTTGAACGAGGGGATTGGTATCTCCTGTGGGTCGGTGCCCACGAACTTGAGATTAGGGGATTGGTGTCTCCTTTGGGTTGGTGCCCATAAACATTGTAATTGGGAAGGTTTCCCAAAGAACTTTGAGATATCTTTTAGAGAAAAGTTTTGTGTACGTAGCCCAGGCTTTCTGGGTGAACCACGTTAAAATTTGTGTCTCTTTGTGGATGATCTTGTGCATTGTTTTGATATTGTTTTGGATATATTGCTTTTCTATTTTGAAGTATAAAGGAAAAGTAAAAAGAGGTCTTATACCGTTCACCCCCCCTATCAGTATAAGCTTGTGTTCAACAAATCCAAGACTATGATGACTATGATAAAGAGATCTTACATGGGAGTACAAATATTTGCTTACTTGAAAAGAATATTTAATGACAACAACAAGATACTAAATAAATGCAAATACAAGATGCAATATTAATTATATGTGCAACAAGATAAAAGTCTAAATCTACATAGACAAGGAAGATATAAAATCAAATAAGGGAAAAAAGCACAACCTAAGACATAATTTTGTTTCTCCTTATTGGAAGCTTGTTGGAAGCCTGCTAGTTTACTTATTGATGGATATTGAATGCTTGAGTTTATGAGCTTGGATGCTTGATTATTACTTGATAGCTTGTAGAATTGATTGCTTGGAGAAATCTTGTAGACTTGCTTAGATACTTGCAAGAGTATTTGGAGAGAATTTGTAAGGAATATGAACTTGAATGCTTGAAAATATATCCCTTATAATATTATGGCATAACATTGCCATGCATTTTTTTAAATGACTATTTTTTAAGAGATATTTTGATAAAACTTTCTTACTTTAAATGAAATGGTCACCCCAACTATTAGTTTTATAGGCATCCATGTCTTGTTGGGGAAAGACTTGCATTGAAGATGACAAGATTGGATATGGTAAGAATTTGAAAAGGGATCAAAAAGCCATTAATAAAATAACATGAGAATGGTAATTCTTGAGTTTAGGATTCCTTGTAGGAGCTACATATTATATTTTGAGGATTTGGTTTATTAATGATGGGTGGCTTGAGGGAGATAGAAATTCATTTGTTTTTTTTTAATTTTGGTGCATGACAATCAAAAATAGTGTCAACAATGCTTTCATAGTAGTGTTTTTGCCTTATAATTTTTTAACAAAAGCACTATTAGGTCATGGTAGTGCCATTGAAACTATCACTCATGCCTCAATGATATCACTTTTAGAGAAATAAATACCCTAAATTGGGGCAAAAGGAAGGTTGATTCAATTTGGTTTATTGATGAAGGGGTTGAAAAACTTAAGGATTATTCTTCCACACAAAAATGGGTGTCTTATTTGATCTCTTTTAATGCATTTGTTGTATAAATAAATGCATTAAAGGCTTACATAGATGCCCTAATTTTGAGATAAGAATATTTTCTATTGCTTCTGGTTGATGATGTTGAATGATTGGTGTTATGATTGCTTACAAGTGATGTTAAAAAGTGCATTTTGAGAAAATTTTAATATTATCATGCTCCAATGTGCCCCCTTGAGTTTTAGAGTGAAAATCAAGTTAGACCAAGGAATTCAACTTGAATATTATCCAAATTGGTATAGGGATGATAAACTAAGGATAAATGATGAAAAATAGCCTAAGAGGTCAGGGGATAAAAATGAATTCATTTTCACCATGCACAAGAGGAAAATAGAGCTTTGGAGTTCTATTTCACCTTCTAACTTTGATGTATCACTAGGCATGATTGGATCACCATGTGGATGTGGTACAAGCACTAGCCCTAGGTGGTAGAGTGGGAGCATCAATAAGCATAAAAAACCCAACTTGAACTTTTATTTTTACATCAAAAACTATGCCATAAGAAAGTGGCAGTGCTATTGTGCACCAATGGTGCTATCATGCATTGATGGAAATTTCATGCTTAGTAGTGCTATCATCATATGATGGCACTTTCACTTGGAGGTGCTTTATGTTGTAATGGTGGTTTTATGATGGGGTAGGATAGAATAGAGTTTTGTGTTTTTTCCAAGCTAGCATTAATGCTAGGTAAACTAACATAGTCTTTGGGATGAATTAGATGGAAGTGTAATAGGAAACCCTCAAGTGTAGAGAGAAAGAACCTTATGTGCTCAAGACCATCAAGGGGATACTAGATGTGGTTGAATATGCACTACTAGTGGTAATAGGTGTTTGCATTTGTAAGTGCACCCATTGAGGGGGATAATTGTGCTCGTGTCTCACATAGATCCAAATAGTATGAAGTATCATGGGATGGAAGGAAATAACATCCTATAGGATGACCTTCGAGATTGGATCCTTGTTATATTTTAACTCCTTGATACGTAGTGATCTCCACGAGTTGAGGGTGGGGTGTGTGTATCCAAAGAAATAATTGAAATGAAAGTATAAATAAATAAATTAAATGCTTATGGAAAAGTAAAGCTCTAAGCTATAGAGGCAATGCACCAAAGAAATAAAAATGGAACCCCAATTTTTGACTACAAAAAGTGGTAATTGAACACAAAAAATATCACCTATGGCTAGTGAACACAACCAAGAAAAACACACCACTAGGAATTGAGACAAGTCAAGAGAAGGAGGACAGAGTGAAATTAGTCATGTCCTCGATTAACCTATTGAAATGATTACAAGACAATAAGTCTCGAGGGGCTTGATGCTCCCTAGGCATGAGAAAAGGCTCAATATCCCCTTATTATAGTAGGAAATAACGGTAAAATGAAGAGCCTACAAGGCTAGGTGTTAGGCATGAGCATATAGCTTTCAATTCTTTTACAATGAAATTTGGGTGTATTTATAAGTCGAGGGGGGGGGTGCATTCCTTTTGAAGTTCTATGTAGAAGGCCTATGGATATATTCTATTCCTACAACCAAGAAATTATTTTGCAACTTCTATGCCATCAACTTCAAGGTCTTTGGATTTGGGGCCTTATAATCCTAAAATATTTAGAGCCTTTGGATAATCGATGCATATGACTAGGATCTCTACTACTACATCAAGATGGCTACACCATAACTCTTATGCCATGCTTATTTTAGAATGTGTTTTTCTGATGATGTGGTAGACTTAGGCTACTTAATTGGTGCAGGTGGATAGGGTAGGCTCATTCATATGTTGGGTGGTGGTCATGGATGGCATGTGATTGGATCTGATATATTTAGCCATAAAATTCAAGATTTATGGCCACTAGTGGATGCCTCCTTTAATGCCCTCTTGCCTGCTCTTCTTTTGCATGCACGGTTGACACATGTCATTGGATGGAATGGAACCACCTTGGTTAATGGTGAACCTTATCCTTATGGTGTTGATCATTTCCTCCTTCATGCTTCCAATTGATCACCACATGTCCTGATTTGGCTTCCTTTGTTGGCACTCCTTTAGTCATAAGGAACACACAAGCCATTAGATTAAGAAACACTATTTTGTGGGCCTTGGTACCCTTACCTTGGCTAGACTTGGTTGTATGTGAATCATTTGTTGTAGATGCAAGATATAATAGTTTACATGGATTTAATATTTTCAACCCTTCTTTTGAAGGTTCATGTTCCAACTAAATGTGGGAAGCACCTTCCGACAATGTAGCCTTGTCTAGTCTCTCTTTTGACTGGTCTAGCTTGGAGTGAAGCAAGGTTGTAGGGAAAATTTCCCAATAGATTTGGTGGTTCTTAGGGCTCCTCATCCTATTGAAGGAGTGAACCTAGGCATTTATTGACTTATCTATTGGGTATAAAGTCAAAATTTGGAAGTTGCCCCTTCTTGAGACTTGATTTTCTTATAAAATTAGGGTTTTTATTATGATGATCAAGGCCTACTGCTTGATATATTCTAAAAGGTGTAAATAAAAATTGCATCCTTTTTTATAGTCTCCTTTTTGGGCATAATTTTGATCCTACTACTAGGCCTAGCACATGCTTCCCAAGTGGTGACTACCTCATTTTTAAAAAAATTACCACCTAACCCGTATTTGGGCATGCTTCCTTACATACATTGGAAAAATGCCAATCATTATGGGGTCATGTTCCATCATAAATGTTGGGATGGTCCATTATCAACCCTCATATAAATCATGATTGGATGGCAGAGTGGTCCCATTTTAATCTTGTGTCATTGGACTCCATTATGTAGATACTTTCTTCTGATCGAGAGTGTATTTGGGATCATTTGGAAGCTTCATATTTGTAAACCTTCAATCCCATGGCATCAAAAAATTCCTTGATATTTCCAAAGTTTTATTCTATATAGATGCACTTTTTTGCATAAAGTAAAATATCTAATGAAAAATCACCCCGTGCCATCTAGCTTGAATGCTTTGTTAGAATCTAGTCTCCACATTTCAGATGCCCACTTTTTTAGGTAGTCATTGGGTATATATGGGTGCATATCATCGATGAAGTAGTTAGAGTCCAAAAATTCTTCTTCTACTAGGTAGGATTGCTATTTTTTTCCTTTCCTAAAAGGTACATGGTACGTGTGAAGGGGTTTTGATAGGATTTTGAACTTGGTCCCATATCTCATTTGGAGTAGCATGTGGGTTTAGTCGAGTGACAAGTATCCTCTGATCCTAGTGGTGAAGTCTCTTGAAATACATATTCTAAATGAAGTCGGTAGATTGAACATTGCTATGTCTTGATGAACCATCAAATTGGGGCATGCTTGGAATACCAAATGAAGGCCTCGTATGAACCCAAAAATTGGTACTAAAGTGCAATCTAATTGCACCACCTTGTTGTTGGTATGTTATAGTGATAGGTCAAGTGCTTCTACCACCTTTATCAATATTATCAAAGTGTTGGATCCTGATCCAACTATGCATTTGTGTATCAATTGATCTATATAGATTAGCATTAGGTATAATGAAATGAGCTTGGGATTGCTAGGTTTTAAAATATATAGCATGGGAAGTATTCTTTATATGCTTAAATTCTTCTACATCCTCAAGGCCTCTTCTAAGTTCATCAATTCTAGAATAGAGAGGACATATCAAATATGCATGGTCATAGTAGACTTCCTTAGGTGATCCACCACATTGAAGGTTTTGATAGGAGGGGCTATTGGAATGGTTGAAATTGTCAGGAGCTTCATATTTTTTTTCATTGGATGTGATCTTGATGGTGTTACAATGGGGTGCCTTTGTGGTTTAGGGGTAGCTCTTATTATTGTTAGGACTGCTCGATCCTTATTTTTTGGTACAACTTGTGCTAGAGGGGTCCTCTAATTATTTGCTTCTATCCTTTGAAGCCTAGCTTCAATAATGCTATGTATTCTCTACTCTTCAATGACTCTTCTCTTGGCCCATGTATTATACTCTAATAAAAATTGTGGCATCTCATTTGAGGGACCTACTTTATCTAACACAATGTATACTTTCACTTCATCCTAGGTAGAAAATGTATACTTCAAGGTTGATAAGTCAAAAATTGATTCCATGGTGAAAGACTAAGTGATAGGTTATTGACTTGGCATTGATACTTTTGAATGAGAAGGATAAATGTCTTTGTGGTTGAAAAAGGAAATCTCAATATCTTGATTCTCCATATTAACAAAATAATAAAAAAGAGGAGAGTCAGGAGTGGGATAGTCCTAGCCATTGGGATCTTCAACATAGTTGTTTTGGGTAGCGATCAGATCCCTAGTTGAAATTGTAGGCACTTGGAGAGTTTGGATTGATATAGGTACTATCTGCTAAGTTCGGGTCTAGGGATGACCAAGATTCTAGTTGGTAAAAAATGGGGGCTTATGATATCTAGTTGAGGGTGATCATAATCCTGACTTTCCTTGTTGGAAGGAAAGTTTTGGATAACTTTGTTAGGAAAAAATTTTGGTGTCTCACTGCCTTTTGAGGGTTGTGACATCATTAGTGAGGGTCCTCATAGTTTTGAATATTTTATCCATCGTAGTATATAGGGGAGATAAATCTTGATTTTGTTCTTAATATGTGAGAGTATGATTCAAACATGTGGTGTGTTGTATGGTTAGAGAGTAATTACATGGGTGTTTAATGGAGGAAAAAAATGGAAGAGGTAGTCTAGGAGCTACCCTTCCTATTTGTATTAGGTCATTCTCAACTTAGATAGCTATTCCATGGGAATCTAATAGTGAATTACCACCTTTAGACTTGACCATCATGGCAATATCAAAACTAAAATCTTTTAGAAAGTAAACGATTGCTATACCTAGAGATGGTTGGATCTCTTCAAAGATCCTTTGCCAAGTCTTATAGGATCAAACATTAAATTCATGCATTGTCTATGTAGGTACCCTCTTGATAGTTGTTATTTTCTCTAAGAGGGATGCTCCATTTACCTTTTTCTTGAACCGCTTGACTAGGAGCTCTACCAATTAGTCCTAGCTTTTGACTAGTTATGGGATAATATTGAGGTATCATTCATGAGCTCTACCTTGAAAAGAATCTACTAATAGACTCAAAGCTATATCTTTATTTTTAATGAAATGCACATCACAAAATATTACCAAGTGCAAGAAACATTATGTTAGAGTGACAACATGCTCTCTCAAGAAGTATGCTAAATATTTGAGTATTGAGGCAAGAATTAGGTCTCGTGAATCGAGTGGAACTAGAGGAATCAAAGGATCTCTGGAATTCCATGTCAAAAAACTTCTAGGAGTATGATAGGTCATGGTTGCCTTGTTGTGATGTTAGTTCCTCCTTATTTATCTCTAATTTAGATTTGGTACTAACTCTTGCTTATTAGCTTTGGCAAAGGCTATGGTCACAATCCTTCCACTCATATAACTTTGGGTCTTTCCTCTAAGAATAGAGTTACTAGGTGGGTAGATTTTCCTTCAATAAGCTGATGAGATAGAGACCCCCATAAAAATCTTAGTATGTCTTTTGTTAGATGATTTTGAAAGTCTATGTTTTGAATCTGAGTCATTGAGTAGATTTACCAAGTGAATTATTCAGGTGCTTCTCTTAAAACAGAAATACTATGACTTTGATAGGGATCATAGTCAATTTTTTTGAAATAAAATAATAAAATTCTAGAGAGGTAGGCAATTGATTTAATAACTAAAGTTGGTTGAAACAAAAGAGAAAACAAGAGTAATGGCACAAATATTTCTAGAAGATATAGATGAACTAATGCATCATCACTAAGAAAAACAAGACTACCTACAAGGACACTTCATGATCTATTTAAGAGAGAGTTAGCACCTACAACAGTAGTGGAACATCTATATTCAATGTTGATAATCACTAGAAGAAGTATCTAAAAGGTTCAAATAATCCTACAAAATTTTGGAGGGAAGTTCTCCCTATTGTAATCTATATAATAGTAGTTTTAGCATTATCAGGGATCAGCAAGTTTACATTTGTATTTCTATAAAATTTTCCTTCACTTCTTCTTGTATGGAAGTTAGTAGATGCTAGAGTGACTTATGAGAAATTGAACCCATTCTTCTAGCATAATCTTTGTAATATTGTTTGCACATATATATGGGAGGCCTACATGTTTATTTTGGATAGCCATATGTGGTTCTCATGCTCTAACCTATCTTTTTATGTATGTGTGTGTTTACAATAATTACCTATTTTAGATTTTTACTTGCATATGTGTGTGTATAGGATGCCTACATGTCTCTTTTGAATATCCATTTATGGATTTCATGCTCTGAATCATCTATTTTAACATGTGTATGTTTGTAACTCTCATTTGGAATCATCTATGTCAAGGAGAGGAAGTATCCATGCTAGCGCATAGCATTCAGGTCCATCATGCAGGAATATCTTATTTGATATTTGGTGCATTACCACCTTTATAGCTTAGTTTTTTACCTATTTTAAATTATTTTAATTTTATCTCTTACATCCCTTTTTCCTTTAAGTTCAAAGTGTGCCTAAATATCATATATCAACAAGGATTTAGCCTTGTAAAAAAATACTAGAGGTCCTTGATTGAGTCAACCCCCATGATTTTGGTAGAGGCCCTACTGTGTCGATCTGTATGAGGCATGATTGTCCTAACTCCCTTCCTCAAGATAATTGAAGAGGACAACAATTAGCAAAGTAGAAAATAAAATAAAACCAACAACATCACAACAAGCTATATTGAATCTATGTTGTTATACAAAACATTAATAGAATATTCTTATTAGTGATTGATGAAATAAATGACCATAAAAATAGTGAGTTTCTTATAAAAGAAAAAATTAAGTGTGAAATTGATAATACATAGATACATACATATACCTCAAAAAAATCAATAACTTTCATTTCAATGTTTGAAAAAATTATAATGAGATGGGTATTTCACACCCTCATATAGGCCTTACTAAACAACCCCATTAATATATATTCTAAAACATGCCTACAACAAATCAAATCTCTCTAAAAAAGTTATTAGACCTGATACAATAAAAACTATGAACAACCTAGAGCACACCTTTAGTCATCTTATATAGTGTCATTTTGATACTTCAGCCCTACAACCATAAATCATATTATGAATATGACCTTAATTATCAAAAGAACATAAAAATTATCCTAAAAAGTAACTTCTATCAAAATAAAACAAGTATCAAAATGGAGCAGACTATGGTGGAATCACAATCCCATATAATAGTCCTTTTATTCAAGTATCAACTAGAATATCGAAGGAATATTCTAATAGACCATATGTTTTCTCTTTTAGTAATTTGTAGATATTTTTATAATATATCTCTACAAATGATTCTTCTATCAATTTCACCTACTCATAATAAGGCCTAAGTATCAAATTTTGCATTCCAACTAATCCTAAAGCCCAATCCACCACCATTTTTTGAGTCACCAAGAACTTGAAGTTTTGTTATTCTATATTTCACTACCATTCTGAACAAAAACATTAAATCCTTCCACTAAAAAATATTATTGGTGCCTTCATCAAGACCTACTTTGAAAGTGAATTTATGATTTTCATCTTGACATATCACTCCTCTTACACTACATTTACCTAGATCATCTTGGCAAGCTCCATCAAAAAAGCCCAAGACTTTATAATATCAACTATTAAACTACCAACCTGACTTATAGCCTTTAATTTTAGGTCATGTTTTATGTCATCATAAGTATATTTGATCTGAGCTTGAACTTGTAAAGGTGAAATTTTCTTGCTCTCAAACAACATAGATTTTTTTCCAACCATAGACCCCATCCCACTATTAATGGAATGCATCTATATTTTTTTAAGCCTTTGTATTTGAACCATTAATACATATTATACAAAATATTCATTTTTAGTAACTATCCCTTCCCCTTAGTCATGAGAAGAATAGGCCTCCACACTTCTCTCAATAAATCACAATGAACCAATAGGCGATCGATTGTTTCTTATTTCTTTTTACATAGGCTATATTGAAGTGGACCCTGGTAGGACCTATTTCATAGAAAATACCATGTCAATGTCTTCTTAGCTAACTATAACCAAGAAAATTTCTAATTTTCAAGGGCACTTTCATCTTCGAAATCCTACTCCACCACCAAAATACCTCCTCATTAATATATTCAAACATTGCCTTGTATACTTTTTTAGTTGTAAATTATCTACTAGCTAGGTTCTTTGACCATACTAAATATTCTTATTTTTGTATTAGTCTTATAAAATCCCTTGTTAAACCCCTTATATAATTACTCCATTTCTTAGTTTCATTTCCTTTCAAAAGTAATTCTTCTATTGAAATCCATCCTTGATTCCATAAACTAGTTTTGTCCATAGAGGCTACATCTTCCAATACCCCTATCTATTTATATGTTCTATTAATTTTTGATACAGTTGGTAATTGTTGATGCTCCAATCTATCTAGGTATGAATTTTCACCCTATACCATAGTCAAGAGTGGATGAATTAGAATCACTTTTGGGCCAACTTTTGGAGAAGTTCAATTCCTTATGAAGTTGCTACTAAAAGAATAAATAATACAAAAAGGAAAAGGAAAGAGAAGAAAAAGGGTTAGATATATTGAATTAAATGTGGTTGGGGCTTATCTAAAAATATTTCTTTAAGCTACATGAGCATAGGCCACCTGGTACAAGTGAATCCTAACTAACTACACAAATTATCCTCAAATATTACAAGATTCAGCATCACAAGTGCTTGAACCAAAGAAATACAAATAGTTTAAGCCTAATAAATAGACCAAAAGAATACCAAACAACATTAAACCTAATAGAATTGAAGTTAAGAAGCAATGACATAAGTGTAAATATTACATAAAGATATCTACAAAAATTAATTGGGATAATTCAAGCAACTCTTGATTGTATCATAATGTAGCATAAACATACATCTTGTCATAGGCAAACATTGAAACATTTGAACCTTTACAATGAGGGGTATACCCTTGTTTATAGTTTTCACTAGGCTAAAATAAAGCTAACTAGTCTTATATAGTAATGAGAAAAAATATCCCAAAAAGGACACCACAATGGTATAAGGGATTGGGCTCCCCTTATGGAGACCCAAGTTCAATTTATAGGGAGGGTGACCCCTGATGTGCCCCCAGCTTCTCAACCTATTAAAAAAAAGAATAATGAGGAAAAATAAATCTATATGATTGGGGTTGAGTTGTCACCACTCAACATCTTCCGTCATTTTTTAGGTGGTTGTGATTTGCAGGATTGTCCATTATGCTTAGCTGAGGTGGATATCATGTTTATGTTTTGAAAATTATTGCATGGCATAATCACTCTTCTCCTAGCTATTGAGTTCTCTTCATGCTATGCTTTTTGGTATGGGATATTGCTACCTCATCTTACCCTCTTATAATTCTTATGTACTATGTCGAGCATTATGAGCATTGACATCACCTCCATCTTTGAGAAGTTCTATTCCATGATGCCACTTCTTTTTGTCAACTCTTTATGCTTGTTCATGGGGTTCATTTTTGTAAACTTAGGCTGAAAGCATCATTTAAAAGTTTGGGCATGCTACCTTTTGGCATTGCTGCTTTTTATTCACAAGTTGTGCCTTATGATGAATATTTTGAATGTTTTTGTTGATGTTTCTCCTTCAAAAACTTTGAATTATTTCCTTTGATAGTTGGGCACTAGGTTAGTTTGGATAAGAGATTATAGCAAACAACACACAATTTAAATCTCTAAATGGTTTTCCACGACTTCCAAAATTAATTACTTTAAATAATTGTTACTCTAGACAAGTCCTTCAAGGTTAAGTATTGGCTATTATTCCAGTTGATATTTTTTTTATCATCTTCTAGTCCCATGAATGTTCTTTTGCTACTACCTTACTCCTTGTTTAATTTTTTATGATTCAATAATAAGAAAATAATATTAATATATAAATATAAATAAATAATAAATGCAAATATGTAAATATATTATAAAAATATATAAATGGCCACCTTTTTGTAAAATATTAAATATTTCCTACCCGTGGCCACCCCTTCCATGTCATCTGAAATGTGGACAAAATTTTAATATGTAAAAACTTTACATGGCCTTCCAATCTGTATCAAACCTCCAGTTGGCCATCTTCATGGCCACATTTTAGCATGTAATATTGGCTATTTATAGCCATTCTTGCTAATGAAATAATCAGTTGGTGTTTTGATAATTTGTTTCTTCTGTGTCTCGAAACTATATTAGATTTGGTATTAGAGCCTAACATTGGTTGAAGGGAAGTATCCTCTTCCCTAGACCAATTTTTTTCATAAGGGGGATGAGAAACCCACTTCCAATAGCTCTTGGAATTGATGTTTTTTTGGTTGCTAGTCTAGTCTACTTGGTCTACAACTTTGTTTGTATTACTTTGACCTTCCAATATGGTTCTGTCCTGCCTACACACAACCTTCCTATCAATATTAAACTATGAATTTTCGCTATGATTTGCTTCCTTTTAATCATAGTCCACCACATTTCTAAGGCCATCGACCCCACCACTTGCCATCACCATCTAGTTAATAGAGACATCAAGGAGTCTATCATAAACTATTTGGTTGAAATCAATTGGCATCTAGGTCTTTTACTAGTTGGGCAAAGAAGTTAAAGTTTCTTGTGTTGCATATTTCTAAAATACGACTGGAATTATCATAGAAACTGAAGGATATGAAGGTTCATAATATTTTTATGTGGATAAATTGATGCATTGTGTAAATGCCACATGTTGGAGTCATTTTTAAGAAGGCATACATGATGGAAGATAATACATTGGAGATACAGAGGTTTGAGTTTAAAATTAATTCAAAATAATATGCATTGCTTCAAAGATATAAGGAGTTTTGGGATAATTGTTGTTGTTTGAATCCCCCCCACAAAAAAATGTATGTGAAAGAGTCGAGATCAACTTGAGTGGGAAGCATATTGAATAATATTGTGGGAAAAATCACTACATGCCATATTGTTTGTAGTTTACAAAAAGGTGGTCATTTATCTATTTTAGGTCATTTATCTATTTTTATAATATATTTACATTTATTTATTTATTTACATATTTTCATAACACTTCCACTTTCTAGCATGATCGTTGCTCTTTTATCATTTGTATTCGACCATCACCTCGTCTTCCTCCATCTCACTCACCCCACACTGCATTAGTATTCAGTCGACCACAACCTCACCATTCCTAAACCAAAACCCTCTTGTCCACTCGATATGCTACTCCTTTACAAGTACTCATCAAGCACTTGTTCCTCCTCTTGTTGTATTACCACCTATTCCTGGTACTTCTACATCAATTCTTGATGTTCCTACTCCTCCTCCTCTTGATATTCCAGCTATTCTAGACACTCCATCATATCCAATTATTGTTTTGGTTGTTTTTGTACCTCCTCCTATTGTGACTTCTACACCATATGTCGCTTCTATTGTTTTTGTTACTCTTGTTAGTCCAACCTCAAGTGCTTTTGTTGCACTAGCACTAATTTTTCCTATTGTGGCTCTTGTACCTCGTATTACTCCAATTCTAGTTGATTTTTTTGTTCCACATGATCCTTGTCCCTTTTGCTCACTTGTTTGTATGCATTGGAGTCCATTAATCATATGGTGGGATGGTAAGAAAATAATATTAATATATAAATATAAATAAATAATAAATGTAAATATGTAAATATATTATAAAAATATATAAATGGCCACCTTTTTGTAAAATATTAAATATTTCCTACCTATGACCACCCCTTGCATGTCATCTAAAACATGGAAGACATTAAAATATGTAAAAAATTTAAGTGGCCTTCCAATATATCTTAGGCTTCTAGTTGGCCATCTTCATGGCCACATTTTAGTACGTAATATTGGCTATTTATAGTCATTCTTTCTAATGAATAGGCTGGTGTTTTTGTAATTTGTTTTTTCTATGTGTTTGGAAACCATATCATTCAAATTTACCTTCAAATAGGTATTACCAGGCTTCTTAATTATGCACTGAGCTATTCTCTTTGTTTAATTTTGGCCAATTTGATCCCTTTTCTTCCTTCATTATTCCTAAGTTATTCCTTGGGGTGGCTTGTTGTTGGTGTTTTGTAACTACACTAGGAAATACTATAAATCCATTAAAATGAGGAAGATAATTTAAATGGATTTAAAGTATTCCCTAGTGTAGTTACAGGATTTAAAAAATGCTTTAATCTATTTTCCTTTTAGTTTGGTTGGCCAACATCACCTCATGGTGTAGAAAGTTTAAAATTTACTAGCAACTTTTGAAAAAGGCTTTAATCTATTGTCCTTTTAGTTTGGTTGGCCAACATCACCTCATGGTGTAGAAAGTTTAAAATTTACTAGCAACTTCTGAAGTAGGCCTTCCCTTGTCAGCATCCTTGGTATATATATAGCATCAACTACATAATAAATTAAAGGATATTTTGGTCCTCTCATATTTCTCAGCTCTAGATAGTAATGATGCTCAAAATGACTCCTTTAGGCTATTTTTTCCTAATGTAGTGAAATTTCACTATATTTTGGTGACTCACATGGGACTTCTACTTGTAGGAGGCAAAGAACCCATAAACAAAGACATTGTCTATTAGGAACCGAGTCTATGAAGGCAAATCCTAAGAATTTGGAGGGATAAATGGGACGGGAGATATATTTTATTTTGAATAACAACTTTGCTTAGGGTTTATGAAATGCTAAGAAGGGGACTCTCCTTATATAGACTTATTTGACTAGTAAACTCATTTAAGCCACTCATCTAACCGTTCCTTCTTTTCATCAATTCTTATCTAGAAAGCTCATGGAAAATGGTTTTCTCACACATATAAATCAACAAAGTCATGATTATCTACTATTTCACCTCATGTTTTTCCATGGTAGTTATCTCTTCCTAAATATAATAGCTCCTAAGTGGTTGATTGTAATCTAGGGAATTATCTTCCTCAGCTATTTTTTTGATTCTTAGTCCTCTTGATTCATGCAACCCTCCTTCAAACATGCATGTGAACCACCTAGTACACTTTCCCCCAAAAAATATTGCATGTGAGTGATATGATATTTCCCACTCTAGCCAATAGTTATACAATAGTTAGCTTTATTAAATTAATTTAAATACCACTTATGTACAATATAATACATGTTTTTGATGTGCCTTTGCATGTCAGATATTTCTCATGAAGCTCATTCACCAGAATCTACAATATTTAGACCATAGTGACCTTAACTTTTGCCACTCCTATCTATTTATTGTCTGGAGCATGTGACTTGTTGTAGTTGAGAGTGGATGACTAGTTGAATTCAATATATGATGAGTTCCTAGGTCTATATGAATTATTACATTTAAATTATGCATGAAAAACTCATCTTTCATCAACGACTCTTCTATAATATTTTCTAGGTCTTTCGGATGATCTTCTATCTCCACTTTGAATTAGTCTAAATCATATTCATCTTCATCTAGATTGTTGATTTGCTCTTCAAGCTTCTCTATGTGATAGGGGTTGGGCTTCTCCACATAAATTCAAACTTTCCTTCCATTGTAGGGAATTACCATGTGAGTATAATGTAGAGATAGGTAACCCCCAACTTCACTATGGAATCCCTTGACAAGGTCCACCACTATTTCCTCATAGATTATTGAGATATATGAAAACTTGTGTAGTACTATTGGAATGTCTTTCATTGCTTCCATTATCTAGACCAGGGTCCTATCTAGTTGTAATACACAAAAACTAGTTTGGGTGTATTCCATACCCATTTCATCACAAACAACCTTAGGCATGATTGTTGTGGCAGCTCCAAAAGCCATCATGCAATTGTGAACTATCCAACACTTCATAAATAATAATAGATAAAAGGATAGAGGCTTAATATTACCCATGCTAGAAATGTGATGGTCTTAAGCTAGAAACAAATCCAAACATTCAAATCCACTTGGGAATGCATTCATTAGGGTGGACTTAAGCAAATCAATCTATCTAGGGATCAACAAATCATTGTACATGCTAACTCTCAATGGAGTCCTTTTTAGCTCTTCAATAATGTTGTATCCAAAGATCTTTTGCATCCTTTCCTCCTCCTAAACTGGCTCCTTGAACCTCCTATTATATTGTTGTGTGATTTCTTCCTTTTTATTTTAGGTAATATAAGAGTACCATAGTTTCTTCAAGACTTGCTCCCTAGATTCTTCTTGGTTGGCTTTTGATTCTTTTGGCTTGGCTTACTCCTTGGGTCACTCATTTTTTTGTTCCTTTTGTGGCTAAGAGAATACTTCTAGACGATCAATATTTTAGGGATCTAACAAAAAAAAGTATTTTCCTAGATCTAGTAATTATGTGGATAAGATTGAAAGTTGAAGGCTCTTTGATGACTAGACTTAAATCTAGATTATAGACATACCCAAAGCCCTTTTGATTGCTTTTCTACTTTATGGGATGTAGCTATCTAGCATTGGCGTTAATAGGCCATGTAGGTGTCAACATTGTGGCGATCAATGTCTCCTTCTCTTAACCTCCAATAATAACATCTAGCATTGCTAGTCAAAGTCCAATAATAACATCTTGCTTTCTGATAGCATTGCTAGTCAAAGTCCAATAATAACATCTTGCTTTCTGATAGCATTGCTAGTCAAAGTCCCCTACTCTTTTTGATATGTAGAGTATCTTCTTTGTGGATAACCTTCAAATCTGGAGTATCTTCTTTGTGGATAGCTTATGTCTTCTTCTCTTACCCTCCAATAATAAGATCTTGCTTTCTGATAGCATTGCTAGTCAAAGTCCCCTACTCTTTTGATATGTAGAGTATAATAAGATCTTGCTTTCTGATAGCATTGCTAGTCAAAGTCCCCTACTCTTTTGATATGTAGAGTATCTTCCCATCTTCCCCTTGATATGTAGAGTATCTTCTTTGTGGATAAACTTCAAATCTGGAGTATTTGAAGTGGATAACTTTATCTCCTTTCATTATTTTGCTGCTCCAAAACATTTATCTTATTTATTAAAATCTGAACTATAACATTGAGCTCTCATATTAAAATCTGGACTATATTAAAATCTGGACTATAACATTGGGCTCTCGTACTTTGAGCTTTAAGCTCCAAAGTGGGTAAGGTTGGTACTAGCATAGCCAAAATAAGGATTGGGTGTTAGGAAAATTAAAGCTTGTTGGCTTTGATAAAGGAAAAATAACAACTTGAAAGATCTGAAGAAAAACCATCTCATTAGATTATTGAATCTATAAGATTAAGTATAAAACAAAAGCTCTAATAAGAAAAAAATAACAACTTAAAGATAGGAAGAAAAACCATCTTATTAGATTTATCGAATCTATAAGATTAAGTCTAAAACAAAAGACTTTCGAATTTATAAGATTTAAGTCTAAAACAAAAGCTCTAATAAACTTGAGCATGGAATGGCCCAAGCCTTATATCCTTCCTAAGGAAATTAGGTGAGGATGAAAGGTTCAATTAGGTTGGCCAAGTGTTGATGCTTCTTTCTTCTAAAGAGTGGTACCTTGCGAGTACATTGTCTCTAAAAAAGAAAGCAAGGAATCTCACCATTACATCTTCATGGTATCTGGGTAATATTCATAGGTCATAGGAGAGCAACCATTTTAGTGTGAATTGAGGAATGCCATGGAGATTCGGTACATTAAGGGGTTATAATGAAAGTAATTACTACTACTATGCCACGTTATAACTGCGGACATTATAAAAATAAAAATAAAAAGTTATAATGAAAGTGATTACTACTACTATGCCACATTATAACTGTAAAGAAGATAACTGTGGAGAAAAAGTAAAAAATAAAATAAAAAGTTCTAAAAGTGATTATTATTATCACTTATGACGTATGCAATAGTAAATAAGAAGTTATAATAAAAGTGAAAAAAAAAAAGTTTATCATAAAAAGTGATTACTGCTACTTTTGACCGTATGCCACATTATAACTGTGGAGAAGATAACTGTCAAGAAAAGGGAAGGAGGGACTGTAACGACCATAAGCCGCATTATATAACCGTCGGGAGGATTAAAGGAAGATACCATATGGTAATGAAAAGATGCAGCAGTAGTTTTTTAATACGTCAGGAGGATTAAAGGAAGATACCTTATGGTAATGAAAAAGATGCAGCAGTAATTTTTTAATATCCACTATCCCCGACCATAATGTTACTAAAACATTATACATAATGTAAAACACCCGTATAAAATTTTCAAAAGCTAAACCTCTATGGGTTACCGATTCATAGACGACCAAAACATAGAGCTAATTTGGAATAGCTAAATCATGCAAGAGAATTAAACATGAAATTGGAACATCAAATTCTACTTCCATATCCACAGAAGTCGAACCTGGATAAGCGATCCATAAAGCTAATATGAATACGAATTTGCCAAAGTTCCTTTGCTAGAGATATATATCACCTTAAGCTAGAAACAGAAGGCATAACAAAGAAAACAAACATTCGATTAGCCAATTCCATCCGTTTCTTATTTCCATGTTTCTTCATTCTAAAATTTCTCATCCACATGTCAAACGAATAAAATACCATCTTAAATCAAGTGTTCCAAGAAGCAAAGATTACCTTTTCTTTATAAATGTAAGTTCATTTGTATGAATGTTTAATATTAGTTGATATCCGACGGTGATATTCAGATGTCATAATAAAAAATCCACTGACGAAACGATCTCATAACATTGTCGATATGAATCCATAGTTCCTTAACCTTAACCATGGAGAAATGCTCAAAAGTATATTCGAGAGAAACCGTTGTTTGTTCAGAAAACGAATCAACCCTCGTATCATCTACAAATGATGTCAAGACACGAGATTGTGCCCAAGCATTTCCATAGACAGAATACAACATCTAAATATGACAGTGATGGAAAGGAATAATATTATCGGTAAACACATTTTACACGGACCACGGACCATACCAAATGGCATAACAAGGACGTATTTATGTACTAGTAATTCATACACACATATATATATTCTTTGCAGCGTGAAATATGAGGAAAGAGAAATACAACGAGAAAACGCCATGGTCTCTAATTAAACTCCAGGTGTGGAGGACTTCATCTGTGGTTCGGTAGTTCCTCCTCCATAAGCTGAATCTCTGTAGCCAGGCCCGTATTTGCTGCTAACGAGCCCCGCATGCAGCAATATTAAATACACCAGCTGTGTGAAAGTGAGCATGATGATGAATGCCTCCAATGTTTTCTGCAGCATCGCCATTCCATGCCAAACGTATGAGCACATCTCCACTATCATGAAAATTTTAAACCCAAAAGGAAGAAAAAGAACTATAATCTAAATCAATGAAGCTAAACCACAATACCAGGCGCCTTCCTCGATGTCCAATGTGTATCTCCTTGCAAGCCAAGCTGCACATGACAAAGAAAGGGATATACTGCTTGTAAGAAACCAAATTTGAAGAGCATCGGTTTTGAACTATGTTATTCAATTATTTTTCTTATATTGTTATTACCCAAATGCCAAAGCTGTCAAAATCCAAGCAATAAGAGCAGAAGAAGCTGCTGCCGCCAAACTATCAGTCCTCCACGCCCTCAAGTGATAGGAACCGGAGATCAATGATGCCACTCCCACAGTTCCAGCGATGAGAGAAAATATTAAAAAATACATAGTTGCAGTATTGCCAGCCAAATCTGCTTATTCAAATTGACATTATAATCAGAACTAAAATATACATTTAGACAAATAGACCCACCTCCTTATCTCTGACCAATTTTAGATTTGTGTTATTACCCTCCAAGTGGGCTTAACATAACCTCCCCAAGGATAAATATACATTTGTGGGCTTTCAGGATTTTGGCCATAACTAGTATTTGGGGATTCATAGGATATACATCCTTGTACACAGTCTATTACATAAAAGTTATTTATAGCTGAAATTTCAGGTTTTGACATTGATTTTTCTAGTTTTTATGCTTTTATAAGCATAGAAGAAACAAAAAAAAAAAAACTAAAGAAAAATCATTCTCTAGAATGCCAACTATAAGTTCCATAACAAACATTTTGTTTCGATTTATAAAATACAAAAAACTGTGGCAGCCACTTACAGGGATGAGCTTCTCCATTGATGAACTTGTTGACACTCCAACCAGCGAGGGCAAGCACTATAACATACATTACAAAGTTCAAAAGAAGCAAGGGCCCTCCAACAGTTCTACCCACTGCTCGAGCCATGATAAGCCCTCCCCAAAGCTTATACACCTTTCTCAGTGCCTGCAATAGTGCAACCCATCAATCCTCACAATAAAAAACACAAATAATAAAACAGAATACAACCCATCAATCCTCACAATAAAAAACACAAATAATAAAACAGAATACAACAGGAACAACACTCCAAAAACTATGGCAAGACATACTTAGAGCACACCAGTAGCTAAAATCCCAAAAAAAAAAATGTTGAGACACAATATCAGACTTCAGAGAGTTTGATGCAGGGGCCAAGATCTTGCTGTAAGGAATATTAAGGAAAGTAACGGATGAGGTTAGCAAGGAATTGCCAAGCAGGCGGCTATATATAAACCAAAGGCTGGCGTAGTTGGGTTGGACGCGTGGCAGCGGGGGAGCGTTGTTGCATGCCATGGATTGGTTTACGTGGTATCCGTTTCAAGGGCCGCAGTCCTAAGTCTTGTCTTTGTGCAATGAATACAAGTGTTTCCTCTCACAGCAACGTGGAGCCTTGGCAATTTTTCGTTTTTCCCCAAATGCCATGAGCTGCAAGTACAAAGCTCCTCCTGCTTTTTCACAAATATTTTTGTGGCAACTTTAGTCGTGTATCCGCAACGTGTACATGGAATTTAAAGTTGTGCTGCGCCTGCGAAGGGCAGAGTCAATTAATTTTAAAAAATAAGTGGTCAATAAATTTAGATTGTTTGTTCGATCGTGGAGTTGGGTAAAATGTGACCTCCTCCACCCACGAAAACTTGCCGTTGAAACCTGCTCATTGCCCATCATAATCGTTGGGCCCGTATTTAGTTGCCACGGTATTCACGTTATTTTTTCTATTGGGCCCGTTATTTTTGTAAATTGGGTCCATATTTATCGCATCATAACGGTTTTTTTAATATCACTGTACGTATTTATGATGTTATTGCGAAGCAAACAATTACCATTATTTATTTTATTGGATGGGTATTGGCATGGTATTACAAGTTGTGAAAGGTGAGTGATTTGCAAATAGGATTAATTGAATTAACGTTGAATCAAAGGTTACAAAGCTTAAATACAAGGTAAATAACCTATTCGAGAAAGAAAGGGGGGAAAGGAGAAATTGGGGGAAAAGAAAGTTAACTTGAGTTCTCTTGCCGCCCAAATGCTGTCGTCCACTGCCGTCCTGGTAAGGTAAAGGTAAGTTACCTTTACCCCAAGTAAAATCAAATATTTTTAACTTTTACTGATGGTAATTTCCAACATTCTTCCCCTTAAAGTTGAGAGGACTAACTATATAGTCTCTCAGCTTTATAAATTGAGCTTTAGCCATGCCTTTGGTGAAGATGTCTGCTAGATTATCCAAAGTGCTACAATATTGAAGCTCAACCGTCTCATTGCTCCACCATATCTCTTATGAAGTGATACTTCATATCAAAGTGTTTTGACCTTTTGTGGTGGATCGGATTATATGCCAACTGTATGGCACTTATATTATCACAATTCAGTTTGGTTGGACCAATTTGTTTTTCGCCAATCTCTTCAAGGATTTTCCTCAACCAGAGGATCTGAGTACTTGCATGAGTAATGGCTATGTACTCAGTTTCGTAGATGATAATGCTACAACAGATTGCTTCTTGGAACTCCAAGTTATTAGTCCCGATCCTAGACTAAAACAGCTTCCCCGATGTAGATTTTCTGTCATCTATATTATCGCCCCAATCGCCGTCACTATAACCAAATAACTTCACAGAGTTAGACTTGTGGTAATGGATTCCAAAATCCAATGTACCTTTTACATATCGTAAAATTCGTTTGGTTGCTTGAAGATGCAGCTCGGATGGGCATGCCATAAATCGTGATACAAGAGAAACAACATACTGTATATCTGGCCTAGTGTTGGTGATAAACATTAAACTCCCAACCATGCTTTTGTAATTGGTCAAGTCAACATTAGGTGCTCCATCTTCTTTGCTTAGCTGGATTCCATGTCCAGTTGGTGTTGCAGCTGATTTGCACTGCCGCATAGCAAATTTCTTGATCATGTCATGAGCATATTTCTGTTGACATATGAAGATCCCATTCTTTGATTGATGTACTTCCATTCCTAGAAAGTATCTCATTAATCCGAGATCCTTCATCTCAAACCGATTCATCATGGAGTTTTTGAACTCCATATTCATTTTATCATTACTACCCATGAATATTAGATCATCCACATATAAACAAACTATGAGGATATCTACTCCATTTTTCAGGTAGTATAATGTTGGTTCACTCTTGCTTTTTGTGAAACCATATTTGCTGAAATAGCCATCAATTCTTGAGTACCATGCTCTTGGTGCTTGCTTGAGGCCATATAGTGCTTTTTTCAATTTATAAACAAGGTTCTCTTTTCCCGGTTCTTGGAAACCTTGAGGTTGTTGAACATACACCTCTTCTGTCGGGTATCCATTTAAAAATGCACTTTTCACATCCATGTGTTGAATCTTCCATCCTTTATGGGCTGCCAAGGAAAGAACAGTTCTAATTGTTTCTTGTCGAGCAACTGGAGCAAAAGTTTCCTCATAATCTATTCCATATTTCTGAGTAAAACCTTTAGCTACTAATCTCGCCTTGTGCCTTTCAATGCTTCCATCAGCATTGAATTTGGTCTTATAGACCCATTTACATCCAACACATTTTTTTCCCTTGGGAAGCTTCACAAGCTCCCAAGTATCATTCTTTTCAATAGAGGATATTTCCTCTTCCATGGCATCCTGCCATATATTTTCAGTGCATGCTTTTTCATAGCTAGAAGGTTCTAGTCGTGCAAGCAGCCCAACAAAGCATAATTGACTACATCACCCCTTGGTTCATGAGACTCATCATCCCCCCGACATTTGAAGATTTTCAAGTCTTGACAAAATGTCATCCATCTCACTAGCTTGACTCCTAGTGTATCTTTGTTGGAAATTCCTATCCAACATTTGAGAAGATGGATGACTCTGTAGTATGCGCTTTCCTCTATTTGTCTCTTTCCTTTGAGAAACTGAATCAATATCCATCGGACTTGGAGCGCTTACAGATCTTTGGAATCATTTTGGAGAATTTGGGGGTGCCAACAAATTCCTTCTTGGACTTGGTGTACCACTTGATGTACTTGATGAAGTTTCCTGATGTGGAATCTGTGGAGGAGGACTGCTTTTCTTGGGTTGTACCATTATGGGAGGTACTGGTGTGGTACTGTCCGAATTAGAGTCAAAATCAACAAATTTTTTATGACCCCATTCTCCCCCTTCATCAAAAATTACATCCCTGGAGATAATGATTTTATGTGTCGTGGGATTGTACAATCTATACCCTTTGGTTGAATCACAATACCCTACAAAAACACATGCTTGACTCTTTGGATCAAGCTTCTTTCGCTTCTCCTCAGGAATGTGTGCATAAGCTAAAGAACCAAATACTCTGAAATGTTTGACATTTGGTTTCTTACCGTACCATCCTTCATAAGGAGTGATACCATCTAAACTAGAAGTCGGACTTCTATTTAGAATATATGCACTTGTTCTCACTGCATCTGCCCAATAGCTGTTTGTGAGATGTTTTGCCCGAAGCATTGTTCGTGCCATTTCAACAAGGGTGCGGTTCTTTCTCTCACCCACACCGTTCTGTCATGGGGTGTAGGCAGTGGTGAACTGGCTTTTTATCCCATTTTGCTTACAATAATGAAGAAATTCATTTGAGGAGTACTCTCCTCCTTTATCAGTGCGAAGACATTTGACATAGTAGTCACTTTGCTTTTCTACATTATTTCTGAAGTCTATGAAGCAATCAAATGCTTCATCTTTGTGTTTCAGAAAATACAACCAACACATTCTAGAATAATCATCTATGAATGTTAGAAAATAAGAATTGTTTCCAAGACTCTTTGTTTGCATTGGACCACAGATGTCCGAATGTACTAGCTGAAGAGGATAGCTTGCTCTCCACGCTCTGCCTCTTGGAAACTTCTGCTTTGGAGTGCTTTCCCAAAGCACATGCTTCGCATACCTTTTTATGTTCTGGTATTTTTGGTAGTCCCGTCACCATAGCTTGTGATGTTAACATTTTCAAGCTAGCGGAATTGAGGTGACCATATCTCAAGTGCCACAATTCACTTGGATTTGTAATAGCAATGTTTGCAAGTTGAGCTCCCCCCGGCTCACCAAACTTTAGAGGGAACAACCTATTCTTTGTCATAGGGACTTCCGTGATGACCCGGTTACAATTGTTTTTATCAAAGATTGTACATTTTCTTTCATCAAAAACTAATTTGTAATGCTTCTCCATCATTTGGCCAACACTTAACAAATTGTGTTGTAGTTGTGGAGTATAGTATATGTCATTCACATTTTTAATACCTTCTTTTGTGGGAACTTCCATAGCTCCTATGCCTTCAATTTGCAAGGATTTATTATCCCCTAACTTAACTTGAGATTTGTAATTTGAATCTAATGTAGCAAAGAGATTTTCTTTGCCACTCATGTGGTTGGAGCAACCAAAGATCCAGAATCCATGTATCATTTAGATTTTGATCTGGCTGTCCATAAGAGAGAAAAATATTTGGTGGACCTTCTTCTTCTCCGTAGAATGAGCCATATTGACTGCTTTGATCTTTTGAAGACTTTGACCAGCAGTCACGAGCGAAGTGGCCTTGTTTCCCACAATTGAAACATGTTGTTTTAGGCTTATTACTTCCTCGTCCTTGATTTCCATGGCCTGCATTGCCGCTTTGGTTCTGATTGGCTCCTCTGTTTTGATTTCCACCTCTGTTTGGATTACCTCCTCTCGTAGGAGTTGCTTTGGCCCTTGCCTCTTTGTTGTTGTCCTCTGCCTCGTCCTCTTCCTTGTCCTCGTCTTACACTTTCATTCGAAGTGAAGGCTTTGTCATCACCTCCATAGCTTGTTGAAGGTGCACCTTGAAGTCGCTCTTCATGTGATGTTAATGATCCAATCAAACTATCAAATGTAAGAGTAGAAAGATCTTTGGATTCTTCAATTATGATTGCAATGTGATTCCACTTAGGAAGAAGTGTTCGCAACACTTTCTTCACAATTGTTTCATTTTTTGTGTCTTCACCTAAAGTTTGCATCATATCAACTACTGCTTTAACACGAACACAATAGTCTCCAACTCTTTCATTGTCCTTCATTCTGAGATTTTCAAAATATCTTTTCAAAGTCCTGAAGCCTGACTTGCTTTACTTTATCACTTCCTTGGAATCCTTCTTTCAAGGCATTCCATGCATCTGTAGCAGTTAAGTAAGATGCAATTCTTGGAAAGATACTAGGATCTAATGCTGATTGAAGATGGTATAAGGCAAATGAATTATTTTTCTGTGCATCTTTGTAGATCTTTTTATCATTTGCACTTAAAGTAGTCCAATCTGTTGGAGCAATGTAACCATCTTCAATAATATCCCATAGTCCTTTTCCGATGAGTAATGTCCTCATCTTGATGGACCAAGACTCATAATTATCCCCTCTGAATTCGGGAATTGGTAGATTATTATGTGATCCCATTTTTTAATCTACTAAAACAAGAAACCTCTCTTTTATAGTCTTATTGCAAAAAGACTTTACAAACTATCAAGCCCTGCTTGATTTACAATCATGAACAACTCAAACTTGTTCAAGAATTACAAAATTGTCAGCCGACTTGTTCATCATCGTCACTGATCAATATTATTTCAGGAGAAGGAGGTTGAAGGATTTCAACCGAATTACTATAATGAGTATATTCGGATCCTTGTGCAGCAATTGCAACTCGTGTCGATTGTTCAAACTTGCTCGCCGAAGGAGTTATCTTCTGAATCGGCTTCGTATCCTTGATCAGGATTTCTCTGGTGTGCAATAACCGCGTTTTGCAACTGTGAAAAAACCGTATTAAGACTTAGTGTTTTCACGCTCCTATCAAAGTTTTCAGGAGTTGTTCTCAGTAATAACTTGCAGAGGGCATGATAACAACCTTCCGATCTTATCATTTAAGAAAATTTCCCAAAAATTTTCTTTTACAAGGATTTCCTCTTAGGAAATAGTAAAAAAAATTTAACTTTCCAAGTTTTTTTTTTTTAAAACTTTACATATATTTCCTCTTAGGAAATTTCAATCAATAAAAAACTTCACATTTATTTCCTCTTAGGAAATTTCACTCAACTAAAAATTTTTTTTTTATAAAAGCTAATGAACAGTTTAAAAAAAACTAAAAAAAATATATATTTTTTTAATTTTAAACTTATTCCTTAGTTTTTCTTTTGATTAAAAAAAAATTAATTAAAAAAATTTGATTTTCTATCGACCCCGCCGAGAGTCGATCCTGCGACCTCGCGGGTCTCAGGGCTGAGGGTAGCCGCTGCGCTACCCGGGCTGATCCGGGAGCAACGCGCGCTCCCCGCCTCTTGACTTTCGCGTCGAGCGCGAAGCAAGTTTTGGCTTCGCGCTTCGGCGCGAAGCTTTTATATTCTTTGGGACTATTAGTCCCACATCGCTCACAGAGCGATGTTTTTGTTGTTTAAAAACAACAAAGCACGCAATGTGCTTTGACTGCCTGCAGGCAGTCACCAATGCCGCAGCCTTTTGCCACCGATGATGCACGCGCAGATTGACACGTCACCTTCTCGGGCCGCGCACCAGTGCCACGTCAGCACAATTTGTAGATCGCCACGTCACCTTCTCGGGCCGCGCACCAGCGCCACGTCACCTTGCCTCGTCAGCCTCCTCGGGCCGCGTGCCAGTCTCACGTCGCCACGCGTCGCGCCACGTCGATCTCGCACCTCGGGCCGCGTGCAGCAGATCGCCACCTCAGCTTCGCTCCGGAATCGCATCGGTGCCACGTCAACAGCGCCTCGAGAATCATGCGGATCTGCTGCTCCTACGGGCCGCGTCGTCCGGCCCACCAGCGCCTCGAAAAACGTGCCGCCACTCCTGCGGGCCACCTCGGCTCCTATGGGCCGCCTCGGGATCCGTGTCGCTGCCTCGAACTACGGGCCCCACCGCCTCGGGAATCGCGCCGCTCTGATACCAAATGTGAAAGGTGAGTGATTTGCAAATAGGATTAATTGAATTAACGTTGAATCAAAGGTTACAAAGCTTAAATACAAGGTAAATAACCTATTCGAGAAAGAAAGGGGGGAAAGGAGAAATTGGGGGAAAAGAAAGTTAACTTGAGTTCTCTTGCCGCCCAAATGTTGCTGTCCACTGCCGTCCAGGTAAGGTAAAGGTAAGTTACCTTTACCCCAAGTAAAATCAAATATTTTTAACTTTTACTGATGGTAATTTCCAACACAAGTCTGGCAATTACCATCATTTGTTTTTTTAATCGGGCATTAATTTATCCCGGTATTCAAGGAACATCATTTTAGTAATAAACCTTATTACCGTATTATAAGGTATATATACAAATAGAAAGACATGATTTTTTTTTATTTAATGGTTAAAAAATAGGGTTTTGAAAGGTTTTATAACAATTTATATTAGAGGAGGGTAGAGAAAGATAAGGTTAATTAAGCACAGCCCAACCTAAAGGCTAAAAGAAACACAAATAAAATTAAAACAGCCATCCGAAAACAAAGACCAACCTACCACTTAACAGGGCATAAAGGAGAATTTTTACTCAACTTTCTTTTAGAGACATCAATGATCTTGCTCTTGCTCTATTTTTGCATAAGACTGGAAGGGTAGTAAATACATCAAGATGCAGATAACAAAACTTCAAACTTAGAGAGCAAGGATGAAGGCAAAACACCAAACATATTCCTTGAGAATGGTAACCACCAGGGAGCAAAAGGGCCAGCCCACCAAAAAAGACCCTCCAAAGAGAGGATCACTAGAACATAACTGAGATCTCATCCAAGCAGAAAGACAATAAAAGACCTACTAGTTAGGTAGGCCCAATGCTTCATGCTTCTAAAGCAACAATTGTCATTAACCGCAAAGGGAAATTGTCTTCCCAAATTCTGAACAGGCCACTATCCACCCCCAAACTGGCCATAACATCAGCAGTCTAGTTACCTTTCCTATAAATATTCTCAATTTTAACTTCCAACATACCTTCCAGAATCTTGTGTGTCCTTACTAATATTCAGGATGAAACAATTGTTAGTATTTCTAACCTGCAAATCCCAAATGATGTTCAAGGAGTCACCTTAAACAAGAAGTCTTTTGAAGCCCCTCTCAAAAACCTGGTGAACACCCGAGAAAAGAGCCTTAGCTTCAGCTAGGTGGTTGGTTTGAATACCATAATCTTCAGCGTAAGCCCAAATGACCTCACCATTATCATTTCTGACAACACCCCCTCCACCATCCCTCTTGGGATTACCTTTGACAGCCCCATAAAAGTTTAGAATGACCCACCCTTTAGCTGGTTTATGCCATCTAGTAGCCAATATTTTTTGAATAGTGGATACAAAAGCAGAATTCTCTAGATTTAGATTCCAACTAACAACAACCTCTTTCTCCACAACTTCCTCCCTATCATTTCCAACATCAAAGACAGTCAAGTTATTCTCAATAGCAGCTTTAATCCTTTTAAAGACAAAGGATTCATCCCTAGTAATATCCTTGAAAATTATTTTGTTCCTCTCCCACAAGATACCCCAGAAAAAATGAGGAAGAACCAAATCCCACACCCTAGTGAGTTGTGACTGATGAAGGGGGATTTCCATAGAGTGAAAAGTTCCTTTAAAGTTCGAGGCAATGTCCATTTAATGGAAAAATAATCCAATAAATCATTGAGAACCTTATTTGAGAAATCACAATGGATGAAAAGATGATCCATAGATTCAGCATCCTTAGAACACAAGAGACAAATATTGGGAAGATGAAATCTTTTCTTACATAAATTATCAACAGTCAAAATTTTGTTTTGCAAACACAACCATACAAAAATGTAATCTTGGGGATCAAATGAGGATACCAAACCCTTTCTGTTGGAAAAGATCCTCCCCTGGACAATTATTAGGCCTCATATGCAGTCTTGACAAAAAAAATGCCTTTAGGAGAAAGACATGATTTAATCATATATAGTTGGAGTTATTTTTTAAGAGAAAGATATGTATATTTGATAATAATTTAACTCATAATTTTATTTTATTTTTAAGTTTGAGTTTATATATATGAAAACAAAATTGTATAATATAAACATGTATTTTCACATAAGTTTATAGAATTATATTATAATATTTTCTTTAAAATGGGTTTTTATATGTATAAGAATATATAATTATAAACAACATTTTTTAATATATTATATTTTTTATTTGATTTTTTTTTATTTGGTTAGTGTGAGAAACCCCTACGACCAATGCATAGGGTTGAGCAGTCTCCTCCCAACCATGACCCCTCGTAAGCTATGCTTATCAATAGGTAATTTAACACATAACCACCACACACCCACCCCCTCACACACTCACCCATGCCATTTTTTGAACCTTGGACCTCCCGAAGAAGAGTCAAGGCCTGAATCATTATGTTGTCCCCCTAGGACTAAACCTTTGTTAAGGAAAATCGTTCCATGTATCTCCTGGGGGCCAAGAATTTTCGTTCCATAGGGCCTATCCCATTCAGTGAACCCCTCAAGCTAGCCGAATTTTTTTTTGTATCCGATGCAAGCCGTCAGGCTTGAACTCTAGACCTATTTTAGAGGATTGGGGGAACATGCCAGTGAGGATTTTTTTTTTTAAATATAAGTTTTAAAAAATTATTTATTATTATTTTAATAGTTAATAAAATGATTTTTTATGAATGATGATTTCGGGAAGATTCGGGTGGCAAATCCTCAAGGAACAATGCAAATCAAAGGTATCTCACGTAGGGATTTATGGAGCTGTGGGAAACAAATTGAGATTCAAAGAAAGGGTAATAATGGATGGATCATCTGGAGAGGGTTTAACCAAAGGGTGCCCTTGGGGACCAAACATGATCCTAAAAATCCTCACATGCAACCTTTTGTGGATGCAGTGAAAGGCAATAAATCCAACAAAGAAAATATAGAAGGTCAAGCCCGAAAGAGAAAGATGTAGATCAAGAAAGAAGAAATGGTTGCCTTCCTAAGACGAATTCAATCCCAGTCTTGGAAATAGCAAAAAAATTGGTAGCAGATGTCATTGTCTACAGATCCACACATGCCCTGATTTGTAGGTTTGTAGGTCTTAGACCTTCTCCTCACTTCCTATACTCATCAACAAGAAACCATTGGAACCCTAAAGGAGAAGTGGACATCATAACACTTCCAAATGGATACTTTGTAGCAGAATTTACTCTAATTTCTAATAAGGATAAGGCTTTTGAAGGAGGACCCTATAACATTGGGGCAGCAGGGCTATTCATGCAGCCATGGCGACCAAATTTTTATCCCTGTGTTGAACCATCAACAACACCGATTTGGCTAAAATTATTTGCCCTTCCTTTGGAATTATAGAAAGATGAAGTTCTAAAATTGATTGGAATTTTTTTTGGCATATACCTAGGCAGATCATGAGAATCAGTGGGAGGGGGATCAGGTTTTGTGGTTTGAATTTGTGCGGAGATGGACCTGAGCAAGCCACTACCAACAAAAATATAGCTTAGATTGGAAGGAAACATATAGAATTAATAGTTGGATTATGAATCAATCTTGTTCCATTGTAGATCATACCATGAGTATGGACATTTGTTTTGAAACTACCCCAAGATCAGATACTGCAAACAGTTTAAAACCCAAAGGATCAATCTTCACTTAAAGAGACTACAATGGGTTTTTAAATAGTAACAAGAAGAAGAACGAGAAATAATAGCCAAACAAGGGGTATGAGTCAATTCAGAGGAGGAAACACGAACCACCGCTAGGAATGGAGGGCAACATCTAACAAATATGAGATTCTTAGGCTAGATGACCCAATGGAAGTAGAAGAAACCTCATTTGAGGAATAGGCCAAGAATCAAGATATGTCTACATAAGAGGAAAATCAAATCCATCAATCTACAAACAAGGGAGAGCACAATCCCTTAGAATTATTGGAGGACCAACATGGAAGCCAAAACTCTCCAAAATAATCTCATCTAGATCAAGAAAAATAAGGGGAGCTACAAGTGCATCAAAAACTGGAGACAAGAGGTGCAATGATAGTTTTTAATCAGGAACAAGAACCAGCTAAGGATGTCATCATGGGATTAGTAGAGAAAAAAAATTGTCTTCCCAAATTTTGAACTGGCCACTATCCACCCCCAAATTGGCCATAACATCAGCAACTTGGTTACCTTCCCTATAAATATGTTTAATTTTAACTTCTAACATACCTTCTAGAATCTTTGATGCATCCTTAATAATATTCAGGATGAAACAATTGTCAGTATTTCCAACCTGTAGATCCCGAATGATGTTCAAGTTGTCACCTTAAATGAGAAGTCTTCTGAAGCCCCTCTCAAAAACCTGGTGAACACCCAAGAAAATATCCTAAGTTTCAACTAGGTGGTTGGTTTGAATACCATAATCTTTAGCGTAAGACCAAATGACCTCACCATTATCATTTCTGATAAAACCCCCTCCACCAGCCCTCTTGGGATTACCTTTTGCAGCCCCATCAAAGTTTAAAATTACCCACACTTTAGTTGGTTTATGCCATCTAGTAGCCAATATTTTTTGAATAGTGGATACATAAGAACAATTCTCTAGATTTAGATTCCAACTAACAACAACCTCTTTCTCCACAACTTCCTCCCTACCATTTCCAACATCAAAGATAGTCAGGTTATTCTCAATAGTAGCTTTAATACTTCTAAAGACAAAGGATTCATCCCTAGTAATATCCTTGAAAAGTATTTTGTTCCTCTCCCACTATATACCCCATAAAAAATGAGGAAGAACCAAATCCCACACCCTAGTGAGGTTGTGACTGATGAAGGGGGATTTCCACTGAGTGAAAAGTTCCTTGAAAATTTGAGGCAATGTCCATTTAATGGAAAAAGAATCCAATAAATCATTGAGAACCTTATTTGAGAAATCATAATGGATGAAAAGATGATCCATAGATTCAACATCCTTAGAACACAAGAGACAAATATTGGGAAGATGAAATCCTTTCTTACATAAATTATCAATAGTCAAAATTTTGTTTTACAAACACAACCATACAAAAATGTAATCTTGGGGATCAAATGAGGATACCAAACCCTTTCTGCTGGAAAATATCCTCCCCTGGAAAACGATTAGGACTCATATGCAGTCTTGACCAAAAAGAGGCCTTTAGGAGAAAGACATGATTTAATCATATATAGTTGGAGTTATTTTTTAATAGAAAGATATGCATATCTGATAATAATTTAAGTCATACTTTTTTTTTTAAGTTTGATTTTATATATATGAAAGCAATATTGTATAATATAAACATGTATTTTCACATAAGTTTATAGAATTATATTACAATATTTTCTTTAAAATGGGTTTTTATATGTATAAGAATATATAATTATAAACGACATTTTTTAATATATTATATTTTTTATTTGATTTTTTTTTTATTTGGTTAGTGTGAGAAACCCTTACGACACGCACAGGTAAAGTCGAGAGCTATTCTTATCAATAGAGAATTTAACACATAGCCACCACACACCCACCCCCTCACACACTCACCCATGCCACGGTTTGAACCTTGGACCTCCTAAAGAAGAGCCAAAGCTTAAACCATTACGTTGTCCCCTCTGGGACTAAACCTTTGTTAAGCAAAATTGTTCCCCATATCTCCTAGGGACCAAGACTTTTTATTCCATAGGGCCTATCCCATTCAGGTGAATGCCTCAAGCTAGATGATGATTTTTTTTTGTATCCGGTGCCACCACACATCCACCCCCTCACACACTCACCCACATTGCGGTTTGAACCTTGGACATTCCAAAGAAGAGCCAAGGCCCGAACCATTGCACTGTCCCCCCTGAGACTAAACCTTTGTTAAGGAAAACCATTCCCCATATCTCCTAGGGACCAGGACTTTTTGTTCCATCGATCCTATCCCATTCGGGTGAACCCCTCGGGCTAGTCGAGGTTTTCTTTTATACGATGTAGGCCGCGAAGATTGAACCCTGGACCTCTTTTAAAGGATTGGGGGAACTCGCTAGTGAGGTTTTTTATTTGAAAATTTCAATTTTAAAAAATATTTATTATTATTTTAATAGTTAATAAAAACATTTTTTATAAAGAGCTATTTTTAAAAAATAATGATTGAGATTTATGCTTTTGGCTTTTACTAAGAGCCATTTAATGTGATTATGTATTTAAAATTATTTGATATAGTCAAAATTGCTATGGTGCAGTGGTAAATGTCCTAGGTAGTGGTAGAGGTCGACCTAAGTTCCATTCCCCATGCCTCTATCATGTAGATATATGATGCAATTGGGAGTGTCCTATGTGTTGGTAGAGGTCGATAGGGATCTATTCCTCCTATGACCACCCTATTGATAGTGGTATGGCCCCCTATAAAAATATACTATTTATCCTAAATATTTAGTCAGCAAGGAAGGTGTAGTGGTTAGGGTTTTGGCATCTCTCTTGGAGGTCCAAGGTTCAAACCAATGCATACTTAGAAGTGGATAGGTTGGATGGTAGCGACCAAGGTTGGCTATCCTAGTGTGATGCCTTAGAGGTTTGGGGGTATCTTTGACTATGCTTTACCAATAGGATTAGGGTTTATAAAGGCATCCCATTCATGGCGTTACCAATTTTCTTAAGAATCTAAAAAAATATGTCAACTTAGGTTTGAAACCCTTGCTCTTTAGGATTTTTTCAAGCTAAAGGAGGAATTATCTTCATCATATAGCCTAGTTTCTGAATGAAGTCATTCTAATGGATATTATTGTTGAATATGATAATCAAATAGATTAACCCAACACAATTACTATCAAGATAATTTATATCAGACTCTCCCATTACTTTACTCCCAATTTGTTGTAAGACAAAGTAAAATAATTCAAACATGTATAACACATTTTGGACTTAACAAAAATAAATTTCTATTTCACTTATCTCTAGATTTAAAACAAGATCTACTATATGAAACTTGAATAGAGAAATCACATCCCAAATTACTTGGCATTCAATATATTACTTATCATGATCAAACATAATATATGAACCTATATATATTAAAATATATTGCTACTTAATGGACTATGTAATCTTCTTGCACTTTATTATTCTATCAAAACTAAAAAATTCAATGATAAACTAAAAAGAAAATCAAAGTTAAATTTAGTTTTCCATGTAATACATGAATTAACATCTAACTTGAAAACTGAGTGAAGTAGACTTTAGGTATTCAGTATAGCACCTATGCTCACATATGATATACAAAAATTATTATGAGCATATAATCTAAAATGTGTCATGAATGAATTGACAAAGTTAGGGCACTTTTTTGAAAAATGACTCATCTTTCAAGAGCTATATTTTTACATAGAGTTGTGTGATTCAGGCGATTCTTGTGCTTTTTTATGCAAAATTTGAAGACCTTTGAAATGACGGATTATATAATAGAATCCAAGTAGTATTGAGAGAGATACAACCATGTGATGACAGTCATCCAAAACAAGGATAGTGTGAGGGAAAATTTTTCTAGAAAAACATCTCATCTTTCAAGAGTCATATCTTTGCAAGTGGTTGTCCGATTAAAATTATTCTTGGACCAATTTGTGAAAAATTTAAATAATTTTAAAATGAGTGGTCATAAAGGAATTCAATCAATATTGAGGGAGATACAACCCTGTGAAGTCAGCCATCCAAAACAAGGGTAGTGATCATTTTTCGAGTCATGAAAAATAAAATTGTATATATCTATCAACCAAGGTTTAGATGATGGGAGGAGCAATGGAGGTATAAGGTATTGACAAGGCAAGGCATCCTATCTAGTCATATAATTTTTTAGCTAAGTTTTATTTATCCCTTAATTATCTTAGAAGTTCTACATGTAAATTATTATATGTTTATTTTCAAATAATATAATCACTATAGAATATACTGGTAATTTTTAGTAAATGTCAAGTTATAGTTTCATTTTAATGGAACAATTTACAACTAAATTCTTAGAATCATACCTAGTAGTAGATATTATGGAGGATCTCACAAAGTAACGATCCTTGTTGCTAAAAAAAGTAATCATTGGTAAATTCAATGGGTCTTGGCTAGGGGCTTTAGCTATGATAAAATGGATAGATAGGAGATGGAAATATCCAGGAGTGAGTCTATCCTTTATTCCCAAAGGTTTCTTCCTAACCATTTTTTGTTTTAGAGAAGAAATATATAGAATCATAAAATGGGACCTTGGTTTATGGGAAGAGTAAGACTATTCCTTACATGTTGATATGAAGGCGTGGCACCTAAAAATATAAATATATTCCTAGTACTAGTCTAGGTCAAGATGTATGGGTTACCCATTGAATTTTGGAAAAAGAATACCTTTAAGACAATAGTTAAAACTCCAAGAGAATTCCTTGAGATTTAAAAAACTACAAAATATGGAGTCTTGGCTATTTAATGCATGGATATTGGTCAATGATTGATATCAATAAACTTTCACCATAATCAATCATTCTTAAGTATAGGAGTAAGTTGTAGATCCAGTCAATTGATTATAAAATCATATGTTTCAGATGTCATGAGGTAGGGTATATTAGGATATTATACCCTAATAAGAGTGCAACTGAAGCATATGTAGAAAACCACAAGAGAAACTTACAATTGGTTATGGATGAGGATGGTTTTTAACTTCCAAAAAATAGGTCCATAGAGATGAAAGTAAATAAATAATGGACACCAATAAGTAAGGATATTATAAGAAATATCAAATATTTTAAGGCTTAAACCTATGAAGAAAAAGTAGATCAAAGGCTAGAGGACATGGTACAACACGATTAAAATATTAGCAAGGATTTGTCTACTCAATATGATCTTGACTTAGGGATAAACATTCTTATTGAAACTAAGAAGTGTGCCTCCTCAGACTATAAAGACTCTCTTGAAGTACCATAAACCATTTAGAATGAAAGTAGTAGAAAAAATATTGTGTTATATGTTAATACTTCTACCATTAACAAGGAAATACTAAAAAATGAGCAGGATGAGTCAAAAGCTTCCTTAGGAGAGCCAATAGAGGATAAATGTAATAAAAAGAAAAGTTATGAAAGAATATTAAGGAATAGAATAATAAGACCTACTCATGATATTGGCAAGGAAAAAAGAGGGAAACCTTCACATTATCAAGCAAGAGTCAAGGAAGTAAGAGCAAACATAGAGAAAGGAACACAATCTAAGTTGGTTGAACTTCTCTTACCAAATAGCAAAATAATATTGGTAATTTGCAAGTGGAGTCAACAAACCCTAATGAGACATTATTACCATATTATGGAATATAAGGGGTGCTAATACCCTCTCAAAGTAGAGGTGTATCAGGGACCTTTCTTTAAGTAATGAGCCTAATATTCTTTGTATCCAAGAAACTAAATGATAAATGAAGAAGTTTCCAAAACTATGAAAGAAACATAGGCAGGATATGAATGGGATGCTATGGATTCAAAAAGAGTGATAGGAGGAATTATAACATGTTGGAATCTAGTTAGAACCCCCTATGAAACCATTCATAAATCTAGGTATTGGATAGCCTCATTATTCATATGCTACTTTACAGATATTTGTTTCATCCTTATCAATGTCTATGGACCTACAACTTAGTTAGGAAAATTAGAATTATGGAGTGGGATTGCCTTTATGAGAAGTAAATTCTAAGAAACCTAATTCATGATCATAGAATATTTTAATGCCATAACCAATCTAGATAAAAATAATAATGGGAATGAAGAAAATAACCCAAAGTATGAGATATTTCTTAGCTCTTATTGTAAAACAATAATCTTTGAGACGTTGAATTTGAAGAGGACAACCATACATAAACCAACAACAAGATAGCCCAAAAACTAATAGCAAAAAAATTATATAGATGAATACTCTCATATAATTGGCTAGATGAAGGGACTTGTGCTAAAATTAATACCTTGTCAAGGATTGGTTTATATCATTTGACAATAAGAGTTAAAATGGTGGTAAGTGAATAAAAAACCATATTTTAAATATGAGAAAATGTGGCAATATCATCCTAAAATTGGTGATATGATAGCATAGACATGGAATTCTTTAGGAAACAATGGATTGTATACATTTCCAAAATAAATTAAATCAATGACATCTAGATTAAAAGAATGGAACAAGAACACTTTCAATAAAATTTTTGAGAAGAAAGAGAAACTTTAAAAATTCCAAAAGGGTGAGCACAATAATCTAAGCTCGGAGGAAAGGGAGTTTCTTAGTGAATATCATAATATTTTGAGTAAGGAAGAGAAATTTTGGAGATTAAAATTGGCAATAGTACATAGTTTAGCATCTATAATTAGTAGAATTAAATAAGTAGAATGTTAGAAAATGGACCCAATTGATATCAAAGGATAAATTCCACAGGATCACAATAAAATGCACACACAAAATACTAAATACCATTGATAACAGTATTTAAAAAAGCATGCATAAGAGAAATGCTTATTCGATGCTTTTTAAAATGCTTTTTCATCAATATATAATTTCATGAGACTCTTCACATGCTCATATCTTGACCTTTTGTCTTATCTCATAATGATAGTCCCTCATTATTTCTCATATCTCCTATTTCTAAACATAACACCTAACCTACATAACTTTTCAATTTCCCACTTGACACCTCACACTCTCGCACTTACACACATGACATATTTCACTCACTTAACTAAATGACACACATTATAAACCACACCCTAATATTACTAATAAAATATTCCCTAAACTATTACATGACCAAATAATGTAATATTGCCAACATCCCCATGTATTACACTATTTGGTAAAATATTTTCCTTCAAACAAAATTAAAAACACTTTTTGGTTCCTTCTAAATTTTGGTAATTGCATTACATTAAAAAAAAATCCATGCGATGCTCCATCCAAAAAAATTCTAGCAACAAACTCAATGTCTTAAAAAAAAAATGTTTCTAGACTCCCAAGCATAATATAGCTAGTGTGGCTTCAACAAATTTTTGAACTACATTAGTTTCCACAGGATTAATATTCATAAATAATCTAAAAATTTTATGATGCCTTAATTTTCCAGCAATTATAAATAATTCTTCCACATCATAAAATTACTTCCGGCACATTTTAATTCATGAAAATTTCTCAATATTCAATGCAGTAAATATATTCTTAAACAAGAGCTCTAACACCAAAATTCCACCATTCTTAAAATAGAATATCTTCTATAATTTTTTATGCATATCAGATTCTGGAACTGGTGGTGCCATGTCATCATCCTATTTGATGACAATATTAAAAATAATACAGGTAAACATACTATATTGCACTACCTCAGTATCTAATTCACTTTCAATTCCAAATTTAATATCCTCTCAATATTTATCTATTATGGAAGGTAGGGTGGCACTTTTTCCATACACATGTAAGTGGTGACATAATTTAAGTTATCATCCATCATCATAGGGCATGCTTACACATTTTTCATTGCCCACTTCTCTTTTGATCATGAACTCTTGACCCTTTGTAAACATGATGAGCTATGGTAAATCTCCATGAGACATATATAAGCAAACACAATTTATCCCTTCTTGGTTAGCCTTTTAAAAATAATATAAATATGATTTTGGTATTCAAACTAGTTTCTCATTTGTACACGATGACTTCCACTTTTATCATTCCTACAAACTTCACAAGAGCACATTAATTTCAATAATTGTAGCATCTTTGTACTTTTTCAGGCCACTGTCAATCTTGATATCTATTAATTCTTTTGACTAGCAATCCTAGCATTTGACAACTTTCTTAAAGGTTCCTTCATCCATTTTATTGAGTATTTTGTAGTGAGGTGTTAAACTATCTCCAAGTTCAAACATGTAATACCTTTTTATAAATAATAATGTTTGAAAAATTGTTTCATTTTTCTAAAAAAATACTCTCATTTCTCCTTAAAAAAATCCAAATGCCTTAGTCAAATATTTGGTTTTACCTCCACTTCTCTTGCATGTAATGGTCATTTCTTCGGGCTATATAATATCATGTTAAATAGTTGCACTTGTCTTCTCCAAAATTCATCCTCAAGCTTCATCTCCTCCAAGTGGCTCCTTGTGGTCATCTTCTTCAAAATATTTCCTTCTCTCTATTGTGTCTTCTTCCAACTTATAGCTCCTCCTTACTTTAATGTATCCTTATCTCTTGTTGTGTTGGGATCCTTCTATTTCTACACTCTAAAGTCATATTTTGTATTATACTACTCCAAAATCTTTCACGTAGTAATTATCTGAACAAGTCACTCTAAAGGCGCTCTCTATACTACACTCATTTCTAGAAAATATCTTCCATGAATTTATTCCTTCAAATTTTTGCTTCTCACTCTAATCTCCTCTTCTCTCCAATCTTCTCCTTTCACCTCCAATATTGTTCTTCTTTATTCTAACTTCTTCTTCATTCAATCTTCTTCTTTCTTCTTCACATTTCCAAAGTCTCACATCCAAAATCTCACTTGTTCATCCACGATCAATATTCTCCTCATCCTCCTTTGTAGTCAATATTCTACCAAATTGTGTAGTTGATGTTCTCTTAATTCCTCCAATATCTCTTCATATTCCTCCTTTATCCAATCTTCTTCTCATGTTCAATATCTTCTACAATCCTTTCTTCACAACAATATCACATTCCTATTCCAATCCAACAATAAACAATTTCTCACCATAGCTCTGATTCCATGTTATAAAATGGACCTAATTGATATCAAATAATAAATTCAATAGGATCACAATAATTATCACAATAAAATGCACATACAAAATACTTAATATTATTGATAAAAATATCTACAAAAGCATGCATAAGAGCAATGCTTATTTGATATTTTTTACAATGCTTTGTCATCAATATATAATTTCATAAAACTCTTCACATACTTGTCTCTTATCCTTTACTCTTCTTTCATAATGAAAAATTCCCTCATTATTTCTCATAAATCCTATTCTAAACATGATACCTAACCTACATAACTCTTCTCTTGCCCACTTGAAACCTCATACTATCACACTTGCACACATGACATATTTCACTCAAGTAAATAAAAAATACTATAAACCACACCCTAAATTAAATAATAAAATATTTCCTAAACTACTACATGACCTAATAATGTAATATCACCAAAATAGAAGGGGTTTGGATTGAAGACCAGAGTGAAATCAGAAAGGAGACAAGGTTTTTTTACCAAAATATTCTAGGATTGAAGGATATTGAAGTTTTTAATGATAAAATACTACAAGTATTGCCTTCATTTATAAATATTAAGATAATAAAAAACTGATGGAGTCTCATATATTTTCTCTTTTGATAAGAATAAATACCTAGGTCTGGATGGACTCTCAACAACATTCTATCTGCATAACTAGGAAATAGTGAAGGATTATTTATTGGTGGTAATGGAATAGTCTAGGGTAAAATAATATATACCTTATAAAATAAATTGAACATATCTTACCCCAATTCCAAGAAAGAAATATGCAAAAAAAAATTATTCATTTAGGCCCATAAGCCTATGTAATATGATATATCAGATAATCTCCAAAGTGATAGCAAATCGCTTAAGATCACTATTAGACAAAAAAAATTTAGAAGAGCAAGGAGGATTTGTGAAAAGGAGATAGATTATGGATGGGATAATAGTATCTCATGAAGTAATGCATTCAACAACATCTAGAAAAGATATCAATGGTCTTAATAATTGATATGAATAAAACTTATAATGGGGTTAAATAGGATTTTCTTTTTGCAGTATTAGAAAAGTTTGGATTTGGTAAGAAATGGGTTAGATGAATTAAAGCTCATGTCTTTACAATATCATATTAAATGCTAGTAAATGGGCTACTAACAGAGTCATTTAAAGCCAAGAGGTGACTTAGACAAGGATATACTCTAACACCACATTCATTTATTATTATGGCAGAGGTATTGGACAGGAACTTAAGGCATACAAATATAGGTTAATAAGTAGACTTAAGGCTAGTAATAACATTGACAACATAACCTATCAATAGTTTTTAGATGATACAACCCTTTTTGGGAGGGTAGGGATAAATGAGGGTAGAACTTTGAATAACTTATTAAAGGAATATGAAATAGCATCAGGGAAAAATCCAATAGGATAAAATATAAAATTTACTTCCTAAACACTCTAGCTATAATCAAAGTAGGGATATGTATTTTACTTCAAATGGATAAGATAAAATTACCAACAACATATTTAAGGATGCCCTTATCTAAGGGGAGAATGAGAATAGAATTGTGAAATCTAGTTATCATTAGCAGGAAGATTACAACTAATTAAATCATTCTTATATGTCATTCCAACATATTATATATCCTTGTATATTATGCCAAAATCCATAGAAAAAATTAATCTATATTATGCAGTTATTTTTGTAGTCATACTTACATGATAAAAGAAAATTTCCTTTGGTGAAATGGAGCAAGGTGTGTGATGATAAAACTAGGATAGATCTTCTTCAGCAATAAATCCCTAGGTCTGGATGGCCTCTCAACAACATTCTAAGGGGAGAAAATGAGAATAGAATTGCCAACAACAATAATCAAAGTAAAATGACTCTCAACAATAATCAAAGTAGGGATATGTAGTTTACTTCAAATGGATAAGATACAATTGCCAACAACATATTTAGGGATGCCCTTATCTAAGGCGAGAATGAGAATAGAATTGTGAAATCCAGTTATAAGTAAAGTTTAGAATAAAATACTGGCATGGAAAGGTGTATAGTTATCATTAGCAGGAATATTACAACTAATTAAATCATTCCTATATGTCATTCCAACATATTATATATCCTTGTATATTATGCCAAAATCCATAGAAAAAATTAATCTATATTATGCAGTTATTTTTGTAGTCATAATTACATGATAAAAGAAAATTTCCTTTTGTGAAATGGAGCAAGGTGTGTGATGATAAAACTAGGATAGATCTCCTTCAGAATAAATCCCTAGGTCTGGATGGACTCTCAACAACATTCTATTCGCATAACTAGGAAATAGTGAAGGATTATTTATTGGTGGTAATGGAATAGTCTAGGGTAAAATAATATATACCTTATAAAATAAATTGAACATATCTTCCCCTAATTCCAAGAAAGAAATATGCAAAAAAAATTATTCATTTAGGCCCATAAGCCTATGTAATATGATATATCAGATAATCTCCAAAGTGATATCAAATTGATTAAGAACACTATTAGACAAAATAATTTTAGAAGAGCAAGGAGGATTTGTGAAAAGGAGATAGATTATGGATGGGATCATAGTAGTTCATGAAGTAATGCATTCAAAAACATCTAGAAAAGAGAGAGCAATGGTCTTAATAATTGAGATGAATAAAACTAATCAGGATATGTAGTTTATTTCAAAAGGATAAGATAAAATTGCCAACATCTTATTTAGGGATGCCCTTATCTAAGGGGAGAATGAGAATAGAATTGTGAAATATAGTTATAAGTAAAGTTTAGAATAAAATATTGGCATGGAAAGGTAGATGGTTATCGTTAGAAGGAATATTACAACTAATTAAATCATTATTATATGTCATTCCAACATATTATATATCCTTGTATATTATGCCAAAATCCATAGAAAAAATTAATCTATATTATGTAGTTATTTTTGTAGTCATCATTACATGATAAAAGAAAATTTCCTTTTGTGAAATGGAGCAAGGTGTGTGATGATAAAACTAGGATAGATATCCTTCAGCAATAAATCCCTAGGTCTGGATGGACTGTCAACAATATTCTAAGGGGATAAAATGAGAATAGAATTGCCAACAACAATAATCAAAGTAAATCAAAGTAAAATGACTCTCAGCAATAATCAAAGTAGGGATATGTAGTTTACTTCAAATGGATAATATAAAATTACCAACATATTTAGGGATGCCCTTATCTAAGGGGAGAATGAGAATAGAATTGTGAAATCCAGTTATAAGTAAAGTTTAGAATAAAATACTGGCATGGAAAGGTAGATGGTTATCGTTAGCAATAAGATTACAACTAATTAAATCATTCTTATATGTCATTCCAACATATTATATATCCTTGTATATTATGCCAAAATCCATAGAAAAAATTAATCTATATTATGCAGTTATTTTTGTAGTCATAATTACATGATAAAAGAAAATTTCCTTTGGTGAAATGAAGCAAGGTGTGTGATGATAAATTAGGATAGATCTCCTTCAAAATAAATCCCTAGGTCTGGATGGACTCTCAAAAACATTCTATCCATATAACTAGGCATGCCCCTCAACAACATTCTATCCACATAAAATTACTCTCAGCAATAATCAAAGTAGGGATATGTAGTTTACTTCAAATGGATAAGATAAAATTGCCAACAACATATTTAGGGATGCCCTTATCTAAGGGGAAAATGAGAATAGAATTGTGAAATCCAGTTATAAATAAAGTTTAGAATAAAATCCTGGCATGGAAAGGTAGATGGTTATCATTAGCAGGAATATTACAACTAATTAAATCATTCTTATATGTCATTCCAACATATTATATATCCTTGTATATTATGCCAAAATACATAGAAAAGATTAATCTATATTATGAAATTATTTTTGTAGTCATAATTACATGATAAAAGAAAATTTCCTCTGATGAAATGGAGTAAGGTGTGTGATGATAAAACTAGGATAGATCTCCTTCAGCAATAAATCCCTAAGGTCTGGATGGACTCTCAACAAAATTCTAAGGGGAGAAAATGAGAATAGAATTGCCACCAACAATAATCAAAGTAAATCAAAGTAAAATGACTCTCAACAATAATCAAAGTAGGGATATGTAGTTTACTTCAAATGGATAAGATAAAATTGCCAACAACATATTTAGGGATGCCCTTATCTAAGGGGAGAATGAGAATAGAATTGTGAAATCCAGTTATAAGTAAAGTTTAGAATAAAATTCTGGCATGGAAAGGTATATGGTTATCGTTAGTAGGAAGATTACAACTAATTAAATAATTCTTATATGTCATTCCAACATATTATATATCCTTGTATATTATGACAAAATCCATAGAAAAAATTAATCTATATTATGCAGTTATTTTTGTAGTCATAATTACATGATAAAAGAAAATTTCCTTTGGTGAAATGGAGCAAGGTGTGTGATGATAAAACTAGGATAGATCTCCTTCAGAATAAATCCCTAGGTCTGGATGGACTCTCAATAATATTCTATTCGCATAACTAGGAAATAGTGAAGGCTTCTTTATTGGTGGTAATGGAATAGTCTAGGATAAAATAATATATACCTTATAAAATAAATTGAACATATATTACCCTAATTCCAAGAAAGAAACATGCAAAAAAAATTATTCATTTAGGCCCATAAGCCTATGTAATATGATATATCAGATAATCTCCAAAGTGATAGCAAATCGATTAAGAACACTATTAGACAAAATAATTTTAGAAGAGCAAGAAGGATTTTTGAAAGGGAGATAGATTATGGATGGGATCATAGTAGCTCATGAAGTAATGCATTCAACAACATCTAGAAAATAGAGATCAATGGTCTTAATAATTGATATGAATAAAACTAATCAGGACATGTAGTTTACTTCAAATGGATAAGATAAAATTACCAAAATCTTATTTAGGGATGCCCTTATCTAAGGGGAGAATGAGAATAGAATTGTGAGATCTAGTTATAAGTAAAGTTTAGAATAAATTATTGGCATGGAAAGGTAGATGGTTATCGTTAGTAGGAAGATTACAACTAATTAAATCATTCTTATATGTCATTCCAACATATTATATATCCCTGTATATTATGCCAAAATCCATAGAAAAAAATAATCTATATTATGCAGTTATTTTTGTAGTCATAGTTACATGATAAAAGAAAATTTCCTTTGGTGAAATTTTCTTTCGTTCTCCTTTAGCAAGAGGAATGAGTGAGCTGAGGTTTAGCGGGTGTGGTGGGAGTGAGGGTTTGAATTTTCTGGGCAGGAATCTTAGCCAAGGTGGTAGAGGTAGAGCAGGTATAGAAGGGGCGGGTGGGAACCTTGAGCATGGATTAAGTGAGGATCCAGAGGAAGGTGGTCAGGCTACAACATATTTGGAGGTAGGCATCACATGGGAGCCCGACCCTCCTCAGAAAGACCCCAACAAAAAATATACGAAGGACAATGCGGGTCCCAAGAAGTGGTTGTATTTTCCTGAGAATCTTAGAGGAAAAAGAAAGGAGGTTCTCTCTCTTCCACCCCTAGTTCCAGTAAATAATAAAATTTCAGCCCCGACAAGTTCCATGAGCCATTTTCTTTTAATGGAAGAATTCTCCCTGGTAGGCAATTTTTTGGGAGGTAGTCGGACATGGAGACTATCAGGGCTTGGGCGATGGGTAAATGGTGACTGGTAGGCAGCTTGGAGTTGGTAGCTCTAACTCGAGGGTTCTTCATTATACGTTTTAACAATATGGAGGATGCTAACCGTATTTTAACAGGAAGTCCTTGGTTTCTAGGCAAAATGAGACTTTTTCTTAGATGATGGGGTGAAGATTTTGACCCTGAAAAGAAAAATATTAACATTGCCCCTATTTGGGTTCATCTCTCGAGTCTACCTGCATAATTATTCAATGAATATTGGTTGTAGGGCATAGACAGAACTATAGGGGACCTGATCTCCATTGACCATGCGAAATTGGCCAGGAAAAGGATGACTCATGCATGAATCTGCATAAATGCTAATTTGAATAATGAATTGCCAAGGTTTGTGGAGCTAGATTATGGAGAATACTATAGAAAACAGTCGGTAGAATACAAGAAAAGACCAAAATTCTATGCAAAATGTAAAAATCAAGGACATCTATGCAATCAGTGCCCTAACCTAGCAATGAATAGAGAAAAGCAGAAGTAGAGAATGCTAGACAGAGGAAATTTGAGGAGTTTCCCTGGTAGAGGCGATTTCAATCAGGCAAACTATGTCTACCAAAAAAAGAAAAGAGAGGGTGCAAGGTCCCAGCAAGACAAAGGAAAACAACAAGTTGTTGGCAACCAAAATACTCAGGTAAGTTCCAATCCTCTAGTTTCAAATAATTTTTCAATTCTATCCAATATGGGAGTAGGAGGATTATCAGAAGACATTGAATCCCAACACCTTCAGGCTAACCTTTCTGACTCTCTCGAATCCCCATCCAAGTTAGGATTCTCAAACCCTAATGCTAAAATTACTATAAGCTCTATAGGCATCACAAATCCAAACCCTAATGCATGATCTCTAGAATCCACATCCAATTTAGGATCCTTAAACCCCAATGCTAGAAATACTTCAAGCCCAGTGGGCATCCCAAAGCCAAACCCTAATGTTGAAGAACTTAGGAAGAAATTTTAGTCATTGGAAAATAAAAAATCTCATCTCCCTAACATCATCACTAGGAGCCAAGTGAATCCTACTGAGGGGTCATCCCGTAGACCAGGGGAATACAGGAAAAAAGGAGAATATTTATATATACGGGTGGAGATATGTGAAACTCTTCAGATTGAGGATTATGGTAGTATGATTTTGCAACAAATTACCTCCTCTCAGTTTAGTCCTAAATAAACTAGGAGCATTGTGAATTCTCCTATAGATTTTGGTAGTGAAAAAAGAAGAGGGAGAATATCAAATGCTGAGCATCAAAAAATTAAAACTAATAATGACATTGCCAATGGAAAATAGAGAACCTTGTTTCAAGAGGTTATTCCAGGTTCTAAAGACAATAAATTAGGAAAATCCCCTCAAGGGAGGGGGAGATGAAGAAATCCCAAACAATCTAAACGAAGTTTCTCTCATGGAACGTGAGAGGCCTCAATGGCCTACCCAAACATAGGGAAGTCAGTGCAATAAGAAATCAAGTGAATCCAACTATTATCATGTTGCAAGAAAAAAAAACTAATGAGATTCAGTCAAAAAAATAGCAAAAAAAATATGGAATCAAGGGGATATGGTTTGCAAATCATCCAGATGAGCATCTACAGGCCTTATGACTTTGTGGGATCCTTGGATAGTAGAAGGCACCATTATTTAGAAAGATGATAGGGTTCTTAGTGTTTTATTTAAGGAAATAAACAGTAATAGGTCGTGGATCCTTTCAAATATTTATGCCTCGACTTCAATTCAAGGGATAGCTCTACTATGAGAGTACTTAGGCAATTTGAGTGAAATCTTCCATAATGTCCCTTGGATTCTGGCTGGGGATTTTAACACTCCTCTTCACTCTTTAGAAAAAATGGGCGAAAATGGATCACCTATCAGGAGCATGGATGAGTTCAATGACTTTGTGAACTCCAACATGTTGATGAATGTAAAACTTAGAGGAGCGAATTATACTTGGATCAATCGACGGATAGGGTGTCATCTCATTCAAGAAAGGCTTGATAGGTTTTTTCTATCAAAGGAGGCTACAACTTTGTTCGATGATTCTACCCTGCAAGACCTTCCTAAAATTGCCTCTGATCATAATCCCATTTTGTTGGAGATCCCTAACTCTCTGTCCTTCAAGAAACCTTTCAGATTTCAATCTATGTGGATCAAACATTCCAGTTTCAGAGATAACTTAAGTCAGTGGTGGTAGCAGCCTATCAGGGGTAGTGCAACTTTTAAACTTGTTGGCAAATTAAATTTTGTTAAGGAAAAGATTCAAACTTGGAACAAAGATTTATTTGGGAACCTCTTTGAAAATAAAAAATAGGTTTTTGAAATTTTGAAGATAATTTATCAGAGGATCCAACATGGTGATGTTGATGAAACTACTAGGCAGAAGGAACGAACAAAACTAGCAGAGTTTCATAACATTTTGGCCTGTGAGGAAATCTATTGGAGGAAAAAATCAAGGGCTCTTTGGTTGAAATATGGAGATTCAAATTCTAAGTTTTTTCACGTCACCACACTTACAAATAGAAGCAATAACAGGCTAATTTTTTTAAAAAAGCAGATGGTTCTATTACTCAAGACTTAACATAAATTAGAAAGGAGGCAGTAACTTATTTCAATTCTATCCTTGGTCAGGAATTACAGTGCAATGAGGAGGCCAAATATATTCTCTTGCAATCCATTCCTAGAATTATAAATGAGGATATAAACCTTAAGCTTCTAGCTCCATTTTATGATAAGAAAATTAAGGAAGCCTTGTTTAGGATGGAGCCAGACAAAGCCCCGGGGCCCGACGACTTTCCCCCTCATTTTTATTAAGCTTTTTGGGACATCATAAGTGAGGATGTAATTTTTGTTGTCATAGAATTCCAAGAAAGCAATCATATCCCAAAAGATATCAACTCAAATTTTATTTCTCTAATTCCTAAGAAGCAAACCCCTGAATCGATGGCTGACTTTAGGCCAATCAGTCTGTGCAATGTTTCTTACAAGATCCTAACTAAAGCCATTACAAATAGAATGAGAGATATTCTACCCTGCATCATAGATCAATGCCAAGGAAGCTCTGTCTAGGGTAGGTCAATCTTGTATGGATTTATTATAGTTCATGAAGCTCTACACTCTGCTCATAAAACTAACAGGTCTATTTTTGCCCTCAAGCTTGATATGAAAAAAATATTTGATAGGCTAAATTGGGACTTTCTGATTGTTGTATTCCTTAAGTTTGGTTTTCATCACCAATGGGTTAATTTGATCAAATAATGTATTTCTAAAGCATGGTTCTCAATTCTAGTTAATGGAAAAATTGCTGGTTATTTTCAGTCACAGAGGAATTCGGTAGGGGGACCCTATCAACCCCATGTTATTCATCATTATGGTAAAATATTTAGGTAGAACCATAAAAAATGCTTGCAGTTCAAGGCTAATATCAAGAATCAAGGCAACATCTCTCACTAGGGCTGTGTTGTGGCTGCTCCACAACGTACCCCAAAATTGGGGACCCACCTTTTTTTGCATGTTTTCCAAGAAGACCGAAGTGGCCCATATGCTAAAGATCAAAGAAAAAGCAAAATACCACAAGGAGAAAAAGTGTCGCGATATCACGACATGTTGCAGTTTTGCGATCCAAGGCAAAGGGAGAGAGCAAGGATGAAAAAGTGTCACGATATCACGACATGTTGCACCGTCACGGCCAAAAAAGAAAAAGTGTCGCGATATCGCGACATGTTGCATCATCGCGGCCAAAGGAGGAAAAGGTGCCGCGATATCGCGACATGTTGCAGTTTTGCAGCCAAAAGATAAAAAATGTCATGATATCGCGACATGTTGCACTGTCGCGACCAAAAGAGAAAAAGTTTCACGATATCGCGACATGTCGCGTTTTCACGACCAAACACGAAAAAGTGTCACGATATCGCGACATGTTGCACTGTCACGGCCAAAAGAGAAAAAGTGTCACGATATCGCGACATGTTGCATTTTAGCGACCAAACGAGAAAAGAAAGAAGAAGAAAGAAAAGTGTCGCGATATCGCGACATGTTGCATTTTTGTGACCAAACGAGAAAAGAAAGAACAAGAAATAAAAGTGTCGCGATATCGTGACATGTTGCATTTTCGTGGCCAAACAAGAAAAAGTGTCGCGATATCGCGACATGTTGCATTTTCATGGCCAAACAAGAAAAAGTGTCATGATATCACGACATGTTGCATTTTCGTGGCCAAACAAGAAAAAGTGTCGCGATATTGCGACATGTTGCGTTTTCGCGACCAAACAGGAAAAAGTGTTGCGATATCGCGACATGTTGCGTTATCGCGACAAAAGGAGGAAAAAGTGTCGCGATATCGCGACATGTTGCGTTTTCATGGCCAAAAAGAAAAAGTGTCACGATATCGTGACATGTTGCATTGTCGCGGTCAAAAGAGAAAAAGTGTCGCGATATCGCGACATGTTGCATGGTCGCGATCAAAAGAGAAAAAGTGTCGCGATATCGCGACATGTTGCATGGTCGCGGTTAAAAGAGAAAAAGTGTCACGATATCACGACATGTTACGTTTTCGTGATTCAAAGCAAAAAGAGAGAGAAGAAAGAAAAAGTGTCGTGATATCGTGACATGTTACATTTTTGCAGCGAAGGGCCACAAAATGGAAACCAAAGCACACGCATACAAGGGAAGGTGAAACGAATAGTCAGGGAAGGTGAAACGAACAACCATCGAAAAGCGAAACGAACCATCATGGAAGGAGAAACAATTTTTTCAGAAGTTTAAATACGCCATTCAAAGAGGCCAAAAGGGGTGGAAACCGCTACAAGCAGAGTTGCAGAGTTGAAGGCGAGAAGGCCATTCTGGACCTGTTTGAGTTGTTTTTCTTCCACAGATTGGTTTGGGAAAACCAAAAATTTTGCTATTGTAAAATGACATATTTTTAATGCAGAAGTTTTCAGAAATTTGCATCTTGTGGGCAAGAAAGAATATTTTCTTTGCATGCTATGGATTTAATGTTTATTCTTTCATTTTTTTTAGATTTCAAATTTATAGATAATGTTAATGCCATTTTTTTTGGGGTTACATTAGGCAAATATTTGAAATCTGAATTTTATTTCGTACCCTAGGAACCAACACTTAGTCTATGGGGATTGTGCTTGTTTTGCAAGTCCAATAGGTTAGGTTGCATGCATGGAGACCTCACATCTTTGGTTTTGTCGAAACAGGATAGCATCATACTGAGTGCATTTTATTTTCATTTTTTGCATTTTATTTTTTTCCAGAAATTTTAACTTATTTTAAGGCATTAAAATAAACATTTAAAAAATTCCAAAATCCAAAAAAACAATGAACAATCACTAAAGTTTCATGATGAAATAAACCAACATTGCCCCTTGTTTACGGTTACTTGCAATCACTAAGGTGTTCCAAGCATTTAAATTGAATATCTTTATTTGAGATTACTAATACACATATGCAAATGCTAATACAACGGAGACCTTGGAGAAGTTGTTTGTTTAACTTCTTTGCAAGAGGGGATTTGGAACCCAAATCCTAAAGGAGAGTGTACTTTCACAACTGGGTGAAAATACCACTCAACGATTGGTGCTAGAAGGAGGGCCCGAATTGTTTTATTTCGAGTGATTTAAATGCTATAGGGATTTAAATTTTGAATATTTCATGCCCTACTGATTATTATCTTTAGCCCTCTTTTAATAATACAACCTTGTACTTGTTAAAAGGAGGACATGAATTGCTATGCATTGTTCTAACGCTTTTGATTGTTCATACAGGAATAATGTGTTTTGATTTGATTTAAAAAAAAAAATTGGTCTTGACTAACGAGGTTGTCTCCATGCAATTACTTTCATTCGATTTTAATGGATACACCTCTTGGTTGATGCTAACATTATTATTCATACGTTACATGTTTGATATTTTCTAGTCATTTCATGCTTATTTGTAAGGAATTATTTTGTCTAAAAATGTATTTGTTGTTGGTATTATGCTCTTCACCTGTGCGTAATGCGATCTTGTGAATCAGAAAGCCTACAACACTAGGAGTATGCTCTTCACTTACGCATATGCGATCTGGTGAATCAAAAAATTACATTTTTAGAATACTGCTTTGTCAAGGTTCCTTCTGTCATGACTAACGAAATAATTTTGAAGTCATTCTTTGAATTTCATTAATTGCAGGATTTTCCGTGTGTCGTAGGTTTTCTTTGAGGTACTTGAGAGTTTTGTCAGGTTCTTGTAGGGTTATCATCATCGATTTTGAATCAAATGGCCCAACCTCCACCACCTCCTTGGTACGGAGCCCATAACATTCCTTTGAATATTGCAAGGGATATTCACGAGATCCCTAGGAATATAGAGAGATTTTTTCCCAAATACAAATCGGATGGCCCAAGGACCGTAGAAGAACATATTCAGGCCTATAGGGATGTTTTGATAAGATTGCACGTTCAACATGAAGATGTGGCTTGTAGACTCTTCCCCATGAGCCTAGACCAAGTGGCTTACGAATGGTATATTTGCTTACCTACTGGTTCCATTACGTCATGGACGCAAATGGAGAATGCTTTTGTCAACCAATTCAGGTCACCATTAGATCCCACAATCATTTATAATCAGTTCATTACATGCAAAAGAGGCCAGGGTGAGCCAATCCAAACTTTTAATCAAAGATTTTAGAAGTGCTATAATAGAGCAATTCGACATTTTGCCATTGATCCCGTAGGTAGCTTTGCAAATATATTTTGGGGCATTGGATCCTATGACGGCAATGTTTGCAAGGCGAAATCCTCAAGTTACCACGCTTTCTCTAGCCTACAATGAAGCTATGACCATTGAACAACAAATGACACCACAGGGTTATGGGTTTTCCCAGATGCCTATGGTAGGACAATATGGTCCATATGGTCAAGCTCCTATGATGAATCAGATCATGGCACCACAAATATCAAGCATAAATGCTTTGCCTTATCAACAACCATATTCATCAACACCCGCTTACGCACCCAATCCAATTCCGATTCAAAGTGTGAATCCCTACGCAAATCAAGTGGCTCAAAATCCAACTCAAATGTTAAGTCAAGATCTCACCAATTACGCAAATCCTATTGGAACTAGCAATAACATAGCTCAACCAAAAGAGATTTATTCAAAGGTTGAAGAGCTCAAAAAGATAGTTCACAAATTGAGTAATGATTTGGTTCAAAAATAGAAGTATGAATCCCATGCCCCTCACCCAAATCAAAACTTCAACAATAGAGGGAGACAGTGGAATACGAAGCCAAACAATGGGGGTGTGCCTTCCCCTATTGCTAATCAGATAGATACTTCTACAGGACCAAGTCACTCTAGTTCCATTCTTAATATTTCTGATTTTGCATGGGAAAAGGGGTGTAGATTGCATAATACAAAGGAGCATAATGAAAGGAATTGTCCCAAAATTGCTAGGTATACCCATTGTCTCCAAGCTCAAGTGGATGATTTGGAACTTGTGCCAAATGAGGGTCCACCCCAACATCAACAAGGAGAGGACAACATTTTGGTGGTGGAAACTCTATGTCGTCAAGAGAGTGAGAATGAGGAAGGTGAAGATGAATGGGATGAGAAGCATGTTGATGAATCAGAAGATGATGAAGAAGTAGTTGAACGTCACCACTTGACTTTGGAAGATGATTATTATGATTCTTGGAAGAAGTGGGAAAACTACACTCACTCCAAAACTGCTAATGAAACTGGTGTGCCAATTGATATACAGGACAACATAATCGCCTACTCAAAGGAAGATATTACAACTCCTGTACAATTTGAGGATGTTTCGGAAGAGGGTTTCAAATCTCATAAAATTTTGGAAGACTATAATGATCCTATTACCAAGGACAAAGAAGAAAAGGAATTGACAAATGAATCAAAAGATCGTGTCACAAATACCATGGAGTTTCATCCCACAAATTTGGAAGATAATTTTTACAATGGGGAAGATGTGTTATTGCCTCACACCCCTATTTATGAAGCCTCTATTCCAATTTATATGCAGGACGTTGAAACTTCTACTTCATACGAAGATCTCACATTCACAAGATTGGAGAAGGTTTCAAAATTTGATCATGTTGAATATAAACTCATTGAAGATTCGGATACAAGTTTGCATGATTATTTTGAGGATTCAAATGAAGAGATACCATGGATAGTGAACAAAGAATTGGAATTAAATGACAAAGTGGTTGATCTATTAGAAGCAACGCAAGTGATTGATCATGAGGATGAGTTACTTGACATACACTTTGACCAAGAATATTTGAGGGTCGAAAAGGATGGGCATGTTTTCAATTGGGTGCCCAATTTTGGTATGTTTGATGAACAAGTAATCAATGAAGAATATGAAGACCATGAGGTGAAAGAGGGAATTGCAAATCCTCACCAAGTTTTGGTAAATGAAAATGTGAAAAAGGTAAAATCTAAACCTTTGTGTCCAAACATCCAAGATTTAGGTGAAGATTTGTATAATTCAAATGATATTTATGATGAAATGCCATTGAAGGTGAATGAAGAACAAGAATTAATTTCTAACCACACCTTTGATAACATTACTTTAATGAATGAAAAGGAGCTTGATGCACTTAAATTGCTAAATCAAATTCATCAACAATTAATTCTTGAACCTAGGATAAAAACTTCTAATGATCCCCATTTAGTAAATATCCTAGATGTTTGTAAATTGTTGCACAATTTTTATTGGCCTAAGAACATGGAAAATGAATTGGCTTTGAAATTTTTAGAAATAGGCTCTTGCTTACAAAATTTCATTTTGGATAAAGAAAGCCTAGTTCTAAATCATGAATGGAATTATGAAATTTGCACCTTAAATAATAGACAAGAAAGAATTGAAAATCAACCATTGTCTAATCAATTTGGTAATTTGAATCTCACCTATGAGAATACTAATGGAACTAAATCTAATTGGTGGGGTGAGAGAGGAAGGTTGAATTTGGTTGCATTGTTTGGTCTAATCTTGTTTTTGTTTGATTCCTTCCACATTTGGCATGTGTATCACATCATATGTCTTTTAAAGAATTCTAATCAGGTTTGGGATCCGGGAAAGTGATAATCCAAACTTTGCACCATCTTGTATCATATTGTACATTTGTATATAGCTTTGTTTTTGGTTTTGGTTTTTTTCATGTTTTAGTTTTGGGATTGCATTTTGTTTTGGGTTTTAAGTTTTGTGTGTTGGTCCTTTGGACACTTTTGGTTTGTCTTGAAAAAAACGAGATGTCAACTTAAGTCCTTATGAATGTTGACTAAGACTAGGAGAATATGAAACATCGGAATTGTATTGCAGAAAGCTCCACGAGTATCGCAAACACATTAAAGAGTATCGTTTGGAACTTGTGATGCATGAAGTTGTCAGTTTTATACATTATGGCAAAGTAGGTGATATACTCCATCCACATTTCAAAAGGAGCAATGCATTCATATCTCACGTTACATTCCACATTGCATATACATTTCATCTCAGTTGCATCTTCATGTCATATACAATCATTGAAAAGGTGTCAAATCCTCTTAGGGTTATTACATAACATATATTAAAAGGATCCTAAGGTTGGGAACTGATGCCCGAACTATCTTGAACCAAGCACATTCTACGCATATTAAAGAGGATCTTGAGAAAAATGGTCAAAACCATACTTGGAAGAAAAGGTGAGGCGAAAGGAATATTTCGTGTATGTCCTATCATGCAACATAATCCTTAAAATAGTGGTTTTTACCACTCCCATAATGCTTAAAGCCTAAAATCAGAGTAGTAAGGATAGGGTTAAATCCTCATCGAACTTAGGTTGAGGATCCAATTCCCCAAAGCTCTGATTTGACCTTCATGGAGTAGTAAGGATAGGGTCTAATTCTCATCTCGCTTAGGTTGAGAATCCAATTCCCCAAAGCTTCTATTTTGCCCATTCAAGAACTTGAAATTCCAAAGCAAATATTTTTCATTTCTTTATTAATATTGGATTGGAAGGATCATACTACATGTCCCTTGCAAGGATGGGTAGTCATCCCCAAGGTCCAAGAAATCAAAAGTAGAGCCAAATCCTGGATTATGGGGTTGATCTCCACCGGGGCTATAGACGCCTGGCTGGCAATGGAGTATGCTCATGCATGGCAACATGTCTTGTCTAAAAGCAAGACCATTGACTGCTCAAACGGATAGGCTAGCCTGACAGTTTCATCCATAACAGGTTAAATCATTTTGTTCAAGATGAGGTAATAAACTCCAGATCAGAGTAGTAAGGATAGGGTTAAATCCCCATCTCGCTTAGGTTGGGAATCCTATTCCCCAAAGCTCCGATTTCACTTACACTTGCACATGGGTTCAAGATGGTAGTGACACATAACCAACTTTGGGATCTAGTAAATTAATTCAGTATACATATATTTGGTCCTAAGAGGGTTTGACAGTTTTAATATGTTTGTTCATGATACTAGAAGGTTTGAGCCTTTGCAAAGCAGGTTGTTATATCTCTAACATAGTTGTCATACATCAAATCCTACACAAATCATTCATAGCCTTGCATACGAATCATAAGTGAAACTGACAATGGAAAGTTGAACGAGTTTCAAACGATAGGGAATGAAGCACATTGCACACACCGAGCTGATGCTTAATAATTCTAATGCTTCATGTATTTCTCGTCTAGTTTTATTCTTGGGATATTTGCTGATGCTTGTATTTGAGTCTGTGTGTTTTCAGGTTGAGTTCTCACCGAAATGCTCAGGAGCATTTCCCAAAAGAGTCACCATTTGTTGTGGTTGCTCCACAACGTACCCCAAAATTGGGGACCCACATTTTTTTGCATGTTTTCCAAGAAGACCGAAGTGGCCCATATGCTAAAGATCAAAGAAAAAGCAAAATACCACAAGGAGAAAAAGTGTCGCGATATCGCGACATGTTGCAGTTTTGCGGTCCAAGGCAAAGGGAGAGAGCAAGGATGAAAAAGTGTCGCGATATCGCGACATGTTGCACCATCACGACAAAAAAGAAAAAGTGTCGCGATATCGCGACATGTTGCATCATCGCGGCCAAAGGAGGAAAAAGTGTCACGATATCGCGACATGTTGCAGTTTCACGGCCAAAAGAGAAAAAGTGTCGCAATATCGCGACATGTTGCACTTTCGCGGCCAAAAGAGAAAAAGTGTCACGATATCACGACATGTTGCGTTTTCACGGCCATACATGAAAAAGTGTCGTGATATCGCGACATGTTGCATTGTCATGGCCAAAAGAGAAAAAGTGTCACGATATCACGACATGTTGCATTTTAGCGACCAAACGAGAAAAGAAAGAGGAAGAAAGAAAAGTGTCACGATATCGCGACATGTTGCATTTTCGTGACCAAAGAAAAAGAAGGAAGAAAAGTGTCGCGATATCGCGACATGTTGCGTTTCGTGGCCAAACAAGAGAAAGTGTCGCGATATCATGACATGTTGCATTTTCACGGCCAAACAGAAAAGTGTCGCGATATCGCGACATGTTGCATTTCACGGCAAACAGAAAAGTGTCAATATCGTGACATGTTGCATTTCGCCAAAAAGGAAAATTCATATCGACATGTTGTGTTCGGCCAAAAGAGAAAAAGTGTCGCGATATCACGACATGTTGCATGGTCATGGCCAAAAGAGAAAAAGTGTCGTGATATCGTGACATGTTGCATGGTCGCAATCAAAAGAGAAAAAGTGTCGCGATATCGCGACATGTTGCATGGTTGCGGTCAAAAGAGAAAAAGTGTCACGATATCGTGACATGTTGCGTTTTCGCGATTCAAAGCAAAGAGAGAGAGCAAGAAAGAAAAAGTGTCGCGATATCGCGACATGTTATATTTTCACGGTGAAGGGCCACAAAATGGAAACCAAAGCACACGCATACAAGGGAAGGTGAAACGAACAGTCAGGGAAGGTGAAATGAACAACCATCGAAAAGTGAAACGAACCGTCATGGAAGGAGAAACAATTTTTTTAGAAGTTTAAATACGCCATTCAAAGAGGCCAAAAAGGGGTGGAAACCGCTGCAAGCAGAGTTGCAGAGTTGAAGGCGAGAAGGCCATTCTAGACCTGTTTGAGTTGTTTTTCTTCCACAGACTGGTTTGGGAAAACCAAAAATTTTGCTATTGTAAAATGACATATTTTTAATGCAGAAGTTTTCAGAAATTTGCATCTTGTGGGCAAGAAAGAAGGAGATTTTCTTTGCATGCTATGGATTTAATGTTTATTCTTTCATTTTTTCAGATTTCAAATTTATAGATAATGTTAATGCCATTTTTTTTGGGTTACATTAGGCGAATATTTGAAATCTGAATTTTATTTCGTACCCTAGGAACCAACACTTAGTCTATGGGGATTGTGCTTGTTTTGCAAGTCCAATAGGTTAGGTTGCATGCATGGAGACCTCACATCTTCGGTTTTGTCAGAATAGGATAGCATCATACTGAGTGCATTTTATTTTTAGTTTTTCTGCATTTCATTTTCATTTTCTGCATTTTATTTTTTTTCCAAAAATTTTAACTTATTTTAAATCTTCAGGCATTAAAATAAACATTTAAAAAATTCCAAAATCCAAAAAAACAATGAACAATCACTAAAGTTTCATGATGAAATAAACCAACATTGCCCCTTGTTTACAGTTACTTGCAATCACTAAGGTGTTCCAAGCATTTAAATTGAATATCTTTATTTGAGATTACTAATACACATATGCAAATGCTAATACAATGGAGACCTTGGAGAAGTTGTTTGTTTAACTTCTTTGCAAGAGGGGATTTGGAACCCAAATCCTAAAGGAGAGTGTACTTTCACAACTGGGTGAAAATACCACTCAACGGGTTGTTTATCACCAATAATTCATCGATGATACCCTTATATTGACTAAGACATCAGTGGTTGAGGATAAAATAATTAAATACATCCTACGACTCTACGAGGACGCTGCTGGTCAGAAAGTTAATTTTAGTAAAAGCAAGTTATATTTCTTGAACACCCCCATTCAGAGGTAAGGAAGGATTGCAAAAATTTTAGGGTGTGATATAGAAAACCTCCCCACTTTGTATCTTGGTCTCCCTCTTTTCATTGGTTCTCCAAGAGAGTCAATGTGGGATAGGGTTATTGAAAGAATTCAAAAAAAACTTGTTGGATGGAAAGGTCATCTTCTATCTCAAGTAGGAAAGCTGACCCTCACTAAGGCCTCTCTTTAGAGCATTCTAGTCTATTTCCTCTCCATTTTTAAATCCCTTATGAAGGTTTTCCAAAAAATTGAGAAACTTCAAAAAGAATTTTTATGGACTGGATCAGAGGAGAAAAAAATGATACACTTTGTAGGATGGACCAAAGTGTGCAGACCTAGGGAAAATGGGGGCTTAGGTCTGAGGAGAATTGCTCATATAAATTTAGCTTTACTAGCTAAGCAGGCGTGGCGTCACATTTTTGGTGAAGAAAATGAATGGACAACTATCATCAAATGAAAGTATCTTTAAAATATGGAATTTCTAAGTGACTCAGTTCCAAGCAGAGGTTTTGCTTTTTGGAAAGCAATTCTTAATTGTAAAGAAATCATCAATAAAGGTTTAAGATGGGTTTTAGGCAATGGTGAGAGGATAAATTTTTATAATTACAGGTGGGCTAAGGACGAACCACTGACGCAATATCCTAACTTAGCTCGAATAAGATATATCATAGAAGAACTCATTGGTAGAAAAGTCTTCGATTATATGGTTGAGGACAAAGGTAGAATGAAGTGGAAACAAATAAAAATTTAGGGATTTCAAGCAGAATCAAATGATCTTTGTAACATTCTTGGGCAATAGTTTATCCCTATGAGACCCAAGGAAGATCAAGTGACCTGGGCTCCTACGGAAAATGGGTAGTTCACTGTTAAATTAGCTTACAAGCTTCTGCTTGATGACGAGGATTTTGTCCTCCAAAAGGACTTAGTTTGGATAAAAAAATTAATTCCAAAAATTGCAATATTTTCATGGTTGGTTATCTAAGGAAGAATTCTAACCATTGATAATATGATGCGTAAAGGTATTTGTATCACTAATTGTTGTTATCTATGCAGGGCTAATTGGGAGACCATTTATCACATTTTTCTTGAGTGCCCTTTTTCCTTGACTATCCTAAGTGGGGTTTTTTAGGCCTTCAATATTTCATGGGTTAAACCAGCCATCATACTTGATTTGTTTTTCTAGTGGCCTTGCCCCTTTTCAAGCCAAATACTTAGATACATGTGGAAAATTTGTCTCAATCACTATCTTTGGCAAGTGTGGTTAGAAAGGAATAATGAGTCTATCCATGATCATCAAACTATCATTTCTAGGATCCTATCCTTTGCCAATGAGAATGTGAACCTTATCCCTTTTGATAGCTGTAAACCTCATCTATAGGAGACCATGATTGCTCAATATTTAAGCTTAACCTTGTTATATGAGTATGTGCTTGGGGTAGTCAACCCTAGAGCCAATGTTAAGTGGTCTCCACCTCCTAAGGGTTGGTTTAAGCTTAATTTTTATGGAGCAGCTAAGGACAATTCTGGAAGAGTAGGAGCTAGTGGCATTGTGCGAGATCATAATGGGAATATTATACTTGCATTTTTTGAATATTTGGGAATAAGGACGAACAACGAAGCTGAAGCTAGAGCTATGTGGAGAGGCCTTTAAATGACTCAAGACTTAGAAGACAATTTGATCATAGAAGGAGACTCTATGCATGTTATAAATCTCCTCAATAATTGGAAAACACCTCCTTGGAGGATTAAAACAATTGTTGAAGATGCTAGGATCCTTTTCTATGGAAGACAGGATAGAAAATCCCAACATGTCTTTCGAGAAGCTAACAAAATTGTTGATAAGCTGGCCAATTTGGGTGTCGATGGTGACAGACTTTTAAAATGGGAACACGGTGTCCTGAGTGAAGTAGATGAGCTTATTCAACAAGAATTCCAAGAATGATAGTCAAATTTACCAATAGGGAAGGCACTATAAGTTCGAAGGCTAGGAGTATTCCTGTCTCTTTTTTGAATTGGACTCACAATAAAAATTATTTGAGCTGTCAGTCTCCATGGATGCTACTTGGAAATACCATAAAGACTAATGGGTACAATCACATGTCAGATAACATGGCTCCTAGTCATCTTAGTAATTTGAGGTTGGTTGATAATCACGGGGAAGGAAATAAATGACAATATAAGACTTTGAACCAAAGCCACGTGGACCACCAGATAGCCACTGCCATAAATCTAGCTAGCAGGTTCACTTCTCCAAGGCTGATTGGCCAAGATAGTATGTGGTACCAAAGCATGTCATATACGGAAGAAAGCAATTACCAAAGAATTATTAAGAGTAACTGTCAATACAGATCTTGTGGGAGTTTTTTTTTAGTACTCTGCTATGTGTGTCTACAACTTTTTGTTTCTCCATTATCTCAAGGAAGGGATCTGTGTCTATTTATTTTTGTGTTTTCTTGGGTTATACCCAAAATGTTGTATGGGAAGTTTCTTTTTGATAATAGGCTATGTGCCTTACTGGATGTAATGGCTTTGGCGACATGTAGATTTTACATATATAGTATCATTAGTAAGGATATGTTCATCAACAACCCTGGGCTGATTTTTGTAAAAGGTTTTGGGTCAACCTATAAAAATCGATATTAATGCTATAGTATCTTATCTACCAAAAAAAAACTAGGATAGATCTTGATTTAAGAGTTCTTATGGGTGCAAAAATACCTCTAATGGGAAAATTAATTTGGAGATTGTACAAAGAGAGTTAAAAACAATGGGAAAGAATTATTCTACGTACATTAATCCCAATGACTCAAGTTTAATCTTTACTACGTTCTCACTACCAAATGGTTCTGCACTATGGAACAATTTAAAAAATCAATTAATCTAGTGATTAAAGGTCTAATATGGGTGGTGGGAACTAGATTTTTTTTCTATTTTGATGAATACATGGTGTGAGAAAGAGCCACTCAATCTAGATATTATTTTTAAACCATGGATGAGATTACTTCAAGATAAACATGGTGATAGGGCTTCAAAAATTATGTACAAGGATTAAGAAGGAAGATACAAATGGAAAGAAGATTTTTTTACAAGTATATTGAACATTGTTGCTAGGAGACAACTGAGTAAAAAGATAACAACAATGTTTATTCCAAGGGGAGCCAAATATAAGCTAATTTTGGATTTGAATAGCTCACGATATTACATAGGAAGAAGTAGATATAATGTAAAGAACCAAAAAAATAGGAATACCAAAATAATATGAGGAGATATTTGGGATAGCTTCAAAATTCCAAAATTCAAAATGTTTGCATGGCTAGTAGTTCATAGGATTTTTTTTTGTGGGATAAACTAATAAAAAGAAATTTTCATGGCCCCTCATATTGTGTTCTATGAAAAAGGATGAGGAGAGTATAGACCATCTCTTAGGAGATTTCTCAACTATCTAGAAACTATGGTAGTGGATTCTTAATATATTTTGTAAATACATGGTGATGAATAATTGAATTGAACTATGGTTAAAACAATGGTAGAGAAATTTTAAAAGTGAGGTGTTACACACAATCTAGTACATATCAAAAGATAGAATACTTTGGACTGTGTTGAGTGGAAATTTTGCCCAATTGCAAAATCACCATCACAATTAGGATTTTGATTAGAAAACCCTCTCTTGCAAAGAAATAGAAATTTCTCCAAGGTTCTTTTTACTTAATGTGTGCTTGTAATCTTGTGAAGATTTATCAAATAAGTGTTAGGAATACCTTAATGATTTGCAAATAACTGTTAACAAGGGACCTGTGTTGGTATTATTTTATTGCTATGCTAGTGATTGTTTATGAAACTTAAAAGAAAAAAGGAAAATGTGATTGGCCCTCATATGACCACAATGTAAAGCCTTAGTTCATTTTATCTTGAAGTATTTTAGGTAGATTTTATCTTCTTTTGGTTAAGCATATTTTAAACAAGTTTTATCTTGCATTATTAAACCCTGCTTTGAGCATAAAAGAGAAGACTAAAATCTATCACCAAGGTGTTGTAGGTGAGTTGGAGAGGAGAGGGCAATCCTCCAAGGGAGGTCCTAGGTTCAAATCTCCACCCTACAAAAAAGCTGATTTGGGTATCCAAAATCCAATTGATAATGTTAGTGCGGGCAGGTTTGGGTGCGACTATCGGGTGAATTTGATGGTGTAGAACCCCATGTTCGTGGTCTCTCAGACCAAGGCGGCCCACAAAGGGTTTTTCGCTTAAAAAAAAAAAGACTAAAATCTATCTTTTGAAATGCAAAGTTTTGAATATGGTTGGATTCATTTAATGTTGCTTTGTACATGAAAGTAAAATAATATACATGAATAAATTGGTAAATGAAATAGCCTGTGACATATCATAATATTTACCCCTCTTTGATGAAATTATGATTTTCATAAAGAGAATTCAATTTATTGCTTTAAATATAATAGCTTTGAAATGCCCTATAAATTACCTCCCTTTAATGAAATTATGATTTTCACAAAGGAAAGTTAATTTATTGCTTGCAAAATGAAATGCAAAGCTTGAAATTTGATTTACCTTCAAAATATGCAATTATTAGAGATTTTGAAATTACAAAATTTTTAATAAAAAACTTTAAATATTTTTTATAATTTCGAAATGGATTCAAAATTAAATCAAAACTATTCTAAATGAAGCGTTAAAGCTTATTCTCCACACCATTGCATCTATTTTTGGAATTTTAATTTTTTTTCGATTTTAATTTTAATTACCAAAGTTTTAAAAACTGCAAAAAGGGAAGGGTTAGAAAAATAAAATAAAATAAAATCTGGAAAATGGACCAGAATGTTGAAAACACTGAAAACAATGTTCTACTAGTATGATGCTACCCTATTCCTACAAAACCAAAGATATGAGAGTTTATGCATGTAATCTAGTTTATCTGAATCCGCATTTGCACAACCCACAATATCCTAGGTGCAAGCTTCTAAGGAAAATAAAATAAATTCCATGCTTTAAACATTCAATAATGCAACCATTAAAATGCATTTAACATCATCTTTAAGCCTATAGCATGAAACGAAAAAAATGAACAGTTAATCCGAACATGTAGAAAAATTCTCCTCCAACTTTGCTAACAAAGTACAATTTTTTGAAGTATTTGCATTAAGAAAAGTGATGTTTTGTTATATCCCTTTGCTCCTAAAAACATTAGCCCTCCTTTCGGCATTTGCATGAGTTTTAAAAACCTTCAATGTGGCCCTTCATTTCTTATTTCTTTTTTTTCTCTACGTATTCTTCCATAGCAAACACATCTTCATATTTTTTGAGTTTTGTTTCATAAAACTCCTACAAGTGTTCGTTCTTTATTTAAATAATGATTTTTGGTTTCACTTATATTATTGCCTTGGCTTGCTATAACTTTGTAATGTGTCCATCATGCTTTAATTACTTCCCCATTCAATGCTTTTTTTCAAACGTGTCTGCTCCTTTCACCTGACACTTATTTTCTTTCACAATCAAGCTTAACCTAGGTTCATAGCATACCTTGCCTATATTCTAACTTTTGACATACCCTAAAGACTCTATAGCCATAGAGTAAGAAATATGGTAAGGCATGAAAGATGATACGTTTGCTATGTTGACTGCATTCACCTAAAAATATAGGAATATATGACATATCTAAAACATTGGGTGAAACACCCAATTATGAAATCACCTACAATAAAATGGTTGCCTTATCACCCCTGTCAAATGTACTTTCTAAAGTCGCATCTTGTTATGGATGACATCCTACAATAACCCTAATATATCAAAATCTTACTTCTCACCGCCATCGATATCGCCACAATACCTCCTGGGTTGCTCATCATTCATTGTGTCACTATGTGTATATTTTCTTTACCAGGATCTAGACCATGTCTCATCCACATCATATCACTTTGGTCCTAGTCATTGTCTGCCCTGCGAGCTACTCCATTTATGCATCCTAGTAGGTATCGCAATCCATGATGATAATAGACCTGCATCTGGGTTTCCATAGCTAAATCATCTGGTATCCATCCACATAGCCATATTTCATCTATCAAAGTTCAAGTTTCCCACATGGTTATCCGAGTCTAACTTGTATCTAGGTCCATGCATCTAGTAGGTAGGTTTAGGGTGTCCATCTATGTGGTCTCTGGTGTCCCAAGCCTCATACTTCATAGATTTCATATTTGACCTATGGTGATGGTAATTGGATCTATGTTGTCTATGCTCATCGACTCAGCTTCGAGCTTTGATTCATTCATTTCAAACTTCACTATCTGATGACCGCATTGTTGTCATTTTCAATCTATGACATTCTTGGTTTTCTTTTTGTTGGATATCCATGTTCTAAAATCATCCCTACACAATACACATATTGACCTCCTATCTTGCCATATATGTCAGCCCAACAATGTCCAATGTTTTTATGTGGTACCTTCCTATATTGCTTTATGTCATAACCCACAGTGGGGCTAATACCTATCTAGACCCAAAAATGAAATTGAACAGTCAATCATTCCCTTGTATTAGAGCAAGCATTTCCATATGTGCACTTCATGGTAGTTGGAGGTCTTGCGTTGGTGATGCTGGTATAATCCCATACATGATTTAATTTCCTGATTATATTTTAGCACACAAACTCATTTGAGAGCATTTCACTCTTGTTTCCCGATGATGTTTGCACCCTATGTTGGTGGTATTATCCTCCAGTGATTCCACAATTTCATATTCAATTAGCATTCATCGTGCCCACAAGTGTCATGACCCTCCTAGATGGACTTTTGAAATGAAGAAACAATATATTTAAGAGTGATGCTTCAATACTCAATTTTTGTGTAATAAAGCAGTTATGCAATATTACTAGATAATGAAGAATATGTTACTATTAACAAATTTCCAATGTGTAGGATTAGATGCACTCGTAAGTGGAAGAATTTTATTTCTCCATTGAATACGAGGGTACTTGAGGTTGGAGGAAATTATGATATGACAGCTCAAAGGTAACAAAGATAGATTCTTTCATATAGGCATGCATTCGATTAGGGATAATCATCAATAAATAGCCACCTTGAGACCTAGATTGATGGCCTAGTAGCTATCGTAATTTCTTGGGGTAGATATAGGTGACTAAATTGATGGAAAGATCTCCCTCTTTGTTTGTCATCATATTTAATTGTCTTTTACTTCAACACTTCACCTCAGCAATGTGGAAATTTGGAATGATCAAATTTTCTTCATAGCTTTATGGATAAAAAGAATGTCTTGTTCTAGATAGCTATTCATTTAAATAAATGGCAGATTTATTTTAAAAAAATACTTTATTCTAGATAGCTATTCATTTCAATAAATAGTGGAATTATTAAAAAAAAATATGATTTATTCTAGATAGCTATTAATTTAAATTAATGGTGGATTTATTTTTAAAAAAATGCTTTATTCTAGATAGCTATTCATTTAAATAAATGGTAAATTTAATTAAATGATAAATAGATTTATTCTTGGAAAGAAATAATGTCTTATTATAGGTAGCCATTCATTTGAATAAATGGTGAATTTAAGTTATGATCAATAGACATATTCTTAAATAAAAATAATGTACCACTTTAAATAACCATTCCTTTGGGTAGTCTATGGATTATCCTTAATATATGAGTGGTCGAGCTTAAAATAAAGGAAAAAAAGCAATAAAAATCTATTTTGCCTTACCTCAAATTAGACGGGCCACCCGGAGCAAAGTCTAGCTAGCACAGAGGTATAGCTCCATTAACACAAGAATGGCTCTGCCAGAGTGAGGGGATGGTTCCCTCTACGTGAAGAGAAAATACCTAAATATTGGCCACACCATGAAAAGGTGGGAGGAAGGGATGTTTCCTCTACCACCTGACGAAGGGGTATGAAAGTAATGGTAATGGTTGGTGAATGAAAGTCAAGGAGAAATGGAGGGGTGCTAAGGTAAGGAAAAAAGAGAGCTAAAGAGAGGAGCAAGGGGAGATAAAAGCAAAGTATAGAAAATAAGGCACTAGGTGAACAAGGAGTGGTGCTCAAACTTGGCCCAGGTGACCAGCGAAAACCAATGGAACGGGTGACCAGGTTGGTATTACTTTATTTTTTTCTTATGTGGTAGCCAAACGTAGCTCACTATTGTTTGCCTTATATCTGACTATAGCTCATTGTTGTTTGCATTATAGATGAGCGTAGCTCATTTTTGTTTGCCTTATAGTCGAGTGTAGCTCACTGTTGTTTGCCTTATAGCTAAGCATAGCTTGCTACCTTGTTGTAGCTTTGTTATGGCTGAGTGTAGCTCACTGTCTTGTTGTAGCTCTATTATGGCCGAGTAAAGCTCACTATCACTGTTATGGCTAAGCATAAATCACTATCTTGTTGTAGCTCTATTATGGCTAAGCAAAGCTCACTACCATTGTTATGGCCTAGCATAGCTCACTACCATTGTTATGGCCTTGCATAGCTCACTACCTTGTTTTAGCTCTGTTATGGTTGAGCGTAGCTTACTGTATTGTTGTAGCTCTATTATGGTTGAGTAAAGCTCACTACCACTATTATAGCCAAGCATAGCTCACTACCTTGTTGTAGCTCTATTATGGTCGATGAAGCTTGTTGCTGCTGTTATGGCCAAGCGTAACTCACTACCTTGTTGTAGCTTTTTTATGGTTGAGCAAAACTTGCTACCATTTTTATGCCTGAGCATAGCTCGCTACCTTGTTTTAGAACTATTATGTTTGAGTGAAGCTCGCTATCACTGTTATTGTTGAGCGTAGCTTGTTGCCTTATTGTAGCTCTCTTATTGCCAAGCGAAGCTCACTACAACTATTATGGCTAAGCATATCTCATTGTCTTGTTGTAGCTCTATTATGGCTGAGCATAGCTTTTTACCTTTGTTATAAATGAGTGTAGCTCGTTTCCTTGTCATTATTTTTATGGCCAAGCGTAGCTCACTACCTTGTTATAGCTGAGCATAGCTCGTTGTTGTTGTGTGCCTGAAGTGAAGGGTTGTGTGCATAGCATAGTAGGTTAGAAGTATTATCTTGGTATACCTTAGGGTGGTAGGTAAGAAATCCCTTGCTAGCTCTAGTCGAGTAGGAAGCTCATCTTAAGGGATAAGGCCCCTTATAAGTAGATTTCTAATTTAGAATTTGTATTATGTTATGGTTCATTTTGTAAAATAAGGGTATGGGACCTTGCTTTATGAAATGGAATGGAATTTGTATTATGTTATGGTTCATTTTGTAAAATGAGGGTATGGGACCTTACTTTATGAAATGGAATGGAATTTGTATAATGTTATGGTTCATTTTGTAAAATGAGGGTATGGGACCTTACTTTATGAAATGGAATGGAATTTGTATTATGTTATGGTTCATTTTGTAAAATAAGGGTATGGGACCTTGCTTTATGAAATGGAATGGAATTTGTATTATGTTATGGTTCATTTTGTAAAATAAGGGTATGGGACCTTGCTTTATGAAATGGAATGGAAAATATATTATGTTATGGTTCATTTTGTAAAATGAGGGTATGGGACCTTGCTTTATGAAATGGAATGAAATCTGTATCACGTTATGGTTAATTTTGTAAAATGAGGGTATGGGACCTTGCTTTATGAAATCGAATGGAATTTGAAATGAGGGTATGGGACCTTGCTTTATGAAATGGAATGGAATTTGTATCATGTTATGGTTCATTTTGCAAAATGAGCGTATGGGACCTTGCTTTATGAAATGGAATGGAATTTATATTATGTTATGGTTTATTTTTTAAAATAAGGTTATGGATCCTTGCTTTATGAAATGGAATGGAAAATATATTATGTTATGGTTCATTTTGTAAAATGAGAGTGTGAGACCTTGCTTTATGAAATGGAATGGAAAATATATTATGTTATGGTTCATTTTGTAAAATGAAGGTATGGGATATTTCTTTATGAAATGGAATGGAAAATATATTATATTATGGTTCATTTTGTAAAATGAGGGTATGGGACCTTGCTTTATGAAATGATGAGAAATGTTTGGGGCACAAACTAAAATTTGGTTGCTTGATTTAAATAATATGAAAGAACCCAGTGCCTTAAACAATTAAGGGTATGGGACTTTAATTTTTTAAGAGAGGGTTAGATCATTTATTGCAAATAAAGCATAATGTGGGATGTATGGTAGGATGACTCTCAAAAGTGGGTGAGAGGGGTCATAGAGAGGGAAGCTCTATGATAATTGTAGACACCTAAAATACATCATGTTTAGGAGACTACCCATATGGACACATTCGTAGACCATATGAATCCTCTTGGATCTCTCCAAGAGCAAGCAATGGTCCTAACCACTCAAACAGGGTAGTTCTAGCCCATCCAGGCTTGGCCGCTCTCAAGCAGAGTGGCCACCACACCTGGCCGCTGAAGACTACAACGGCCACACCTAGCCATTGGACCTGATAGTGGCTAGCACCATGCACAGTATGGCCATGAAAATGGGCCCAGATCACGTAGTCTGACTGCACCTTTGCATTGTTTATGAGCAGATTTTGGTGAGGAACTCCCTGAGTTCCTCCTAACTACCCCTTCAATGCCAGTTTGTGACTGATGCTTCCCACTCGGGATGGTCAGTCGCATGAAATTTGGATTGAAGCTTCTCTAGGAAGCCAAGGTCTAGATATGAGAGAGGGAAGTCTACATATGGACTCTCCCACAAAGAGCAAAAGATCCATAATTTTTAGAGTTTATGCAATGAAGCCCTATCATATTGGAGAGCACATCTATGCGCCCTTGAGGAGCAATGAAGTGCTATCCGGATGAGGAGAGACTACACATCCACTATTCACATCCATTATTATTCATTACCATTCCATGTACTTGACACATCCGATGACCCTTGAACATCAATTTGAGCAGAGAACCTAGTGCTACAACCCTTGGAGCATGAGGAGAAAGGTCTATTTCATGGCCACTATCTTGGATAGTGGCCCATAGGCATAACCTAGGGTTTTGACATTAATTTTCTTTGTTCTAGCATTAGATTCAATTACTTTCTATTTCAACATTTATTTTCTAGCATAGATCTAATTTATTGTATGCATTTACATTATTATTTTCTGAGATATGCCCACATATTTCATTAGCTTTATTGCATTTAATCATAGTATGCTTATTTATCTTGCTTATCAGGTTTGATACTAACAACCTCATTCAAGGAGGCAGCCCGAACTACTAAGCATGCTTTGTTGTTTCCATGTATGTAGATCTATAGGTTTACAGGACCATATCAAGACATCCAGAGCATGAGATCCCTCCTAGATGAGAGAAGGAGAAGGAGGCATCTGTGAGCCCTCAGACAAGTTCGTGTGTGGGATCAAGAAGCCTACGAAAGTGCACCACCCCTTTGTGAGGGGATTTATTCCACCATTTGTGCCCCACTTGTAACTAATTGTATCAAAAACTAGGTATCCCTCAGAGGGATGAATATGTAACCATGGATTGGAAATATCAATAAAAAGCATATTTATTTATTTTTCTTATTTACGTGTCATTTGCATGCTCATTCCTTTCAATTTGATATAATAAATACATTGCAAGTCGGGTCAGTTGTAATGCGTGCTCCTCGAGGTCGCACAGATGGTGATCATGGTGGGACCCCCACTAGGTTTTGTTTTTCAATCAATTTATTGACATTCATAAGTTTTTCTATGTGCAGGTTTGGTTGCTCTGGTCGATAGTGACCCATAGGTCTTGGCCACTCTGGTCAATAGCAACTAGTTGATCTTAGCCACTCCTATAGTCAATGGCTAGAATCAGCCACTCTGGTCAATAGTGACCAACAACAAAGTGTAATAGAGGTAATAATTTCCATCATCAGAGCAGGATTTGAGGTTGGTTTCATCCTCTATTTTCTCTGTGTTTTCTATCTACAACTTTTTATTTCTAGAAATAGCAAGTGAAATCATAGTTTAATCAGGAAAATATAAAGAAAAATGGAAAAAGAAATTGCACTTGATGTTTCCTAGGACTTTCTTTAGTTTCTCTAGGCGCTTCTAGGAACAGTGGGCCTCTTCTTGTAAGGTCTACCCTAGTCTCCAGCATGCTAGGCTTCTATGTGTTTAGTTTGCTTGCATGTGGCCCAACTAGTGGCCCTTAATTCATAGAATAGAATGCATTCTTTGAAGATCATATAAGTTGAATACATGCATCTTTCTAAAATAAAACATCTTTTATCTTAGGCATATAGGAAAGATCATGCTTGCTTGGTGATGCATTTTATTTACATGCAAGGTTAAAAAGAACCCCACACACATCATGTTTCATCTTTAACATTAGTGGCATTGGGCTCTCACATCCAACCCATTGATCGAGACCAATAGTGGAGGTCATTACCACTTGTTTGGCTCATGAGGAAGAGTATCATTGGGACCTATATATGGCCAAGGCCAACCCAAGAACTATCCTAACCATGCAAAATAGCATGCACTCCTCCTTGAGGGGTGTATCACTACACATGGGGTGCTAGGTGAGGGTTGGTAGTACCTATGCTACCTCATCGAGTATGGATTTCATCACCATATTTGGATTGTGTGAGTATATAGGTGAAAACCTTTAAACATATAAGTATACCATCCAACAAGAATGAAACATGATGAGAGTTAGCTTATATATCCAATGAATCAAAACACACCAAATAGTTTAGGGAACACATAAATCCTTAAAAGAGATAAACATCTGCTTGTTTTTTTTGTGTGCTTTTGAATCTACCTAAGAAGATAACTCATAAGTCACCATGGTATACACATGGAGCAACCACCCTCGATCCAACACCGAGGGGGAAGCTAATGCTCCACACACTCACAGTCACACTAGCATTGAGCCGCCCACCCATAGTGTCATCGGATGAAGTTTGACAAGTCTTAGGGGTGACAACTCAACCCTTGGGGGACTCCTCAAGAAACCCTAGCAAGAGAGCCACATCCTGGTTCCTCATCACATAGACATGAGGAGGCCTCATGGCCTCTCTCATCACTCAGGCACATGGAGGCATCATGACCTCCTTCATCACATAGATATGAGGAGACCTCAAGGCCTTCCTCATCGCATAGACAAGTGGAGGCATCATGACCTCCCTCTTTACATTGACATGTAGAGGCATCATGACCTCCCTCATCACATAGACATGTGGAGGCTTCAAGACCTCCATCATCACATTGGCATGAGGAGGCATCAAGACCTCCATCATCATGTAGGCATGCAGGGGTTGCAAGACCCCAAGTTTCACATGATACACATAGGATAGATCAGCCCACTGAGGGGTAAGACCCTAGGGCTACACCTAGTCGTAGACCTAAGACATCCTATAGCCTCCCTATATATGGGAGGGTACCCTTGGACTATGAGCTCATTGGTGCCAATGGGACTCCATGGGATCAGCCATGGAGAACCCAACAACTTGATGAGTTGGATCGAGTTCCCTCGAGACCAGCTCCTAGAAGTATTGCTATCGAACATTCTGCTTTAGGAAGTTTGCATAGTATAGCTACTAGATGCACCAATGAACCAGGGGAAGCTTCAAAGTGACCCTGTAGCACATACACTACTTCAGATCATGGGGGTACTCAACCCATAACATAGTACACAGAGTAGGTCACCCTAGTGGACAAGGGCAAGCACACAACAGGAGCCTCCCTAAGGGGCCTAAGCATTAGAACTCCTCACACAGAGTTAGAAAGGCATGAACCTTTAGTAGTAGGTCGATCTGACTGAATACATAGGTTAGAGGAAGTGTTGCACATCGAGCGTGAGCATGTAGAAGCTCTTGAGCAAGAAGAGTGAAGGAAGAGGTACCTGCACCTACAAGAACAACACTCAAGAGAAGAAAGAGTTGAGTGCAAGGAGCTAGCAGAGAGGCTAGCTCAAACAGATGCACACATAGGTGGTGAGAGATACCGACATGAGAGACATGTCGATTCTCAGTAGGAGAGAAGCACTAGGTAAGGAAATGAATATGCTCACCACACTTCACAACATCAACAACACCTGGACCTCGAACAAACACAATTCAATGAGGAATGGGTAGGGATGGAAGACCAAGAATAGACATATCTTGAACCTCCATCCATGGTTATGGGAGATGAGTATAGATTCCCAAATCAGGCCAACATAGGGTTACCTCCCTTACCACCATGAGCAAACCTTCAGGAACATGAGATTATTTCCTCGAAGGTATACCAGACACTCATCGAGAGATTCAAGTCTCTTGAGAAGCAGGACATGGGTGGATAGAAGCTGACATTGAGCAAGATACACAACCAACCTCTGTGCCCCTCAGTCCCGAGTCCCGCATATCCTAGGCACTTTGAGATGCCTAGGCTAGACAAGTTTAAGGGTGAGGGAGATGCACAAGAACATGTGACCAACTTCATGAATGCATGCTTCCACCTTGAGAAGAATGATGCCTTGATGCTGAGGACATTCATCATGATGTTCTCGAGTATAGCAACTCAATGGTTCAACCAATTGCCCAAGCATAGCATCACCAATTTTGAGCAACTGGTGAATGCATTCCTTGAACGTTTCTCCTTCGATGCCAAGAAGAAGGTGAACCTATCTGATCTGGCCAACTTGAAATAGTATGATGATGAGCCAGTGATGGACTATGGGGATAGGTGGAGAAAAATCATGGTAAAACTATCATTCTCCATCCCCATAGAAGAGCTCATCTGAATGTTCATGAAGAGCTACACAAAGCACATCTCTCTGCTATTACAATTGTAGCAATATGAATCATTCAAAGAAGCCTTGGCTCAAGCCAAGCTTATTGAAGACATTAAGGTCGATGAGGGAGACCTCAAGCTCTACAACAAGAAAGAGTGGAGCAAGAACAATCAGAATAACAAGAATAAGCAGAAGTAGGCCAAGCCTACTCAGGTTAATCAAGTTGTATTGGCCACACCAAAGGAGGGGAATGGACAACAACCCCATAATTATCAGGCTCACCCCCACCAGCCAACTATGATCCTAAGAACAACCAGGGCTAGAACAAAGAATGTCATCCACCTCATTATTTCATACCTCTAAATGAATCGATGCAGTCAATATTTAATCATTTGAATGAGGCACAAAGGATAAGGTTTCTTGATATACAACTTCTTGACCCTAATCATCCCAAGCCAAAGGGATATAGGGAAGATCAATACTACCCATATCATAGGATACAGGGGCATGATATCAAGAACTACATCGGATTCAAGAATGTTGTACAAAACATGATTGAAAAGGGAGAGCTAAGAGTTGACAACCTGCTAGCTCTCGATAATAGAGATATGGGTATATTCAGGAACCCATTGCCCAATCATGAGGCCCCTAGAGATCAAGGCACCCAAGTCAACTAGGTCTGAGTCGAGCCACCTATTCAGGGATGCATTAGAATGGTTGAGTTAGTTAACATGGCAACCAAGAGTTAGAGATATGGGCAACCACAACCTCCAATGGCTCCCATTAATATCTTGGCTACACCTCGATAGAGACAGGTGCATGACAATCCTCTAGGTCCACCAACAAGACCTATGGTAACTATTCAGAGTAGACTAGAATAAAATCTACAAATGACTCCAGCCAAGTTATCCATTTACGAGCTCATACAATAGTCCCCTAGGCATAGGGAGACTCTAATGGAGATTTTGAGATCAATCGAGCTCCAGCCCTAGAACCCAGATGCATTCACACATTTTGTGGGGCAAGTGCAATAGTGCCAAGAGCCCATGATTCATTTTTATGATCATGAAATTAAGGTAGTCCCTACTACCTCAGTAGACCCACCTCTGCACATTATTGCATCAATCAATGACATACCATTCAAGCGGGTTCTGATCGATACAGGCTCATCGATCAACATCATCACTACCAAGGCTATAGGGCACTTGAAGATCCCTAAGTCCAACATTATCCCGACTTCCTACATGCTCAGGGCTTTCAATGATGCATTGTGCTCCACCATGGGCACAATCATTTTACCTATAAATGTAGGACATAAGACCATCCCCATGATGTGTCATGTGTTAGAAGGGGTGATGCAATATAACATCCTTCTAGGGCATCCCTGGATCAGGGACATGCAGTGCGTACCCTCAATCTTGCACCAATGCATCAAGTATGTGCATGAGGGACAAGTTCATGTGGTTCCATCCGATGAAGAGCCATTCAAGTACATGCATCAAGTCGACTTGCCGAGGGACTTTGTCCTTCCATCAATGCACTTGTACATAAGGCCTTCATCCCCAACCATGCAGCTAGGAAGCAAAAGCAAATCAGTGCGAGGTGACCCATCCACGTTGGCACCACCTCCTACATCCAAAGCTACTGGCACTTCTAAAAAGCCTTTGACATCTAAGGCAAAAGATAAATAGAAGCTGAAGGCACCCCTAGTGGAGGAAGGACCCAAGGAGCTTCCGACCATAGCAGCTATAGGAATCCCTACTCCCATGGAGGAGGAACATTCCCAAGAAATAGTCGAGGAGGTACCTCAACCTACCTCACCTACATCATCAACAACATCATCTACACCGTAGGTGATAGTTCACCTAGCCAACACAACACTAGGTGAATATCTTGTGCAGAACATGACTTTCACGCCAATTATTGAGTCTGCACAAGACATGGGATGACCAAGAGTCCCAAATCTTCCAGTAGGGATAGTGGTTCCCTTAGGGGTTCCACCCAACCAAACTAATTTCATATATGCTAGTCTAGATTATGCCCATACTACTCCTGATCTAGAAAGGGATGAGGATGAGCCATTCACCATGAATGTTCATTACTTGTCAAATCTTGAGTTTGCTCTGAAGTACTTTGAGTAGTGTCACTGGCAAGGCTATGGCCTAGGCCTATATGAGCAAGGGTGTCGACTACCATTTCAGCCATAGTACCAATTACCTACTGATAGGTGTGGTTTAGGCTATCAAATGTAGAGTCATGATGACTCTTTGGAAGCAGCCCTAGATAGGTTAAGCATCGGGTTCAGGGAGGACATCGATTGGAATCCCTATCAACCCCCTAGCAGAAACTACTTGGGTGATGGATGGGTGTCGATGGTCAATATCACACCACCTGATCAGTATCACCTTGAATCCTCTCTTGAAGCACCCCCATCAGGAGCCATCCTATGGGAGGAAGAGCCAATGCATGGATATGAGTGAGAGGAGTATGACTATGTCCCAAGTGAGGATGAAGATGAAGCTGGCCTAGCCTACCATGGGCCTTGGTATGTACAAAACCTTGCTTGGATAGGCCACACAGAGAGTGGCTACATCTCGAATGATGGTGGATACATGTCAAATGAGAGTGGCTATGAGTTAGAAGACTCAACTAAAGATGGCCTTCATAAGATATGCACACCAAATGGTAGGGCCCATAGTAAATGCTAATGGATTCTTCATAAGTGATGATGATTATGAAGATGAGACTGAAATGGCCTATCTTAGGCATCAGTAGGTAAGCCACCACCCATCCTAGTGGGCAAGAAATAATTAGGTTTCTTTATAAGCGATGATGACTTTGAGAATGAGGTCAAGAGATGGCTTACCTTGAGCATCACACTTACATCAAGTCAATCTACTTGTTGAAAGAGAAGCGTTACTTTGCACCATAGATCCTAACCTTCACTTCCTAGGGAGACCAATGAACCTAGATGCCATCCATCACATGGTCAACCTAGATCCCCCAATATTTAGAAAGCAACTGTTGCCTAATGATCCCATCATCTCATCTATCCATAGACTGGATCCTGAGATCCCTATGCCCCTAGAGCCTCATCGTGAGTATGGAGGGTGCATCCATTGATGTAGAGCTTCACCCGTGTGGTCTTGGAGATTTCATTCCATCCATCAACATGATCTCCATTGATTTGACCACTCCACTCCATGACCCAGTAGATCCTTCAAAACCATTGTGTCTTAATGTAGATGCTATTGATTGGGATCATGCTGATTCACCCCTAGAGCCTGAATATTTCTTCCCTAATGAAGAGATGCTACAACCATTTCATTTTGCATCAGGCTGCACACATGATGTCTATCACGCTGGTCTCGACCCTGAGTCAGTGGGAACTATAAATCCAGTAGATGACATTCATTTAATCCCCACTCCTCACCAGCTTGAGGAGGGGTCACATATGGCAATAGAGGAAACTTTTGAGGTGGACATCAGCAATGATCCTTCTCAACCAAAGAAAGTCAAGTTCGGAGAAAGCTTATCTCTAGAAGAACAAGCCATCATAATTCCTCTACTGAAAGAGAGACCAAATCTCTTTGCTTGGACCTACAAAGACATGTCGAGGCTAGATCCGAAATTGGTTGTCCACAACCTTTCGCTAGACCCCATGAAGAAATCGGTCAAGCAGAAGCTCAAAAATATGCATCCAACCATCGCTTTGATGGTTAAAAATGAGTTGCAAAAACTGTTGGATGTAGTCTTTATTGTTCCCATCGACTATCTAGAATGGGTATCAAACATGGTGCCCATAGGAAAACTTGATGGAAGAGTCTACATTTGCATGGATTTTAAGGATCTCAACAAGGCAACCCCAAAGGATTCATTCTCATTGCCCAACATAGATGCTCTTGTAGATGCAACTGCAGGTCATGAGATGCTCTCCCTAATGGATGGTTTTTCTGGTTACAATCAGATTCAGATTAAACCTGAAGACCAACATAAAACCATGTTCACCACTCCATGGGGGACATTCTATTACAAAGTGATGCCATTCGGCCTTAAAAATGTTGGTGCCACATATCAATGGGCTATGACATACATTTTCCATGACTACATGCACAAGATCTTGGAAGACTACATCGATGACTTACTAGCCAAGTCATTGCTATGAGAAGAGCATGTTGAGACCCTCAGAAAGGTCTTCGATCACCTGATTGAGCACAATGTCAGGTTGAACCCCAAGAAATGCGTCTTTGGCATAACTTCTGGAAAACTCTTGGGATTCATCATTTCTAAATGAGGCATCGAGGTAGACCCAACAAAGGTAAAGGCTATCTTGGAAATGGCCCCACCCACGAACATCAAAGAACTGAGAAGCTTATAAGGCAAAGTAGCATCCATAAAGTGATTTATCGCACAACTATCAGATAAATGTCGACCCATGAATCGATTTCTACACAAGGGGGTCCCATTCTAGTGGGACAAAGAATGTTAGCAAGCCTTTGCTAAAATCAAGGAGTACCTAGCAACACCGCCAGTCCTAGCTCCACCAAGGCCAGATGTGCCATTCTTGCTATATATATCCACTATCAATTTTTCTTTGGGCACCATGTTGGCTCAAAAGAATGTGCAAGACAAAGAACAAGTGATATATTACATCAGCCACACTTTGGTGAGCTACGAGATAGGATATGCATACGTAGAAAAGTTGTGCTTAGCAGTGGTCTTTGCAACCAAGAAATTGCACCACTACATGTTGAGCCATACGACATATGTAATATCCAAGCAAAATCCTTTGTAGTATATGATGAGCAAGACATATCATAATACACGTACTGCAAAGTGGATCATGCTATTGATAGAATTTGATTTGGAATTCATAAGCCAAAATTCCATCAAGGGATAAGTCATAGTTGATCAGCTGGCTGAGGTGCCTCTTCAGAATAGTAGGCCCCTCACCATAGAACTTCTTGATGATGCAGTCTTTGCACTATCAAAAGCACCCAAACTTGAAGAACTAGAAAATAAAGCTGACATGACTTTGTTCTTCGATGGTTCGAAGTGTGAGCAAGGAGGCAGTGCAGGGATTGTCTTTTTCATGCCACAAGGTGCTCCAATGCCCTTGTCATTCAAGCTAGACTTCCCTTGCACTAATAACAACACCGAATATGAGGCCCTAATATTGGGTCTCCAAACAACCATCACCATGAGAATCAAGAGGCTAAATATCTTTGGTGACTCCCTCCTCATAGTCAACCAGGTCAAGGGACTATTTCAATGTCGGGATCCAATCCTGAAAGCTTACAAGGAGCTTGTTGACACATATCTAGCCAAACTAGAGTGGTATGACATCGAGGCAATCCCTCATTCATCAAATATATTCGTAGACACCATGGCATCTCTGGGATCCTTGATCCCTCAGAATCCATCTACTGATTTCACTACCATTCATGTCAAAATGCTCTCACACTCAATGATCCAATATGAGGCTTTTGATAACAAGGAATCAGTCAACATGATTCATATAGAGCCAGACCATGACTGGTTCTGTAAAGCCAAAGACTTCTTAAAGAAGGCACCTTGGGGGTCCCTGATCTCGCAAGGTCCTATGGAGAATGGTACCACTATTCACCATAAGGTTGTTTCTCAATCTGCATTTATGCAAATCAAATTACAGGAGGAACAAGTCATCTTATCTATCGAGGTTGTAGCCTATCAGGATTGGCTATCCCAGTTACAAGACTTCCTTAGGCTTGGAATTGTCCCACAAGGACTATCGCATGCCGAAAGATGAGCATTCAAGAAAAAAGTGACAAGATATGTCTTGCTAGGAGGCATATTGTATCATCGAAGCTATGATGGAATCCTCCTACATTGCTTAGAGCCCCAAGAATCAGCTTGGGTGATTTTGCAAGCTCACGATGGTACATGCGGTGGCCACTTCAGCGACATGGCCATTGTCAAGTGCATCCTTCGAATGGGTTATTACTGGCCCACCATGGAGAAGGATTGTTGCAAGTATGTCAAGAAATGCGTTAAATTCTAGTAGCATGCAAATCTGATGCACTTGCCATCTCAGGCCTTACAGCCCATTCAGGTGGCTTGGCCATTTTCTCAGTGGGGTTTCGATCTGATTGGAAATATTTCTCCCCTATCTTTGGGCCGACACACGTTCATCTTAATGGCCACTGAGTACTTCACCAAATGGGTGGAAGCGGTCCCCTTAACCTCGATAATTGGTCCTCGGATTGCGGAGTTCATACTTCACAATATCATCTATCATTTTGGGGTACCCTTCAAGATAATCTCGGATAATGGTCCATCATTCAAAAATAAAAATGTGTGAGCTTTAATGACCAAATACAACATTCAACACAGTTTTGTGACACCATACTATCCACAGGCAAATGGGCAAGCAGAGGCCTCAAACAAGATAATAGTAGCCATCTTAAAGAAGATAGTGAAAGAAAATCATAAGGATTGGCATCTACAATTGCCCTTAGCATTATGGGCTTACAGGACTAGCGTACGGATGCCCACTAGGGCAACACCATTTTTGCTTGTATATGGCACTGAGGCCATTATGCCCTTAGAGTTGGAAATTCCAACATTGTGCATCGCATTGAAAGAGTTCATCAATGATGACACTATGTGACAAGCTCACCTGGATCAATTGACCCTTCTGGATGAATGTTACATCAATGCTCTTGAGCATCTTCATGTTTACCAGGATCGTCTAACATGAGCTTATAACAATAAAGTCCACTTGAGAGACTTTAAATTTGGGGATCTTGTGCTTAAAGAAAACCAATAGAACTCAAATCTGTCACCACATCTATGAGATAAATTTACGGCCAATTGGATAGGTCCCTATATCATCTCTGAGAAGATTGGGCCTGAGGCATATCTCCTAACAATGCTAGAGGGTGTTGAGGAGCTAGAGCCTCTCAACATCATTCATCTAAAGGTGTTTCACACATAAATCAACAAAATATCAAAAACATTCAAATAAATTTCAAAAACAATAAGAATCATAAAACCCAAATAAATCATAAAACATTAAAATAAAAAAACAAAAGGCTCTAAAGGAATGAACTTTGTCAATTAAAAATAGTAGCGTTAAATCAAAAAATCTCCAAAGGCATCTTAAATCCCTTTGGTCAACTCACAAAAAGCTCCAAAGGCATCTTAAAGCCCTTTGGTCAACTCACAAAAAGCTCCAAAGGCATCTTAAAGCCCTTTGGTCAACTCACAAAAATCTCCAAAGGCATCTTAAAGCCCTTTGGTCAAATCAAAAAATCCCCAAAGGCACCATAAGCCCTTTGGTCAACAGCAAAACATAAAAACACAAAAACAATTTAAAATCAAAAAGTTCAAAAACATTCATAATAATCAAAACTCAAAAACAATTGAAAGCATCAAAAATACAAAAACATTTGCATTCACATTTGCATCCATATAGTTGCATTGCATTAGGCATTTCCATCCATTGCATTTGCATTAAATAGATTGTGTTCACAATATTACAAATGACACCACATTTGTACATCAATCATGCATCTTCAAAATCCATCATCATCCATCACCCATGTGTGTAACTATGTTTTTCAACACAACCCCTCCTATTTCTATAAGGAATATACTAGGGTTTTTGGTCACTCAGCCATACCTAGTGGTTTTATCAAACTTTGTAGAAAGTTATCTTAGCTTTTAATAGGTGAGGTTTAGTTTTGATAGCACCTGGTATATTTCAAAATCCTATCACTAATCAAAACACTAAAATCCTAGTTGGAACAAGGGAAAGATGAATGTTACGAAGTGGTATTAGGTATCCTAAGGTGAAAAGTTTATCTTGCTCATCCCCCTGTGTGACCGGTTCAGAAATGCTGAGAATTGGCAAAAGGACAAGTTCATCCCTACCCAAAGAAATCCCTTTCTTTAATCAAAACAAGCAAAAATCCTCAACAAAGCAAAATTCAAAAACAAAATAAATAATGATTATCATCACTACATAAATCCCTTGCTCAAAAGAAAACAAAAATTCAAAATAAACAGTGGTTTTCATCACTAAGCATGAGCAAGTATCCCAAATAAATATGAAGAAAATAAGGGAGTATTGAACTTGAATCCCTAGAATTCTCAGCGTGAACGAGCCTTACGCACGATGATATGTCTATCACATTAGCATCTCGCTTTTGTATAGACCAATGTTTGCATGTGGAAGAGCTAGCTTTAGGTGTCCTATACCGCCTAGTGGTCTAATCCAACTGAGTCCAACTTAGGATCAGGATAAACATTTGAGGATCCCCAATACAGCAATGGGCTGAATGAATCCCGCCTGGCACTGGGGTATGCTTATGTTCTATCTAATATATTCATTTGCACACACAAGGATAATGAATATCTAGGTCTTCATAACGAAAAATTTATCCTTCAGAAGCTTTGTATGATCAGTATACAACTTTTGATGGAGCAACTAGGGTATTTGAGTCTCATGGAAAACCTCAAAAATTCCCTCATAGCAACAATTCATATCATCACTCACATCATCAACTTTCTTTAGGAGGTTTTGTTCATTAAAGGGCATCCATGAAATAGGATAGATACCGGATGAATGTCAACAATGATATTTAGACGACCACTGACTATTTTGTGCATATCTTTTAATGTATAGAAGCTAATCAAGAAAGTACATACATATCACATCATCTCACCTCACATTTGGATGTTTAAATGAGTAATTCTTATTATAAGAGTTATTATTTATTCATGATTTTTATACATTATGTGGTGTCATCCATTAGATTGTCAAAACCCATGTCACATCATACCATATGTTTTAAGTGATTAAAGCATACAGGTTCATTCACATTAGATCATCATCATAATGCATTACACACATTTCATTTATCATATCATCACAACATAAGTTAGATACATACAAATGAATCAAAATATAAACATGCATTTAACATAAGCATTGCATCCATATATGCATCCATCATCATCATCTAGATCATGCCATCCACGCATCATAAAGCATAAGTCATATAAACCACACCATATAGCATAAAATCATAAAGTAGTCCATCTACACATACACATCTAACATAATCACATCACATCATATCACATAAGATCATGATACTGCATCACATAAACATAAAAACATAATCATAAAAGATACACATAATGAGTCTCAAAGTCTAGATATCATATAAATGTGTGTCAAATAAGTACATGTAGGTACAAAAATTGCCATAAGGCTACAATCATGTAGGTCAGCTGACCTTACACTCAAAATAGTACAAGATGCCCAAAGGGCCATAGTGCTCAAGAGTGGCCTGCACCACTAGCATCACCTCTGCCCTCACTTCCCCCTCTAGGAGGCGGTATAGAACTGGCACCCCTAGTCCGCTCTATCTGGGTCCTAGTCCTGTGGCTCGATCGAGCTGATGACTACCCTGAGGTACTCTGGCTGGTCCTCTGTGACCCTCCTACCATAGGCCTCTCTGGTAGGTGGCCTCCTCGAAGCCTGACCTCATGCTCCAGTGCTAGGATATAGGATGCATCTAGGGTGCACTACTCCAAGTCCTCTGCTAAAAGCCCATGCAAACATCAGATCCCTGAGGTACTGCAATAGGTGGCACAATATATCCTTGAGAAGCACCCTCTCTAGCTAGTAAGTTGATCTATCCTATCTTGTAGTGTGGTCCACTCTACCTCAAGGTGTTGAACCTAAGCCCAAAACGTAGCAATGGTGGCATCCCTCTACTACACCTGAATCTAAGATGATCTGGAGCTCAGCCTCAACCTAGTGTAGCTAAGCCTAGAGAGGGGACTCCTGCTCCTCAAGAGCTAACTCCTCCTCCTCCTTAGGGAAACCTACTCCTCTACCACCTACTCCTCTACTCCCTACTACTCTACCTACCCCTAATCATCTATCTGAGCCCACACTCGGTGCCCATCCAGATCCTTGGCCTCTGCCTCATCCAAAGTCCACCCCAAGTGGCTGCCACCCTACCATAATTACGTACCCCACCAGTGGGTATACACCTCTATAACTCCAGCATCAACCACGCTAGGATCAATTGCAGGAGGGTCATCCTCCTCTAAAACTACTGTAACTCGAGGTGGTGGAAGGTTCTTCTATACAACAATCCGATGGTATACAATTGGCTCGAGAGGGACGTCCTACTAGATGTTGAACTATCTGAGCACCCTGGAATAATAGAAGAACTCTCTGATGCCATCCTTGTAGTTGATAACCCATCGATCGCATCGAGTCCAAGCTATGAAGCTAGCTGGGTCCTCCTAGGTAGGGCACTCGTGATAGGGCCTCTAGATGATGTTAGTGGCCTACAAACTGGTCAAAGAGGCCATGTAATGGGAAAGCTCCCCTACAAAAGGTCGACTCTTGCACTCCTCGAGCGCTCTAGGCCACTTGGATCCATAGCACTGGGTATCATCATCTACCGTAGTGATCTCCATAGGAAGTCCTGTTGGGTGATCCACCTTAATATGCTCCCATCCCCAGATCTGGAGGAGCAAGCTGCAAGTAATGCTGGCCCATCTATGGCATTGAATATGGTATAACTCATCATAGCACTATGCTAGTAGTGCACTCCCCCAAGCATAGATGATAGGTGCCTCACTATCAATCAAGTCTTGTACCATCACCAAGAGGTTCCATGGGAACCTCACTCTAGAGTAGTCAGGTATAAGGATGTTATAAATCACCATCAATAGGATAACATGCCTCTAGGAGAAGACATCCTCTTGGTACCATCGAGTAACAGAAATCCTGCTAGAATGAGTATCCCAAAAGGTAGCAATGGCATGTCTCCTGAAGACCCTAGTAAACACTACATCTCTAGCACTAGTGGGAGAAGAGACAATGGGCACTCCATCAAATGGGATCTGGAAGATCCTATAGATGTCCTTTGGAGTGATCGTCATCTCATCGGTAGGGAGATGGAAGGTATTAGTCCTAGATTCCCATCTGTGGGCCAGGGTAGTGAGGTAAGCCTGATCCGACATGATCATCGAAAGCCCAGTGACATACTAGAGCCTATGAGCATCAAGCCACTCCTAGTTCATGTCATCTAGGAGGGGCAAAAGGTCCACAAGTAGCTTCGGGTCTCAAGCCCGAGCAGATAAAATCTAGAGGTGCAAAATAAATCTAAATCAAATGCACTAACAAACTAATAAATGCATAAAACAAAAATGGTGCAAGATAATCTAAGATAAGCCTAAAGGAACAAACACAATGGCTAAAATGCACCTAAACATCCAAAAAAATCAAATACTACACTTCAAAACTCCAAAAAAATCAATTAAATTGATCAAAATTCAAAAATTAAGGAAATAAACCTAAGGCCTCCTGGCCGCTCCAGCCAGGATTGACCACGAAACGATCGCTAAAGACAACAATTGCCAATTTCCAATTGTCAAAAATTTAATCGTTGGATTTCAAACTAGTTGCTAATGACGATAGTGGCCAGCAACAGGCCAGGCTAACCGCTTTGGGTGGAAATGGCCAGTGGGCGACATGCCAATGACATTCCCCTATGATCAAAAATCACAAAAAAATTACAAAATTACTAAAACTAAACCTAGCCTAGACCTATTGATAGGTTTGGTTCATTGCCTATAGGTTTAGTGAGGTTCATTTACCACATTTCTTAATTAGGTTCATTTTACCAAATTAAATAAGCAAGCCAGGGTTTGGTAGAATACTCGTGAAGCTCTAGCTCCACCGTTGGTAGAAGCCTCTCCCTGCTTAGCCATATCACCTAAATAAACACATTTGCAAATTCAAAGCAACCAAAATAAGCATAAATACCAAAAAAATTTACATATATCAAAATCCAAAAACATCATAAAATCCAGTAAACACAAAATAAATCAAATAACAACAAAATTCCAATTGAGCCTCATATTCAGTTATTTGCTCTATACACTTGATGATTGCAGTGACTAGCACTCCATGCAATTTGGTGAGATGAGAAAATTACCATAAGGCCACTTGGGGTTCCCCCCCCGGCCCTAAAATAAAAAAAAAAAACCCCCCCCGGCCCGGGAGAAGGGGGCCCCGGGCCCCAAAAAACCCCCCGGAATTTTCCTTTTTTTTCCCCCCCGGGGGGGTGTCAAATTTTAACTAGCTGGGGAAATTAACAATCATAATCAAAGTCAACAAAATATCATCTCGATCATGTCAAGATTGCGTTCATCTTACGAATCATTGCCAACAACTATCATAAGCTTACCCTTTGCTAGGAAAAAGCAAATATGATAGTTAAGTTTGTAGCTCTCCTCCGATCGGACCAATAGTAGTCCCAAACCTACCTGATTGTGTTTGAGGTATGAGTGCAAACTTCCACAAATTTAAGCCTTCCATTCTATTGGAAGCAATGATTCTAGGATGCACGCCCTCCCGCATGACTGGGGCATCCAATGTTGATCAGATCAATGATCATCATCCAACCTACAATGTGACCCTAGGTGGTCTATTTTTTCTCCATGTTGTGTTTTCCCACAATGCATCCCAAAAAGGGGTATCTGTAGACACCTAAAATACATCATGTTTAGGAGACTACCCATATGGACACATTCATAGACCATATGAATCCTCTTGGATCTCTCCAAGAGCAAGCAGTGGTCCTAACCACTCAAATAGGGTAGTTCTAGCCCATCCAGGCTTGGCCACTCTCAAGCAGAGTGACCACCACACCTGGCCGTTGAAGACTACAACGGCCACACCTAGCCACTGGACCTGATAGCGGCTAGCACCATGCATAGTCTAGCCATGAAAATGGGCCCAGATCATGCAGTCTGACTACACCTTTGCATTGTTTATGGGCATATTTTGGTGAGGAACTCCCTGAGTTCCTCCTAACTGCCCCTTCAATGCCAGTTTGTGACTGATGCTTCCCACCCAGGATGGCCAATCACATGAGATTTGGATTGAAGCTTCTCTAGGAAGCCAAGGTCTAGATCTGGAAGAGAGGGAAGTCTACATATGGACTCTCCCACAAAGAGCAAAAGATCCATAATTTTTAGAGTTTATGCAGCAAAGCCCTATCAGATTGGAGAGTGCATCTATGAGCCCTTGAGGAGCAACGAAGTGTTATTCGGCTGAGGAGAGACTACGCATCCACTATTCACATCCATTATTATTCACCACCATTCCGTGTACTTGACACATCCGATGATCCTTGAACATCAATTTGAGTAGAGAACCTGGTGCTACAGCCCTTGGATTGTGAGGAGAAAGGTCTATTTCATGGTCGCTATCTTGGATAGTGGCCCATAGGCATAACCTAGGGTTTGACATTAGTTTCTTTTGTGCTAGCATTAGATTAGATCATTTTCTATTACAACAATTATTCCTAGCATAGATCTGATTTATTGTATGCATTTACATTATTGTTCTTTAAGACATGCCCACATATTTCATTAGATTTATTGCATTTAATCATAGTATGCTTATTTATCTTGCTTATCAGGTTTGATACTAACAACCTCATCCGGGGAGGCAGCCCGGACTACTAAGCGTGCTTTGTTGTTTCCATGTACATAGATCTACAGGTTTACAGGACCATATCAAGACATTCGGAGCATGAGATCCCTCCTGGATGAGAGAAGGAGAAGGAGACATCTGTGAGCCCTCAGACAAGTTCGTGTGCGGGATCGGGAAGCCTACGAAAGTGCACCTCCCCTTTATGAGGGGATTTATTCCACCATTTGTGCCCCGCTTGTAACTGATTGTATCAAAAATTGGGTATCCCTCAGAGGGACGAATATGTAACCATGGATTGGAAATATCAATAAAAATCATATTTATTTGTTTTTCTTATTTACGTGTCATTTGCATGCTCATTCCTTTCAATTTGATATAATAAATACATTGCAAGTTGGGTCGGTTGTGGTGCATGCTCCCCGAGGTCGCACAATAATATTATGTATTAAAATTTTGAATTACTTGGGTTAATTGTATCATTGCAATTTGGAAAATAAATGAGTAAATACATTAGAAGCATGTCTATCCAGATCCATGAGTGTCCCGATCCCCTACTATCCTCACTTGATCGATGGAAGAGCGAGAGGAACAAAGTCAGGAGATGGACTACTTTGCAAATTTGCTCTCTATCTTATTTCTTGCTTGATTATGCAGTAGATTAGATTTACAGGGATATTTCCCCAATGGATTATATGATCATTGTTTATTGTTATATTTTGTTATCCTTTCTGTTGAAATGCTATTTAATTGTTATCGCATGTTTTCCCTTTAATGAATATTTCATGATTATTTAAATTTGCTTGTTTTGTTAGATTTAGTATCTAGATTTCTCCTTGATATTCTTATGAGTTTCTAAAAAAAAAAAGAATTAAACTTTGTAAGTTCTAGGTGCATTTAGAGTATGACCTAAGGTCTTAAGACCCCCTTAGGGAGACAGGTTATCTAGGTTTAGAATTTTGTACCAAGAGTTAAGATAGCTTGTTAGAGGACGATATTGATAGCTTAACTTGCAATGCGTGTAGCATACCCACATATAATGGTTTTTATGTAGTATGGATATGTGTGTATACCTTCCAATGATTGAGGGTGGTAAGTCTAGCTCATCGAGAATGATGAGATGGATGGACTTACGTACATGACATGAGAATGGCCTACGTAGAATGAAATTATGTGAGGGGAATCTCATGTGGTATGGTTCTTGAGAAACTTAGGGGATATCAAACATTAATTTGGTCTAAGGTTGGGTAGCGATTTATGAATCCTTCTCCTTAATCAATATATATATATATATATATATATATATATATATATATATAGTATTTTCTTGTTTTTTTTTTTGTGGAATGTTACAACGGGTCCCTCATACTAGTCAGTGCAGTCTCCTTAGCATCCATGCTCATGTCTGGGATATAGTCCACATCACCTAGGTGGCACCAATACAATGCAACCTTACCGATTTTGTGTATGCTTTAGACATGATGCACATAACACGTTTGATTTGTAAAATGAAGTCGATGACTCCCCATGCCAACTAGTCAATGCTACCAAATGGCTTGTTCATCCATATCATTCGTCTCTACTACTATGGGGATGTCTACGGAGAATAATTTGTAAATCTGAATGGACCTAATATTTCCAATTCTCCATTGCCATGCGAGCATGTTATATTCCTTGTCTAGTCTAGGTAGGTCCATCTAGCTGCCATCTACATTTTTGTCTCATAGAATGCAATGGGTCTAGTCGTGGAGTCCACATCACTTATCCGAAGATAGAGTGCCATGTCACCTGGCCACATTGGCCCTACATCCTCCACATGATCCATCTAGTTCAACATGTGACCTATCTTGACTATGGGTAACCTGTACATATTAAATTTGATATTCAAACCAATTTTATAAATAGAAACACTAAACATTGATTCACATAAAAATCTACTTTAAATAAAAATGCTAAAAATCTACTTTAAATACATTCAAATGAAATGAAATTAATTCATTTATTTATTTTATTATTATCATTATTATTTTTAATTTTAAATATCATATATATATATATATATTTAATTTTTATTATTTCAAAACAATTCATTTTATTTTAATTTAATTTAATTTAAATATTTTAATTAATTTAATGTCAAACATTAAAATTAATCAAAACATCACCAAATAAAAACCATGAAACAAAACCAACCAACATGCTAGATACTTTCAAATGAAGACAAGAAGACACCACAAACTGAGGAACCTCGGAGTTCACATGGTGAGCTCATGGCTATGGTCCTATCAAACATGATTACTCAAAGACAACCAAAGTCATAAAAACCAAGCAAGCTTTGCTTTTGGCAAGAGGAATGAGTGAGTTGAGGTTTAGCGGGTGTAGCGGGAGTGAGGGTTTGAATTTTATGGGTAGGAATCTCAGCCAAGGCATTAGAGGTAGATCAGGTATGGAAGGGGTAGGTGGGAATCTCGAGCATGGATCAAGCGAGGATCTAGAGGAAGCCGGTTAGGCTATAGCATATTTGGGCGTGGGCATCACATAGGGGCCCGACCCTCCTCAGAAATATCCTGATAAAAAAGATACAAAGGAAAATGCGGGGCCCAAGAAGTGGTTGTCTTTTGCTAAGACTCAGAGAAAAAAGAAAGGATGTTCTCTCTCTCCCGCCCCTAGTTCTAGTAAATAGTAAAATTTCAGCCCCGACAAGTTCCATGAGCCCTTTTCTTTTAATGGAATAATTCTCCCTAGTAGGCAAGTTTTTGGGAGGTAGGCCGGACATGGAGACTATCAGGGCTTGGACGACAGGTAAATGGCGACCGATAGGCATCTTGGAGTTGGTAGCTCTAACTCGAGGGTTCTTCATTATCCGTTTTAACAATATGGATGATGCTAACTATATTTTAATAGGAGGTCATTGGTTTCTAGGCAAAAGGAGCCTTTTTATCAGATGATGGGGTGAATATTTCAACCCTAAAAAGAAAAATATTAACATTACCCCTATTTGGGTTTGTCTCCCAAGTCTACCTGCCTAGTTCTTCAATGAATATTGGCTGCAGGGCATAGCCAAAACTATAGGGGACCTGATCTCCATTGACCATGCGACCTTGGCCAGGACAAGGATGACTCATGCACGAATCTCCATAAATTCTAATTTGAATAATGAACTGCCAAGGTTTGTGGAGCTAGAGTATGGAGAATACTATATAAAACAGTCGATATAACATGAGAACAGATCGACATTCTATGCAGAATGTAAAAATCAAGGACATATATGCAATCGGTGCCCTAACTTGGCAATGAATAGAGAAAAGTAGAATCAGGGAATTTTAGACAGGAAATTTGAGGAGTTTCCCTGGCAAAGGTGATTTCAATCAGGAAAACTATGTCTACCAAAAAAATAAAAGAGATGGTGCAGGGTCTTAGCAAGACAAAGGAAAACAACAGGTTGTTGGCAACCAAAATACTTAGGTAAGTTCCAATCCTCTAGTTCCAAATAAATTTTCAATTCTATCCAATATAGGAGTAGGAGGATTATCAAAAGATATGGAAGCCTAGCACCTTCAGGCTAGCCTTTTTGACTCTCTCGAATCCCCATCCAAGTCAGGATCCTCAAACCCTAATGTTAAAATTATTGTAGTCCCTATAGGCATCACAAATACAAACCATAATGCATGATCTTTAGAATCCACATCCAAGTCAGGATCCTTAAACCCCAATGTTGGAAATACTTCAAGCCCAGTGGGCATCCCAAAGCCAAACCCTAATGCTGAATAACTTAGGAAAAAATTTGAGGCATTGGAAAATAAAAAATCTCATCTCCCTAACATCATCACTAGGAGCCAAGTGAATCCTACTAAGGGGCCATCCCTCAAACTAGGGAAATACAGGAAAAAAGGAGAATATTTGGATGTAGGGGTGGAGATATGTGAAACTCTTCAGACTAAGGAATATGGCAGTCCAGTTCTGCAACAAATTACCTCCCCTCAGTTTAGTCCTAAACAAACTAGGAGCAGTGTGAAGTCTCCTATAGATTTTGGTAGTAAAACAAGAAGAGGGAGAATATCAAATGTTGAGCATCAAAAAATTAAAACTGATAATGACATTGCCAATGGAAAACAGAGAACCTTGTTTCAACAAGTTATTCCGAGTTCTGAAGACAACAAATTAGGAAAACCCCCTCAAGGGAGGGGGAGAGGAAAAAATCCCAAAAAATCTAAATGAAGTTCTTCTCATGGAACGTGAGAGGCCTCAATGGCTTGCCCAAACACAGGGGTCAGTGGAATATGAAATCAAGTGAATCCAACTATTATCATGTTGTAAGAAACAAAAACTGATGGGATTTAGTAAAAAAAATAACAAAAAAAATCTGGAATCAAGGGGATATGGTTTGCAAATCATCTAGAGGAGCATCTGGAGGTCTTATGACTTTGTGGGATCCCCGGATAGTAGAAGGCACCATTATTTAGAAAGATTACAAGGTTCCTAGTATTTTATTTAAGGAAATAAACAACAATAGGTCATGGATCTTTTAAAATATTTATGCCCTGAATTCAATTCAAGGGAGAGCTCTACTATGGGAGTACTTAGGAAATCTGAGTGAAATCTACCATAATGTCCCCTGGATTCTGGCTGGGGATTTTAACACTCCTCTTTACCCTTCAGACAAAATGGGTGGAAATGGAACACCAATCAGGAGCATGGATGAGTTCAATGACTTTGTGAAATCCAACATGTTGATGGATGTAAAAATTAGAGTAGCGAATTATACTTGGAGCAATCAGCAGATAGGGTGTCATATCATTCAAGAAAGGCTTGATAGGTTTTTTCTATCAAAGGAGGCTACAAATTTGTTCGATGATTCTACCCTGCAAGCCCTTCCTAAAATTGCCTCTGATCATAATCCCATTTTGTTGGAGATCCCTAACTCTCTGTCCTTCAAGAAACATTTCATATTTCAATCTATGTGGATCAAACATTCCAGTTTCAGAGATAACTTAAGTTAGTGATGGCAGCAACCTATCAGGGGTAGTGCAGTTTTTAAACTTGTTGGAAAATTAAAGTTTGTTAAGGAAAAGGTTTGAACTTGGAACAAAGAGGTCTTTGGGAACATCTTTGAAAATTAAAAAATAGGTTGTTGAAATTCTAAATATAATTTATCAGAGGATCCAACATGGTGATGCTGATGAAACTACTAGGCAGGAGGAACGAACAAAACTAGTAGAGTTTCATAACATTTTGGCCTGTGAGGAAATCTATTGGAGGCAAAAATCAAGGGTTATTTGGTTGAAATATGGAGATTCAAATTACATGTTTTTTCATGTCACCATGCTTAGAAACAGAAGCAATAACAAGATAAATATTTTTAAAAAAGCATATGGTTCTATTACTCAAGACTTAACATAAATCAGAAAGGAGGCAGTAAATTATTTCAATTCTATCCTTGGTCAAGAATCGTAGTGCAATGAGGAGGCCAAAGATATTATCTTGCAATCCATTTCTAGCATAATAAATGAGGATATAAACCTTAAGATTATAACTCCCTTTTTTGATGAGGAAATTAAGGAAGCCTTGTTTAGCATGGAGCCAGACAAAGCCCCGGGACCCGACGGATTTCCCCCTCATTTCTATCAAGATTTTTGGGACATCATGAGGATGTAATTTTTGCTATTAGATAATTCAAAGTAAGCAATCATATCCCAAAATGTATCAACTCTACTTTTATTTCTCTAATTCCTAAGAAGCAAACCCCTGAATCTATGGTTGACTTCAGGTCAATCAGTCTGTGCAATGTTTCTTACAAGATCCTAACTAAAGCCATTGCAAATAGAATGAGAGATATTCTGTCCCACATCATAGATCCATGCCAAGGAAGCTCTGTCTAGGGCAGGTCAATCTTGGATGGAGTTATTATAGTTTATTAAGCTCTACACTTTTCTCATAAGACTAACAGGTCTATTTTTGTCCCCAAGCTTGATATGAACAAAGCATTTGACAAGCTAAATTTGGACATTCTGATTGCTATCCTCCTTAAGTTTGGTTTTCACCACAAATGGGTTAATTTGATCAAATAATGTATTTCTAAAGCATGGTTCTCTATTCTAGTTAATGAAATAAATGCTGGTTACTTTCACAGAGCAATTCGGCAGGGGGACCCTATCAGCCCCATGTTATTCATCATTGTGGCAGAAGCTTTAGGTAGAACCATAAAAAATGCTTGCAGTTCAAGGCTAATATTGGGAATCAAGGCAACATATCTCACTAGGGTTGTTTCTCACCAATAATTCATCGATGATACCCTTATATTGACTAAGGCATCAGTGGTTGAGGCTAAAATAATTAAATACATCCTACAACTCTACGAGGACGCTGCTGGTCAGAAAGTTAATTTCAGTAAAAGCAAGCTATATTTATTGAACACCCCCATTCAGAGGTAAGGAAGGATTGCAAAAATTTTAGGGTGTGATATAGCAAACCTCTACACTTCGTATCTTGGTCTCCCTCTTTTCATTGGTTCTCCGAGAGAGTCAATGTGGGACAGGGTTATTGAAAGAATTCAAAAAAACTTGCTGGATGGAAAGGTCATCTTCTATCTCAAGTAGGAAATTTGACCCTCACTAAGGCCTCTCTTTAGAGCATTCCAGTCTATTTCCTCTCCATTTTCAAAGCCCCTATGAAGGTTTTACAGAAAATTGAGAAACTCCAAAAAGAATTTTTATGGACTGGATCAGAGGAGAAAAAAAGGATACACCTTGTAGGATGGACCAAAGTGTGTAGACCCAGGGAAAATGGGGGCTTAGGTCTGAGGATAATTGCTCTTATAAATTTAGCTTTACTAGCTAAGCAGGCATGGCGTCTCATTTTTGGTGAAGAAAATGAATGGATAGCTATCATCAAACTAAAGTGTAGACACCAAAATCCAGCCACTTGTAAGTCATCTATACCTTCCTGCCAGCCACGTGTCAGTCATCCATCCTTCCCGCCATTATTTGGCCCAAATCCACACTTTCCCACCATTATTTGGCCCAATTTCACTTTTCCCACCATTTTTCATCCCCAAATTTATTTAAATTAATATTTATATATATTTTTTAATATTTTAATATATTTTAATATATATATAAATAAAGTTTAAGTGATTTAATTTGAGCCGTCCATCCTTCATTTAATCTCATCAGTCCATCCATCTTAATCCGTTTCACAACCTAGATTTATTCTCTACCCTTGGATCCACTTTAATCTTAGCCACACGTTCAAAGTGTCGTTAAAACCCTAAAGTGTGCCCTAAGAGTAGATTATAAATTGAGTCACCTTGATGGCTCAAACCCTATCTATCTCTTCGGCTAAACCTACCTATCTTTCCAATCTAAGTCTGGAGTTGGCTATTGTTGTTAATCCTGAGTCTTTTGAGTCTTCTACGACCCTAAGTCTGAACTAAACCCTTTCACCGCATCCATCGCCGTCGCCTGGTCTCACCGCGTTAACAGGAAAAGGTATAGATTCGTCTAAAGCAAGTAATCTTTCTTTATGTATTAATCTGTTGTTGAATTCTGCATTCTATTTATTTTTATTTCATAAATCTAGGGTTTTAGACTGTTTCTGAGGGCTCACATAGTGGAGCCCTCTTATTAGTTTCTAACTCTTTGATAATTTTAATGTGTGCAGGATTCTAGTGGTAGATCTGATTTGTTGATAGTGGAGTGGTCCGAGCCAAAGGATACAACGAAGCCCACTCATTCTGTTGAGGTTAAGGATACATTCTTCAGAGATGCCACCACATTGTGCCAGATAGGGTTTCGGAGAACCCTAGCACAAATTTTTAACTTTGTATCACAAAAAGGGTTACAGGCCCTGTTGTACTTAAAAGGAGTTTCTAAACTCCATTGATTAATAAAAATCATTCATTTTGTACAAATGTTCTGCATTCCTTTATTGTGATTTCTTTATTTCTATTTGGCGTTGTATCTTTAATCTACAAATGGTGATCACGGTGGGACCCCCTAGGGTTTCATGTTTTTAATACTTGCTTTACTGATCTATTCCTGTTTTTGTTTTATTTTGCAGGTTCCGGAAATCGTGAAATTCGTTGTTCCAGCAAACTAGGGTTTCTGAGGAGTTTGCGAAACATGCAGACGCAGCGAGCGGCGTCTGGAAGTTCGATCCAAAATGCAGAGGTGCGTTTCAACCTGTGCAGACTCCCTTGGGCGTTTGAAGGCAGTTTTACAGAAAAAGCGTAGGCTTCCAAAACATCCCCACCACCAGCATGGCCACTTATCCTAGTGAATTTCAGGCAGGTTCGCCTGCAGGTCTTTCACGTCCTTCTGCCATCTACCGCATGGCCATGCCCATGGAGGAAGACAATTCCTGTCATATTACCCACATTGATATGGCCCAAGTGAAAACTCACTTAAGATATGGCACTGGCTATGTCCTTGAGCCAATCCAAGATTCCCCTATGCAAGATTCTATTTTTTAGCAAGATATTGCATCAACCCTACCCATTGGTTTCACTCAGGTCTACACTAGCCCCATATTTGAGGCTAATGCTGTATCTTCTCAGCTGGCTTCATCTCCAACATATTTCCAGATGCTCAATTGTCCTCCTTTGGAGACAAATGTAGTGTCTTCCCGACCACTTTCTCCTCCATTTACCCGGGTGTACACCAATTCTCTCTATGAGGCTGGTGGAACCTCCTCTAGCCATGACCAATTTCAACTCTCTTCTTCCCAAACCATTTATGGTTTCACCCTACCTGGGCACGATCTCATGTTTCTTCCCATGTACCGCCTACTTCAGCCACCTTCATTGCCCCTCGCTACGCAGTCTCCTGTGACTACCATGGTAGCTTGCCCTCCACCTTCATCCAATCATCCCACATCCCTTGGGTTAGAAATTAATAAGGTTAGGGAGTACCTCGACAAGTTTCTTCAGCAACAATAGCAACAAAATGCCCAACCACCTGTCGTAGTAAATCCTACACCCCAACCAATTTCTACCCAGCCAACTTTTCTTAGCTCAGGCCCCACCTGGGTACCCCAATCTTTGGTGGTGTCCATTCCTACCCCACCTTTCTCCCAACCCAGTCTATTTCATCATCCACCCCAATAAACTTCTTTTCGGTATCATCCATACCAACAACCTGTCCATTCCACACCACCTAATCCAGGCAATTTCATCCCATCTCATCATTTTTCCACTCCTCCATTGCATCATCATAATCATCAAACGAATCAAAATTTTCATGAAGATTCTCGACTCCATGCTATGCAACAACAGATTGACAACCTTATGCTCAACATGCCTGGCTCATCTAGTCAGAAACCTATGCTAAGGTCGTTGATCAATCAACCAATTCATCCTTCGATACCTTCACCGCCATATCCGACTGATTTCACATTACCGAAGTTTGACAAATTTCGAGGAACTGAGGATCCTCATGAACATGTGAGCTCATTCATGCATGCCTACTTTAGAATCCAAAATAATGACGCTCTTATGCTCAGAAATTTTCCTCAGACATTAGGGGGAGATGTTGTACAATGGTACAATCATTTACCTCACCATAGCATTTATGCTTACGAGCAATTGATTAATCTATTTTTAGAACGATTCTCCCTAAATGTACAAAGGAAAGTCTCATTGTCCGACTTATACAAGCTCAAGCAACATGACGATGAGACTGTTTATGACTTTGGAAACCGTTGGAGGGCTATCATTAATAAATTGCCATTCTCCCTACCAATGGAGGAGTTAACCAAAATGTTCACCCAAAGTTGTCTAAAACCTATCTCTTGGTTACTCCAATTACAACAATACAGGACTTTTGAAGAGGCTTTGGCCCAAGCAAGTATCATAGAAGACATTAAAGTCCAAGAGGGTGTTTTAAAACCCCGTAGAAAAGAATGGCAACAAAAGGGCCAACAACGAAATAATAATTATGGCCAAAACAAACAAGCACGGGCTAATACGACCTCAAATGTTAACCAAGTTAATCAAGTGGTGGCGAGCCGACCCGTAATGGCTCAACAACAACAAGTAATGCAAAGTCAACCGCAACCAATTGCTTATCATGCGGTACCCGCCCCTCCTCAACCAGCTCACAATACTGAGCCAACCATGGAAACTCGACCTTGGCAAAAAAATCGTCCCAAGCGACAGTTCACACCTTTAGATGAACCATATGCGGTCATATTCAACAAGTTATATAGCACAAATCAGTTAACTTTACCTGAGTTTAAACCTTTAGAACCATCTAGGAGGGGGAAGTATTACAAGGAGTACCTATTTTGTCCTTATCATAGGCAAAATGGACACGATATCAATAATTGTACAGCTTTCAAACATGTGATCCAAGATCTTATTGAGATTGGAGCCATTAAATTGGATAGCCCCTTAGCCCAACAAAATCAAAATCTTGGTATATTTCAAACACCCCTTCCACATCGGGAGGAAGCTCCAACAACTTCAGGGGAGTAACTCAGGTAACTCCTCCTAATCAAGTCAACCATGTAAAACAATACCAAGGTTTTGTGGGTACTATTAACGTAGTAACCCGGGGTCAAAGGGCGAACCAACCAAATCGAGGTGAACCACAACCACTGTACAAACTCCCGATCCACCTCGGGTAACGGTGACCCAACGACGTGCTAGGACTTCTCAACAATCGCTAAATCATTCTACTCAACGCCAACAACCCATCATGTCATTGAGTAGCCGATTAACTACCGGTTTAAAAATGGCTTCGCCAAGTTATCGATCTATGACCTCATTCAACAATCTCCCCCGCATAGAGAGGCATTAATGGAAATATTAAAGTCAATCGAGCTTCAAACTCAAGATACTAATGCCTTCAACAACTTTGTGGGGAGTATTCAAACATGCATGGAGCCCTCCATCACTTTCTATGATTTTGAAATCAAACCTTTGTCAACGAAAGTATAGATCCTCCATTGCATATCATGGCCAAGATCGATCACAAGCCATTCAAGAGAGTCTTAATTGACACCGGTTCCTCAATCAATATCATTACAACATCGGCGTTGAGTCATCTAGAGTTGTCGCCATCCCTTATCACCAAGTCGACTTTTACTCTTAAAGCATTCAATGATGCTTTATCTTCCACGGTTGGCACGATTATCTTGCCCATTGAGGTAGGGGCCCAAACTTTGCATACCTTGTTTCACATCTTGGAAGGGTCCATGGCATACAATGTATTGCTTGGATGGCCTTGGCTTAGGGAGATGAGATGTGTCCCTTCTATATTGCATCAATGTATGAAGTATGTATATGAGGGACAGGTTCATTGTGTACCTACCGACACTCGAACCCTTCAAACGTTGCAACTATGTCTCAAATCCTTATGAGATTGTGTTGCCATCCACTCATCTTTTCTTGACCCCATCTACTTCTTCTATACCATCTTCTTCTAAAGCTCCCATTCTTGAGGAGCTACCCATCATATCGCAACCATCTTCCTCTTCCGCTATTCCATCTCATTCACCACTTTCTTCATCTCCTAATCTTCCTTCTTCTTCATCAGTGACCACATGCACATGTGGCCATGACCAATCATCTCTTTCCACGTCATTACCCCCTTCTTCTACACCTTCTTCAACATCACCTATTATTCCTCCATCTTCCCAACCATCACCAGCTGATGTTTCACAAGTCAGTGAAGCATCAACCCAACCAAATCCTTCCAATTCTTCTATCCCACATTCTTCTATTCCATCATCTAGTCCATCTCTCTCCCAAGTCAAGGTCCATCTCACTGATGCAGGTATTGGTGAGTATGCCATCCAAGATGTCCACATCACACCGTTCAATGTGCAAACAGTTAAAGATTTTGGTCGTCCACATGACCAACATTTATCCATTGGATCGGTTTATAACATGGGTTCTATGCCAAATTCCATTAATTTTGTATATGGGGGAATAGAGTCATCTTCTAGTCCTACCACCATACTAGAACCCAAGCATCCAGTCCCTGCCAATATCGAAAGGATGGAGGGTTTTCCCTCTCGCTATTTCCACAGACATAATTGGCAGCAATTTGGCCTAGGTCGATACGAGCAAGGGGTAACTGAACGCATCGATATGCCATATCAGAGACCCATCGAGCATTTTGGTGCGGGCTACCAACCACTTCCATCCCTTTCTTCTTTTGAACAAGCTTTTCAAAGCATTAATCTTAATTCAGAAGAAGAAATCCTCCACCCCGACGAATCCGAAGATGAAGCCTATGAAGAATTTGACGTCATGTCAAATGGTGATGAATCTAAAGAAGAGTCGGCGCCCATTGTTCCCCTCATTGAACAAGACGAGTTTTATCTCCAATTGTTCCCTCTCCAAGAGGCCATCTTTCGCTTGCTTCTTCCACAAGAACGAGGTGAACCACCCCCTCCGCCACATCCATAAGCCATAATCCAAACATGTATTATATGTATATACTAAAATAGTGGTTTTCACCACTACCAAAAAAAAAAAATCAGAAAATTCCCAAAAAAAAAAAAAAAATCAAAATATATAAAAATACTTTATTGCTTTATGTATGTGTGTAATAGTGGTTTTCACCACTGCAAAAAAAAAAAAAAAAAAAAAAAACTGAAAAATTATGTTGTTTTGCATTTCAGGTCTTCCGAGGTCTTCACCGGTTTTCCCTTCCATTCCGCCCATCCTTTCTTCCATAAGTCGACAATGAATTTTGAAGACTTATTCACCCCGCTCCATAATCCATATGATCCGGATAAGCCAATCCCGATCAACCCAAGCCTGATTGACATGGATCGGATTTCATCCCCTCCATCTATTTAGGAATTCATCCTTTCTGAGGAATTGTTAAGGGCTTCCGCCAACTACATTCCTCCTTCACCTCCACATTCACCTTCATCTTCTAAGCCAGAGGTCTTCCGAGCGAGACATAGACGAGAGCAAGGCACGGGAGCTTGATGACATTTTAGATGACATAAATCTGATCCCTACTCCCCATCGGCTTGAGGAAGGTTCCCACATGTCTATTGAAGAAACTATCGATGTAGACCTTAGTCCGAGACCAAGATGGCACCCAAATTGTGAAGCGGCTAAAAGTCTATCATCGGAGGAACAAGAGCAAATGATTGCTCTACTCAAGCGGAAGAAGGAGATATTTGCATGGTCTTACAAAGACATGCCGAGGCCTAGACCCTAATTTGGTTGTCCATAACCTCACCTTACAAAAAGATGCTAAACTCTGTCAAACGAAACTTAGGAAAATGCATCCTACCGTGGCCCTCATAGTTAAATCGGAGATTCAGAAACTTCTGGATGTTAAATTTGTCGTCCCGATTGATTATCCTGAGTGGCTTTCTAACATGGTACCCATTCGCAAGCCTAACGGGAGAATACGTGTTTGCACCGATTTTCGAGATCTAAATAAAGCGTGTCCTAAGGATGACTTTCCTCTTCCAAACATTGATACTCTTGTCGATACCTGCGCTGGTCATGAAATGCTTTCGTTCATGGATGGATTTTCGGGATACAACCGATTCGAATAAACCACGAAGATCAACACAAAACAACATTTACCACACCTTGGGGAACTTTTTGTTACGGGGTGATGCCCTTTGGCCTTAAGAACGCAGGTGCAACCTATCAACGAGCCATGACTTATATTTTCCATGATTATATGCATAAGATTATCGAAGATTATGTGGATGATTTATTGGCAAAATCTAAAACTCGACAAGAGCATTTTGATGTATTGGAAAAAGTTTTTGATAGACTTCTAGAGCATAAAGTAAGGTTGAACCCTAAGAAATGTGTCTTTGGTGTTACCTCAGGCAAACTCCTAGGTTTTATTATCTCTAAACGAGGTATTGAGGTGGACCCAAACAAGGTCAAAGCCATTATGGAAATGTGTCCCCCAACTAATTTGAAGGAGTTGCGTAGTTTGCAAGGAAAGATTAATTCAATCCGTCGCTTTATTGCACAACTTTCTGATAAATGTAGGCCATTTTGCCACCTACTACAAAAGGGGGTACAATTTTCATGGACAGATGAGTGTCAGAAAGCCTTTGATGACATCAAGCAGTACTTAGCGTCTCCGCCAGTCTTAGCTCCGCCTCGTCCAGGGGTCCCTTTCAATCTTTATATCTCAGACAACGGACTTTGCCTTAGGGACAATGCTTGCACAAAAGAATGAACAAAATCATGAGCAATCTGTCTATTATATTAGTCGAACATTGGTAAGCTATGAAACCCGATATGCTTATGTGGAAAAGTTGTGCTTAGCAGTGGTTTTTGCCACTAAGAAACTTCGTCATTATATGCTTAGCCATACAACATATGTCATAGCTAGAGAAAACCCTCTGCGTTATATGATGTCTCGCACTTATAATAACACTCGTACCGCTAAATGGATAATGTTGCTTACCGAATTCGATCTTGAATTCATTAGCCAAAAATCTGTTAAAGGTCAAGTTATAGCCGATCAACTTGCGGAAGCTCCACTACCTAGTGATCATCCTTTGATTATTGAGCTCCTAGATGATTCGGTATTTGCTATCACTGAACAAGAAGAGGACATCATTCCGGAGGAAGATGTTGACATCACGCTATTCTTTGATGGCTCTAAGTGCGCGAAAGGTCAAGGCGCTGGAGTTGTGTTTCATACACCTCAAGGGATTCCCATCCCTTTATCATTCAAACTAGACTTCCAATGCACCAATAATACGACAGAGTATGAAGCCTTAATTTTAGGTCTTCAATCAGCCATAGCTATGAGCATTAAGCGTATTCGGATATTTGGGGATTCTCAACTCGTGGTTAAACAAATTACAGGAGAATACCAAGCCAAAGAACCTACCATTAAGCTTTATCATGATGTAGCAATGAAGTTGCTCTCTAAGTTTGATTGGTATGAGATCACTAGTTTGCCTCGTTCGACTAATAGATTTGCGGATGCCATGGCCTCTCTTGGATCATTGATTCCAAAGGACTCCCTTGGAGAGGTACGACCCCTAATCATTTCCACAATCTCTAAGTCCTGCAATTGTCCGTGCTGAGTCTAAGGATGAAAAAGATGTTTGCTTTATCCATTCGGATCCATATGAGCCTTGGTCTAGTGAGATAGTAGCCTTCCTCAAGTTTGGAACACTCCCATCTGATTTGTCTCGAACTGCCCGTCGCTGCTTTAAGCAAAAGGCAGCTCATTTTGTTCTTTTGGGGGATGTGTTGTATAAACGTGGATATGATGGAGTACTCCTCCGTTGTCTAGAAGCAGGTGAAACACATAGAGCTATTGCTGAAGCCCATGATGGTACTTGTGGTGGTCATTTTAGTGGAATGGCCATTGCGAAGCGTATTTTACGTATGGGGTATTATTGGCCCACTATGGAACAAGATTGTTGCAAATATGTTAAACAATGTAAAAAGTGTCAAGAACACGCTAATTTAACCCATATACCATCACAAGTTTTATAGCCCATCCAAAGCCTTTGGCCCTTCTCACAATGGGGTCTCGATTTAATTGGCAAGATTTCACCTGCCTCTTCAGGACAGCATACTTTCATCATTACAGCCATCGAATACTTCACAAAGTGGGTTGAAGCTATTCCTCTAACCAGTACGACAGGTCCTAGAATTGTGGAGTTTATACTTCACCATATCATTTGTCGTTTTGGTATTCCCTCTAAAATTATTTCTGATAACGGCAAGTCTTTTAAGAATAAGGATGTTCGAGCTCTTTGCGAAAAGTATAATATCCAACATAGTTTCTCAACTCCTTACTACCCACAAGCCAATGGACAAGCTGAAGCTTCCAATAAGACCATAATTGCTATTCTTAAGAAACTTGTTAAAGAAAATCATAAAGATTGGCATACACAAATCCCCTTAGCATTATGGGCTTACAGAACAAGCATCAGAACTCCCATTGGGGCAACGCCATTTTCTTTGGTCTATGGAGCTGAAGCAATCATGCCTCTTGAGCTCGAGATCCCTTCCTTGCGAATTTCTTTGCAGGAATTTATCGATGATGATATTGCTAGACAAGCACGTCTTGATCAACTCACACTCATAGATGAAAAACGAATCAATGCTTTAGAGCATTTGCGAGTTTATCAAGACCGATTGAAACGTGCTTACAATGCCAAAGTTCATCTAAGAGAATTTCAAGTAGGGGATCTTGTCCTTAAAGAGAATCAACAAAACACCAATGCATTGCCGCATCTTCGAGATAAATTCGCGGCTAATTGGTTAGGTCCATATATGGTCACCTGAAAGAGTGGGTAATGGAACTTATAGACTTGCCAGTTTAGAGGGAGAGGAAGAACCCGAACCACTTAATGTTATACACTTGAGGGCATTCTACGCATAGTTTGAATTTTATATGTACATATATACATGGCTTGTACAAAAAAAAAACAAAAAAAAAAAAAACAAATAAAATAAAAAGAATTTGCATTTCATTGTTAGTTGCATACATCTCATTCAAAAACATTGCATTTCATGTGCATACATCTCATTGAAAACCATAACATTTCATTTTCAGCCATAGTTGCATATCATGTTAGAGACCATTCTATCTTTTGGATATAAAATTTGGTCAAGCAAAAGTCATGTTGCCTTAATCAGGGGCACCTTCATAAAATCCATCAAACCGAATTGTCATTCGTACACCCATTTTCCATTTGCACATATTTACATTGCCAAAATGTTTTGAGTCACTCAGCCATTCCTAGTGTTTTAAGCAAACTTTGAAATGCATGTCAAAGTTCTCTAGGGCCATATCACAAATTACACTAAATAAAATCTTGAGTATTGGGAAATGATTTCAAAAGCGGTCTTGAACCTATCACATTTTCACATCTTAAAAACATCTTGTGTCAAAGAGAGATAACACCATCCTTGGGTTGTGCCTTGAAGTGAAAAGGGTAATCCTCGTTTGTCCTATCATGCAAACATAGTCCATAAAACAGATGGTTCTTACCACTATCACAAGCAATCACAAAATATAAATATAAACAGAGTAGTAAGGATAGGGTAAAATTCTCATCATACTTCGGTTGAGAATCCGATTCCCCAAAGCTCTAAGGAAATGAACATTTTTCACACACCACTGATCCCAAATAAGTTGTAAGGATCGTACTACTTGTCCAGTCAGACGGATAGGTAGTCATCCCCAAGGCTTACAAAGGTCAAAAACAACATGGACTATGGAGTTAACCTTCACCGGGGCTATAGACGCTTGACTGGCAGTGGAGTATACTCATTGCGTGGCGACATGTCTCTCCTCAAAAAGAGACCTCTCGAATGCTCATACGGACAAACTAGATTCGGGGTCTTCTCATACGGACAAACTAGCTTCGGGGTTACCTAATTTATGCAAGATGAGGTTAATGAACACACTTGCACACACACAGGTTTTTGATTGCCTAGAGTCACTACCATGCTTCTGATTTGGTTAATGAACTCGCATGCACACACATTTGGTCCTAGTTGAATTAGGCAGTGTTAGTAAGTTTGTTTGATACCACTAGCATGTTTGAGTCTTTGTAAAACAGTCTTCCATATCAACCTCCATATCTTCCTCCATATCTTCTTCCATATCACCCTCCATATCTTCTTCCATATTCATGTCATTCCATACGTCATCCATTCACAAGCCACCAAGTTCGGTGCCCTTGATTAAACAATTATGATAACAGTTGGCTAAATCTAACTATCTAAAAGTATGAGTGCTTCTTAGTGCATATTTCATTTACTTAGTCTCGCATTAATCATCTATAAGTTTGCATTCCATTCCATCACATATGCATCAAAAACATTAAAACATATAAAAACATGCATCACAAAAACATAGGCATTCACACAAAAGAGAGTAAAACACCAAATAAATAAAAGCCATGTATATATATATGTATAAAGGTCAAGCTGTACAATGAATGCCAAAAGGCTACAATATACAATAGAGCACCAAGGCTCATAAAGAGTGCATCTAAGCACTAAGCTAACCATCAAAAGAGGACCCCTGAGACCTAGTAGGAGCCCTAGACCTAGTGGTGTGCCTAGACTCACTATGCCTAGAGACAGAGGAGGATGGAGGATCAGGCAACACAATGTGATGCCTAAACAATGTGTCCTCCAGAGCCTCAATGTAACGAGTCCTAGACCTAAGCCTAGCTATGTCTATCCCGTGCCGTCGCTCCCGCTCCGCTAGCTCTGCCTGGAGTCTCGTCACCCTGTCATCCTGGGGCACCCTGGTCACTCCATCCACGTCCAACCTCCACCCGCGCCCCCTCCACGGGCACCTTGAGGATGCGGTATACATCCTCAAGTGTCACCGTCATCTCTCCAGTCGGGAGCTGGAACGTCCCCCGATCTGGATCCCACCTCTCGGCCAAAGCCGAGAGGTACCCCTCATCCGCCCGAACTACCTCTAACCGGGCTGCCTCCGCTAGTCCCACTGCCTCCAATACCTCCCAGTCTTCCTGGGACAACGACCTCCTCATCCCCGAAATGATAGGGGAGAATCGGTGTCGTGCCTCTAACACCCTAAGCTGCAAAACAATAAAACAAAAATTTGTTACAAATTTTTCCGAAAAAAAAAAAAAAACACATAATAAGTACTTGCTTAAATGAACAACTACCTCAGCTGGCTGCACTGGCGCGTCCGCTCCCATCTCCGCCATAGCTCCCGCGTGCTTCAATCTCCCACACAACCTTTCACTCCACTTCACTCCACTCCCTCAGACGCACTTCTCTCAAGCTCGAACGCACAAATGAGCGAAATTCTCGTTGAAATTGTTTAAATAGCTGATTTTGGTGCCCTGAAACGTAGTTGGGCATTTCATGGCGGATTCAGACACAATCCTACGTCTGCAGAGCGCCTAAACACCGACGGGCGTCTCTGCCAACCACAAACGCAGACCGGCGTTTGGTGTCAGTATTGAATAAAGGAACAAAACCTACAAAATTGAAGCTTACCTCCTCCAAATTTCATCAAATTGCATTCATCCATTCTTCTTATCATAATAAAACATTTTGTGAAGGTTACAACAGTTTTGGACACAAATTTTGTCATTTCGCTCAAAAAGCGCATCATTCATCATTGTTTTACAAATTGGGTTAAAAATATTCAAAACCTTCACAAAATTAACCACATTCATCAATTCTTCTGATCTATCGTCAATTTCATTCTTCTTTCATCATGCATATTTTTGCCAAATCAAATTAAAGTAAACCTCGTATCTAGTGGTATATTCTATCACCTTGGCGATTGCAACGATTTGAATCCATGCAATTCGGTAAGAGGATTAAACCACCATAAGGACACTTACCATTTATCATCATCAATTATTTCACTTGTTTGAAAATTGGAAATCAATTTTGGGTATTCTACTTTTCAAGTGACCTCATACCAAGATTAATTTGCTCAACGAGTTGTCATTGATGGCCTAGTTCATGGGGCCTTAAACATGGACAATCTTTCATATCGTCATTATTTTAAGTCTTGCTAGAGATTGTGGCTACCTAGGTTGATTGGTTTCGACCCGAGGAATTATCCATACAGTCACTAGGAGCATCTCTGAGTTCTGGACTCTTTCATGCATCTTTCATCTCTGCATATCAATGGCACCAACAAGGCAATTTCATCAACAGTATGGATTCACACACAGGAGTTGGGGCATCCGTTATCAATTTCTAATTTTCCTATAGTGGAATTCATCTTACATGATCATGGAATTTACAGTTTGGCAAAAATCCCTTTATAACCGTTGGGGCAGAAAACGGTCCATCTTTCACATCACTCATATCGTCTTCAATCATATTCTTTTCTGGTTTGTACACCAACCCCTTTTCTGTTGGGACATAAATAGATGGTGCATGCACCAACCCTTTTTTTTCACCGTTGGGGCAAAAACGGTTCATTATCTTCCGAATTTCTTCCAATTGGCTTGTGAGAACCATTCTCGCTCGCCAATTGAGGGGGTAAGCTAAAATTTTTTAAATATTCTTTTATTCTTTGGTCTTCAAAGTTGTGCTTTAGTCTTGAGAGAGAGTTGCGTCTGATCCAGCTTTTCAGTGTCTTAAGTTTTTGTGCTACATTGTGTCTTCACACAAAGCAGCTCAAAAAGGGGCATCTGTAGACACCAAAATCCAGCCACTTGTAAGTCATCTATACCTTCCTGCCAGCCACGTGTCGGTCATCCATCCTTCCCGCCATTATTTGGCCCAAATCCACACTTTCCCACCATTATTTGGCCCAATTTCACTTTTCCCGCCATTTTTCATCCCCAAATTTATTTAAATTAATATTTATATATATATTTTAATATTTTAATATATTTTAATATATATATAAATAAAGTTTAAGTGATTTAATCTGAGCCGTCCATCCTTCATTTAATCTCATCCGTCCATCCATCTTAATCCGTTTCACAACCTAGATTTATTCTCTACCCTTGGATCCACTTTAATCTTAGCCACACGTTCAAAGTGTCGTTAAAACCCTAAAGTGTGCCCTAAGAGTAGATTATAAATTGAGTCACCTTGATGGCTCAAACCCTATCTATCTCTTCGGCTAAACCTACCTATCTTTCCAATCTAAGTCTGGAGTTGGCTATTGCTATTAATCCTGAGTCTTCTGAGTCTTCTACGGCCCTAAGTCTGAACTAAACCCTTTCGTCGCATCCATCGCCGTCGCCTGGTCTCGCCGCGTTAACAGGAAAAGGTATAGATTCGTCTAAAGCAAGTAATCTTTCTTTATGTATTAATATGTTGTTGAATTCTGCATTCTGTTTATTTTTATTTCATAAATCTAGGGTTTTAGACTGTTTCCGAGGGCTCACACAGTGGAGCCCTCTTATTAGTTTCTAACTCTTTGATAATTTTAATGTGTGCAGGATTCTAGTGGTAGATCTGATTTGTTGATAGCAGCTGCTTAAGCTGGAGTGGTCCGAGCCAAAGGATACAACGAAGCCCACTCATTCTATTGAGGTTAAGGATACATTCTTCAGAGATGCCACCACATTGTGCCAGCTAGGGTTTCGGAGAACCCTAGCACAAATTGTAACTTTGTATCACGAAAAGGGTTACAAGCCCTGTTGTACTTAAAAGGAGTTTCTAAACTCCATTGATTAATAAAAATCATTCATTTTGTACAACTGTTCTGCATTCCTTTATTGTTATTTCTTTATTTATGTTTGGCGTTGTATCTTTAATCTACATAAAGTATCTTCAAAATATGGAATTTCTAAGTGACTCAGTTCCAATCAAAGGTTCTGCTTTTTGGAAAGTAATTCTTAATTGTAAGGAAATCATCAAAAAATGTTTAAGATGGGTTTTAGGCAATGGTGAGAGGATAAATTACTGGAATGACAAGTGGGCTAAGGATTAACCACTGACGCAATATCCTAACTTAGCTTGAATCAAATATATCATAAAAGAACTCATTGGCAAAAAAGTCTCTGATTATATGGTTGAGGACAGAGGTATAATGAAGTGGAAATAAATAAGAATTCAGGAATTTCAAGCAAAATCAAATAATATTTGTAACATTCTCGGGAAAAATTTTATCCCCATGAGACCTAAAGAAGATCAAGTGACCTGGGCTCCTACGGAAAATAGGCAGTTCACTATTAAATCAGCTTACAAGCTTCTGCTTGATTATGAGGATTTTGTCCTCCAAAAGGACTTAGTTTGGATAAAAAATTTAATTCCAAAAATTACAGTCTTTTCATGGCTGCTTATCCAAGGAAGAATTCTAACCATTGATAATATGATGCGTAAAGGTATTTGTATCACTAATCATTGTTATCTATGCAGGGCTAATTGGGAGACCATTTATCACATTTTCCTTGAGTGCCCTTTTTCCTTGACTGTCCTAAGTGGGGCTTTTCAGGCCTTCAATATTTCATGGGTTAAACCAACCACTGTACTTGATTTGTTTGTCTAGTGGCCTTGCCCATTTTCAAGCCAAAGACTTAGATACATGTGGAAAATTTGTCTCAATCACTATCTTTGGCAGGTGTGGTTAGAAAGGAACCATAAAGTCTTTAATGAGTCTAACTATCATTGCTAGAATCCTATCCTTTGCCAATGAGAATGTGAACCTTATCCCTTTTGATAGTTGTAAACCTCATATACATGAGACCACGATTGCTCAATATTTAAGCTTAACATTGTTAGATGAGTCTATGCCTAGGGTAGTCAACCCCAGAGCCAATGTTAAGTGGTCTCCACATCCTACGGGTTGGTTTAAGCTTAATTTTGATGGAGTAGCTAAGGAAAATCCTGGAAGAGTAGGCACTGGTGGCATTGTGTGAGATCATAATGGGAATAAGATACTTGCATTTTCTAAATATTTGGGAACAAGGACGAACAACGAAGCTGAAGCTAGAGCTATGTGGAGAGGCCTTCAAATGTATCAAGACTTAGAAGGCAATTTGATCATAGAAGGAGACTATGCATGTTATAAATCTCCTCAATAATTGGAAAACACCTCCTTGGAGGATTAAAACAATTGTTGAAGAGGCTAGGATCCTTTTCCAAGGAAGACAGGATATAAAATCCCAACATGTCTTTCGAGAAGCTAACAAAATTGTTGATAAGCTAGCCAATTTGGGTGTTGATGGTGACAAACTTTTCAAATGGGAACACGGTATCCCGAGTGAAGTAAAGGAGCTTATTCAACAAGAATGCCAAGAATGATAGTCGAATTTACCAAAATGAAAGGCACTGTAAGTTCGAAGGCTAGAAGTATTCCCGTATCTTTTTTGAATTGGACTCACATTAAAAATTATCTGAGCTGTCAGTCTTTGTGGATGCTGCTTGGAAATACCACAAAGACTAATGGGGATAGTCACATGTCAGATAACATGGCTCCTAGTTGTCTTAGTAATTTGAGGTTGGTTGATAATCACAGGGAAGGAAAGAAATGACAATATAAGACTTTGAACCAAAGCCACATGGACCACCAGATAGCCACCGCCATAAATATAGCCAGCAGGTTCACTTCTCCAAGGCTGATTGGCTAAGATAGTATGTGGTACCAAAGCATGTCATATACAAAAGAAAACAATTACTAAATAATTATTAAGAGTAACTGTAAATACAGAGCTTGTGGGAGTTTTTTTTAGTACTATGTTGTGTCTGCATATTTTTGTTTCTCAATTATCTCAAGGAAGGGATCCGTGTTTTTTTTTTTTTGTAATTATGATGCATGTGTGTTTTCTCAGGGTATACCCAAAATGTTTTATGGGAAGTTTCTTTTTGATAACAGACTATGTGCCATATCGGATGTAATGGCTTTGGTAGCATGTAGATTTTACATATATAGGATCCTTAGTAAGGATATATTCATCAACAACCCTGGGCTGATTTTTGTAAAAGGTTTTGGGTCAACTTGTAAAACCCGGTATTAATGCTATAGTATCTTATCTACCAAAAAAAAAATGGTGGGTCCCCAAATTTTGGGGTTATTTGTGCAATGGCCAAAACAAATGGTGACTCTATTGGGAAATGCTCCTGATCATTTCGGGTGAAGAAACCAGTTTTGAAAACCAACGAACCAAAGGTCAAAAATACAAACCATCTAGCAACATCCATAAGGTGGGGTAGATAACTTCGAATGAAATACATGAACCGTTTGCTTTAGCATAAAGTGTGTGAAAGTGATTTCATTTTGCATGCTTGAAAATCATCCAGATTCCATCATCCACTTTGCCTTAGGCTATCAAGTATTGCTCCCAAAAAGAAATTTATATATAGAGCCCTACTACCAATCAGGAATCCATAGCCTCGGTATATTTTATCTAAATTACCCATGATTTAATTGATATTTTGCAATGTTTTTTTTTTAACAACGCCTTGCAAAAATTTATGCACCACATGGGTTAGAGAGTATTTGAAGTTAGGGATGGAGCATACTAGATTTTTTCCTTAATTTGAAAACCAAAATGACTTCATCCTTCAATATTTCAAAGCATGCCCTTTAATATGATGTGTTCGTTTGTAGCTTTAGCAAAATGATTCAGTATTTAAAAATTCATCATCTTAGTTCCAAAATATAGGAGTGGTTACTATACAATTTCATCCCATTATCTTTGATCCACATGATAGGCAATTAACCCTTCATGAAAAATGAACACAAAAAATGGTCAAAAGGCCATTAGTAGTGACCACAAAACATCACCTCAAATAGAGGGACCAACCCAAGACACACAACTCACAAAAAAAAACATGGAAACGAATCAACACCTAACATAATGCAAACTGACAAGAAATCAAAATGAAACCTCCCAAACCAAAAAGTATAAAAATCCAAAACTATATACAACAATGTACAAGGGTGATACAAAAAATTTGGACTATCACTTTCCTGGATCCCAAACATGATTAACACACTTTAAGAGACACATATCATTATAAGCATGCCAATCTCTACATATATCCAACCAAACTAATATTAGACCAAACAATATAACAACCCTCATTTTGCCTCTCTCACCCCACCAATTCGATTCCATGAAATTAATGATTCCATATTAAATATTTTATTCATTAAACTTGCAAGTGAATGTATGATTTTCAATTATCTTTTGCTTATTCAAAAAGGTGTAAATTTCAAAATCTGGTTCACCATTCCAATTTGAGTTCTCATCTTCATAAACAGATATAAGTTCTTTCAAAAAAGAAGTATTTCTAATTTTTTTTAAGAAAAGTCATTAACTACATCTTTAGGCCAATCATGCTTATGTAGTAACTTGCAAGCATGTAGGATACCTATTAAATGAGAATCGTCATATTTTTGTATCTTAGATTCAATTGTTAATTGTTGATGCACTTGCTTCAATAATTCAAGCATATCTACTTTTGTTTCATTTAAAAAAGCAATATTATTACCCATGTAGGAATAAATTAACTCAGATTCTTTGTCAATCGCAAATGGCATTTCATCATTGATAACCTTTGAATCCAAAAAATGATTAGGATAGCTTTCACTTGGAGCTCAAGAGATTGACCACAAAAGTTTGGATTCTACCTTTTGTACACTTTCATTTACCAATACTTGGTGAGTCAGTATGATTTATTCCTTCTCTTCATGGTCTTCATCATCATCATCATGTAGCACTTCTTCATCCATGACCTATTTATCAAAAACATAAAAATTAGGAACCCAATTAAAAATATGCCCATCCTTTTCAAACCTTAAATCTTGTTGGTCAAGGGATGTGTTAAATAACACATATCCATGATCAATTACTTGAGTTGTTTCAAATAAAGCAACCTTTTCATTTGGATCATCAATGATATTAATCCAAACCATTCAGATTCTAGAATTTTCTCTATTTGAGGTGGCATAGATATTATAGGTGTAGCCCAAAAATTCTTGCACTCATTTCCTCAAGGTTAATGGATCTGGGCCTTATAGGGGAATGGGAGAATGAATGGTTTAAACCTCAAAAGAGAGGTACTTAACTGTACCTTCTAAATGGTAATTTTTCAAAGAATTGGTTTAGGGTTCACCAAGAAATATTTTGTGGCAGTTTCCACACCTAGGTTTTGGGATTTGTTTTGATGTGTTCCTTTTATCAAATATCGCATACACCTAGTTTTGGCCAATATGCAACTACACTAACCTATATGCGAATTTGATTCAAATGCAAACAACAAGTAGCAAAAAATAAAATTCAGAGAGCCAATGAAATGCTTAAAAAGTGATTTCAAATCCTTACATGTATCTGGAAGTTTGATGAAGTTTATGATTTTTGAGTACAGTCTAGATCATACGCAATAGGTCCACAATATCATTCTACGATTAGAGACCAACTGTTTCGATTTTGCCAAAAACTTGTAGATTCATGGGTAGAGGGCAGAAAACAAAAAACAAAACATGCTATAGACTTTATTGAACAGATATTGGCTCCTATGAGATTTATTAAATGCAGTATTAATGGAAATTAACATGTATATGATCTGAAACTATGCAAATTATGCAATTAGATATGAATTTGGTGAACTCCAAGGATGATGATGTGCAAATACTGATCTAAATGAAGTAAAAAATGATAAATGTAAGGTAAAATGCAAATTGAGAGCTAGAAATATGTAAACCAGAGCTTGGGGTTGCCCCCAAGTGACCTGCAGTCAAGATCGTAGCCTACATAGCAAGATTGTATGTTGAACATGCTCAGTCATAGTATGATTACAATATAGTATCCTTTTTATATGCAACAATATCCTTCGATCCTACATGTAACAGTAGAATAACTAGGGCTAGATGCGAAATTATACGAATGTATTCTAAAATACCAGGGGGAATTCGAGGGAGGAAAGTTTGGTTAAATAGGCTCGGTAGAATAACCAGAATAGGGAGGTAAATAATTTTTTTTCAACTTCTTCTAAGCTGAGCAAGATAGAGTGAATCCAATACCGTATTTTACGCATGGTTACTCAAATAGGGATAAAATATGTTAAACTAAAATTTTCACTTTTCTAAGTTTGATTTTATGTTTCTAGGCGAGATCGTATTACGATCATCAATATCGTATTACGATCATAAAGATCGTATGCCGATCGTATTCTGAAATCATATTACGATTTCAGAGGTCGTACTATGATTTTGCTGATCATAGTATGATCTCGTCGACTAAGCTTGAATTTTGGGGTAATAAATGCAACAACTATTATTTTTCAATATTTTTATCTTTTTATGCAAACAAGTCAATTTTAAGGTGTTACAATTTTCCCCCTCTTTAGCATAGTTTCAGAAGAAATTTCGTTAAATAAGAGTGCGACACGCTTTATGAGTAGGGTTAAGGATAAGGGGTCAGCCCAAAAATATATTTATAAAATTAAGGTGAATTGTATTCGAATCCTAGTGAAATATGGAGAAGTATACATGGCGAATTGCATTTATTTATCTCCAAAAATTTTCAAACTGTGACAAATTGCATTAATTTATCTCCAAAAAATTTCAAAACGTGGTGAATTTTTCTATGTTGGGGGCCATGAATATTGGTTTGCAAAATATTAAGATGTATGAAAAACTTAAAAGCTTTAGGTCGACATGAAATAATTTTAGTTTTTATGCTTTATGATGATCGGTCTGAGACATGTATGACAATCGACTGCAGGCATGATGATTAGTTGCAGACATAATGACCAATGACATGCATGATGATTGATTGTAGGCATGATGATTGGTTGCAAGTAAACCAATTAGCTATAGAGATGATGATCAACTACAGACATGACAATCAGATGTAGACATGAATATCAGTTGTAGAGATGATGATCGATTTGCAGGTATGCTGATCAGCTATAGAAATGATGATCGACTGCATACATGAACGATCATCTATAGAGATGACAATTAGTTACAGGTATACTGATCGATTGTAGACATGATGATCGACTATAGGCATGACGATCAGTTGTAGGTATACTGATTGAGTGCAACTATATCGATCGACTGTAGAGCATGACGATTGATTGTAGATATGATTATGGGTGGCATGCATGATGATAGCTTATAGGCATGATGATCGGTTGTAGGTATACTGATTGGGTGCAACTATAACTATTGGTTGTAAGAATGCCGACCAATTGTATGTATGACAATCATCTATAGTTATATTGATCAATTTCAAGAATTATGATCGGTTGCAGATACGACGATCACTTGTAGGAATACCGATCAATTGCATATATGATGATCGACTGTAGGAATGCCGATTATGTGTAGATACGATGATCAGTGATAGGTATGATGATCGGTTGTAGGAATGTTGATCAAATGCAATCATGATGATTAGATGCAAGGATTTTGATCGAATGTAATCATGATGATCAAAAGTATGCATGTCGATCAGTTATAGGTATAACGATTGGTTGTAGGAATGTTGATCAGTTGCAAGTGTGTCGATTAGCTACAATAGTGTCGAGTACCCAACCGGTAGCAATGATGCATCTATACCATATGTCAACCATCCATGAAATGATTGCATGTAGAGGCCATGTTTCACCCATCCATGAGCTGATTGCATGTAGAAAAGTCTATATAAATGAATAACCAGTCATTTTTCACCTTTTCTATCATATTTTTAACTGTTTTCCTCTTGTTTTAACGTATTCTTAACCCTTTTCCTCCTGTTTTAACGTATTCCTAACCCTTTTCCTCTAGTTTTATCTTAGTTTTTAACTTTTCACCTTAATTTTTAAGTGATTTTTAACCCTTTTTCTCTATATCTTTTGATCCATACTCGTACACAATGAAATATCCCTATGGCCTCCCTTGTAACCCCTAGAATGTTTAAAATTAATTTTAAATACCTGGTTTACCCCCTTATTTCTAAAAATTTATCAACATTGGGTTACGACATGTCATGGGTCATGGACTCTCGTCTTCGAGGTCTAGTTTCAATACTGCAGTTCGACACGAACACAAAACTTCTGGAGAAGATCATTGCAGGTTATAATATTGATTCGGGCAAGGTAAATCTTGTCATCGACAATAAAAATGTTGTTCTTTCTTTCATAGCCCATGATATCACCAGATTGACAAAATTGCCCCATGCTGGTTGTGAGCCTATCACTTCAAAATACCAATTAACTAATGATGACAAACTCTACTTGGAGATCAACTTCAATGTGTAGTCGGATTATTTTCAAGGTATAACTATTTTTTTATTTAATTGAATTTAAATTCTAGTCACTAGTGTACAATTGTTGATTTTGTTTTTCTTGTAGTTACATCCACCAAGTCTAGAAGGGGTTTGACTGTACCAAAAATTGAAAACAAATTTCTTCGGGCATGTTGCAAATTCTTCCTTGCCAGAATTTTTCTTCAAGGAATGCTGATAGAAATTTTGATGTGGGACTTAGCATATTTGGTTCATTGTTTTGCACACCAATAATTTGACTAGTCTAGCTATGTCTCACATAGGATCAAATTCGAAATCGAGAACATGAAAACCCACGCTTCACCCTCGTGGATAGTTAGCAAATGAAATTATATTATTGATTTTTTATGAATCTTTTTATCATTTGCAGAACACTCAAGTACCAACATCTTGGCACTCAATCCTATCCAATGTAGCCATGACAGAACCGTAGGTGCAGGAAATTTTTTTTTAATATTTAAGTAAATTTTTTTATTTTTCATATGTTTGTATTTTTATAATTTTGACATTTTATACCAAACATAGAAAATGGCATCCTCTTCCTCTTCAAAGTGGGATGTTGTTGTCATAGGTTATAATCCAAAGGAATTAGGAGACTCTGAAACACCTGCGGAGGAAACAACACCACTGCTAAGGAGAAGATCAAGAAGGAAATGTAGAAGATCTAGTTATCCTGATCATCGACAACCTCCACCTATGGCTGCACGTCCACTGCCATTGGGCGTAGTTATGTAAGAGGTTTCATCTTTGGGGAGTAAGTTTTAATGGCTATCGAAGAAAAAGTTTTACAAAATTTTTACTATTTTTAATTAATTTTTTTCTTCAAATGTATAGCATGCCCACATTCCATTTGCAACAAAAACTACCCAAGATGTTTTTTCTTCTACCGATAAGTGTTATAACAAAATTTCCAACCAATTTTCATAATGTAATTTTTATGACTAGTTTTTATTTTCTACTTTCACAATTTTTTTACCTTCACAAATTTTATAACTAATTTTTATTTTTATGTTTTAAGTTTCCATACAACAATATCATCAACAAAATCAAAAGGCGATGCTTCCCCCTCCTCCACCATGCCAACCTCAAATACAAGGTCAATGCTTCCCAGTTGGAAAACACAATCTTCCATCTAGGCCACAGAGAGGAGCAAAACAACAAATTTCAGATAAAGAAGCATCAAAGACATTTTTAGGATTTGGTCGTATTTCTTTTGCTAATTTTAATTTTAAGGATATATCAAAAGCTTTTGGTGCTGGATTGGATGAGGTTCCAGTTGATAAATATTTCTTTTTGCAAGAGAACACACCCACTACTTTTCAAGTATCAAAATAGCTTCAAGATAAAGGAAATGGAGTAGAATGTTCAAGCAAATCTCCTCCCAGGGAAACAAACACCCGTCAGGCTCCTCCTCGACCAAAGGATAAAGGATTAAATATTTCAAAAAAATATTTAGTTTTTGATAACGTTGAATCTACCATTAAGGATTTACTACTTCCAGATATAAAAAAAATGAAAAAATGGAAGTATCAGGCCAAAGTGTTGATAAAGGAAATTAATGCCCGATACAATAATTTTTCAAAATGTGAAAAAAAATTGTTGTTGAAAATGAACCTGAAAATATGAAGGCTCTACTACAACAAGTAAAATTTGGCATTGTGAAGGTGAATACATCTCACACAGATGAAATTTTAAATTTTATGATGAACAAATTGGAGAACATAAATGATGATGTCCAAGCTTATTACAATGAATGGGAAAGTGATAAGAAAAATGTTGTTGTTGTTGTAGTTGTAAAGAATGTTGTTGAGGTTTGACTTTATCACTTTTGTGCTCAAAAATTTGTTGTTCTCTTTTTTAAAATGTAATTATTTGTTGATTAACTATTTTTACTTTTTGTAGGTAAAGTATGATAATATCAAGAAGCAGGTTAAAAACCTACAAGACTATCTCAGGATGGCAAATGAGTTCTTAAACGCTTCCATTACAATGAAAAAAAGAGCATAGGAAGTAGTTCGACAAAACAATAATTTGCAAAAAATCATTATCTGCAATGGATTGGATCTTAATATTATGCTAAATGAGAAGGGTAAATAAGTTCAAGGACCAACATCTAAAGATGTTGGCAAAGAAAAAAACACCCTTGTCGATGGATTGTAAAATTTTGAGAAGATCCTTGTCAAATTTGGAGCAATTGATAGTACTATTACCCAACACAAGGAAAGAGCCATTGGAATGTAGAATGTGAAAATCATGGAAGTAGTGGATGAGGAAAAAAGAGATGAACATGGGAAATATGAGGGAGGAGTCGTTGTTATGGAGACTGTGGAAGTCATTGAAAAGGCAAAAGGAGTGGTGGAAGGGGGAAAATATTCTGAAGCATGAAATTGAATTTCAAAATTTGATATTTCGAAAAGACCATTTTATGACATTTCATATGTTTTCATTTGAAAACAAGATACTTGCTTTTATGATTTTACTATTACACTATTTACTATTTATAATTGTGTGTTGTTTTCATCTCTTGCGTATTATGGTGTTTCAAATATGCTTGAGTTTACGTAGAATATATGTATGCATAGGTTTAGATTTACATGTTATTCAAAGTTATTCATGTTGTGATATAAAATGAGTATTATTTTGTGTATTCTACTATGTTGATATTTCAAATTTCAAATGAGTTTATGAAGGATATATCTATGCATGGGTTTAAATTTTTAGTTTATTCAAAGTAATTCTTGTTGTTGTATGGAAAAAGTGTTTTGAAAGAGAGTATTGTCATTTGTATTATGCTATATTGTTTTTATATTTCAAGTGAGTTTACGAAGGATATATCTATGCATAAGTTTCAATGTTTAGTGCATTCATAGTCATTCTAGTTGTTGTATAAAAATGTGTATGGTATTTTGTATTATGCTACATAGTTTTTATATTTCAAAGGATATATCGATGCATGGGTCACAATTTTCAATGCATTCATAGTCATTATATTTATATAAAAATGAATGAGGTAATTTATATTATGCTATATTGTTTTTATATTTCAAAGTGAGTTTACAATGGATATATCTATGAATGTGTTTAAATTTTCATTTTCTATATCTAGAGAAGTATACTACATGCATTTTTCATACATATGTAGAGAAATGTTTACTAGTTATGTATGCATACAAGGTTTATTCAATGACAAAGCATAAATAATAAAAAATCACTATATTTTGTCAACATATACAATTAGTTCAATAACATAGCATCATTACGTATACATGGTTTTCAAATTTTCAGCTTACACAAAGCTATAGCATAAATCATAAATTTTGAAAACATAGACAATCCATATCATTAAAAAGCAAACATGCATAATCAATGAGAATAGAATTATTATATGATTTTTTTCAAATCACTAAAATTTTACAACATATAAAATACAAAAAATCATTAGTAATATGAAATTTTTCAAATCATTGACATTTATAAATGATATCAAATATGGAAAATCATTTATAGTATGAATTTATTCAAATCACTAAAATTTTACAAAATTATTTCAAATCCTAAAAATCATAGATAATTTAAATTTGTCATATAATCATTGCAATTTTTACATTTTTGGAAGCTAATACAAAATTTATCGACTTCTCCAAAAGAACTGAGAATCATTTGTAAATTTTACATTTCCATAATATCATTATCACTCCAAGTTGGATCATTTTCATCATTATCAATAGTATTAGTGAGACCTCTTCTTTCTGCTAGGGACTTCCAATATGTCAACCCTCTATCATAAGGAAACTTACCCACCTCGTACGATGACACATACATTCTCAAATAATTTTCCAAATTTTTGTCCAACTTGTTATGAACTTTTGATTTAACAAAATATAATGCACTAAAAACCCTTTCATCTTCAATAGATCCCAAAATCATTGTCTTATATAATTCATATAAAATAAAGTATTCACTCATAGTTTCTTGTAAGACACTACTTTGATACAATTTTTTCCAGAAACGCGTGATTGAACCAGTCTCATGTGGATTTTTGAAATGTGCAATTTGATAATCCATTGTTATTCCAAAATTTATTGATTGTTGTCTTAAAATATTTTTGTTTAGAATACCATTGATTTCAATGCCATTTATTTCCACACTTTTAGAAAAATATGTCATAAGATTACCCATATATTTTACAAACAACTCACTTCTACTACTATGGTCACCACAAGGATTCCAAAATATAGGATTAACAACAGCCATGGCCTCAAGTGTCTCATATCTCTTAAAATGATCTCTTATTTCACTTTTTAATGCATTTGCAATTCTTTTCAATTTATTATTAGTGCTATCCAAAACCTCATCGAATCCGAAATGTGTAATGGGCACTTGTTCAACATCATTTGTTAGTATATCTAATCTCTTTTCAAAATGATATACAGGAATAAACTTTCCATGGACAACAATACAAATATTATCATTGATGTTGAAATTTAAAAAGCTATTCGAATAATTGACATTAACTAACATATTCTAACTATCAAACTTGGGATCCTAAAAGTATTTTTTGGATAAATAAATCTTGTCAATAATCATACATATTTTTTTTCTCATCCTCATGAAATCAACAATATAAATTGCCTTTTCCTATGCAAGTTTAATCAAAGAATTAATTTCTTGTAACATTGGTAGAATACCACATAATGTGAGAAGAGTTTCCAAGCTAGTCATATGAAAAAGCAAATATTTTGCCTTGTCAACATCCCTACGATGTGCATACATAAACCCAACCAAGGATTGATATTCTAAAAATACCCTTTTTGCAGGAAGAAACAATGAAATCCACTTGGTTTCCACATCTTTTAACATTTTTCTGCCTTTAGTTACACCTAGAGAAAACTATTGAAACTCTGCAAACCTTTTTGGACTGCATGAAAAGTATGAGTGTATTTTACGGATGAGTTCTTTTACTCTAGATACATTATCAAAATTGCTCACAATTTTGTATGCAAGATTCATTCGATGAGTCATGTAATGAATAGGAATCACATATGGGGTAATTTATGTCTGAAGCCTAACACAATGACCATTCCTATGTCCTTGCATTTTAGCCACACCATTAGCTCCAACACAAATTAACTTTGTGGCAATTTACTTTTCATCCATTCTCATAATATCCTTTAAATTGGTTACAACAATATTATAAATGTTTTCTACATTACAATTTTCAATCATCTTATGTAGTGCTAGTAAATGAGGTTGTCTCAAATGATTTTTCAATGTGTAAACATGTATGCAAATCCAATATGCGTTGTAAAAAGCTATTACCTCATCAATGTAAAGTGAAATAAATTTGGCTTGTTTCACATTCTCTCTCAGGTCTTCCTTCTCAACCAGCGATAGACATTTTACCATTTTCCAACCACTTCAATCTGACAAATGTGAAATGGTAAGGTTTTGTACATAGGCTAGTTGAAGTATTTCCTTAAAATCAGAAAAATCAAACATGGTTCGATCTCTTTTTAGAATACTGTATACAATAGCAAACTACAATTTCTTTGAGGCTAATACATTCTTATTAATTTTTTAAAATTGTGCCTCGATTGTTCCACCCTTCTCAATGAGAGTTTATTTTTGTTTCATTAATTTTTCATATTCAAGTGCATATCTCACATGCACACATTCTTATGCATCATTCCACCTATGAAATCTGTTAATTGTTCCATCACTTCATATTTATTTGATGTAAATTTTCCCATAGTGTTTTTCTATTGTGTCTTTCTTATTTTGCAATAAATGATCCTTTCCAAGCTTCAATGTATAAATAATGCATTTACACACATTCAATTTCTCATATCGCTCAATAAAGGGGTATAACCATACCCATTCATTTTTAAAATCCCTTCCAATTGTCCATTCACTTATATTTTGACATTTAGATTTTTGACTACAAGATTCCCTAGAGGTTTGCAATTTAATTGTACTATATTTTTTGGTTGATGTGTCTGAATTTAAAATATCTTGAAGTGGTTTTTGAATGTCGTTATTAGGAAAATTATCATGTGGTCCCATCTCATCTTCTAGAATATCTTCGAGTGAATGCACATCAGGGTCGACAATATTTACTACATTCAATGTTTGGTGTTCTCTATCATGTTTTGAAGTAAAAAAAGTACTATTTTAAATAATTAACATAATACAATTTTACAAAGCATTTAAAAAGAGGTAGATAAGCAAACAACCATTTATTTATTAATAAAGAAATGTTTTATATTTAAGAACATAAATATTAAAAATTTGGTGATAAAAGGTGTTTGTACCTATATGTTGTGTAGAATATGTGGAGATTGATGCCTCATTGCATTTTGATATTTATGTAAAATATTTTAGAATTGTCTTTTTACAAGAATATTGGCCTCCCTTCTTTCCATATTTAGTAGGTTACATTGTATCTTTAAAGAAAAAACCTTCAGATGTTAGGAAATGTATATGAAATTAAAGGAAAATAGTAGACATCTCTCAAGACGAACCTACGTTGCCCTATAGAATGACATGTGAAATACAAGAAGTAGTCTGACAAGAAAATGCAACTAAAACACAACATGACATGGATACTTATCAACCATAGTTGCAGATAGTGCTTCTACACTGCCTATGAAACATACTCTAAGAGACAAGAAGAAATCTCTGATAAGAGAAATGCTCATGAAACACAACCAGATGACATTCATAGTTGTCTATCATATTTGCATATAATTCACCTATAGTGACTATGAAACTGAAGAAAAAGAGCTTTGGATAAAATAATAATGAAAGAAGAATACTCTATCGATTTCTAGTCGTGAATCCTTTGTAACCGATCAGCTTAGGCTGATTAATGCTTCTCTACAAACTTGTGATGACAGATACTACTCTATAACCAATCGGCTTATACCGAATGACACTTCTACAATCGATAGACTAATGATGACCGACACTTCTCTATAATTGATAGACTAATACTGATTGACATATCACTACAACCAATAGACTAATGTTGATTGACACCTCAACCGATAGACAAATGTTGATTGACAATCCTTACAATTGATAGACAAATGCCGATCAACACCTTTGCAATTGATCAACACCTCTGCAACCGATCAACACCCCTACAATCGATCGACACCACTAAAACTGATCACCTCTACAACCGATTGAAATCTCTAAATCCAATAGATGAATGACAATCGACACCTCTACAATCGATCGATTAATGCCAATAGAAACATACCTACAACCAATAGTGTAATACCGATTGACACCTTTGCAAATGACAGACACTACTCTATAATTGATCATCTTATACTGACAGAAATGGCTCTACAATCAATCGGCTTATACCGACAGATAGTCTCTACAACAGATCATCTTATGTCGATAGATAGTGTTCTGCAACCGATCAACTTATGCTGATAGACATGACTATGCAATTGATTAGCCTATGCTGATAGACATGGCTCTACAACTAATCGGCTTATGCTAATCATCTTGCACCAATTGAAACTCCTCTACAACCACTCAACTTATTTCAACAAATACTCCTCTGCAACCTTTTCAAGTGTTTCATTATTTTGGAGCTATTTTCGAGTTAGACTATTTTAGATGTATGTTTATTGGTATCCACAATAGTATATATACGGGTAGTATGTGAGGCGATTTGGGTGGGAAAAATAAAATAATTTATAATTTCAAGGCGAATTGGGTGGAAAAATCAAAATCATTTATAATGTGAGGTCAACGAATAAAAATAAAAATATTTTAATTATTATCAACGATGGGTGAATTTACCCCAAAAAACTTCCACCTTGTAAATTGTGGGCGAATGGACCCTAGTGAAAGGATCCAAAATTAGCCAATTTAAAATCTTGAAAATCCCAAATAGAGCCAATTTATGATATTTCATGCTTATGCATAACCCTATTTACAAGGAAGCAAAAATTTGCTGTGAATTTTGTTGATGATTTTAAGTTTTAATGCAAGTTGTTTTAAGGTATGATATTTATGGTACCCCCTTCGAGTTTTTATGCCAAATTGGACATTTGGGTGAAAAACTCAAAAATTGAGAGTAAATAAGAAAAGGAAGAGTGAAAGTTTAGTTCATTTTCTTTTTACTGTTTTACTATTCAGAGCTCTGGAGAAAAATATGGTAGGAGCTACCCATCATGCCGATTTGGTCCGGGCTGGAGATGGAGCACTCTGGGTAAGTATTTCTTACTTTTTTAACTTAAATTTTGCATGTTTTTTCTTCAAATTAAATTTAAATTTGGTATTTTAGGGCACGACTACCGTCGCGTAGCCCTAGTTGCGAAATCGTAATGATTTCGCAAAATCGTATCGATTTCACGATATCGTATTGTACGATATCAAAGAAATCGATACGATTTTGTCAATATCGTATCGATTTCAGCGATATCGTATGTTTACGATATCGCGAAATCAATACGATATTGCCTATTTTGGTATGATTTTGCACTATTTATTCTGATCAAATACTTTTAAATCTGATCACTAATTTTTTGTTATTTTTGTGTTTTATTTTGATAGATGGCAGAATTAAAGAACAGGGAATGGAGGTATGCTACTCTCCAGGCTGATTTGGGTGCTCTTACAGACCGAGAGATGGCCTGCCTAGAGGTAGTGGGTCTAAAACATGTGGTGGAAATGCCACAGATCCTAGTGGATATGAGGATACTGATGGCTTTGGTAGAGAGGTGGTATCCAGAATCATCCTATTTTTGGTTACCTACAGGGGAGATGACTCCTACTTTGGAGGATGTTTGGAGGATTCTGAGGCTACCATTGAGAGGTGCACGTATAGTTGCATCTAGAAACCAAGGCCAAGAAATGAGGAGGCTGACAAGAGATCCTAGCTTCCTACTGAATAAGGGTGGGGTTCCTCTTGATAAGCTCGGAGGGACTGATAGAGTCTCTCGATTGATTGTATTGTTGAGTGGCATTGTGGGAGGTTTGATATTATGCCATCTTAGTGGGTGTCACTTGCCATGGACTCTAGCAGAGGTGATCTATGATATGAGAGATCAGAGTATCTGGTTTTCTTGGGGTCCCTTCCTTCTTTGTAGATTATACAAATTTTTGCATAGGGTGGTCTACAAGGATGGGAAGGGCCTAGTTTTGACCTCTTTTCTATAGGTGTGGTGTTGGGAGCACATAGCTATCCAGTGCCCTACAGGACTTCCTCTAGTTTGAGTGGTAGATAGCGAGCCTGGTGTAGAGGATGATAGACCTAGGGTCTTCTATTGGCCTTTACAGGGAGGATGCGGGAGATGGGTTAGCCTTGGTATTATGAGGTGACTCATGGATGAGCTATTAGCAGATGACATTACATGGAGGCCTTGGAGAGGATTACCGGGATGGGGTGAGGATGCATTTGAGTTGGCCTACATCAGGCGGACCATTTGGGTATAGATGCATGAGGGAGAGGTAGAGTTACATCGTGCTGATCAGGTGCAATGATAGTTTGGGCTCCGATAGGATATTCCTTAGTATAGGAATATCACCTTTGCTAGATCTACTCGGGATCCTACTACTCTCAGTGGGGCTCCCAACTTGGCTCAGTTTTTGGACCCTGAGCTTGATGATGCTCTAGTAGAGACTAGTGGTTGGGGATGATGTTGGGGTTACATAGGTATCGATATTGGTATGCTAGCATCAGACCTACTCGGTTGATACCATATAGGAGCACAGTGTGATAGGTGGCTGATCAAGTTTTTAGGTAGTGATATGTAGCTAGTCGTAGCAATAGTCAGACACACAGACATCTTTGTGGAGATAGGGTCTTCGCACTCAGGGTGGACATTTGTCTCAGAGGCAATGGAGCCACCGAGATAGATAGGAGAGGAGAGCATCACCCTAGTAGGAGGGAGGAGCATCCACTCATCAAGAGGAGAGACTAGGCTTACCCGAGAAGGGCAAGAGGATATTGGAGGTGGGGTAGGTGACCTAGATGTGGAGGTCACTATATTGAGGGTGGAGACTACTACCCAAAAGACTAGGATTGAGACCCTAGAGGCACAAGAGGTGGATTTGCAGAGGCTAGGTGTCAATTGAAGGTAGGGAGTTAGAGCTCAGGGAGTTGGAGCTCCTACTCCTACATCTACACATATGACTCACTCTAGGTGGAGTGGGTTAGGGGATGAGCTAGTGTGGTCTATATGATAAACCTCATTTTATCAAGCTCTATACTTTACGGTCATACCAGTAGAGCAGAGATAATCTTTACCTCTTGATATTGTGGATCCTATTCGGATAGGATCATCATCTCACTCTACTTCTAGGGCGACTTCTGCTAGGATGGTTATAGATACAGTGGGTGGATATTTCGACCTCCACCACCACCTGCTAGTAGAGATGATGATGTTACGAGCTCTAGGGGTTCTAGAGGAGTCTAGGGATGACCTACTTGACTCTTTTTGTATTTTGATGACTGAGTATGTTGATGATAGATTTTGTAGCATATCAGTCGACCTTATATTGTATATATACTTTTTGATGATATATATATGGATCTTTTGTCTTATGTGACTTCATATATTTTAGTTGATTAATTTTGCATTTTAATTTTGTTTAGAATTTTTGGATGATCATGTTTTGAGTATTTATGAATGTTGTTAATCATGCTTAAATAAAATGTTTTGATTTATTTGAAAATGTGTTTTTGAAAAATATGTTTTTGTGTGATGATAAATTTGATATATTTAGCAATAGACCTCGAAGGATGTTGTGTTGTTATATGACTGTTGGTGGAGATCAAAGCTCGCTAAGTCATGAAGCTAATCCTGTTGTGAGGAAGATTTTAATATTGCTAAAATAAAATGGTCGTGTGCTTAAGAATAATCTTAAGGCTTTTATGATGAAAAGAAATGTTTGATGTTGTTTTGGAACAATGTGTTTAATAAATGTTTGTGAAAATATATTGATTTAAGCATGAAAAATTTGAAGGATGATTTGTGCTAGGCATAGAATGTCTAAATAATTACTTAGGAATTATACCATCATCACAAAAATCAAGATGAAATGCAGGATGATATGAATTTTGTTTGTTCTTTTAAAATGTAAAATTAATGTCAGATAAATCATTATGTCACATGTTCAAAATATTTTATAATTTTATGAAAAATATATGGAATAATTTTTGGGCATGAAAAATTAGAAGGATGACTTGCGCTAGGCATAAAATTCCTAAGTGTGAAATTTTGAAGAGAAATAGTTACTTAGGAACTATACCATCATCACGAAAATCAAAATGAAATGCATGATGAATAATTTTGCAATATTATTTAAGATAAATTATTGTGCTATGATGATAAAATAATTTGTAGGGAAATATTAATTATCTAACAAAATTCCAAAGAAATATTTTAACTTATTTCAAAGACAAATTCAAATTTATCTAGAACTAGTGTGTGAAAAGTGAATTCATTATCTATTTTGATTGTCATGATGATACAAAATCTCTCTAGTAACAAATGTGTGTGCTTTGTAAGGTTAATTTACCATTTTGAGTAAGGTAATGATAAAGCAAACTTGAATGAACCAATGTGTGTGCAAGTGAAATGTTCATTAACCATGATTTTGTGCATGCATTGGTACTGAACTACTATGTAAATCAAATTACCAAAAGCTAGCTGATCCATAAGCGGACATTGGTCTATACAAAATAAGGTCACTAATGTGATAGACATATCACCATGTGAAAGGAATTACCCAATGTCAAGCAAGTTGGGCACAAATCACTTGTTATGGGGCTTACCTCATGGTTTTTGAATAACTGAGAAATTCCAGGGATTCAAGTTCAATACCCCCTTCTTTTCTTCAAATTTTTGGAATAGGGATTTCTTGTCCATTTTTGAACAAGGGGATTTTATTGCTTTTTGTAATGGAACACTTTTCTTGATTTTTTCTTTTTTCTTTTTCTTTTTCTTTTCTTTCTTTTATTTCTTTCTTTTTGGGATACTTGCTCAGATTAGACGTAGAGCAAGGGATTTTATTCGGGTAGGGAGGAGCTTGTCCTTTTGCCAATTTCTCAGTATTCTAGACCATGCACATGATAGGATAGCAAGGGAAACTTTTCACTTAAGGTATTAAGACTTACTATGTAGTATCACTTTGTCGAATTTTGCAACAAATCATTTTAAGATGTAAAAGTGTGTTCTTGGTTCAAGAAGTAGCAAGATCATTCTCAAAACTCAAAATTATTTAATGAAGTAATAGTGTTCTTTGGTACAAGAGAGATTTATAATCAAAATAACAAAATCAAAATCATTTTAAATATGTGAAATTTAGTGCATGGTTCAAGATAACTTTTGAATTTATCTGAAGTAAACTAAAATATAACTTGCAATCTTGGTAAATAATAAATGCAGAAATAAACTAATTTAATAATGCTTTGGAAATATTTTTGTAGATTTTTCAGATTTTGTAATTTTTTTGGTTTTTTTTGATAATATATTGAAATGCATGAGAAAAATTTATTTACAATTATGTATAGTGAGGAGACTTTTGGCTTTATGCATAATATCTTTTTAGATGCATAATATTCATGGGTTCCTTGAGATATTTTCCATCCAAGGTAGCCAATCAGTATGCACCTGATCCAAACTTAGCAGTGATGATAAATGGTCCAAGCCAATTAGGTTGAAATTTTCCTTTAAGATATTTTCTTGCATTAGTATTTTTTTGATTTTCTTTTAAGACTAAATCTCCAACTTCAAAGGATCTATTGTGAACTTTCTTTGCATATGATCTTTTAAGTTTGTCTTGGTAGGCACGAAGATGCTCTAGAGCATGGATGCACTTTTCGTCTAGAAGTTCCAACTGACTTAACCTGCCAGTGTGATATTCATCTCCTACTTCGGCATCTTGAAGTAGAAGAGCTAAAGAAGGAACTTCTAGCTCAAATGGAAAAACTGCTTCGACACCATAAACCAAGACAAAAGGTGAAGCACCTGTAGGAGTACGAACACTAGTTCGATAAGCCCACAAGGTAGGATATAATTGTATATGCCAGTCATGACCTATTTTATTAACCAATATTTTTAGGATTTTGATTAATGTTTTATTAGATGCTTCAGCTTGGCCATTTCCTTGTGGATAATAAGGAGTAGACCATCTATGTTGAATTTTATATTTTTGACATAATTTCTTAACATCTTTATTCTTAAAACATGTACCATTGTCAGAGATGAGATTAGATGGAATTCCAAATCTACAAATAATTTGATTGAAAATAAATTTAGAAACTTGAACTCCTATGCAAGAAGCTAAAGGTATAGCTTCAACCCACTTTGTAAAATATTCTATTGCTGTTATTATAAATTTATGACCATCAGAAGAAACAGGATTGATTTTACCAATAATATCTAAACCCCATTTAGAAAAGGGCCAAGGAGAGGCTATGGCTTGGAGTTCCTGAGCAGGAGCATGGACAAGGTCAGCATGTCTTTGACACTTGTCACAATGATGCACATAATCATTAGCATATTTTTCCATGGAAGGCCAAAAATATCCCATTCTAAGGAGCTTTTTAGCAATGGCACTTCCACTAAAGTGTCCTCCATAGGATCCATCATGGGCTTCACTTAAGGCTTTCTTAGACTCTTCTAGGTTAAGACATCTTAATAGTATACCTTCAAAAGATCTTCTATATAAGGTATTACCAACAATTACGAAGTGAACAACTCGCTTACGTAATAACCTACGTTGGTTTCTATCTAGTCCTTCAGGGAAGGTCCCATTCTGCAAAAAATTAAAGATATCTATATACCAAGGCTCTGGGGTAATTTCATTAATAAAAAATACATCTAATGGTTCTAAGCAAGACTTAGAGGAAGCAGGTTCTTGGAGTTTATGAATAATGATAGTAGCATACTCATCATCTAACTCCAAAGGCAATAGAGAAGCAATCACAACCATAGCATCGATAACACGGTTGCTAGTTCTAGGAATAGCTTCTAAAGTTACTTTCTCAAATAATGATATAAGTTTAAGCACATATTCTTTATAAGGGTGAAGTTTCTCATCTCGTGTTTGATAAAATTCATTGATTTGATTTATCATGAGCTGAGAATCTCCAAAAACTAACAAGACTTTAATTTTTAAAGCTAAAGCAGCTCGTAATCCAAGGATTAGAGCCTCATACTCTATAGTATTATTAGTACAAGTAAACTATAATTTAAAAGATAAAGGTATAAGGTGCTTTTGAGGAGATATTAATATAATACCTACACCTGCACCACTCATACATCTAGCTCCATCAAAAAACAATGTCCAAGTTTCAGAATGATCTTCTTCTAAATTAAGACACTCATCAGGAAATTCAATGTTCATAGGATGAGTAGACTCTAAAGGTGCAACAACTAACTGATCAGCTATAACTTGGCCTTTTATGGATTTTTGGCTGATAAATGTGAGTTCAAACTCACTAAGAGCAAGAACCCACTTAGTTGTATGCCCTGATAAATAAGGTCTACTCATCAAGTACCTTAATGGATCAACTTTAGCAATGACATATGTTTTCTGACTAAGCATATAATGACGCAACTTTTGCGTAGAAAATACAATTGCTAGACAAAGCTTTTCTAATGGAGTATATCTTGTTTCATAACTTATTAAAGTTCTACTTATATAATATGTGGCTCATTCTTTCTTTTCATCATCAATTTGAGCTAACATAGCTCCAAGTGCAAATTTCGAAGCAAAAATATATAGAATGAAAGGACAATCCGGTCTAGGTGGAATAAGCACTGGAGGGTTGAGAAGATATTGTTTAATACTATCAAAAGCTTCTTGAAATTCCTTATCCCATTGAAAGGAAATGTTCTTCTTGAGCAATTTAAGAAAAGGTTCTGTTCTATCTGCCAATTTATCAATGAAGCGATGAATAGCTTGTAATTTTCCTTGTAAGCTTCTTAATTTTGATATGTTTTTAGGAGGTGGCATATCATGGATAGCCTTAATATTTAGAGGATCTATTTCTATACCTCGCATAGAAACAATAACTCCTAATAATTTTCCATATTTTACTCCAAATACACACTTGTCTGGATTTAAACGTATCAGATATTCTCTTAATCTATCAAACACTTTTCTTAAATCATTAATGTGATCATCTTCTTTAGCTGAATGAGCTATAATATCATCCACATAATCATGCAAAATATCATACATCATATCATGAAAAATATATGTCATAGCTCTCTGATAAGTTGCACCTACATTCTTTAAACCAAAGGGCATTACTTTCCAACAAAATGTCCCCCAAGGAGTAATAAAAGTTGTTTTAGCTTGGTCTTCAGGAGCTATTCTAATTTGGTTGTATCCTGAAAAACCATCCATAAGGGATAACATTCCACTTCCAGTTGTAAAATCTATGATTTGATCCATATTAGGGAGAGGAAAGTCATCTTTAGGGCATGCAACATTAATATCTCTAAAATCCATGCAAACCCTAATCTTAGTAGCTTCTTTCTTAGTTATTGGAACAAAATTTGATATCCACTCAGCATAGTCAATAGCTTGTATAAAATTTACATTCAAAAGCTTTTCTAACTCACTTTTAACTAGTAGTGCTACTTTAGGATGCATTTTTCTGAGTTTTTGCTTTATAGGTTTAGCATCAGGGCGCACTACTAAATGGTGCATAACTACAGAAGGATCTAAGCCTAGCATATCTACGTATGTCCAAGCAAAGACATCAGAATATTCTATGAGGAATTCAATATATAGCTTTTGTTTCTCTTCACTTAACTCTGATCCAATTTTGACCATGCGAGGGTTCTCTTCTGTCCCAATATTGATTTTTAAAATATTTTCTACAACAATATTTAAATCTCTTTCAAATTTGGGTGGTGCGGGTGACACACCCATTTCTTGTAATTCTTCTAATGTGCATTTAGCTAACTCTTCTTGAGGAGTAGTAGCTTCAATATGGGCTATACATGGCATAGATCCATCAAAGAAGAACTCATTCCTTAAAATTTCATCAAGAGATATATCATGACAGATATCACCCTCTAAACATTCATCCATAGAAGCAATCATTTTTGGGTAAACCATAGTCAACATATTACAAGTATGTATCTTTTTAAGAAGCTCTTGTTGTTCCATATATTCTTGATATGTTATAAGGTGATCATCATCTTCATATGGGAATGGTTCTATTTTTGTAGGAATATAACCAAGACCACATCGGACCAGCCATTCTTCGACTTCCAAAGGTTCTTTTATACCATTTTCATGAGGTCCTAAACCTTTACCTCTATAACCCATATTACACATCATTGGTTTTGATTTTATATATCCATTAGAAAAATAACACTTAGCAAATCCATCTTGATCAATTGTAAATTTTACCCCAATCATATCCTGCATACACAAAGGCACAACTCCCAATATGACAAATGCTTCCCTTCTTTGGCAAGCCTAATGTTCGGGGAGATGGTGGTAACTTAGATAGCACCAAGGAATCTTGGGTAGCAAAATTAACTTCTTCTGTAGTTGCAAGCACTGAAGATAAATCCGGTAATACTTCATCCGAAATGGCATATGAAGTAGATGGACTATCCTCCTTAACTGGTTCTTTAGATGCTATAAATTTAAATATTGTAGACTCAGGAGGTGAATCTGCTATTATAGATTTAGGAAATGGATTAGATATAGGCTCAGAAGGTGATGATGATAATGATTTAGAATTTGTTGATGTTGATGTTTTAGAATGTGTTTTTAATGATATTGATTTAGAAGGTGATGATGATTTAGATTTAGAAGGTTTTGATGATGAGGGTGTACTAGGATGAACAATAGACATAGCAGGATAGAACGGAACTCCTATAGGTTCCACCATAGCACACATGTCAAATGGCCTAGGGTCACCATGAATGGTGACTAATTGATTTTTAAACTCAAATTTAACACATTGATGTAATGTGGAAGGTACTGCTCTCATTGCATTGATCCAAGGTCGACCTAGAAGAATGTTGTATGATGCAAAACAAGGTACAACAAACACAGTCGTATCCAAAATCCTTGGGCCAACTTGCAATGGGATTTTCATTACTCCACATGTTTCTTGAGTTTCATCATTAAATGCTTTAATAATCATTTCAGTATTTTTCATATCTTCTTTTTTAAATCCAAATATTTGAAAGAAATCATATGTGCATATATTTAATGATGATCCATTATCAATTAGGACTCTTTTAACTCCTACATCTCCAATCAATGTTGTAATGTATAAAGGATTATCTCCATACAAACTTTGAGGAGGAATATCTTTATCATGAAAATCTATGAAATTTATTTCATCCAAAGTTACAACATTTACTACAACATTAGGTTCAATATCTTCAGGTACCATCATCTTACTTAAAGTTCTCATCAATTCTTCTCTATGTATGGAAGAAGTTCTTAAGAGATCCAAAAGAGAAATTCTAGCTGTGATGGTAGCTAATTGTTCATTAATATCATATGGAGATCTTTGTTGTGAACTTAGTACATTATTTCCTTTAGTAGGAGATTTTAATACAAATGGAGTTGTTTTCTCATTTTGACTTTGATCTTGAGAATTTTGATTTTGTGCTTGTTGTCTTGTAACAACTCCGATGGTACCTACAATGTTACTATGTCGTGGATCACCAAAATGGGGTCTAGCATTTTTTGCTTGCTCATTTGAAAGCCATTGTTGAGATGATGGTCTAGTAGTTACTCTTCTTGGAAATGGTTCTTCTGGAACTGATAAGTCTGTAATAGGGGTGACTTGATCTGATTCATACTCAGAACTATTTGAAGCAATCTCTAATTCACTCCCTGTTTCACTTTCTGTGTCACTTTCTAAAGATGTACTTTGGCAATTCTTTAGAGGTCTAATAGTGACTAGAGATTCAGTAGTTACACATGTTTTTTGCAAATCTTGATGTGGTAGAAAACTGCTAATAGTTCCTACATATCGAGTTGGATGAGGAACATTATGATGTTCTACTTGATTTACAACTTCTTTACCATGCTTTGGTAAAGGGTGTTGAAAAATATCCAAATTTTGATTTGCATTTTGATTTTGAGGTTTTTGTGTATTATTTTGAGCATTTCTTGGAGGGAAATTCTCTACTTCCATTTTTCCATTATCAATTAAATCTTGTATCATGTGTTTCAATATTTTACATGAGTTTGTTGAATGACCATCAACTCTATGGAAGTTACAATGTAAATCAGCTCTAAATCCAGCTACAGTTGTATCAAGTTGTCTTATTTCAGGCAACCGTATCAAGCCTTGTTCCAATAGTTGAGGTAAAATCATAGTTAATGGCTGATTTAATCTTGTAAATTCTCTTGGTGGTTTATCAGGAACCTTTAATACAAATTTCTTCACAACTTCAGCAAGATTAACATTTGAGTTGTTTCTACTATCAGTAACTCCATCACCCACTACTTGTTTATTCTTATATTGATTCTTAGAAGTTTTGTCTTCATCCTTCTTCTTAAATTGACCTCTTCTAATAAGGGCATCTTCTACCCTCCTTGCTAAATCAATGGCTTGATCAAAGGATGTTATTGTAGCAGTAGAAAGTTCATAAGATAGTTGTTCTTGCAAATTACCTATGAATATGTCCAACATTTCATGATGAGGTAATGCAAAGTGTAATTTACCCAAAATTTATCTCCACTTAGCCAAGAATTCAGCAAAACTTTCATCTTTTCCTTGTTTCAAGTTGTATAAATCTTTAATAGTCACATGCCTCTCTATGTAGGCACTAAATTGATGGACAAACATTTCCGTTGTCTCCTCAAAATTCCTTAAAGAATTAGTGGGTAACTGATAATACCACTCTAGAGCCATGCCTCCAAGACTTTTAGGGAACATATTTAGTAACAACAAGTCATCATGAGAAACATCATGACATGTTGTCCTAAACATGCGAAGATGCTCAATAGGATCTTCAGTTCCTTTATATATCGAGAGGACAGGCATAGGGAAATGTTTAGGGTAAGGTTGAGCTACCACAATAGGATCCAAAGGTTGACTACACATCTCTCGATAACTATATGAGGGACGGTAGGGATCCATCTGGTCTAGACGAGAAGCTAACTGTTTAACCATGGCTTCAAGTCCCTGTTGTTGTCCACCAAACTGATTTTGTTGCACCATATTATTATGTCTTTGATAATAAGTTGGTGTTGTTGTGTAAGGATTTCCAACTGAAACACTGTTGTGTAAAGTGTTTGTGGGAATTATGTTTTGTTGGATTTTTTGTTGATAATTTGTATTTTGCACTTGTTTAGCCTTTTGTTGTTGATTAAGAGCTTGAGAAAATATGGAAGCAAATGGTTGTTTCTATTGTTTAGAATTTACTTTGGTGTTACTAGCAACCATCTTAGATGATTGTGCCATTGGTTTTTGAACCTTTTGATTTAAAGGTATCATGTTTTGATTAGATGGTCCTGCTTGATTATTATCTTGGTCTATTGAATTCATGTATGATAATGGATTTGTATGTATTCGAAAAGTAGCTGCTAAGGCTGATTCCATAGAACCTTCTCCTAAATTATCAATTTGTACTGCTTGATTAAACTCTTCTATGTGATATTTTATAAATTGAGTAAATTTTCCAATAGACTCAAATTTAACATTTCCTTTTTCATCTAATGTAGGTTCATCAGGATCTTCTATTTTATCTTCCCCATTATCACCTTCATATTCTGAAAGTACATAATCTTCAATGAGTGCTCTATCCTCAACATTTTCTTGTTCTTGTTCTCCCATATTATCATTTTCTACTTGTTTACCACTTCTTAATATAGGCATTTTGTTTTAGAATATTTTCTCTTGCAGATATATATTATATATATATGTGCTAAAATTTTGGGGTATATATGCTATATATATACCTAACTAAATAAAATAATATGATTGTTTTTGGGTTTTTGTAGTTTTTAGATTGCAAACAACAAAGCAAACACAACTATAATATTATAGATATTATACTTTAATTTTCTTGGAAAAGCCTATAGATATCATTAACAGGTTCAAGTTGGTCTGGTGACATGTAGTGTTCTTCTTCAAATTGGAAGTTGGCTTTTAAGAATTTTATGAAATGTGCTATAGTGATGCAATCAACTTCACAATTTGACATATAAAAGTGTAATTCATGACAGTATTCTCGATAAAGCACAACTCTAGGAACTCTGTTAAATCTTCTCTTATCGTCTAAGACAATCTCTTGATTTTCCACTCGTGATAGAAATTGATGTACTACTATTGCATTCTCAAGATAATCTTCAAAGGAATAAAGACTTGGAGAAATTACAGCTCTCTTATCTGCTAGCCACCTATCACAGGCTCTTTGAAGGTCAAAGTAAAAAGGTGCACTATCTGGATCCAGGATTCTAGACAAGTCAAACCTTATGATTTTCTTAAGTTCAGGTTCTTTAGCTCTTATAATCTCTAACCTTCTCCAAATCTCAGGGTATGGCACACTACCTAATGAAGAAAATTCTTGGTTTGCTAGTACTGTACTAACATTAATTCGAACGACTCTCCTTATGTTATAATCTACCATCTATGAAATGCAAGATTATGTGATTTAAACTAATTCTTTAGTTTTTTTTTGTTTTTATGACTATTTAAAAATCAGAAGAAAGCCTATGTTTCACGTCGGGTTCACCAAAGAATGTAGCCCAAAAATTCTCGCACTCCTTTCCTCAAGGCTAATGGATCTATGCCTCAGAGGGGAATGGGAGAATGGATGGTCTACACCTCAAAAGAGAGGTACTTGATCGTACCTTCTAAATGGTGATTTTTTGATGAATTGGGTGGGTTCACCAGGAAATATTTTGTGGCAGTTTCCACGCCTAGGTTTTGGGATTTGTTTTGATGTGTTCCTTTTATCAAATCACGCATACACCTAGTTTTGGCCAATATGCAACTACGCTAATCTATATGCAATTTTGATTCATATACAGACAACAAATAGCAGAAAATAGAATTCAGAGAGACAATGCAATGCTTAAAAAGTGATTTCAAATCCTTACCTGTATCTAGAAGTCTGATGAAGTTTCTGATTTTTGAGTGTAGTCCAGATCGTACGCAATAGGTCGATATCGTACTATGATTTGCAGGATCGTATTATGATCTGCAAGATCGTACTACGATCAGAGACCAACTATTCCAATTTTGCTAGAAACCTACAGATTCATGGGTAGAGGGTAGAAAATAGAAAACAAAACATGCTATGGACTTTATTGAACAGATATTGGCTCCTATATGATTTATTGAATGCAGTATTAGTGGAAATTAACATGTATATGATCTGAAACTATGCATATTATGCAATTAGATATGAATTTGGTGAACTCCAAGGATGATGATGTGCAAATACTGATCTAAATGAAGTAACAAATGATAAATTGTTGGACTAAAATATAAATTTAAAGAATAATATTTGAATTAGAATATAATTCTATCTTATGTAAAATATTCCCACCCAATTAATAAATAAATTAAGGGTGCTAGGAATATTTAATTTCTTGGAAAAAGTTATTTCCCTTTTCTAGAAAATATTAGAAAGTAACTAATCACTTTATAATATTTGATAGATGCCACTTATCACATATCTCAAAGATTAGATTGTAATAAAATTAGAAAGTAACTAAAGCACTTTCTAATATTTGATAGATTGTGATAAGATTTAGGGTTGTAGTAGAAAAGCTTCTCTTTAAATAGGGGTGTTTTCTACTACATATGATCATATCTTATCATATCTTGTCATATTTAATTGTGGTGTAGTAGGCTATGTTGATGCATATTGTTGCATAACATTTAAACATTCTTGTACTTTTGAATCATTGAGTAATATAGTGAGCTTCATAGTGGATGTTTCCTTTCTTCATTTGAAGTAGGGTTTTACCACTCAATATTGGTGTTGTGGTTTTTTCTCTTTTGTGTGTGATTGATCTTGTGGAGCATTCTTCGATCTTGAGGATCTCACATTTGGTATCAGAGCGGTTGGGATCTCCATCAAGTGTCTTCAATCCTTTGCGGTGAAAAACCCATTAAGGTATATTTTTATTTGCATGCATTTGATATTTGGGTATTTTATGCAAACTTATTTTGCAAATATACCATTAGGGTTTATAGATTTATTATATTTTTAGATCTAGTTGTTAGATTTTTTGCAAACAGTATTTTCATTTTAAATCTATAATTTTTTTTTTGGTATTAATCTTTTGCTGGAAAGGTCTTTGGAGCCAAACGGACCCCATGGTTGCGACCGAAAGACCCAAAAACCACTATTTATATATATAGTCATTTTTTTATTTATTTAAAAATAATAGTTGGTTATATATATATATAAAATTTTTGCTTTATTAAAAAAAAAAAACAATTTTGCTTTATAAAAAAATAAAATAGTTTTGTTTTTTTGAAAAAGTTTTGCTTTATAAAAATATTTAAACTTTTTCATGCCATTTTTTTTATTAATAAAATAAATTTTATTAATTTAATTGCATTTTTTTAAGCAATTTTTTGTATTAAAAATTATTATTATTCTCCTTAAAATGCAATATTTTTTTGTCTCACATTAACAATGGTTGTTTGTGAGTTTTCTTATTTTGCAAGGTTATCCAAGTATATTTTGGAGTATACAAGGCAATTTCGGATCAACTTTTTCACTTTCTTCCCCTATTTTTATTAATTTCTTCTAATCTCTCTCTAGTATTTTCTTAAAGCATACTGTAAATTAATGTAACTTGTATCTCTCATTATGAAAGTAAAAGAGAATGAAAGTGAAAGTGAGAGAGAGAGAAAGAGAGTGTGTATTTGTATTTTTCTTTGTGTCTCCACTATCTCTTGTTCATATTTCTTACATTCTGCATCTCAACTAATATAACTACGAACTTACTAACTTGCTACTAAACAATATACTAACCAACTAACTTAAAATTTACTAATTTTCATATTAATCAAGAAAGTTAAAAATGAATCAACTTACTAACCACAACTTTAGTATTTGATTAAAATTTACTTAATCTTGCAACACAATTTATATTTGCTAAACACCTATTGAATCCAAAAGAATTCGCTCTATCGATAGCAAGTCCTTTTTGGGTCCTCGTACCTGTACCCTTTTGGGTAGCTTGGTTGACCTTGGGTGAGATGAATTTGCAATTCATTAGGCTATAGCAAAACCTTAAAATGAACACTAACTTAATAACTTATTAACTATCTAACATGTAACAAATTTTTTATGGTTCAATTCAAGTTAGTTTATTTTGTTGCAATATTATTGTTATGGTTAGTTACCTTCTTATTGTAAGTTAATCTATTGCAAGTTGATCTTGGTTTATTCAATTGCAATACGGTTATAGTTGTTTATTGCAAGATGGTTATAGTAGTTCATGATTATCTTTCATGATGATCAATCAGCTATTGCCTTGGCTAAAAATCTTGTAATGCATCAAAGGAAAAAGCATATTGAAATCCAATCCCACTTTATCAGAGAGAAGGTATTGGATGAGACTATTCAGTTGGAGTATTGCCCATCATCTTCTAATTTTGATGATTTGTTCACCAAACCTCTTCCCAAGGAGCAGTTTTGTAAGCTGAGGGACTCATTTGGTTTGGTGAAGTTGTCTTCAAGGGGGAATGAAGTGTAGTTACACTTGTGTGATGACAACTTCATCCTTATGAGGTGTTTTGTGCTATATATGAGTTGATATTTGGTGGTATAATTGCTTTTTGCATCTCTTTTGAACATGGTACTTTCTTGTTTGCCTTGTGCAACTTTTGTACATGTTACTTTGTAGATGGCATTGTGCAATTATGGTATATGATGCAATTGCTTTATGCGAAACTTTTACATGGTACTTTCTTGTTGCCTTGTGCAAATTTATACATGTTTTTTTATGTAGTTGGCATTATGCAATTGGTTTATCATGGTACTTTCTTGTTAGCATTTATGCTACTTTTGTACATGATATTTTATGGTTGGCTTTATGCAACCGGTGTGCACACTTTATTATTTTCATATACCTTATGCAACTCTTGTACATGGTACTTTTTTTTGTTAGCCTTGTGCTACTTTTGTACATGGTACTTTAGATTTTGCATTATCATGGTACTCCTTGTTTGCTTTATGCAACTTTGTACATGATATTTTTTGATCAACTATATAGCACGTGACTATAAGTATGGCTTGGCATATTTTTGTAATGACTTATAGTTCATTATTTGTTAGATCAGTTTTGTTATCATCTTTGGATATTCATATATGTTGTGGTGAATATATTTATGATGATGTATCTAACTGATATTATGTTGAGCTACTTGTAGCTTGCAGGTACTTTCATTTGGATTTTTTTAGGCTTACTAAATACAACTTTGTGATGTTTTCTTCTTGTAATTTTCAACCACTTGTGGTTGATGGATGGCTTTGTAAGTTGCTTGTATCTGAAGCTACTCCGTTGGGGGCTTGTAGTCTCATTTTGGCCCATTTTGTATTGGTGGCTTATTGTAGACCATTCTTGGTCATAGAAGCTCATTGTAACTATATTACTCATTTGATTCTCATCCCCGTTTGTATCTTTAATTGGAGAATGTTTCTTTGTCTCATAATTCCTTTCCCCAATATTGCATTAAGGGGGAGTGTTGGAATATGTAATGCAACATTGTGTAAATTATTATTAGACTAAAATATAAAGTCTAAAGAATAATATTTGAATTAGAATATAATTCTATCTTATGTAAAATATTCCCACCCAATTAATAAATAAATTAAGGGTGCTAGGAATCTTGTAAAAAGCTATTTCCCTTTTTTAGCAAATATTAGAAAGTAACTAATCACTTTCTAATATTTAATAGATGCCACTTATCACATATCTCAAATATTAGATTGTGATAAAATTAAAAAGTAACTAAAGCACTTTCTAATATTTGATAGATTGTGATGAGATTAGATTGTGATAAGATTTAGGGTTGTAGTAAAAAAACTTCTCTTTAAATAGGGGTGTTTTCTACTACATATAATCATATCTTATCATATCTTGTCATATTGACTTGTGTTGTAGTTTATGTTGATGCATATTATTGCATAACATTGAAGCATTTTTGCACTATTGAATCATTGAGTAATATAGTGAGCTTTGTAGTGGATGTTTCCATTCTTCATTTGAAGTAGGGTTTTACCACTCAATATTGGTGTTGTGGGTTTTCCTCTTTTGTGTGTGATTGATCTTATGGAGCATTCTTCGATCTTGGGGAGACTTTGCTTGTCTCACATAAATGTAAGGTAAAATACAAATTGAGAGCTAGAAAGATGCAAACCAAAACTTAGGGTTACCCCCAAGTGACCTGCAGTCAAGATCATAGCCTGTAGAGTAAGAGCATATGTCGAACACACTCAGTCGTAGTATGATTGTGATATTGTATCCTTATAATATGCAATAATATCCTTTGATCCTGCATGTAACAAAAAAATAACTAGGGCTAGATGTAAAATTATGTGAATGTATTCTAAAATGCTAGGAGGAATTCGAGGGAGGGGATTTTGGTTAAATAGGCTGGGCAGAATAACCAGAATAGGGAGGTAAATAATTTTGTTACAACTTCTTCTAAGTTGAGCATGATCAAGTGAATCCGGTCTTGTATTTTTCGCGTGGTTACACAGACAGGGATAAAAGATGTTAAACTAAATTTATCACTTTTTAAAGTTTAATTTTTTGTTTCTAGGCAATATCGAATTACAATCGTCAATATCATATTACGATCGTAAATATCATATGCCGATCGTATGCCAAAATTGTATTACAATTTCAGAGGTTGTACTATTATTTTGCTTATCGTAGTACGATCTCGTCGACTAAGCACAAATTTTGGGGTAATAAATGTAATAGCTATTTTTTTCAATATTTTTATCTTTTTATGCAAATGGGTCAATTTTAAGGTGTTACAATAGGGTCCTAAGGTAAAACAAGGTAATCCATTTCTTGCCCTTCAAATGGGAAGAAAGTGAGTGATTCCCCTTCTTTATCTAGCATGGTAAAATCATTATCTTATTGAAACATTTGATGAGATACCATCTGCTCTTTCATACCATTTTCAAATTGTTCAAGAATTACAAAATCCTCATGTGAGATAGAGATTTTAACATCTTGCACATCAAGTGAAATAGACATTTCATTAGTAGGAGTGTAAGAAATGAATGATTCCTCATATCTTCCTTGATCATTATGAAAATTGTCATCTAAATTTGTGGGATGAAACTCTATCATGTATCTTGAAGAATATTTAGGTTCATCTATTAATTGCTCCTTTAATTCACTATCAAACCACCTTTGGTGAATCAAGATCTTCTTCTGTAGGTTCAATTATTGTATTCTTTTTTTTATGATTGTCCAAATCTTCCTTTGTGAATAATGACTCTAAGCCTTTTATTTCTAAAGGGTCATTATTTGGAACATGTTGGATTTCTTGCTCAACCACTTCAACCATTTCATTTAATTCTATGGAAGGTCCTGACCTATCACATGTTTCAATACTTGTTAGATCTAGGACTCCTCCATTACCTAAAATAATATTATTGTGAAAATCATTGAAATTTATCTTAGGAACATGATTCGAAAGATGATCAAGATGGGTATTCTGAAATTGATTTACACTTAAGAATGATGGTTGATTTTGAATGGTAGGTTGAGGTGCACAAACTTTTGGGTGGGTAAGGGAGGCATTAAATGGTTGAATATTATACGAACAAAAACCCACACCATAATTTTGATAACTCAATTGTTGTTCAATTGCCACTGCTTGAGTATAGGCTTGGGATAAAGATGTAATTTGAGGCATCCCTCAAAAATATGTGGAATTTAATGGATCAAGAGTGATGAGGCCTGGATAAGCCTCATTTATAGCATGTTTTAGATAGTTAAAACTGCCTAAAACTCTTGTGAATTATCTTATATGCTAGTTAAGTTGATTTAATATGTTGTGTATTAACTGTTTGCATGATTGAAGTGTTAAGGACATTATATTCTGATTTTTAATAGTTCTTGTATAGTTTTATGTTATCTTTTCATGCTTAGGTTGACAACAACACTTCAGTAGTCTTATTTTGATGATCATTAAGCATTAGTTTCTCTAAATTCAGCAAATAGTACAAAGACTTATTATTGTGCAGCAGAAAACTGGTTTTTCCATATAAATTCCAGCAAGCTGCCAATGAATGGCAAGGCATGGAATTCACATCCAAGGAAGAATGAAGACTATTGCAATCTGATCCTGAGGTCTAATACACCTGAGAAATGCAGCCAAAACCATTTGGAGTCAACACAGTTGGTCATTCTAAAGATCTTCGGAATGAACACAGTGTCTTCGAAATGAACACAGTGTCTTCGGAATGAACAGATATCTTCGAAATGAGAAAACATAGTGTCTTCGAAATGAGCGGATCTTCGGAATGAGAATTGCAGTATCTTCAGAATGAGCGGATCTTCGGAATGAGAATTGCAGTATCTTCGAAATGAGCGGATCTTCGGAATGAGAATTGCAGTATCTTCGGAATGAGCCACTTATCTTCGAAATGAAAACAGAATGTACTTTTTGACTTGTTGACTGACTTTTGGCGGTGGAAAAGGGGATAATAAGGTTGAGAAAGTTAAGGGAAAATATCTCCCATATAACTTTGCCATCCTTGCCATCCAAAGCCACCATTTATGGAAAAGATCAAATTTGATCTTCTTCTAGGATAAACCCAGGAAATTCTGCAGGATATCAGGACAACATATTTTCTGTTTGTAATTAGATTTTAGGCATCTATAAAAGATAGCTCCCATCCAGGTTGAGCTATTAGGAATAAGATATTATTATCAGGAATATATTAGATTAGATAGAGGAGATAGAAAATAAATAGAGAGATGATAGAATAGTAATTTCAGACCTATAATAGATTTCAGCAGAATTGTAATTATGTTTCTGAAGCAATAAAAGTGCAGTTTCATTCCATTTATTTTGTTATGTCTGAGTGTGAGTAAGACTTAAAGAAGAATTCAAACCTTCTTCTAAGAAAGGAGGCTGGCCACTTCCAGACCTAGGAGGAGGACTGACAGACAGGTTTTATTCTGATTTTGCTGCAGCAGAATAAGTTGTGAACTTGTCATTTTCATTATTTTGCACAACTAACATTCCTAGTTGTTTAATTCTTGTTCATAATGTTTTTGTGATATGATTAGTGGTAGATCTGGTTATTCTTTTCATTCCCAACAACTTTCCAATTCATTGCAAATTTCCATTTCCAGCAATTTACAAGTTTTCTGTAATTTCCTGCATTCTTGTTTTTTCTGTCAAAACCACCGTATGGAAGATTGACGACCTTCTATTATAGAGCATTGACAGGATCTAGTTTTTATGCTTCATTTCAATTATTGCAAGATTAAATAGACTTTCAATTCTGCAACTATAACTAGAGTTTCAATTCTGCAATTTAATTAGATTTCATTCTTGCAATTGTAACTAGGGTTTCATTTATGCAATTAGCAATTAGTTTTCATTCTTGCAAATAGATTAAAGTTCAATTTATGCAATTTAGGGGTAGAAGTGACACAAAACCCCCACACAATCAATTCCACCAATAAGACTTGCTGCTTCCAAATGAACTGAACTACAACCCTGCTTGAACTTTCTCTCGTAAATAGCCTTGGACACCACCCTGGATTGATAAGATCTTTGAGATTTAATGATGTGCTTAATGACAACCCATCATTTTGGCACCGTTTCTAGGGAACACGGTGTTGTTAGAAGGTGAAAAGCAGTCCAATAATTATTAAATATGCTAAGTTGTGAATTTTAGAGTAAAATCTGAATGTAATGACTGGTATAAGTAATTGTTATTGGTAAATTGTATTTCAGTCCATTTAGGAAATAAGCAAGAAACCACAAGAAGAAAAATTTCACAAGAGGTTGAAATTATGTCAAAAATGTCTAAATTTTTTATTTCCAAAAATGTTGGAATTTTCAAAGAATCCCAATCATCCACTTCCAGCATTGCAAGATCCTTTGAGAAATCATTACAAGGAGGAAAATTAAGTAGTTCAACACCATTTTCTCTTGACAAATCCATACAATCAGGAAAATTTGACAAGATTTATAATTGTTTTTGGGAACCTACAATGGAAGGCTCACAAGAGAATCAAGGTAGAGCCAACAATGTGCTCCACCCTAGTGCAACTAGTGCACCTGCCAAAATTTTCAAAATCCCATCCAACTAGATCTTAATCAAAATGCTCCCATGAAGGTCATTTCACCTGCAGTATTACCAACTTTCAAGGGAATTACATCCGAAGATCCCGATATGTTTTTGTTTGAGTTTAAAATTGTATGTCAAGCTCATGATTACACTAATGACAATCAAAAGCTCAAACTATTTCCTTCCACTCTTAAAGAGTTAGCTCTACGATGGTTTATCACCTTAGCACCTGACTCAATTAGAACTTGGGATGAGATGGAAAACATATTCTTGGAGAGATACCAAGAATATTGTCAAGTCAAGAATCAAAATGATGAAATTCTTACAATGAAACAAGAGGAAAATGAAATCTTAGAAGATTATATAGACAGATTTTCTTTTGTTCATAAGAGATGTGGAAGTGTTGAACCTAAAATTTGCAAAGTCATATTCTTAAGGGGACTACAAGATGAATCTAGGGATGCATTGGATATCTTGGGAAGAGGAGATACAAATGCACTTAAATTTCAGGAAATTATTAAACTCTATAAAAATTACTCTCATTCAAGGCATAGAAAACACAGAATTGGTAATGAAAAACATGATTTGAAAGAATGCATGAAAGAGGCTGATATTTTAGTACATGATAGAACATTAGATGAAAAAAATGAATCTACTGAATCTTCAGCCATCTATTGTTCAGAATGTAAAAAGCAACACTCTCTTCATGATTGTCCTTTGAACAAAATATTTATACCTACTACATGTAGCATTTGTCAATTAGGACACCCCACAGATCAGTGTAGTTTATTGCCGGAACTTAAAAGTGTCTTTGAAAAACAGTCTCAACCTATGAAAAAAACCAATTTTGTAGGACAAGGACAAGGGAATAATTTTCATAAATTTCCATATCAGAATGCTTCTCAATTTCCTGCACATTGGGGAAATAATCCTTGGTATATGCCATGGTCTGCTTCAGGTCCACTTCAACAATGTTGGAGTCAACCACCATGGGCATACTCCCAAGCATGGTCTCAACATGGATGGATGCAACAACAATGGAATCAACAACATCCACCATGGTTGCAGCCAAAATTACAGGGATATCAATGGGTACAACATCAAAATCTGTACAAAGGGCAGCAACATTGTCAAAAACAAAAACCAAATTTGTTGCCTAATTATATCCATAATTTCTATCGTGGACAACAACAACAAAAATTAAAACAACCTCTGTTTTCAACTCAACCTGTGGTCAGTCCAAATCATGTTAAACAGGTAACCCCTGTCTCTGTGGTTGAATCAAAAAATACAGCCCTAATAAATGTTAGTGACTGTGTTAAAACTCAGTTGTGTTCAGGTGAACCACAGCTTGAACCTATTCCACTTATCAGTGTAGAAAGTGAAGTTAAAAAGAATGAACATGAAAACAAATCCACACTAAAACAACATCAAGAAGAACAAGATACCTCATCAAATAAAGTATCATATTTTGAACAGTCTGAGATATCAAAAGTAACATCTTCACAATCAGATTTGATAAAGGAATTAGAACATTTAACTATTACAATCCCTTTACCTCAAGTTGTACCAATCATTAATAGGATTGTTCAAGAAATGTGTTTTAGAAAACCAAGAAAAAAGAAGAAAGTATATCCTAAAACCATACAAAAAGGTGGAAAATTAGTTAACTTGCTTTCAGGTAAACTTATTACACCTAAGTATGATTGTACGAGAAAGCCCACGGTTTCTTAGAACACATAAGGAAAATGAAAAGAATACTTTAGTTTTGGCCTCCATTGGTGTAAATAAAAATGTTTCTCCAAGAACCAATTCAAATAAGCCTGGTACAAAACAAACTCGAAACACAGCCAAAACAACCTTTGAACAACAATAGTTGGTTGACTAAAAACCAGGGAGCAAATTTGTTTGATATATTGGTGCAACATCCTAATGCTTTACTAACATTTTATGCATCTTTAGCAGTTGGCATTGAGTTGTTGCAGGTACAGAAAAAACAAATTTTGCAGTTGAATGCATTTGATGAACTTTGGTTGGAAGCACTTCACCAAATAGAGTTCACTCAACAAAAATGGAAAATGTGGCATGATGATCACATTAAGAGCAGCAAGGATGAACCAGGGGAGTTTGAGAATGAAGTTGTTCAACTTTCTTTAGTTGATGATTTAAGGAGGATATTAGTGGTGAATGGACATCTTTTACAGTTGTACCATAAACCACTAACAAAGGTGGAATTTGCTCGGTATTTCACACGGTTACATTTGACAGAAGAGGCTTCTTCTTCTGATGAAGATTCCAAATGATCATATCTTTGAATCTTAAAAGAAAAATTAAAAAAATCAAAAAAAGTAGAAAACAAAAAGATGAATAAATTCTGATTATGAATTCCTTCATGGGCATGATTTTAGGGAAATCATGAAATCCTTCATGGGCATAATCAGAATCAAGAAAAAAAGAGAGAAAAGGAGAGGAAAAAAAAAGGAAACCAAGAAAAAAAAAAAGAGAAAAATGAATAACTCAGCAGTGAAAACCTTTTTCTAAGGCGCTATCGAGTTGGTATGCATGAAAACCAGTTTTCTGGCATGCATAACCTTGAAATTTCTGAGTCACCATTGTACAAATTCACCAACTGCACTTGTTTTTGAAGTGTTGCAAGAAGCCTCAGCAGAATATCAATAGAAGCAGTCATCTTTCAAAACTTGCATTAACTTGTTTTAACCAGGTATATATGTTTCTTGCACTTTTCTCATTGTAAATATTTGATATATAGTATATGACAATTAACCATTAGTATAAAAGTGTTCATAAGAGTTGGCATAAACAAAACATGCTTGGAGAAAGAGAAAAATGTTGGTTTCTGCTATGTCTTCAGAATGATTGTTGTATCTTCAATAACCGGTTTGTCTTTGAAATGAAGGTTTATCTTTAGAATGAGGTTATCTTCGAATTAAATGCCCATCTTAGTCTTCAGAATGAAACATAATCTTTAGAATGAAGATTTAATAGTCTATTTCCACGTGGCATCCAAGGAGGGAGAAAAAGACATAGTCAGCAGAATTGTTTTTACTCCATGTGATCATTGACACATGTCAGCTGGCTTGCGGTTAGATTCATCTCATATTTTGCACCCATCAAGGAAGTACGAGAATCACAAGGAAAATAACCAACAAACATGCCACCACCATTCATTGCTAGTAACCACTCATGTGGGAAAATTTGCATGCAGAATGGAGGAGCTAAAAATAGTAAAGAAAATTTGATGGCAAGGATGTCCAATGATTGATGGCCGGTGTTCAGAGCACAGAATAAGGAAGTGTGCCATATTTTCTTTTTGAAGACATATTTGCTAATGATTACAAGGAAAAGTAAAAAAATTATTATTAAAAGTTCTTTCTAAAGAAGAACAAGAGCAAACCCTGTAATTCTGTAGAAACCAGAAATCAGTGACCTAGCAAGTAGAAGAGAGCAGATCTTCTCAGAATCGTAATAGAGAAATGAAGTGAAAAATGAAAAAGGACCAGCCTACAAGAACCCTGGAATAACGTAACCACATGGGTTACCAGATTTTTCAACCTGTGAAGGGTAGTATGTAATTTTGTCAGGGCTAAAACTGACAGCAGAAAAATAAAATAGAAGAGGGTTCATTTTTCTAAAGATGTTATTTATCTATCAGAATAGGAGAGTGAAGTTCCTAGTGAAGAGCTTGAAGCTATCCCTACAGCCCCTGTTACCACAAGAAAATAGGGCAAGAAGAGAAAATATACATTAAGGACTAGGAGGTCTGCAAGACTCCAACAAAAAGAGATAAAAGAACAAATTATTGAAGAGAAGACCAGACAGGATAGCCCTGATGTCATAGAAGTGCAACAAGCCACTGAGAATTTGGATGTAAGCATATATAATTTCATGGAACCTCCTGTACAGGAGTAGGGGTATGAAGTAGAGGATGAGATCATTGTTGAGCAGCAAACTACAGTTGATTTGTCAGTATTAGGTTCTGAGTCAAAATAAGAAGAGGAGGTGGACATCACAAAACAACTGAGAGCAGCCAAGAGTGTTATAAAAATACAAATGAGATGGATTGAGGAAAGAGAAGATGTTATTGAAAAACATGAAAAGAAAATTAGAAAATTATAGCAGAAAGTGGAGAAACTAAAAAGCAGGCTGTCACAAGTTGACGAACAATCCACTACATCAGATAAAGAGGAGGATTTGGTTCAGTTACTACTTGGATTATCTAGGGAAGATGAAGACATAGGTGCTCATTCTGAAGTAGTGCCCCTCCACTTTGAAGCAGTGCCCTTCCATTCTGAGGCATTGCCTTCTCAATCCAGAGAAATACCTTTATGCAACATTATTGGGTAGGTCTCAGATTCAGGCCTCCAACCATCATTACTCTAGTTTTCTCCTATTTTGAAGAGGATTCCCAACCAGATGATCAGTTTGAAGAATGACTCAGAAACCTTCATGAGAAATTACACAGGCACTAAATTGTTCTATGAAACATGGAATATGAGTATGGACATTTGTGACTCCATAGCCCACTACAATGCATGAGGGCATGCATTAATATAAGTTGGGGGGAATGATGAGGCCTGGATAAGCCTCATTTATAGCATGTTTTAGATAGTTAAAACTGCCTAAAACTCTTGTGAATTATCTTATATGCTAGTTAAGTTGATTTAATATGTTGTGTATTAACTGTTTGCATGATTGAAGTGTTAAGGACATTATATTCTGATTTTTAATAGTTCTTGTATAGTTTTATGTTATATTTTCATGCTTAGGTTGACAACAGCACTTCAGTAGTCTTATTTTGATGATCATTAAGCATTAGTTTCTCTAAATTCAGCAAATAGTACAAAGACTTATTACTGTGCAACAGAAAACTGGTTTTTCCATATAAATTCAAGCAAGCTGCCAATGAATGGCAAGGCATGGAATTCACATCCAAGGAAGAATGAAGACTATTGCAATCTGATCCTGAGGTCTAATACACCTAAGAAATGCAGCCAAAACCATTTGGAGTCAACACAGTTGGTCATTCTAAAGATCTTCGAAATGAACACAGTGTCTTTGAAATGAACACAATGTCTTCGGAATGAACAGATATCTTCGGAATGAGAAAACATAGTGTCTTCGAAATGAGCGGATCTTCGGAATGAGAATTGTAGTATCTTCGAAATGAGCGGATCTTCAGAATGAGAATTGCAGTATCTTCGGAATGAGCGGATCTTCGGAATGAGAATTGCAGTATCTTCGGAATGAGCCACTTATCTTCGGAATGAAAATAGAATGTACTTTTTGACTTGTTGACTGACTTTTGGCGGTGGAAAAGGGGATAAGAAGGTTGAGAAAGTTAAGGGAAAATATCTCCCATCTAACTTTGCCGTCCTTGCCATCCAAAGCCACCATTTATGGAAAAGATCAAATTTGATCTTCTTCTAGGATAAACCCAAGAAATTCTCAGGGATATCAGGACAACATATTTTATGTTTGTAATTAGATTTTAGGCATCTATAAAAGATAGCTCCCGTCCAGGTTGAGCTATTAGGAATAAGATATTATTATCAAGAATATATTAGATTAGATAGAGGAGATAGAAAATAAATAGAGAGATGATAGAATAGTAATTTCAGACCTATAACGATTTTAGCAGAATTGTAATTATGTTTTCGAAGCAATAAAAGTGCAGTTTCATTCCATTTATTTTGTTATGTCTGAGTGTGAGTAAGACTTAAAGAAGAATTCAAACCTTCTTCTGAGAAAGGAGGCTGGCCACTTCCAGACCTAGGAGGAGGACTGACAGACAGGTTTTATTCTGATTTTGCTACAGCAGAATAAGTTGTGAACTTGTCATTTTCATTATTTTGCACAGCTAACATTCCTAGTTGTTTAATTCTTGTTCATAATGTTTTTGTGATATGATTAGTGGTAGATCTGGTTATTATTTTCATTCCCAACAACTTTCCAATTCACTGCAAATTTCCATTTCCAGCAATTTACAAGTTTTCTGTAATTTCCCTGCATTCTTGTTTTTGCTGTCAAAACCCTACACAGAAGATTGACGACCTTCTGTTATAGAGCATTGATAGGATCTAGTTTTTATGCTTCATTTCAATTATTGCAAGATTAAATAGACTTTCAATTCTGCAACTATAACTAGAGTTTCAATTCTGCAATTTAATTAGATTTCATTCTTGCAACTGTAACTAGGGTTTCATTTATGCAATTAGCAATTAGTTTTCATTCTTGCAAATAGATTAAAGTTCAATTTATGCAATTTAGGGGTAGAAGTGACACAAAACCCCCACACAATCAATTCCACCAATAAGACTTGCTGCTTCCAAATGAACTGAACTACAACCCTGCTTGAACTTTCTCTCGTAAATAGCCTTGGACACCACCCCGGATTGATAAGATCTTTGAGATTTAATGATGTGCTTAACGACAGCCCATCAAAGAGCATTAAGGTATACTTGGATAGAAACTCCCTCTAGAAGAACATAAGGTACCACCAATTTAGTGTATATCCCATGGAACATTTTGGTGAATGACTTCAAATTTTCACTTGGTCCTCTACAAATAGTGACAAACTGATTATACATGAGGATTGGATAAACTAGATTTTTATTGAATTGGTTGAGAAAAATTACCTCTAGTTGATCCCAAGAAGTGATAGCCCTAAAGGTATACCAGTATACCAACCATATGTAAACTTGTCCAAGGTGTAAGGGAACATTTTACAAGCAACATCATCATACCACCCTATTAAATGAATCACATAGCTTTTGAATGCTTGAATATGTTCTTCTGCAGGCCTCATCCCATTAGACACAAACCAAGGAAGATATAGTTCAAAATCGATGGGTAAATTATGTTGAACTCCAGTATGTTCAATGGGTTGCTTATCATCCATGGAGCAAACATGGCTATTAGTGGACCTTAAAGAATAAAAATTTAGTATCAATTTTATTAGTCGAAGAAAAATCTTGCACAGAAGAATGAAATGACCAACAAATATCAAATGTTTCACATATAAATCATCATGTCAATCAATCAAAATATATGCATCAATTAAACCATAGCAATAAATAACACCCTTTGATTTATGAAAAGGTTAGCATTAATACACCATAAATTAAAGGAATTTCCAATTAAAGCATGTGATCACATGTAAACAAAACCTCGTTAGTCAATACCAATGATTTCAAATAACATTTCAAATAGCATGAAAAATTTAGCATATAAATAGCTATAAAGTAAACCAATTCAGGACCTCCTTCTAGCACCAATTCTGCTGAGTGGAAATTTCACCCAGTTGTAAAATCACCATCATAGTTAGGATTTTTATTAGAGAACTCTCTCTTGTAAAGAAATAGAAATTTCTCCAAGGTTTCTTTTACTTAATGTGTGCTTGTAATATTGTGAAGATATATCAAATAAGTGCTAGGAATACCTTAGTGATTTGCAAATAATTGTTAACAAGGGGCCTGTGTTGGTATTATTTTATTGCTATGCTAGTGATTGTTCATAAAACTTAAAAGAAAAAGGAAAAATGTGATTGGACCTCATATGACCATGATGTAAAGCCTTAGTTCATTTTATCTTGAAGTATTTTAGGTAGATTTTATCTTCTTTTGGTTAAGCAGATTTTAAACAAGTTTTATCTTGCATTATTAAACCCTGCTTTGAGCATAAAAGAGAAGACTAAAATCTATCTTTTGAAATGCAAATATTTGAAATATGATTGGATTCATTTAATTTTGCTTTGGACATGAAAGTAAAATAATCTACATAAATAACTTGGTAAATGAAATAGCCTGTGCCATATCATATAAATTACCCCTCTTTGACAAAATTATGATTTTCATAAAGAGAAATCAATTTATTGCTTTAAATGTAATAGCTTTGAAATGTCCTATAAATTACATCCATTTAATGAAATTATTATTTTTACAAAGGAAATTTAATTTATTGCTTGCAAAATGAAATGCAAAGCTTGAAATTTGATTTACCTTCAAAATGTGCAATTATGTCAAATTTTGAAATTACAAAATTCTTGATAAAACAACAATTTTAAATAATTTTTATAATTTTAAAATGGCTTCAAAATGAAATCAAAACTATTATAAATGAAGCGTTAAAGCTTATTCTCCACACTCGTGCATCTATTTTTGGAATTTTAATTTTTTTTTAATTGCCAAAGTTTTAAAAAAACTACAAAAAGGGAAGGGTTAGAAAAATAAAATAAAATAAAATCTGGAAAATTGACCAAAATACTAAAAACACTAAAAAACAAAGTACTACCATTATGATACTACCCTATTCCTAAAAAACCAAATATATGAGAGTTTCTGCATGTAACCTAGTTTATCCAAATCTACATTCACACAACCTGCAATAACCTAGGTGCAAGCTTCTAAGGAAAAGAAAATAAATTTCATGCTTTAAACATTCAATAATGCAACCATTAAAATGCATTGAACATCATCTATAAGCCTAAAGCATGAAAGAGAAAAAATGAATAGTTAATCCGAACATGCAGAAAACTTCTCCAACTTTGCTAACAAAGTGCAAATTTTTGAAGTATTTGCATTAAGAAAAGGTGATTTTTAGTTTTACACAAGATTTTAAGCCCTTGGCTTCCAAAAATGTCTAACCCCCCTTTAGACATTTACAGGATTTTTTAAAACCTTTAATGTGGCAGTTCTTTTATTCTTTCGTTTCATTCTCTACATATTCTTCCATAGCAAACACATCTTCATCTTTTTTGATTTTGCTTTCATAATGCTCCTACAAGCATTCATTATTTATTTAAATAATATTTTTTGGTTTCACTTATATTATTGCCTTGGCTTGCTATAACTTTGTAACGTGACCATCATTCTTTAATTACTTCCCCTTTCAATGTTTTTTTCAAACGTGTCTGCTCCTTTCACCGTACACTTCTTTTCTTCCACAACCAAGCTTAACCTAGGCATGCGGGAATACCTTGCATATAATCTAACTTATGACATACCTCAAAGACTCTATAGCCATAGAGTAAAAGATATGGGGAAAAATATGATACGTTTGCTATGTTTATTGCATTCACCTAAAAATAGGGGAATATATGACATATCTGAAACATTAGGTGAAATGCCCAAATATGAAACCACCTACAATCAAATGATCACCTTATCACCCCTATAAAAATTACTTTCTAAAGTTGCATCTTGTTATGGATGACATCCTACAATAACCTCAGTACATCAAAATCCTACTTCTCACAGCCATCGGGGCTGCCACATCACCACCTAGGTTTCTCGTCATTCATTGTGTCATTGTGCATGTATTTTATCTACCAGGATCTAGACCATATCCCATCCACATCATATTACTTTAGTAATGATTGTTGTCTACCCTATGAGCTGCTCCATTTATGCATCCTAGTCAGTATTGCAATCCATGACGACAATCATCCCATGTCTAGGTTCCCATAGCTAAGTTGTCCAGTCTAGATCCACATAACCATATTTTTTTTTCCAGAGTCCAAGTTTCTTGCATGGCTGTTCAATTCTAACTTGTGTCTAGGTCCATGTATCTAGTAGGTGGGTTCGAGTTGTCCATCTATATGATCCTCGATATCTTGGGCCTCATACCTCATAGATTTCATATTTGAACTACAATGATGATAATTAGATCTATGTTATCTGCACTCATCAACTCAACTTTGAGCTTCGATTACTTCATTTCAAACTTCATCATTCGATGACCACATTGTTGTCATATTTAATATATGACATTCTAGGTTTTCTTTTTGTCGACTCCTATATATCCATGTTCTAAAATCATCCTTGAAAAATACACACATCAACCTCCTGTCTTTCCATTCATGTCAGCCCAACAATGTCTGATGTGTTTACATGGTACCTTCTAGGATTGCTTTGTACCATAACTCACAGTGGGACTAATGCCTTCCTAGATCTAAAAATTAAACTAAACAGTAAATCATTCCCTTGTGTTAGAGCAAGTGTTGCCATGTGTGCCCTTCATGGCAGTTAGAGGTCTTATGTTGGTGATGTTGGTATAATCCCATACATGATTTAGTGACCTAAATATCTTTTTGCACACTATTTTTATCGTTTGCCATCAAACTTTCACTACATTTTGAGGCCAAAATCATCTGAGAGCATTTCACTCTTCTTCCCTGATGATGTTTGCACCTTGTGGTGATGGTGTTATCCTCCAGTGCTTCCATGATTTTATATTCACTTAGCATTCACCATTCCCATAGTTCCCTCATCCTAGTTAGCATGATATCCTCTGTGTCCATACTCATGTTTGAGAGATAGTCCACATCACCTGGGTGGCACCAATACATTGCAACCTTACTGATTACGTGTATGCTTTAGACATGATGTGTAGAATATGTTTGATTTCTAAGATAAATTCAATGAATCTCCATGCCAACTAGTCAATGCTGCCAAATGGCTTGTTCATACATGTAAGTCATCTCTGCTACTGTAGGGACGTCTACAAAGAATAACAAGTAAATCCAAATGGACCTAAGATTTCCAATTCTCCATCACCACGCAGGCATGTCAGATTACTTGCTTGGTCTACGTAGGTTCATCTAGTTGCCATATATGTTTTCATCTCATAGGTTGCAGTGGTTCTGGCCATGGATTCTACGTCACTTATCTGAAGATAGTGTGTCATATCACGTGGCCACATCGGCCCTACATCCTCCACGTGGTCCATCTAGTTCAACATGCGATGTGTCTTGACCATGGGTAACTTGTACGTATTAAATCTGATATTAAAACCAATTTTATAAATAGAACCATTGAACATTGATTCACATAAACTTATAATTTAAATAAAAATGCTAAAAATCTACATTAAATACATTCAAATGAAATGAAATGAATTCAATTATTTAGTTTATTTATTTATTTATTTTTATTTTTATTTTTTATTTTTATTTTTATTTTAAATATATATATATATATTTATTTAATTTTTATTATTTCAAAATAATTCATTTCATTTTAATCTAATTGAATTTAATTGTTTTAATTAATTCAATGTCAAACATTAAAATTAATCAAAACATCACCAAATCGAAACTATGAAACAAAACCAACCAGCATGTCATATACGTGAAAATGAAGAAAAGAAGACACCACAAACTGAGAAACCTCGGAGTCTACATGGTGAGCTAATTTCTAGGGTCCTATCAAACATGATTTCTCCAAGACAACCGAAGTCCCAAAAACCAAAAATAAAAAGGTGGATCCCCAAATTTTGGGACTAGTTATGCAATGGTCACAACAGATTATATGGTTGTAAAGGAATACATTGATATTTAAAGGAAATAAAAGTAAATCAGAGGTAATGAAAAGAAAGATTTGTTTATCCATAAAGGAGTCTAAACCAACCCCATCAACTCACCTAATCCCTAATCTTGAAGTAGAGAGCCTTGATAGATGGAGTCAAGCCATCAAATGGAATTATGATGTTAGGTATAAGAGAAACAAAAGGAAGAAAAAAATATAAAGTGGAAACCACTAGAAGTGGACTTGGTCAAATTAAATTTTGATGGATCATCTAAAGGAAATCTAGGACCAGTTGAAGGAGGAGAAATAATTACAAATATTAAGGGTGGGATTTTATCACATTAAGATTTCAATAGCGATTTTAAGACAAATAATGAAGTTGAAGCATGGGTGGGATTTGGATGGATCAAAAACATGTAGACAAATGAAATGGAATATAATATGAATGGAAGGTGATTCACTAATAGTAATAAATGTAATTTTGATGAAAGCAAAGGCTCTATGGAACATACAAGATATCATTATGGAAATATAAGACCTTGATATAGATTTTGAAGAAATCATGTTTACACATACATTAAGGGAAGGAAAAAATGTGTAGATAGGCTAGACAATAGAGGGGTTTTAATAGAGTATTGTGAAGTCAAATTCTCTTTTCCATGGTTAGATGAAGTAGTAATTTTAGTTGAATTTGACAAGATAATGTTGACTACTTGAATATAATAATGATTTACTTTAATATTTTTCATTGGTAATATTTGTTATATTTTATAATATTAATGTGTTTTCATATAAACTATTTATTACAATTATTATGGTTTCACTTATGCTTCAAGAAGAAAACTAGTAGTCTGGATATAGTAAAGCAAACTATGATAGTGTGAAGTTTGGGAAATATTACTCTACTAAGATGTAATGCATAGATAGTAGAGGTGGATTTTTGGTATTGTGAAGGCTACTATAGGAAAATTTCAAGAAGAAGGATGCTAAATTTTGGAATATTTGTATTTACAAAAAAAATTGAAGAATATTTAGAAAATAAAAATAAAAAATTCAGACTTTTTATGGAAAAGGTTGTAGGTATCTAGCTATAGCAACTCAATTGAAATGATAATTACATATGTTTGTAAAATACCAATATTTAAAGGAGATAGTTATGATTTATTAAGGGTGGGGACATGAGTACGACACCTTTTTATCTAGAAAATAAAATGTGTTGTAGTAAAGAACTTTTTTTATCACTTTTAACAAATTCATTAATTATGAGTTCTTTAATTCTGTTGGATTATTGATATTGATTCATTTGTATGCAAATATCACATCAATTAACTATTGGAGAATATAACATTATTTGGTAGAAGTGAATGTAACCCCATGGTACAATCGTAAATATTAGATTAGGATGTGAGTTATTATATTAGTTATGTGATTTATATTTTCCCTACAGTATGTGTTAATATGTAGGATGAGTCCAAGTGTCATATATTAATGTGTGCAAGAGTGTAGAGTATGGGATGGTGGGAGTGTCATGGAATTACGTGAGCAAGGGTGTACAATATTTCAAGTATGAAAGTGAAGAGTCACATGTATGTTGCAAGATGTAAAGTAAAGAGACATGAGAGGTTTGTCTTATGTGTGGAATTTGAAAGGATGCATATCCTACATATGTGAGGAGAGCAATAGCCAAAGTATTCAAGAGTCATTACCTAAGGTTATTATTGGATATTGTATGAAGAAATATCATATATTCATCAAAGAGAATATTAAATCTTGTATGCAATTTGAGCAATTATATTATAAGTTTATTTATGCATATTTTTATTTATACTGTCTAGATTCTACATATTATTGTTGTTATTTCATGAGTTTTTTTTTCTAGAGAAAAAGGGGTTGTACTCAGGTCCCCCACCCTTGAAAAATCATAAATATCTTCTTTAGAGCATGATATTTTACAAATAGATTCAATTCTCATCTCAATTGAGTTGTTATAGCTAGAAACCTACATCATTTTACATAAAACATTTAAATTCTTGATTTTTATTTTTTGGAAGTTTTTCAATTTTCTATGTGAATACAAATATTCTAGAGTTCAACATCCTTTTTGAAATTTTCTACAACAACATTCACAATACCAAAACTTCACCTCTACTATTTATGCATTGCATCTTAGTAGAGTAATATTTCCAAAACATCACATTATCATAGCCTTCTTTACAAGATCTGGATTGCTAGTTTCCTTATTGAAGCACAAGTGCAACCATAAAAATTGTAATAAATAGTATATATGAAAGAATCTTAATGTTATAAAATAAAGTAGATATTACCAATAAAAAATATTAAAGTAAATCTTAATCATTATTTGATTCAAGTAATCAACATTTTTTTGTTAGCTTTATCTAAACTTGCTACTTCCTCTAACCAAGGAAAAGAGAATTTAACTTCACAATCCCCAATAAAACCCCTCTATTGGTTAGCCTATCTGTATATTTGTTTCCTTCGCTTAATGCATGTGTGAACATTATTTCTTCAAACTCTATGGCAAGGTCATGAATTATCTCTTGTATGTTCTATGGAGTCTTTGCTTTCCTCAAAATTGCATTTATTACTATGAGTGGATCACCTTCAATCCATACTTTGTTCCATTTCATTTGTTTGCATATTTTTAGCCCTTCTAAAGCCATCCAAGCTTCAAATTCATTATTTGTCGTAGATCCACTATTGAAAACATAATGAGACAAAATATTTCCTCTATATTTCTAATTATTCATCCTCCTCCTACTAGTCCTAAATTTCCTTTAGATGCTCCATAAAAATTCAATTTGACCAACTACACATCTTGTGGTTTCTACTTTATATTCTTTACCTTCTTTTTTTATCATATCCCCACCATCATAATTCCATTTTATGACTTAGCTCCATCTATCAAGGATCTTTGCTTCCAGATTAGGGATTGGGTGAGTTGATAGGGTTGGTTTAGACTCTTCTATGGATAATTTTTTTTTCCTTTTCATCACCTCTAAACTACTTTTATTTCCTTTAAATATTCTTCCTTTCTAGCATAATAGTCCAAAATATTGTATCTTTTGATATATTCTAGATTGTCTGTAAAGTGCCACTTTTAAAAATGTTATGCCATTGCTTTAACCATTCCTCAAATTTTCCATTCATCATCATGCATTTACCAAACATATTAATAATCCATTGCCATAGTTTCCAAACTATTGAGTAGTGTCCCAAGATATAGTCTATACTCTCCTCCTCTATTTTACAAAGAACACATTTTGAGGGTCCATGAAAAACCCTTTTCATAAGGTTATCCTAAGATAAAATTCTTGTATGACCTACTAGCCAAACAAACATTTTGATTCTAGGAATGCTCGGGCTATCCAAAATATCTCTCTATATTCTTGTGATATTCCTATTTTGATGGTGCTTTATATTATATCCACTTCTTATTGTGTATTATCCTAAGCTATTCAAATCCCAAATCAACTTATCACTTGATCCTCTTGGAATAATCACTATTGTTATATTTCTTCTTAACTACCTCTTAGCATAAATGTCTTGTATACTTGTAAAAAAAATCCTTTTTTATCTTCCTTCCTAATCATTGTAAAAAATATTTGAAACCCTATCACCATATTTATCTTAAAGTAATCTCATCCATTGTTTCAAATTGGATCTATAGATCAATTGATTTTTTTAAATCCTTCCATATTGTAGAACCATTTGATAGAGAGAATACAATAAATATTAACCTTTGGTTATTAGGCTCAACATACCTAGAAGAATTCTTTCCCATTGCCTTTGACTCTCTTTGTACAATATCCAAATTACTTTTCCCCTAGGAGATAAGTTTGCATCCATAAGAACTCTTAAACTGATACCTCCCCTAGTTTTATCATCACACACCTTGCTCCATTTCACCAAAGGAAATTTCCTTTTATCATGTAATCCTGACCACAAAAATGACCACATAATATTTTTTTTCCTATTTATTTTGGCATAGTATACAAGGACATATAATATGTTGGAGTGGCCTGTAAGATATATTTAATTAGTTTCACTCTTCCTACTAATGATAACCATCTACCTTTCCATGCTAGTAGTTTATTTTAAACTTTACTTATAGCTAGATTTCATAATTCTACCCTCATTCTCCCCTCAAATAGGGTCTTCCCTAGATAAGTTGTTGGTAAATTTGCCTCCTCCACTTGAAGTAACCTGCATATCCCTACTTTGATTTTAGTTGGAGTGTTTAGGAAGTAAATTTTAGATTTTATCCTATTAACTTTCTACCTTGATGATATTTCGTATTCCTTAAATAAGTTATTCAAAGCTTTGGTCTCATTTATATATCCTACCAAAAAGGGTTGTATCATCTACAAACTATTGATGGGTGATGTCGTCAATGTTATTACTAGCCTTAATTACACTTATAATTCCATTTTTTAAGCCTTATTCAAGTTTCTACCCAAAAAAATTGCCATAATAATGAAAAAATATGGTGATAAAGGATATCCCTGTCTAAGGCCCCTCTTGGATTTAAATGATTATGTTACTAACTAAGAGGGATATAAATCCAATTGAGAACTTTATTCATATAAAAAATGTATATAGGCTTGAAAATACCCAAAATACATAATTGGTCACCTAAATTGCATAACAACATGCCCAAAGCACATAGGAGCAATAATAGGGAGGAAAAATTAACAAATGCGAACAAAAACTAACCAGTAGCTAACTAATAGCTAACAAATAATGAATAGCCAATAATTGCCAACTAAACAATATTAATAAGTCAAACCTAGGAAGAATAAAAGAAATATTACCTAGGAAATAACAACCATAAGTAGATGTCCTCATCATACCTTCCCACTCAAGAAGCATTGGACTCCAATTCTTGTACAATAGGAGTGGAAGAGTGAGTATCCAAATGTTGCAAATATATCTCATAATCGAGTGGAAGAACATCACGAATACCTTGAGATGCTGGTGTAGAGAAACATCGATAAATCATGCCCTCTCTAAGTGAATAACTAGTACAAGGAGAAATAGGAGGATGTACTAATGAGGGAGGAGGAATGATCTCCTTAGAAGTACCAAAGTCCTTAGGCCATGAGACTAACTATAATAGCTAGTCTGGCCACTTTATCTACCAAAGCAGTAGCCATTTATCCCCTAGTGCAAGCCAAGAAGGCTATGTTGTCTCAAAATGAGTATAATATTTTTCCTCGCATGACAATTATAATGGTGTTGTGGTTTTAAAGCATTCTATAAGAATCTAAAATGGATTTCAATCTTTGCCTTGCAGGGCAATTAGAATGGTGCTATGGTTTTCAAGCACTACAAAAGAAGCCAAAATGCTTTCAAGCTTTGCCTCGTAGGGCAATTACAATGGTGCTATTTTTTTCAAGAACTTTATAAGAATCCAAAAAATATTACAATTTGTTGCCATGTAGGAAATCTTAAACACTTATCCCCAATTTAGTGAGGTGCAAAAGAAAAAGTTTGCAAAAATTTTAAGCCTCTTGGGCTTTTACAATTATGTCTAAAAATGTTGTAAATTTAAATGCAAGACTAAAAATTTAATTAAAACAATTAAGCATTATAATAAATTAATTCTATTAATCAAAATAATTAATTATAAATTTAATTTGATGAATTAAATTAAATTATTTTGGACCAAAAAAATATTTTGGTGCCAACTGTGCCTGCGTTGGTCAATGATTGAATGAGCGACTGGTCAACGGTTGAATGGAGAATATGAAAAATCCTCCTAAGCCTAGATGCCACCGTGCACCCAATAACTAGGCTTTGGCCACTGTGTAGAGCCTGACCACCGCGTGGTGGTCAAAACTTATAGTAGGCATCTGCATACTTAAATCCTTGAAAGGCAAACCTTGTAACCAATGTGAGATTATTTCCCATAGACAACTATGGCCTGTAAAAATAAATACCTCTAGAATTTGTCTATACCATACACTACAATGGTATCCAAGTCACTTCAAAAATCTCTCTGACCTCTACAACAACTCCTCTAGGTTGCAAGGAAAACCAATGTGGTTGTGTGCATGATAATGTCTATGAATAATTTTGTGTGGGGTAGTGTATTTTGATTTCGTTGTAGAAGTCAAAATATTTATGTGCAATAATGGTGGATTATGAACATGAAACAATAGGGTAACTTACAAAAATCATCCACTGAGAGAGGACACTTGTTCATGTTTCACAATGAATGTCTAAATTTTCATTGGTTTCAAAACAATAGATCTCCCTGCTATGTCATAAGTCCACACACTAGTGGCTCAGGTATGCTGCAAATTTTTACTACCAAAAATCCCACATGTGGAATGTGGTGGATAAAAATCTATTTAAAAACACCAATGCACATTATACCTTTCGACCATATCTCAATGGTAAAACCCCACTTCTCCCTAAGTCACATGCCATGTAAGTCTTGTTGTGCTACCATGTAACCTTGACCTGTTTGCCACTTGTACGTCCTTCCATTGTACCACATCAGAATTGCATCTATCTTGTTATATTTTTACCTTTTTTAGTCTTTCATTGTTGTCATACCTATTTAGCATGTGTTATCCACCAAATTTGACCATCCTATGTCTTAGCCTAAGTCGTCCATCGGTTACCACTTGGTTGATCTTCGAGGCGGAGGTGGAAGGATTAACCACCTTGTTTGACTATATCCACCTATTAAAATTATGTGGAGGTAGTCTTTTGCCACCTAGCACAAAACTTGTATGAAACAAATTTTATGAAAGGTCAACATAATAAAATTTCAGATATTGACTTCAAAGAATTGTAAAATTTGCTGCTTAACAAAGTTTTCAAACAATATTTGTCAATAGAAAATTATAAAATCAATGTCCAACACAAAATCAAAATAACAAAAGCCAAATGGATCAATGAAGTCACTAAATTAGCCAAATGGAACCAAAATGGAGGAACCAAATAAAGCATCCATCATCAGGATTCGTACTTTGATACCAAATGAGAGGGATCAAAATCCAACTAAGAACTTTATTCATACGCAAATTTTATATAGGCTATAAAATGCCCAAAATACATAACTGGTCACCTAAATTGTGTAACAACACACCCAAAGAATGTAGGACCAATACTAGGGAGGAAACATTAACAAAATGCTAACAAACCCTAACCAGTAGCTAACTAATAACTAACAAATAAATAATAGCTAACAATTATCAACTAACAATATTCGTAAGTCAAACCTAGGAAGAATAAAAGAAATATTACCTAGTAAATAACCATAAGTAGATGCTCTCATCACTAATCCATTGACCAACACAGAATATGAAACTATAGAGACACAAGATTTAATCCATTTGATCCATGTCTTCCCAAATTCAAACTTTTATAATACTACAAAAATAAAATACCATTTAACCCTATCATATGCCTTACTCATATAAAGTTTTAATATCATTTATTTCTCTTTTATTAAATCTACTTAATGCATAACTTCATGAGCTACTATGATCCTATCCAATATATGTCCCCCTTTAACAAATCCTCCTTGCTCTTCTAAAATAATTGTGTCTAACATTGGTCTTAATTAGATTCACCATCACTTTGTAAATAATATTATATGTCATAGTACATAGGAATATGGGTCAAAATGAATCAAACAAATTTGCATCCTTGTTTTTTGGAATTAGGGTAAGATATGTTGCATTTATTTTATATGAAATATATTGTTTTACCCTAGACTATTCCACCACCACCAAGTAAAGAATCCTTCACTGTATCCCAATTATGTTGATATAATGCTATAAATATCCCATTCAAATATATGGATTTATCCTTATTAAAAGATAAAAGAGCTACATGAACTTCTTCCAGAGTAATAGGCTCGATAAGTTTCCTATTGTCTTCATTTGTTATAACTAAAGGAACTTCTTATAGAAGTTTATTATTAAGAACTTCAAACTCCTTTGATCCTAGAATATTCTGATAAGAACTTACCTCCTTTTTTATTTCACTCTGGTCTTCAATCCAAACCCCTTCTATTGATTCAATTCTACTAATTCTGGATGTTGATCTCTATACTGTTGACATCCTACGAATTTTTTGTTTTGTTTTTATTTCCTTCTTTTAACCAAGTCTATCTTGATTTTATATCTAAAATTTCTCTTCCGTACTGAAAATATTATGATATTCACTAAATCCCTTTCCTCCGAGATTGGATTATTGTGATCACCTTTTTGGAATTTTAAAATTTTATCTTTTAGTTCTTCTTTCTTATCAAAAATATTTTCAAAAGTGTTTTTGTTCCATTCTTTTAATCTAGATGTCATTGATTAAATTTGTTTTGGAAGTGTATATAGCTCATAGTTTCCTAAAGAATTCCATGTTTGTGCTATCATATCAACAAATTGAGGATGGTCTTCCCACATCTACTCATATTTAAAATATGATATTTTTTTGAATTCACTTACCATCCTTTTAAATTTTATTAGCCATTGATCTAAATCAATCCTTGTCAAGTATTGATTTGAGTACAAGACCCTTCATCTTGCCAATGATATGAGAGAATGCATCTATCTATTTTTTTTGCTATTAGGTTCTAGCCTCTCCTATTTTTGGTCCATGTATAGTTGTCTTCTTCAAACTCAACCTTCCAAAGATTATTATTTTGAATAAAATCTAAGAAATCTCTCATACTTTGTGTTAGTTTCCTAATTGCCCCAAAATTTTCATCCAACTTGATTATGGAAGTTATTTCATGAATGTTATATTCATTGATATTGAAAAATTATATTGATTACTCTAATATTAAGTTTTTTTAAGATCTTGGGATATTGGAACTTGTGATTTAATCTGGCTAAAAATCCAACATTAACATGTGAAAGAGTGGTAGAATATCATAAAATAACATCCACACATTTCATGAGCAATACTAGATAGTTTTGAACTTGATTGTATTATGTTTTCAAAGTAAAAAACAATAGTCCTACATATAGAAAACATAAACCATACACCAAGGACTCGCATAAAAAAAATTATACGTTATGGATAGTATTTCAAACAACCCCCAACCACAAGACATCCAATCTTGGATAGGAGTGGGAACATAATATAATTGACTCCTAATTTTTTAGGATTCCATATCCTAACCTATTTTTATCACTTATTTATTTAATTATTTATGTTTTATAATTACAAATGGACCATCGTGTCCTTTCATAATAACCCTAGATAGATATAAAATAGGGTAGATAATATTGTAGGAAAACATCCATAAGAAAAGAATATATATTTATGTAATTTATACATTGGAGGTACTTCCTACCAGTGAAACCATGATTCTTTGTAAAATTGTGATTCATATTCTTGAATTTCTATTATCTTCCTTTAATTTCATTGAAAATACATAAGTTAGAATTGAGGATCCTAACATCTAGTATCATAGCAATCATTCCAAGGAAGTGTTATCATTTTTTGTGATCAATATGTGATAGTGCACCATCTACACTAGGGTGGAAGCTTCTCACAGGTAGCAAACACAATCTTGCAAAAAATTGTGATTTTTACCCAAACCTGCACAGATTAAAGTTGTAGATAAAAGTTAAATTGGATGATTTCAAACATCCTATAATAGGGTAGGATCATCCTTTTAATTCATTACAAAGTTATAAAACCTAGCAGGTCACCATCTACTATGCGATGACCTAGTCAAACGTACCTCTGTGAGTGTAAAAGCATCATGAAAAGAAGCAATGAAAAAAAATTATGAACACTCACATTGGTAGGGATGGCTAAGGATTTCTCCCAAATCCATCGTTAACAAAAAATTAGGTCTAAAAAGGCAAGTTCTCAATGCTCCTCCACATAGGTAACATTTTTCATGAGATAATCGAAGAATCGACGAACAAAAAAAATTACTAAAACCTAAGGTTTTCAAATATCCGGTCGTTGTTAAATTTTTTCCATCATCGAAATCATGCATGAGGGTGTTTTATGCTAGAAGAGAAGTGAGAATTATCCCACATTCTTCCCACGATGGGAAGATAAGGATTTAAAAATTCTTCACCGCACATAGAAGAAGTGACTACCATACAATAGTCACAAGCCCCCTCTCGTACGTCCACTTGGCCTTACTCTACCTACCACTATCGAATGTCCCTCGCCTGCCACTATCAACTATCCCCCGCCTACCACTTCCCCCTCACCACCTCATTCTTCCCACCTACTATTGACACCTCGTGCTTTGCCCTGCCCCATTGTCACCTTGTACTTCACCCTGCCCTATCCCACCTTGTGCTTCCTACCTATCACTATCAATTGTCCCTCGCCTTCCATTGTCCTCTCATTGCCTCATGCTCCACCCTACTCTGGGTCCCACCTTGTGCTTTTTTCTTTTCACTATCTAACTTCTGTTGCCTACCTTTCAGTGCTCTCCCACCCAAGAAGTGAATGTTGTCCATTCAAATTTGAAATTATTGACTATTGGGAGGGATCAAATCAAAATGAAGTTGCTAAAATAAATTTTTTTAGACAAACTATTTTAAAAAAAATTCCAAACGACATTAAAATTAAAAAAAAAAATTAAATTTACTACTCCTCAAATGGCTGACGGGAAGATATCATAAGACATTACTCTCGATAAAATAAACCACAAGCTTCACCAACTTAAGGATCAATTTTCTCAAGAAAATTTAGCTACGAGGTAGGATTTTGAGGAAAAGATAACAAGGATACACTTGATGATAGACAACGTGAATAAATCTATTAATACGATGAATCAAAATATGGTACTAGTCCTAGCTAGCCAATCCACCGGAGGACCAACACACCAGATACATATTGGAGGGCCACAAACATCCATCCTTCCTAAAACCACTAAGTTGAATTTTCCCAAATTTGAAGGAGGTGACCCCACTAATTGGATTTATCGAGTACAATAATACTTCTTCCTCAACCAGATCCCTGAGGCATAAAATTTCATATTGCATCTTTCCACCTTGAAAATGATGCTACCCAATGGTACTAGTGATACAAAAAATCTAATGGCACCCCTACTTGGCCAAACTTCACACAAAATCTATTGGTACATTTTGGCCCTAGTACATTTGAAAAATTCATAGGAGCCCTTACTAAGCTATGTCAAACCACTTCGGTGTGCGAATATCAAGATCAATTTGAGAAGTTAGCCAATCACAAAATAGGTTTGGATACCTCATTTTTTCAAAGTTATTTTATCAATGGATTAAAATAATAAAATTGGTTGAAGGTACAAATGTATAATCCTAGTACCATGATGTAAACCATTGGATTGTCCAAATTAGTTGAAGATAAATTCAATGCTCAACATTGAGTAATAAAACCACCTACGAGGAAATCACTAAATACTTACACCACCCCCACACCTAACCAAACCTTACCAATTAAACATATTAAATTTGAGGAAATCAAGGAACAGTGAGAAAAAGACCTATGCTATCATTACGATGAGAAATTTATACCAAATCATAAATGCACTACATAAATGTTATATATTCTAGATGCAACTGATCCTTGTAGTTCAAAAAATTAAGAAAATGATATTGAGGTAGAAGTGGTAATGGATACAATCGATGATAGTGCTAAAGATCCACTAGAAATTTATTTTAATACCCTCGCCAGTATTTCTTCTCCACAAACTATGAAAGTTCTAGGGTCCTTCAAACGACAAAACCTCATTGTGCTCATTGACTTTAGTAGTACCCATAATTTCATCGACCCACATGTGGTAAAAAAGCTAATTGCTATATACAACCCTGTAATAGTTTTGAGGTCATTATTTGTAATGGGGGAAGGATCGCCTATAAAGGGAAGTGTCAGAATATTAAGCTCACCATGGGTGATTATAACATGAAAAATGACATGTATGCACTTCCATTAGGAGGATGTGATATTGTCCTTGGGGTGCAATGGTTACAAACACTCAGGAAAATCCAATGGGATTTTGAGGCCTTATGGATGCAATTCACAATAAAAAATTAGACATATACTCTTAAGGATTACAATCAGTTCCCTCCCAAATAGTAAGTTCTCACTGAATGGAAAAAAATATTCATAAAGTAGTCAAGGGAATGGTTGCACAATTATTCTCTATTCAAGCCCCCGATGAGGACCAAAAAGAGGTGCCAAAATCACCACAACTCCTAATACATCATTCAGGAGTATTTAACAAACTGAAAGGGTTACCCCCCACCATCGTCACAATCCTACTATTATTCTTGCCAATCCCCTCCTAAAGCTTCAACCTTCAAAATATCCCTGCTTACAAAAACATGAAATTAAACTGGTGCAAGAACTTGAGCAAATGCTACTTGGGAAGTGCTTCATCCATCCCAAAAATAATTTCCTCCCTTTTAGATTTGAGGATAAAGCTTCTTTTAAGGAGGGTGGCATGTTAGGATTCCATATCCTAACATATTTTTATCACTTATTTATTTAATTATTTATGTTTTATAATTACAAATCGACCATTCTATCCTTTCATAATAATCCTAGATAGATATAAAATAGAGTAGATAATGTTGTAGGAAAACATCCATTAAAAAATAATATATATTTGTTTATTGTATACATTGGAGGGACTTCCTACCAGTGAAACCATAATTCTTTGTAAAATAATGATTCATTTTCTTGAATTTCTATTATCTTCCTTTAATTTAATTGAAAATCCATAAGTTATAATCGAGGATCCTAACATAATTATTCTATTAATAATCTAGGATCGACTAGTGATTCTTCTCTTAAAAAGATACATACAAACATGAGATCACTTATATTAAAAGAATCTAGGTAGAGAAGTGTTAATATATGAAGAAAAGACTTACATAGTCCACCAACAAAGAAATAATCCCATTAAAAATTAAGTAAGAATCCACTAAAAATAAAATGAACTCCTTTCTATTTTGATTTTTTAAATGTTTTGTTCCAAAATATATTTTCTTTCACTGTTGAAAATTGATCTTCAAAAACTCAAATGGTATAACTAAACTAGTTATATTCCTCAACATTCAAGGACAATATCAAGGTTTGAATATTTCCAAGTGATACATGGATAGTATCCAAGCTTTGTTGTAATACCATTATGTGGTGATAATGTAATACAGGTGGGGCCGGTTTCAATCCCATATAACCAATTGAAAAAAAAAATGATCATAAGAATATTAATCTTTGAGGAAGTGGCTAGAACAATCCTCTTTATTAAAAAAATAATTTGTACACATGTATCCTATAACCTATATTTGGGTATTAGAACATATTTTTAAAATAATCACTAAAAGTAATGGTTTCAATGACCAACTTAATTAGATAAATTAAGTCCCTATATATCTTCTTCTTTATCATTTTTAAGTCATATGGAAATAATTCTGAATTACTAAGCTAAAAAAAAGCTAATTCCTTTCCACTATGCTTGGGGAATATGGCTTTAAATAAATAGGAGAATCTTTAATGAGGATAACAAAATGAGGAGAAATATGTAGATTATTGTACAAGCAATTGAGAAAAATATGAAGATAATAAAGTTTTTGACCAAACCTAAAATAGGATATGAGGCTAGATTGAGAAAAACCTAGAACTTAGACCCAACGAATACTTTTATGATACTTAGAACCAATCAAGGGATGATATTAATTGGTTACCACCTTAAGAAGGATGGATGAAGATGAAATTTGATGGAGACTCAAATAGGAAGCCAAGGAAGGTAGGGGTAGGTGTTATTATTTGAGATGAATAAAGAAGAAGAAAGGATACAACCTTTGAATATTTTGGAATCACTACAAGCCACCAAGCAAAATATGAAACTCTATTGTTAGAGGCATAAGTAGGAAGAGAATTGGAAGTTAGAAAGTTAGTAGTGAATATTAGATTTTGATGGGATGTAGTACAACCACAAGATGAGAGATAACTAATTTGAGATAACTATAAAGCTAATGACACAATAATATGTAGGAAAATATAAAAAGGAATATATACAAATAACTAAAAAATGTTCCATTAATGAGAGTGACAAAAATAGTACAATGCTATGTAATGGAGGACATGAACACTCCATGAAAGTATATGAAAGAACTAGATTGTACCTCACTACATCTACTACATTGTGTACTTACTATATCACTCTCCCTCTCTCTATATCTATTACTATGTATGGAACTTTATATAGAAAGATAAATTGATTGGCCTTTACTCTATCTAGGACTCATCTACATGTGGACTACATGCACATTGGAAATTGTGCATTTTATTATAATACTTGAAGCAACTAACTGACTTTACTCTGAAGTAAACTCCTACTCTAGATATGTCCCAAAGGTGGTACATTTATGACCCAAATGATGTAATATACTCTAACATCCCATGTATTACATTATTTGGGTACTGAATACTTTAGTCTTTAGTATGGATCTTTATATTTAGAATAATATTCAACTTGGTCTGGTTCTTCTTCTTCTTCTACTTTGAATTTTGTGTTGTTTCTTCTCATCATTTTTATTCTAGTGCCTTTTTTTTTTTCTAAGTGTTTGGAAGAATATTTGACTATGTAGTCTTCTAAGTATCCCTTATGGACTAGTGATATCATAATTTTGCAAGTCATAATTGGATCATAACTACTTCCTTTCTTGTTCAGTGGTTTCTTGTATGACCTATTTTCTTGATCTTCACAAAAGTCAAGCTTGAGCTCATTTTTAGTGGATGCTTCTGAAACAATAGCTTGGAAGAAACAATCTAATTTGAATATTAATTTCTCCTCAAATATTTTATAGTATTTATATTTGTTGTAATAGTAGTAAGAAGGATGATATTTTCCTCCACAATATTTACATGGATGAAAACTCCAATAGTTAACCTTCTCATGACCACATTTCCCTTAGTAGTAACATAGTAAAGATATCCCAATGTCTTTGTTATATGTTTTAGGAATATCATGTTTATCTAATTCTTTGATGAAGTAGCTAAACCAAGTGTGTACAATTGAAGCTATTCTATCTTTACATTTTTCATATATTTGTATTAGATCTTCTTGATCAATAATATTTTTTACATTTTGAATATGATCTTTATTATCATCACCTCTCTTATTAGAAGATGTGTCTAAATATTATAATTTCATAAAACTATTAGTTGGTGAGTTTTTAGAAATTATTTTACATTCTATTGATTCTTCTCTTTCATTTGCATCTTCCATTGAGTTTTTTGAATCATTAATCATGTTTTTAAGTCATATTGGTATTTTTCTTGCTCATTTTCTTATTGTAAAGCTACAAAAATTGTGCATCTAATATATTACACTACTATAAACAAATTTAAAAATGAAATTTATGTAATCATTGAAATAACAAGATAAAAAAAGGGTGCTCTTATTATTAATAAAATGAATCTTGGTTACAATATGTCCCTCTTAGGGATACCAAATTTGATACAAGATTACAAAGTATGTAGCCCCAAAAGGGGAAAGATGCACTCCACAAGGTCTTTGCTCTTCCACTATTCTAATTATAGAGGGTTTACTTGGAACCTCTACTTTTGATGCCAAGAAAATGGATCTTGGTGATGTATAGCCCTTGGATAGCCCTATAACCTGCACACAATAAATTGCAAGAAGGGTCAATAGCATATGATGCCTCTCAAAATGAGGCTCATTTCTCGAATAATGCAAAATGTAAAGCAAATGCATGAAGTAATGATAAAATGCATGAAAATAGGAAAGAAATGCAGAAATACTAAATGTAAATACGACTAATCTATGTTATAAATCTAAATTGAAAGGTTGTTAATATGATCTAATGCTAAAACAAAGAAATCACGACATCAAAATGAGGTTGCTGCTAATCAGATCAACAAGCTCTATTAGCTAATGTTGACGTCGATGATCACACCTGTAGATCATTGTTGAAAATAGCGATCATGGGATAAAAACTCTGTTATGTATGTTATGGGCCTAAAGATATTTTTTGAATTGATGTGCAAGGGTCGATCGTGTCTCAAGACATAGTTTGGTTGCAAAATTGTCTCAAATCCATGGCAATTTGATGTTTGAATGGTAAGATGATCGATCCTCAAGATTTTATATTCTTCATTGGTAAATATGTAGATGTCATGGTATAATTGGGTAGCACTTCATCACAAATCAAAGGGATATGAAATTTCTTCTCATTTTGGTAGAGCTTCGCTATGGCAATTAATCATCAAAATCTCCAGTTTTACAACACTTCATTAGGAAAGACAATTAGGGGGTCTCTCTTATTTTTTGGGCCTTAAGTAGACTCCCAAAATTCTCATCCTAGCTTACCCATGAATCCAAAAACAATAATAGGCTAGGCTAGTTTTGTTGGATGAACACTTCTGGAAGCTTCACAGGTGCAACTACTCAAGAATACATTGCTTGTAATGGATTCTGCTCAGCTCGAGTAGCTCAAGTTTTTTATAAACTCAACCACTATTGATATGCATGGTTCGGATCATGACCACTATAAATAGGTATGGCCCACCCATGATCGCTATCAATGTTAGAAATGGTGAGCTCGTCGCTAGATAAATTAGTGGTCTAGGCTAAATAGGACTAAGTTGCCCTATTTGAGTGGTTAGAACCACTGTTGGATCTTAGAAAGGTCTAAGGTGAGTCACATGGCCTAAAAAGGTGTCCACATGAGTAGCATCCTCAACATGACATGTTTTAGGTGTCTATAAATACCCCTTTTTGGGATGCATTGTGGGAAAACACAACATTGAGAAAAAATAGATAACCTAACACCATATTGTAGGTTGATTGATGTTCATTGATATGGTCAACTTTAGATACCCCAACCATAGAAATATCATGTATCATTGAATAATTACCTTTGACAAGTTGAAGAAATTTATTTTGGAAATCTTTGGGTATTGGAAGACAATATTAAGTCTAATCCTAGCCTTGGTGGCAATTAGGAGATAAGCTTAAGTCTAATCCTAGCCTTAGTGGTGATTAGGAGACAAGCTTAAGTCAAAATCCTAGCCTTGGTGGCAATTAGGAGATAAGCTTAAGTCAAAATCCTAGCCTTGGTGGTGATTAGGAGATAATATTAAGTCAAATCCTAGCCTTGGTGGAAATTAGGAGATAAGCTCAAGTCAAATCCTAGCCTTGGTGGTGATTAGGAGACAATATTAAGTCCAATCCTAGCCTTAGAAACAATTAGGAGACTAGTTTAAGTCAAATCCTAACCTTGGTGATGATTAGGAGATAAGCTTAATTCAAATTCTAGCCTTGGTGGCAATTAGGAGATAAGCTTAAGTCCAATCCTAACCTTAGCAGCAATTAGGATATAAGATTAAGTCAAATCCTAGCCTTGGTGGTAATTAGGATATAAGCTTAAGTCAAATCCTAGCCTTAGAGGCAATTAGGAGATAAGCTTAAGTCAAATCCTAGCCTTGGTGGCAATTAGGAGATAAGCTTAAGTCAAATCCTAGCCTTGGTGGTGATTAGGAGATAATATTAAGTCAAATCCTAGCCTTGGTGGTGATTAGGAGACAAGCTTCCCGGTTTGCTTGAATTTATTTTTGATTTTTTTTATTTGCCCCAAGCAAGGAGGGTGTGTGATTATATTCGGCAATGATTCTTGAACAAATGCAGTTAGTGATTATTGAGTTTTTAATTATTTACTTTGATTATGAAATTTATGATATATGACTACCCCCTCAAGTGATGAGTCGGTGAGGAAATGGCAAGTGATGAAAGTGACGAGTCACTTGACCAATATGATTGATTTGGACGTTTGCAAGATGGTAACCTTTGTAAAGGTAAAATCCTACTATAAATGTGATTGCAACCATTAATAGTAATTATACATCTATATCCCATGGAGTAGTCTGACCATAATGGCCTTCTTAGAGAATAAATATGGTAGAAATTCCATTAAAGCATGTGATGAATCACTATGTTTGATGATTTAATGAAAGTTCATAAAATAATGAAATGAACGTCTCATTCCCATGGAGCATTCTTATCGTAATGGCCTTCTTGGGGATTGAAGTGAAGACATTTCAAATTTTCAATGAATAATTTGGTTCAAATGGCCTTATGGTAATTTAATCATCCTATCGGATTGCATGGAGCGCAATTCGCTGCAACCACCAAGTGTAAAGGGTAAATAACTAGGTATGAGGCACACTTAAGATTTTTTTTATTTGATTGTTTTTTTTTAATTTTGCAATTTTTTTGATGAAAGTGGATCGTTAGATGCATGATGTGTTATGATTTATGGATGCGTTGATGGATGTGATGTCTATATGAAAAATGTATGGATGCATAGATGTATGTATGCCTAGATGATGATTTGATTATGCTATATGTATGCAGTGTACTGATGACATGCAATAGTTATATGATAGATGTATGATTAGATACTATGATCTAAATGTATGAACGCACTACTATGTATGCTAATGGGTATGTAGTAGTTAATGTTAAATGTATGATTTAATTTGTTTCAATTGTTTATGCATTTAATCTATGTTATATGATATGGTGAATGTAATGTGTATGTAATGCATTAATATCATGAGGATGGTCTAATGCAAATGTACCTGTATGCTTTAATCACTTAAAACATAAGGAATGAATCTAATATGTGTTTAAAAAACTAATGGTAGACACCACAAAATGTATGAAAATCATGAATAAAAATGGTAATTCTTATTATAAGAATTAATAATTTAGTCATCCATATGTGAGATGAGATGAAGGTGATTAGAAGAAAATATATTCAGACAAAAAGTGGGAGTGCCACCATAAGTAGTTTGTAAATTCTGATTTCGTGATTCAAGATTGGAGGAAACGTAAGAGAAATACTTTCTTCCAACTCTGTGATGCTTAAAGAACTCTTGCATGAGTGTCTTTAGCATCAAGGGGGAGAATGTTGGAATATTTTCAACATTGCCTCCTTAGTCCTAAGTATTAAGTCCTAGTATTTAGTTTTAGTTTAATGTTTTTTATTTACATATTTCTAGTTAATTTGATTAGCATACATTGAGGTTTTGGCTTGGTTGGTCAATGTTTGACCATAGTCCAAGATTAGAATGTTGTTAGGATAAGAGCTATCTTTAAGTTAGTTTGTTGTAATAAGTTTGAGAGGATTTCTCTCAACCACCGTGTCTATTTTTAGTTCTTTCAAGAACTATAAAACTATGTAATGCATTGTTGATCAATAGAACAATTTCACCATTGTTTCTCATTTGGTATCAGAGCCAGTGTGGGAAGTGCTCGAGGAGATCGAGAGTCGAGGCAGGGCTCATTTTTTGAGGTCGGTCATAGCATGAAATGACATAGCCAACATAGTTTTTGGATTATAATAGGAGGCATCAAATTGGGCACAAATCCTAAAGTGACACATGGATGATTGACGTGAAGGACCCATAGCTCAAGGAGCTAAGCTGGCAGGTTGACATGGCAGCTGAGTAGGCAGTGACATGGTAGCTGAAGAGACACGTGGTAAGGTGAGGTGCAAATTGAGTGAGCAGCTGATGTGGCATGGTGATGTGGCAAGGAGTTGATGTGGATGCCACATGGTGAGTTGCGATTGAACAACATAGTTTCATTAGAAAAATATTTTGAATGCGATTTCCCAAAGGCAATCAAGAGCAAATGTGCTCGTGGGCATATAAAAGGAGTTGGTTTTCCTCCCTTCCACTACATGTGGGATAATTCATTTTTTTTTTAAATTCACCACCGTTCTGTTTAAATAAATATTGTCCTCTCTTTAATTTCTCCTGAGCACATAGCACACATTGTCAAGTTGGTTGGCTTGTCATTTGGAGGACCCGGGTTCGAAACCCATCAAGTTCAAAGCATTGAATTTTTTTTTTAATTATTTTTGCTATTGAAATATTTAACAAGGGAGCAGTAGCCACAACAGCCAATATATAAATTTTAGAGAAGAAGGGACCTCAAATCTCTTTCTCTTAGTATTTCCCTATAAGCATATGTAAACTAAAATATATACATAAAATAGTTAGTGGTTGTCTAAATGTCATTGCTTATATCCATCCGGTATCTATCCCACACCCCTTAATAAAAAAATTCATAAGGAAATTTGTGATTGTTTTATTATATGATTTATTGTTTTAGGGGAATTTTTGAGGTTTTCCATGAGACTCAAACACCTTATTTGATTGATCAAAAGATGTACAATGACTACACAAGACTCTTGAAATATACAAGCATGTTAAGACAACCAAGATATTCACTATTGTTGTGTGTGCAAATGAATGTATTAGATGAGGCATAAGACTACCTCATTTCCAGGCGGGTTTCATTCAACCCATTGTTGTAATGAGGATCACCATATGGTCATCATGATCTAGGGTTTGTACATAGTTATATTAGACTACTAGGTAATACAAGCCACCTAAAGCTAGCTCATCCATAAGCTAACATTGGTCTATACAAAAGGTCACTAATGTGATAGAAATATTGCCACATAAGGATACTCCATTGACAAGTGGGTTTCATTCAACCCATTGTTGTAATGGAGATCACCCCATGGCAGTTGAATACTGAATATTCCAAGGATTCAAGCTTGTTACCACCTTATTTTCTTTTGATTTCTTGGAATACTTGATCCTGCTTAGTGATGATAATCACTATTTATTTTACATTTTGTTTTATTTTAGAGCAAGGAATTTGCTTAGTGATGAAAATCACTATTTATTTTTCTTTGCTTTGGGAATTTGCTTATTTTGTATCAAAATGAGGGATTTATTGAGTAGGGGGGAGCTTGTCCTTTTGTCAATGATCAACATTCTAGACCATGCGCATAATAATATGAGCAAGGAAACATTTCACTTAAGGTGACCAGGACCACTATGTAGTGTCATCCTTCCTTATCTAGACTAGGATTATTAGTGTTTGGTGGTTGTGATGGGATTTTGAGATATGCAAGGTACTATCAAAATTGGACCTCATATTTGAAAGCCAAGATAGCTTTCTACAAAATTTGAAAAGAGAACTAGGGATGGTTGAATGACCAAAAAAACCTAGTATACACCTAATAGAAACTCATAAGTTGTGTTGAAAAACATAATTACTCATAATGAATATGTATGACAATGATTTGTGGATGCTTGATTGACATACAGACATGGTGTCATTCATAATAATGTAAACACAATATATCCTAATGCAAGTGCAATGGATGAAAATGCCTAATTCAATGCAACTAATGAATGCATATACTAAAATGTGTAATGTAAATGCAAATGTTTTTGTGTTTTTTATGTTTTGAATTGTTTTTTTTTATTTTCTTATTTTTTTTTTTTTTTAGATTTTAGATTTTTATTTTTTGTGTGATTTTTTATGTTTTTAGGGAGAAGTTGTGATACCTTATGTACCTCCAGTGTGCGTGCCACCTAATGAAAGTGAGGAAGGTGCTATACCTTTGGAATCCCCATTTTGCTTCATTGTGTGCGATGTGGATGATGGGGAAGGAGTGACACCTTGAAGACCCCTAGTGTACATTTTGTCTACTATAAGATAATTGAATCGACTAGAAAGAGTGACAAAAATTGACTCCTCTTGTTGGGGCATAGAAATTTGTGTACTACCAGTGTCCTGATGGGGTAAAAAAAGTGAACCATTTGCGTGGAGCTCATTCTGATCTATCATCTCTTAAACCATATTCTTGAGTGAATGGCAGCTATGGATGTCATGCCCGTTTATATGTTGGTACATACAATAGAGGTTTTCATTGTCTAAACCAGGTTTAGGTGTTCTCAGTTTTACTTCAGGTAATGTGATTGCATGTGTCTCATACAATCTTTAAAATAGGACAGAAAAGGTCATAAAAAATTGACTATCTAGTGAAGTGGCTTGCCTATCTTACGATGATGCAACTAAACTATGGGTTGTTTATGATATGATGAGGCATGGTATATTGAGCTGATGTGGATGAACCATCTATGAGTGAGGCCTCCTCATCAATAAGGTATTGGACAACATTTTTAAACCCATAGCAATTATGAATATCATGGCCGTCTATTTGATGATGAATGTATAAGTGATATTCCCTATAACCCTTAGGTTTAGTTCTATTTAAGTCTAAATGGTGTATATCTAGTAAGGCAATGGCCTTAGCTTCTTATAATTTCTAAAAATGGTTGACATGGGCTTAGATAACGGATTTCAAGTATGCTGAGGATATTTTTGGTGAGGGAAGTGATGCTAGGGCTGCACTTGTTGTGGTGGCTAAGATACAAGTGTCTTAGTCATGTGCTTGGATGGTTCTCCTTGGTTTTCTAGTGTAGGCAAAGTACCTTTAACTATGATCACTTGTTGGCTTTCAGTATTGGGAAGGCTCTCAATATGAAGTTGATTCTTCTCAAGCATATTTTGTATTATGTTCTTGAATTCATAACATGATTGAATATCATGGTCATCTAATCGATGGTAGAGAAAATGCAAGTCTTCTATATATCCTTTTAGATTTTGACATTTTGGATATAAAGGGTGAACCTTTGGCAAAGTGATGGCCTTTTATTTTCATAATAGATTGAAAATTGATGCCATAGGTTCAAGCATAGGTGTATAAATATGAGGTGGTTCCGTATCCAACTCTATGATTGTTCTTGTTGAGGCATTTCATTTGGTTGCACAAGAGGAAGTTTGATTTTGGAGGTGGTTTGATTTTTTAGCTCAATATTGATGAGTTGGTGCATGATTTGTTGCAAAGCCTCATTTTTTCGACCCATGTGCATTTTTATCCTCTCTAAAAAATCTAGAATATGTTGTAAGACTAATAGGGATGTGTATTGCATCTTTGTTGATTGATTTGGATGATGACTGCTAATTTATGGATATGTGTTGAGTTAGGATGCCAAAGGGCCTTTAGTTATATGGGAAATAGATGTCTCCATCATCTGAGATGATGTGGATGTGTCACAAAAATTATATCTAGTAGGTTTATTCACATGCTCTTGTTTTACTTTGGAGTTTTCAACTGTGACAGCTAGAGTACCCCCATTTTGGAGTAGGAGACTCACATGTTCTTATTCTTGTGAAGGTGTTGTGTTAAATGAACTAGGTGTGACTAGTTTTTGTGGTGGTAGCACTTTTGATGTGGAAGTGATGTTTATTGGAGCTATAATTGGTGTTGATTTTTTTTTAGAGAAACTTTGTTCTTTGTCTTGACATTGACCATTCCTACAAACTCATGGGAATGTGTTTTAGAACTTGGATAAGTCGTGAGTGGCTCATCAAATTTTCTTGGGTGATCTGCTTGTCCCACATGTTTAGGTGAATAATTGAATATGAGCTCAATGGATGGCAACCTAACAAAAGATCAACATAAATCCTTAATGGAATTTATGATAGGCATAAACGTAATGTTTATCACTATGTCATCTCCGAAGTTAATTTCACTTGAGTGAACTGTGACCTATGATGTGGTGGATGAAGATGGTATGATATGATTTGATTTATCCATAACCACAATAGGTTCTTACCCTTTGATAGGAGCAAGAAATTTCTCTAATGATATGTTTGAGATAGTTGTGAGCATCTCCATGGTTAAGTTTGTTGATTTATCCTTACTTGGAGAAACTGAATGTGCAAGATGAGTCATAGGTGAAACTAATGGTGATGGTGATGATGAAGGTAATTTCATGATAAACCATGGGGTTGCATCTAGACTCTAGATAAAATCATTATAGTTAGTGTCTAGTGTGTGGGTAACACAATAGGCTCCTATAGAAGGTCCACTAGTTTATAATACTTGAAAGGGCCTGGGTCATTAGGAACCACATAGAACTTACCTTAATGAATGTACTTAATGACTGATGCACTATGGATGGTATGCACCCCATGGCTCTCATCCATGGCCTTCCAAGCAATATGTTGTACTATCTTGAACCCTCTAAAATATAACACAATGTAGGTATAGTATTTTATTCAACCTAAACTGAGAGGACTATTGTGCCAATTGTGGGATATGTAGCATCATTAAAGGTTTGCAAGGTGAATGTAGATGCTCTAATGTGTGAAGGTAGAATTTCAAGATGCTTTAGTGTGATCATTGTGATAATTTTTATCGTGGAACCTGTGTTGATCAAACCCTGTTTATAAGAAATCCTTTTAATGTATGCAATGATGTGCAAAGGAGGGTCTGGTATATCAGAGAGCACATGCATAATCTCATGTTCTTGAAAAATGATGATAGGATCTTTGTACATTTGTATATGTCCCATGAAGTTAGTGAAAGCATCAGGGTCATGGAATGATAACTCGATCAAACTAAAAATCTTCATGAAGGTTTTTGATACTTGGGAGACTATTATAGTAACTCAGTCATGGTCATGTTGGCTAATGGTGCATGTGAACTTAACATAGGCCCACTTTTGATTATGACCACTAGTTGAAGTGGTGGGATTTGGATGGAATTTTAGGGTGACAAAGACCTCAAGGTAGAGGTAATGTGTACTTCCCTACTAGACATCTTAATATACTGGCTATGATTGGTAATAGTTTGAGGTTGAATTTTACTGATAGATTTATCCACTTGATCATGTGAATAACTCATTTGTGTTCTCCTGATGGAGGTACTTTGGTGTTATGATCCCCTATGTGAGGTGTTAGCTTTGTGATGACTATCAAGGTGTCATGCAAAAATGATGAGATCCTTAGGAGAATAAAAATTGTGACTACCATCAGGGCATCATGTAGAAATGAGGAGATCCTTAGGCTTATAGCAAATGCATTCAAGGCCTCTTTGTGATTTTTCCACTTTCCTGGCTCGTGATTGATCTCGACTATGCATAGTTATCATGATGTGTTGACTAGGAAAACACTGGAGGAAACCCACACTGAAGAAAATTTTGACTTCCAAAAAAAGGTTGTGGGTGTTATATATCAAAATAATCAGAATGATGAGCTGATCACAATGAGATAAGACTCAAAAAAGTGTTTTCAGATCAAAATTATTTATTTTTGTAATATTTGGCTAACTGGGGCTCATGGAAAAATGACCAATTTGAGGAATTTTGAGAACGCAGAGCTAGGCCTCAAAAATAATGTAAGAGGTACACAAGGGGAAACTAAGACAACAAAATAATTTTGGCAATTTTTGGGGTTGTCTAGGGCTTTTTATGATAGTTTTAGTGATGTTTTCCATTATTTTTGGCTTAAAAATTACTCAAATGGAGTAATAATAAAAGCAAAATGAGTTCTTCATTATAGCTTTGATTTGCACAATTTTCAATTTACTGGATGCAGAATCAAAAATTAGATTGGATGGTAGATTTTTTTAAAGGGTTTGGTCCTAGATCGAATGGTAGGATCTTATGTTGATTACATGAACATCAAAGAAACAAAAAAATTAGACAAAATGATTCTCTTTTAAAAATTGTTGTGTTTCCTAAAAATCTAGCTTGTGTGTTTTTATTTGTTGTATATCATGTCACTTTCTCATATGTGTTTGAATATAGTTGATGCAACTCTTAATTTATTTAAAGGTTTTCACCTGTACACTCGCACACACATATCCGATGATGAAGTTTGGATTGTGAATCCCATTAGGCTATGGAGATGAAACCCATAACCAATGAGGGGATACAGGTCCTACCGGTCCTCAACCAATCTACTATGGGTATATATGCACTCTTATAAGAGAAATGTGTGCTATTTTCCATGACTTTTATGGATCTTGGAGCTTGCCTTGGCCATGGTCGGGTAAAAAAATCATAATATCCAAGCCAAACAGGTGGCGATGAATGCCACCGTTGGTCTTGATCAATTGATTAGATGTGAGAACCTAACTCAAATTATGTTTAAATTTAAAGTGTGATATGTGTGTGGTTCATTTTACTTTAAAAAAAAGCAATGGTGCATCATACAACATGCCATGATTTTTCAACTACACATGCATGAAAATAACATTTTAAAGTTCATAAATGATGCATGTAAAAGATGTTTTTATTTCAAAAAATGCAGTGTAGATCTAAATGAGATAGTCGTTTAGTAGGCTACAAACATGCAAACCCTAACACTCAGATTTAACAGATGCTATCTCTATGAATAATGGTCAACAATAGCGGCCTCTATGCACAGGGTTAATCAAAATCATGGTCATTGGATTTTGGGGTGGCTAATAGTAGAGGTCGCTATTCCTAGTAGCAATAGATAGTAAAAAAAGAGAAACCTAAAAAAAAAATTCTTTTAAATTTTTCTATGTTCATTAATTATATGCTATTTTGGAAAATTTTAGAAAAGTACAACAAAAAATAGACTAGGGTAACTTACATGTGAAGCTTTAGTTTGAATAAGTTGTTGTAATTTTGATTCTCTATGTTTTTCCCAAGACTACTGAAAATTAGGGCGGGGGTAGTGTTGGCTGCTACAGCTAATGGAAATGGTGAATGTTAGTCGTATTCACTTAGAGTGGTAGTACCTGTAATGAAAATCCAAAAAAAAAACTTAGTTAGCGGCTAAAAAGGAAGGGTCCCACACGTGATCACCACTTGTAAAGCTACAAAAACCATGCATCTAATCTATTGCAATCTTATAAATAAATTGAAACATGAAATTTATGTAACCATTGAAATAACAAGATAAAACAATGAGGTATTCTCTTATTAATAAAATGAATCTCGGTTACAATACGTCCCTCTTAGGGATACCAAATTTGATACAAGATTACAAAGTATGTAGCCCCAAAAGGGAAAGATGCACTCCACAAGGTCTTTGCTCTTCCACTATTCTAATTATAGAGGGTTTACTTGGAACCTCTAGTTTTGATTCCAATAAAATGGATCTTGGTGATGTAGCCCTATAACGTACACACAAGAAACTACAAGAAGGGTCAATAGCATATGATGCCCCTCGAAATGAGTCTCATTTCTTGAATAATGTAAAATATAAAGAAAATGCATGAAGTAATGATAAAATGCATGAAAACAAAAAAGAAATGTAGAAATAATTAATGTAAATATGGCTAACCTATGTTAGAAATCTGAATTGAAAGGCTACTAATCTGATCTAATGCTAAAATAGAGAAATCAAGACAAAATCAAGGCCGCTACTGATCATATTGATGCGCTCTATTAGCCATTCGACGTCGATAGTGATGCCTGTGGGCCACTATTGAAAATATTGGCCATAGTATAAAGACTCTATTATCTATGTTCTAGGCTTGATGATGATAAATTCCTCTATTGAATTGATGTGCAAGGGCTGGTTGTGTCTCAAGATATAGTTTGGTTGTAAAATTATCTCAAATCCATGGTAATTTGATGTTTGAATGGTAATATGATTGATCCTCAAGATTTTATGATATCCATTGGTGAATATGTAGATGTCATGGCACAATTGGGTAGCACTTCATCGCACCTCAAAGGGATATGAAATCACTTCTCAGTTCGGTAGAGCTTTGCTATGGTAATTGCTCATTAAAATCTCTAGTTTGACAGCACTTCATTAATGAAGGCAATCAAGGGTTCTCTCTTATTTTTGGGGTGTTAAGTAGACTCCTAAAATTCTCATCCTAGCTTACCCATTAATCCAAGAACAAGAATTATTTAGGCTAGAGTCATTGGATGGATGCTTTTGGAAGCTTTGTAAGCGCAACTACTCAAGAAAATATTGCTTGTAATAGATTCTGCTCGGCTCGGGTAGCCCAAGTTTGTTATAGAATCTAACTCTATCAACAAGAATATCTAGGACCATGGATACTATTGATAAATGTGACCCATATAGGACTACTATAAACATCATTAGAGATAAGCCCACCGCTAGAGAAATAAACGGTCCAAGTTGAATAGGACTAAGCTACCCTATTTGAGTGGTTAGAACCATTGGTGGATCTTGGAATAGTCCAAGGTGAGTCACATGGTCTGAAAAAGTATCCACATGAGTAGCCTCATCAATATGATACATTTTAGGCGTCCAATTATTACATTATTTAATGTGTTCTCTGGAGTATACATCCTTATAGCTCCCTAATTTAGAGTGTGAACCAATTTGAAAAAACATTTCTAGATTTACGTTTTGTAGTATTCCTTGTCTCCCTAGAGATTAGAGTAAGCTATAAGCTTAATGAATAATAGTTCACTTTTGAGTTGATTTTGTAATATTTTGTAAATCAAATTCTATTTCATATTATCTCTCCTAATGAACTATGCACTTAATTTGAAGTTCTCTATGGTTGGATTTATTTTGCCTCTTTAGTATGAATATGAGACAAGTGTGAGTATATTATTCCAACTTCTTTAAGTAAATGAAGAAATTCCTTTTATATTCCTTGATATTAATAGTTTAATGCTTCTAAATTCCAATAATATGTTTTTGGTTTAGTAAACCTTATGACTCCCTAATTTGGAATATTAGAAAATAATAATAATAGTATTTGCAAAAATAATATATATATATATTTTTTGGTAAATAAAAGTCTTCATTAATTACCGGGTTTTGCAGGTTAACCCAAAACCTATTACAATATCCAACCTTCTACTAAGATTGTAGATCCTAGTCATCCTTGAAACTTTATTACCAGAACTTGTGTTTAATCCCCTACAACACCCTACTAACAAGGCACACCCATACCTAAACATAACTGTAAACATTACTTACATTGACAGGAAATTGAAGTTTGGAACTTTGCACTTGTGAAACTTGTTGCTTGCCCATTTCCTATTCTTTGTCGAAATCTTCCAAGGCTTACACCCTATTACCTTCATTTCCAATTTGGTATGATTTAGAGGGAAACCCCATAGTTATTACCAGCTCCATGAGGAAAGAACACCCATTCATCTTTATCCTTAATGGGTAGGTTTCTTTTCATGACTAATAATGTTTTCCACTTCATGTGGCACACCTTGTGTCCATGTCACCAAACTACCAACACCAACACCTATGTTGGCTAATTTTTAAGGTAACCTGTTGGCCTCACGGTATGCATGACGAGCCCTCCTATCCTGTCTTGCCACAAAAAGGATCCTCACTTCATGGATGACTCCCTCGATTCTCCATGGAGGTTTTTTGCCATTGGTTAACAGGTTGATGATGTTCATAGAATCACCTTCAATAATCAAGTTACCTTGATTTTCTTGGGCTACTTGCAACCCTCTCCAAAGGGCTATAGCTTCTGCTTCGTTATTAGTTTTGATTCCCAATGGTTCAACGAAGGCCTTGACTATATTTCCTTGATGATCCCTGATTATTCCTCCAGATCTAGCTCTTCTCAGGTTCTCCTTGGCTGCACCATAAAAATTTAGTTTAAACCAACCCTGGGGGGGTGGCTCCCAAGAAATCCCATTTTTTGGATTGGGCAAAGGAATGGAAGTTTTGTCCTCAATACCTAAGTCCCGAGCTAATTGTTTTTCTTAGGGAGGAATTGAGTGGTTCTCATCCACTAAAGTTCTAAGGTTTTCTTTCGCAAAGACAATAATCCTATTGAGGATGGTTTTTGGGTTGTGAATGGTATCCTTAAAGGCTCTATGGTTCCTTTCTAGCCAAATATTCTAGATAAAATGATGCCAACATATTTTCCATAGGTACTTAAGTTTTAGGCTAACAAAGGGTTGAGGCCATTGATGGAACACTTCGGATATAAGAGCAGGCTTAACCCCCGAGATCCTGAAGGCTTGGAAAATTTCATCCAGGATGGACTCCGCTACCAAACACTACAAAAAACAAGTGTTGGGTTGTCTCCCACCCTGCCCTGCACATGTAGAAATGGTTAGCAATAACCATACCTTTGGATAACATATTGTCCATAGTGAGGATTTTTCCTTGAATCACTAGCCATGAAAAAAAAAAATATTTTAGGAATTAAGCCTTTGATCCAAACAAAACTCGGTTGAAATTGTTGACCTTCCACATTGAGAAGAAAATTATAGGCAGAATTAACTATGAAGTCACCACTTTCAGTCTCAGCCCAAACAATGTGATCTTCATCCTCTACAGAGGGAATAATTTGCTGAGTTAAAATGTTATAAAGCTCTTCAGACTCTGCTTCAAAACCCTGTACTCTAATGTGTTTCCACCTGTTGATATTTATATCCTACCACATATAATTTGAATCCTAGCAAAACGAGGATTCTGGGATAACTCCTCAGCTCTCACCCAACGATCCTTCCAAAAGTCTATTGTTTACCCATTTCCTAGAATCCATCTAAGACCTTTCTTGACAAGATCCCTGCTTGTGAGGATTGCCTTCCAAAAAGTAGACCCCCTTCTTGCTAAGTTGTCATTAAGGAAGTTCACACCTTGGAGGTATTTCATCCTAACTATGGCAGTCCATTCATTATCGACCTTAGTCAATAACTGCCATGCTTTTTTGGCTAATAGAGTTGTATTGAGATGAGAAACTCTCCTCAATCCTAACCCCCCATCAGATTTAGGTTTGCAAACCTTGTTCCAACCTACTAAATGGATCCTTTTCTTATCCTCAATCCCTGACCAGAGAAATTTTTTTTGAAGCTGCTCAATTTTGTGATACACCTTGCTGGGAGCTCTGAAGACTGATAGGAAGTAAATGGGTATACTTTGAAGTGAAGCCATAGTTAAAACTACTTTGCCTACTTGAGATAATAGATGTCCTTTCCAAACTGCTAGATTTTTTTGGATCCTCTCCAGAACTATGTTCCACATTGATCCTTCATGTTTCCCTGTAAAAAAGGGAAGACCTAAATAGGAGGTAGGAAGGTATGCAATCTAACATTCCATGATCCTTGCTATGCTATTTTTCCTAGGAATGGGGGTATTGATGAAATAAAGTTTGCTCTTATCAAAATTCACTTTCTGTCCAGTCGCTTCTTCATACATTATGAGAATATTTTTAATCCTTCTTGCCTCAACCATAGAATCCAAAGTCAATAGCAATGTATCATCAAAAAAATTTTGATGTGTCACTGGGGTAGTTAGTGACGTGGCCTTGATACCTTATATGAGTCCAGCTACCACTGTTGCCTTAATGGTTCTTCCCAAGGCCTCAGCTACAATGATGAACAAGACTTATGGGATCTCCTTGTCTTAGACCATGTTTTCTTTGAAAAAAACCTGTAGTAGAACCATTAACCAAAACTGAAAAACAAGGCTTAGAAATACACTCTCTTATTAACTTGATCCATTTCATGTTGAAGCCAAATTTTAATAAAACTGCCTCTAGAAATTCCCAATTTATCCTATCATAATATTTGTTCATGTCTAACTTTAAATCCATGATTGATTTTTTGGTTTGAGCGGCTGTATGAAGAGCCTCATGAATAGTAATAACTCCATCTAAGATTGATCTTCCTTGTATAGAACTTCCTTGACTTGGATCAATGATAACCGGTAGAACTTTCTTCAAATGGTTGGCTAAAACTTTGGACAGAATTTTATAGGATATATTACATAGGCTAACCAGCCTAAAGTCAACCATAGTCTTGGGGTTGGGGACTTTAGGGATCAAAGCAATGAAAGTTGAATTGAAACCCCTTGGAATATGATTTGAACTTTGGAACTCCTTGATTGCAGCAATAACTTCTACTCCAACAATATCCCAACAAACTTGGAAAAACCACGATGAAAACCCATCCGACCCAGGAGCTTTGTCAAGATCCATGTTAAAAAAAGCCTCCTTGATCTCTTTATCTAAAAAAGCTGCTATAAGAGACTCTTTAATCATTTCATCAATGATTTGTGGAATGAATTGAAGGAGAGAGTCCTTTGCTTGGACATTACAAGCCCGTTCTTCACCCAATAATGAACTAAAAAAATTAACAGCCTCATCCCTGATCTCCTGAATGTTTTGAGTTGAGGATCCATCCACCTTAGTTAAATTTCTAATATTATTGTTGCTTCTATTTCTCAATGTGGTAACATGGAAAAAATTTGAATTAGAGTCCCCTTCCTTTAGCCATAATGCCCTTGATTTTTGCCTCCAATACATCTCTTCACAAGCTAAAATATTATAAAACTCACAAAGGGTTTCCTTCTCTTTAGTCCTTGTCGCCTCATCATAGGTTCCATTTTGGATTTTGCTTTCTATTATTCTCAGTTTTTTCCCCACTGCTCTCTTATTCTCAAAAATATTTCCAAAGACTTCTTTATTCCAAATTCTAAGGTTATTTTTCACCATCTTAAGTTTTTGAGATAGTTTGAAGGAAGCACTTCCTTGGATAGGTTGTTGCCACCATTCCTCTATTCATTTCTTGAAGTCTAGATGTTTAACCCACATTGACAAAAATATAAATGGATTTTTAAAGGAATTAGCCTGAAATACCTCCCATAGAATAATATTATGGTTTGAAGCACATTTAGGAAGGTCTTGTAACGCTGAATCACCAAACATTGTTGTAGCTTCCTTGGATAAAAAAAACTTGTCCAACCTTTATTGAATCAGCTGACTTCCTATCCTCTTGTTACTCCATTTAAATTTGGCTCCTTTTAGTCTTACATCCATCAATTCATTTGTGTTAATGAATTCATTGAAGTCCTTCATGCTCCTTGAGGGTAACCCAGATCCTCCCTTCTTATTAGATGGGTAAATGGGGGTATTGAAATCTCCCCCAATCACCCAAGGAATGTATTTAAAAGCTTGGCTCAAATGCCCCAAAAACTCCCACAGTTTAGATCGCCCTTGGAAAGAGGTGGGGGCATAAACATTTGACATAATCCAATTCTTATTAGTATCAAAATCATGAAATAATACGCTTAAGACTCTTTCATTTGCTTGAATAATACTTCCTTCTATTTTAATAGGATCCCATAAGATCATGAGGCCCCCAGACTCTCCTCTCGCCTATTGAAAGTCCACTTCCCCTTGCTTCCAAATCCTTCTAGCTATAAGTGTTGATTGTGCCACATCTGTTTTGGTTTCTTGAAGAAAAATGATATTAGGATTCCAATCCTTCCTTATAGACTTCACCATCCTTTATTTTGGTGGGCCGTTTAGGCCTCTCACATTCCATGAGAGAACCTTCATTTAGACTATTTGATATTTTTTCCCTACCCCCTTCCCTGAGCCAAAGGGGGTTTGTCAATTTTGCTATTATCCTGGCTAGGAATAGCTTGCTATAACAATGTTCTTTGCTTTTCATTTGCAATTTATTCATTGATTCTCATTCTATAGTGCTCTACTATAGATATTCTCCCTTTCTTTCTTTCACTTCCATAATCTATCGAAGGCTTGGTAGTGCTTCTAGTATGTTTTGGACTAAAATGAGGGGGCATATACTGTGATAGTCTAGGGCTTGAACCTTCTTCCTCATTTTGGGGGTTTTCAATTCCCTCTTCATCCTCAACCTTGTTTTGGTTCACCTCTCCTATCTAGTTCCTAAACAGGGGGCTTTCCTTCAAGGAAAATTTTACCATTGGGCTCGTCTGATAAGGGATAATTTGCTCCACTACCGGATTAGGAGCTACATTCCTACCTCTTGTTTCCACAACTTTGACTCTTGACTCTATTTTTTCCATGTTTAAACTGAAATGACCTAGCAATTTTTCTTCATTTTAAGCATAGCTTTTGGGGCTTTTTGTCATAACTGTGGATGGTCTCAATTTGGATGGGGAGTCTAGGGTTTTAGGAAACTTGACACTGATGGTATCATCCTTACTATTTTCTTTTTCAACTTTTAGATTTGCTAGGATATCAAAAATGTTCAAGCTGGGATCTTTATTACATACCTTATGATTTTTGCCTCCCTCATTATGTTGCTTTCCTTTTTCCTAGATTTTTGCCAGTTCTATGTTGGCTTGGTCAGCTTGGTTATTCTTAACTTGTCTGTATCCTTCCAAGTTAATATGCGGTCATTGAAACTTTGGGATCCCTCTCCCATTAGATTTTCCTAGAAAACATTTGCTCGTGGCTTCCTTGTTTGCAATTATTATCAGACATTGGGCTTGAAGGTGGCCCTAGGTTTTGCACATGCTACAAAATGTTGGCTTGTTCTCATACTCCATAGGCTAAATCCTTAGAAACTCTCCATATGCTAGTTCCACCTGAGAAGGTAGATTAGAATCCAAGTTTACATTTACACAGATCCTGGCATGCGTCAATCTAGTCCTTGCCCGGGTTGAATGGTCTATTGCCACAATATCTCCTATCGTCTTTGCTATGCCACTAAGCCTGTACTTATTAAAAAACTAGATTGGGAGGTTTGGTAAGTGGACCCAAATGGGTGCTATATTAATGTTCTGCTTCTCAGGGTTGAAATACTCCCCCCACTTCCTCAGAAAGAGGCTACGCCTTCCTAGAAAGTAGGGTCCTCCCATTAAGATGCACTATGCATCATCTTTGTTGTTGAGTCTTATCATAAAACCTCTTGACATGGCTACAATTTCTAAGCTTCCTAAAGTTTTCCACTTTGCCACGACCCATGAGCAAATAGTCTCAATGTTCGGCCTTCCTCCCAAAAACTTGCCAACTAAGGATGATGCCTCCATATCCAATAATATTTCCATAATATCCACTGGTGTAGTTAACCTATTATTATTTGGTATTAGGGGCGGTAGTTCACTGACTGGCTCCTTATTTTTCCCTTTTAGCATTTCCAAAAAAGTTGGGCCCTTGTTGCCAGCTCCCGAACCCCAGTGGGACCCTTTATTTTGAGGGTTTATCTGGAGGATCTGTACCTTTAGCATTTTTGAACTGAGCTAAAAAGGAATCCTTTTCCTTTCTAGCTATAACATTCTTCCCTGCCTCTGGATCTTCTCCTTCTGTTGGTTCAAAATTCCTGCCTATCATTTTTGCTCCTCCTCCGATTCCTTCGCTTCCTCCACTACTCCTCATCCCTTCTTCCTTCATGCCCTCCTTCTAGAACCAATTCTGTTGAGTGATGTATTTTTCAAATTACAAACACATACCCACAATCAGGATTCATTTTGAATATCCCTTATTGAAAGGAAATACTTGAGGTTTGGGTAAGTTGTATACTTATCAAAATATGTAATATATTTTTGATTTACTAAGGTTGAAAACCTAATATATCTTACATGATGATTTGAAAATATCTATAATTTCTTCTACCTTTGTTAGTATGGCTTCCTTGCTTTCTAAGGTTGTTATTTTAATAATTGTAATCAACCTTATTTGTAACACCTTATAACTCTAATTTTTAGAAAGCAAATAATTAAATGGTATACTTATCTTCCTTCAACGTAGGTGGCTTGGATGACAATGAGTATTCTAAGATAGGATTCTCTCACGGGATGATAGTAATGTAACTAATTTTTTTCTCCCTTGATGACCGTGACATAGCTATTTTTGCTCTCCCTTGACCATGGTGGTTTGAATGGTTTAGTTCCCTATTGATAGTGGTGTTGTAAGATTTCACTGGATGTTGGTATTGTCTTTTCCACCTAAACATTAAACACCTTATGGGTGTTATAATAATTAATCAATGATAGGATTTTAGTGGATGTCCTTTGACTCCACGACTCTGGGATTTCAATACATCTTCACTGTAATGTGATTGACTTCAATATCCTCTCCTTGAACTTCACTTACAATTACTTACACTTGCTTGGACTTCATCGTAATTGCTTGGACTTGGGTGCTTATGTAGCTTCTATTCTCCTTAGACTTGCACCCATGTGTTATTACAAGCTTGTGAGGTGTTATAGTAAAGCTTTGGTATTTGAGTAATGATCCTTCCTTATTTACCCAGTTGGTGATGATGATTATGCTTGCAATGATGTCTTTCAATGTCCAAAACTTAGACATTATCTTAAGTGATTTCCTTTGTGAGTTTTATCAAACGCTCTATTGTATGTGATAAGTGGTAACCTTCTCAATTGCATGTATGGTCTCTTCCAATGTCTTTTGAGATTTATAAAACTCCTTTGGTAGTGAGCATACAACTATTTTTACTTGTTCTCAACACTTTATTCAGGTAGAAGAAATGTGCTTTCCTTCATAGCATTGGCTCTAGTTCAATGAGGTTTATTCTATGGTGCTACTCTAGGCTAGATAATATCCCATAGTAATGCACCTATTTTGTTAGTTATATACCCTCTTCTCTTTGTTGTATCATGATGTAATGATTGCACTAATATATTATCCTCTCATGGGTTTGATTCTTGTAGATGTTCATTGTTATAGACATCAATATTGTGGATGATAGGACACCATAATACGCATTGGATGTTGAGCCCTAGGATGGATATTTGCTATAGCACTCTTGATATCTTCATTGGCTCATCTCTTACGTGTTATCTACTTGGTACTTGCTCCTTGCATACGGTATACATTTAATACTTTTTGTATGGTTCCACTTCAAGAACTTTTGATAGTGTTAATGGCCAATGTTGAGCTTCTTTTACTAGATTTTTGATGTTGATGATATAACCCCTTGTAGAATAATATGCTAATTGTATTTTTGTCTCCATTTTATAGAGACAAATATGGTGCTCTCATACAATTCTGTAAAAAAAAATTATTTGCACATTAAATTTGAGACACTTCAAGTCTCTTCTTGTATAGGCCTCAATAATTTGTAGATATTGAGTACTAAATAGTGTCTTTAGACACTTTGATATTTGCATATTTTGTACTATTTAGTTTTCTCCTCAATTTAATAACCAATGCATATAATTATATTTAAGAGTAAATAAGTTAAACAATCTAGAATTGTGTAATAGTAATCTCACCTTATTGGTCCTTCTATGGACTAGTAAGAATAACTCTTAAAAAATGTACTAATAATTTTTGCAACTCTTCTCAAGAGTAATTATAAAGAAATATTAAAAGTAATCTATAATATGCACTACAATCAATGTTGTAGGATGTAGTCTTCTTGATTTTTAGATAGAAAATAGGTAGATGATATTTTTATTTCTATTGAAATATATCTAACTCCTATTTAATTCTGTAGGTAATAACCTTAAAAATAACTTCCTTTTGCACTCCTTGAAGACTATAATGCAACTTTTTATTTTTGCAACTTCTAAAGAATTAAAATGGTTCTTAATGGAACTGAATAATAACTCAAATTATAGTTCAACTAATGAACCTATTTACACCCAAGTTGCTTACCTTAATGATCATTGTAGATGAAGGATTGCAGGTGATTAGATTCACCTTATTGCTACCCTTTTACTAGATGAATGTGCAACTATTTGTTGAGCAAAGTGCAGCAACAAGATTGTCATTGTTGTCAACACAATCAGCTAGATCATTTGATTCAGTGCATAGGAAGTTCAGATGCAGCAAACAGGAAGTTCAGAGATCTCTCAGAATATGTACAGTGTTTTTCCAAAAAGACCTAAGTGGCCCACATGCAAAAATTCAAAGAAAAAGACAAGTCAGGAAAGTGTCGCGATATCGCGACATATTCAAGAAAATAGGAAAACTGTCGCGATTTCGCGACATAGTGGAGGAGAGAGAAAGTGCAAAGAAAAATGTCGCGATTTCATGACATATTGGAGGAGAGAGAAAGAGCAGGGAAAACTATCGTGATTTCATGACATGTTGGAAGAGAAGAAGGCAAGTTGAAAAACTGTCATGATTTCGTGACATGTTCGAAGCAAAGGCACAAGTAGGGAAAACTGTCATGATTTCGTGACATGTTGGAAGAAAAGAAGGCAAGTTGAAAAACTGTCACGATTTCATGACATGTTCGAAGTAGAGGCCAAGCAGGTTAAACTGTCACGATTTCACGACATGTTGGAAGAGAAGAAGGCAAGTTGAAAAATTGTCACGATTTTGTGACATGTTCGAAGAGAAGCTCAAGCAGGAATAACTGTCACGATTTCGTGACGTGCTGTAGAAGAAAGAATTCAAAGTGAGAACTGTCATGATTTCACGACATGCTGAGATGAAAATGTTCCAAGTGAGAACTATCACGATTTCGTGACATGCAGTAGAAGAAAGAGTTCGAAGTAAGAACTGTCACGATTTCATGACATGCAGCAAAGGAAAGAGTTCAAAGTGAGAACTGTCACGATTTCATGACATGCTGCAGAGGAAAGAGTTCGAAGTGAGAACTGTCATGATTTCATGACATGCTACAGAGGAAAGAGTTTGAAGTGAGAACTGTCACGATTTCGTGACATGCTGCAAAGGAAAGAGTTCAAAGTGAGAACTGTCATGATTTCGTGACATGCTACAGATGAAAGTGTTCAGAGTATGAAATGTCACGATTTCGTGATAGGTTGAAGAGAAAGCGTACGGATGCAGAAAGTGTCACGATTTCGTGATAGGTTGCAAAGAAAGCGTACGAAAGCTGAAAGCGTCACGATTTCACGATGGGTTGCAAAGAAAGCGTACAAAAGTTGAAAGCGTCACGATTTCACGATGGGTTGCAAAGAAAGCGTACGGATGCAGAAAGTGTCATGATTTCATGACAGAAACAGAAAGCAAGACTTCAATAGAAGAAGTGTCACGATTTCATGACAAAAGTAGAGAGCAAGTCGTCAAAAGCATAACTGTCATGATTTTGCGATAGGATCAGAAAGCAAGTCTTCAACGATAGAAACATCATGATTTTGTGACAAGAATAGAAAGGAAGTCGATGAAGGTAGAAGTGTCGTGATTTCATGATAAAAGCAGAGAGCAAGTCTTCAGAAGCAGAACTATCATGATTTCATGACAGGATCAGAAAGCAAGTCTTCAATGGCAGGAGCGTCACGATTTCACGACAAGAGTAGAAAGGAAGTCGACGAAGGCAGAAGTGTCATGATTTCATGACAAAAGCAAAAGGCTAGGTACGAAAATAGAAAGTGTCATGATTTCGCGACAAAAGCGAAGACGAAGTCTATGAAGGCAGAAGTGTCGCGATATCATGACAAAAGAACAGATGAAGTCTACGAAGGCTGAAAGTGTCGCGATATCATGACAAAAGAAAAAGGCAAAGTCCACAAAGAGAGAAGTGTCACGATATCATGACAAAAGCCAAGATGAAGCGTACGGAGGTGGAAGTGTCGTGATATCGTGACATGTTGTGTTTTCATGGCAATAGTAACAGAAGAAGCTGTAGAGTCAGATGGTGAAGCCGACGAAGACCAATGATAGCCGATAAAGTTTAGGGTTTACAGTCGATAATAATTAGGGTTTACAACCGACAAAAGCTAGGGTTTACAACCGACGATGATTAGGCTTTGCACTTGCATAATCAGCCGACTAAAGTTTGAATTTTATCATGAAAATTTTTGTTATAAAAGGAGGGTTGTTTGGAGATTTGGATGTATCGAATTTGTGTGAATTAAGCCCGTAGTGTGCAGAGCGAGTCGTGTCGAATCGAGCTAAGTGCGAAGCAAGAGCGCACAGAGAGCAAAAAAGTGCAAAGGGGCAGAAGTGATCGTTCGATTGTATCGAAGTAGAGTGTGCGAGGCATTTGCATAGAAGCAGACTGTTCTAAAATAGATTGTGCGAAGCGATTACGTAGAAGAAGCAGAGTGCATAGAATCAGTAGACTATATGCAAAAGGGGTGAAGGTATTTTTTTGTAAAATTCATAGATACATTTGAAGTCCAAGTTGCAGCTTGGCATCAGGGGTTGGTGCTCCTTCCAGTAGGTGCTGGTAAATTGAGGGGTTGGTGCTCCTTCCAGTTGGTGCTGGTAAATAGATTGTAAAGTTGTTGCTTTGCAAAGGCTGGATTTGGATGGTAGTCCAAGCAGTCATTTTTGAGGAGTAGCCACATTGGTGAACCTCGTTAAATCTTGTGTTGTGTGATGCTCTCTTGTTAACTTGTTGTATCTATTTTAAGTTTGCTTTATTTCAGCATTAAGAGTTGCAAATTTAAAGTTTTAAAAGAACACACTGATTCACCCCCCCTCTCAGTGTCACTATGAGTATAACAATTGGTATCAGAGCAAGGTTCTTGAATAGGCTCAATCAGCTAGGGTGATCTTGGAAGTGATGCAATGGTAGGTGGTGAAGGTTTCTCCTCAAACAAAGCACCATTGTTTGATGGAACTAATTATGCATTCTGGAAAATCAGGATGTAGACATATCTCTGTGCTTTGGGATTTGATATCTGGAATGCAGTAGTTAATGGTTACACAGCTCCCGCCACTGCTCCAACCGATAACACCGGTAAAAAGGCATTTGAAAATGACTCAAAAGCAAAAAATGCCATCATGTGTGGATTAGTGGACAATGAGCTGGTCAAGATCATAAGTTGTGAATCAACAAAAGATGTATGGGAAAAACTAGAGAATATTCATGAGGGAGACGACAAGATCAAGGAAGCCAAGCTTCAAACACATCGAGCTCAATTTGAATCATTAAAGATGACCAACGATGAGAACATAGAGGCTTTTATGCTAAGAGTTAATGGAATCACTAATTCGATCAGAGGTCTCGACGAAGATATGGATGATGCTACTATCATGAAAAAGGTATTAAGATCGCTTCCTCAAAGGTTTGATTCTAAAGTCTCAGCCATAGAAGAAGCTAAAGATCTAAATCACTTTAGTATGGATGAGATGCATGGTTATTTGACTGCTTATGAAATGAGAATAGGAAGGTCTAATCCCATAGATCGAGAAGCAACATTTAAAGCCCTAAAAGGTAAAGACACAAAACAAGAGTCTAAAGAAGAAGAGACATCAGATGAAATGGAAGCAAATTTTGTCAGAAAATTGAGAAAGGGAAAAGGAAAATATAGAGGAAAGCTACCATTTAAATGTTTCAACTGTGGAGGCATTGGGCACTTTGCAACCAAATGTCCACTCAATGAGAAGAACAAGGGTGAGGAAGCATCGCACCAAGAAAGAAGTGACTGGAAGAAGAAAACAAACTTCAAAAAAGGCAACTTCAAAAAGAAAAGTTTCATCTCCAGGAATGCAAATTCTTCGGAGGATAGCTCTAGTGAGGATTCTAAGAAGAAACAGGTGAAGCTCTATTCATGGCATTTGAAGTAGAAAAATCAGAAGAGGTAGAAAAATCAAAAAAGAGGGAAGGAATGAACTCTAAAGTATCTGTTGAAAAACCTGAGGCTGAAGTAGATCTAGAAGGTGAGCTGGTCTCTGCACTTGTAGAATGGAAATCTGAGAAAAGAAAGAATAATAAACTTTCAAGAAAGCTTGAGGATGCGAACGACATCATAACCAGCTTAAAAATACAGACAAAAGAATACAAGAAAATGTCTGAAGATCTCAAAGTTTAGATAACCATGAAGATAGATTACTGCTATAAACTAGAAGAAGAGAATGTTGGTCTACGAATGCAGATACAAGAGCTGGATCAAAAAATTAGCTGCCATCACAAACGTGAAGAAAGTTCGATGAAGCTGGATAAAATTTTAAGTGATCAAAGACCTGCAGGCATCAAATTTGGTCTGGGCTTCGTTGAAGGAGAATCATCAAATGGACCAAAAGCCAAAAATGTAGAAACTATAAGGAATGAAGATAAGAAATAGGTTGATGAAAGAAAAACAACTCATGCAAAAGAAAGCAATAATGCCAGGCCCGAAAGGAGAACTGACAATGATGGTTTTACCAAGGTCACACATCAAAGGAGAAGAAGACCTATGGCTCCTACAACAACCTGGCAAAGACCATCTTTCAGGTTCAATCATTTCTTTTCTGGTTTCTGTTTCAAATGTAATGGTTATGGGCATAAAATTACAGACTGCAAGTATAATGTAGGACCAAGAAATTTCATTAGTAGAAATGCTTTTTCACCGCTAATAAATTATGCAGTAGAATGTTTTAACTGTCATAACTTTGGGCATATTGCAAGAAACTGTCGTAGTACTTCTATTTCAAATCAACCTCAAAAAAGAAAATTTCAACCAAATAGGACAAGACAAAATAGAAAACTTCCTGAAAGATATGCACAAGATACTGAAAAGGGAAAGTTCAAACTAGAGCCCAATACGGTAGTCAAAACAGAGTGGAAATAGAAAGAGCAGCTTAAGGAAGAAAAGGAATCCCTAATAGTTCAAACAACTTTCAAGGCACAGAATAAATGTGTACCATGGATACTTGACAATGGATGCTCAAGTCATATGATAGGTGATAAACATAAATTTGAAAAATTATAGAAATATGAGGGTGGTTCTGTAAAGTTTGGGAATAATGATGGAGCTAAGATAATCGAAAAAGGATCAGTTAAAATTAGTGATGGGAAAATCAAGTCAGAAGAAGTTTTGTTTGTGGATGGTTTGAAACACAACCTGTTAAGTGTCAGTCAGATCTGTGATAAAGGACATGAAGTAGTATTCAAGAAGCAGGGTTGTGAAGTCAAAAAAAAATAGTGGAAAATTGATAGCAACTGGATCAAGGACGTCTGGAAACCTGTACACACTCTCAAAAACTTCAGAAGGTACTTGTTTCATTGGACAGGAAGAAGAAAACTGGCTATGGCACAAGAGGCTTGGACACATAAGTTTCGATAATCTGGTGAAAATCAGCTCGAAACAGGTAGTGAGAGATATTCCAACCATTAGAAAACCTTCAAATAGCATTTGTGCTTCATGTCAAAAGGGAAAGCAAACCAGAGTCTCATTCAAAACAAAAGAGTACCACACTAGCAAACCTTTGGAGCTTATACATACAGATTTATGTGGACCCATGAGAACACAAAGCATAAATGGTGACAAATACTTTATGTTGTGTATTGATGATTATTCCAGAATGACTTGGATATTTTTCTTAAAGAATAAAATAGAAGCTTTTGAAATGTTCAGATCCTTCAAACATCTAGTTGAGAATGAAATAGGAAAAAGGATCAAATGTTTAAGATCAGATAGAGGAGGAGAATTCATTTCAGATGAGTTTACAGAATACTGTGAAAAACATGGTATCAAGAGACAATATTCAGCAGCTAGAACACCCCAGTAGAATGGTGTGGTAGAAAGAAAGAACAGAACAGTATAGGAAATGGCATGCACTATGCTGGCTGAGAACAAAATAGCAGACATATTTTGGAAAGAAGCAGTCCACACTGCAGTGTACATCCAAAATAGGTACATGCTGAGAACACATGAAAGCAAAACTCCTTATGAGTTGTGGTTCGGTAGAAAGGCAACAACAAAACACCTCAAAGTTTTTGGCTGTAAGTGTTACATCAAAAAAACTGAAGATAATCTTGGGAAGTTTGAAAATAGAGTAGATGAAGGTGTCTTTGTTGGCTATTCATCAAAAAGCAAAGCTTACAAATGCTACAACAAGAGACTCAAGAAAATTGTGGACAGTGTCGATGTTAAATTTGATGAAGGTAGGGAACGAATAGTTAACTTTGAAGAAAACTACCCAATTTATGAAGAATTCATTGAAGGAGATGAGGAAAATGAAACAGAAAAGAAACCAACACTTGACTCAGATGACTTAATTGATGACTCAAAGGTGGAAGAAAATAAGAAATTCAAAATAGGCAGCTGGCAGAAAAATCATCCTAGAGATCAAATAATTGGAGATCCCACAGCTGGTGTTCAGACAAGAAGGAAAGTAGTAAGTAACTACTCTCTTTTATCCAGCATTGAGCCCAAAAATATAGCTGAGGCAAGCAAAGATGATAGCTGGATGAAGGCAATAAATGAAGAATTAGATCAGATTGAAAAGAACAAAACTTGGGAATTAGTACCTAGACCTGCAAATAAGAATGTAATCGGCACCAAATGGATATTTCGAAACAAATTGAATGAAGACGGACAGGTCGTTAGGAATAAAGCAAGATTGGTTTGTAAAGGTTATGCACAAGTTGAAGGCATTGATTTTGAGGAGACTTTTGCACTAGTGGCCAGACTAGAAGCAATCAGAATGTTTCTGGCCTTAGCAGTCTATAAGAATTTCAGAGTTTATCAGATGGATGTAAAATCAGCTTTTTTAAATGGGAAACTTGAAGAAGAGGTTTATATTGAACAACCAGATGGTTTCCAAATTGGTGAAGATCCCAACCTTGTCTGCAAATTAAAGAAAGCTTTATATGGCTTAAAACAGGCACCCCGAGCATGGTATGCAAGGCTAGACAACTATCTCTCTCAACAGGGGTTTAAGAAAGGTATGGTGGACAATAATCTGTATGTCAAAATAGAAGGTGGGCATCTCATTGTTCTTGTTGTATATGTAGATGATATCATATTTGGCAGCAACAAAGATGAATCATGTAAAGACTTAGCAAATAAGATGCAGAAAGAATTTGAAATGTCTATGATTGGTGAACTGTCTTACTTTCTTGGGTTACAAGTTAATCAAAATGAGAAAGGCATATTTATTTCCCAAGTCAAATATGTGAAAGAGATGCTAAAAAGGTTCACAATGGAGGACTGTAAGCCAGTTAGCACTCCCATGATGACAAGCTGCAAGTTGAGCAAAGATGACAAATCTCCACCTATTGATCAAACCATGTACAGATCAATGATTGGAAGCTTACTATATTTAACAGCTACCAGACCAGATATTCTGCAGGTAGTTTGCATGGTAGCAAGATTTCAGGCCAGTCCCAAAGAGACTCATGTGACAATAGTAAAAAGATTCTTAGGTATCTCAAGGGTACTATGGAGTATGGGTTATGGTATCCGAAAGGTAAAGACTTCACCCTTATCTCATATTCAAATGCAGATTGGGCAGGATGTGTTGATGACAGGAAGAGTACCAGTGGAGGTGCATTCTATCTTAGTGACAGGTTGGTTGCTTGGAACAGCAAGAAACAAGAGTAAGTTTATTTATCAATAAGTGAGGCGAGAATATATTGCAGCAACAACATGTTGTACACAAGTTTTGTGGATGAAACAAACTCTGAAAGATCTTGGTATTAATTTCAGTGAGCCAATATCAGTCAAGTGTGATAACACCAGTGCAATTAACATCTCCAAGAATCCAGTAATGCATTCATGGACAAAACACATTGCTATCAGATATCATTTTTTGAAAGAGAAAGTTGCTGAAGGTGAGGTTAAGCTAGATTTTGTTCCAACTATAGAGCAAGTAGCAGATATCTTCACAAAACCATTACCCAAGGATGTTTTTGAATACCTTCACAATAAATTGGGAGTGGTGACCCTTCCCAAGAAGTGACTAGCTACAGGGATCACATTCTCAGGGGGAGCATTGAAGTATTTGTTTATCTTCTTGCTCATGTTCTTGTTTATTACTAAGTGTAATAAATTTTTCTTGAGAATGTTGTGCTTGGACTCAGGGGGAGTCTGCAGTAGCCCTTTGGTATTATTGTCAAAGGGGGAGAAGAGCTACAGGAAGCTACAGGAAAATGCACATGTGTTGCCAACAATTCCAAAGGGGGAGATTGTTGAGCAAAGTGCAACAACAGGATTGTCATTGTTGTCAACACAATCAGCTAGATCATTTGATTCAGTGCACAGGAAGTTCAGATGCTCAGAAGCTATTCAGATGCAACAAACAGGAAGTTCAGAGATCTCTCAGAATATGTACAATGTTTTTCCAAAAAGACCTAAGTGGCCCACATGCAAAAATTCAAAGAAAAAGACAAGTCAGGAAAGTGTCGCGATATCGTGACATATTCAGAAAACAGGAAAACTATCGCGCTTTCATGACATAGTGGAGGAGAGAGAAAGTGCAAAGAAAAATGTCATGATTTCATGACATATTGGAGGAGAGAGAAAGAGCAGGGAAAACTATCATGATTTCGTGACATGTTGGAAGAGAAGAAGGCAAGTTGAAAAACTATCACGATTTCGTGACATGTTCGAAGCAGAGGCACAAGCAGGGAAAACTATCACGATTTCATGACATGTTGGAAGAAAAGAAGGCAAGTTGAAAAACTGTCACGATTTCATGACATGTTCGAAGAGAAAGGCAAGCAGGTGAAATTGTCACGATTTCGTGACATGTTGGAAGAGAAGAAGGCAAGTTGAAAAACTATCGCGATTTCATGACATGTTCGAAGCAGAGAGATCAAGCAGGAATAACTATCGTGATTTCATGACATGCTGCAGAAGAAAGAATTCAAAGTGAGAACTATCGTGATTTCATGACATGCTGTAGATGAAAATGTTCCAAGTGAGAACTATCACGATTTCGTGACATGCAGCAGAAGAAAGAGTTCGAAGTAAGAACTATCACGATTTCGTGACATGCAACAAAGGAAAGAGTTCAAAGTGAGAATTGTCATGATTTCATGACATGCAACAGAGGAAAGAGTTTGAAGTAAGAACTATCGTGATTTCGCGACATGTAGTAGAGGAAAGATTTTGAAGTGAGAACTGTCACGATTTTGTGACATGTTGCAAAGGAAAGAGTTCGAAGTGAGAACTGTCACGATTTCGTGACATGTTGTAGACGAAAGTGTTCAGAGTATGAAATGTCACGATTTCATGACAGGTTGAAGAGAAAGCGTACGGATATAGAAAGTGTCACGATTTTGTGATGGGTTGCAAAGAAAGCGTATAGAAGCTGAAAGCGTCGCGACAGAGTTGCAAAGAAAGCGTACGAAAGCTGAAAGCGTCGCGATTTCACGACGGGTTGCAAAGAAAGCATACGGATGCAGAAAGTGTCGTGATTTCATGATAGAAATAGAAAGCAAGACTTCAATAAAAGAAGTGTCACGATTTCATGACAAAAGTAGAGAGCAAGTCTTTGAAAGCAAAACTTTCATGATTTCACGACAAGATTAGAAAGCAAGTCTTCAACGGCAGAAGCGTCGCGATTTCATGACAAGAGAAGAAAGGAATTTGAAGAAGGTAGAAGTGTCACAATTTCATGACAAAAGCAGAGAGCAAGTCTTTGAAAGCAGAACTGTCATGATTTTTTGACAGGATCAGAAAGCAAGTCTTCAATGGCAGAAGCGTCGTGATTTCACGACAAGAGCAGAAAGGAAGTCGACAAAGGCAGAAGTGTCGTGATTTCATGACAAAAGAAAAAGGCTAGGTACAAAAATAGAAAGTGTCATGATTTCATGACAAAAGCGAAGACGAAGTCTATGAAGGCAGAAGTGTCGCGATATCATGACAAAAGAACAAATGAAGTCTACGAAGGCTAAAAGTGTCACGATATCACGACAAAAGAAAAAGGCGAAGTCTACGAAGAGAGAAGTGTCACGATATCATGACAAAAGCCAAGACGAAGCGTACGAAGGTGGAAGTGTCGTGATATCGTGACATGTTGTGTTTTTGTGGCAACAGTAATAGAAGAAGCTGCAGAGTCAGATGGTGAAGCCGATGAAGACCGATGACAGCCAACAAAGTTTAGGGTTTACAACCGATAAAAACTAGGGTTTACAATCGATGATGATTAGGCTTTGCACTTGCATAATCAGCTGACTAAAGTTTGAATTTTATCATGAAAATTTTTGTTATAAAAGGAGGGTTGTTTGGAGATTTGGATGTATTGAATTTGTGTGAATTAAGCCCGTAGTGTGTAGAGCGAGTCGTGTCGAATCGAGCTAAGTGCGAAGCAAGAGTGCACAGAGAGCAAAAAAGCGCAAAGGGGTAGAAGCGATCGTTCGATTGTATTGAAGAAAAGTGTGTGAGGCATTTGCGTAGAAGCAGACTATTTTGAAATAGATTGTGCGAAGCGATTACGCAGAAGAAGCAGAGTGCATAGAATCAGCAGACTATGTGCAAAAAGGGTGAAGGTATTTTTCTGTAAATTTCATAGATTCATTTGAAGTCCAAGTTGTAGCTTGGCATCAGGGGTTGGTGCTCCTTCCAGTAGGTGCTGGTAAATTGAGGGGTTGGTGCTCCTTCCAGTTGGTGCTGGTAAATAGATTGTAAATTTGTTGCTTTGCAAAGGCTAGATTTGGATGGTAGTCCAAGCAGTCATTTTTGAGGAGTAGCCACATTGGTGAACCTCGTTAAATCTTATGTTGTGTGATGCTCTCTTGTTAACTTGTTGTATATGTTTTGAGTTTGCTTTATTTCAGCATTAAGAGTTGCAAATTTAAAGTTTTAAAAGAACACACTGATTCACCCCCCCTCTCAATGTCACTGTGAGAATAAAACTATTCTTGGCTATCCCAAATAACTCCTTAAATCACCAATTTTAAGCTTAGTAACTCCTCTATCTTGTTTCCCTTTAATCTATAGTAGGTGATTCCTATTAGCCTTTAGGATAAACTTTGAAACTCCTAAAGTTTTGTAGCTAGTAATGTTGTCTTAATTTCTGCCCTTTCACAATAAATTTTTGCACTAAAATTTTGTTCTTGAAACTCATAAATTTGGTGGGGAGTTCCCCCAAATCATAGTTGAGTTTTCCTTCAAGGACCTTTTCAATATTTTGCTATAGATTAAGAGAAACCTATATTTAGATGAGCCTTTTAGCCTTCAAAGGTAATGTTAAAACCTTTATGGTTTGGTAGTAATATTTGGCTCCTTTCTCTTTGTTGAATTTTGATTTCAATCTAGGCCTTCTTATAAAAAATTTGAATGTCTTGAGGTCTTCAATTTTCTCCTTCAATATTTTGCTTTCCTTGTCAAATTCTTCTTCTTTTGGGATTGTTGTCATATGGCAATAATTATCCCAAAATCTACTCTATTAGTAACTTCTCCTTACTGGTATATTTCTACAATGAGTTCTTCTAGGAACTCCTTTAATGGCCTTCTTTGAATTCTAAAAATAAGGATCTCCAAGCCTTCTCCTTGTTTCTCCTTTAATGAGACTCATTAAGCCTTATCCTTATTTCTCCTTGAGACCTCATCAAGGTCTTCAATATTGCAACTATTATGGTCTTCTAAATGAGATATTTCCTTCAACCTTCTACTAAGGAAGTGTTGGTAATGAAATATTCTTGGATCTCTAAAATTTGTTACTTTTGGATTCTGGAACATGACCTTAATGGTCCTTCTCTTCTGTAATTTGTAATCTTCAAAGGAGATCACCAACCTCCAATATTCTAGAACTAGGAGTTGTAACTGGACCTTCTAAGGGTATCTTTTGCTTCTTTAGGGTGAAGTCTTCAATCTGCATTGGATATCACCAATATCCTATATTCATTAGGACTCTTCACTAGAGTCTTATTCTCTCCCTTGAATTTGTAACAAGGCTCTTATGGACTTTTCTACTTTTGCACTCTATAGATTTTAATCTTGAATGGAGATCACCAATATCCTATCTCCTCCTTAACTCATCTATAGAGTATCTTATTTCTTAAGTTTGCAATGAGGCTACTATGGCATTTTCTTCACTTCTAAAATCTATAGGTTTGCAGCTCTTGTAATGGGAACTTTTTTAGGTCTATGAAATATTTAGTCTTCTGCTTGTTACCACAAGTGCTAGAATGATTCTAAGAAGATATTCTTCCTAGCTCTCTTGTAGGAAGATTTCCAACCTTTTTTGAATCTCCTTTTCCTACAACAAGATGTTATAAATTGGAATGGAAGAATTTATAATTTTGGAGATAATAACTTCACTAGTTTATTTGTCAATCTAGTGGAATGAATGCTGATTCCTAGTCTTCACGAGTTTTTCTGCAACTCTGTGGGAAGACTCTAGCGAAATGCAATCTCAAAATTTTTGTGATGAAATTTTCTTCTCTTATCAACCTCTCTTGTGGCAATTTTTACATAAATTAATTAGAGTTCCTTGTGGCTCTCCCTATTCCTATTGATCTACCATGTGCTCTAATACCACTGTTAGATTTTTATGGGAGGTAGTACAACCACAGGATGAGAGATAACTAATATGATATAAATATAAAACTAATGTCACAATACTATGCAAGAAAATAAAGAAATAAAAATTTGCAAATAAATAAAAAATATGCCATTAATGAGAGTGAATAAAATAGTATAATTCTATATAATGGAGGACATGAACACTCCACGAAAGTATATGAAAGAATTACATTGTCCCTCACTACATCTACTACACACTGTACTTACTATATCACTCTCCCCACTCTATCTCTATTACTACCTATGAGGCATTTATATTAAAAGATAGATTGCTTGGCCTTTACTCTATCTAGGACTCATGTATATGTGGACTACATGCACATTTACAACATGCACATTGATACTTGTGCATTTATTATAATACTTGAAGCAACTAACTGACTGTACTTTGAAGTAAACTCCTACTCTAGATATGTACCAAAGGTGGTACATTTACATGACCCAAATGATGTAATATACACTAACAATGAGAGGAAATTATCTAAATATCATTAATTGTCTTAATCAAGAAGTGATGACAAATTGGTAAATAAGTGATATTGTCAAGATATTGGAATGCTCTCCAAGCCTTTTCTGAGGTGGAAGTAGTCCATATATATAGGGAATACAATATGGTAGTAGTTATGTTAACCAATAGTGTTAGATTTTGATGCTATATTTATTTAATGAAAAACAACCAAAAGGTCTAAAATGAGCATGCAATATTAAATATAAGATAATGGCACTATACTAAGCATGTAAAACTCATAATAAAATTTTATAACTACTCATAAAACTACCATTAATGATATATCACAAAAATGGTATCTTCATACAAAAATTGGATATCTCAAACTCTCCATATTTCGCACATGCTCTACATTGTATCAACCTTAATCTATACTACTCCTCTACTATTATCTATATCTATTTATATATCTATATCACTATATCAAAGGCCTATATGTAATGGGATTAGAATCATGGTCTTTCACCTTTCCATGAATATTCATCTTCCTATTTTATAGACTCATGTACACATGGACAACATGCACATTTACATCATTTTATATTCTAACAATATTTGTGCATTTATTACATTGCATAAATTAAATACTCAAACCCTAATCTAAGACACACTCCTAATATAAATATGTACCCAATATGATACACTAGAATGTACCAAATAAAATAATATATTCCAGCAAATAGGGGAGCACTATGAGAGGAGGATAAAATTTGGATACCCCCAGGGAAGATCTACCCATATATTGTCAAATTAGTTCAAAAAGATCAGCTTCTAGACAATACATAGTCCTTGCATAATGATGGGTAGTGAAGGGACATTGCACTAGGATATGTGGTTGATGGATACTAAGTTAATATTATAAGAAACTTACAATTTTTAGGAGGTAAAGACTATTGGAAATTTAAATTATTGTAGTATAATTTCCATGGATGTGAAAGGGCTACAAGAGATGTATGAGCAATTTAGGAAGTAAATAGCTAATATACATGTTGAGTGAAAATGTCAATGGAATTCAATGTTGGATATGCTTGATGAGCATATGAAAATTCATGAAGAGAAGGTTCTAGCCCAATGGAATTATAGTTTGAATAAAATAATGTATGTATGGTCTGATCAAAGCAATGAGTATGAATGTTAGCTTCAGGAAGTTCACAAAGAATTTAATTGAAAGTGGAAGGAGCATGAGAAACAACTAAATTGAGATGTGGGTGTGCATGGTTTCTATTCTATTGTGGAGTTGAGTTCTAGTTCAGAGGATTCACAAGGAAGGGAGATCTAAAAGACTACAAAATGTTGGTTTAAATTTTGTCTTTCAGTGTTTGTAAGGTTGGGGGTGAACCAAAAACCTTATTTTTGTGCTTGATTTGGACATTTGTGGTTTATTTAGAATTATTCCTAATATTTTTTTGTAAGGTTCTAGGTGAGATAAAAATCCCTAGGCATGTGAGTTAGGAGGTGTTAATATACCTATGTTAGCTTTAGTAAGAAGCAGTTTTGTATATATAGTTGTACTTTTGTAAATGGGTTTTGGCTCTTTCAAAATACCAATTTTACCCTTGTAAAAAAATAAGGGCCATGCCTCTATGACTAGTTGTGCACATTTACTATTTCATCATAGTTTTCTTACAAGAATGGGGATTTTGTTTTTATCATTATAATTTCATCTTTTGGTGACCTACTAATGTGTGTTCATGCCAATGTAACTTGACTGACTTGATGCAACTTTACACATAATATCCTCTTTACTCTACTCCACTACCATGTTGCAAACCTTTGCTTTGGTTTCATCCAAAAGTCTAGATCATTTTCATGTGGGATACATGACCATAAATGCAACCATATTCAATCCTATCATGGTATTTCTAATTTAGATTTAAAATATGTCGAATGTCTTCGTCCAATTAGATATATTTGTATTATTTATTGAGTTGACCTATTATTGATTGATGAGCATAATTGTTAGCTATTACATAGGGATATCCATATATCATCATCTAATATTATAATATTATGAAATATATCACTTGTTCACTTATTAAAGACCCACCATTGACCTTATAAATCCTTTAGATCAATTCAATGGTTCATACTAAAATATTGTAGATATCTCGAATTTATCATTCTACAACACGCCCATAAAAATACATTGTGTGTCAACATGTAATACAAGTGATCTATATTTTTTTGCTTTAGGTTTTTAGTTTCCTAAGTGAGCACTACTTGTTGATTATGAAGTACATCTATTCTTGATCCAAGGCTTATAAAGTTAGAGATAGTTCACTAAGGTGGACTCCTCATATTATGCCAAGTGGATCATCATGATTAGAGAACTCCATAAAGTCTAAACACTTTTCATTCCCAACTCAAATGATCAATGCACCATTATATTGACTTTTGAATCAAATTATTAGAATATCATCATACTAGTTATTCTTTTGAATGAGATCTCCATAAAAACGACTAGTGTGTTAGGAATTGGGTGTAAATTTGTTTTTGACATCAAATTAGTATTGAAAATTAATTTGGCACCCATGATATGGTTGAAACTTTGGCACTAGATTTCATTAGTTCACACATGTCAATGTGTTATTGCAACACTCAAACTATTTACGTTAAAATCCATATGAAGTCTTATTTAGTGTAAATCATTGATTTCTTTGATCTAATGTTGTATAATAACGATTATTTAATGAGCAAGATCTATTCAAATTTCTTATTTTCTTCACCTTTAACAAGAATTGTATGCCAATTGTATTATTTCCATTGGTGTGTTGCATTTTATCCTCCACTTTAGAAAGGAAAAAAAATAGCTGAAAATTTCTTTTTCTAGAAATAATGTCTTGCCTCATTAAATTTCCAACCCTTCATTGCTCTTCCCATTCAAACCCTAGTTGATAAATATTTGCAATTTTGTTTTTTGTGACTTGAAAAATAGTCATTGCCCTTGTTTTGAATGGTTTAATTCATAGGTTTGAGTCTCCCTAAATATTTCTTGGATTCTTGCATATGACCACTTATTTTAAATCCATTCAAATTCCACACAAATTGGTCCAAGAATCAGCTAAATTGGATAACTCTTCGTGAAGATATGGCTCTTAAAAGATGAAATATTTTTCAGAAAAAAAAAACCTAACCCTTCGCATATTTTGCATATTATCCCGTTACTTTAATGATTCTAAGAAATTATTTTTCCTACAAGATTCTCATATCAATATAAATCAATATCGAAGTATACAATTCTATGATCAATATGAATCAATCACATACATGAAATAATAATAATATTTTAGAATATATAACTTGCAAAATTATTGATCAAATATACAAGATCTCTATTACAATTATCTTGCTTGATCTTACAATTCATTGATATTTCTTGATACAATACATGAATCTTTTTCTCCATAATACAACCTTAGAAGATGAATCTTCAATACTTGATAATTTCTCTCCTTACATATCTAGTAGATGGATACTTTCCTATTCCTCACATATGATAAACCTCTTTTGTTTATTTACTTTACATCTTGCCACATACCATATTAATCTTCACTTGTACACTTGACACCTAAACATATGACTCTTGAATTACATGAAATATTACACACTCTCACACTTTATACACTTACACTCTTTATTACAAGACACTTTGCACATTTACACATTTTATTACATGAAATTTGGACTTTTATCACACATTGACACATAATTTGGGGAAATATAAATCACTCTCTCTAATATTATAACTCACACCCTAATCTAATATTTACAAATATGCAAATTTACCATGAAGGTAAATTAATATCTACCGAATAATGTAATATCTCCAAAACCCCCGTGTATTACATTATTAAATTTGAAGGCTTTAGTCTTCAATATTCATCTTCATATTTTACCTTGTTTTCATCCATGAAATTTACCTATTAACCATGCTTGACAATCTTGCACTATGCCTAATCCATTTTCCTATTTCCTATATTTTGTAGAATTCAAACAATTCATCATTAAATTTTTCTTGAGGCAAAATATAGTCTAGAATTTCTTGTGATAGCCCCATTGTATCTAGAGAAAATATTTAATCTTTGATGGAACACATAGCTTCAATTTTATTTTATTTCCTGATGACACTTTTTCTCATTTATATATTTGAATTCCACTACTCTACCTTACCAATTGAGCAACTGAGATATGATTATTTGATAATACTAGAACATACAATACCTCATAGCATAAAATTTAAATATGGTGAGCTAGGTATAACTTTTCTAGATACTTGGACATGATAAATCTTATCATTTTCCATTTTTAGTGGAATATCTAGTCTGACTTCTAATGATTCAAACTAATGCAAATTCCCAGTCATATGATGACTGGTATCTAAATATATATACCATGTATATTTTTTACTTTTCATATTATTATGAGATTCAAGTGATCTTATTTCATATATTTGATACAAAAATTGAAAAAAAATCTCATATTATTTTTCCCTTTGAATTTATAATATTTTCTTGATGCATTCATTCTTCTTTGAGTTCTATCCATGATATCTTTAAATTAATTCCTTTAATGTAATATACCTTATATATCCCAAATTTAATTCAAGCAATCAATAATTTCTTCAATCAATGTCTTAAAAAAAATAATTTCAGATTTTTAATCAAGCAATCATGCAATCAATTCATCAATTTTAATTTCAATATTCTTATAACTCCTACAAATAATTCCTTTCTAAATTTTAAATTTCAATTTGCAAAATTAATCAATCAATTTTGCATTCATCAATCTTTAAATTTCATCATTCTTCATTTATCAAATTTCAAATTTTAATTTTTGGTATAGTTCCCAATTCAATTATTCTTCACAAATTCTCCTTTAAATGATAATTTTATCTTCACTCTAACTAATTTTAGCATCAACTCAAATTTTAAATGGTTTGTTTCCTTATGACTCCCATGCATTTAATCCATTCCATTTTAATTCAATTATTTTATTAGCAATCATATATATATATATATATATATATATATATATATATATATATATATATATATATATATCATTATCCCTCTAAAAATTAAAACATTAATTCTAAAATTCTCAAACCTTATAACTCCTATAACTAATTTAATGAAATCATGTGCTTGAAATTTAACTTTTCGAAAAAATTTAATAATTCAACTTTACCTCTTTTGTCTTCCACTGTATGAGGCACTTTGAGAATATAGGGCTTCTATAAATTCATTACACCCTAACATAATTGGTTTTGAATGTTACATTGGCCATTGTATGTTATATAATTATCTCTACTCTCTTAGGCTCTTCAAATTCTAATCTTCAGACTTTTTGCATTACTCAATGCTCGTTGCTTTGTTCTATAATCAAACACTCAACTATGTTATTAGGTTCTCAAGGCTCTCAACTTTGCTCTATTAGTAGGCACTCAAGGCTCTCAAATTTTCTCTATTATCAGGTGCTCAAGGATTCTTACGTCACTCTCTATATTCTCTAAAATTAGGTGCTCATGGCTTTTGGTTCATCATGGTTTGACTTCTCCTTTCAACTTGTCACAAATTGACCTCTCCTTTCATTTTTTCATAGAAAAAATTATTCATTAGAATTTCCATAGTTTAGATTCAATTTCAAATGTCTAGCACTAGAGTACACCTCCAATAATTTTCTGATCTCTGTGTCCTTCTAAATTTGCAACTTTATCTTTATAATTACCATTCTCCAAACATCTAGTCTCTCTCTCACTTTTCTAGAATATTTAGACCATTGTATTTTAATGCTAACCAATCTTCTCAAATACTATTAAATTATTTTAGATAAAAATTTATAAATATTTGCTCTACCTGATTATTTCTCACATTTGACATCCAAAATTATTTACTAATTCTCCTCAGGACACTAGCCCAGTTTTCTAAATGCTTATTAAAAAATCTTGTCCAACAATAAAAAATTTTCAAATAAATATGAGCCACCAGCTCTATTCTTCTTCTTTAATGAATATCACTCATAAAATTCTTCCTCAAACCTTCATATCTCAATTTTATCAAAGTGTAGCTCTAATAGCATCATTGGATTTTTAGCTAGATTAAATTACAAGTCCTAATATATAGGATCTAATATAAATAAATATTGAAGCATATTATTCTCTTATCAATATGAATCAATCACATACATGAAATAATAACAATATTTTAGAATATAAAACTCATAATATTATTGATCAAATATACAAGATCTCTATTACAATTGTCTTGCTTGATCTTACAATTCATCAATATTTCTTGATACAATACATGGAGCTTTCTCTCCATAATATAACCTTATAAGACTCTTCAATACTTGAATATTTCCATCCTAATATATTTTTAAAGTGCATCCTTTCCTATTCCTCATATATGAAAAACCTTTCATGTCTCTTGACTTTACATCTTGCCACATACCATGTGACTCTTCACTTGTATAATTGACACCTACACATATGATCCTTGATTTACATGACACATTACACACTCTCACACTTTACACACTTGCATTATTTATTACAAGACATGTTGCACACCCTCACACTCTACACACTTGCACACTTTATTACATGACACGTAGACTCTTCTCAAATATTAACACATACTTTGGAAAAATATAAATCACACTCTCTAATATTATAACTCACACCCTAATCTAATATTTGCGAATATTCACTAAATAATGTGATATCTCCAACACCATTTTTCTTCTCCTGAATGGTGCATGGCACTTAAAGAAAGTCTTAAAAATCTAATGAGGTACATTCCTTACATTTAGTGAGAATTTTCATCCCTAGATTAGGTTCATATTGAGTAGAAGGTTCCTTGATAATATTTAGATATTGTTGTACCATATTATCTAAGATTTAATCTTCTTTTTCTTCATAGGATAATGCTTCAAAAGAATTGGTATTTCTTCCAATATCCTTCCTTACTAGTCTCCACTATTTATTTACTTTCATCTATCTAGACCTATTTTTTTCAAAGTTGAAAACCATCCTCATGTGTATCCATTTGTAAGTTTCTCTTGCAGTTATTTACATGTTTCTACTAGACTCTTCTTAGGGAATTACATCTCAATACGCCCCACCTCATGACAAATTATACATATAAAATATAAGTTATCATACTCTATGGTTTGGATCCAAAAATTACCCCCATACTTAAGAATGATTTATTTTGGTAGAGGTTTACTTATATAAATCATGATCAATATTTGAGCATAAATAGCCAAGAATCCATATTTTGTAGTTTCTAAAATCTCAAGCAATTCTCCCAAAGTGTTGCCTATTTCCTTGAAGGTATCCATTTATTATAATTCAATGGGAAATCATACATCCTAATCTATACTAGTACTATGGATAGATTTACATTTTTAGGTGCAAAGCCTTCATACTAGAAAGTAAGGAAGAGTCCAACTCTTCCTAGAAACCAGGGACCCCATTTTAGGATTCTATCTATTTTCTCCTTGGAACAAAAAATGGCTAGGAATAAGTCTTTGATAATAAAATATAGACTTACTCTTGGAGGCTTCCAACTACTATAATTCCATTTTCTCAAGGTTGACAATACCCATTAAATTTATGAAAAATTACCCTATCTTTGAGCAACAAAGATTTCTTCTATGTGAGGTCCTTTATAACCTCAATACTAGGGACGATTCTAAGGATTTAGCTATAAATAATTATATGGGAAGTAAAATATAACTCAAAATCTACTAAAATTTACCAATATATCATATATCAGTTATATTATTTGAAAATAAACCTATAATTGCATGCAATAATTCTAATATAATGAAGATGACAAAGAATCTTAGCTAAACAATTATATTCCTAGATAGAATATTTTGCTTCATTGATGCCCTAGCCCTCCATTTCTCCTCTCATCATCCGAATCATAGCTAGCATATATCTATAATTTTATTTTTTGAAACTTGAAAAATCATCACTACCCATGTTTTGGATGGCTAATTTTGTAGGGTCATATTTCCCTCAATACTACTTGGATTCCTTCATATGACCACTCATTTTAAAGCTATCCAAATTTTGCAAAAAATTATCTAAGAATAATCTAAATCAATGAACTCTTTGCAAAGAAATGACTCCTAAGTAATGAGATAATTTTTAGAAAAAAATTTCACTAACATTTCCCTAGTTTCAGATGGTTGTCTTCAAATGGTCATAACTACATCAATACTACTTGTATTCTTTAATATGATCACTCATTTCAAATATTTTCAAATTCCACAAAAAATGGCACAAGAATTTTCTTAATCAAACAAGTTTATGAAAATATATGGCTCTTTAAAGATGGTTCATTCTTAAAAAAAAAATTCCTAGCACTATCAATTCATAAATAAATTAATATTTTTCATTGTAAGTGATTAACTTTAAGCATGAACTTGAACATATATTTTAAATAGATTACCTTTATGAGTGAAATTAAAGGACAATTTTTGATATTTATTACCTTCAAGCATGAACTTAAAGGACAATTTTTTAGGTCAATTATGTTTAAGAATGAACTTCAATATTTAAAAAAAAATAAATATATTACCTTAAAGAATGAATTTAAAGGATAGTTTTTGAGACTCGTTAGTGAAGTATAGGAAAAACAGTGCACCTAACAATGCTAAACAAGATGCATCTATCACTAGTGTTGAATAAGCATTACAAAAGGAGCATTAAAGTAAGTGTGATAAGGCAAAATGAATGTATGAAATGGATTTATCCTTTATTAATTTTATGGATCAAATTATGGTTACATAAATATCCCCTTGAAGGCTTTAGATTGATACACTTGTTACAAAATGATTCCCAAGGATCAAATCATTTCAATAACTCGGGTGCACTTCCAATGTTCTTCCTCATACCCACGATTGAAGTGGGCAGGCCTATGATGTTTTAAATTGGATCTATGATGTTATTATCCTATGCTTCTTCCTCATGCACTGTAAAAATTGCACCTACACACAAGGAAACCAAATTTTTTTAATAGCAAGTGCGGATTGTGAAATATGCAAAAGCAATACATGCAATAATAGACTAGAAAGTGTAAATATGCAATGTGATCATCTAAAACTATTCCAAATGATACCAAATATTAGAGGCATGCATAAAATATGATTTTGGACTGATCTAATTAGAAATGATAGAGAAATTGCAGCCTGATTCGTGTCGATTATGCGGTGTGCCTAGTAAGCCTACAAAACCCAAAATAAGTGATTTTTGGTCCTAAACATCTCCAAATCAAACCAAAATTGGAAAAAATATATAAAATAATATTTAGAGAGGACCCATATAAAAATATTAGCAAAATTTATCATATGTTCAGGTGATCTTCAGATGGGCCAAGTAGACCTTTAAAATACTAAAAATGCAATAACTCACTCAATATAACTTCAAATTACGTGAAATTTGAATAGTATGTTCCTAATATATCCTAGAATATGCCTATTTAAAAATAGTAGAAAAATAATTCTTCAATATGTGACCATACCTTGCAAGGACGGTGGTGACTGTCACAGAATGGAGATCGTCCTAGGGTGGGATGACCACTAGTTCTACTGATTTTCTGCCACCAATTCCTTTTTGAATTGGTCAAAAACTCTCTCAATGGTTTTGTCATAAAATTTTGTGGTGAAATTAACTCAATTGGTTCAATTTTGTAAAAAAATTGCACCTCTTGAATCACTCGAGAACCTCCTTCGCTAGGTAGAGATTTTGAGGGAAAAAGCACAAAAGGTTGAGGGGAAATCTTGGCAGCACTTCGTTGCAATGTCACAAAACTCCTCTCTATATTTTGGGTGGAAAATAGATCCACTTTATAGCCAAAGGGGGCATTTTTTCAAATGTTAATTCAAGGGAATACAGGGCAAGAGGTGCCACTTGTCCAAAAACTTGGCATGCATTGGAAGGGAAGAGAAACTCCCTTTTTGGCCTCCATTATATAGCATGTCATAAGTATTATGTGCCCTTAGGTCTGCATGCTTGAGTAGGCAAGCTAAATGGTAGTATTTGGGTGCCATTTATCCATATTTTTACTTTTTTGGGGTCAAATTTTAATACCGTCCCACCTAGGGATGGCTACATATGGCCATCCTTGGGTGGGATGGCCATGAACTGTGGATGTCCTTGGATGGGACAACCATGCCTACATGCCCAAAAACTTCCCAAAAGTGGGGTAAAAGCTCCCAAAAGTGGTTAGTACCAGTTTTTAACCTCTGAGGGTTTCCCAAGGGGGCCATGTGATTCAAATTAGCCATTTATTTTGGTCACCTAATCGGATTGACATGATTTTAGTGTCTGCAAATACCCCTTTTTTGGGATGCATTGTGTGCAACACAGTGCTGATCAAAAATAGATGATTAAAATGTTAAATTATTAATTTTATTAAATAACCTAACCAACTTTTGATGCCCCAATCATGGAAAGAGCATGCATTCTTGAATCCTTTCTTCTGATGAGCTAAGGAACTTTCTTCAAGTAAAACCTTTCGTGTAAGGCTTACTTGATCTTGGAAATTTTTCATTTATGAAGTAGCAAAGCCTTAGTTCCTTAATGATTATAATGCCAATAATTTGTTTAATTGAAATTGTTGCTTGTTTTCTACCCCAAGCAGGGGCATTATTGTCTTTGTCAAAGATTCATTGGATGAACGCAATTTGCATGATTGAGTGTTTGATTATTGATTTTGATTATGAATTTGTTAAGTATGATTACCCCCTCAAGTGAAAATTCAATGAGGGAATGACCCATGATAAAATCAATAAGTCACTTGACCCATATGCCTTGGTGAGGGTTTCCTTCAATTTTACCCATTAAAAAATGGAGCATTTTTAAGAGGATTTTGGTGATTTGGTTGATGCTTCATAGAAGAAAGGATCTAAAAAACCCATTCCCATGGGGTGGTATTGTAAAAATGGCCTTATTATGGATCTAATTAGTAAATTTTCCATGCATGCATGAGCAATTTAGGTTCATATTGATCACTATTTATTTTTGACCAAATTTGAGCTATTTTTTGCGGGTTTTGGACCCTTTTTGGTGCATTTTTTACCTGTTTTGATGTGATTTTTTGGTGTCTATCCCAAGGTGGGATGGCTGCATATTTTATGACCATACCAAGGTGGGAAAGTTATCCAACTAGTCGGCCATCCCACCCAGGGATGGTCATGCCTCTTGGAGTTCTATAAAAGCCAAGAATTGGAAATTTGGACTCATTTGTGTATTCTAACTTGGCAGTTTGAGAGGTGAGGAGGAGAGTGATTCTACATAGTAGAGAACTATGAAAATAATACCAAAATAACCATAAGCTAACATGCAGACTCGTCAAGCGGTGGAGCCAAGACAGGTAAGGATTGACTTTCCTACTACACTTTGCTAGTTTTAGAAGTGTAATTGTGGCTTTTTTTTTAAGTAGATAACACTAAATTTTTGGTAATTGAACCTAATTAGTGATGCCCTACAATTTTTTGTACCTTTGTGTGTTTTTGTGTAATTATATTTCGTTTTATGTCATTTGTTTGTAATTTTTTGACTATTTTTGGTGGTCGGGAGGGCCAATGTTGGCCCAATTTTGGGGCCATCACTGGGTGGGATGAGTAGCCTGGACTATTTGAGGGACATCCTTGGGTGGGATGGTCATAGATTTGAATGCCGTCCCTAGGTGGGATGGTCACAAATTGTCCTGAAAAAGAGGCCTTTTTGGGTCTTTTTTGGGTATTTTTGAGCAATTTTGAAGCATGTTGGGTGTTTTTTATTAACCTGCTTACCTCTTATAGGTGGTTAAGAGTTAGTATAGAGTTTTGAATATCTTTCATACCATGAGAGACTTATTGATAGATGTGGACTGGGAATAGCTTGATGTCATTGGCCTTAAGCATGTGATACGGTTAGAGCTTGTGGTGGGCGACCGTGCTTATTTGATTGCCCTTATTAATTTATGGGATCCATGCACCAACACCTTCCACCTACAAATAATGGAGATGATGGTGATCCTTGAGGATATATATCATATTTTGCACATTATGATAGAGGGGCGGTCGATCGTATCTACTCATATGATTTGAGAGATGTGATGATGGAGAGGTAGTTTGACAGGGATTGGTAGGAGGCAGTATGTGACTCACTAAGTGGAGGCATACTAGTGGGGTTGTGGTACAAGGCTAGTGTATTGGTCACTAGGCATATTCTATTGATAACACTAATCTCTAATATGCTACTACGATACTCATAACGAGCCAAGTTTCCCTAGAACATTTTGGAGTTAGTGTTTACTCTGGTAGAGTGCAGTATGGAGCAACCACTAGTGATGGCTTAGGGGATGAAATTACTAGCATAATTGTAGGACGAGCTATATGAGATCCACTCTCATGTATGGAATGTTTTGGGGTGGAAATTTTTACTATAGGTTTAGGGATGGCAACACATATCTATGGATATACCACAAGGATTGCCTTGGACATCATGGGCATAGTTGGTGGACAGGGAGATAGGCTATGGGATACTATGGTAGAGAGCCCAAGAGGTAGGGTAGAGCTATCATTTTTTAGGTAATATAAACCATTATGCATAGTATTTTTCATGCCTCAGGGTAGAATATGTGACTTGGAGGTCCTACAGGGACAGTCCAACATGGTCTGATGTTGAGGTACATCTTCGTAGGGTTAGGCAAGGGAGATGGTTGGTTAGGAGTCATGGTAATGAGCAGGAGTACTTTCCATATGCTCAATTCACACAAAATTTTGGGCTATGTCAAGGGTTTCATAGTGATCCAGTGGTATACTAATGTTGTGGGGATGAGAGGACACTAAGGTGGCCAACGATGGAGGCAATGGGGTAGGATTCAAATCCTATAGTGGACATTCCTGATTTGAATTATGTCAAGGCTATAGAGGAGTATGACTCATGGTTTGTGATGTGCTAGTGGTGGGGGGAGGGGCTACTAGGTGGTGATGCATTTGTGGAAGTGAAAGTGAAGGAGGGTCACAATTATGCACCTGATGAGGGTCAAGAATATGTAAGTGGGAAACATGTGCATCATTGGTTAGTAGATGAGTGGGTAGACCTCCTTGCCTTAGGAGATCTAGGGGATGACTTTGGTGAGGATGACTCTAAGGATATGGGAGTGCTGATAAAATGGGAAGCAAAATGTGGTACAAGGACTAAGATACAGGATGAGCTAATCATGGTTAGGTAGGAGAGAGATCTCCTATAGGCATAGGTATAGAGCATGAATGTTGAGCTTGATAGGAAAGCAATAGATATAGTAGATCTATGAGCACATGTTAGATCATGGAGCCCTAGTCAGGAGGGATCTAGCAGTGGGGAGACATCCAAGATATAGGAGGAGGTGGTACAGCTCTAGGCCTTAGTGGGAGTCTTTGAGGCTTGATGTTAATAGGAGTAGACCTACAATGAGAAATTGGAGGATGAGATAGTGCACCTGAGGGGGAACTTACCAGCCCGTTCATCTACTAGTGGGTCACACCAGAGTTGAAGGAGTGGTATAGGGTAATATTCAATGAGGATGGAGGCACTTGGGTAAGGATAGATAGGGTAGGGGGTAGTAGGTCTAGGAGTTCTTGATAGAATTCAACTGATGGTGGGGTGAGAGTCATGGTGTCAGTCCTGTGTGACCATGGCTTTGGAGACTCTCATGGGTCTTTTTGTTTTTGGATTTTGGAAGCATGAGGTCTAAGGACTCACTTTATTGTAGCCTGCATGCAGTTTGAGTATTATGATGTATCTTTTTGTCCCATACATATACATATATATATATGAGCTTTTCTATTTATCATCATGTGTTTCCTTACTGCTTTATGAGATGTATGCAATGTATGTATTTGCTTTATGATGTTGTGATGGATGCTTATCATGTATGCCTATGTTTTTGTAATATGATATTTTTGATGATATGTATATGTGTGAATGCATAATGGGATGGATGATTTATTGATCTTATATGATAAAATATGGATACTAGTTGACACTTTATGTTAGCACCATAGAATGTTTAGAATTCATCGATTCATTTGTAATGTTGTTATGTGATGGATTTGTAGAAATGTAAACTTAATTGTAGACACCCAAAAGTCACACATTGCTATTTTGCATATTTATAGGTGATTCCAGACATTCCTAGGATATTTTAGACTATTTTAGACTATTGTAGTCATGCGTAGACATGCGTAGACATGCATAGACATGCTTAGACTTCCATAAGTTCATCATAGTAACGTATAGAATTCCACAAATGGATTTTGGGTCCAAAACCCTAATAAGCCCTCAAAACTATATTTTATCCATCAAGATACCTTCATATTGCAACTCAAGGTGATTCATAGCCCATTTACACCCAATTGACACCCCCACGGGGTATTAATTGGAAAAATCAATTAAAAGTCAATTATCAAATTCTAATTTAATGTTGACTTCACTTAAGCCCATTTTTAGGGCAAAATTGGATTAATTAACTCTTAATTCATAATTAGTGTTAATAAAATCCTCCCACATGTGCCAATTTAGGGTTTCCTAGGGTTTTCTTTTAATCTTCCCCTAAACATGCTTAAGTATTAATTAGGATTAGCACTAATCCTTCCTCACACATGTGTGAGGATAGGATATTTCCTACTTAGAATGAGATGTTGCCACATAGCATCTATTAAAATAACCCTAGTCAGAATCAAACCTAGGTTTAGTCTATCTAACCCCCATTGCACCTTGCATTTTCCTATAAATAATGGGTCCCAAACCCCTAATTAAGTCTCTCTCACATATTCAACAAAGTATAGTTACTCTACAGAAATGGAAAGCCAATATTAAAAAATTAGTTCTCGACACACACATGCAGATTATGATAGCATACAGGGGCACCCCAGCTGCCTTAGGATCAATCTACCAAAGATATTTTACAAAAGGAGCATCACAACTCAATTTGCTACTCGGGTCACGAATTCGGCCTAAATTCGCAACCCAGGTTGCTAATTGGGTCTACAGGCCCCAAATCACCCTAGATTTGGGAGGTAATATTTTTTTGTCATATTATTACCTTCTACACATTTTATTTTAGTTTTTGTCATGATTTTATAGTCAATTCATCTTTCTAAACATGGGGCCTGACTAAGGCAAGCCCCCCATCACACTAATCCCATTTTGTAGGTCTTTCATAGGTTATCTAGCAGATCTAAGGAAGAGGAACATCATACAAATAGCAACCCTACGGTGGCACACATACAAATAAGCCCACCTACACTAAGGGACGATATTAGAAGGTATCAAATTGATTGTAACCTTGTTAGTCATAGAGATGAATAAAGGGCATCAAGACCCTCTTGTAACACATGCTCATTAATATTAATGGAATACAATTTATATTTTTAATGCATCATTTATGTTTATGTGTTAAATTATAAAATGTCATTTTCTACCCATTTAATTCTAGCATGCCTAATGGGACTCCCACAATGGATAGTGCTAGATTCACTTTTCTTATAAATCTGACATTATCCTTTGTTTCTATGTCTTGCAGGTACCAAAAATGTGTTTCACTGAAGCCTCCAAAGCCCTAGGAACCATCCTAGGCCATCAGATCCCTTATTTGAAGCCTCTGAACCTGATTCATGACCCACCCTATGATTTAGGTCAAATTAGCAACCCAGGTCATGATTTAAGTCAAATTAGTGACCCAGGTCATGATTTAAGTCAAATTAGTGACCCAGGTCACGATTTAGGTCAAATTAGAGACCCAGGTCATGATTTGAGGATAGACACCTCAAAAATCCTCAAATCAATTGGGGTGACCTTCTCAGGGACCAAGAAAACCCCCTTAGCATCAAAATGCAGGTATTCTCACTTTTTCTACTGCTATTGCAAGTTTTGGAAGAAAAAATCCATTAACTAGTGAGATAATCATTGTTCAACATAGTTTTGTTTTCATTGCAAAGTTGTTGAAGCATTAGGGTTTCTAAAATTTTTAGGACCTGCAACTTTCCAGCAAGTTCATAAAATTTATTTCTCAAATAAATTTGCATATGTCCTTATATCTTGCATGTAGCACAAGCCTACGTTGATTTCATTTCACTAATAGCTTTCATTGTTAGAAAGAACTATACATGTTCAAGTAAATCAAGGTTTCTAATCCCCTCTTCTACTTATGAAATGTCTTTACATTCTAACAACAAATTAAGGTTCCTAATCCCTTATTCCTTTGTTTGAAAGAAATTTTTGCATTCAAAAGTTTAAATCAGGGTTCTAATCCCCTTCACTCCATACACTTGGATTGTTTGTTTCTATGCTTTCGAAAATAGGTTAGTTTGCTTTGGAAATGCATTTAGGGCTAGAATACTTCTCTTAAAAGAATAGTACCTAGTAATTTTCTTTTGAAAAGACATTAGGGTTAGTTTCTTATCTTGCATACATCGATAGTGAAACACAAACCCACACACACTCACGTGGTACTTAAATAAGTGGTGAGATTGGACTTCATCCCTAATCCATCACTCAAGACTGGTGTGGATCGAGTTGCACTCTCCATAATCTCACCCCCCTAGACACCTAGTAGACCCATAGGAGTGGTTATCTAGATTTCATCACCAGAGACCCCCTACTCTTGCGACTGGGCCCTAGATTTCATCACCAGCAGTTACCTATGGAGTGGGATAGGATTTAGCGCCTTCATCCACAAGGCTAGTATAATTTATGGAATTGATAATTGTCGTTCTTGACTAAGCCCACCCGAGGGTGAAGCAAAAGTATGGGTATGCCGATAGCAGGTCTTAGACAGTGCCACCTCTTCTTGTGAGAGGATATTGTGAACTCACTTTAGCATAGTGAGTTCCACCCCTTTAGGATATCATTTTACTGTGCCTTCCATACAGGTCACCATTCGCACGTTGCGATACCATTCTATCCTATGCATCCTTGGGTGTTGCAAGAGGTTTGATATTGATGACATTCCCCATTTTATAGAGTACTCACTCCATTACCCATGATTCTACATAGGGATTATCAACATTACAACACATAAAAAAAACATAACACTTATTTTCTCACCATTTATATTTTATTCCAGTCTACCATTATTTGCATGATCACAGACCGGTCTCAACACATTACACCACATATTATTTTGCTACACACAACATGTCACTTAATTTACACTTACATTAGACACAATTGAGTCTACATCACATAGGGTTTATTCTTAAAAACCCCCTTTGACACATGCTACTATGCCTGTGGTCACCCGTAGTAGAGCACGTGAGCAATCATGCTCTATGGAGGAATGGCCTCCCCCTTCATCTAGTTAGTTCACTCTTACTCCTTTGATAATGAAGGAGAGGATTATAGACACATCTTATTCACACATAGAATCCGATGCACAATTCACACACATGATGCCTCATGAGAAGACATCAACTTTGATTAAAATTCTCGCTACTTCACTCATAAAGGATTACCTGCTCTTTATAGCCCCATACTAACCTAATTACCTGACCATGTTTTGTGACAATGTAATCTACATAGCACCAAGATAGTCTCCTCCAGCCTTCACCATAGATGAGGAGGTCATACCTACATCACCCACCTTTGCACACCCTTTTTTCTAGAATCTATCTCAATCCCTGTTTGAGAATGATTCCTCCCTTCTAAACCATACCCATCCTAATGTTGCATCATTCATACCTACCATAGGAATGGTGTTGGACCCATCCTCCTCCATTATAGGAAGCCAAAAACCATCCTTCTAAACTGCACAACAAATCCCTACTCAGCAAGAACCACAAACATTCCCTCAAACCTCACACCCATACTCTTCATGAGAGTACCAACCATCCTCTTCCCAAGAGCCATTATTCACCATATCTGAGGGTACCTCTTAGTAGCCCCTTTAGATACAAGATGCACAAACCCAAGCAGGGATGTACATGTATACTTTCCCTTCAACCCAAGATCCTACTTTGACAACTTATCCCACCTTTTTGATAGCTTTCCCTCCTATCTCCCAGGTACATGGAGTGTACGAAACCCAACCCTTGGAGCCACCTTTGCCTATGATGACCTTTAGGATACCACCACCTATTTTTTTGGATTCCCCCTACCCATATCCATCCTACCTATGGACCAACACTAGTAGCCTATGCACCTACTCAACCAAACTATTCCACACAATTCAACTTCCCTACTTCCTACCCTCTAGGGCAGAGATAGATCCTATATTTTGATACCTCGTCTCAACCACCCCTAGCACTAGTAGTATCGATACCTACACTACCACTAGCTACACCTAGCTTCTTTACACCTCCTCTAGTCTAGTCATCACCACCCATGGCTCAACCTATACAGAAGGCTCCAAACCAACAAGTACTTGTGCCACAACCATATGCCTCATAGTCATAGTATTACTACCCACAATAGGCACCTACCCCAAAACCTAGTGTACCCATAGACACAACAACACACATCACCCAGTACCAGCCTTATCATGATCAAGCACAATAGTATTCCCCATAGTATTATGAAGAACAAAAATACCAATATCTACATCATCCATAGGGGCAGCCTACCATAGCTCAGTCCTCCACTTCTATGACACCCAAACTTCAACTCTTACGAGATGAATTTAAAAGGCTAAACATGCACATTGCAAGCTGTAGACAACAAATGCCAACCTATAATACATTCTACAATGATCCAGGTCATACTAATATGCCTCCTCCAACACAATAATTATATCATACTAATGCACCCTCTCCATACAAACCGCAATGAGCCCATGGTCCCCGTCCTCCATGTCGACATCGCAATCGGACTCCACTTTCTGAGCCTCTTCTTACTTTATTCCAAAGGCTATTCAAGGTTGGATATGTTAAATTACCAGACATTTGACCCATCAATCCAAATCAACCCAACCCTCCTGGGCACATCAAACATGCATTTTGTGTTTATCATCGCCATCCAGGTCATGATGTTTGTTCTTGTCACACCTTTCATGATTTAATTGAGGACCTTATTGATAATGGTACCATTCTAGTTTTAAACCTTGTCACACAAAAGGGTCAAAAGTTTCAAAAGGTTACACCCCTTGCCTTACCTTCATCATAGTTGTTTTTCCAAACCTCAGGTTTTTCCAAAATCCTCAGCTAAAATTTTGGAACATTCTTTTTAGAATCCCTTAGCACCTCAGGTTTTTCCAAAATCCTCAGCTAAAATTTTGGAACATTCTTTTTAGAATCCCTTAGCACCTCAAGTTTTTCCAAAATCCTTAGCTAAAATTTTGGAACATTATTTTTAGAATCCCTTAGCAACCCAGGTTTTTCCAAAATTCTCAGCTAAAATTTTGGAACATTCTTTCTAGAATCCCTTAGAAACCTAGGTTTCTCGAAAAACCTCAATAAAAATTTGAATAGGTTTCTCCAAAAACCTTAGCAAAATTTTGGATAGGTTTGTCCTAAAAACCTAAGCAAAAATAGCCTAGCCTAGCCTAGCATAGTTATAGCACACTCACAACCTAGCACATGCATAACATTCACATACACCACTACATGTTAAACCACACAACTTTTGTCATCACCTAAGACAATCCCCTATGGTATATGATGAACAAAAGTTATCATAATTCATGCACAGCCAAATGGATCAGGCTTCTAATCAAGTTTGACCTAGAATTCCTATCTCAAAAGTCTATCAAAGGACAAGTTATTCTCGACCAACTGGCTGAAGCTCCGATAACTGATAGTCAACCCCTACTCATTCAACTCCTCAATGACTCTATCTTCCACGTAACCAAAGGTGAGGAATACGTCAAACCAGAATTTGTGGTTGACCTCACCATGTTCTTTGATGGTTCCAAATATCTCCACGTTGGGGGTGTAGGCATTGTATTATTTACACCTAAAGGATAACCACTCTCATTTTCATTCAAACTAGATTTTTCTTGTACCAATAACAACATAGAGTATGAAGCCTTAATCCTAGGACTAAAACAAGCGCCCTCTATGCACATCAAATGCCTCCACATCATAGGTGATTCACTTTTTATAGTCAATCAAGTGTAGGAACTTTAGCTATGCAATTTCCCAGTTCTCCAAAAATACAAGAAAATCGCCCAACAACTCCTATCCCAATTCGAATGGTATTGTCTTGAAGTTGCGCCATGCTCATCAAACCATTTTGTAGACACCATGGACTCCTCAGGATCCCTTATCCCATAAAACTCAACATCCGATATGACATCTGTAACTATTCACATGCTTACTCAATCTACTATATCACTCATGCCCCCTTCAAACGATGGTGGTGTGTGTGGTAAATACTAAACCCCATGATCCATGGTTCTCGTAGATGGAAGACTACAGCAAGTTAGGTTTCCTACCATATGATCTACCCCACGCTCAATGCCTAACATTTAAACAAAGAGTGATCCACTATACCTTGATGGGGTACATCCTTTATCTGCATAGCTATGATGACATACTCCTACATTGCCTAGAACCACAAGAATCACAACGAGTTGTACAAGAAACACATGATGGTTCTTCTGGTGGCCATTTTAGTGGCATGGAAATTACCAAACACATTCTCTGTATGGGCTACTACTAGCCTAAAATGGAAAAATATTGCTACGAGTATGTCAAACATTGCATCAAATGCCAAAAACATGCCAACTTAACACATTTACCATCCCAAGCACTTCAACCAATCCAGTCCATGTGGCCCTTCTCCAAATGGGGCTTAGATCTGATTGGACAAATTACACCTACTTCCTCTAGCAGTCACAAATTCATCATCACAGTGATAGAATATTTTACCAAGTGGGTCAAAGCCATCCCACTAGTACAAACTACAGGAGGTAAAATTGCAGCATTCATCATGGAGCATATCGTATACCGCTTTGGAATTCCCTCCAAAATTATTTCAGATAACAGGAAATATTTTAAAAAAACAAGACTGTCTGAGCTTTGTGTAACAAATTTTACATACACCATAGCTTTTCAACCCCATGTTACCCTCAAGTAAACGGACAAGCAGAAGCCATAAACAAAACCGTCTGTTCTATTCTTTGTAAAATTGTAGTAGAATCTCACTAGGACTAGCATAATAAAATATCCCTAGCCTTTTAGGCATATCATACGAGCATCCATACTCCTACTAAGTTATTATTGCCATTAAAATTTAATTAAAGAGGTTTTTGAGTTAAATTTTGGTGGATGTTAAATTTATTTTAATTGGGAGATTATAATGTGTTATTGGAAAAATATTTTAAGTATGTTGAGGGTTGTTTTTAAAGGTGGAGTGATAAGGTGTAATTGATATTTTGCATTACATTGTGAGAGAGATTTATCTTCTAACATATTTGAGTTTGGCATAGAAGTGGTTGTGATTGTGATAGATATTTGAGGTTTCTTCATCATCAAGAAAAGGTATGAGCACATTCTTCTATAGTTGAGTTGATTGATTGGTTTTATGAAAATAAGTTTGGAGTGAAAACTATTTGATTAGGGCTTCTTGTAGACACCTAAAACATGTCATGTCGAAGATGACTACTCATATGGACATGCTATAAGACCATATGGAGGATCTTGGATAGACTCCAAGATAGAGCAATGGTTTTAACCACTCAATTTGGGCTTCCTAGCCTAATCAGGTTGAACCGTAGCTGAGACCTACAGTCTACAGTCTGAACCACAAATGACACCCATGATATCTAGTCTGAACTGTAGCTATAACCTATAGTATTAACTAAAGTTTAGTTGGCCTTCATCCGAGCCAAATTGGTTTGAATGACCATTTGTTCTAGAAGAAGGTTTTTAATGGACGAAATATTTCAAAGGCTTCCATTCCAACTCTCATAACCACCTCTTCTTGATCTTGGCTTCTCCATGAAGCCACCCCTAGCCCTAGGGCATCCTATAAATACCCCCTCCAAATGGGGAGAGAATATAGAGAGTTGATTGATCAAGTGAGCAACGAAGCCCTGTCGAATTGCATACTGAATTCATGCATTGGAGAAGGCCACTTTTCTATTCACCTAAAGATCAATTTTCCATGGAGGTCCTAGGAGCCTAGAAGATCCAAGAAATGTAAATATGAGCAAACAAAGGCCCATCACAGTGAATCAACCACAAAACTTGTCAAAAGGACACAAAAGGTGATCCTTGAACATCAATTTGACAAGGAGGTCAAGACCATTGTCCTTGATTTTGAGGGTAAACTTGAGTTCTCACCGTAGCTTTCAGTTATAGTTTATAGTGCAAATCGCACACTAGTGTTGCAGTTTGCAATAGAGGTATCGCCACCTTACTATTTTAATTTTTGCATTTCTAATTAGATTAGATTAGTCATTTGCATGGTTAATTGTAGTTGTAGAGATTTATGATCGATAGATTTAGGGTTAGAATAAATTTAGTATAGTAGCATAAAATAGACATCAATGGATTCTTTATGAATTTTAAAGCTTCATTTCCTATAATTGAACCATGCAAATCTTAAATGCTATACTCTTCTATGTATTTCCATGAATCTTTATTAGTTTAGCATAGTTTAAATGTCTTTTACATGCTTTCTTGATTTCATGTTTTCAATGGCATCTTTATGCATCTTTCCTTTTAAGGGCCTCATCACGAGAGGTTACCTATGTTTTTGATCATTCTATGTTGTTTCTTGACCATAGGGATATACATTCAAAGGAGATTAATATTTGAATCCTTCCTCAACATGAAGAAGAGGGTCAACTCTACCCTAAGGCAGTTTGTGTCACTCTACGAAGGCATTTGAAATATCACACCTACCCTTGAGAGGGAAAAAATTGCACAAATATTATTGTAATATCGTATCAATATGATTATTCCTAAGAGGGATGTACTTGTAACCCGAAATGACTTCATAATGGAATAAAGTATCTTTTATTGTTTATCTTGTTGTCAATTTCTTGCATCTCATACATGTTATTATTTTCACTATTACACTAGGATTATGATCGGGTGTGAGCCATTATGGTGGTTACAGAAGGTGATCATGGTGGGACTCCACATAAATAACATCTGATTATGTGTTTTTGATTTTTTTTGACTTGCAGGTATAGACCACAACTATCAGCTATGGGCCAACAATTGAACCATAGGTTCAATGTGTGGGTAACAGTCAGAACCGTAGACCAAACCTGTGGTTTCCAGCTGACAACACAGATAGTAAAAATTAGAGATCCAATCATTGTAGGAACTGAGGTAGGCCCTATTTTCAACCCTCTATCATTTTTTTCCCTCTGTATTTTTACATGTATGATTTTGAATTCAAATTAGGAAAAAACACTAAAAAATAGTAATCAATCATCCCAGTTTGCTTTTGCATTTACTTCCATATAAAGGTGCTTCTAGGAACAACGAACTTGTGATTACAGTCGCCTTAGGCTACAACATGCTTGATAGAGTGCCTTGTTTGGTTTGCATGTGTGAGGCCAAATTAGTGGACAATTATCATCGTAATGTGCATTGTTTAAAAGAGCATCTATATTAGTTTGATTTTTCTGAATGTAAAACATTCTTCATTTTTCATAGCACTTAGAAATTGAGCATGTGTGCTAAATTATGCATTTCTTTTATGTACAATAAAAAAACCACACACACCACTTGGCACTTAAACACTGGTGAGTTGGGATTCATATACAACCACTAGTAGGGTTGAACAATAGTGGGCGTAATTTCCATCCATTGGCCTAAATCCTATGAACCTTTGGATACTAGACCAATACTAGATCCAAGAACCTTTCGTACCATGGAAAATTTGCATGTATTCTCTTCGGAGGGTATAACACTAACTATGGGAAAATGGGTGAGGATTTTAGAGGACCTATGCTCCCTGACCATGTGTGGGCTTCATTACCACACATTATGAGTTGGATTATGCAACTTGGAGTTCATAGCCAAGTTGTCGAGCTGTGAGCATATAGGTGAAAGTCATTAAACTAAGAATAAAATCCAAAAAGTTTTACAAAACATGATAAGAGTTTCTACACTGATACAACACATATTGAAACAACATCAAATAGTTTAGGGCTTACTTTCAAAATTTAATATGAGATAATCATCGTTGTATACCTTGTTTGTTTAATAATAAAATATACATCTAGATGCTAGGTGCAAAATAGTGGATACACAAGGTGGTCGGAAAAGGTCTAAACCTGATGCCAATGACCAACCACTAACCAATTCATAGTAGCACGTGTCAAGTCCTCACACGCATGAGCAAATCAAACATTGTTTGATAAGTGTTAAAGGAGATAACTCGACATGAGGGGATCCTGTAGAGCATACCCCAAATAGAGAAGCTTCAATACACTCCTCTAGGTACATGATAGAGTAGAGAGCCTCTCACCATGAGGATGATCCACTCGAAAGCTATTATCGAGACTACACTACATGTGCATCCATGGGATAGGCCAAAGAGTATGTTGTGCAAGGGACCAGGTTGGTGCCCTTATGTACTATGTCCACAAGAGTATCAATGCCTCCACATTTTGAGTATATAAGGACTAGAGATCCACCCATTAAAGGGTAGGTAGATAGGCTCACTTCCAAGCATAGGTCTACCCATACTCCCATGCGTGGTCCACCATGCAAGATCACCATTGATATATCAAATGTGGGAGCTAATGGCACACCACTACATGAGTGGTGGTGGTCTAGATAGCTAGAGGGTCTATCTAGTGTCTTATAGCAATTAGGATACAAGCCTTTGGCTCCACCCACTCATGCCCTGAGTGAGAATAGTGAGAGAATCTCAAGACTACTAGAGAGCATGGAGAGGCTTCTAAGCGCCCTCATGTTACACACCCACTATATGCACATGGTGGTTCATAGTATAGGATATAGCAGGATGCCAATTCCATCTTCACAGATAGAGGCAAAGGCACAACACATCAATCCTATGGGTACATAATCCATAAGTTTGCTCATACAGAGTATGGATACCAAAGGCCTCCCACGACTGATTAGATTGATAGATTGCATCGACTAGTATTGGAGTAGAAATGCCAAATCCTCCAAGATAAATTGGAGGATGCTTGCCTAGAGATGCAACACATTGAAGATGAAAATATTCAAGCACAGAGGATCCTTACATAGAGGCTATATGAGCAGTGCATGCACGAAGAGTGTATCCTTACTCAGATGGAGTGTGTGGAGTAGGAGGATAGGCTAGCTAGGGCTGGCCTATATCCTCATTATGAGAATAGATAGCATGTATATAGGAATTCTTTGTTGCAAGATGATATTCATCAAGAGCGTAGAGATGCTTGTACTCATGTTAGTACCAAACAGAGGGAGCGGCCATCACCGCTCGATGATCAGAGGCAGAGGCAGCATGAAGAATAAGAGGGAGACAAATATGAGCAAGAATACCTGAGAGCTCTTGAGCTGAGGAGGAGGAAGAGCAATGCCATCCATATCGTACGAGGAAGATAGTACCTCCTAAGCCACCTCCACTTTGACTTAGGGAGGAGGAATTTATATCTTTGGAGACCTATAAGGACTTAGCTGAGAAGGTCAAAGCCATCGAGAGACAAGGCACGACTATTCAAAAGCTAACATTAAGGAAAATTCATAATGAGCCTTTGGATCCTTCGATGCCTACTCCGGATGACCCTGAGCATTTTGATATGCCTAGGTTAGACAAGTTTAAAGGTGATGAAGATGCATAGGAATATATCACGAGCTTTCTGGATGCTTATTTTTAGATAGCAAGAAATGATGCATTGTTGCTATGTACTTTCATCATGACACTTTTTGGTCCAACTCGAAAGTGGTTCAATTAGCTAAAGAAACATAGCATAACTGGTTTTGAGTAATGAGATAATGCCTTTCTTGAATGCTATTCCTTTGGTATCAAGAAATAGGCCAATCTTTTCGATCTGGCTATGCTATCTCAACGTGATTATGATCCAATTGAGTAGTACAAAAAGAGATGGAGGAGACTAATGGAAAAATTACCATTCCCTATTCCTACCACAGAGTTAACTTGAATGTTTAAAAAGAGTTATGCCAAGCACATCTCATTACTACTGTAGCTGTAGTAGTATCCTACATTTGAGGAGGCTTTGGTGCAAGCTAAAGTGATAGAGGACATCAAGTTGTAGGAAGGTAACTTGAAGCTCAAGAAAAGGAGAGAGGAACAAAAGAAGAGTATCACAAAACAACATGGCAAGCAGGCCCATGTGAATCAAGTGGTGCTGAATCTCCAAAGGGAGGACAAGGGGTGATAGAAATAGAATTATCAGGCCCAACCTCCTCCTACACAATATGAAAAGTGCAACAAAAATTATAAGGGCAAGAAAAAATATCAAAACCCATCTCACCAGTTCACACCATTGATAGAATCACTGATGTTGATTTTCCATCAACTATGTGAGGCCAAGGAAATTAGATTGCCCGATGTCAAGCTGATAGACCCCAATCAACCCAAATCAAATGGGTACCAAGAAGATTTTTTTTGCATTTTTCATCGAATGAAAGGCCATGATATTGAGGTGTGCTATACTTTCAAACACATGGTATAAATTATGATTGAAAAAGGTGAGATTGTAGTGCCGATCAACCCATAGGTGCTCGATAATTAGAATATGGGGATTTATAAAAATCCCTTATTGAATCATGAGGTGCCTCGCAACAACATTGACCAAGTCAACTAGGTGCGAGTTGAAACACCTACCCAGGGGTTCATAGGCATGGTGAAATTTGTCACTATACATGGGAGATATGAACAACTGAATCAACCTCATGCTCCCATTCAAATACAAGCCATGCCGAATCAGTAGCCAGTGCAAAATATTCTAGGCCCACCAACAAGACTGGTGGTGACCATAAGGAGCAGGTTGGTCCAAAACCTGTAAACAACTCCTATAAATTTGTTGATATATGATCTAATACAATAGTCTCCTAGGTATAGGGAGACTCTTATAGACATTTTGAGGTCCATTGAAGTACAATCCTAGGATGCGTAGGCATTTACTAATTTCATGGGACATGTATAGCAGTGTTAGGAACCGATGATCCAATTTTATTATCATGAGATAAGGATGGTTTCTACAACCATATCTAACCCACCATTGTATATAATCACATGTGTTAATCACATTCCATTTAGAATGGTCTTGATCGATACTGGCACATCGATAAATATAATAATGAGCAAGGCGCTCAGTCATTTGAAGCTGCTTAAATCACATATTGTGCCCACTACATTTACATTGTGAGCATTTAATGATGCACTATGTTTGATTGTTGGTATAATTATTCTACTCATGTAGGTAGGCCTAAAGACCATCTCAATGATGTGTCATGTGATAGAAGGGGCCATGCAGTACAACATACTACTCGATAGGCCTTGTATTCATGAAATGTGTTGCGTTCCCTCGATATTGCATCAGTGTGTGAAGTACATTCATGAGGGATGGTTTCACATAGTATCATCGGATGAAGAACCTTTTAAGTTCATGAACCTAGTATATTTTCTTGGGGGTTTCACCCTCCCATCAATGCACCTGGATGTTCTGTCATAATCACTTGTAAAGAAGCCAAGAGGTAAACCAGTAGTACATGCTCAACCAACACCATCTGTGTCATACAAATCGAAGCACACCACTACAACTTCCCTAAAACCATTGACATCAGTCATGCATCAGGATGAAAGGAAGTTGAAGGTAAAAATGACTGAGAAAAAGAAGGAGCATGAGCCTGAGCTAGTAACTGAGGAGGTTCCCACTCCTATGGAAGTTGAGGAATCCCAAGATAAAGTTGATGAGGCACCTTAGCCTGCCTCTCCTGCATCTTCAATAGGATCATCCACACCATGGGTGACTGTCCATCTCACCAGCACTAGACTAGGTGAGTATATAGTGTAGAATGTGACCATCGGGCCAATTTTAGAAACTACACAAGAGATGGGCCGAACACACATCCATCACTTTCTGATTGGATTAGTCGTACCATTAGGTGAGCCATCCAATTAGACTAACTTTATTTATGTAGTTCTGGACCAGCTTCCAATGTGAACCCCCATGGATGAAGATGATGATGAACCTTTCGTAGTAAACTTTCATTATCTATCCAACCTAGAGTATGCCATGCATATTGTATCGTTCCAAATTTTCCGCACCCTTACCTTCAGGCTAAAGGATCTGCGCCCGGAAGGGGGATGCGGGAAGGATGGGACAATACCTCGGACTGAGAGGCCCTTTGAAGGTCCCGCCTCTCGGGGGAGGGGTATTAAGGTGATTTTTTGACGGATGGTGGGTTCACCAGGAAACTTTTGAATGGCAGTTTCCACGCCTAGGTTGGGAATGTGTTTGATGTGTTCAATTTTATCTTTAATCATTCAAATCCTAGGTTTGGCCAAATGAATCTAAACTGTTCTATATGAAATGCAGATTTAAATGAATACAAAAAACAGATTTGAACAGAAAACACAGAGAATAAGCTAGATTAAAAAGCCATATCTGATCCGGATGTCTGATGGAGGTTCTGATTTTTGAAGCAGTCAAGATCGCCTCTGATATGACAGGATCGTCTGCGATCAGACAAGATCATCTGAGATCTGACGAATTCATCAGACAAATTCGTCAGAGACCTGCAATCAGAGAAATAGATACAAAATACAGAAAATGCAACTATTCCAACAGAGGGCAATGATGTAGAATGACAATAATAATATTAAACTGATAATTATAAACAAAAATATGAGTGCATTACAATGATTTAATGACAAATTATGATTTTATTATGCATTAAAACTATATGGGTGAACTCCAGGATGCAAAATAGTAATAAGTCTAACTAATGCAAAGCAAAACAGTAGATAGTGGAGAAAGAATGCAAACTCAGGGCACTGATTGCCCCCAATGTTGACTGCAGTCGAAATCGTCTCGAATTGGTGCGAGATCATCCGAGATTGTACAGGATCATCTGCGACGATCTGAGCTTGCTCCGGCTAAAGAATGACAAAGTTCCTGCAAGAAAATTTGAAAAGGGACAAAGGCAAATAGTAGTCTAAGACATTCTAATGCATGTAAAACTCGAAGTACAGAAAAATTCAGCCAGGGGAATGTCAAGGGGAGGGCCTAAGATTAAATAGGCATAGGAAGGAGGTTGGGAGGTTGGAGATCATCCCAATTTGGGAGATCTCCAATGGGGGAAGTCTCTAACCGCGTAGACACGCTTTTGCCCAGGTTAGAGACGTCGTTGAAACAGAAGCTAATTATGAAAAATTAGTTTTGGGACGAAATCGTCTGGACGTTCTAGTCCAGACGAAATCATCCGATCTGAGGCGATATCGTCTGATCGGCGACGATATCGTCCAACGGTCACAACAAATCCTAAAAATGGCATGGAAAATGAGGAAAGCGGTTTAACAGGCGGTTCGGGGTTGAAAATTTGAATTTGAATTATTACTAAGGTAATTTTAATTATTGCTAAGGTTTATTGCGCCAATTTTAGGGTGCTACATTTTGCCCCCTCTTTAGCGAATTTTTCAAAGAAAATGCGTTAAAGATGAGTTCTTCTCGATCTACGAGAAAGCAAAAATTATTCCCATTTTTAGGCGACGATTCTAGGTCGAATCGTACGACAGCTTACTATGGTGCCCCCTCCGTGTTTTTACCCAAATCGAACGTTTGAGGTAAAAACATGGAAAAGCAAAATTTTAAAAATGTTTTTAAGTGTTTTTGAATAAAATTAAGAAAAATAGGGTAAAACCCTAATTCATTGTTCTTATTCATTTTCCTGGTTTCTAGAGCTCTGCGGACAAGATGGTCGAGACAGCGCACAGATCGACAGAGGTCCGACGCGGGCTACGGGTAAGGGTCCAAACTTAATTTAGAATGCTTTAATTTTGAATTTCATGCTTTTTAGATTAATTTTGAATGATTGTTGAGCATCGCGGCCATTTTTGGGCCGTCGACGTCGTCGGGACGAAATCGTCTCAATTTCGTCAAAATCGTCTCGATATCGCCGATTTCGTCCAAGGGCGAAATCGTCGATATGGGGACGATTTCGTCCAATAAGGGACGATTCCCTCTTGCAAAATCAGAGACGAATTTGCTCAAATTTTGGACGATATCGTCCAATAGTGGACGATATCATCATTTGTATGAAAGTGAACTTATTTTACTTGCATTTTTAATCATTGTTTTATTAATGATTTTTATTGTTTTGTTGTTTATGTTGCAGAGAGGATTATTAAAGAGCCGGGAATGGAAATACGGTGGGCTGAAGGATGACTTGGCTGCTCTATCTCAGGCAGAGCGAGATCAGTTGGCTCAAGTCGGCTTGCAGCACGTGGCAGATATGCCACAGGTTTCTACAGATATGGGGCTATTGACAGCCCTAGCAGAGAGGTGGTATCCGGGTTCTTCTGTTTTCGGTTATCGATAGGGGAGATGACTCCCACATTGGAGGATGTATGGAGGATTTTGAGGATCCCCATACAAGGATGGCTAATAACTCCCATGGCCAATCAGGGCCACGTGATGATGCGACTGTGCGGAGATCCGAGCTTCGCCTTGGAGAAGGGCGGAGTGAACATCGAGTCGCTACGCCAGATGCCTAGGGCATCTAGACTGACACAGGTTTTGGCTGGGGTGGTAGGTGGTCTGCTGCTATGCCATCAGAGTGGATGCAGACTACCATGGCTACTGACAGATGTGGTCTACGACATGAGAGACCATGGGTACAGGTTTTCTTGGGGGAGCTTTGTACTATGCCGATTGTATAGGATCCTGCATGGGGTCGTATACAAGGGCGGTCGATGTCTAGTCATGACATCACTACTACAGGTTTGGTGCTGGGAGCACATCATGGTGCGGAGGCCGGTAGGGCTCCCACTAATAGGGATTGATGGGGAGAGGCCCCGAGTTTTCTACTGGTGGCTTCGGAGAGGGTCACAGCGGCGGATAGATCCGCCAGTGTCCCGGAGACTACTTGATGACCTTGTCTCTGACCAGATCACCTGGAGGCCTTGGAGAGATCATCCAGGGTGGGCCGAGGATGGACAGGAGCTGGCTCGCATCAAGCGAGCCTGCTGGCTGAGGATGGAGAGGGGAGAGGTGGAGCTCCACCGCTATGACCAAGTTTTGAGGCAGTTCGGTCTACAGCAGGGGATCCCATCTCTCAGGGACTACGAGTTTTCTCGGACCATCCGGGATAACACTACAGTTAGCGGGGCTCTAGATATGCAGCGCTTCTAGAGTCAGGACGTGGATGATGCCCCCATCCAGCCAGTGGATGGTGACGATGCTAGGGTTGCCGACGGCTATGATGCAGGTACGCAGGCATCCGCCCTCCTCGGATGATGAGGGCTCAGGGTCCGATTCATGTAGTTGTGCATCGGATGGGGAGGCGGTGCCAGGCGGCCATTGAGGTGGCACGGGTCACGGTGGGAGAGAGCAGAGGAGGCCACAAGCTCAGCAGAGGCCACGATAGTGGGAGAGGAGGGAGGAGAGACCCCCTTCTCCATGGAGAGAGAGGCCACCATCGCCCGATAAGGGCAAGGGTGTCGAGGTAGGAGAGAGTAGCGAGATGGCTACTCTTCGGGCGGAGACTGTTCGTCTCCAGGCTTAGGTGTAGGCCTTGCAGGATGAGGCTGCACGACATCGAGAGGAGGCCACACAGCTCAGAGATGAGATCGCACGCCTCAGAGCATGGAGCGGAGGGGCGAGCACTCGGGACTTAGCATGGGCTATTGCCCAGATCACATTCTACCAGATGCTATACTACCAGATGGTGCCAGAGGGGCAGAGGTTACCGTTGCTAGCCCCCATTGCGGAGCCTGTCATGATGGGGTCATCGAGGACATCATCACGATCAGTGTCCAGGACTCATAGCACCACACGGACTGCGATGGGGCCACCTCGTCCACCTCGGGGTGGGGGAGGAGATGAGGCTGAGAGCTCGAGGGGTTCTCGAGGCTAGCTGCTACAGACTACACTACACAGATTGATACATAGTGTTTATTATTTTTGATAGAGGATTGAGTATGCCGAGGTACAGATTGTGGCATACCGATCCAGTTTTGAGATGATGTATATATTGTTGATATATATATAGATGAGATATTTTTGATCATATGACTTGTCTTATGTGTTTGTATGATGCTTTAATGTTTTGGTGTGATTGATTTGATGATTCATGTAATTATGTCATTTGGAAATATTATGGTTTGAATGTCATGCTTTTAAAATTTAAATGAAATAATCTGATGTAAACAAATTGGTTGTTTGTGGGATAATTTGATAAAAAATAAAAAGGGACTTCTAACAATAATTTCAAAGGACATTGTCGCTATTATAGACCATTTCATGGAGTCGCCGCTCACTCGGTCGTCAAGCTAATCCTAGTATAGAAATATTGTTAAAAGTAAAAGAGTGCTTAAGAGACTGTCTTAAGACTTTGTTGTGATGATGGAAATGATGATGGTTTGATGATGATTTGTTTTCAGATTTTCATAAAAATAGTATGCATGAAATATTTTAAAATGATTTTTGCTAGGCATAAATTCCTAAGTGTGATAAAATTTTGAATAATTCCTTAGAATTTATACCATGGTTGCAATATTGAATTTGAACATAATGACATGAAATAGAATAAGTGTTCGTTTGTTTGTAAAGCATAATTGTGTAACATAATGATTTAAGTCATATGTTTTTATGATTTGAAATAAATGGGAAAATAAAATTAGTTCGATGGTTTGCGCTAGGCATAGAATTATAGATATAAACTTATACCATCATCGCGAAATCCAAAGAAGAAAATAATAGTTTTATTGCATGGTTGATTTTTAATTTTTGAAAATAAACAGAAAATATGAAGATGAGGACTTGTGCTAGGCATAAAATTCCAATTTTGGTTTTGGAACTATACCATCGTCGCGAAAGTCAAAAGTTATATATAAATGTAACTTTATTGCATGTTTTTTTTAAAATGATTTTGATTTTTTTGGTAATGCATGTAGTTGTCTTTATACTAAACAACTGTTCTCAGAGAAGAAAATGAAATTATTCCGAGACAATTTGCAAAAATATTTCAAAGTATCTTAAAGACAAAAGTTAGATTTATAAGGAATCCCATGTGCGTATGTGAGTTCATTTCCGATCTTGATTTATCATAATGATACACAAAATCTCTCAAATACAAATGTGTGTGCAATTGCTTTGTGCATTTACCGATTTTGAGCAAGATAATTTGATACAAGTGATTTGAATTAACCAAATAAGTGTTCATTAACCATGATTTAGATGCATATAACCATACCGAGACTACTATGTAAGTCGGGTTATCAAGAGCTAGCTAATCCATAAGAGACATAGGTCTGTACAAAAGAAGGTCGCTAATGTGACAGACATATCACCACGCTAGGAGTTACCCAAGGCCAAGCGGGTTGGGCACAAACCACCTGTTATGGGGCTTACCTCACAGTTTTCGAATAATTGAGAATTCCAGGGATTCAAGCTCATCAACCCTTCTTTTCTTTTCAATGGGGATAGAGGAGTTTTTTTTTTTTTTTTTTTTTTTTTTTTTTTTTTTTTGTATTTTTCTTTTTCGTATCTTTTGCTTTGATATTTGAGATAATGCTGAAATAACCTTTTTCTTTTTCTCTTTTTCTTGAACTTTTCTTTTCTTCCTATGCTAGGGATACTTGCTCGGATTAGCTGTAGAGCAAGGGATTTTTATTGCGGGTAGGGGTGAGCTTGTCCTTTTGTCAATTCTCAAAGATTCTAGACCATGTGCATGATAGGATAGCAAGGGAAACTTTTCGCTCAAGAAACCACTTCTACTATGTAGCATAGCATGGACATTACAAATATAATCATTTTATTGTGAAAGGATATGCTTGGTTTAAGTAAATAACAAGATCAATTCTCTGTGCTCAAACTTTATTTAATTGAATTTTGTGGACTTTGATATAAGAGAGATTAGTAATCATACCAAATAAATCAAGATATTTATTCATGTGAATGTGAAAGTGCGGGATTCCAAATAAATGCTAATTTATCCAAAATAATTGAAAATATAACTGCAATACTTCACAATTTGAGAAGTACAAAAATAAAAGATGTTTTTGAAGATTTTGATGATTTTGAATGTTTTTGGTGTTTTTGTATTTTTAAGTTTATAAATTGAAAGAAATACAAGATAGTGGTTTTTTGAAATATTTTAAACAAATATATACAATGATGAAATGACCAATTTTTATGCATAGTAACGTTTAAGATGCAAAATGTTCATGGGTTCTTTAAGTTCTTTACCATCTAAGGTAGATAATTTGTATGCTCCCGATTCAAATTTAGCAGTGATAATATATGGTCCAAGCCAGTTGGGCTCAAATTTACCTTTAAGGTCTTTAGTTGCATTAGTATTTTTTTTATTTTCTTTTAAAACAAGGTCGCCGACCTCAAAGGATCGATGATGAACTTTCTTAGCATATGATCTTTTAAGCTTGTTTTGGTAGGCACGAAGATGCTCCAAAGCATTGATGCGCTTTTCATCTAGGAGTTCTAGTGACTGAGTCTGCCAGCTCGATATTCATCTCCTACTTCGGTATCTTGAAGTAGTAGAGCCAAAGAAGGAACTTCTAATTCAAAGGGAAAAATAGCTTCAGCGCCATAAACCAAAACAAAAGGTGAAGTACCTGTGGGAGTACGAACGCTAGTGCGATATGCCCACAAAGCTGGATATAATTGAATGTGCCAGTCATGGCCAGATTTATTGACCAATTTTTTGAGAATTTTGATTAAGGTTTTGTTAGAAGCTTATGCTTGGCCATTACCCTGAGGATAATAGGGAGTGGACCAGCGATGTTGAATCTTATATTTTTGGCATAGTTTCTTAACATCTTTATTTTTGAAACAAGTTCCATTGTCCGAGATGAGATTTGCAGGAATTCCGAACCTACAAATGATTTGATTAAAAATAAATTTAGAGACTTGTGTTCCGGTGCGGGAAGCTAAAGGCATAGCTTCAACCCACTTCATGAAATACTGAGTGGCGGTTATGATGAATTTGTGTCCATCAGATGACACAGGATTAATTTTGCCAATAATGTCTAAGCCCCATTTTGAAAAGGGCCAAGGAGATGAAATAGCCTACAGTTCTTGTGCAGGGGCATGGACAAGGTCAGCATGTTTCTGGCACTTGTCGCAATGGCGCACATAATCATGTGCATCATTCTCCATGGTAGGCCAAAAGTATCCTATCCTAAGGAGCTTTTTAGCAATGACACTACCACTGAAGTGTCCTCCACAAGATCCATCGTGGGCTTCACTCAAAGCTGATCTGGATTCTTCTAAATTCAAACATCTCAATAGGATACCTTCAAAAGATCTCCTATATAAAGTATTGCCAATTATTACAAATCGACTTGCTCGTCTACGTAATAACCGATGCTGGTTTCTATTAGAACTAGCAGGGAAAGTCCCATTGTGAAGAAAATCAAATATATCCGTATACCAAGGTTCGGGAGTAGTTTCATTGATTAGAAACACATCCAAAGGTTCTAAGCATGACTTATTTGAAGCGGGTTCCTGGAGTCGATGAATAATGATGGTGGCATATTCGTCATCTAACTCCAAGGGCAGAAGAGATGCGAGTTGCGGCCATAGCGTCAGCCGCACGGTTGCTAGTTCGAGGAATAGCTTCCAAGGTAACTTGATCAAATAGAGATATTAATTGTAAAACATATGCTTTATATGGGCGCAATTTATCATCTCTGGTCTGATAAAATTCATTAATTTGGTTTATAACAAGTTGAGAATCACCAAAAACTAGCAGATGTTTAATTTTTAGCGCCAAGGCAGCTCGTAATCCAAGGATTAGAGCTTCATATTCAACAGTATTATTGGTGCAAGCAAATGTTAATTTAAAGGACAAAGGTATAATGTGTTTTTGTGGAGATATTAAAATAATACCTGCACCAGCCCCACTCATGCATCGGGCTCCATCAAAGTATAAGGACCATTGTTCAACATGGTCTGCCTCTAATTGAAGGCATTCATCGGAAACTCAATGATGAGGGGATGGGTAGACTCTAAGGGTGCAGCAACTAATTGATCTGCTATGATTTGACCCTTAACGAGACTTCTGTCCTATAAACATGAGTTCAAACTCTCTCAAAGCAAGAACCCACTTTGTTTTGTGACCCGATAAATAAGGTCGACTCATGAGATACCGCAAGGGATCATATTTAGCAATGACATAAGTTTTATGACTGAGCATATAATGGCATAATTTCTACGTAGAAAATATGACTGCTAGACATAGTTTTTCTAATGTTGTGTAGCGGGTTTCATAACTAATTAAAGTTTGGCTAATATAATAATTAGCACGTTCTCTTTTCTCATCATCAAGTTGAGCTAACATAGCTCCTAAAGCAAAATCTGAAGCTGAAATATATAGGATAAATGGGCGATCAAGTCTAGGCGGTGAAAGCACGGGTGGGTTAAGGAGGTATTGTTTGAGAAGTTCAAAAGCTTCCTTACATTCGTCGTCCCAATTAAAAGGGACATCCTTCTTAAGAAGCTTAAGAAAGGGACCGGTTTTGTCCGCCAACTTATCGATGAAGCGACGGATAGCTTGAAGCTTACCTTGTAAACTTTGTAACTCGAAGATATTGGTAGGTGCGGGCATATCAGTGATAGCCGCAATCTTGAGAGGGTCGATTTTGATGCCATGTAAAGAAACGATAACCCCTAATAGTTTACCGAACTTAACTCCGAATATGCATTTAGCGAGGATTTAGTCGGATAAGATATTCCCTTAACCGATCAAACACTGTCCTTAAGTCATTTAAATGATCATCTTCTTTGATGGAACGAGCTATGATATCATCTACGTAATCATGTAGGATATCATGCATCATGTCATGAAAAATATAAGTCATAGCTCGTTGATAGGTTGCACCTGCGTTCTTTAGGCCGAATGGCATCACTTTCCAACAAAAGGTTCCCCAGGGGGTAATAAAGGCTATTTTAGCCTGATCTTCAGGAGCTATCCTGATCTGATTATAACCGGAAAATCCATCCATTAGGGACATCATTCCACTCCCAGCGGTAAAATCAATGATTTGATCCATGTTTGGAAGAGGAAAATCATCTTTAGGGCATGCGACGTTAATATCTCTAAAGTCTGTGCAAACCCTAACTTTGGTAGCTTCTTTCTTGGTGATTGGAACTACATTCGAGATCCATTCAGCATAATCAATAGCTTGTATAAAAACAACATTCAGGAGTTTTTCTAACTCCCCTTTGACTAGCAAGGCCACTTTGGGATGCATTTTTCTAAGTTTTTGTTTAACAGGTTTAGCATCCGGATGGACTACTAGGTGATGCATGACTACGAAGGGTCTAAACCTGGCATATCTTCATATGTCCAAGCGAAGACATCTTCATATTCTTTAAGGAATGCAATGTATTGCTCTTGTTTTTCTTGACTTAATTCTGATCCAATATTGATTATGTGGGGATTATCCTCAGTTCCAATGTTAACTTTAATGACGTTTTCTACTTCCATGTGTAGATCTCTTTCAAAATTAGGTGGGGCGGGTGAAACGCCCAATTCTTGTAATTCTTTTAAGGTTAACTTGGATAATTCATCTTGAGGAGTCGTGGCCTCAAGTTGGGCTATAGTAGGTATAGAACCATCAAAATAAAAACCATTGTGTAACATCTCTTCAACGGAGACATCATGGAAAATATCTCCTTCCAACTCATCATCGGATTCAACAATCATTTCGGGATAAGCTATGGATAGCATATTGCATGTAAATGGCTGATTTTTTAGAGGCAAATCATCACGCCCATCCAAATAATCTTGATAACATATGAGTTGATCATCATCTTCAAAAGGGAAGGGTTGACCCTTACTAGGAAATAGGCCCACACCACATCGGGCGGGCCATGGTTCTACCTCAAAGGGTTCTTTCATACCATCTTGGAAAGGTCCCAAGCCTTTCCCTTTATATCCCATTTTAAGCATTATAGGTTTAGCTTTAATATACTCATTAGTAAAATAACATCGAGCATATCCCTCATGATGAGTTTTGATGTTCCTGGGTATTCTTCCCCAGTCATATCCCTTATAAATGAAGGCACAACTCCCGACTTGGTAAGTACTTCCCATAGGTTGTGGGAGGCCCAAAGTACGAGGAGATGGCGGCAAATTACTTAAGATAATGGAATTTTGCATAGAAGCATTTGTTTTTTCTGATATAAGAATGTTAGATAAATCAGGTAAGAGTTCATCAGGAAAGAGCATAAGATGTAGAAGGATCATTCCCTATATCTTTAGATGTGGAAGGTATGATAGATGTAGATAATGTAGAGGTGTTAATAGATGGGTCTATAGGTTTTGAAATTATAGGGATGGAACATGAAGGATTGGTTGTGGATTTAAGATCTTTTTGAGGTTCTAGTGTGGTTTGTTTAGAAGATTGTTTAGATGAAAAATAAGAATTAGGATGTGTGGATGACAGAGCAAGGCAAAATTGAACTCCAACAGGTTCTACCAAAGCACACATATCAAAGGGTCTAGGATCACCATGGATAGTGACCAACTGATTTTTAAATTTGAATTTAACACATTGGTGTAAAGTTGATGGGACAGCCCGCATTGCATTGATCCAAGGACGACCCAAGAGTATATTGTATGATGCGGGGCAATGTACAATAAACACGGTCGTATCTAAGGTTCTCGGACCAACTTGCAATGGGATGGTGATAACTCCACACGTTTCTTGTGTTTCGTCATTGAAAGCTTTTATGATCATGTCGAGTTTTCTTCATTTCATCACTTCTAAACCCAAATCTTTGGTAGAAGTCAAAAGTGCAAATATTTAGAGATGAACCATTATCAATCAAGACCCTTTTGATTGCTACATCTCCTATTAGGGCAGTAATATATAAGGGGTTATCCTTATGTAAACTATGTTGTGGTATATCTTTATCTCGAAAGTCAATACAATCAACTTCTCTAGTGATGATAGTATTGGTCATGGCTTCAGGTTGAATGTTTTGTGGTACCATCATTTGGCTTAATGTAAGCATCAATTCATCTCTATGGGTAGGAGAAGATCTTAATAGGTCCAAAAGGGAAATTCTGGCTGTAGTATTGGATAATTGCTCATTAATATTATAAGGAGGTTTAGATTGAACATTAGGAGCATGATTCCCTTTATTGGGATTTTTCAAAACAAATGGAGTTGATCCATCGTTCTGATTTGGTTCTTGTTGAAAATTTTGAGCTTGTTGTCTAGTAACGACTCCGATGGTACCTACAATGTTATATTGAGGATGCTGAATAGGTCTTGGTCTAGCATTTATGGCTTGTTCATTAGAAAGGAACTGATTAGAAGAGGGTCGAGTAGTAACTCTTCTAGGAAATGGTTCTTCCGGAACCATAGAATCTGTGATAGGTTGAATAGGATCTGATTCATCTTCAGAACTATTCGATTGATTTGAGGTGATGTCTATTTCACTTTCGGTATCCGATTCTACATCACTGAGATCCGGTATTTGAATATTATGTAGGGGCACTGGTCGTGACCATGGATAAAGTTGTGTCAAATTTTTGTAAATCATGATTAGGTAAATGTCCGCTAATAGTTCCTACATATCGGGTAGGAGGAGGGACATTATGATGCTCAATTTGATTGGCCACCTCTTTACCATGTTTTGGTAAAGGATGTTGAAATATATCTAATGATTGATTAGCATTTTGATTTTGATTTTGGGGAATGTTCTTTTGAGCATTATTAGGAGCATTTTGTTTAGGTTGGAAGGCTTGCACCTCCATCTCATTATTATCAATCAGATCTTGTATTTTATGTTTTAACCTTTTACAAGAGTTGGTAGAGTGTCCAGGCCCTCTATGGAAATCACAGTGTAAATCGGCTCTGTATCCGGGTATGGTTGGATCGGGTTCCCAGATATTAGGTAATTGAATCAAACCTATTTCGAGTAATTGGGGTAGAATAGTTGATAATGGTTGATTCAATCTAGTAAACTCTCGAGGAGGTTTATCGGGGAGGTTTCAATATAAATTTTTTTGTTGTCTTCGTTGTATTGATATTAGCAACATTTTTCTTGTCGGTGACTCCGTCACCTACAACTTGTTTGTTTTTATATTGATTTCTGGATGTTTTCTCATCATCTTTCTTCCTAAGCTGGCCTCTCCTAATGAGAGCATCTTCTACTCTTCGAGCTAAGTCTATAGCCTTGATCGAAGGTAGTCAAGGTAGCGATTGATAACTCATAAGATATTTGTTCTTGCAAATTATTAATAAAAATATCCAACATTTCCCTATAAGGTAGCACAAAGTGCGGTTTTCTCGTCAACTGCCTCCATCTAGCTAAGAAATCAGCAAAACATTCATCTTTGTCTTGTTTTAAGTTGTACAAATCTTTAATGGTTACATGCCTTTCGATATAGGCACTAAATTGATGCACAAAAGATTCAGCGGTCTCTTCAAAATTTCTCAAAGAATGAGTGGGCAATTGGTAGTACCACTCTAATGCCATTCCTCCTAAACTTTTTGGGAACATTTTTAGTAATAACAAGTCATCATGTGATATATCATGACATGCTATCCTAAACATGCGAAGATGCTCTATGGGATCTTCAGTTCCTTTATATATAGGCAGGACGGGCATGGGAAAGTGTTTAGGGTATGGTTGTGCTACAACTATAGGATCTAGAGGCTGACTACACATCTCTCGATAATTGTACGAGGGACGGTAGGGATCCATCTGGTCCATGCGGGAAGCTAACTGTTTCACCATGGTTTCCAGATTCTTGGTTTGCCCACCATATTGGTTCGGTAGGGCATTAATATGGGATTGGTGAGCATATGATGGAGGGACATGAAGATTAGATGCTATATTGCTATTGTGTAAATTGTTGGTAGGAAGGGTGTTATGAAGAAGTTTTGAAGTTGTATTATGTTGTATCCCAGATTGTTGAAAATTGGTGTTTGGCTTCATTTTAGGTTTTTGTCGATTTGAAGCATATTGATCAATAGTTTGGCGAAATAAAGCGGTGAATGAAGGTCTCTTTTGTGTGGGAATGATTTTAGGCTCAATAACAGGTTCCTTAGGAGGTTGGGTAACCTGTTGTTTTTGCATGTTCTGAATTATAGTGGCCATATCCATATTGGATGGTCCAGCTTTATCACTTTCTTGATCAACGAAGGACAAGGGATTAGTGTGCATGTTAAATCCTTCTTCTAGGATTGCTTGAGTTTCACTAATTTGTCCCCTATCAATATGAATTGCCATATTAAGAGCACCAATATTATTATTGAAGAATTTCCAAAAATGATCTATGTTATCAAAAGTAACGAGTTCCATCTGGAGCCATTCTAGGGGATGAGGATCCTTCCTCTCTAACATTTTCTTGTTGTTCATTTTCTTCGACTAGCTCATCTTACGGCTGTTCTAGAGTTTCTTCTTATGGAATTGGATCCTCAGGAAGGGCATTTAATTTTTTTGTTTTCTTTCCTAACCAATCTTCTTCTTCTTCTTCTTCAGTTTGTTTACCATTCCTAAGTCTAGTCATTGTGCTTAAACTTAGATTTCAGCAAATATATATATATATATATATATATATATATATATATATATATATATATATATGCAACAAGCTTAAGAGGTATATATTTTAATTATATACCTACTATAGTATTTAAAATAAAATGTTTTGGTTTTGATTATGTTTTTTGGTTTTTCTCTTGTTTTTTTATAACAATATTATAAAGATAACAAACAACACACAAAACGCAAGAAATAATAATAATGAAAGCAATGATCTAGTTTTCTATAAACAATTTATAAATATCATTAATGGGCTCAAGTTCTTCAGGAGTCATGAAATGTTCTTCTTCAAATTGAAAATTGTTTTTCAAGAAGTCAACAAAAAGTGCTATAGTGATATTATCTGTTTCAGATTCTGTTTTGTAGAAGTAAAGCTCGTGGCAATACTCTCGATATAACACAGCTCTAGGAACTCTATTCCATATTTCCCTATCCGTAAGAACGACCTCTTGATCTTCTACACGACCTAGGAATTGGTGTATAATGGCTGCGTTCTCGAGGTATTCCTCGAAGGTGAACAATTCAGAAGACACAAGAGCTCTCCTATAAGCTAACCACCTATGGCAAGCTCTCTGAAGTTCATGATAAAAAATGAGTTGATGAGGATCCAGGATTCTATCTAGGACAAGCCTCTTGATTTGTTTAAGCTCTGTTGACCTAGATGAAATGATACCTAGTCTCCTATCAAGTTCGTCCCACAAAAGTTGGTTTCTATCTGTTTCAGGCACACTAAGCACAGAATTGATTTCTATGGCTGCTAATTGGTTTTCAACATTTATAGTGACTGCTAGTCTTTTCTTAGGAGCTACCATCTAAACATGATATGCAACTTAGTAGTTTTCTAATGATTTTAAATGCATCTATGTTTTTGTTTTTGTTTTTGTTTTTGTTTTCAAAAGGTTTTAGTTTCACGTCGGGTTCACCAAAATGTATCGTTCCAAATTTTCCGCACCCTTACCTTCAGGCTAAAGGATCCGCGCCCGGAAGGGGGATGCGGGAAGGATGGGACAATACCTCGGACTGAGAGGCCCTTTGAAGGTCCCGCCTCTCGGGGGAGGGGTATTAAGGTGATTTTTTGACGGATGGTGGGTTCACCAGGAAACTTTTGAATGGCAGTTTCCACGCCTAGGTTGGGAATGTGTTTGATGTGTTCAATTTTATCTTTAATCATTCAAATCCTAGGTTTGGCCAAATGAATCTAAACTGTTCTATATGAAATGCAGATTTAAATGAATACAAAAAATGTAGATTTGAACAGAAAACACAGAGAATAAGCTAGATTAAAAAGCCATACCTGATCCGGATGTCTGATGGAGGTTCTAATTTTTGAAGCAGTCAAGATCGCCTCTGATATGACAGGATCGTCTACGATCAGACAAGATCATCTGAGATCTGACGAATTCGTCAGAGACCTGCAATCAGAGAAATAGATACAAAATACAGAAAATGCAACTATTCCAACAGAGGGCAATGATGTAGAATGACAACAATAATATTAAACTGATAATTATAAACAAAACATGAGTGCATTACAATGATTTAATGACAAATTATGATTTTATTATGCATTAAAACTATATGGGTGAACTCCAGGATGCAAAATAGTAATAAGTCTAACTAATGCAAAGCAAAACAGTAGATAGTGGAGAAAGAATGCAAACTCAGGGCACTGATTGCCCCCAATGTTGACTACAGTCGAAATCATCTCGAATTGGTGCGTGATCGTCCGAGATTGTACAGGATCGTCTGCGACGATCTGAGCTTGCTCCAGCTGAAGAATGACAAAGTTCCTGCAAGAAAATTTGAAAAGGGACAAAGGCAAACAGTAGTCTAAGACATTCTAATGCATGTAAAACTCGAAGTGCAAAAAAATTCAGCCAGGGGAATGTCAAGGGGAGGGCCTAAGATTAAATAGGCATAGGAAGGAGGTTGGGAGGTTGGAGATCATCCCAATTTGGGAGATCTCCAATGGGGGAAGTCTCTAACCGTGCAGACACGCTTTTGCCCAGGTTAGAGACGCCGTTGAAACAGAAGCTAATTATGAAAAATCAGTTTTGGGACGAAATCGTCTGGACGTTCTAGTCCAGACGAAATCGTCCGATCTAAGGCGATATCGTCTGATCGGCGACGATATCGTCCAACGGTCACAACAAATCCTAAAAATGGCACGAAAAATGAGGAAAGCGGTTTAACAGGCGGTTCGGGGTTGAAAATTTGAATTTGAATTATTACTAAGGTAATTTTAATTATTGCTAAGGTTTACTGCGCCAATTTTAGGGTGCTACACATTTATTCAAGTTATATCATTGGTACATATATGGCCTTGGTATCTTTGAATAAGGACGTAAGACTCAACTGGAACCATATTATCAGTTAGTCATTGATAGGTTCAGTTTAGGGTTACAAATATGAGGGTAGGACAATTTGCTCATAGCATCCTTAGATCATATGTACCTTAGTATGGCGGACGATGTGGATTTTAATCCATATCATCCCGATCCTTCCAATTTTTGGAGGAATCACCTGATGTTTTTCTTCATCATCGCTAAGCCACTCGAAGATCATCATGAAGGGCTCCTTGAGTAGACTGAGACATAATTGAACCCCAAAGATAACCTAGGACACCAAACCTGTGATGCAGTCAATGACACAAAAATGCAGGGGCGCAACCCCATTACTATAGGTGATCTCAAGCTAGGAGATATTTGTAATGAATATGGATAGGATTCCACCTTTGATATGAGTGGACCAAGCTATGACACAGATGAGGAATCCCTAAATGATAATGAATATGAGGATGAAGTCGAAGGTTCCTATGTGATTCCTTGGTATGCACGTCATTTATTTCCTGTTGAATCGATACAGGTTACCAAAGATATCCTTACCAACATTGATCATTCAAGGGAAGAAGTAGAGCTATATTTATTGGTGATGTCACACTTTTGATATAATTATCTGGTTTATATAGATAGTGATGACAACAATCAAGCAATCAGATTCATGGGGCCACACTTGCCAGAGCACCCCCTAATATTATGAGTGAATGATGGGTTCTAGTTGTCTGACAATGATGAATAATATGAGTTAGAGAGGGCCTACCTTGGTCCTCCTTATTTGCATTACCATAATCAACCCATCGACATAGATGAAGTCTATCAACAGTTACATGTTGGTCCTCATTTGAGAACAAGATGGTTAAAATTGGATCAAATTTGTCGGTTGGTTAATCCCCTTTCGCTAACCTACATGGAGTTTTAGGATCCAAATGATCCTATTTTGCAGTTAGTGCATAGGGAGGATCCAGTTGTTCACAGTCCTCACAGAGAAGACCCCTTTGTGCCTGTGCCATTAGAGCCATATCGTGGGTATGAGGACTACGTAAATTATCTAGAAGTCAATCATGTGGTCCTGGAGATCAATTCCATTCCATAAACATGGTCTCCATTGACTTGACCACTCCACTCTACAATCCAACAGATCCATCCAAACCATTGTATCTTAACAAAGATGCTATCGACTGGGATCGCGCTGATTCACCCGTTGAGCCTAAGGATTTCTTCCCTAATGAAGAAATATTGCAACCTTTTCATTTTGTGCCAGGCTGTGCATACAATGTCTATCATGCCAAAAACGCTTCCAACGTGGAACCTATCAACCCAACTGATGACATCCATTTGATTCCTATGCCTCATCAACTTTAGGAAGGATTCCATATGTCAGTAGAGGAAACCTTTGAGGTGGATATCAATAATGATCCTTCCAATGCAAAGAAGGTTAAATTTGGAGAGAGTATCACTCCAGATGAGCAGGCCACCTTCATCACTCTGCTAAAAGAGAGACCAAATCTATTTTCTTGGACGTACAAGGATATGCTAGGTCTAGACCCAAAATTGGTTACGCATAAATTTTTGCTAGATTTTATGAAGAATCCGATCAAGCAAAAGCTTAGAAAGATGCACCAAATAGTAGCATTAATGGTGAAAGATGAGCTAGAAAAGTTGTTGGATGTAGAATTTGTAATCTCCATCGATTATCTAGAATAGGTGTCCAATATGGTACTCGTGGGAAAAATCTATTGAAGAATTTGTATTTGCATAGATTTGAGAGACCTAAATAAGGCAACACACAAAGATTCATTTTTTTTGCCCAATATTGATGCTCTCGTAGATGCAATTGCAGGTCACGAAATGCTCTCCTTAATGGATGGTTTTTCTAGTTACAATAAAATTCAGATTAAACCCGAAGACCAACATAAAATCGTATTTATAACACCATGGGGAACATTTTGCTACAAAGTTATGCCATTTGGCATCAAAAATCTTGGTGCCACATATCAATGAGCCATGACATATATTTTTCATGACTATATGCACAAAATTCTAGAAGATTATATCAATGAATTTTTGGCCAAGTCATTGCTACGAGAAGAGCATGCAGAGTTCTTAAGGAAGGTCTTCGATTTCCTGATAGAGAACAATGTTAGGCTGAATCTGTAACTTTTGGAAAACTACTAGGATTCATTGTCTCTAAATGAGGCATCAAATTTGATCTAGTGAAGGTCAAGGCTATCTTAGAAATGCATCCTCCCACTAATATTAAAGATTTAAGGAGCCTTCAGGGCAATGTATCATCAATAAAGCGATTCATCGCTCAGTTATAGGATAAATGTCGACCCATGAATCGATTGCTACATAAGGGTTCTCATTCAACTGGGATGAGGACTATCAAGTAGCATTTGTTGAGATTAAGCAATACCTGGAAACTCCATCAGTGCTAGCTCCACCAAGGCCAGAGGTGCATTTTCTACTATTTATATTGTTAACTAACTTTGCACTGGGAACCATGTTAGCCCAAAAGAATATGCAAGGTAAAGAACATGCCATATATTATATTAGTTGAACCTTGATGAGTTATGAGCTCGGGTATGCATATGTGGAAAAATTATGTTTAGCAGTAGTGTTCGCTACAAATAAATTGTGACACTATATGTTAAGTCATATGACATATGTTATATCCAAATAAAATCCTTTGCAATACATGATGAGTAAGACTTATCACAATATGTGTACTATGAAGTGGATCATGCTATTGATGAAATTCGATTTGGAATTCATAAGCTAGAAGTCCATTAAGGGACAAGTCATAGTGGATCAATTAGCTGAGGTACCACTATAAAATAGTAGGCCTCTAACCATAGAGCTTCTAGATGATGCAATCTTCGTCATATCTAAAGCTCCCAAACCCGAAGAACCAGAGAACAATGTTGATATGACTCTATTCTTCGATGGTTTGAAAATGCGAGCAAGGGGGTGGTGCAGGAATAGTGTTTTTCACACGACAAGGAGCTCCTATGCCCTTGTCATTTAAACTAGATTTTCCATGCACCAACAACAACACTGAGTATGAAGCCCTACTATTGGGCCTCCACATAGTCGTCACCATGAATATTAAAATATTAAACATCTTTGGTGACTCCTTGCTCATAGTAAATCAAGTTAAGGGACTCTTCCAGTGTCGATGTCTCATATTGAAAGCTTACAAGGATCTTGTTGCAATATATTTGGCTAAATTGGAATGGTATGACATCGAGGCAATCCCTCGATCATCAAATAGGTTTGTAGACACCATGGCCTCTTTGGGATCCTTAATCCCTTAGAATCCATCTTTTGATTTCACTACCATTCATGTTAAAATGCTTTCACACCCGATTGCAGAATGTGAAGCCTTTGATAATAGAATGTCAGTCAACATGATCAACGTAGAACCAAAAGCTGAATGGTTCTATAGAGCTGAAGACTTTCTGAAGAAGGCACCCTGGGGGTCATTAACCTCTCAGAGTCTGATGGGGAGTGGTACCACCATTCACCATAAGGTTGTTTCCCAGTCTACATTTGCAAAATTAAATACGTAGGGGGAGCAAGTCATCTTAGTAGTCAAAGCTGAGGCTTATCAAAATTGGATGTCATAAATCCATGACTTCTTGAAGCTTGGTGTAATCCCAGAGGGATTACCATGTGCTATGAAGTGCACATTTAAACAGAAAGTAGCTAAATATGTCTTAATAGGAGATATCTTGTATCGATGAGGCTATGATGGAGTTCTCCTTCATTGCTTAGAGCCCCAAGAGGCATCATGGGTAATTTTACAAGCTCATGATGGTACATGTGGTGGCCATTTCAGCGGCATGGCCATCGTCAAGCGCATCCTTTGAATGGGCTACTATTGGCCCACTATGGAGAAGGAGTGCAATGTGTATGTCAAGAAATGCATCAAATGTCAGCATCATGCTAATCTTACGCACTTGCCATCGCAGGCCTTACAGCCCATCCAAGCGGCTTGGCCATTTGCTTAGTGGGGATTAGATCTTATAGGCAAGATCTCTCCTCCATCATCGAGCCGACATACATTTATAATCATGGCTACTGAGTATTTTACAAAGTGGGTGGAAGCAATACCCTTAACAATGACACCTGGAGCTCGTATAGCAGAGTTTATACTGGAGCATATCATAAGTCATTTTGGGATTCCATCCAAAATAATATCGGATAATGGAACGTCTTTCAAGAACAAAACTATGAGAGCTTTGACATCTAAATATAGAATCAAACACAGTTTTGTGACTCCATACTATCCACAAGAAAACGGGAAGGCTGAAGCTTCAAATAAGATAGTGGTGGCCATCTTGAAAAATACGGTCCAAGAAAACCACAAAGACTGGCATATCCAGCTGCCCCTTGCATTATGGGCTTATAGGACTAGTATTCGGATGCCCACTAGGGCAACACCATTCTCACTAGTATATGGCACTGAGGCCATTATGCCCTTGGAATTGGAAATTCCAATGTTGCACATCGCATTGAAAGAGTTCATCGATGATGACACCACATGGCAAGCTCGACTGGATCAACTAACGCTGCTTGATGAACGTCACGTGAATGCCCTGGAGCATCTCCGCGTTTATCAGGAGCGACTAAAATGAGCTTACAATATCAAATTCCACTAGAGAGACTTTGAAGTTGGGGATCTTGTCTTGAAAGAGAACCAATAGAACTCTAATTTACCACCAGATATGCGAGACAAATTCATGGCTAATTGGCTAGGACCCTACATCATATCTGAAAATATTGGTCTGGGTACCTATCGCCTAACATCGCTAGGAGGTGTTGAAGAGCCTGAACCTCTCAACATCATCCATATTAAGGCATTTTATGCTTGAAGAGCATAGTAAAAGGCTTCGAGGGTTGCTTGTAACTGCTCGATCATCCTAAAAAGCTCCAAACACTCCCATAAGTAGTTTGGTCAATCAAAAAGCTCCAAAGGCATTTGTAAGCCCTTTGGTCAAACTCAAAAAGCTTTGAGGGTTTTTTTGAAAACCACTTGGTCATCCCAAAAGGCTCCAAGGGTTCCTAAAACTCACTTGGTCATGTCATCCAAAAGGCTCTGAGGGTTTGCTTATAATCGCTCGGTCATCCTAAAAGGCTCCAAGCTCGTCTATGAGTAGTTTGGTCAATCAAAAGGCACCAAGAGTTTCTGAAAAATTGCTTGGTCAACCCAAAAGCTCCAAGGATTCTTAAAATATCACTTGGTCATCCCAAAAAGTCCCAAAGGTGCTCATAAACCCTTTGGTCAAACCCAAAAGGCTCCGAGGGTTTTCTTAAAACCACTCGGTCATCCTAAAAAGCTCCAAGGATTTCACTAAAAAATTGGTTGGTCAATCTAAAGGCTCCAGAGGCATGTACTCACCGTTTGGTCAGATATGAGGCTCAAAACTCATAAAAATTATAAAATCAATAAAATCCAAAAAAAATTGGTAAAGCATAAAATCCAAAAACATTTGCATTTGCATTTGAATTTTGCATTTTTATTTTGCATTCACTCATGCATCCGCTGCATTATTGCATTGCATATAGGCATTCGTCATCCGTTGCATTCCATAGTAGGAGGGATTATGTTTGTCAGTCTTACAAATGACACCATGTTTGTGTCTAAATCATGCATCTCTGCATTTATCATAAATCCATCATTCATGTGAGTAATTGTGTTTTTCAACACAACCTATTTTGTTGCTATGGAGATATACTAGGTTTTTCAGGTCATTCAACCATACCTAGAGGTCTTATCAAGAGTTGGTAGAAAGCTTGCTTTGCTTTTGTAGCTGAGGTTCAGTTAGTATAGCCCTTAGCATATCAGAAGCCTATCACTAATCAACAAATTAAACAATCCTAACAAGGACTAGGGGAATATGAAAGTCATGAAGTAGGATCGGGTATCCTGAGGTGAAAAGAGTTATTCTTGCTTATCCCTCTATGCAGATGGTATGGGAAATGTTGGCAGTTGGCAAAAGGACAGGTTAGTTCCCTATTCAGAATCCCTTGCTTATGATAAAATGAGCAATATCCTAGAGTGATATCCCACATCAATCCTCAAGATTGATACCCTAGATCGATATCATAGATCGACTTCCCAGATTGATATCCCATACTGATATCATAAGATCGATATCCTCAATCGATATACCAAAAATAGTTTTCCCAAGTAAATCCCCCAAAGGAAGGTTTCTGAAGAATATTATCAAGTATAAATGCCAAAAAGTGAAGATCAAATGAAGATCAAAAAATAGGCTCAAATCAAGTTCAAAGTGAAGATCAAATGAAGATCATAAATCAAAGTTTGAGTGGAGATCAAATGAAGATCCAAAAATCTAGTTCGAAGAGAGATCAAATGAAGATCCAGAGATAGTTCAGAATGAAGATGGAATCGACTCCCTTGCTTCACTACATATGAGCAAGTATCCCAAAAATTGAAGGATAGAAAGGAATGAGCTTGAATCCCTAGAATTATCGGCACTACTGTACCTTACGCATGATGATATGTCTGATACACTTGCATCTCGCTTGTGGGCAGACCAATGTTTGAATGTGGAGGAGCTAGCTTCAGGTGTCTTGCATTGCCTAGTGGCTTAGTCCAACTAAAATCTAAACTTGGGATTGGATAAGACATTTGTGGTGCCCCTATCTTAGCAATGGGCTAAAAGAATCCCGCCTAACATCGGGGAATGCTCGTGTCTTATCTTAAAATAATCATGTGCACACACAGGGATAATGAACAGTTAGGGCCTATCCTAGCAAAAGCCTTGCACTCCAGAAGTCTAGTGTGGTTAGTATGCAACTTTTGATAAGTCTATTAGGGTGTTTGAGTCTCATGGAAAACCTCAAAAATCTCTCTCATAGCAACAAAATATCAAATATCATAAACCATATAAAACATTAAATTGCAAAGTATCGAGTCCATGATACATCATCATATAGAGCACAATCAAGATATAGGATAGATATCGGATGGATATTAGAAATAATATTTAGATGACCACTGACTATATCATGCATATTTTTCAAATTTGCAAAGGAAAATAGAATGACACATTATATCATTCGCATCATACAACTGCATTCATTGCATTTCATATATGGGTGATTAATTGATTAAATTCTTATCTTAAGGATTTGCAATTACATTCATGATTTTTATACATTCTGTGGTGTCATCCATTAGATCGATAAACATATTTGCATTCATTCCTTATGTTTTAAGTGATTAAAGCATACAGGTTCATTTACATTAGATTACCATCATGTAAATAATGCATTACATACATCGCACATCTAAGCATCTAGATCACTGCATATCATCATCATAAATTAAATAGCTATCTAGTGCATGTCATCCATACATCACATCATATAGCATCAAATTAACATAAGCATTGCATCCATGTGCATCAAATAAATAGAAAAATAAAAATATATATACAAGTGCACATAATGAGTCATAAATGATCAATCTCATATATATATGTATTGGGGTGTGTGTGTGTCTCAAGAGTACATCAGGACTATACAAAATACCCACAGGCTACAACTATGTAGGTCCTCGACCTTACACTCAAAAATGGTACAATATATATCAAAATATATGTACTAAGCAGGGTCTGCACTCCTAGCCTATGAGTCACCCCCGTCATCCTTGTGGCTCCTACAAGAGTTGGCTCCATGTGTGCTAGAGGACCGGTGAGTCCTCTCGGTCCTATGAGTTCGATGGCTAGAGCTCGTTGAGGACTACCCTGTAGTCCTGGTCCTGGTCCTCTGAGACCCTATAGTATGTGGATCCTCTGGAACCTGCAAGCCCCTCAATCTGATGAATCCCTCTAGCTGGGAGATGCGAGCTGCTCTTGCATCGCATCGGTCATTTCCCTCCTCTATGAGGGAAGTGAGATGCCTGATCTCTGCCATGAGGTCACCACCTCCTGGTAGTGTAGCTGATGGTGTAGTTGGAGGTCCCATAATAGCGTGGGAGGATGAAGGATCCCCCTCTATGCCCTGAGTAGCTCTCTCTACAATGGCCTCACCCTATTGCACTAGTGCCACATCTCATGCACTAGTAAGCTCATTGACCTGTGACTCTACTACTATAGCCCGATCTATGAGGGCTGTAATCTGCTCTTGAGCCTCTACCAGTTGTCTATCCCTATGAGCTAGCTTCACCTCTAGAAGGGTGATAGTCGTATCCTATTGTAGCTATTGGGTCTGAAACCTGCCAACTTGACTCTGTAAGTCGACAACTTGAGCGAGGAGCTCCCCTACATCATTTTCAGGAGGCACCTCACCCTCCTCTGATGCCTCCTCCTCCTCTACCTCTGCCTATGGAGCCTCCTCTATGGTGGCCTCTACGCCCCATCTACCCTCGGTCCATTGGTGCACCCTACGCCCGTTAGGATCGACCCCTGCCTCTGCCTGGTCGTCTACTCTGCCTAGAGGTCCTGAACCCTACCACTGTAGGAGGGACCACCATGTGTCATATGTTGGGGTGGTCCTAGGTGTGTCATCCCTAAACTCCTAGAAATCATCAGCCTCATCTCCCAGAGTTGTAGGCTGAATCCATGATAGATGTGTCTCTAGCACGAGATGCCTGTACACAAAAGGAATCTCTGGGATGTCCTACACCAAGCCAAACTATCATAGGATGCAAGAGAAGAACTGATACTCTCTAATCTCGACCTTACGGTCGAGTAGCCACCTGTCTCGATGAGCCTATCATAGCCACTCGCCTACCTCGATCCAATCCGGGCACTCCTTATAGGGATGCCACTCAATGTCATCCGACCCAAGAGCTGCAAGCTATCTAATATAATAATCGGTGTCTCCAGCATGGGTCCTGCTCTAGAACCCCTCCTCCTCTCGTGGCCAACACGTGGTATAGCACTAATGTGCATTATCAATGATCATGATGTGGAGAGGTAGGTCCACGGGATGCTCGATCTGGATATGCTACCAACCCTAGATCTGTAATAGTAGGCTACAACTAATCCCTCGGTGGCTCTGACTGGTAATCTGGTACAACTCCTTGTAGAGTTGACATAGCAGCATGCTCCCCCAAGCTAGGCACAGTGGCTGAGCAGTGGAGCTTTGAATAACTCTCTAGACATTGGCCAGGAGGTTCTAGGGAATCCTCACACCTAAGGAGTCTAGAAGCACTATCTGCACCACAAGGATCATGAAGATCATCATACAGATTGAGAAAATGTGCTCACCCTGCCAGTATCCAATGTGGACACCTCCATGATCGATCTTCTCCTGAGCCTCCTTGCTCCGGTCATCGAAGATAGCATCAAAGATAGGCCCCTTTCTCTGAGAAGAGGAAGAGGTGATGGCCTCGCCATCGATAGGGATCCTAAAGATCCGATAAACATCCTCTAAGGTCATAGTCATTTCACCTGTAGGCAGGTGAAAGGTGTTGGTCCGTGCATTCCAACGTCGGGCCAACGTAGTCAAGTAGGCCTGATCTACCCTAATAGTGGGTAGATCTAGTACATAGCCGAATCCGATGGCTCTAAACCATGCACACTCGCCATCAATGAGCTGTCTATGGAGAATATTAAGCAGATTGGGCTTACGAGCCCTAGAGGTCAACCTCTAAAATAAAAGCAATATATAAGCTAAAATTTTAAAGAAAAATGTCAAAAACATCTAAAAACTGATAAAAAGACAAAAACATGTCACAAGGCATTCATAAAAATAAAAAATATCAATTAGGCAAGTCATAATTGCATTAAATGACATCAAATGCCTTTTAAACTTTAGAAAATGCAAAAAATTGACAAAAATTTTCTAAGGTTAGTGAACCGCGGGTCAACCTTGTGGTCCGCATGTGGTCAAAATATGACCGTTGTAGTTTGAATGCGAACCATAGCTGATAGCTGCGGTCCCCAATCTGACAATTGGGAACCGTAGCTACCAGCTGCGGTCTAGGAAGAATACCCATTTTGGGTACCTTCCTAGCCTTTCTCACTAAAAAAAATTAAACCTAACTAAATCTAATCTAGTGAGGTTCATTACCAACTGTTTAGTGAGGTTAATTTTTTGCATTTCTTAATGTGGTTCATTTTATTGGTATTGAATGCGAGGACTCGGTTTTGAATTACCTTGCCCACTCCATAGCCTCTACTAGTCGATGGTTGATCAACATCCACCATCAGGGTATCAAGTGCGGTATACGAATAAGTTTTGGGCAGCGTTCCGGATCAGTGAACGTCTCCTATCTCTCAAAGCTCTCTCAATGTAGCTACTTTCAAGAAAAATAACAAAAAATTCAAATGGGAATGACTATTTAAAGGTTTGCCTAATTTTGGCTGAACCGTAGCTAACACCTACGGTCCCGAAATTAGGGTTTTTCGATCGCAGGCCCTAACTGCGGTTCCCAAAAGTTGAAAAATACAACCGTAGACCATACTCACGGTTCGTAGCTAGCATTAAATGCACTCAAAAACCACCATGGGAAGGTCTAAAATGGTAAATTAATGACTCCCAATGGATCAAATTTTCAAAAAAGCAATCAATATTGCAAATTTGGTGATGTTCAAAGCACCAGGATTGATCAATAAATCAAAATTAACAACAAAAAAATCAAATAATTAAAAAACAAAATGCACCTCGTATTCAGTAATTTACCCTATACACTTGGCGGTTGCAGCGACTTGTGATCCATGCAATCCGACAAGATGAGTAAATTACCATAAGGACATTTGGGGCAAAAATTGTCATCGTTGATCTGATATGCTTCTTTTCAATCCCTAAGAAGGCCTTTGAGGCTGGACTGCTCCATGGGAACGAGGCGTTTCATGTCATGTCTCCTATGACATATTTTCAACAAATCATCGATAACTTGATTCAACACAAATCTAATTGGATTTGCCTCATTTTGATTCCCTAAAATGACTATTATCAGCCCGACTGCTCCATGGGATAGGAATGTGCAATTACTATTAATAGTTGGAATCAGAAGCTGAACTAGGCCTAGCCAAGGCATTAATATGCTCAAATCTAAATTTGTTCAGATCATCCATGGTGGTCAAGCGACATCGTCGCTTTAATCATTGTCATTACCCTCATCGACTCGTTGCTTGAGGGGGTAGTCATAATATCAAATCATAATCAAAATCAGTAGAAGATCCCTGAGATCGTAGATCCCTCGATCTTGTCAAAATTGTGTTCGTCTTATGAATCATTGTCAACAACTATCATAAGCTTACCCCTTTGCTTGGGGTAAATAGCAAATATGATAATTTATTTGTATCTCTTCTCCTTTCGGTTATATAGGCCTAACTCCTATTGTAGCATCAAATGCTACCCGAATGCCTGATGGTGAGTGCAAGCTTTTCAAAATGTAAGCCTTTCAATGAGATGGAAGCAATGATTCTAGGATGCACATCCTTTTGTAGGACCTGGGGCATCTAATGTTGATCCGACTAATGATCATCATAGAACCTTTGACATCATTTTAGGAGGTCTATTTTTGCTCAGCGTTGTTCGATCTCACAATGCATCTCAAAAGGGGCATCTGTAGACACCTAAAACACGTCATGTCGAAGGCGACTACTCATATGGACATGCTATAAGACCATATGGAGGATCTTGGATAGACTCCAAGATAGAGCAATGGTTTTAACCACTCAATTTGGGCTTCCTAGCCTAATCAGGTTGAACCGTAGCTGAGACCTATGGTCTATAGTCTGAACCATGAATGACACCTGCGGTCTTCAGTCTGAACCATAGCTATAACCTATGGTCTTAACTAAAGTTCAGTTGGCCTTCATCCGAGCCAAATTGGTTTGAATGACCATTTGTTCTAGAAGAAGGCGGTTAATGGATGAAATATTCTAGAGGCTTCCATTCCAACTGTCCTAACCACCTCTTCTTGATCTTGGCTTCTCCATGAAGCCACCCCTAGCCCTAGGGCATCCTATAAATACCCCCTCCAAATGGGGAGAGAATATAGAGAGTTTATTGATCAAGCGAGCAGCGAAGCCCTGTCGAATTGCATACTGAATTCATGCATTGGAGAAGGCCACTTTGCTATTCACCTAAAGATCAATTTGCCATGGAGGTCCTAGGAGCCTAGAAGAGCCAAGAAATGCAAATCCAGGAAAACGAAGGCCCCTCACAGTGAATCAACCACCAAACTTGTCAAAAGGACACCAAAGGTGACCCTTGAACATCAATTGGACAAGGAGGTCAAGCCCACTGCCCTTGATTTTGAGGGTAAACTTACTTGAGTGCTCACCGTGGCTTTCAGCCATGGTTTATAGTGCAGACCGCACACCAGTGTTGTGGTTTGCAACAGAGGTATCGCCACCTTACTATTTTCATTTTTGCCCATCTAATTAGATTAGATTAGTCATTTGCATGGTTTAATTGTAGTTGTAGAGATTTCTGACCGATAGATTTAGGGTTAGAATGATTTTAGTATAGTAGCATAAAATAGACATCAATGGGTTCTTTATGACTTTTAAAGCTTCATTTCCTTTAATTGAACCATGCAAATCTTAACTGCTATACTCTTTTATGTATTTCCATGAATCTTTGTTAGTTTAGCATAGTTTAAACGTCTTTTACATGCTTTCTTGATTTCATGTTTTCAATGGCATCTTTATGCATCTTTCCTTTTAAGGGCCTCATCGTGAGAGGCTGCCTATGTTTTTTATCATTCTCTGTTGTTTCTTGACCGCAGGGATCTACATTCAAAGGAGCTTAACATTTGAATCCTTCCTCAATGTGAAGAAGAGGGTCAACTCCACCCTAAGGCAGTTCGTGTCACCCTACGAAGGCATTTGAAATATCACACCTACCCTTGAGAGGGAAACAATTGCACGAATCTTATTGTAATATCGTATCAACATGATTATCCCTAAGAGGGATGTACTTGTAACCCGAAATGACTTCATAATGGAATAAAGTGTCTTTTATTGTTTATCTTGTTGTCAATTTCTTGCATTTCATACATGTTATTATTTTCACTATTACACTAGGATTCCGATCGGGTGTGAGCCTTTCTGGTGGTTACACTTCCTTATTGAGTGTGTTTGAATTAATGCTTCAAGATTTTTTGGAATAAAGAGTTGTTATTAAAACCCTGTTTTATAAGCATTGTTGTTGAAGCCATTGGTTGATCATTGTTATGTGAGAGTTGTTTTATAAGCATTGTTGTTGAAGTGAGTTGTTGAGCAAATAACTTGAACTAGGGTTTTGAAAAGAACATTGTTATGTGAGATTTTTTGTTAAGCATTATTGGAAACATTTTGAGTGAAGGATAATATGCTTGGACTAGGGTTTGTGAGCAAGGATTATTTCATTGAGAGATTGATTTATTAAAGTTGGTTAAGCCTAGTCAAGTGGATGTGTGAAGTGATTGTTCAAGTTCCATAAAAAAAACTATTCTATATTTTGAATTTAATTGATAAAGTGATTGAGTTGAAGCATATTGAGTCTCTAACAATTCTTTGTATGTTTTTGAAAGAGTGATTGAAAGTTATTGAGCATTGTGATGAGTATAGAGCATATTGAGTCTCTAAAAATTCTCTTTATGTTTCTATGATATTGGACAAGTTCTAGTGTGGAGTTGTTGAGAAAATTTTAGGTAAGTATTTGAGAAGACTTGTGAAAAAATTTGAGTAAGATTTTGTGGAAGCTTACCATATAGATTGAGAGAAAATTTGGTTAAGTTCTTGAGAGGACTTATTGAGTAGATTTGGTTAAGTTTTTGATAGGACTTATTGAGCATATTGGACATGTTCTAGAGAGGACTTGTAGATTTATTGGTGAGAGATTTTGTGAAAGCTTACAAGATAGATTTGAGACAAGTCTTTGAGAAGGCTTGTGAGCAGAGTTGGTTGATTGATTTGTTCAAACCTTGAGTTAATGTTTGGGGCAAATCCAGTAGATTTGATTTGAGTTTGAGTAAAGCTTTGATTTAAGGCTTGAGGATAGATATTGAGGATATATTTGTGATAGACTGAAGGACTATGTTTAGTACAGATTAAAGGATAGAGTTGGTATAAATTTGAGGATAGATTTATGCCAGACCAAAGATAAATATTGAGCAGATTTATGCCAGACCGAAGGACTATGTTTAGTATATATTTTATATAGATCTTTGGAGGTGATAGAGTATAGATGATGTTAGTCTCCAATGGATAGAGATCCATTAGAAAGGGTAGTGAGGATAGGTCTTTTGAGTGAGGACATGAGTCTTTAGTGGATATAGATCCATAAGCCAATGCAGTGGAGGAAACATCTCTTCTAGAAGATCACCAACCAGAGAAAAGGAGAAGGAGTTGATCTATGAACTTGATTAATGGGATTGGTATCTCCATTGGATAGATGTCCACAAATATTGTAATTGGGAAGGGATTCCCAAGAGATTGATTGAGAAAATTTTAGTGAAATATTTTCTCCATGGAGTAGCCCACATTGGCTGAACCACATAAATTGTGGTGTCTCTATTGTGTGTGGTGATTTATGCATTAATTTGATTACTACTATTGATATTACTATCTTTACATTGCATAATATTGATTGGGAAAGAAAAGTAAAAAGTGGTGTTATACTGTTCACCCCCCTCTCAGTATAATCTTATGTTCTTCAATTGGTATCAGAGTGGGTTCCTTCAAAAGAGTTTAATAGATTTAAGGAAAAGCTATCAAGAACACAATGGATTCAAATAATGAATTTTTATATAATTTAGTACCAGTATTTGATGGAAGTGATTATGTATATTGGAGTTTGAGACACTTGGAAATTAATTTTGGGAAGTAGTTGAAAATGGATACATATCACCAATTGATCCACCTACATACAAGGAAGGTAAGATCCTACAACATTACAATTCAAAAGCAATGAATGCAATTTTTAAAGGTTTGCATAGAATAGAGTCCATAAAACTTATGCATTGTAGATATGCAAAAGGAATGTGGGATAAGTTGAAAAATATATATTAAGGAGATAAAGGTGTCAAGAAAGCAAAGATACAAAATCTCAAAGGACAACTTGAAGAGTTAAGAATGAATAATAAGGAAAATATTAGTACTTATCTACTTCGATTTTATGAGGTTATTAATGCTATGCAAGGAATTGGAATGAAAGTTGATGAATCAGATATTTATGATAAGATCTTAAGGTATCTTCCAACAAGGTTTAGTGAAAATATTTCAGCTATAGAAGAATCAAAGGATGGTGATTCTTTGAAAAGATATATGTTGTTTGGTATTATTACATATTTTGAGATGAGAACAAAAGAACCTATCCCCTATAAGGAAGTTGCCTTCAAAGCAATCAAAAAGACAAATGGTAAGAAGTCATAATCAAGCGATGAGTCATCCAGTGATGAAGAAGCTAAGTATGGTAGAAGGGATAAGTATTCTAGAAGATCTAGAGATCTAAAATCTATTAAATATTTCAATTGTGGAAAGTATAGTCATCATGCAATAGATTTTCAAGAAGCTAAGAATAACAATTGTGAAGAGAAATAGGATTACAGAAATAGGGAATCAGAAAGATATAGGAATTAAAAGAAAAGTAAGTATGGACAAAGCAGACAAAGAAAGAAGTTATTTCAAAGGAAAAAGAGGAGCTACTATGCAAAAAATTCAAGTAAGTACTCAAGTGATAGTGATGCTAGTTTTTCATATAATGATAGAGATGAAGTCCTATTTATGATTGAATAAAAATAACAAGTTAGGAAAAGGACTCCAATAATTCTCAAGTGTTTTAGATGTGGTAACTTTGGACATATTGAAGATAGTTGTACAAGGAATGGTTATAGTTTCAATGATGATGAATATGAGGATGCACTTGAAAAACCAGAAAATAATATTCTAATGGCTCTAGAGAAAGAAGTAGGTGATCCTATAGAAGATAAGCCAATAGAAAATGAAGATATGGACAAAGGTAAACAAATAGAGGAATATTTAGAAAAGGATGGATATGATATCAAGGGAGAACTTATCTATGGTCTTGAAATAGTGAATAAGGTAATAAAGAAAAACTCTAAACTTGAGTTTTAGTTTCAAGAATGTGATGAAGAGAGAAGATTGCTTATAGAGGATCTAGAAAAATCAAAGGATAAGACAAAGAAATTCAAGGATAAGTAAGAAGCAAATATTTTAGAATGTGAAAAGTTAGCACAAGATGTGGCACTAATAAAGGAAGATTTAGAAGACTCTAAAGTCAATCTAGAAGGGTTTAAAAATATCTCAAAGAACTTAGATAATTTCATCAAGATACAAAAGCCTACATCAAGCAAAACAGGTCTTGGATTTGAGCAAGGACAAAAGAAATGGGAAGGAAAGTCAACCTCAAGTTTTGAAGGAGAAGACACTTTAGAAGAAGATAATTCATATGTAGAAACTACAAAAGAAGACAATGTAAGAGAAAGTGAGATATCTGAGGAGGAGTTGGAAAACAGAGAGTTCAACAAGAAAAAGAACAATGTACAAAGAAGATACAGATGGAACAACAATCATAATAGGTCAAGAGAGACTAAGAGACCAATGAGGTCAAGACAAGGAAACTTCAATATAAGATGTTTTCATATCACAGGTTTGGACACATGGATTCATAGTGCATGACACATGAAATACAGGAATATGAGAACAAATAGCTTTTCCATGGGTATTGCTACTCATGTAATTAGTTTAGTCACAAGGCAATGAACTGCAAGGTTCATGACAAAAGAGGATATGGATTCACTAGGATAACTCCTAAGATATTTACACCTCTAAGGAATAATAACATTAAGTGTTATAAGTGCAATAATTATGGTCACACAACAAAGTGGTGTAGAGCAGACATTCTAAAATCAAGTATGAACATGAAAAAGAACAAGAACAGGAACATGGATATGAACAGGAATAGGAACATGGATATGAATAGGAACAAGAATAAGGATATGGATAGGAACATGGACATGGAAAGAAATAGTTAGAGGAATTAGAAGGATCAGATAATAAGGAAAGAGGATAAAGGTAAAGAATAGTTCTTTCTGGGAGTAGAAATACTCCCACCCCAGAATTAACCACCTCAAGAGGAGGTGGGGGAGGGGCTAAGCTAAGAGGCTCATTCTTATACCCAAGCCCCAAAGGTGACCCTTTGCCATTGATGTCAAAGGGGGAGAGATTTATATTGGAAATTTTGAGTCCTTATAGTTAAAGTTGTCATTGATGTCAAGAAATGAAGTCATCATTAAATATCAAGGAATTTGTCAAGAAACAAGTTATCAAAGTTGTCATTGATATTCTGGAAGAAGCTTCTAATAAAGTCAATATCAAAAGGAACAATGCAAAATTTAAATGCAAAGGGCTCCATAATATTTTTTAAATATTATGTGGAAGCATAAGTTAAAAGGTTTTTCTTTAAAACCAATGGTGGCAAAAATAAAAGTTTTTTCTTTAAAACCATAGGGTTTAAAAAATTAATTTATAAAATTTAAATTCAAAATAATTTAAATATTTTATAAATTAATAAAGTTTCAAAGGAAAATCGTGCATCGACGTTGAGAATAAATTGAGCACCGACGTCATGCATGGAGGAAGAGATTTAGTATAAAAGCTAATACCTTGGAGGCATTTCAATTTATCCTTTTGCTTGATGATAAAAACATGTAATTGTGTTTTAGAATATAATGAAGAAAGAGCAACGAAAATATTGTTTATGCACCAGCGAATGTAGCCAAGGTATGGTGAGATATAGTAATCGTAGCCAAGGAGTGGCGTAAGGTAGCAAATGTAGCCAATGTGTGGCTAGAGATAAAAAATATAGCCAAGGAGTGGTGCAAGGCAGTGAATGTATCCAAGGTGTGGCTAGAGATAGTAGATGTAGCCAAGGAGTGGCACAAGGTAGCGAGCATAGCCAAGGTGTGGCTCAAGGTAGCAAATGTAGCCAAGGTGTGGCTTGAGGTAGCAAATATAGTAAGGCATGGCCTAAAGCAGGTGAAGGCGTAAGGTGTGAAGGCTCCAAGGGAGAATGTAGCTCCACCGTGGTGACAACCAAGAGGAAGGCACTTGGAAGAAGAAGCACTTCAAGAATTAATAAAACTGATTCTTGAAGGTCATCTTTATCAAGAAAAAGGTATGAGCATTTTTTTCAAATTTTAAGTTGATTGGTTATTTTTTGGAAAATAATTTTGGAGTGAAAATGACTTGATTAGGGTTTCCTTTTAATTGTTTCTGAGTGATTGCTACAAGGTTTTATGGTAAATAAGTGTGGTTAAAACTTTGTTTTATAAGCATTGTTGTTGAAGCCATTGGTTGTGTGAAGAACTTAAACTAGGGTTTGAGTATCATTGCTATGTGAATATTGTTTTATGAGCATTATTGTTGAAGTGAGTTGTTGAGAAAATAACTTGAACTAGGGTTTGAAAATAACATCAGTATCATTGCTATGTGAAGATTTTTTTATGAGCATTGTTGTTAAAGTGATTTATTGAGCAAATAACTTAAACTAGGGTTTGAAATAAAATGAGTATCATTGTTATGTGAGGATTGTTGTTGAGAATTGTTAGAAACATTTTGATTTGATGTTTAGACTAGGGTTTGTGAGCAAGGGTTGTTTATTTGAGTGATTGATTGAGTAGAGTTGGTTGAGCCTAGTCAAGTGAGTGTGTGAAGTGATTTTTCAAGTTCCATAAAACAAACTATTATATATTTTTATTTGAGTTGAGAAAGTGATTGAACATTGAGTATAGAACATATTGGGTCTCTAACAATTCTTTTTATTTTTCTATGAGATTGGACAAGTTATAGTGTGGACTTGTTGAGAAGATTTGAGGTAAGTCTTTGAGAGGAATTATGGAAATATTTTAGTAATATTTTGGGGAAGCTTACAATTAATATTGAGAGAATATTTGGATAAGTTCTTGAGAGGACTTATTGAGCAGATTGGACAAGTTTTGAGTGGACTTGTTGAATATATTGAGCAAGTTTTGAGTGGACTTGTTGAGTATATTTGAGCAAGTTATGAGTGGACATGTTGAGCTAATTGGACAAGTTCTGAGTGGAATTATTGAGCAGATTAGACAAGTTCTAAGTGGACTTGTTGAGCATATTAAGCAAGTTATGAGTGGACTTGTTGAGCATATTTGAGCAAGTTCTGAGTGGACTTGTTGAGTAGATTTGAGGAAGTTCTGAGTGGACATATTGAGTATATTGAGCAAGTTTTTAGTGGACTTTTTGAGCATATTTGAGCAAGTTTTGAGTGTACTTGTTGAGAATATTGAGCAAGTTCTAAGTGGGCTTGTTGAGCATATTTGAGCATTTTTTAAGTGGAATTGTTGAGTAGATTTGAGCAAGTTTTGAGTGAACTTGTTGAGAAAGTTATGAGTGGAATTGTTGAGCATATTTGAGCAAGTTCTGAGTGGACTTGTGGATCAGAGTTTGGTGCATATTTGAGGATTGGTTTGTGCCAGACCAGAGATATATATTGAGTAGATTTATGCTAGACCTAAGGACTATGTTTAGTGCATATTTGATATATATCTTTGGATGTGAAAGAGTAGAGAGGATAGTGGTCTCCAGTGGATAGAGATCCATCAGCTAGGGTAGTGAGGATAGGTATTCTGAGTGGGGATAAGAGTCTTCAGTGGAGAGAGATCCATCAGACAATGCAGTGGAGGTAGTAGTCTTGTAGACGATCACAAACAAAAGTAGAGGAGTTCTCCTATGGATAGATATCCATGAACTTGATTTAGGGGATCAACATCTTCTTTGGACAGAGGTCCATAAACATTGTAATAGGGAAATTATTCCTAAGAGATTGATTGAGAAAATTTTAGTGAAATATTTTCTCTATGGAGTAGCCCACATTGGGTGAACCTTGTAAATTGTGCTTTCTCTATTGTGTATGGTGTTTTGTGCATTGCTTTAATTACTACTATTGATATTGATCTATACATTACATAATATTGATTAGGAAAGAAAATTAAAAAGCGATCTTATACTGTTCACCCCTTCTCAGTATAAGCTTGTGTTCTTCAATTGGTATCAAAGAAGGTTCCTTCATAAGAGTTTAACAACTTGAAGGAAAATCTAAAAAGAACACAATGGATCCTAAGGAGGTGTCCTCAAATAATTCAGCACCAGTATTTGATAGAAGTGACTATATGTATTGGAGCATGATGATGAAGATCTACCTAATGGCACTTGGCAATGAAGTTTGGGAAGTAGGGGAATTTGGATATGATACCTTAGTCAATACTCCTATAGATAAGGAAGGTAAGCTTCTACAACACTATAATTAAAAAAAAAATGAATGCACTTGTGAGAATTTTGCATAGAATAGAATCTATGAAGGTTATGCATTGTAAAACTGCAAAAGAAAAGTGGGATAAATTGCAAGGTATATATGAAGGAGATAAAAGTGTCAAGAAAGCAAAGATACGAAATATCAAAGGATAATTTGAAACATTAAGAATGAATGATGAGGAAAATATCAGTGCTTATCTAATTTGAATTGATGAGGTTGTTAATGATATGCAAGGACTTGGAATGAAGATTGATGAATTGGATGTTTGTGATAAATTCTTAAGAACTCTTCCAAATAGATTCAGTGAACTGGTTTCTGCTATAGAAGTGTCAATAGGTGGTGATTATTTGACAAGAGATAAGTTGCTTGGTATGCTTAAAACTTTTGAAAAAAGAACAAAAGATCCTATTCCACAGAAAGAAGTAGGCTTCAGAGCAATCAAGAAAACAAAGGGTAAGAAGTCATAATCAAGCAGTGAGTCATCCAATGATGAAGAATCTACTTATGGTAGAAGAGATAAATATTCCAGAAGATCCATAGATTTAAAATATGTTAAGTGTTTTAATTGTGGAAAGTTTGGACATTTTTTTTTTTTGAAAAAATTGAAAAAAGCTTGCAATAAAACGAATTACAGTTACAAGAGGGAGAAAGGGCATCCCAACCAAGAGCAAAGAGACCAGAAGAACAAAGGGCGCGAAAATGCGACATGTCGTGAAAACGCGAAAGTTTGGACATTTTACAACAGATTTTTAAGAACAAAAAAAAAACAATGATGAAGAAAAATAGGATCACAGGAAAAGGAATCGTAAAGATATAGGCACTAGAATAAAAGCAAGGATGGACAAAGAAGACAAGAAAATAAGTTATTTCAAAGATAAAAGAGGATATACTATGTAGATAAAGCAATTAAGTACTCAAGTGATAGTGATGCTAGTTTTTCAGACAATGATAGTGAAAGAAATGCAGAAAGACAGCATACCAATATGATGCAAACAAAAAATAGATATAGATGTTAAGTCCTATGAATGCGATGAGAAATGCATGAAGGAAATGACGTAGAAATGAGATGTGAGCAAACAAATTGGGGCCTCATTTATTGATATTTCTTTTAATATTATTACAATACGTCCCCCTTTTAGGGCTCAGAATATTTGATACAATTTGTTACATTAATGGATGCCTAAAAGAAGCTACGCTTCCAAGATCGAACGGTATGCTTCCAGCATCTTCCACGTGCCCACATTCGAAGTGGGTGGGCTAAAAGTTGTTGCCACTTGTTTCCATGTTTTCATCGTTCTTTTCTGCCCCTCTAGTATTCCTGGTGGTGAGATCTTGTGCATAGAAAGACAACAAATCATTAATAGCATATGCGTATCTAGAAAAACATGCAATCCCTAATGACTCCAGCAGGTGCCTAGAAGATATCCATGATAATATTGATAAATCGCTTATAGAATGATATGGAAATGTAAAGGACAACTTCTATAATTGGTATCACCTGATTTTGCGTTGAAGCGGCGTCGGACGGCCCCGTTATGCTCATTTGCCTATTGGGGGCCTCTCCGAAGCGAGCGCTCCAATATCCCACCTATGCTCATCCAAATCACCTAAAAATCATGGGTTAGGAATTATATGTGATTCTAAGACTACAAAAATGCTCATAATTGGGATATCTTGCCCAGATTCTCCTGTATGTGATAGGGATGCCCTACGAGCTAGTTAATACATAAAATAATAAAACGATGGTCAAATCATGTCAGAACGAGTTCAAACTTTAACAGGGGCGTTAGGATATCATCAGGGACATATTAAAAAAATAATAGTAAGGAAACCATGCATATATTTCTAATCACTCCGGGGTAGGATGCTGGGGACTACAACAAAACTTGCAAAAAGTGACCTTGCAAATGTCCCATCCAGAGGCCTCCAAAACTCCTACAAACTTGTGGTTAGACTAAAAACAACATTTTGAGATGACCCATAAGGTCATATTTGGTAGATTCTACCCAGGTCATCCTGTATCTGAAGGCGCTCCCTACAGGTTAGTAGACGCATAAAAATGACAGAAACCAGGTCAAATCATTTCAAAAAGCAATGAAATTTGGATAGTAGAATAAGTACATAAGATATTAAATAATGCAAAAAGAACAACAATGAAACCATGCATAGATTTCTAATAGCTTTGGGGTGGGGCGAATAGGACTATGATAGTTTGGGGGGCACCCGGGGGTGGGACACCCACCGTTTAGGGCCTAGTTTTGATACCAGTCCAAGTAGGATGGGTCCAAAACTTCCTAGGGGGTTGTGTCGATGAGTTTGGGGTGGGATTATGGCCGATTTCTTGGGTTTTGGATCTATATTGCATTCCTAGTGTTCACTCGACAACCTCTCTTCTAGAAGAGAGAGATTAGGGATGTAGGAAGCACAAAGAGGAATGGGGATACAGTTTGGCAGCACTTCGTTGCTCCAAATGCTCCAGCTCTATTTTTTTTTTGGGTGAGGAGGCTCACCTTTTTATAGACCTCAGGGTCTCCTTTGCATGTGCATGCGAGGGCATCACTTGGCTCATTATGCCTTTTAGGGGGAGAGAAGATTCCTCCCTGATTAGGGGCTATTTGATTGAGGCCTCTTTGATTTGAAACATTTCCTCGCACTCCCATGCCTTGAAGATAGAGTTAGGTGGCAGATTTGGACTGCCATTTGTCAAGGTTTGGATTTTTTCCAGTCAAACCTACTAATCATCCCACCCTAGAGTGATTGTTGCTAATCATCCCGGGGTGGGACGAATAGGATTCTAATCGTCCTAGGGTGGGACGAATAGGTAGCAAAATGCTTTAAAAGGTGCAAAAATGACCTTCGACCTTCCAAAAATGATTTGGGAGTGGTTAGGACCACTGTTTAACCTCTGGAGGCTGCCCTAGGGGGTATGTATGCCAATTCAGTCAGTGCTTGTAGTCACCTAATCAGAATGGTGTTGTTTTGGTGTCTATAGATGCCCCTTTTTGGGATGTGTTGTGTGTGGTGCAGTGCTTAGAAAAAATAAATGACAAAAGCACTTAATGATTAGGTTTTCTCTATAACCTAACCAAATTTTGATGCCCCAAGTATGGAAAGGGTATGCATTCTTGAATCCTTGCTTCTGACGAGCTAAGGAGCTTAACTCAAGTGTAACCTTTTTCAGTGAGGTGTACTTGATCTTGGACATTGTTCAGACATGAAAAGGCAAAGGGCACAACCTTTTGTCTGAGGAACCTTTTCTTCATGCTTCTAGCATGCCAAGTGTTTGTTTAGCTTGTGATTATTGCTTGTTTGCTGCCCCAAGCAGGAGCGTGATTATCTTTGTCAATGATTCTTTGAATGCATGCCATTTCCTTGATTGGGTGTGTATTTTTTGATTGGTGACTAAGTGTGACTACCCCCTCAAGCGACGAATCGATGAGAAAATGACCAAAAATGAGAAAAACGATGATTCACTTGATCCAAGATGACATTTTTAATGGTTCCTTCAATTGTTTTTCATTGAATGCTTATGCAGTTTTCCAACCATCGGACCTATTTTCGGTGGGTTTTGACCCTTTTTTTGATGCCTATTGGGGTAGAAATTATCAAAAATCCTCCTTCCCATGGAGCGGTCTGACTATTCTAGCCTTCTTGAGGGGGCTCTGGTGGAGGGTTGGGGGGCTTTGCTTGATGATTTTGACATGGTGGAGGTCGATGACTTCACAAATTATGAAGATGATTTTGGGGTTCCAGAGCAGTCGGATGTATAGAATGTCCCGAAGCAATGGGTGCCAGAGTGGTAGGCCATCTCAGAGGTGCCCATGCCTCATGTTGTCTCAGGGGATGTGGAGGCTGGGCTTCGTGCTGAGATAACATGATTGGAGGGTCTCCTACGGAGACAGAAGGAGGAGCATAGAGATGCTTTGGTGGAGGTAACACAGGAGAGGGATCTCCTACGGACTCAGTTGGCATAGTGAGATAGTGCACTGGCTATGTATTGCCGGAGCATAGAGATGCTTTGGTGGAGGTAACACAGTAGAGGGATCTCCTACGGACTCAGTTGGCATAGTGAGATAGTGCACTGGCTATGTATTGCCAACGAGATATGGAGTGGGGTCGGTATCGGATAGAGTTAGAGATAGAGGTTGTATTCCTTGATGGACAGTTACCTATGCTTGATGGAGGTGGTTTGTTGCGTCGTACGAGGGGCAGTGAGACTAAGCAGTCTGCATCATCTCATCATAGGTGGCTATGTGAGGGTAGTGTTGGTGGGCAGGGTGCGAGGGCTGGTAGTATCCACCATGAGAGGTCCCATAGGACCCATACTACTGGGGGTAGTTCCAGTCACACCGATCCTACATGATCATGGTGGTCGAATCCCTAGGCTTTGGGGATTTTGAGTTTTTGGTTTTTGTGAGGTCAAAGGACCTTTTTATTGTAGCTTGAGGACATTTTGACTTGATATATATACATGCCTCTTTTTGGTTTGATTATATATTTGTCATGGTTTATTCTTATTTGTGCATATTTATTTATGTTGATGTATGCGTATGCTATTATGACTGTAGATGATTTTAACTATATGATGTATATGTATGCATATGGAATGGATGGAATGATTTGTTGATATACAGGCAGTGGCACCATAGACTATGCAGGATTTACTGGCTTTCTGTACTATGTGATTGCTTTATGGAATAACTTTGCATTTGTAATTTTTGTTTTGTATTTTCTAATGGTGATGTAAGTAATGAAATATACAACAATTGTTTTAGAATGTAGTTAAGGTTTTTTTGAGACTCAAATGCTTTAACTAACTAGTCAAGACTATACATTATTTTACAAGACTTTCGAACAAGGTACGGATCAGAATTGAGTTTGACCAAGTTATTTCACATCCCTGTGTGTGCGATTGAGTTTGTTGATGTGGTATTCGTAAGGATACCATCAGTGCCAGGAAGGTTATCCACCAAACCTGTATTGAGGATCACCTAATTAGATCCATTAACTCCTTTGTTGTATTTAGTAGGATTAATCTACGACGCAATCTAGGATACCATAAGCTAGCTCGTCCACATGTAAACTTTGGTATACACACGCAAAGCTAATGTGATAGACATATCATCATGCATTTAGGATATCACCATTGCTAGGTAGGCTATCCACCAAACCCGTAATGAGGATCACCTAAATGGTTTTTCAAATGCTGAGAATTCCAGGGATTAAAGCTCAGGCATCTTTCAATTTTTCAATATGTTGGGATACTTGCTCTCACATACAGTGATGAAAATCACTATTTATTTTGAGTTTTTATTTTGAGCAAGGTGTTTGAGTAGTGGTGATAACCACTATTATTTTTTTATTGTTGCTTTTTGAGGATTTAGATTTTGAATTTTGATTTCAAAGTTGAGCTTGTGGGATTTTGGCTTGTGAATGGCATTGATCCTTTTAGGCCTTGGGGATGACTACCCATCCTTCTCAGAGGCGTGTAGTACGAATCCTTATAAATTTGGGGATCAAAGGTGTTTGGGGATTTTGATGGTGAAATTTTGGGATTTTTCTTTGGAATGGCATTGATCCTTTTAGGCCTTGGGGATGACTACCCATCCTTCTCAGGGGCATGTAGTATGAATCCTGATGACTTTGGGGATCAAAGGTGTTTGGGAATTTTGATGGTGAACTTTTGGAATTTTTCTTTGGAATGGCATTGATCCTTTTAGGCATTGGGGATGACTACCCATCCTTCTCAGGGGTGTGTAGTACGAATCCTTATGACTTTGGGGATCAAAGGTGTTTGGGAATTTTTATGGTGAACTTTTGGGATTTTTCTTTGGAATGGCATTGATCCTTTTATGCCTTGGGGATGACTACCCATCCTTCTCAGGGATGTGTAGTATGAATCCTTACGAATTTAGGGATCAAGGGTGTTTGGAATTTTTAATAGTGGTGAAAACCACTATTTATTGTAGGGAATTGGATAGGGAAGAGTTTTTCCTTTTGTCAATTCTCAGCATTCTTAAACCATTCGCACAGGGGGATGAGCGGGATAATGTTTCACTTATGGAATCCTAGACTGCTATGTAGGTTTCGTCTTTTGTTCACACAACTTGGGAATTTTTATGTGTTTTAAGCTTGTGTTGGGATGCTATGTAACAAGACGTGATCCAAGTAAAATGCTACCTTGTAAAAATCGGTCTGACTTTGTACAACATTTGACTAGAAATCTAAAGACAACTGAATGATGAAAATCCTAAAGACATTAGAAGACAACTGACTATGATATGATGAAAATGCGAATGGCGTTATTCTTTGTTGGATCATTTACAAAATGGAAAAAAGTGGAAAATTATGGAATTTTCGAGTAATTACAGTCTATGGTGCATTTGACATGTATGACCAAAAAATATGCAATGTATGTATGTGGTGCCTAATGCAAAATTTTTTATGTTTTTATTTTTAAGATTATGCATGAAAGTGAGACACAATTTTTTTGTTATTTTTGATTATCTATTGTTTTTGAATATTCGTTATGGTATGTTTAACCCAAATGGGTGCAGACCAAGTGATTCTTACGAATCCTTGGAGGTTTTGGTTTGACCAAAGGGATTGTAGATACCTTTGGGGTGTTTTAGGTTTACCAAGATATTGTGGGAACCCTTGGAGCTTTTTGTTTGACCAAAGGGATTATAGATACCTTTGGGGTGTTTTTGGTTGACCAAGTGATTATGGGAACCCTTGGAGCTTTTGGTTTGACCAAAGGGATTATGGATACCTTTGGGGCATTTTGGGTGACCAAGCGATGGCGAGAACCCTTGGAGATTTTGGTTTGACCAAAGGGATTATGGATACCTTTGGGGCATTTTGGGTGACCAAGTAGTGGCGAGAACCCTTGGGGATTTTTGTTTGACCAAAGGGATTATGGATACCTTTGGGGAATTTTAGGTTGACCAAGCGATTGCGGGAATCCTTGGGGCTTTTGGTTTGACCAAAGGGATTACGGATACCTTTGGGGCATTTTTGGTTGACCAAGCGATTGCGAGAACCCTTGGGGATTTGGTTTGACCAAAGGGATTATAGATACCTTTGGGGAATTTTGGGTTGACCAAGCAATTACGGGAATCCTTGGAGCTTTTGGTGTGGGCCATGGCTCTCTAAATGTTGAATGGTCTCAAATGACTGATGTTCAAGAGTTCTAGTTCCTTGATTATTTTAAGAGAGGCGAGATGATATGTTCTCAGTCCTATTTTACTATTTATTACATAAGGACCTAACCAGTTTGCCATGAAATTGTCCCTTAAATGGGGCGGAAAGTTAGAATTTTGTTGGTTCTCTTTTAAGACCAGGTCACCGACCTGAAAGTCCCTCAGGTGAACTTTCATGTTGTATGCTTTCTTAAGTCACTCTTGATAGATATGTAAATGATCAAGAGCATTGACATGTCGTTCATCGAGTAACGTAAACTGGTCCAACTGGGCATGCTATGTAGTGTCATCATCGATGAACTCTTACATTGATATGCATAGGGAGGGTATTTCTAACTCGAGAGGCATGATGGCCTCAGAGCCATACACTAGCAAAAACGGAGTTACCCCAGTGGGTGTCCGAATGCTAGTGTGATAAGCCCATAGGGCAAGTGGTATTTGGACATGCCAATCCTTATGACTATCTGCGACCATATTTTTAAGGATGGAAACTAGCATTTTGTTTGACGCCTCTGCTTGCCCATTTTCCTGTGGATAATAAGGTGTCAAAAAACTATGCTAAATTTTGTAATTTATTGTCACAACATGCACATATTTGTTCTTATATGACATCCCATTATTTGAGATGATCTTGGATGGAATACCAAAATGACATATGATGTTATGCAAAATGAACTCCCCAATTCGTGGCCCAGTCGTAGAGGTAAGCGGAATTGCTTCCACCCACTTAGTGAAGTACTCTGTGGCCATTATGATAAACATGTGATGACCTAATGATGCAGGGGAGATCTTTCCAATGAGATCTAAGCCCCACTGTGAAAATGGCCAAGCTGATTGGATTGGTTGCAAGGCCTAAGAAGGTATGTGTGTCAAGTTAGCATGGTGTTGACACTTCATGTACTTTCATACATATGCACAACAATCTCACTCTAAAGATGGCCAATAATATCCCATGCGAAGAATGCGCTTTGCGATGGCCATACCACTAAAGTGGCCATCGCATGTACCATCGTGCGCTTGGGTGATCACCCAAGTGGACTCCTACTGGTCCAAGCAACAGAGGAGGATTCCTTCATAGCTTCGATAGTATAAAATTTCTCCTAGTAATACATGTTTTTTCGCTTTCTATTTGAATGATCTTTTTGCGGTGTGTGAAAATCCAAGTGGGAGGCTACCTAACTTGAGATAGTCTCTTATGGATTTGTACCAATCCTATTGATCAAAAACCTCAATGGTATGAACGGCCGATCCCTCTTGAAGTTCATCCCTAGCAAAAGATGAGCAGGAAAGAACTTGTAAAAATAGCATTATGTTGCTATTAAGAGGGGTTGGAGAGAACAAAGACCCCTAGTTGGCATGATTCAGACTATCATGGATTCGAGAGAACCTATCCTAAGATGGTTCAATCTGTATCATGTGGATTCCTGGTGTTATGTCAGAGCTTACATGCTCCATCACAGATTGCAATAACGTTTTGACTTGAATGGTTGTCATCTCACCAGAAATGTCTTACGAGATTAGTGACCCCAAGGAGGCCATAGTGTCTGTAAAATGATTTTATGATTGAGGGAGTGCCTCAATGTCATACCATTCAAGATTTACTAGGAATTTATCCATAAGGGCTTTGTAGGCCTACAGAACTGGGAATTTGCATTGGAATACCCATTTTAGTTGGTTGAAAATTAACAACGAATCACCAAAGATATTCAAGAGTTTGATGTTCATGGTGATGGTTGTCTGAAGACCTATGAGCAAGGCTTAGTATTCAGCATTGTTATTAGTGCACGGGAAATCAAGTTTAAATGATAAAGGCATTAGAGCCCCTTGTGGTGTGAAAAACATGATTCCCACGCCACCCCCTTGCTCACATTTAGAACCATCAAAAAATAAGGTTATGTCAGCCTGTGACTCAGGCTCATCAGAATCTAGCAATTTTGAGACATGGAAGACCCCATCATTGGGTAGCTCTACAATCAGAGGCTGATCATCTTCGAGAGGAGCCTCTACTAGTTGATCAGTGATGACTTGACCTTTGATGGAATTTTATCCAATGAATTCAATGTCAAACTTCATCAACAACATGATCCATTTTGTCATGCGACTACTGTGATAAGTACGACTCATCATGTACCACAATGGATTCTCCTTAGACACAACATACGTCGTATTGCTCAACATGTAATGGCATAGCTTTTTGGTGGCAAATACCACCGCCAAGCATAGCTTCTCAACATATCAATAGTTAAATTCATAACTGACCAGGGTGTGGCTAAGATAGTAATTAGCCTATTCTTTGCGTAATTCATTTTTCTGGGCTAGCATGGCACCCAATGCCACATCAGTAGATGATAAGTATAAATAGAATGACACTCCTGGTCTAGGTGGTGCCAATACTGGCGATGAAGCCAAGTATTGTTTGATGTCGTCGAAGGCTGACTGGAACTCGTCATCCCAATGAAATGCTACCCCCTTGTGTAATAATTTATTCATGGGTTGACACTTTTCAAATAACTACGCTATGAAGCACTTGATCGATGCGACCTTAACCTGCAAGCTTCTGAGCTGCCTGATGGTAGTTAGGGGAAGCATTTCAAGGATTTCTTTGAATTTATTTGGATCTACCTCGATGCCTCATTTTGAGACTATGAAACCCAAGAGTTTTCTGGATGTGACACCAAATACACACTTCTTGGGGTTTAGCCTAACATTGTGTTCGATGAGGCGATTAAGGATCTTGCATAATTCATTGAGATGATTTTGGTGCAAAAGATATTTGGCCAAAAAATCATCCATATAATCTTCCAAAGTTTTATGCATGTGATCATGGAAGATGTATGTCATAGCATGTTGGTAGGTGGCACCAGTGTTTTTAAGGCCAAAGGGCATGACCTTATAACAAAATGTCCCCCAAGGCATCATGAACACAATTTTTAGTTGATCATCAAGATTGATACGAATCTGGTTGTATCCCGAGAAACCATCCATGAGGGAAAGCATTTTGTGGCCTGCTATAGTGTCTACCAATGCATCGATGCTAGGCAAGGGGAAATCGTCCTTGGGACTCGCTTTGTTTAAATATCAAAAATTGGTGCATATGCGAATCCTCCTATTAGGATTTTTGATGGGTACCATGTTGGACAACCATGGTGGGTAATCTACATAGATGACAAACTATGCATCCAAAAACTTTTGTAGCTCATATTTGACCATTAAGGCCACTATTGGGTGCATCTTACGTAGCTTTTGCTACTAGCTTGACTATTGGATCAAGTGTTAGATTATGCATGACTAGATACAGCTCTAGCCCCGCCATGTATTTGTAAGACCATGCAAAAACCTTCTTCTTCTCTTTGATAAGGACAATGTAATCGGCTTGTTCTTCAGGGGATAGACTTACCCCTAGCTTGATGATTTATGGATTCATTGGATCAGAACTAATGTGTGCGTCAATCATTTATTCGACTGATATGTGGGATCCATCCTCCAAATGGTGTGGATTTGGGATCAGGTGGATATAATTTATTGAATTTAGATCTATGTTGGGAACTTTAGTTTCCTCTTCAACATGGAAGATATCATGGGTCTGTCCTAGGGTGAAATGAAACATCTCATCATAAGGCCAGTACTCTGCTAGGGATGGTGGTGAGTCATCATGATCCCATTCTATGGCATCTAGGTCTAGATACAATGGTCGTGTTGGATTGGATCGATTTCATATGGGGGTGGTTAAATCAATGGAGATCATGTTGATGGATTGAATTTGGTCTCCATTATCGCATGGGTGTTGATTCAGACATCCTTGGTGATCCTTGTGCCTCGAATCTAGATCTATGGGTATTGGCACAAAAGGATTGGCCCTATGTGCATATAAAAGGATAGGGTCTACCCTTGGCACTGAGGGCCCTATAGGTTATCTAAGTGGAAGGTGCTCCCTATATGCCCGAAGTGGTGGATGAAGCACTTGGTTTAGCTATACTTGGTTTAAATTCCACCTATGCCTTGGTCCCATATTTAGATGTTCAAACATATCATCGATGTCTATGGGGTAATCTTGTTGCCTCATATGGTTGAGATATGCCATCTCAGTCTTGTCCTCATAGTCATTATCAGAGATCCATAGGCATTCATTGGCTCTGACAACTATGTGCCCCTCTAGCTGGTATAGCCTCTCACTAGGTGTTTCTTGATCACTATCCTCACTCTCTATGAGAATCAAAAATTTGGTATATGTTGAAGAAGATACTTGGATCTTCTTCCTTCAATGGATCACTTGGTCTTATGGCTGGCATGGGAGGCTCATTTTGTTCAAGCAAGTTGATTTTATCTCTTTTGGGCTGTTTTGGTCTCTACAAGAGAGTTGTATTCTCTAGAGGTAGCAATTGCCCGATCGGAAAATTAAATGAGAACATTGCCATGAAGTTCTCCTGATAGTCATCAATGGGTGTCACCTGCGAGTGATTGCTATCAGACTCAGAAGGGTCCCAAGGTGCTACCTCATAATATGAATCATCTTTAGAAGACCCACTTGATCTTGTTCATCTCCCTCTTGGAGGTTACTTCTTGAACTTTCCCTTTCCTTGTTCAAATGGGAGGGGTTGTTGAGGTCAACAAGGTTTGTTTTTAACAATGGGATATAATCCCCCAATGTGTGTGTTGTGTTGGGATTGGCATATGGATCTTGTGCCAACCCATACCTGTTTCCTAGACCTAGGCCTTGCATGGTTTCTACCAAGATGTCAAGGGGAAAATGGTGGTTGAACCCTACTCCTGATTTATCATATGGCATCTGATATCTTGGTTGACAAAGAATGCACGTTCCTTATTCGTATCTGCTCAATCCATATCCATACCAATTACAATGGTCTAGGTATTTCAAGACGAATTTCAGGTTGGATAGATAGTGAATATTCTTAGCAAATGGCTCTTCATCCTCTTCCTCTTGTAGGTAGGGTTCAATGCCATTCTTGAGGCCTCCATATACAAAATTGGTCTGATTTGGCGGGTAGCCTAAAGGGATGATAGTGTCGATGGGAAGGCGAGGTCTCCCCATGTCTTGCATGGATTCGAGTGTGGGTGTTGCCACAATGTTTTGCACTAGGTACTCCCCCAAGACCGTATTGGCCACCTCAATGGTAATCTTCGATGGTTGAGGGGGAGGGAATGGGAGTTCTCCCTGAGTCCACTCCATGTTGGGTGAACCAGGTGTCTTGACTTCCATTCGGCTGGGCACCTCTTCGATAGATATGGTTGAAACTAATGGTGGTACCTCCTCTAAGGGCTTCTTCTCGTTGTCCTTTGATGTGGCCACCATAGGTGGTGTCATTGGTGAAGGAACATATGATGAAGATGGGCCAAGTTGGTGAGTTGAGGGACTCAACAACGAGGATGTAGGTAGAATCAGACCCTATGTGGACAAATTCAATTGAAAGTCCAAATGTGTCGATGGGAGGATCGATTGTGGCATCAGATGCATCGCATTGCAAAACTTAAAAGGCTCTAAGTCTACTAGGACTACATGTACTTGCCCTTTGTATGTGTATTTGAGGCATTGATTTGCTATCGAAAGGACACACTTCATGTACCTGATCCAAGGCCGACCTAGCAAGATATTGTAGGCCATCTCACCCTCAAGGATGTGACACAACATAGGAATGGTCTTCTATCCTACTTGGATGGGCAAGACAATTGTGCCACCCATCAAGCATAGCACATCGTTGAATGCTCGAAGAGTGTAAGTGGACACCACAATGTGGGATGCTGGCAACTTAAGGTTTTTTAATGCCACTGTCGTGATTATGTTGCTAGACGAGCCAGTGTCCAACAACACCCTCTTGAATGGAATCCCATTGACCCATGCAATGACGTGCAGGGGTGGATCCACCATATCACCAGTAACTAGTTTTAGTTCATCTTCCTTGAAGGTTATGACTAGTTCTATGCATCATCTCACATGTCCCATGAAATTGTTGAAATAATTGGCTTCATGGGGTTGTAGCTCAATGGCTTTGAATATCTCCATCAGAGCCTCCCGATGGGGCGACAATTTTTGGATGAGCTCATAAATGGAGAGCCTAGCCAATATGGTCCTTAAACTTTGAGTAAGTTTAGTCTGAATCACACCCACTGGTCTAGGCAGGGGAGGTTGCATAGGGTGTTGTGGAGGTTGTGACATTGATGAAACATCTCCTGTAGCTGCATCGGGTGCAACCGTGTTTGGGTATATTTTGTTCCATGTCACGATGCTTATCATCCCTACGTATCCTTGCATGGGGCAATTTTGTGTTACCTCATTTAGTTGTAAAGTCTTTGCCTACATATCATGGGCAGGTAGGGGGTCTTTGAAGACGTCCATCTATTGGTTGCTCAGTGCTACGGGATTATCTACCATGAGCATTTTGTTGTCTATCAAGTCCTGCACTAAGTGTTTAAATTTCCAACAAGTGGAGATCTCGTGTCCTTTCTGTCGGTGAAATCTACAATATAAGTCTTCCCTATAGCCCTTGGGTTTTGGCATGTTGGGGTCTATGGGTCTACTTTTCGGTAAGTTTATCACGTTTGTCATGAACAAGCGGTCAAAAAAGGAGTCTCTAGACTCCGTGAATTGTGTGAATTGTTACCTAGGGTGACGCTACTAATTTTGCTCTTGTTTATGATTTTTCTTTTCATAGTTATCAAGAGGAACTGCCTAATAATTAGCCTTTGGGGGCTATGTCATTTGTGCAAGATTTGGTATAGTTATGGCAACCTGATTGACCTCGACGGGTTTCGGTTGCATGGGCCCAATTTTAGCATTTTTGGGCCACTCTTTCTTGCGTGACTTAGCAATCTCCTCGTCTTGTATTTTGATCTCCTTAATTATCTTGGCTTGTGCTAGGGCTTCTTCAAGGGTGGTATATTAGTACAGCTACAATAGCATGGAGATCAACCTTAAGCAACTCTTTGAAAACATTTGAGTCATGTTGGCCATGGGAGGGAGGTAAGGCAGCTTTGAAAGCAATGTCCTCCACCAATTTCCATAAGCAACTATGGTCTCATCATCATACTACTTAAGGCTAGCTAGGTCACTTAAGGATACCTTCTTGGTGTTGAAGGCAAAAAATTCAAGGAACACGTCCACTAGATGGTCTAGATTATTGATGCTATGCTTCAGCAATTGGGTGAACCAATCCGAGGTAGGGCCTACGAATGTGGTTATAAATGATCTCAGAAAGAATGCATCGTTGTCTTGAATTCCAAAGCATTAGCTCAAGAACCTTGTTACATGCTCTTAGGCATCCTCATCCCCTCTAAAAATTGCCAATTGAGGTATTTTGAAGTGGTCGAGGTATGGGGGTGCCAGAACTAAAGGATGCATAGGGTGACTGTGAAGTTGGTGTAAGGTGGGCTTTTGGGGCCCTAAAGTCTTTGTCTCCATAGACTCTAAGAGCTCTAGCAGTGCTTTTTATGCATTAGAGGATTTGATTTCCTCTTCTTTGGTTTTTTCCTGTTGTGAATTACGAGGAACTTGAGGCCTATGGAGGGGTAGTCGGATAGTGCCCCCCTGCCTTGGTAGGGAATTTTATCCTGCTCTTCTACTCACTCAAATTCCTCATAGGCCTATTGAGGAGTTTCTGGTCATGACCTATAAACATGGACGGGTGCTCGAGGAAGGCGCCCATCATTGGTTCTGGGAGTGGCCTCCCACTTAGTTCTAGGAGGTCTTGGAGGTAATGCTTGCTAAGGTCATGGAGACCTGTCTCATACCAAGGGGTTGTGCCTCTCATGAGTTTCTATCTTATGTGTGCAAGGGGTTGGAATCCTCTCATGCATAGTTTTTTTGAGAAACTCATCTGTCTGGTGCTAAATGCACTCTTTGTTAAGATGATATAGTTGTTCTAAATGTTGCTGATCTTGCCTAAGCTACCTGATTTGCGCTTTGCAGGCAACATTTTTGGCAAATGCCAAGTCAATTTGTTCCACCATCCTAGGTCTAGGATGCCTAGATGCCTCCCCTACATATCTATCATGATCATGGTGATGCGAGATCTCTATGGGTCACTTTCCTCTATCGAGGTTAACAACATTCACCTGAGGCTCTGGCCTCAATAGGTGATCTTGATAATTAGCAGGTGTAGAGGCACATTGCTCCTGCGTGGTGTATTGCTCTTGAGGAATATAATGGTTTTCCTTGTGCTCCATTTTCTACATGTGAAAGGGATGGGTAGAGTTGGCTCACCCTTTCTGAAGAGTCTTGTGCTCTAGATTTGGCCTATTAGTTCTAACAATAATGAGGGGTGGATGGGGAATGGTATAATCATGTGGGAACTCCTTATGAACCCTATGATGCTCTAGCGCTTCATCGTGTTGTGGCCACTCATAATGAGTGTCTAAGGGGGCCTTCCCATGTGTGTACTCCTCCTGAGAGGGTCTGTGTTGAATGGGAGTGCCCCTCAAAGGGGTGCCTCTATAGTCCTATTATGTAGGGGTATAGTGTGGACTATGTTGTGGGTTAGGCTACCAAGGTGGTATAACCAAGTCCTTGGGGCTATAATGGAGGTGACTTGTGCCTCCCTGCATACTTTCCATGGTTTCTACCTGTGATTGGGATTGGCTATGATTATACACCATGGGGGTGGTTTTTCTAGAAGATATGTATATTTTTATCTCCTTTACAATTTTTATGCTATACCAAACAAAAGGGGACCACACAAACAAAGATATGATTATCTTGTTTATAGATTAAATGTGTGTCATAGATCTGGTTCAATGTGTTTGATTTTTGTTATGTAAATATTGTAAAGAAAACTTTGTTATACATGCATAATGAGGGCTCTTGTATCTCAAAAATTGTCACCCATTCAATATACCATTGCTAGGCTGTTATACTGAACCTCTCAATATACCTGCCCTTACATGAGGGAAACTATTGATACGTGAGAGCAGAACAGTAAGTGGAACATAGGCATTACGGAAGGGGGATCGCTCTATTTTTGACACCTACCTTATAAAACTTATCCTCATGCACGGGGAATCGCCCCCGATACACTTGGTCATCTTTCATCAGGATTTACGTCTAGCAACAATCACGATCAGGGTATATGTATGCAAAATCCAAGCCAAGGTGGTGATGAAACCCACTATTAGTCTTGATCAAGTGTTGGGGTATTAAGATCAACTCCTTGATGTTAATTTTATTAGGTGGTGTGTGTGGTTCCTTTTAATTGTGTAAAGAAAGAAAACATACAGCAAAAGATGATTTTCACTAATGCAATGCTTTAAAGTACATTTTATCTTTCAGAGACCATTAGTAGCAAAAAGGAAATCACAAAACCTAACTAGAACTAAAACCTATAATGAGGACTTGCCATTTGTGCAAGTATAATGCAAGCAAACCAGAGAAAAAAATGCATTCCTAATAAAGTTCCTTCCATTTAATTTACTCTATGTTTTTATTTTTTTATTTTTTTTATTGCAAGAAAGGAAAACAAACTACTTAACCTTTCTATGTAGGTGTCTGAAAATAAAGCAAAGAAAACAAAATTTGCAAAAACAGAAAGTAGAAAAGCACAGAGGATGTTCAGAAGGCCTACCTCTTCTTTGTCTAAACCAAATGCCTCTGAGTTTCTGCTCAAAAATGCACAGAGCTCTAATCATCCAGTGGTGGGATGAATAGCAGGTCTGCATTCGTCATAGGGTGGTATGAATATGTATTTATCTCGGGGTGGCACGAGTAGCAGTTCAGTGCTCAAATTAGTAACACCTGCAAAGAAAAACCACAAAGTTTTGGTCAAAAACTTGATCCTAACATCAGGGGACAGGGTCCCACCATGATCACCACTAAAAGCAATGTAGAAATACAGCATACCTATATTATGAAAACAAAAAATAGATATAAATGCTAAGTCCTACGAATGCGATGAGCAATGCATGAATAAAATGATGTAGAAACGAGATGTGAGCAAAAAAAGTGGGGCCTCCTTTATTGGTATTGCTTTTAATATTATTACAATACATCCCCCTTTTAGGGATCAAAATATTTGATACAATTTTCTACATTAATGGTTTCCCGAAAGAAGCTACGCTTCCAGCGTCTTCCACGTGCCCACATTCGAAGTGGGTGAGCTAAAAGTTGCCACAACTTATGTCTATGTGTTTTTCATTATTTTTTGCCCCTCTAGTATTCCTAGTAGTGAGATCTTGGACACATAAATACAACAAATCATTAATAGCATATGTGTATCTAGAAAAACATGCAATCCCCAAGGCCTCCAGCGGGTGCCTAGAAGATATCAGTGATAATATTGATAAATCACTTAAAAAATGATATGGAAATATAAATGACAACTTGTAGAATTGGTATCACCTGATTTTGCATCGAAGCTGTGTTGGATGGCCCCGTTATGCTCGTTTGCCTATCGGGGGCCTCTTCGAAGTGAGCGTTCCAATGTCCCACCTATTCTCATACAAATCACACAAAAATCATGGGTTAGTCATTATATGTTATTCTAAGACTACCCAGATGCTCATAATTTTGATATCTTTCCTAGATTCTCCTGTATGTGACAAGGGTGCCCTGCAAGCTAGTTAATACATAAAATAATAAAATGATGGTCAAATCATGTCAGAACAAGTTCAAAATTTAATAGGGGAATTATGATATCATTAGGGACATAATGCAAAAATAATAGTAAGAATATCATGCACAAATTTCTAATAACTTCGAGGTAGGATGCTGGGGACTGCAGCAAAACTTGCAAAAAGTGACCATGCAAATATCCCATCTAGAGGCCTCCAAAAATCTTGCAAACTTGTGGTTAGACTAAAAATAGCATTTTGAGATGACCCAAAAGGTCATATTTGGTAGATTCTTCCTAGGTCATCCTGTATCTGAAGGTGGTCCCTACAGGTTAGTAGATGCATAAAAATGACAAAAACCAGGTCAAATCATGTCAGAAAGCAATGAAATTTGGACAACAGCATAAGTAAATCAGATATTAAATAATGCAAAAATAATAGTAAGTAAACCATACACAAATGTCTAATCTCTCTGGGGTGGAGCGATTAGGACTACGACAGTTTGGGGGGCGCCCAAGGGTGGGATGCCCACCGTTTAGGGCCTAGTTTTGACACCAGTCCAAGTAGGATGGGTCCAAAAATTCCTAGGGGGTTGTGTCTACAAGTTTGGGGTGGGATTGTGGCTGATTTCTTGTGTTTTAGATCTGGATTGCATTCCTAGTGTTCACCCGACAACCTCTCTTCTAGAAGAGAGATTAGGGATGTAGGAAGCACAAAGAGGAATGGGGGTACAGTTTGGTAGCACTTCGTTGCTCCAAATTCTCTAGCTCTATTTTGTTTTTGGGGTGAGGAGGCTCACCTTTTTATAGACCTAAGGGTCTCATTTGCATGCGCATGCAAGGGCGCCACTTGGCTCATTATGCATTTTAGGGGGAGATAAGATTCCTCCCTGATTAGGGGCTCCTTGATTGAGGCCTCTTTGATTTGAAATGTTCCATCGCACTCCCATGTCTTGAAGGCAGAGTTAGGTGGTATATTTGGGCTGCCATTTGTCAAGGTTTGACTTTTTGCCAGTCAAACCTGCTAATCATCCCATCCTAGAACGATTGCTACTAATCATCCCAGGGTGGGACAAATAGGATTCTAATCATCCTAGGGTGGGACGAATAGGATTCTAATCATCCCAGGGTGGGACGAATAGGGAGTAAAGTGCTTTAAAAGGTGCAAAACTGACCTCTAACCCTCCAAAACTGATTTGGGAGTGGTTAGGACCACTGTTTAACCTCTGGAGGCTGCCCTAGGGGGTATGTATGCCAATTCGGTCAGTTCTTGTAGTCACCTAATAGGATTGGTGTTGTTTTGGTGTCTACAGATAGATATGAAGTCCTATTTATGATTGAAGAAAAAGAACTAGTTAAGAAGAGGACTCCAATAATTATCAAGTGTTTTAGATGTGGTAACTTTGGACATCTTGAAGATGATTGTACAAGGGATGGTTATAGTTTCAATGATGATGAGTATGAGGATGCATTTGAAATACCAGATGAAAATCTTCTAATGACTTTAGAATAAGAAGTAAGTAATCCTATAGAAGACAAGCCAAAATAAAATAAAGATGTGGACCAAGGTAAAACAATAGAGGAATATTTAGAAGAGAATGGTTATGATCTCAAGGGAGAACTTATTTATGCCCTTGACACAATAAATAAGGTAAGAAAGCAACACTCTAAACTTAAAATTCAGTTTCAAGAATGTGATGAAGAGAGAAGATTGCTTATAGAGGATTTAGAAAAATCAAAGGCTAAGGAAAAAAGGTTCAAGGATAAGTTAGAAGCAAATATCTTGGAATGTGAGAAGTTAGCACAAGAAGTGGCACTACTAAAAGAATATTTAGAGGACTCCAAGATCAAGATGAATGGTTTTAAAAAAAACTCAAAGAACTTTGATAAGTTCATCAAGACACAAAAGACTACATCAAGCAAGACGGGTCTTGGATTTGAATAGAATAAAAAGAAATGGGAAGGAGAGTCAGCTTCAATTTTTGGAGAATAAGAAACTTCAGATGAAGATACTTGAAAAAAAATATAGTGTAAAAGAAAGTGAGACATCTGAGGATGATTTGTACAATAGAGAGTTCAAAAAAAGCAGGAACAATGCAAAAAGAAGATATAGATGGAACAATAGTCATAATAGGTCTAGGAGACCAATAATGTCAAGATAAGAAAAATTCAATGGAAGATGATTTTCATGTCATAGGTTTGGGCACATGGATTCACAATGCAGAACACATGAAAGACATGAATATGGAAACAAATAGTTCTTTCATGGATATTGATACTCATGTAATCAGTTTGGTCATAAGGCAATGAATTGTAGGGTTCATGACAGAAGAAGGTATGGCTTCACTAGAAGAAATACTATGATATTTGCATCTCCAAAAAATAATAACATTAAGTGTTACAAGTGCAACAATGATGGTCACACAACAAAGTGGTGTAGAGCAGATATTTTAGAAATAGGTGTGAACAGGAATAGGAACTTAAATAGGAATAGGAACAGGAACATGAATATGAACAAGAACAAGAACATTGATATGAATAGAAATAGGAATAGGAATGTATACTTGGATAGGAACATGGTGAGAGGAATCAAAAGAATTAGATAATAAGGAAAGAGGATAAATGTAAAGAATAATATATTCTAGGAGTAGAAATAATCCCACCCCAGAATTAACCACCTCAAGAGGAGGTGGGGGAGGGGCTAAGCTAAGAGGCTCATTTTTAGCCCCAAGCCCCAAACATGACCCTTTTCCATTGATGTCAAAGGAGGAGAGATTAGAGTAAGCAGATATACTTGGTAATAGAAGAGAGCATTGACCCAGGGGAGCAGCACAAAAGAAGAAGTCAAGTTTTCAATAAAAGTTTTTTGGGTTGCCATCAATGACAAAGGGGATATTGTTAGATATTTTGAGTCCTTAAAGTTAAAGTTGTCATTGATTTCAAGAAATTAAGTCATCATTAAATATCAATGAATTTGTCAAGAAACAAGTTATCAAAGTTGTCATTGATATTCTGGAAGAAGCTTCTAATAAAGTCAAGATCAAAAGGAACAATGCAAAAGTTAAATGCAAAGGGATCCATAATATTTTCTAAATATTATGTGGAAGCATAAGTTAAAATGTTTTTCTTTAAAACCAATGGTGGCAAAAAAATTAAAAGGTTTTTCTTAAAACCAATGGTGGCAAAAATAAAAGGTTTTTATTTAAAACCAGAGGGTTTAAAGAATTATTTTATAAAATTTAAATTCAAAAGAATTGAACTATTTTATAAATTAATAAAGTTTCAAACGAAAATCGTGCACCGACATTGAGAATAAATTGAGCACCAACATCATGCATGGAGGAAGTTATTTAGTATAAAAGCTAATGCCTTGGAGGTATTTCAATTTATCCTTTTTCTCGATGATAAAAATGTGCAATTGTGTTTTAGTCTGTAAGGAAGAAAGAGCAGTAAAAATATTGTTTATGCACCAACAAACGTAGCCAAGGTGTGGTGAGAGATAGTAATCGTAGCCAAAGAGTGGCACAAGGTAGAGAACGTAGTCAAGGTGTGGCTAGAGACAACAAACATAGCTAAGGAGTGGTGCAAGGTAGTGAACATAGCCAAGGTGAGGCTAGTGATAGCAGACGTAGCCAAGGAGTGGTGTAAGGTAGTGAGCATAGCCAAGGTGTGGCTCAAGGTAGCAAACATAGCCAAGGTGTGGCTTGAGGCAGTGATCGTAGCAAGGCGTGGCCTGAAGCAGGTGAAGGCATAAGGTGTGGAGGATCCAATGGAGAATGCAGCTCCATGGTGGTGATAACCAAGAGGAAGGAACTTGGAAGAAGTGCTTTAGGCATTAATAAAACTGATTCTTGAAGGTCATATTTATCAAGAAAAAGGTATGTGCATATTTTCCAAAGTTTAAGTTGATTGGTTATTTTCTAGAAAATAAGTTTGGAGTGAAAAGGATTTGATTAGGGTTTCCTTTTAACTATGTTTGAGTGATTACTACAAGGTTTTCTGGAATAAATAACTATGGTTAAAATCTTTTTTTATAAGCCATTGGTTGTGTGAAGAACTTAAACTAGGGTTTGAGTATCATTGCTATGTGAATATTATTTTATTAACATTATTTTTGAAGTGAGTTGTTGAGAAAAGAACTTGAACTAGGGTTTGAAAAGAACATGAGTATCATTGCTATGTGAATATTTTTTTATGAGCATTGTTTTTAAAGTGAGTTGTTGAGCAAAACTTGAACTAGGGTTTGAAATAAAATGAGTATCATTTTTATGTGAAGGTTGTTTTTGAGCATTGTTGGAAACATTTTGAGTTGATGTTTACATGCTTGAACTAGGGTTTGTGAGCAAGGGTTGTTTCTTTGAGTGATCGGTTGAGTAGAGTTGGTTGAGCCTATTCAAGTGAGTGTATGAAGTGATTGTTCAATTTCCATAAATAAATATCAAAGAGTTTTTCATGCTAAAGATATCCTAATTTTAGTAGGAATATTACCCCCAAAACATGTTACACCATACTTTCCTAAGATCACACAACATCCTCCTCAGCCTAAAAGTACATCTCTTTCGATAATGAATCCCCATTTGTTAACAACTCAATTCCCTTTAATTAATCCTCTACTTCCTCCTATGTTAATAGCCATTGTATCCTTCCTTCCATTACCATCTCAAGCACCTCAAGAGTCTCCATTGTTCCTTGATATTCAATATTCTTTAAATACTATTAGCAATAAGGTCAATGCTATAGAAAAAAGTGAAATGGAAAGATCTCAACAAAGGAGATTTTATTATATTAATAGAGATAAAAATATTAGTTTAAGTAATAATGTAGGGATAAGGGTTAATGCTAATTATGAGGAATATGATTCTAATCCTAAGACCAGTTTAGTCAATATCTAGTGTTTATTCTGTAATGACCCCTATGATCTTGAGTCTTGCTATATGTATCAACACCATGTTTAGAAGGCCATATAAAAGGCTGAGAGGATCCAAAATGGAAGATTCAACATGTTGTGGTAGCATGAACAAGTGATGAGTGGGCCCAATTTCTTTGAATATGAATCTGTATTTGTATTGACTAGATCTATAAAGAAACCATTATAGGTTAACCCATAGAAATTGGGTTCATTTCAAGTTACTTCTTAGAATAAAAGGGACCAATCCCTACTGAATAAGGATAATTCCATAGGTTAGAAATGATATTTAGTCCCTAAATAATTGAAGAAATATAGAAATATACCAAAGCAAAGTGACAAGGAGTGTAGAAAAATGCTACAAGCAGTATTGAAAGATAATTGATTAGATATACAAAGCATTACTAAAATATAAATAACTGATTGATTATTCCATGGGATCAATTTTTTTTTTCATAGATAAGATATTATAGCATTAATACCGGGTTTTACAAGTTGACCCAAAACCTTTTACAAAAATCAGCCCAGGACTGTTGATGAACATGTCCTTACTAAGGATCCTATATATATAAAATCTACATGCTGCCAAAGCCATTGCATATGGTAAGTCACATAGCCTATTATCAAAAATAAACTTCCCATACAACATTTTGGGTATACCCTGAGAAAACACACCTGCATCATAATTACAAAAAAAAGAAACAGACATAGATCCCTTCCTTGAAACAATGGAGAAATAAAAATCTGCAAACACACATAGCAAAGTACTGAAAAAACTCCCACAAGCTCTGTATTGATAGTTACTCTTAATAATTCTTTGGTAATTACTTTCTTCCATATATGAAATGCTTTGGGACGACATCCCATATTGGCCAATCAACCTTGGAGAAGTGAACCTACTGGCTAGATTTATGGTGATGGCTATCTGGTGGTCCACGTGGCTCTAGTTTTAAGTCTTATATTGCCATTTATTTTCTGCCCTGTGATTATCAACCAACCTCAAATTACTAAGATGACTAGGAGCCATGTTATCTGACATGTGACTGTTCCCATTAGTCTTTGTGGTATTTCCAAGCAGCATCCACCAATACTGATAGCTTGGATAAATTTTATTGTGAGTCCATTTCAAAAAAGATACGGGAATACTCATAGCATTCAAACTTATAGTGCCTTACCTGTTGATAAATTAGACTATAATTCTTGTATAAATAGCAAAGTTGATCAATGTGAGCCGTTGGATTACAACAACTTAACAAATCTGAACTAGTCTAAACTGAGAGTTCACTTGACTCATGGAAGAGTGGTAACTCAAGTAAGACTATCCTAGTAGAACTTAAGAGAATAAATATTTATTCTAACAAGGAGAAGGATAAAGAGAAATCACATTCCAAAGAAGAGGCAATTCCATTCTATCACCAAGAGATAGAGAATTGAGGTTACATATAAGTATAGGAAGTGTTTCAATGAAAAGAATAAGAAAGAAGAGATAAACCCTTTAGATAAGCCTAAATTTAACATTTTTGAGGAATTCAAAAAGACTTCATCTAGGGCAAGCCTCTATGATACACTCTTCCTCCTCAGTCAAATTGATTTATTGAAAGCTTCTCTTAATAAGAAGTCTCAAAGAAAAATATTGCTACTGTGCTTAACCAAGCTTGTGACCAAGAGAAAATGTCTCCTACTATCCTAAAAAATAAGCCTCCTCCATTCTATATTTCCCTTAGAATGGAGGGATGGATAGTTCACAACTGCATGATAGACTTTAGGGCTTCCACTATAGTTATGCCTAAGGTTGTTTATGATGAGATGGGTATGGAATATACATGATCATGCCAAGGAGTTTTACAATTGGATGGGACCCCGATCAAGACTATAGGAGTTGTGAAAGATGTACTAATGAGATTATACAAAGCCCCTAAAATAACTTTTAAACAAGAGATTGTGGTGGTAGATCTTGAACGCTACTTTGGACTAGTATTTCAAGAGAATTTATTGTTAAATTAGGGGGATATATGTATTTAGACTACTTTGGAATGATGATCTCTCACAAAGGTAAGAGGATAAGGCTGACTCCTAAAAAACTAGTCACTTACCATATTGAGAAGATAGAGGAAGATTTGTATAATCACTCAGCCATGGAAGAACCAAAATTGATAGAACTCCTTAAGGATATATAAGTTGAATATTAACTACCATTCCAAGTTATCCATGATCTTCTTGAGATAGGGATAGGTACATAAAACATATCATTTGAAATATAAAAAAGACCCTTGCTATTTCCAACCAATCATTGAGAAAATCTAAAATATGGACAATGCATTTTGATGAAGCGAGATGTAAAAATGGAGTTGGGGTAGGTGTAGTATTAAAGTATCCATCAAAGAGAGTTAAAAGTTTTATTTTAGACTCACTTGGTCTTGCACAAACAATACCATAGAATATGATACTTTATGCCTAGGACTGATGCAAGCAAAGAAGATAGGCATCAAAATGGTGGACATTTATGATGACTCAGAGCTAGTTGTGAAACAAGTCATATAAAAGTATAGCAGTAAGCACCATTATCTACATAATTATGGGAACAAATTTTGGGACTTGATGAAGGCTTTTGATACCTTAAACTTACATGTTATACCAAGATAACAAAATAGTTTGGATGATTCTTTGGCTATCAAAGGCTAAAATTTCTCTCCTTTTGCAAACTATGGATTACCTAAAAAAAAGAGTTAAGCTCATTTTCAGACCAATGATGCTAGATAGACAAATATATTGGCAGGTATTTGGGAGTGATGAAAAAATTATTGATTTTTTATTAATGAAGTTGATTGTGCTTTATCACAAGGTGATTTAGCTCAAGAAATTGATTAGTAGAATATTATACAACTAAGAAATAATAACATACCAAAAGGATTGATCACTCTAGAAATCCTATTTGATAATGAGGATGATAAGAGATTAAAATAAATGAAAGTAGATGATAAAATATATAGGGAAATTAAAGTTGAAAATTGAGAAAATTCGAAGTTCGACATACAATGCATTGCAAGTGAGACTAAGGCATTCAAATATTTGTGCATTGATACTAGGATATAATAGCTTAGACTTATGATGACCTGAAGGTTTATGATAAAAGCATAATTTAGCACACTATTGATCTAGTTCCTGATGCCAAGCCATTCATACAAAAATAGAGACCAATGAATCCTAAAATAGAAGTGATCATGAGGCAAGAGTTGCTAAAGCAATTGAAGGCTAAAATAATCTACCCTATCAAACACTCTACTTGGGTTGCCAATTTAGTCCTTGATAAGGAAAAAGAATGGTCTCGATACTAGGATATAAAAGAATCTTAACCAAGAATCTCTGAAAGATCACTACCCCTTACCACAAATTGATCAAATTTTATAGATCATAGCAGGGGCAGAAAGATTCTTTTTATTAGATGGCTTCTTCAGGTATAACCAAATTTAGTTAAAGGATGAATATTAACATAAAATTACATTCACTATAAAGTGGGGTACCTTAACCTATCATAGAATAATATTTGGTCTATCTAATGCTGGTGCCACTTTAAAAAGAGCAATGGATTATGCTTTTGGAAATATTATCAACAAAATAATATTAATATAATTATATGATAAAAATATATTTTCTCACAAGAAACAAGATCATATCACCCATATAGATCAAGTTTTACAAAAATATAGAGAGTTTAGCATATCATTGAATCCCAATAAATCAATATTTGTAGTCCATGAGGGGAGATTACTAGGGTATGTAGTGTCAGAATGAGGAATTTCCATTGAACCAGATAGAATAAAATAAATATTGACACTTTCTCTTGTAATGAATAAGAAGGCTCTTTAGTCTTTATTTGGGTAAATTAATTTTGTGAGGAAATTCATTTTTTATTTTACTCAGATTGTTAAGCCAATATCAGTACTACTCAAGAAAAATGTTGACTTCAAATGGACTGACAAAAGAAAGCAAGCATTTAAAATTAATCAAGAAAGCCATTTCTACAACTCCAGTATTGGTTAACCCTGATTTCAATAAGGACTTCATATTATATGCTTATGGAGCTGAAGAGATTTATGATGCTATGATAACTCAAAATGATGATGAGAGCAATGAGCACCTCATATTCTTTTGGAGTTAGAACCTACATGAGTATCAAATAAAGTACGTCATAGAGAGATAGGTGTTTGCAATAATGAAATATCTAAAAAAATTTAAGCAATACCTAGCTCAAAGCAAAACACTGGTGTATGTGGTTCACCCTGATGTGAGAACCTTTATATTGTAGGGTGAGCTAGGTGAGAAGAGAGTTGGGTGGATTATAAAGATACAAGAATTTAGCATATATATTCATCTCACCAAATTAGTTAGAGAGAAATATTATTGTGTCAATAATTGGTAGCTAAAGCTAATACAAGAGAAGAAGAAGCTTTCTAGGTCAAAGAATTAGAGCAACAATATGACACTCAAAAAAATAAGATCCAAAACTGACTTATCCACATATTGCAACCTATAAAGAAACTTCATCTCCAATGATAGCATGCTCCCCTAAATTTGATTTGTTGTAACCTTATAGGAAATATTTATGTTTTTTCATGTGCCTCATTTCCCCTAAATTTGTAATCCAATCATTAGAAGAAGTGGATTTCCAATATGTTGAATGAATAACTAGATGTGCTTATGATGTTTTTCCATCAATGTTGTCCTCACCCTATGCATAGAAGAGAGTAGTATTAGCAACCCCTTTTAATTTCTTCCTCAATATTATTTATATGAATATGGAAAAAATATACTTTATGTACATACTTCTTGCAATACTCACATGTTACCTTCTCATTATATTTTGGTTTCTTATTATTTTGATTTTTGGCAGTCATGTCTTTTGGATGGGTCTAATTGAAAGAGAGCTATATTTATGCCTTTGTCTTCTAGCCTGATGATGTATAAAGTAATTTAATACCTCATCAATTGGTGGTCCAATAGAATTAGGGAAACAAAATTGAAGCATCGCAAACACAATAGCAACTATCTCATATATCTAAAATATTATTGAATGCTATATTGATTAGTTCAATGTCTTTCTTCTTATCCATAGATTTCTAAGTTTCTCCTATTAATTTTGGTATTCATCTTCTAGTCTAGATATCTTCTTGCAATTTCTTGGAATGATTAATGTACTCATTGAACCTAAATATTCCATAGTCTAAGTAGTAATCTTAGTCTCCAACCTACTAATCTATGTAGAGTCAATGTGATCAATGATCCTTGAAACTTATCAAGCAACTCCTTTAAATTTTTTGTTCTACTAACATGGGTGTCATTGATGTTGTTAGCATGAATGTCTATAACACCAAGATTGTCATCCTTCTTATCCCTATAAAAATGCTTTAATTCTTCATAACTAGTAGCATGAGGTTCCTCATTCACATAATTAAGTAACCATTTACTCCAAATCAAAGATCCAATATTAATTTTATAGGTAGCATAGTTTGGAAAATTTAACAAGTGCACATGCTAATCAATAACTATCTAGACAATGTTGAATCCTTGGGAGGAGAAGTTTGTTAATATGTGAGTTGAGGTTTAGCAGGTGCGGTAGGAGTGAGGGTTTGAATTTTTTGGGCAGGAATCTCAACCAAGGTGGAAGAGGTAGAGTAGGTATGGAAGGGGTGGGTGGTAACCTTGAGCATTAGCTTTCTCCATATAAAAACTATCAAGGAATGAGTGAGCTGAGGTTTAGTGGGTGCGGTGGGAGTGAGGGTTTGAAATTTTTTGGCAAGAATCTTAGCCAAGGTGGCAGAGGTAGAGTAGGTACATAAGGGGTGGGTGGGAATCTCAATAATGGATCAAGCGAGGATCTAGAGGAAGGTGGTTAGGCTACAACATATTTGGAGGTGGGCATCATGCGGGGGCCCGACCCTCCTCAAAAATACCCCGACAAAAAATATACGAAGGATAATGCGGGGCCTAAGAAGTGGTTGTCTTTTGCTGAGACTCTTAGAGGAAAAATAAAGGAGGTTATCTCTCTTCCGCCCCTAGTTCCAGTAAATAATAAAATTTTGGCCCCAAAAAGTTCCATGAGACCTTTTATTTCAATGGAATAATTCTCCCTGGTAGGCAAGTTTTTGGGAGGTAGGCCGGACATGGAGACTATCAGGGCTTGGGCGATGGGTAAATGGTGATCGGTAGGCATCTTGGAGTTGGTAGCTCTAACTAGAGGGTTCTTCATTATCCATTTTAATAATATGGAGGATGCTAACCGTATTTTAATAGGAGGTCTTTGGTTTTTGGACAAAAGGAGCCTTTTTCTCAGACGATGGGGTGAAGATTTTGACCCTACAAAGCAAAATATTAATATTTCCCCTATTTGGGTTTGTATCCAAAGTCTACCTACCCAGTTCTTCAATAAATATTGGTTGCAGGGCATAGCCAGAACTATAAGGGACCTGATCTCGATTGACCATGCGACCTTGGCTAGGACAAGGATAACTCTTGCATAAATCTACAAAAATGCTAATTTAGATAATGAATTGCCAAGGTTTGTGGAGCTAGAGTATGGAGAATACTATCAAAAATAGCTAGTAGAATACGAGAACAGATTGGAATTTTTTGCAGAATGTAAAAATCAAGGACATCTATGCAATCAGTTCCCTAACCTGGCAATGAATAGAGAAAAGCAGAAGCATGGAATGTTAGACAAATGAAATTTGAAGAGTTTCCCTGGCAGAGGTGATTTCAATCAGGCAAACTATGTCTACCAAAAAAAGAAAAGAGAGGGTGCAGGGTCCCAACAAGACAAAGGAAAATAATAGGTTGTTGGCAACCAAAATACTTAGGTAATTTCCAATCCTCTAGTTTCAAATAAATTTTCAATTCTATCCAATATGGTAGTAGGAGGATTATCGAAAGACATGGAAGCCCAAAACCTTTAGGCTAACCTTTCTAACTCTCTAGAATCCCCATCCAATTTAGGATCCTCAAACCCTAATGTTGAAATTACTATAAGCCCCATGGGCATCACAAAGCCAAACCCTAATGCCTAATCTCTAGAATCCCCATCCAAGTTGAGATCCTTAAACCCCAATACTGATACTTCAAGCCTAGTGGGCATCCCAAATACAAACCCTAATGCTAAAGAACTTAGGAAGAAATTTGAGGAATTGGAAAATAAAAAATCTCATCTCCCTAACATCATCACTAGGAGCCAAGTGAATCCTACTGAGGGGTCGTCCCATAGACCAGGGGAATACAAGAAAAAAGGAGAATATTTAGATGTAGGGGTGTATGAAACTCTTTAGACTGAGGAATATGGCAGTCCAATTTTGCAACAAATTTCCTCCCCCTAGTTTAGTCCTAAATAAACCAATAGTACTGTGAAGTATCCTATAGATTTTGGCAGTGGAAAAAGAAGAGGGAGAATATCAAATGCTGAGCATAAAAAAATTAAAACTGATAATGACATTGCCAATGGAAAACATAGAACCTTGTTTCAACAGGTTATTTCAGGTTATGAAGACAACAAATTAAGAAAACCCCCTCAAGGGAAGGGGAGAGGAAGAAATCCCAAACAATATAAATGAATTTCCTCTCATGGAATGTGAGATGCCTCAATGGCCTACCCAAACATAGGGAAGTCAGTGCAATAAGAAATCAAGTGAATCCAACTATTATCATGTTGCAAGAAACAAAAACTGATGAGATTCAGTCAAAAAAAGTAGCAAAAAAAATCTGGAATCAAGGGGAGATGGTTTGCAAATCAGCCAGAGGAGCATCTAGAGGCCTTATGACTTTGTGGGATCCCTAGATAGTAGAAGGTACCATTATTCAAAAATATGACAGGGTTCTTAGTGTTTTATTTAAGGAAATAAATAGCAATAGGTCGTGGATCCTTTCAAATATTTATGCCCTAACTTCAATTCAAGGGAGAGCTCTACTATGGGAGTACTTAAGTAATCTAAGTGAAATATTCCATAATATCCACTAGATTTTGGCTGGGGATTTTAACACTCCTCTTTACCCTTTAGACAAAATGGATGGAAATGGACCACCTATCAGGATCATGGATGAGTTCAATGACTTTGTGAACTCCAACATGTTGATGGATGTAAAAATTAGAGGAGTGAATTATACCTAGAGCAATCGGTGGATAGGGTGTCATCTCATTCAAGAAAGGCTTGATAGGTTTTTTATATCAAAGGAGGCTACAACTTTGTTCGATTATTCTACCCTACAAGCCCTTCATAAAATTTCCTCTAATAATAATCCCATTTTTTGGAGATCCCTAACTCTCTTTCCTTCAATAAACCTTTCAGATTTCAATCTATGTGGATCAAACATTCCAGTTTTAGAGATAACTTAATTCAGTGGTGGCAACAGCCTGTTAGGGGTAGTGCAACTTTTAAACTTGCTGGTAAATTAAATTTTGTTAAGGAAAAGCTTTGAACTTGGAAAAAAGAGGTATTTGGGAACCTCTTTGAAAATAAAAAATAGGTTGTTAAAATTTTGAAGATAATTGATCAGAGGATTCAACATGGTGATGCTGATGAAACTACTAGGCAGGAGGAATGGATAAAACTAGCAGAGTTTCATAACATTTTGGCTTGTGAGGAAATCTATTGGAGGTAAAAATCAAGGGTTATTTGGTTGAAATATGGAGATTCAAATTCCAAATTTTTCATGTCACCACGCTTAGAAATAGAAGCAATAACAAGATAATTTTTTTTTTAAAAGTAGATGGTTCTATTACTCAGGACTTAATAGAAATTAGAAAGGAGGTAGTAACTTATTTCAATTCTATCCTTGGTCAAGAATTGTAGTGCAATGAAGAGGCCAAAAATATTATTTTGCAATCCATTCCTAGCATAATAAATGAGGATATAAACCTTAAGCTTCTAGCTCCCTTTTTTGATGAGTAAATTAAGGAAGCCTTGTTTAGCATGGAGCCAGACAAAGCCCCGAGACCCAATGGCTTTCCTCCTCATTTCTATTAATATTTTTGGGACATCATAAGTGAATATGTAATTTTTTCTGTCAGATAATTCCAATCAAGCAATCATATCCCAAAAGGTCTCAACTCTACTTTTATTTCTCTAATTCCTAAGAAGCAAACCCCTAAATCTATGGCTAACTTTAGGCCAATACGTCTGTGCAATGTTTCTTACAAGATCCTAACTAAAGCCATTGCAAATAGAATGAGATATGTTCTACCCCACATCATAGATCCATCCCAGGGAAGCTCTGTCTAGGGCAGGTCAATATTAGATGGAGTTATCACAGTTCATGAAGCTCTGCACTCTGCTCATAAGACTAATATGTTTATTTTTACCCTCAAGCTTGATATGAACAAAGCATTTGATAGGCTAAATTGGGACTTTCTAATTGTTGTCCTCCTTAAGTTTTATTTTCACCACCAATGGGTTAATTTTATCAAAGAATGCATTTCTAAATCATGGTTCTCGATTCTGGTTAATGGAACAACTATTGGTTACTTTCAAAGTCATAGAGGAATTCGGTAGGGGGACCCTATCAACCCCATGTTATTCATCATTATGGTAGAATATTTAGGTAGAACCATAAAAATACTTGTAGTTCAATGCTAATATCAGGAATCAAGATAACATCTCTCACTAGGGTTGTTTCTCACCAACAATTCATCGATGATACCCTTCTATTGACTAAGGCATCGGTGGTTGAGGCCAAAAGAATTAAATACATCCTACAACTCTACGAGGATGTTGCTGGTTAGAAAGTTAATTTTAGTAAAAGCAAGTTATATTTCTTGAACACCCCCATTCAAAGGTAAATAAGGATTGTAGAAATTTTAGGGTGTGATATATCAAACCTCCCCACTTCGTATCTTGGTCTCCCTCCCTTTTAGGGTTATTGAAAGAATTAAAAAAAAAACTTACTGGATGGAAAGGTCATCTTCTATCTCAAGGAGGAAATTTGACCCTCACTAAGGCCTCTCTTTAGAGCATTCCAGTATATTTCCTCTCTATTTTCAAAGCCCTTGTGAAGGTTTTCTAGAAAATTTGAGAAACTCCAAAAAGAATTTTTATGGACTGGATTAGAGGATAAAAAAAGGATACACCTTGTAGGATGGACCAAAGTGTGTAAACATAGGTAAAATAGGGGCTTAGTTCTAAGTATAATTGCTCGTATGAATTTAGCTTTACTAGCTAAGCAGGCGTGGTGCCTCATTTATGGTGAAGAAAATGAATTAATAACTATCATCAAATTAAAGTATCTTCAAAATATGGAATTTCTAAGTGACTCAGTTCCAATCAGAGGTTCTGCTTTTTGGAAAGTAATTCTCAATTGTAAGGAAATCATCAAAAAAGTTTTAAGATGGGTTTTAGGCAATGGTGAGAGGATAAATTTCTGGAATGACAAGTGGGCTAAGGATGAACCACTGATGCAATATCCTAACTTAGCCCGAATTAGAGATATCACGAAAGAAATCATTGGTAGAAAATTCTCCTATTATATGGTTGACGATAGAGGTAGAATGAAGTGGAAACAAATTAGGATTAAGGTATTTCAAGCAGAATCAAATGATCTTTGTAATATTCTCAGGAAACAATTTATCCCCATGAGACCCAAGGAAGATTAAGTGACCTGGGCTCTTATAGAAAATAGGCAATTCATTGTTAAATCAACTTACAAGCTTCTACTTGATGATGAGGATTTTGTCCTCCAAAAGGACTTAGTTTGGATAAAAAATTTAATTCCAAAAATTGCAGTCTTTTCATGGCTAGTTATCCAAGGAATAATTCTAACCATTGATAATATGATGTGTAAAGGTATTTGTATCACTAATTGATGTTATCTGTGAAGGGCTAATTGGGAGACCATTTATCACATTTTCCTTGAGTGCCATTTTTTCTTGACTATCCTAAGTGGGGTTTTTTAGGCCTTTAATATTTCTTGGGTTAAACCAGCCATCGTACTTGATTTGTTCATCCAGTAGCCTTACCCCTTTTCAATCCAAAGACTTAGATACATGTGGAAAATTTGTCTCAATCACTATATTTGGTAGGTGTGATTAGAAAGGAACCATAGAGTCTTTAATGAGTCTATACATGATCCTATCCTTTGCCAATGAGAATGTGAATATTATCCCTTTTGATAGTCATAAACCTCATCTGTAGGAGACCATTATTTCTCAATCTTTAAGCTTAATCTTGTTAGATGAGTTTGTGCCTAGGATAGTCAACCCCAAAGCCAATGTTAAGTGGTCCCCACCTCCTATGGGTTATTTTAAGCTTAATTTTGATGGAGTGTCTAAGGACAATCCTAGTAGAGCAGGCATTGGCAACGTTATTTGAGATCATAATAGGAATATGATACTTGTGTTTTTTGAATATTTGGGAACAAAAATGAACAACGAAGTTGAAGCTAGAGCTATGTGGAGAGGCCTTCAAATGAATCAAGACTTAGAAGGCAATTTTATCATATAAGGAGACTCTATGCATGTTATAAATCTCCTCAATAATTGGAAAACACCTCCTTGGAGGATTAAAACAATTGTTGAAGAGGCTAGGATCCTTTTCCATGGAAGAGAGGAAAAAAAAGCCCAACATGTCTTTCGAGAAGCTAACAAAGTTACTAATAAGCTGGCAAATTTAGGTGTCGATGGTGACAAAATTTTTAAATGGGAACACGGTGTCCCGAGAAAAATAAAAAAGCTTATTCAACAAGAATGCCAATAATGATAGTCAAATTTATCAATAGGGAAGGCACTGTAAGTTCGAAGGCTATGAGTATTCCTGTCTCTTTTTTGAAATGGACTCACAATAAAAATTATCCGAGTTGTCAGTATTGGTGGATGCTTCTTGGAAATACCACAAAGACTAATGGGTACAGTCATATGTCAGATAACATGGCTCCTAGTCATCTTAGTAATTTGAGGTTGGTTGATAATCACAGGGCAGGAAAGAAAGGGAAATATAAGACTTCAAACTAGAGCCACATGGACCACCAGATAGCCACCACCATAAATCTAGCCAATAGGTTCACTTCTCCCAGGCTGATTGGCCAAGATGGGATGTGGTACCAAAGCATGTCATATACGAAAGAAATCAATTACCAAAGAATTATTAAAAGTAACTGTCAATACAGAGCTTGTGGGAGTTTTTTTTAGTACTCTGCTATGTGTGTCTGCAACTTTTTGTTTCTCCACTATTTCAAGGAAGGGATCCGTGTCTGTTTCTTTTTTTGTAATTATGATGCAGGTGTGTTTTCTTGGGGTATACCCAAAATGTTGTATGGGAAGTTTCTTTTTGATAACATACTATGTGCCTTATCGGATGTAATGGCTTTGGTAGCATGTAGATTTTACATATATAGGATCCTTAGTAAGGACATGTTCATCAACAACCCTGGGCTAATTTTTGTAAAAGGTTTTGGGTCAACCTGTAAAACCCGATATTAATGCTATAGTATCTTATTTACCAAAAAAGAATATCTAGATAAAATACAAAATCTTGTATGCATTTGTGACTAGAACAACACTAAAGTAGGGATTTTGAAAAAATCTACAATTTAAAAAAACAAAACGCTCAAAATCTTTCCATGAGAAAAATTTATGGCTCCTAGATTTTTATACCTAGAATACACAAAATGCATCCAAAACCTTCAAAAAATCATAAAAAATTAAATACCTGCAATTAATGGGAGATCGCCATATGTTGTTGCATGAGTGTTTGAGGGGGTAAAAATAGTGCATTAACTAGATACTGTACCAGTGTATGGAGTGACACCACTTGTCACAATAAGAGGACTTTCAATTGTACACTAACTATGTAGGCCAATGGATAGGGAATCAAGTTGCTCTACTATCTATGGACTAGACTAGGCCATTTTTTGCTCTCTTATTTATTCTAAAATTTATGCCTCTCCAAGCCTTTTGCTGACTATGAGACTTTATGATCACTTGGTTTGATGAGATGGCAATGTTTGATTCATAAAAAACCTTTTTACATATACCAAGTGTAAATATACCTACCATATTAGTTGAAACATTGGCCCTTACCATATTTGTTACCACATCAACCACCATGTCACCTACCAGCTCAACTATACAAACTTCCATGTCAGCTATATTAGCCACCTCATTTCCTACCACATCACATACCATATAATTTATAAATACTTCTGTCTTCAATACATCATACCATGTCATTAGATGACACATTAGTGGGTGAACATAGAAATAATAGTGACATAATTAGGTGTCATGTCATTGTGCAATCTCAAGTCATTCTTGCTATGTCATCTATATGTATGTTGATGTCATCATTTATTAAATTTTTTGGCAAGGCAGAAGGTTTGAACCTATGACCTCCTCCAATGTTGAGCACCTTATGCATACCTCTACTATCCATAAGATTGGAGGAACCTTCAAAGGTATAAGGGGCACTCATCTCTTTTAATGTATTTCATCTATAAAAATTCCTTTCCAAGGACTTATGCATGTGATGTGAATATGTTTCATGTTTATGCACATGCATCTTAGCAATCATTTTTGGTGCCCTTTCCAAGGAATATTTCCTAGGATATTCCCTAATTTAGGTTCAAAAAAAATGGAGGGAAAAGAAAGTATTTTTCAATTAATAAATAATAGTACTTGAAATTAAATTGGGAAGTTTTTAACTAGGATCCCCCAAAAGTTTTAAAAAGAATCCAAAAAATCTAATGATTCATTAATATCTATCATGGTTTTTCATACAAAATATTTTTATTAAGCATAACCAATTTTTACATCCTCTCATGCTTATATATAAAAAAAGGTTGTCAAATCATTTTGGCAATTTTGTTATGTATATCAAAGGTATTTTCTATTCATAAACCCTACCATTAAATTCCTTGGAACCAAGGGTCTGTAAAAATATTTTTAGCCTCTCCTTTATTCTTTCATGAAATCCAAGCAATCTATGTTTCCATTGGACAAAAAAATCCAAAAGAGAAAAGGCAATTTATTTTTTTTAAATATGTTAAAAGACACAAGATTTTTAAAGAACCTCAAAAAATGAAATCATGAAACTAGGGCATCCATTTTATCAAAATAAATTATTGAGTGCTAATGAGAGGAAAGAAATAACCTGTCGATACTTTTTTATCCTAAAGAATATTTGTTGAATCCAATGAAGTCCTTAAAATTTAAGTTTACCTAGGGTTTTATTATAAACCCTTCTTCTAGTTCTCTCATCAACTTACAAATAATATTTTTGGTTGCTCCAAACATAGTTGCCCTTTGGAGACATCATAGAAGCTAAATTTTTGATAGGAATCAATTGAGTAACCAAGATTCATACCCACTCCGATGCCATGTTAGATTTCATAGTAGTTTCTAGAAATGAATGTTATCAACACATTACCAAGTATTGCTAAAAATAAATATGTACAAAGCAATGCATACAATATATGGTCGTGTCCTTAGATACCAATTAATCTCACTATTAAATAATAGATTTACACTCCAATCAATAGAGAAATAGTTGATATTATGGGGTATTTATATCCAAATAAAGTTACCTTTAGGCCAAGGTTATAGTAGTACCTCAACACTACCTATATCTATTTTTTATATTTTAGAAGTAATGAATAGCAGTTATAGACCATATGGCAAGAAGATTCCCAAAAAACCCAATTTTTTGCTCATTTTTGATGAAATAGTGTTTTGTTTACAAAACCTGTTGATTGGATTAGTAGGAGAGATTCACTCAACAATGGTGTCAATTTGATAAAGGAGTGATTTGCTCAACAAGATTGAGGGAATCACTTAGACAAGACACAAAAGTAAAAATCAGCATGAAATTCAAGGAAAATATTTTGAAAACTGATATTTTTACCATTTTGTGGCACACTGAGAATTTTTAGAGCCTTCTAAGCTTGTTAGAGACATATTTAGAGGCATGTAACATTTATCAATGAAAATTTTTGTTAAATTTGCTCCTAAATATTTACTTTCGTGAGTATTGATTATTTTTTACCCCAAATAACTCAACGTAAACTCTAACTATAAATAGGGGCCTAGGGACCCCATTGTATTCATATTTTGGCCATGAGAATTTAATGCTATACTTTGTGAAGTCCACATTATGTTTTGTACTCATGAGGTTGTAATAAATTGGAAATCCCTTGTGCATACCATTAGAGGCACCATCCTCATTGTTTGTCAAGTGCACAATAGTTAAGTTTAACACCTCTAGACCATATTTCCCTTCACTTATTAATTTCATAATCAAACAAATAGGTGGACATTTATGCTATTCAAGTTCTCCTGTATTGATTGATCACATGATATCCTTACTACATTCTGAAAACTATATTTGTTTTCATTTCTCACACCCTAAATTTCATGAATTAACATTTTGCACTTTATGTATTTTTATTTGTATACTTTACTTTCATGTGTGTGCTTCTATGCATCTATTTTTCATGAAATTTTATTAGAGTATAATAAAGAAAAATATTGGGGTATCATGTATTTAGCCTTAATTTAGATGTTGGTAAAAGCCTTAGGAAAACCTATCCAACCTGGTTGAAACTTAGATTTGGGGCACAACATTTAAATTAGAAGTCAAGACAATTTATTGAATATGTGCAACCTTGGGAGGCACACACCGCAACCCTGCTTGCAATATTATACTAAAGTGAAATGAAAGACCATGAGCTACATATAACATGGAAATAATAAAGAGATATCCTTTCTAATTATATTGAAACCCAGTTACATGTCGGTCCCTCTGAGGGATACCCATTTTGATATAATGAATTACAAGTGGATAAAATGTCCCCTTTGTAAAGGGGTGGTGCACTTTCGTAGGCTTCCCGATCCCACACATGAAATTGTATGAGGGCTTACAGATGCCTCCTTCTCTAGATTTGCTCTTGGAGGGATCCTTATGCTCCTAATGCTTTGATCCGATCCTATAGACCTATACCTGCATTCATGGAAACAACAAATCACGATAAGTAGAATGGATAGCCTCCCCAAATGAGGCCCTTTTGTTAGAACATATGATAATCTAGATAAATAAATAGGAAATGCATTGAAACAAAGCAGATATAAGCAATATGCATATGGAAACCAAGAATATTAATCTAAATGCAATGAAAGATTTAGATCTATGCTAAAGCTATGTAAATGAAATAATGATAAATAAAGATCTAATGCTAAGAACAAAGGAATCAACCATTTTACAACCCAGCTATGACTATGGGACACTATCAAAGATAGCGGCCTCTAATTTAAAGGTTACCTTCGGTATTATGGGCTATGGTAGTCAATCCCTTGCTTGAATTGATGTTCAAGGGTTGCCAAGTGTGTCTCCTACACTAATTGGCGATTAGAAATGATAAAACTAAATAATTGTATGTGAACATAGTTTATCTGGATGGTTCTCCAACTCTCTTCCAAAGGATGTAGCCTGGATATCCATTTTGACAGGGCTCTACAACACACAATTTGAACTTTCTGTCCCCTTTTGCCTTACTGGATATCTGCATATATATAATTCCAAGTTTTAGGTTTATATCTAGGGCTTGGCTTCCTAGGGAAGTCAAGCTCCAGATCTGCATGCTAACTGACTATCCCAGAGGGAAGGTTTAGTCTTGATTTTGTATGGAAGGGGCAGTCAAGAGGAAATTTGGGAGTTCCTCATCAAGATCTCTTCGAAATGCATGTAAACTACCGTTATTGCCCGTGATTTGCAAAATCCCTCATGGTAGTTCGTGTTTTAGGGCTAGCCACTATCATCAATAGTGGATAGTTGTGGATGCTCTAGCCTATAGCGGCCAATATTGTTGGCCACTCTAGTCTATAGTTGTTAGCTAGCTACTCTAGTCTATAGCTACCGACCTAAATGGTCTAGAATGTCATTTTTGAGTGGTTAGGACCACTTCTTGTTCTTGGAAAGGTCCAAGATTTTTCATATGGTGTGTGGATGTGCCCATATGATTAGTCTTCTAAACATGACACATTTTAGGTGTCTACATAATCAACATAGATTTTTGCATGCCCACTAGAACAAACCCCATTTTAATGCATTTTTCTTGATTTTTGCACCCAAAAATACATTTATCATAGATGGAGAAATTGGTTCAAGATTTGAAAAAATAAACACTAATTCTACAAGCAATTTTCTCATGAAAGTGAGTGATTCTCTTGATTTTGGGTAATTTTAATATTTTGCAAGTGTGCAATTTACTTGACTTAGTAATAAAATCAATGGTTTTCCCTACACTTTTATAAGTTTAAATTGGATCAATTCACCTTATTTTTTAAATCTAAACCTAGTTTTGGCTCAAAATTTAATTTTATTTATTTATTTTTTGTGCTTAAATTTTACAAGAATTTTGTAGATGGCAACTTTGACTTGAAATTTAGAAAAAAAAAAATTATAAAGTAAATTTTGATATCATCCAAATAACACAAAAAAACTCAAATCTGACCTCGTATGTGCATCTACCATAGGTGGAAGCACTTAAGGTGGATTTTTAGTCTATTTTGCACAAGTTCAAAATAGAAAGTGATTCATTTTCTAAATGTCCCTCTACAAATAATCCTCCAACATAGAGGCCATATGGGTCTAGTCTATCTAACACTTCTAGTGTCCCTCTAGTTTAATTTTCATTCCTATAGGATCACTAGGCTTGAACCTAAAACTTTTCCAAAATATGCAAGTGTTGGCTAGAAAAATGGGATCATAGGTATCTCAAGGAAACACCCAAGGATTAACACTATTTCTATCCTTCCAAGTGAAGTAAAATGTGTAAGGTTCAACTCCTTAGAACTAATAAATACCATATCTAGGATTGAATTTCATCCCTCCATAGCAAAAAATTCAACCACATCCCAATTAGTAGTGGGTTTACTTAAATATGTCACCTCAATATCCACCACACTATCCTCCATACTAATACCCTCCCTACCACTCATACTACACTTTAGACTAGTAATGTACCCTCCTTATAAAAAGTATGGATAGCCTCCTCCTTATTAAAATAATCTTGGTGTGCATGTTATACCTCCAAATCAACTTCTTGATTATGCCTATCAAGGCCCCTTAAACCTATTGGTCTATTAACCTATTCCCCTTTTTTTTTATAAATGATTTACCTACCTTCAATGAAAATGAAACAAGATGATGGTGGATCACCTCAACAAGCTGACAATACTTAAATCAGTCCATCATATTCAATAAGAGGATTGTTGGTAACTCATAATTTCATAGCCATCTATTAAAATAGCTAGATGCATCCAACACTCATACATCATGTACAGAGACATAGTCAAGAATCTTTGTGAGCATGGGACTCAACTCACAAGGCAACATCTAGGATTTTGCTAAGGTTGGATCCTTATTTTATATGATAATTAATGCTCACCTTCCTAAAATACTTACATACATCAAATTAAAAGAGATATAAATATAGGAAATAAAATCCTAATCTAATAGATACGATGTGCCAAGATCAAGAGATTATTCTATGTATAGTTGGAATGAAATTAGCACATGCATCATTTGTTAATAGATAAAGAAATAAATATGATTTTAATCTAACATATAGCATTCACATATAATATGCATATAAGAAAAAAGGATAGAGAAAAATTAGCCATGGCTTCATATATATGTATTATGATATTTATTTAATAGATATATTATATTAAAAGAGGCTAGAGCACTACTAATAAAAAAAACTCAAGGTTCAAGTCTAGACTGATACATAGAATAAAATGTAATTAAATACAAACAAGATCAAATACTAGATACAAGTTATAAATTTATAATACCTTACAATGAATATGAAACACTATTTATAAGCAAAAACTAGGGTTTCTTGCCTCAAAAAATATACCACTAATCCAAAAAAAATTAGAGTAATATTCCATCATTTGGGATATTTACCCTTTTCCTACAGTAGGTAGAATTTATTTACCACATGGTAAAAAGTAGTCTGTTACTTTTTACCACTAGTATTTACTTTTTACTATTTACCAAGGGTTAGTTAGTCATTATAGTCATTTTGACTACGTTAACTATCCTATCTAGTTGGTTAGTAGGTTAGCGTGATTTCCTAGACTAGGTTAGTGGCTAGCTACCTTAAAGGGGGGGTAACCTTATACGCGTCTAATTTGTTAGCGCTTTCTAAGGATAATATTTTGTTAATATCCTAATATTTTTTTTTGGCATCCTATAGTGCTATTTAATATCCTAAAGTTAATATCCTAATGTTATTATTGGCATCCTATAGTGTTATTTAAGCACTTGCACATTAATATATTTGCTAATGCTTCCCTACGTAACAAAATTTTTTCCAAAATCAAGTGAGATATTGATCTGCATTCAATGTTGATAGGCTTGAGGTCTCTAGATCTAGAATAATTAATGTCAAAGGGTTTAGGTATTTTGAAAGTGGATCCTTTGTATCTATCACCAACTAGTTTTATTACAAATTCCTCCCAAAACTAAGCATGAGATCCATTTGTAATAAATGTTTCTATATTTGAGGTCTCTAGAATAAGAGCTTCTACTACTACTATATTTAAGGTGCCAACCACTTCCTTGGAATGTCATGTTTTAGTGGTATAGATAGGTGGACTTTAGGATTTTTTGTAGTTGCTGCCTTTATGAGTTCAAATACCCTCTCTAGGATATTACACCTCAACATCACCTAAGGTAACAACATTCACCTACCATGGGGATTCCTTATTGCCTGTGGGTGAAAAGTTGGTGGAAAAATTTGAATGGCATTATCACTATTTTCCAAAATTATGGTCCATCAAATTGGATCATTAATCCCTTTGAATGAATTGTTGACATATATCCTCTTGATCTCCTCCCCATTCACATACTCTTTACTAGGTCATCGATCACAAAAATCAGATAGTTTATGTGACTTCTCAATGCTTCCATATCTTAGTGGTTTTCTATTTTTGTGAGTCATTGGATTGGTCTTGGATTGATCTCCTACCATTGATTTCTTCTAAATTTTGAGTGGGGAGATTGTGTAGTTTCCATGTGGATGGTTGTTATTGTATTATGGTTTGTCATCAAGCTAACACTAGAACTATGACTATAATCCTAAGAAATTTGAAGGCAAGCACCCACTAATCACACCCTAAACTAAACATTGGAAGAACCAAATTGCTTTGATTCAACCTCTAAAGAAGCTTGGTATACCTTGTCAACTTAATAGGTGTTGGATATTTTTAGCTCAAAATGGTAAATTTTTAGGTATAGGAATGAAGGGGTTAGAAATGTATGTATGAATAATGGATAAGTGAAGCTAACATCATAGACATCCACAAAGTATCTTCCAACAAGTCAATTTACAAGAGCAAAATTTGAGACTAACAACATTCAAAACTTAGCAATACTCTGCATCAATGGTCTTTAACACACTTAAAGAATTATTCTAAACATCTAACATTAATTATCCAAGTTAACAGAATAAGATCAATACCTTGACTAATAGAAATAGAATTCCCATAAGCATGCATATAAGTATGATATTCCAATTTACTCTAAGTTTGCAATCCAAATCAACACAATAGACTAAGCATAGTAGCAATAGAAGAAATAACTTCACAAGATTATGATTAGCCAATCAACATAGGTGAAAGTTCAAGGTAAACATCCCTTGAAATGTTTCTTTCATTAATTGTATAAAATGTACATAGTGTTGGAAATTTTGAGTATTTTGGTTGTCATTGATGTCAAAGGTAAAATGATTGAAAATCATCTTCTAGGTTGAAATATTAAAATTGCAAGGCAAATACCTCCATTGAAAAAGGAAGACAAGGTAGACAAAGCTCCTTTGAAAAAGGTTCAATTAATTGCAAAGTTGAGGAAGTTTCCAAGGCAAAAGACAAAGGATTAATTATAATATTTAAATTAAAAGTTTAAATATTATAATAATATTATTTGAATTTCCTATGGCGCCAAAATTTAAAATCATTTTTAAATTGAAAAGCGTTGACATCATTTTTCCTAAATCGAAGTGCATATATAAGGAGGAATAAAAATCATTTGGCAAGGTGTGTGGAAATAATTTAATTGGCATTCGAATTATTGACTACATCCTATTCGCAAAGTAAAAGTGCACAGTGTTCGAACAAATGCAAGAGGAGAAAGAGGTGCACATGTTTTTACTCAAGTGGATAGTACACAAGGTTTAAATAAAAGTAGGCGCATGGTTGTTTCCAACTGAGTGGGTAGCTTGGTTGGTAGGTGGACCCTACGTAAGGCGTGGCATGGAGGAGGTTTCGAGATCGAGTCTCGGTGGTGATAGGGTGTTCATTTTGTTTTGTTGATCGAAGGTCCATGACAGGTTTAAAGTAAAGATTGTGCATTGTGATTGTTGTGTGGGTAGTTAGCCCACGTGGTGCTCTAGCACGCGCTAGAGCATGGGCTCCGTGAGGTCACGCATTCGAAACTTTGTGGAGCAAGTTGGTAAGGGCAAAATTTTTTTATAAAGCTTTGTTTGATTTTAGGGAGTCATAAGGGTTAGGTGTTGATTAAGAGTGCCATAAGGGTTGAAATTAATGATGCATGATTTTTGCTATTAGGGAGTCATAAGGGTTAAGTTTAATAAAGTTTGAATTTGCACTTAGGGAGTTATAAGGGTGTAATTTAATAAAATATTAAGAGTGCTTTATATAGTTTTATTTTTGCAAAGTGCATAAATGAAAAATATGTTTTGCATGCAAGAATAGGAGTAATAAGGTGTAATAGTGGTTTGATATTTTATTGTAATTCTTGTATGGTGAAAAGTGAGTTTGAAGGTCTTTGATAAGTATTAATGCTTCTATTTTGAGAACAAGAGAAGAGTTATTAAAGATCATTTTCAGATTTCATTGAGCATATATTTTTGAGAAGGAAGTTCATGTGGATGTTTTGAGAAAGTATTTTGCTATCTAACCCTTGAAGTGGCACTAGAAAGATCAGTTGTTTGTGAGATAGGTTTTTGAGGACATATCTTCATAAGAGCAAATTAAGAGGTATGGGCACATCATTCCTTATTTAAGGTGTTTTGTTGAGTAAATGTTTTTGGAACATAAGGTGGAGATAAAAGGGTTGTTTGGTATGCATTGTTGAAAATATTTGAGTTAGGGTTTGAGACCTACATGTGCATCAAATTGTTGAGATAAATTTGAAACAATTGCATTAGAGTTTGAGATCTTCTTGTACTTCATTTTTGAATGGTTTTGGAAACATTTGGGATAGATTTTGAGAACAAGATTGTGCTTCTATTGTTGAAAGAGATTGAGACATTTGTGCTAGAGATTGTGAACTACTTGTGCTAGGTTTGAAGACAAGTTTGTGCATCATTGTGAAACCTTTTGAGCATTGGTTTGAGAGATATTGAAAGCAATTGTGAAAGTGTTTGAGATCAATTTTGTGAGGGAAAATTGTGCATTAGTGTGATTGATCTTTGAGAGAAAATTTGCAAGAAAGATAGACCAGTTTTGTGAAACAAGTTATACATTGTTTTGATTTGATTTGAAAGGGATTTTGCAAGAGATAGAGATTGGATTAATTGAATGCAAGATTTGTGAATGTGAAGAACATATTGGGTTTTTGATAGAGCATATCATTCTCTATATGTTCTAGAGGTTAAATGAATTCTAAGTAGAATTTTTCTATTTGAAGAAAGTTTTTCTGAAAGAGATTTAAGTTTTGTTTGTATGCAAGATTTGGAAATATTTGAGCAGGTTTTGTGAGCAACATTGAAGGTAGATTTGAGAAAGTATTTTGAGAAGGCTTGAAGGCATATTTGAGCAAGTATTTTGAGAAGGCTTGAGGGTAGATTTGAGCAAGTTCTTGAGAAGGCTTGGAGGTATATTTGAGCAAGTCTTTGTGAGAAGGCTTGAAGGTATATTTGAGCAAGTCTTTTGAGAAGGCTTGAAGGTATATTTGAGAAAGATTTGAGAAGTTTGGATTGAGATTTGATTGGTTGAGAATTTTGAGAAGACTTGGAGTAGATTTGAGGTAGATTTGAGCAAGTCTTGTGAAGACTTGAGACAACATTGAAATAGATTTGTGAGTAGAGTTAGAGCAGATTTGTGCTAGACTTGTGATAAGGTTTGGTGTAGATTTGAGATAGAGTTGAGAGCAAACTTTGGAGGTGATAAGAGTAGAGAGGATAGAGGTCTCTAGTGGATAGAGGTCCATAAACCAATGTAGTGGGGATAAAGGTCTCTTATGGATAGAGATCCACAAGCTAGAGTAGTGGGGATATAAGTCTTCTAGAAGTTCACTAGCTAGAGTAGAGGGGATAGAGTTCTCCTATGGAGAGAGATCCATGAACCAGAGTAAAGGGAAAGAGTTATCCTATGGAGAGAGATCCATAAACTAGAGTAAAGGGGATAGAGTTCTCCTATGGAGAGAGATCCATAAACCAGAGTAAAGGGATAGAGTTCTCCTATGGAGAGATCCATAAACAGGGATAGAGTTCTCCTATGGAGAGAGATCCATAAACTAGAGCAAGGGGATAGAGTTCTCTTATGGAGAGAGATCCACAAATTAGAGTATAGGGGATTGGTGTCTCCTTTGGATAGAGGTCCATAAATATTGTAATAGGGAATTGATTCCCAAGAGATTTGTTGAGAAAATTTAGAAGAAATATTTTCTTCATGGATGTAACCCACATTGGGTGAACCACGTTAAATTTGTGTCTCTCATGTGTGTGATGATTTATGCATTGCTTTGATTACTACTATTGATATTGCAATTGATAATATTAGATAATATTGTTTGGGAAATAAAAGTAAAATTTGATCTTATATTGTTCACCCCCCTCTTAGTATAAGCTTGTGTTCTTCAATTGGTATCAGAGTAGGTTCCTTCGAAAAATTCTAATAGCTTGAAGGAAGATATTATAGGAACATATATGGCATCTTAGAATGGATCCTCATCAAATAAGGCACCATTGTTTTATGGGAACAATTATGCATTCTAGAGTATAAGAATGAAGACTTACTTGATGGCACAAGGATATGAGACATGGCAATCGGTTGAGGATGGATTCACACCTACAACTACTCCTCCCATAGATAAATATGGTAAGTTGTTACATGTGAATAATGCCAAGGCTATGAATGGAATCTTAAGTGGATTATATGAAGCAAAATTTGTGAAAGTTATGCACTGCAAATCAGCAAAAGAGATATGGGACAAATTGAAGCAAACATATGAAGGAGATAAAAATGTCAAGTTGGCAAAACTACAAAACCACAAGAAAAGGTTTGAAGATTTGAAGATGGAAGATGAGGAAGATATTGCTACATACTTACTTCATGTGGATGAGGTTGTTAATACCATGCGTGGACTTGGATTCAAAATTGAAGACTCTAGTGTTGCTCAGAAAGTATTAAGATCACTCCCTATGAGGTATGATGGAAAGGTTTCAGCTATAGAAGAGATGAGAGATATTGATAAGTTGACTATGGATGAGTTACATGGAATTCTCATAGCTTATGAGATGAGAATAGTAAAGGATCCCAACTCCAAGAAAGAGGTAACTTTCAAAGCTTCAAAGAAGACAAAATATAAGAAACCAGAATCAAGTGGTGAGTCAAGTAGTGATGAAGAAGCTAACTATGTGAGAAGAAACAAGGACTCAAGAAAGCACAAAGGTATGAAGACTATGAAATGTTTTAATTATGGTAATTTTGGTCACTATGCATCTAATTGTCCACAAGTCGAAAGTAGTAGCAGTGAAGAGAAACAGGATCATAAGAAAAAGGAAGAAGGAAAATCCAGGCATGAAAAGAAAAATAGGTATGGTCAAGGCAAGCATGAAAAGAAGTTCTTTCAAAGGCACAAGAAGAGTTTCTATGTTAACAAGGCAAGCAAGGCTTCAAGTGACAGTGATGAAAGACTCTCAGATAGTGAAGAAGAAGAGATTCTATTTTTGGTAATAGAAGAGGAAGAAAATGCTCCTGTTGAAGATAAAGTCGAAAAGTATGAAGATGCTCTTGGAGACCAAGAAGTAGAGAAAGATTCAGAAAATGAAGAGGAAGGCACAATTGATCTAGAAGCAGAACTTATTGTTGCTCTCAGAGAATTGAAAAAGGTTAGAAAGCAGAATTCAAGACTAAAGGCTCAAGTTCAAGAACATGAGGAAGAAAATGAAAAGCTTCTACAAGACCTAACAAACTCAAAAGCTAAGGCAAGGAGATTTAAAGAGGTCATGGTTGAAAAGTTAGAGGTAAAAGAGTTAGAATGTGAAAGATTAGAACATGAGGTAGTTTCACTAAGGATGGAAGTGAAAGATTCTAAGGACAAGCTACACAAGTTTGGGAAAAGTTTCAAAGACTTTGGATAAAATTATCAATGCACAAAGATCTTCATCTATCAAAATAGGACTTGGTTTTGAAGAAGGACAAGGGAAACAAGAAGAAGGGTCAAGCTCAAGCTCAAAAGAAGAGGAAGTTTCAGAGGAAGAGAGTGAAGAAGAAATTAAGACTTATGAGGATAAGTTGAAGAATAGAAGCTTCACTAAGAAAGGAAACAATGCACAAACAAGAAACATGGATCATCACAGAGAAGGCAAAGAAAGGACTAAGAGACCAGAGGTTTCAAGACAAGATTTCTTCAAAGGACATTGTTTTTCATGTAATCGGTTTGGTCACAAGGCTATGCATTGTAGGGTTCATGGAAAGAAAGAGTATGGCCTCACTAAAAGGAATTTCAACTCTTTCAAATATGGACATTTCTTTCAAGGGTATTGCTACTCTTGTAATCACTTTGGTCATAAAGCAATCCACTACAGGGTTCATGATAGAAATGATTATGGCTTCACCAAGAGGAACTTCAAGATATTTACACCTTCCAAGAACTACAACATTAAGTGTTACAAGTGCAATAATCTTGGGCATAAGGCCAAGTGGTGTAGAACAGAGTTTCCAGAACTTCCAAAGACAAGCAAGAATAGGGACACTCAAAAGGATCAAAAGGGTATGGCTACAAAATTGTTGAAAAGGAAGGTTGACAAAGAAAAAGAGCATTGTATGTTGGGAGTAGAGATACTCCCACCCCAAAATTAATCACCTCAAGGAGAGGAGGTGGGGAGGGGGCTGAGCTAAGAGTCTTATATTTAGCCCCAAAGGAGTCCCTTTGCCATTGATGTCAAAGGGGGAGAGATTTGAGTAAGGGGGAGAGCATTCAGTCAGGGGGAGAAGTTTCTCAGGGGAGAAGATTTGGAATCCAGTGGTTGGAAAAGGAATTTTTAGAAAGGGTTGCCATCAATGACAAAGGGGGAGATTGTTGGAAATTTTGAGTATTTTGGTTGTCATTGATGTCAAAGGTAAAATGATTGAAAATCATCTTCTAGGTTGAAATATTAAAATTGCAAGGCAAATACCTCCATTGAAAAAGGAAGACAAGGTAGACAAAGCTCCTTTGAAAAAGGTTCAATTAATTGCAAAGTTGAGGAAGTTTCCAAGGCAAAAGACAAAGGATTAATTATAATATTTAAATTAAAATTTTAAATATTATAATAATATTATTTGAATTTCCTATGGCGCCAAAATTTAAAAATCATTTTTAAATTGAAAAGCGTCGATGTCGTTTTTCCTAAGTCGAAGTGCATATATAAGGAGGAATAAAAATTATTTGGCAAGGTGTGTGGAAATGATTTAATTGGCATTCAAATTATTGACTGCATCCTATTCGCAAAGAAAAAGTGCATGGTGTTCGAACGAAGGCAAGAGGAGAAAGAGGCACACATGTTTTTACTCAAGTGGACAATGCACGAGGTTTAAATAAAAGTAGTTGCATGGTTGTTTCCAACCGAGCGGGTAGCTCAGTTGGTAGGTGGACCCCATGTAAGGCGTGGCACGGAGGAGGTTCCAAGATCGAGTCTCGATGGTGATAGGGTGTTCATTTTGTTTTGTTGATCGAAGGTCCATGATAGGTTTAAAGGAAAGATTGTGCATTGTGATTGTTGTGTGGGCAGTTAGCCCATGCGGTGCTCTAGCATGCGCTAGAGCGTGGGCTCCATGAGGTCATGCATTCGAATCCCCGTGATAGCAAGTTGGTAAGGGAAATTTTTTTTATAAAACCTTTGTTTTTATTTTAGGGAGTCATAAGGGTTAGGTGTTGATTAAGAGTGCCATAAGGGTTGAAATTAATGATGCATGATTTTTTCTATTAGGGAGTCATAAGGGTTAAGTTTAATAAAGTTTGAATTTGCACTTAGGGAGTTATAAGGGTGTAATTTAATAAAATATTAAGAGTGCTTTATATAGTTTTATTTTTGCAAAGTGCATAAATGAAAAATATGTTTTGCATGCAAGAATAGGAGTAATAAGGTGTAATAGTGACTTGACATTTTGTTGTAATTCTTGTATGGTGAAAAGTGATTTTGAAGGTTTTTGATAAGTATTAATGCTTCTATTTTGAGAACAAGAGAAGAGTTATTGAACATCATTTTCAGATTTCATTGAGCATATATTTTTGAGAAGGAAGTTCATGTGGATGGTTTGAGAAAGTATTTTGCTATCTAACCCTTGAAGTGGCACTAGAAAGATCAGTTGTTTGTGAGACAGGTTTTTGAGGACATATCTTCATAAGAGCAAATTAAGAGGTATGGGCACATCATTCCTTATTTAAGGTGTTTTTTTGAGTAAATATTTCTAGAACATAAGGTGGAGATAAAAGGGTTGTTTGGTATGCATTGTTGAAAATATTTGAGTTAGGGTTTGAGACCTACATGTGCATCAATTGTTGAGAGAAAGTTGAAACAATTGCATTAGAGTTTGAGATCTTCTTGTACTTCATTGTTGAATGGTTTTGGAAATATTTGGGATAGAGTTTGAGAACAAGATTGTGCTTCCATTGTTGAAAGAGATTGAGACATTTGTGCTAGAGATTGTGAACTACTTGTGCTAGGTTTGAAGACAAGTTTGTGCATCATTGTGAAACCTTTTGAGCATTGGTTTGAGAGATATTGAAAGCAATTGTGAAAGTGTTTGAGATCAATTTTGTGAGGGAAAATTGTGCATTAGTGTGATTGATCTTTGAGAGAAAATTTGCAAGAAAGATAGACCAGTTTTGTGAAACAAGTTATACACTATTTTGATTTGATTTGAAAGGGATTTTGCAAGAGATAGAGATTGGATTAGTTGAATGCAATATTTGTGAATGTGAAGAACATATTGGGTTTTTGATAGAGCATATCATTCTCTATATGTTCCAGAGGTTAAATGAATTCTAAGTAGAATTTTTCTATTTGAAGAAAGATTTTTTGAAAGAGATTTAAGTTTTGTTTGTATGCAAGATTTGGAAATATTTGAGCAGGTTTTATGAGCAGCATTGAAGGTAGATTTGAGCAAGTCTTTTGAGAAGGCTTGAAGGCATATTTGAGCAAGTCTTTTGAGAAGGCTTGAAGGTATATTTGAGCAAGTCTTTTGAGAAGGCTTGAAGGCAGATTTGAGCAAGTCTTTTGAGAAGGCTTAGGGAGAGGAAGGAGATTTGAGAAGTTTTGAGAAGGTTGAGGTGGATTTGAGCAAGTCTTGTGAGAAGACTTGGAGTATCTTTGAGGTAGATTTGAGCAAGTCTTGTGAATACTTGAGACAATATTGAAATAGATTTGTGAGTAGAGTTAGAGCAGATTTGTGCTAGACTTGTGATAAGGTTTGGTGCATATTTGAGATAGATTTGAGAGCAAACTTTGGAGGTGATAAGAGAAGAGAGGATAGAGGTCTCCAGTGGATAGAGGTCCATCAGCTAGTGTAGTGGGGATAGAGGTCTCCTATGGAGAGAGATCCATAAGCCAAAGCAGTGGGGATAGAGGTCTTCTAGAAGTTCACCACCTAGAGCAGAGGGGATAGAGTTCTCCTATGGAGAGAGATCCACAAACTAGAGCAAAGGGGATAGAGTTCTCCTATGGAGAGAGATCCACAAACCAGAGTAGAGGGGATAGAGTTCTCCTATGGAGAGAGATCCATAAACCAAAGCAAAGGGGAAAGAGTTCTCCTATGGAGAGAGATCCACAAACCAGAGAAAGGGGATAGAGTTCTCCTGTGGAGAGAGATCCACAAACCAGAGCAAGGGGATAGAGTTCTCCTATGGAGAGAGATCCACAAATCAGAGTATAGGGGATTGGTGTCTCCTTTGGATAGAGGTCCATAAACATTGTAATAGGGAATTGATTCCCAAGAGATTTGTTGAGAAAATTTAGAAGAAATATTTTCTCCATGGATGTAACCCACATTGGGTGAACCACGTTAAATTTGTGTCTCTCATGTGTGTGATGATTTGTGCATTGCTTTGATTACTGCTATTGATATTGCCATTGATAATATTGGATAATATTGTTTGGGAAAGAAAAGTAAAAGTTGATCTTATATTGTTCACCCCCTCAGTATAAGCATGTGTTCTTCAGATAGTAGTGCAATAAAACACTTCAGAGCCAACCTTTTGAAATGAGGTCATTACCTTTATTTATAGATTTACAATAATTTTCATTCCAATAATTATAGGGAAGTTTTGATGTTCTTGATTTCTTGGCAACTTGCCATCAATGGTGCTAGCCAGCTACATCTTCTTGATCAATTATAATAGAATTTTAGACCCAAGTCATCTTCACCTTTGATGGTTCTTGCTACCTTCTTTCATCCACTTATCTACACCTGAATCTGGTTGAACAAAATATTTTGGAAGCTTTTGGACTATAAGTAGTGATTCATATTCCATGGTGCTTGGTTCAACTTTCCTCCATCTCTATAACATGTAGTCACACGAGAATGCATTAATTTTTTATAGAAATATTAACCATCATCATTGATCTAATTATGAATGACTATGCTTGATTATCATGTAGTCGCACGTTGCTATGTTCTCCTTGAATCTGCATGAAATTTGAACTTTATCAGCCTTAACAATAAATATAGAGAGGTGCACAAAATCAAGATTTTTCTCATATTCCTTTTAGCTTGCTAAGCTCATCATATTTCTAGTTTGCACACCAATCAATGGATACAAGAAATCATGTACTTTCCCAAATTAGACCTCCTAGTAAAAATTTTCCATGAAATGGCCCTTTTCAATAAATTTATCTTTGCAATATTTTCCTAGAGCTTTTAATTTACACATGAATAACAAAGATCTCAAGAAATCTTGACACATTTTTCTATCTTATTTACCCCCTTTTCCATGAATTCATGTTTTCCAACACTTTTTTGAATTGCACGTGGTTAACAAAGTTGGGAAGTTGTGCTAGGAAGTCCTCTTCTTATTTCAACCTCTTCTTGTGGAATTACCTTTTTGAGCACTTTTCTATTTGTGCACAGTGACCAAAGAGAAAAAGAAATCATGGCACCTTACTTGCAATGGGCACTTAGCACCTTTTACCATGGAATCACACTTTTTAGTGGATTCATGTTTTCTAGCACTTTTCTATTTGTGCACAATGACCAAAGGGAACAAGAAATCATGGTGCCATACTTGCAATGGGTACTTAGCACCTTTTACCATGAAATCACACTTTTTAGTAGATTCAAATTTTCTAGAAATTTTCTGTTTATGCATGGCTAGCAAATAGGTTGGGAAATCACGTGCACCGCTTTCATCTGATTTAGCCCATTTTTCTACAAATTTGCATTTTCCAGTGCTTTTCCAAATTGTGCATGAATAAAAAAGAAGATGGAAAATCACGCTTGGTAGTCTTTCCTCAATTTTAGCCTTTTCTTGTGGATTTGCATTTTCAGTGAAAATGGGAAAATTAGCAAATTTTTGCTTGCTTTCTCCATACTTAGCCAAATTTTGCAAAATTTGAGTTAAGTTGAGATGTAGCCAATTTTTTCCTACATTATTGGTGCCTCCTAGGGAATATTGCTCATAAGATTTTGAGAACTTAGAGCCTTATCCATTGGGTTTATGGAGTCAAAAAATATATGATGGATGATCAAGGAATGAAGTAAAATGGATAGAAAGAATGAGATGGAAAAATAATTTGGAAGAGAGTATGATGAACTAGATATGGATAAAGTGATGGGCTGAATGGGAAGTAACTAAGAATGAATATAAGAATATGGAAGGGTTAACAAGACTCCAGTTGGTTTCTTCAAAATAAGGTCTCAAAGCATTATTTCCTTGTGACCATCACCCTCTTGACCATTTGAAGATAATCAAAGGATAATTGTTCACATGGAAACAAGACAAGAGGTAAAAATTCATGGTGCATCCAAAATGGCTTTCTCTTCAAGGCTTGGCTACATGACTACCAATTGTTCATGGCATTATGGCTCAAAAATTGCTTCTTCATGACTGTCAACCTTTTGCACCAAAGAGAACTTCCTTTATAGGCTCAATCTGATGTGGTTTTCACCTTTTTGTGGCCCCATATGCATGAGGTCATCTGTAGTTTCTTGATTTTTGGCTTTTCTAAAATTTTTTAGACTACAAACCTTTACAAAACTTGTGTATTTTTGAAGTCTTTATCATTCAACCTAATATTATTCCTGCTCTTCATCTTCAACATTATCTTCTTTGATATGGATCACTTCTATCTTAGCTTTTATTTGATAAATATCTTGAAGTTCATTCTCTAATTATTTTTCTTCTTTTATTTAATCCTCCTACATGAATTCATCTGCATCTATATCTCCTTCACTAATGTCTACTTCACTTATGTCCTCTTCATTGAGTATTTGGACAACATCACTCAATGCATTTGAAGATTCTTCCCAGAATTTTTGTGGAATTCCCAGTACTATCAAAATATTTTGATGAATCCATTTTAAAATTGATAGCCTCTCATAAGATGGTTTAGCCTTGCCATTACCAACTTTAGCTATGATATATCTAATATCTATTAGGTTTTTAATCAACTAGACTACCAAGTCATATTGAATTGGCTCAGACCATCCTTCTATTTTAAAATTATTTTCCATGATAAAGTCTAAGTAGGCTCCTAATGTTGCTTCTTCGATGTATTGGCAATCCTCTCCCAAGTAATCAAGAAAGCCAAGTTGTCTAACATGAGTAGCTTTTGCACTATTTTATTGGTCTTGTTATGTAGCCTGTCTAACAGCTGATGGTATTTTGTTAATAACCTATTATTTTATAGGATATCTTTGGCCATATTTTTAGTAGTACACAACTACCTATTGGAGATGAACTTGGTTGTAGATTTAAATCTTACTCTTACCAATTTACAAATATTTTTTGTTGGAGCAACTTTTTTATAGATTTCTCCTTACACATTCTTAAGAGTATCTCTAGCACTCACCTCTTCACTAATAGCTTCATTTAAGAAAATGAAGACCAACTTGGCTTCCAGACCTCTTAGATTAATATCAGACCAGATTTCCTTCCTGATCTGCTTCACTTTATCTTTTGAGAATCCTATAGATTTGGCCTTTTCAATCAACAACTACTACTGCAATTTACTATTATGATAAATTAGAGTCTTCACTTGAGCTTGAGCATCTCAACTTACTCTTTATAGTTGGAAAATTTTTGAAATTTGTCTTAGCACTTATTCACTTCATCCTTGAGCATTTTTACAATATTCTCTTGGTCTCTAAGTGAAGTTTCCAGCTATTCTACCTTCTTTTTTAGCTCTTCATTTTCCTCCCTATGGATATCACCTTGCATTAAAATTGTATCCATATGAGGTTTGACCAATACAATCTCATCAACTACATGCAATTGCATGATGTCCACCATATTCTCTATCACCTGAAAATCATGAATGGTCATATCTTTCCCTGGATTGCTCATTTTTGGAGTAATGGTAAGCTTTGTACTTTTTTGGGAGACTAGATAAAAAATGGTAGTATTCCTTTTACAATCTTTCTCCTCTGACGGATTTGCAAGTTGCTCATTCCACCAAGTGGCTACATTGAATAAGATATCATCGACCTTTTGGTGTGGAGCCATGGTGGAATTAGTGGATTGAGTAGATATGTCTACTAGATATGATACTAATGGAAGGGGAGTATGAGGAGAAGCTAAAACAATGGAATCCTAATTAAAATGTGTGGACACTATAGCTTCAATTAATGAGAATGATATCAGAGACATAGATAATTGTGGTTTTGCTAACACTGTAGAATATTTTGTTATCAAATAAGGGTTTAATGGTTGAGAAGATGGAGGTTGGAATTCGATTGATACTTATGAAAGGGATGGAATTTTAGATGAAGGTGGAGTGGATGACGATGGTAGTGATGTGGTGATTTGTAATGAAATGGATGAGGGGACCTCTATTATTTCAACTTATTTCTAAGAAAGGGAAGGGAAAGTCTTTGGGAAACTTGGAGGAGCCTGAGTAGAGAAGAAGGGATATAAATCATACCTGAGTCTCTCTATGGAAACTGTTGCTCTATTTACATTGGACTAGGTTTCTCCTTTTGTAGAGCTTGTGATTGCTCTAATGCTTGAGAGGCTTGTTCTATTTATTTTTCCTCTTTTTCTTCCTCCTCTATTTCTTTCATAGCCACCATGGTTGTTGCCAATGGGTATGATTGGAAAGAGTCTATTACTACTTTTTCTCCTTGATATTGTTGTTGAGGTTCTCCCTTTGATTTTTCTAATTGTGTTTGTTGTTGAATAGGAGTGGGACATGCAAATATAACTGCATAGGTACCGAACATAACCTCTTTGGGTCTAAACCTAGGTTTGATATAGCCCTCTAAGGATGCCCTAAGGTTTATCCACTCCAACCTTCATTCGACCTAAATTAACTATGTTTAACTTGTCTCATTTGGACCTAGAATTCCTCCTTCATAGTCATATCTTTGCATTAGTTGAGCACCTGGCCCATATATCGCCAACTGCTTTGTTTGTTGCTAAAATATAGGTTTTTTACCTTTTCTATTAGGGACAACTTCTGAGGTGACCTTTATATGAGGAGGAAATGATCAAGAACTTCCAATGCTTACTCCTTTCAGTTTATCTCCTCTAGTTTTTTTGGCATTCATTGCTCCATCTTAGCCTATGGGTTTTTTGAAACTCAATGCCAAAAACTTCCCATTGTCTTGCCAAGATCATGAAAACTCATCATAATTTTTGTCAAATTGTTTATCATTCTTAGTGGGATATTTTGATTTTACTGTATCTATTTCTATTCACATTCTCCAAAATTCAAATATTTTGGAGGGGTTCCATTTTTATTTTTATACCATATCTTTGACTTTATATTCCACATAAATATGTGCTTGTTTTTTTATGGTAATAATCAATGAAATGATCATAGAAGTCTCTACAAGGAGGTAATGCCTCCATATGTTGAACGTCCCATTCCAATTCAAACTTTTCATCATTATTTTTGAAATTTCATAGTGAGGTTTAAGAGTTCTCTTGAAATTTGGGGATTTTATTTGGTAATATCATTTAGTATCTTTGTAAATTTATTTTTTGGGTTGTACCTCCATATGTGAGGGAGTTCCACTAAACCCATTCCCTGCATATATTTGGTGATGTACTTTAATTGATCTTTTTTATTTATGGTGATATCTTTCTATGTAATGGGGTAGATGCAGGTGCCTTTCCTAACTTTTATTATTCCAAAGATGATATTGATGTAATATTTATAGTGATAGTATTACAAGGAAAATATCCTCTCTATGACATAATATGGTAGCACAAAATATTTTTTAGTAAAACCATACAGACGAATCACTGTCCCTTTCATCAGCATGTACCAGTCACCTTCCTCTTCCCCTTATTTCCTCAATGTATCTACTACCAATTTTTGTAATATGGGCATTCTTCCATTAATTAGATTTAGAGAAGGCCCTAATAACTCTATGTTAAAATTGTAATAGCATTCTATTTTGCTAAGCGTGCTCATACAAGACTAAACAGTGAGAGAAGTTCCATTATGATTCATGGTTTTAACTAGAATAAACGAGAGTTCTAATTTATTGAAGTAAAGGAAAATCCATGCCACATGAGAACAATATCTAAAAGTCACCCCCTTTGGTTGGTTTTCAATATTACTAGGAGATCATGAATCATGCTACCTAGATATCAGGGCCAATATAAGAATATCAAAAAGTTACTCATCTGGGGAGGGTCATAATTTTTGGGATTAGAGATGCAATGGGTAGTATCTATCTTCTAGTGAGAAAAATTCTTGTTTGAGGTTAAACTTCCTATTATGACCAACATCAAGTAAATATCTAGGTCCTTGAACTCATTGAGCTTATTGGGGTTGATGGAAAGGAACTGCCCTTCAATTTCCTCTTTAATTGTCCTACTACCCAACTCAAGAAATTTCTTCCCCCGTCAGCATGCTTATTTAGGGCATAATATTTTGCTTGATCTCTCTAAGAAAATATTTTTGATTTCCTACCTAGATTCACTCCTGGGATGAAAGTGTTGTTGAAATTTTTAGTTTTTATATGCATTAAGGTTTTTCCATCAACACTTCGCAACTCTTTATGTTTTGAATCATAATTTTCTATAATTTCCTTTATAAACTCGGGGTAAGGATGGACATAATCACACATGTAAAAAGATAGCATAGAACTTACCACAATGGTGTTTGGGCTTGCTACAAATATGTCAGTGGATATTATTTTCTCTACTTCTAACCTCATTTGCAACTTATCCTTATAGGTAATTGTGATGTCTACAATTCTGCCTGAGGCATCTTGGAAGTAGTTTTCCTCTTAGCAAAAAATGATGTAGCCATTATTAATTACTAGTAGGTTGCTCTTCTTTGCAATGAAAACTATGTTCCCTGTCAATCCTCAAAAAATTGTTCTCTTATTTACACTATACTACCCTATTAGCTCTGATTATATGATAAGAATGAATTATTTCCTAAGGAGCTGAACATATAGTCTTATTGAAACATGCATATTTAATGCCGTGGGTGTAATGTTCACTTTGCATGCAGGAACTATGTGGCATTGTGCCGATGATATTTCTTCTTCACAATTGGCCTAACCTTGTGGTTGGCAGTGTAGTTCTAACACGTGTGTCACCCTTAAGTTTGAATTTGAAATTATGTGGTAGTCATTGTTGCTTTTAGGGAAAGCCCACATTTTTTAGATTTTAAAGTGATTTTTCTCTTGTCATGCGACCGTGCCCTTTTTTTATCTCAAGATTGAAATGATGCCTAAGTAAGACATATGGCATCGTGCTTTCTTGTAGATGGACTTTGAGTTATGGTTATGAGGAAACTCCCCATAATGGTGTATTTTTCATTTATTTTTGCTTTCTTAATATTAATACAAAGTGCAAAAGAAGGAAAAAATAAAAGTATTTATATAGGATGATACATATAATACAAAGTAATAAATTATTTACTTAAGGTATAATTTGAGATGATACCCATTTACTGGGATTGATAGCAAATATCTGCTTCGATCGTGGAGTTGAAAATCATTCTTTTGTTTGACTGTAGCTATTTCAAATGGACCTTCCTAAAATTTATCAAACTTTTCATGCTTGTTGGGTTTGGCCCACTCTGTATTCCACTTCAATACTAAGTCCCTGACTCTGAATTTCCTTAAGATGACCTTGTTGAACCAACCCTTTTTCTGTGATAAATGCTTCTAGAATATTTTGTAGGCTTCCTCTCTATGTTCTTCTAAATGTAGCAACTAAACTAGCCTTCTATTCATCAGATCTTCCTTATCAGAATCATCATCATTGATGTACTTTAAGGTAGGTATCTCTAATTGTATAGGGAGTACAACTTCTTTTCCATATACCAAGGTATAAGGATATGTGCCTATAGAATTTTTCATAATAATTCTATCTGCCCATAGAACATGATTCATGAGAAAATGCCAAGATGTTTTGTTATCTTCAAGAGACATTTTAATCATTTTGAGGAGGTTTTTATTGCTTGATTCTATGAGGCCATTTCCTTGGGGGTAGTAATTAGAAGAATTCTTTAGATAAATCTCACATCTACTAGAAAATTTAATGTACTTGGCTCCTATAAAATTTGGATCATTATCACTCACTAAAGCTTCATGGATGCCACACCTTGTGATCAAAGTCTCAAGAATTTGATGACTACATCCTAATCACATATATTTTATGGTATTGCCTCAATCCATCTGGTAATTGGTGGTTGTCAAAATATATCTATGGCCTACTAAAGAATTGGGATTGATTTCTTCTACAAAGTCTAGCCCCCACTATTGAAATGGCTACTCTACTAGTATTGGCTAAAGAGGTATTGTAGTATTTCTATTTCTACCAGTATACCTTTGGTATTTGTTACATGCCCTAGAAATATTGAAAGCATTAGCAAAGATAGTGGGCCAATAATAACCTACCCTTATAATTTTTAATGTAGTAGACCTACCTGAGTAATGACCTCTAGATAATCCATCATGGAATTATCTTAATATTTTTTGCTTTTGATATTTCCTAACACATATTAGGAGAACACCATCCAGGTTTTTTTGTAAATCCCTTAAAGCAACAACATATAGTGTGAGGCTTGTAGCCTATACCTTATCATTTGTGAAGCATTAGTATTTGGAGGGTAAAACCCTATTTGGAAGTAGTTCATGAGATGATCTATCCAATATAATCTCTTTTGATGAGGTACTTCATGCTCCTAACGTTGGATCCAATATTTTATCTATTTATTGCATTACTAATATGAATAAGAAAGTAGAATTTTAGCCCAATAATTTGATAATTAAAAAGATAGACAATGGAATTAAAAATTTTCTTTTGGTTATTGTGATGAGTCAATCCAAATGTATAAGTTAAAAAAAATGTTGACACCCTCTAATTATTCTCCTAGAAATAAAGGTTGTGTATATGGTTGCAAATGTAGATGATGCAAGTTAGATATTTTAACATAGGATTGGGTATCTTATCTATGAATCCTTGAGATACATTAGTCATTGTTAGTGTAGTGACCATGGGAATGCACACACCTATCCCTTTTTAACCCTACTTGTAATGTTACTAAAATACCAAAGATGAAATAGAAATACAAGAGGAAAAAGCATATAACATGAAATAACAAAGACGGATCTCTTTATTGATATTGAATCTCGGTTACATGTTAGTCCCTCTTAGGGATACCCATTTTGATACTATAAATTACAAATAGACAAGGAGTGCCCATTTCGTGAAGAGGTGGTGCACTTATAAAAGCTTTTTGATTCCATACATGGAAATGTATGATGGCTTACATATGCCTCCTTCTCTAGGTCTATTTCCTAGAGGGATCCCCTTTTGCTCTCATATGTTGCAAACTTCGTCTGATGTACCTATGACCCTACAAGCAATGAAACAAAAACACACATTTAGGTATCCGAGATTGCCTCCTTGGATGAGGTTGTTAGTAATCAAAGAATGTAACGAAAATATGGTAAAACTATGCCATGAAATCATGTAAATCTATGCTAATGATATGAAAACATAAAGAAATAGAATAAAAGAAGCTATGTATAAAACCTAAGCTAAGCTTGTGGGCCACTATCCAAGACAACGGTTGCTAAAGTAAACCTTGCTCTCTTTTCCCCAAAGCTATGGGTCAAAGCCTGTATCTGATATTGAAATAATAGGTGTTATGCTTTTCAATCCATTAGTGCTTTGCCATACACATGATCTCAAAGAGAACTCTCCAAGTCTTGAAATCTCTCCTCAAAAAGATATCTCTCTCTTTGATTCTCTCTCATATGATAAAATATGGATCTCCTTTGGTGCTCTTAGGCTTGCACCTTTTATAGTGTGAAACCCTATGTCTATGTCCAAGCCCTAGAAATGAATTTTTCATGTGTAGTGCAAGTTAGCATGAGAAGCTTTTGTCCATTGTCTATGTTTGAAGGCCAGTTAACTAAAATCTAACTGCCCACTTGAGTCTTCTATGTGAACTGGTTGTTAGAATGAGAATATTTTTTCCATTTGTTTATGCTTTGGGGTCAATTAACTTAAGTTTGAATGTAAACTCAAGTGTTCTATGTGAACTAGTCATGAAAAGGAATGCAAAGTTACTCCCACTCACCTTTATTGCATGCAGACTACCACTTTTGCCTATGATTAGGCCTACTTGTCGGTAAACTACTTCTTATGGCTTAGTCCCTATCATATGTGGTGGCTAAGATCTGGTCACTGTCATCTGTAGTTGCTAAGGTTTGGTTGCTCTAGACTTGATTAGCTAGGATCTGGCCACTCTTGGTTTGAACGACCAAGCTTGAATGGCTTGAAAAGGCCCCAAATGAGTGGTGAAAACCACTGTTGATGCTTGGAAAATTTAATATTATATCTTATGATCTTATGAGTGTGTCTATGTGAGCAGCTCCCCTAAGCATGACACAATTTAGGTGTCTATAGATACCCCTTTTTGCGATGCGTTGTGTGGAAAACATAATACCGAGAAAAAATGTAGACTAATTTTCTTATAGGGTGTATGATGATCAATGGTCTAATCAATGTTGGATGGTCCAATCATGCAAGATAGTACGCATCCCTTGAATCATTGCCTCAATGTTCGAAGTACTTAATTTAGTGGCTTTTGCATGTTAAATTGCACTCATTCCTCAAACTCAATCAAGTAGCTTCAACTACTATAGCAATTCTGACCGATAGGAGAGCTATAATTGAATATGTCATGTCTACTTACATTCCTAGAAAACAAGAGTTTTTTGTGATTGTTGTATGCAATGATTTGTAGGATGAACATGATTTTGTTATGATCAAGTGATATTTTGCTGATTTTGATTATGATTATGTTGAAGTTTTGAACTACTTCCTCACACAATGAATTGGTGAAGAAATAAAAATGAATGAAGCGACAAGTCGCTTGACCAATATGACTAATATGGTTCCTTTCTAGAATTTGTTGCTTTTAATGGGAAATCCCACATCTAAGTGTGATTCCAATTGTTTATGATAATCATCCATCCTTATCCTGAGGAGAATTTCGACTATGAATAGCCTTCTTAGGGAGTTAATATGAGTGATTCTATTTATGCCTAGATTGTATCACTTTGACTTAATATTTTTGCTGTCATTGTAACCGCTAGAAGCATGACCATACAACATCAATTGGATGTCCATAGGGGAAGAAGATAGGAAGGAAAGAAGGAAAAGAGGAAAGATATAGAAACAATGCTAGTAAGGGAAAAGGGTCGTGTCATTAGAATCTGATAATTGACTTTTAATTGATTTTTCCAATTAATACCCCATGGGGGTGTCAATTGAGTGTAAATGGGCTATGCATTACCTCGGGTTGCTGTATGAAGGTATATCGATGCATAAGATGTAATTTTGAGGGCTTATTAGATTTTTGGACCTAAAAGTCATTTGTGGAAGTCTACACATTACTATGGTGAACTTATGGAAGTCTATGCATGTCTACGCATGTCTATGCATGTCTACACATATCTACGCATGACTACAATAGTCTAAAATAGTCTACAATATCCTAGGGATATCTGGAATCACCTAGAGATATGCAAAAATAGGAATGTGTGACTTTTGGGTGTCTACATTTTGCCCCTTTTTGTATTATACTATGTAGAACACAGTTTAATACAAAAATATGAAGGGTTTGTGTAGAAAAACGGGATATAATGGGAATGCAATTCAATCAAAGGGTATATAGCCACTCAAAGCGTGACCATACAAATAAATTGGGTATCCATGGAAAAGAAGAGAAAGAATGGAATCTAATCGAAGGTATGTAGCCGCTCGAAGTGTGACCATACAACATCAACTGGATATCCACGGGGGAAGAAGAGAGGAAGGAAAGAAGGAAAAGAGGAAAGAGATAAAAATAATGCTAGTAATGGAAAATGAATGATTATGAATGCAATGACGTGATTTTTCTGAGTTTGTATGATATTTATGATGCCATACTAGTTCCTTGAGAATGAAAACTTTTGACTACTTTGCTTTTGTGACCAGATCAGCGTGGTCCAAAAGTATGATTAGGAAAAAAGCCTAACTAAATATTTGTTGTTGATTTATTGATGAGAACATGGCAAAAAGTGTCAAACCATTTAAGTTAGTTAACATTTGAATTATTCAAACATGTCATTCATTGTGCTCCATGAATGCCAGAGTGAATTTTTCCAAATGTTGCACTGAATTAGTCACTCACGCCATTCATTGTGCTCCATGAATGCCAAGATGACATTTTATTTGTCATGCATAACTCTCTTGATGTAACCCATGTTTGTTGTGATTGAGATTTTTTTCGTATGATAATCTTTAGCAAACATTTTTGTAGATAAATGCACTAAATGCACTTTTGGATTTTCGATGTTATGATTGCATACAAAGCTAACTTTGGATATGAATACCCCATCAAATGAGGAATCAACAATAGGAATGAAATAAGCACACACTATGCACATAAAATGCCTCCACATCATAGGCAATTCACTTTTTATTTTCAATCAAGTGCAAGAACTTTGGCTATGCAATTTCCCATTCCTGCAGCAAAACAAGAAGATCACCCAACAAATCCTATCCCAATTCGAATGGTATTACCTCGAAGTTGTGTTACACTTATCAAACCATTTTGCAGATACCATGGCCTCCTTAGGGTCCCTTATCCCACAAAATCCAACATCCAACACAACATCTGTATCTATTCATACACTTACACAATTTGCTATATCACCCACACCTCCAATAGATGATGGTGGTGTATATATGGTAAACATCGAACCTCATGACCCATGGTTATTGCAGATCAAGGAATACATCAAACTAGGTTTCCCACCATGTGATTTACCCCACACACAATGCCAAACCTTTAAACAAAGGTTGATCCACTATACATTTTTGGGGGACATCCTTTACCATTGTAGCTATGACGACATACTCCTGCATTGCCTAGAACCACAAGAATCACAACGAGTTGTACAAGAAACTCATGATGGTACTTGTGGTGGCCATTTTAGTGGCATGACGATTACCAAATGCATTCTCTGTATGGGCTACTATTGGCCTAAAATGGAGCAAGACTACTACGAGTATGTCAAAAATTGCATCAAATGCCAACAACATTCCAACTTAACACATTTACCATCCCAGGCACTTCAACCAATCCAATCCATGTGGCCCTTATCCCAATGGGGCCTAGATATAATTGGACAAATTACACCTACTTCCTCTAGCAATCACAAATTCATCATCACAGTGACAAAATATTTTACCAAGTGGGTCAAAGCCATCCCACTGGTCCAAACTATAGGGGCCAAAATCGCAACATTCATTATGGAGCATATCATATGCCACTTTGGAATTCCCTCCCAAATTATTTTAGATAATGGGAAATATTTCAAAAACAAGACTTTCCAAGCTCTGTGTAACAAATTTCACATACACCATAACTTTTCAACCCCATGTTACCCTCAAGGAAATGGCCAGGTAGAAGCCATGAATAAAACCATCTGTTCTATTCTCCATAAAACTATAGTAGAATCTCACCAGGACTGGCATAATAAAATTCTCCTAGCCTTGTGGGTATATCGTACAAGCATCCATACTCCTAAGGGGCAACACCTTTTTCACTTGTCTACGGAGTAGAAGCTATCATGCCCCTTGAGCTTGAGATACCTGCATTATGGATATCTATGAAGGATTTCATTGATGACGACATGGCTCACCAAGCTCATCTAGATTAACTAACACTCCTTGATGAGCATCACATCCATGCAATCAAGCACACATGAGTATATCAAAATTGCATTCATCGTGACTACAACAATAAGGTTCATTAGTGCAAATTTAAGATCGATGACTTTGTTATCAAAGAGAACTAGAAAATCATAAGTTAGCCTCGCTAGCAGCATGATAAATTCACTCCAAACTAGTTAGGCCCCTTCATGGTTATACACAAATATGGTTTTAGAAGAAATATGGAAATCATGGTCAACATTAAATTAGAATTTGATAATTGACTTTTAATTTATTTTGCCAATTAATACCCCGTGGGGGTCTCAATTGAGTGTAAATGGGCTATGCATCACCTCGGGTTTCTGTCTGAAGGTATCTCAACACATAAGATGTAATTTTGAGGACTTATTAGGGTTTTGGACCTGAAATCCATCTATGGAATTCTACACATTACTATGGTGAACTTATGGAAGTCTACGCATATCTACGCATATCTACGCATGTCTACGCATGACTACAATAGTCTAAAATAGTCTACAATGTCCTAGGGATGTTTGGAATCACCTAAAAATATGCAAAAATAGCAATGTGTGACTTTTGGGTGTCTACAGTCATAGGGGAATTAGGATGATCCTTTCACACCCGTGGAGCAATCCGACCATCTTGGTCTTCTTTGGGATTGAAGGGTGGCACATCGTAATTCCAAAATGAGTTGTTTTTGCCCCAAGTGGCCTTATGGTTATCTACTCATCTCACCAAAATACATGGAATACAAATCGTTGCAATCACCAAGTGGATAGAGTAGGTAATTGGATACAAGGCCTACCTAAGATTGTGCTTTTATGTGATTTTTTTTGTTATTTTGAACATTTTGATTATTTTAAACCACCAAAGTGTGTTTATTTGCTATTTTTATGGGATCCCTCAAGGAGAAAATACCTTATTATGCTCTATGGATCTAGCCGCTATCAGGTCCAATGACTTATGAGTTCTTTTCTATGGTCGCTATTGCCCTAAGCAACCAAGAAGTTCAGGCCATTGACGTCAGCATCGGCCAAGGCAATTTACATTTCTAGGGTTTGACCTATCACTTTCACTATTGAATATTTGTTTTGGGAGATTTGGTGCGGTGATGATGGTTGTGACTTTGAAACTTGCTGGTGCCGAGGACATGGCTTCGCGGGGTGAGACATCAACTGTTGGAGGAGCCAGAGCTTCTTGGGTATTTCTCTCTTCAAAACCCTAGCTCTCTTTTCTTATCTAAGTAAAACTAAACCTCACTAAACCTACTGGCAACAAAAAAAATTTGCAATTAGGCTTAGGTTCCCCTTTTCTATGGTGGGTTAGTCCCCAATTTTTGCTTTTTTCTAGTGGCTTTAGCCTAGGGTTTTTCAAAATTTCAGTTATTCACCTACTGCCACCATTTTGGGCATTCTGAACTTAGCCTAGTTTTGATGCTTGGGTGGAAAATTTTACTTTCCAATTTGTTTGTTTTCCCTCCCTATGTTTTATTGAAATTATTTTATTAATTTTGTAATTGTTTTAATTTTCTAGCCAAGGGTTCATGTGTTTTCCATGATGGCCCTTGGTCGTTGTTGCTTAAAGTGACCGGATCTAAGCCATTGTCACTCAGAGTGAACAAGCTTGAATCCCAACAGTAAAAAAATTGACTGTTAGGTCTTGGTCGTTGCTGCATGCAACGGCTAGGTTTCGACCACTATAGGCAACATCGGCTAAAGCTTGAATTCCAACGGTCAAAAATTTAACCATTGGGTCTTGGCCACTGCTACCTCCAGTGGCCAGGTTTCGACTGCTATAGGTGATAGCGGCTAAATATTTAACTTTGTTTTCTTGTATTTGTTGAATTTTTATGACATTTTTTTGGGATTTTTAAAATTTTCTTTGCTTGACTAGGTGCAATCTTATCCTTATTTTGCTTAGACTTAGAATAGTCCATTCTATTTTGCATTGTTTTCATGTTTTTTGTGAATTATACCTTAGATGCATTGTATTTATGTTTTGTCCTTTTTTTTTGCTTTTCCTAGATCCTTACTGCTCGAGCTCAGGACCCAAAGCTCCTGCTCGACTTACTTCCTAGATTTAATGATACATACTGGGCATGGTTCAAAGCCTGCGGGTTGCAGTATGTCATCAGACTACCTTATATCATGGTAGATAAGGCTTACCTTATGGATTTGGCCCATCACTAGGACCCACAAACTAATACCTTCCACCTCTCGATCGACGAGATGACCATTATGTCGGAGGACATATATAGGATATTTTGGATTCCATTCGATGGGGTGGCCATTGTCTCTTCAGCCACTAATTATTAGGTGGTTGTCTTCACTTTGGTGTTTAAAGAGCATTTTATGGATGCTCTCAAGAACACAAAGTCCGAAGGAGAGTCCATCAATTGTTGGCATGGGGAGGGTATATTTACAACGAGGCATGTAGTATTGCTAATGGTGATTAACAATGTTCTTATCCCAGATTGCTCAGACTTGAGGTTCCCATGGAACCCTTTAGCGATGGTGTAGGACATATTGGATAGTGAGGAGCCCATCATCTATGCATGGGGTAGATCACTATTGGATCAATGCTATGATGAGTTGTACCACGTCCATCGATGGGGACATGTGAGCATTACCTGTAGCTTGCTCCTACAGGTTTGGGGATGGGAGCACATTGTGGTAGATCACCCTAAGGGTCTCCCAACCGAGATTATAGCTATATATGCTTAAACATAGTGCTATGTCACTAGATGGGCTCAAGAGCATGAGGAGCGTAAGAGCCACACTTTCACAGGGGAGTTTTCCCACTATACTGATGCTTTTACTAGACTATTGGCCGAAGATGTTGTGTGGTGACCTTACTATGAGTGTCCTACTTGGGATGATCCAACTAGATTAATTGCCAGGATACAGTGCGAGCGATGGCTCGTTGGCCATAATATTTCCATCCAAGATTATTTCTTCTACTCTCGAGTTATTTGTCAGTACAAATTGCAGTAGGATGTGCCCTTGATACTATTCTTGTATAGGCACCTCATAGTAGAGAAGGAACTACCTCCATGATAGATTATCAAGATTTCATATGAGGAGGATGCCCTGGTTGTTGACACTACAGTGGCTGGGGGAGTTACATAGGACTACACTCAGTGGTGGGGTGATCAGATGTGGCATGGCATCAGTAGCCTAGGGCGCAAGGATGATGGTGGGGGTGATGGTGCAGATCTGACAAGACACAGAGTCCAAGATAGGACCAAGGTATGAGGCCAGCTAGCAAAGTAGGTGGTAGTAGAGGATCTTGATGTTACTAAGGATGAGGAGGAGTTAGAGCCTGAGGAGAGAGACTTTCCTTTGAGAGCACAGTTGCATGAGGTCGAGGCTGAGCTTCAGGTAGCTAAGATCTAGGTATAGCAAAAAGATGCTACCATTGAGTAGCTCTCAGTATAGATGTAGGATCTACAGGCTACTATTGGGAGTGGTGATGTCAGGATGTAGTTTGTTGTTCCTCCTTCTACACCACAAGAGGCTCCAATGGCAAGTTTAGGAGTAGATGTGGGACATCTCCAGTCTCTATTGGATTAGCATGAGGTATAGATCCGAGGAGTTGTGGATCATGTTACCATTATTCAAATGCAGCTAAGGAGGCACAAGATTACTCCTAATAATCCAACAGGTGTGGGTGGTTCATAGGTCAGTGGGTGCTCCACTTGAGGTAGTATTCTACCCGTATTAGCTAGAGGACACAAACTCAGACAGAGAGACCGACAGGCTCGTATCACTCAACTCGCGACACTGCCATAGGGGGAGGTGGCACTAGATGAGGTGATGTAGGGGGATCAGGCCCGATATTTGACTGATGCTCTACTTGGTTTTAGATCTATTTTTGAGGTCGACTGACCTATATGACTGTAGCCCATAGGAATTTTTGTATATCCATGGACTTGACACACATACTTGTATGATATCTTTGCATTATTTCTTATTACATGTATCATTTATTTCTCATGTTTTTGTTGTTTATTTTATTTTATGATATGATGCGATGATGGTATTATGATAATTTGATGTATATGTTAGATGATAGATGATATTTGAATATGCTTAGATGGATGTGTATATGCTTATATGATTTGATGATATGACTGGTGATGAATGATGAATTTATGATTGTATGCAAATGGATATTGCCTATATGTTTTATGATGTGGTTTATGGATTTAATTACTTGTTTTTGTGGATGTGATGTTATTGCTAAAATGCAAGTTTTAAATTTTCTTTAATTGTATGCATCTAACTTATGTGATGGAATGGTATAGATGAACCTGTATGCTCTAATCACTTAAAACATACGGAATGCATATGCATTAACAATCTTAATGGGTGATACCACAAAAAGTAAAAAAAAAATCATGAATTTAAATAATCACTCTTATCATAAGAATTGATTAAATATTCATATATGAGGTTTAATGGTGTGCAATGTATTTTATTAATAAGTTTTTGTAAATTAAAATATATAAAGTAGTCAATGGTCGTCGATATACTATTTCTAATATATATATGGTATCTATCCTACTATGTTGATACCCCCTAATTTATAGAATCTTATAAATAAAGTGATGGTGTGAATGATGTTATGATTTGTTGCCATGTAAGAATTTTTGGGGATTTTTGAAGATTCAAAAACTCTAGTTGCCCTATTAACAGCTATCTACTAACCACTTAGATTTTTGAAAAGTAAGGCTTTTACCATGGACCTGGTTTTTCATGATCTCTATGTGTACATGTGATTGTATATTTTGAGATAGAATTCAAGCATTTCCTCCGATGTCAGGTGGGATTATTTTAGCCCATTGCTAAGATCAGGGACCTCAAGTGTTCATCTCATCCTTATGTTGAACTTAGTTGGACTATACCACTAGGAAATATTGGGTTATCTAGGCTAGATCATCCACATTCAAACATTGGTCTACACAAATGCATGAAGCATTTGTAGTAGACATATCGTCATGCGTAAGGATTTCTTCTTCCAGTTTTGTATAATGCTGATAATCCTAGGGGTTCATGCTTTATTCCCCTCTTTTTGGCTTCTTTTTGGCTTTGGACATTTGCTCATATGTAGTGATGAAAATCACTTTTTATTTTGATTGATTTTTTCTTTGAGGTAGGATTTTTGTAGTGATGATAATCACTATTTATTTTTCTCATATGTAGTGATGAAAATCATTGTTTATTTTTGATTGATTTTTTTGAGCTTTAATTTTGTTTTTTTGAATTTATGATTTGTGTATCGGATTATTGCTTTGAATTCTTGACTATATGCTTAGCCTTTTGAATATGTACTTTGCTTTGGTATTTTGCTTATTTTGATTTAAGCAAGGGATTTGGATAGGGTAAAGCTTGTCCTTTTGCCAATTCTTAGAACCTTTAAACCAGTTGCACAGGGGGATAAGCAAGGAAGATCCTTTTATCTTAAGGTAACCTAGACATATTTTACTTCAAGATGTTGAATTAGGAGATGAATATCATGCTAGATGACTAAGCCAATTGGAATTACTAGAATAAAAGGACATAAAAACTTTAGAGCACCTTTGCTCCTATCAAGATAAACTCAAAATATCACACTCTATGAAATTTTATACCTGATCTTTTGAGGTTGGTGATTTAGTTCTTAAAGAAAAAAAAAAAAATCTCAAACCAATATTAAAGGAAAATTTCAACCAAATTTTCTAGGCCTCTTTATCATTACTACAAAATTTGGATCAAGTGAACATTGTTTGGCTACCTTATATGGAAAAGATATTAAGGAACCAATGAACATCATGCATCTTAAACGATACTATGCATGAAATAAAAATTCCTACCACTGTACATAGTTGTATATATCTTGTACATATATTTCTTGCATTCACAATCATTTCACATAAATCATATTTCATTTAGTTCCCATTTATATTCATCAAATAACATTTTTGTCCAATTGCATAGGCTATATGGTCACATCTAGTTATTACATATTAGACCAAAGCTATCAAAATTTATTAGCAATTTTGGTTTATTTTAGAAGAATTCAAAAATTATCTTGAACCACTTACCAAATATACACTTTAATAAAATATTAATTCTCAATATTGATTATAAATCTCTCTTGAACCAAAAGCACTACGGTTTCACTAAAAACATTTTGAAGTTTTGAAAGCTGATCTTACCACTTTTTGAACCAAATCACACTTACACATCCTAAAAATGATTTTGCACAAGGAAATATGATGCTACATAGTAGTCCTAGCTTCTTAAGCAAAAGGTTTTCCTTTCTATCCTATTATACGCATGGTTTAGAATGTTGAGAATTGGCAAAAATACAAGCTCCTCCCTACCCAAATAAAATCCCTTGATCTTTGTATAATATGAGCAAGTATCCCTTGAAAAAAAGCAAAAATGTATTTTACTACAAAGCAATAAAATTCGCTTGTTCAAAATAAAAATGAACAAGAATCCCTACTCAAAGAAATTAAAAGAAAAGAAGGGGGTAATGAGCTTAAATCCCTAGAATTTCTTAGTTATTTGAAAACCATGGGGTGATCCCTATTACAGTAATGGACTGAATGAATCCTACCTGGAAATAGGGTATGCTTACACGTGGTGACATGTATATCACATTAGCGACCTTATTTTGTACATCCCAAAGTCAGCTTGTGGATCAGCTAGCTTTTGGTAGCTTGAATTACATAGTAGTTAAGTCTAATTGAATGCATACAATCATCATAAAAGTTGGTTCTTAAAATGAACTCCTCATTTTGCACACACAATGGTTCTTAAAAGTTGGTTTGCATTATTACCCTACTCAAAATTGGAAAATGAATTACATAAGCACACACATTTGATTCTTGAGAGATTTTGTATCATCATTAAGATAAAGATAGACAATGAATACACAAATCACACACTGGTTCTTAATAAATTTGACTTCATCCTAGAAATTATCAAAATTCTCTTTGAATTTTTATTAATCAGACATCATTATTTCATCATGGATTTGTTTTACTGTTAGCACGCACAATTGGCCTTAAACACAATTAATATTTCATCTTATATCCATTAGTCATTATAAAATGTTCAAATAATTATATTGCATGATTACGTGTCTTATTCAAAAACTTGCGTTGATCATAAATTATCACTTTTCCATATCAACTTCGTGATTATGGCATGAGATAACCCTCATAAAATATTTCTATTTACTACACACTAGGAATCTTATGCCTAGCACAAGTCATCTATCCAAAATTTTCATGCTTAAATTGTTCTCTTAAATTTTAACCAAATTAAATTTAAGATCACACATTACTTATCAATTACATCACTTTCAACAAAATTTCAAGATACTTCTTTATCATAACCCTTTGATGTTAGCAATATAACAAAATATCACATAGGATCCACTTCATGACCAACGCGAGGGGCAACCTCCATAGATGGTCATATAGAAGCACACATCCTTGAGATCTATTTTTGATTGATCAAAATCATAAGGGTTTAGTTTCAAAACACTATTTCTTCTACAAAATTTTCAAACCACACTACATCACTAATTACATCATTCATACTTCACTTCACTATAATCATATATTGATTAAGCATAATGGCAGAAATACTAGAAAACAAACATGACCATAAGCAAGATTATGTTAGATCATCAAAAAAAAATCATATTTTACATTACACATAAAAATTAAAATATAAAAAAGAGAAAAACAATAGTCATATGTATATATATATCATCAAAAATACATAATATACAAAGTAGTTGATTTATATACCACAATAAAAAATTTCATACTCAATCACTAGGGGGTACACCATAAAACCAAGCCTTGGTATATCATCCCCTAGAACGCCTAGAAATCTAGGTATCATCATATAGAGGTGGTATGGGCACCCAAAATTGGGGATCCCTAGACATTGAAACTAATCTAGAGCAACTCAGAGCCACCAACTTTGGGGATAATGAAGCCCTATGATCCTCAAACACCACTTGAAAATACATCTGATAAAAATTCATCCATTGTGCTGCTAAAGTAGCCTCTACCTATGCTACCATAATGGCACCCTATAGTGCACTACTCCCTGAGGATTGATGTGAAACTCCACTTTGAAGTGATCAAGACTGAGTTTGGTGTGATCATCCATGTCCCTAAGCCTAGGCTAGCTGAGCCTGAGCCTAACCTAGTAGTGTCTATGACTATATGAGATGTGCCTCCAATGACTAGATCCTTCTCACCTGAGTGCTGATCTGACTCCTAAAACCAACATTATTTTACCTAAGAGCAGCCACCTCTCCTATGTTTCTTGACTCCCAAACCTCCATAGCAATTCCCTTCTTAGGTGATCTATGTCAAGAAACTATAGGTACCTCCTAATAAGGTGATACGATAGTCTACTCTAGTGGGGGTCTCTTCTGTTAGAAATATTCTACCTACTACCACTGCTCATTCCTACCCTTAATTCAAAGAACCCTCTCTCATTGAGAGGATATTTGTGGTTGTATCTCTCTTCTCATTAGGAGACCCTCTCTCATTGGTATCCTCTATATCTCTCCCTAAGTTTTTGTAGCTGAGCATCATCTATCTACCTCTTGATAAGCTAGGTGTATATGCTCAACTACACCTCTCTCCTATGTGATCCTCGTATGTAGGATGGTGGCGTACCACTCATGATACCCATCTATGACCCCAACATCATCTCCCTTGGTGATTATGACCACTGGGTCATCCTCATCTACCTCTAAAAACCTCTTAAGATCAAATGCCCACTAGTGATCATTAAATCTCGAACCACCAATTGTAACATAAATATTGAACCTCTGAGATCACTTGTACTAACTCAAACTATCATAGCATCTAGTATTATCGGTGCAACTTAATCTCTCCCCTCTCCATCCAAAGCCATCGCACTTATATCACATGAGATAGCTTCACTTTATCATCCTCCCAACCAAGGTGCCCTCGCCAATGTTACCAATAAATCCAAGTAGTGATCAAATCATCGACCTATCGCCTAACCTCCTTTAGGGCACTCATCCTTCTCCCTCGGCCTACTAAAATACCCCAATGAAAAATAGTTGGCCATCCATCCTCTATCTCCTGATGAGGAAGCCTCACTGGTCTCCTTATGGTAATGTTCTCCCAACACCTTACCTACAAAAATGTGGTAAGGACCAAGCCACGATCCTTCTTAAACATGGTCTTAAAAAAGGTCCTGTATAAGAAGCAAAGTATGTAGGGTCCCCACACAAACTTTTGGATGGTATCTCTCATGTATGCCACTACCTCTACCAACCCCCAAGGAAAATATCATCCACTCTGATGGTATGATAATAAACCTAAAATTGTTCCTACCAGCACCTCTGTCAGGTGAGGCACTCCCTCTACAGTAATCAGTCCCTCCATACTGACCCCACTCTACTCAATAAGAAATGATGGATCCCCCATCAATCATTACATCACCTAAGCCTAGGATAAGGACTGATAAATGAACTGGCCCTTAATCGGTACCTTGAGGATCCTCTAAATATCCTCTAATGTAGGGACCATCTCCCTTGTAGGTAGCTATAATATCAATGATCTCGGATACCATCGCTTCACCAAAGTTGTCAACAGACTATAGTCTGCCTCTATGCATGGCATCTCAGCCATGTGGTTTAGGCCCACCACTATCAGTATGTCTTTATCATCACCACTTAGGGTTATAACATGCTACTTGAACCCCTTGTATTGCCACTCATGATTCTTAAGGACCCCTTATTGCAAAACCAAAAACAATAAATAATTAGTTATATATCATAAATCAAAAAAGAAGAAAAAGCATCACTAAAACATAAAATGATGAAGCATAAAATATAAAATTATTTCCAATTGATCAAATCAAAACTAAAGTGCAAATTTAGACACGTACAAAAATAAATTCAGATGACCGAATTTTCCCTCTATACATATGACTTTGTAAATTCAAACTTTTCGCAATCAAATTTGGACATACAAATTAATTGAAAAGCATTTGAATTTGTGAATTCTAATGCCTTTCTACAAGAATTCAGATTTTTGAATTTGTTGAATTGGTCTGAATTTGTTGTTGCGATCATGTGATGGCAAGCCGCATCTAAATTCCTAAAAAACTAAAAATTCAACTAAAAAAATTAAAATTTGAAGTGATAAAATTACTTACCCACATCCTCACACTAGTTTTTTTGCCTCTAGCTCAAACTGTGTCATCTTGATGCTCAGAAATAACCATTTTACTCTAGATCTAAGTTTCCATGAATATTGAGAGTAAAAATGAATTAGATTTTTTACCCTAATTTCCCATTTTATACCCTTTTTTAACCCCTTTTCACTTCAAATTTCAAGTTTTGCAATAAATTTTAATTTTTTTTACAAAACTCGAAGGGGGTACCCTAGATAATAAAAATAAAAATAAAATTGAATAAATTTTGGGTTTCCTCATAGCGTAACTCCCCTTTATACTACATCTTTCTTTAAAGCATTTATTGTTCATAAATACGCCAAAGAGGGGGTAAAATGTAGCCAGGTAATTTTGACACACTTTAAAATTTCCCCTCATAGAAAACATGTTGTCATTCCCTAACAATGTGAAATTCACCCTCAAAACCCCTACCTTGATTTTGGCACTTAGTAAAATCAAAATTTATCCATCTTCCCACCTTTCTGGGAAACTCGGACAAATCTAACAAATTCAGATGTCCAAATTTGGTCAAATACTATGTGCACCTAATTTAGGTGCTCTGTTGAGATTTCAAAACTAATCTAGGCAAATCCAGATTTCTGACAAATTCATATAATCTGAATTTATCCAGAACAGGGAAAATCCTAATTCACCCTAACAGATTGGCCTATTTTTGCCTTCCTCCCTAGTTCCTTGACCTACCTTGGATTATAAATCCCCTAGAATCCCCTTAAACAAAACCTAATGGTGATTTTGCAAGAAAAATTAAGTGGAGAGAAATATTTCTTATGTTTGTTGTAGGTTTTATGTGGAGACTTTGACATCAGATCACCATTCCAGGAGTAGGCAAACATGGATATGACTACTATGAACTTAGATCTATTTTATCCTTAGTAGAAATTTGCTCTTTTGCATTATTTTTACAAATTTGAATCCATTCAAATTTATCATAAGTTCAAAATCATCCTAACCATTGTATTTTTTAGATCCAGCCATTGAACATTTTTGAACGTTTGAATTTGTAGCAGACATTTGAAAACATACAGATCTACTATAGGGGCAAGATTTTATTTACAAGGTTAATAGATCGGTTTGCATTTTGAATTTCATCACTCATTAGCTTCATTACTTTATTATAATGCATTGTTATTATTGTATTTCTTTCATTCATATTGCATACTTTTGAATTAGTTTCATAGGTCCATTATTTTTATATAGTTTGCTAAAGAAACTGATGGGATCTGACTATCATAATAAGATATAACTTAAGCAAATTCCTCACCCCTGATTATGAATTTTAGTGTTTGATGTAAAACTACAGGTTTCATACATATTCAAACATCCAAATTCATCTAATAGATTTGAACCGAACCAAAAATACATAGATAGAGCCAAAAATATATAGACCCATGATGGGGACAAGATTGATGTTACAGGATTATCATATCAGTTTTGAACATATTTGGATTTTTGAATTCATCTGATAGATTCAGATCGATCCAAAAATATATAGATAATCCAAAAACATACAAGATATCCAAAAAGCAATAGAAAGCAAACATCTAGATCAGGTAAGGATCTAAACTTATTTTTGTTGAAGTTTTCTATTCTATAAATCCATAAGATTATATTTAAGAAAACTCTACATAGAAAAAAAGAATAGGGAAGATCCAAAACATAAACTTAATTGTATTACTCATTCTAATCTGAAATAAAACATAAAATAAAAAAACAATATACAAAACTTATATTTATTACTCTTAGCATTAATTACATTTTTTAAAAAGAAAAATGTTAAAAAGAAAACAACAAAAGGGAACACAAACTTAGTTACATTATTTTACATCAAATTGTATTAGTTGAAAACTTAGAAGGAAAAAAATATTAAAGCACAAACTTAGTTGCATTGTTTCATACCAATTACAATAGTTGAAAAATCAAAACAAAAGGAACCAAAATTAGAATTAATTGCATTTTCTTTTGCATCAATCATACTAGCTAAAAAATATAAAAGACAAAAATATAGACTTAGATGTATCACTTTTACATTAAGTGCATTTGTTAAGAAAACTTCAAAGAATGAAAAAGACCAAAAACATAGATCTAGTTATATCAAACTGCATCTAGCATATTGTATTAATAAAACACAAAGAAAAATAAAATAAAAAAGAACTTAAGCTTAGTTATAATACACTTTGCATTTATCATACTAGTTGAAAATCTTAAAAGAAAAGATCAAAATACAAAACCTAGTTGCATTGTTTTTATATCAATTGCATTAGTTGAAAACCTTAAATAAAAAGATCAAAAACATAGATTTAGTTACATTTCTTGCATATTAATTGGAAAATCACAAAAGATTAAAAAAATATAAACTTAGTTACTCCATTTTACATCAATCAAAAGGTAAAACATAGATCTAGTTGCATCATTCTCTACATCAAGCTGAAAATATAAAACACAAAACACTATAAGGGTAAACTACATGCTAGCATAAATATCATCTTTTGCTTTTCAAATATCTACAAAATCATTGCATCATAGTTAGATTTATAAAGCTTTCTAGTTAGAATCTATTTACTTTATTTTCATTGAAATATGAAAAGCATATAGCTAGGTAGTAATTGCATTTTAGCCAAACCCTAGGTATGTGCACATAAAATAATTCAACAAACACCCACCTTACCTAGGCGTGGAAACTGACACATAAAGTGTTTCCTGGTGAACCCTACCCAATTTTTTGACAAACACCAAGGAGAGCACAACTCGAGTGCTTCTCATATGAGGTGTAGATGTATTATTTTCCCTTTCCCTTTTAGGTGCAGATCCATTAGCCTAGAAGGAAGGTGTGCAAAAATTTTGGATCTACATTAGCACATTCACTTGCTATCCATCCACTTTCTGGCTATTCACAGACTATCACTATCATCTTTCTATCAGATTTACTATCTAGAGTAGGTTTACATAGCACTGTGTAAACCATATTTCTACAATATAGGTTCGCATAAAAGTGTGTGAACTTTTTTCTAGTGAATAGAAACACACCAAAACTCACAAAAATACATAAAACCTTGCACAAAACACACTCAAGTTCAGATTTATATTATTGAACAGTTCTAGGCACCTAATAGCATTTTACATCACTATGCATGTTTTTACTCATAGCTAGGCATGCAAGAAAGTGCATCTTGAGTAGGAAGCCTCTCGCACCACCTCCAGCCAGTCTAGTACTTCCCATCCCTTCATGAGGTAAACATCCACTCTCACACATGATATCCTTGCTAGTTTTGAGCTATCTCATATAAACACTATGTCCTATGGTGAGACATATCTTTCTAGTAATATGCTTGTCACATATTTTGGTGAGGATCACCCACTTCTTCCTCACTCACCCCCACATAATCCACCATCCATTGCAATCATATTATCTATACCACTCTAGGATACCCATCTCCCTTATTCACCATTGTTTAGGAGACTCCACCTATCTCACCCACATATGCTCATCCATTTCTTCAATATCTATCTCATTCCCTTCTCAGGTATGAACCCTCTTTGCTTAATCATCCCCAACCCTAGACTACGTCATCTTCCCCCATAGTAGGTATGATTTTAGATTCCCAATCCTCAAATCCTGGCACTTAGATACCTTCATCACAATCAACTCCGTAATAATCCTCATTGTAGCAACAATGTACTCCACTCACATCATCCTACCAATATGATTTCCAATCCCCATAGCAACCACCTTTCCAGTAATCATATTTTCCATCCTTCGATGCCACATCATAATCACCAACTCAATAACAACAATTCATTCCACAATACAATAAAAAAATCCCATCTTCACAAATATTTGTGGAGACATTCACCACTCTTTCATAGGCTTCTCCCTTTGATACCTATACTCCTTCATCACCTCCACCACCTACGTTTCCCTCTTTTAGGATGTACGGTATGCTATATTCCACTCCACTTCCACATTTATCTACTTCCATCCTTCATCTTCCTCCACCTCATCTATTTTAGGCTCCCATTTCCATCCCATTTCTTCTTATAATCCACTTTATCCATCCTATCTTACCAATTCCCCATGTTACTCTACCCAACATGAGTTTTCTATCCATTGTTCATTTGGTCTAGAATAGTTACCATATTTTGGTACATCATCTCGCCATCCACCTTCATCCTTGATCCAAATACCACTTCACCCACTACATGCTATTCTATCTACATTCTTCATGACACCTCCTTCCTGGTCATCATATCCAACCACACAACAATCATAATAGATTCTTGTACAGTAGCTATAGGCTTCTCAGCCACAATATTTCCATCCATAGTAAATGTTTTCCCCACATCATATTCTCCCATCAACCTCCATGTTTCATGTTGTTCAACAACCACATTTGTAAGAACAATTTTAGTATACTCCTATTTTATAATGGGAGGAGTAGTAGCTCCAATACCCCCCTAATTCTTACTCTTCCACTACATCATAGTTCATCACATCCCCATCACCTGAACTCCAACTCTTATAATAAAAATTCAAGATGTTGGATCTCTGCACGACTGATTATGAGCCCTAAAAAAACACATTCAACAAGTTGTGTAATGAACTCATTCATCATTTAGTTCTCATTCCTTCTTACCCATACCATTTTGAGATTCTAAAGTTTGAAAAATACAAAGGTAAAGAGGACCCTCAAGAACACATTAGTAACTATCACTTCACATGCTACCATATTCATAGTAGTGATCCCCTCATGTTACATACCTTTGATCTTTCACTTAGGTACAAGCCCTTGATTGGTACAACATTCTCCCATGCCATAGCTTATTCATGTTTGAATAGTTGGATAATTAATTTCTTGAACATTTCTCCATCAACATCAAGAAGAAGATGAACTTTTTTGTGTCTATACCTTGCGATAGGTTGATGATGAACCTATAATGGATTTCATTTCTCTATGGAGATCGTTCATCCACAACCTAGCTCATAGTCTCTCATCCTTTGAGCTTATCACACTATTTTTAAAAATCTATAACAAACACATCTCTATGCCTTACAACTTCATAAAAGCTACAAATTTTATGAAGTCATTGCCTAAGAAAATGTCATTGAGGACATCAAAGTCCAATCAAGCAAAATAAAGCTCCAACAAAAACCACATTACACCTCAAACTTCCACTTCAATTGCAATATGTAAAATCAACCATTTTCCAAACCACCACAAACTAATCAGGTGGCAATGGCTTCTTCGACCTCTTCAACAATCTCACGACCCCCTCCTTCATAACAATAGATATTTTAGACTAATGTACCTCCTCCATCTAACCCACAATAATATCGTGGTCTTTACCCTCAACCTCCAAGGAAAAATTTGACTTCACTTTCTAAACCCCTACTAGCTCTATTCTAGATGTTATATGATGTTGGTCATATCACCTTACTTGATGTTATACCTATTGACCTGAATCAACCCAAACCTCATGGGTTCAATGAGTAGGCCTTCTATGCTTAACACTAATAGCATGGCCATGATGGAGGGTCTTTTCATTCCTTTCATGACTTGGTACAAGATCTCATTGATTGGGGTACTATCCAAGTTTTGAACCCCCTCACACCACAAAATTAAAATTTATGTATCTATCAAAATCCACTACCAGAACATGGGGGAACAAATCCCCCAAAACCCAATACAATCTACAAACCCAATCTAGGAAATTTAATAGTGTCCACCATGATCCTCCTTCATGTGGAGTGGTCGACATGATTAACCTTACCACTTGTACCCAATGCTACCCACCATGCCAGGATGCAACCATCACTTCACCCCCACCACCATTCACTTCTCCTAACTCACCTACAACATCAAATGTTTCATCACCACTACCATGCAATATCATCACTATTCATGGTGGTCTCACTTATCAATTGTCTAACACCCCTATTAGACTATCCATTTTCAATATCTTACAACAATCTCAACCCCATTGTGAGGTGTTAAATGATTCTTTGCTAAATCAACCTTGAAACCCATGACACAAATGCATTTGTAAACTTTGTTTGGAACATCCCTCACTACATGCAATCTTCTATCAACTTCCACAACCATGAGATTACCAAACTTGTGGATGAGGAAGCTGATCCTCCCCTCCATATCCAAGCAACCATCAATGACATCACCTACAAGCATATCCTCATTGATATTGATTCTTCACTTAGCATCATCTCCACTACTTCCCTTCATTACCTTCACCTTCCACCTACTAATTTTTCTACACCATCACTCAAAATTCACACTTTATATGGTTCTATGCATCTCGTAGTAGGTTCCATTGTCCTGCCCACCCATCCATGTGGGTGTCAGGACCATGTCTACCATATTCCACATCATTCAAGCTGAAATACAATACAATATTTTTTTTAGACATACATGGATCCATAACATGCAATGTGTTCCATCAACATTACATCATTACCTCAAATATGTGAATGACAGACTAGTCCATTACATTCCTATAGATGGTGACCCATTAATTTTTTGCAACATCGCAGACCTACCACTAGGATCTTCATCATCTTCTACCCAGGTCTTTCCTATTCCTTAACATCATTAGACAGAGACTTCTACATCCTCCACCACACCTACATAATCCTTATATCACTTTCCTAGAATGTGCAAACATTCCCCAATATCTTCTTCCAACATACCTCCATCCTCTTCTATGGATCCCCCTCTTGTATCCATACCTTTTTAACCACCTTCTTCATGGCCCCCTCCTTCTCAACCAAATTATTCTATGGATCCCCCTCTTGCATATGTATCCTTTTTGCCACCTTCTTCATGGTCTATTTTATCCTTCTCATCCAGATTATTCTACAAATCCTCCTATCCTTCCTACTCCTTGTACACTTCCCATTCCTTTTCATCCTTGACCTCAGAATTTCACTCCACCTTGTAATATGACTCCTACTTGCCCCACATCACAATTTCACATGCGACCCATCTCATACCTTCCACTGTAGCTAAATATCATGATTGGGAATAATGAGCCTCTAACCTAGATGCCCAACTATTCCATTATTATATTACTACTATCCGTGATTCCCAAATTTCATCTTCTTCCTCTGACTTAGACTCACCACCTTGTTCACCACCACATACGTCACCACAAGTATCTATTCTCATAACCAATTTTGAACCTAGTTATTCTCGCGTGCATCATTTGGCAATCCAATCTACCCATAACTTTGGTTGTCCTTCTACCTTAGTGCTAACCATTAGTACCATCATGCCACTTGGTCCACTGAACAATCGTACGAACTTCATCTATGCAAGCCTTGATTCATCGCTCCTAGTAGTTGTACTTTCACTACTGCAATATAGCTTTTGCAGCACCTTGGACCATATGTCCAACCCACATTTTTCCTTATGTTACCTTTGGCATTTCCATTGGCATGTTTTTGGACTAGGATATTATAAACATGGCTTACAGATGTCCATTAACCTATACATTCAACTACCTACAGATAAGTCTGGTCTAGGTTATCACCCTATAGTCATTCACTCACTCAAAGATTAGCTTCAAGACCTCACAATTAATATCCCAATAATTCCTATTCATTCATTAGAAGAGGAATTCAACATTGATATCCTTGATGAGTGTCCATCCCCTCATTCTAGCATTAACATTCAATTCACATTCTTTTAGGAAGCACTACCTTTTTATGCCACGTTCACTTACTCCATTGATAATATCATCGATAGATTTGCTACCCTTTCTCTCACTTGTCCTTACTTAGATCACACTTCTTCACCTTCCCCTCCATTGCCCAATCAATGGTAGTTCCACAATTCTATGACTCAACCCCATTCTCCACTTGTGGTTCTATGTCCTTCATTGAATCTAACATGTTGTATACATTCTTCTGAGTCTTCATCTTAAGGCTCCCCATATTTCACTATCTCAGCAACCTTTGTTAACATGGTTGATGTTGAATTATTCACCTCACTTTGCTACACATCTCATCTAGATCAAATATATGCACCTAACCTATAATTCATTGACTTCACTCATGTATCACCTACACCTTTATTACAAGATTTCTTGCTACCGCCACCCATTCTACATGCTACAAATACTCCTTTATCATCTACTTCACCTCACATTCCATGGGTTAACCATATGAATGTGTATCTAGATGATGAATTCAATTTACCCAAGGCTATCGATGACCTCCATCTCATTAAAATTATTGCTCAACTCCAAGATGGTTCCCACATGCTCATGGAAAACACTATCGATGTGGATATAGGTGATGATCCTACCAATACCCATATCATTAAACTTACAACCAGCCTCTCCTTAGAGGAATGTACATCATTTACTTATTTTCTTAAATAGTACATCAAATTTTTCACTTGGTCCTACATGGACATGCCTCAACTTGACCCATAATTAGTCATCCACAACCTCACACTTGATGGGTATGCCAATCCCGTCAAGAAAAAATTACGATGCATGCATCCCATAATTAACTTAATGGTAAAATATAAAATCTAAAATCTTCTCGATATGGGGTTCATACAACCAATTTATTACCTAGAATAGGTATCCAACATGGTCTCGGTACAAAAGCCCACCGAAGAGGTTCATGTATGCATTGATTTCTAGGTTCTGAATAAATCTTGTCCCAAGGATAATTTCCCACTTCCCAAAATTGATACATTGATCAATTCTATAGTAGGCCATGAAATGATCTCTCATGGATGGATTTTTTGGCTATTATCAGATCAATATCAACCCTATTGATCAACACAAGACATCCTTTATGACCCTCTAGGGGACTTTTTGTTATAAGTTCATGTCCTTTGGCCTCAAGAATATTGGAGCAACGTAACGTCATGCTATGAATTACATATTCCATGACTACATGGACAAGATTGTGGAATATTATGTTGATGAACTCATCACAAAGTCGAAAGAATTCTCACAACATATTGTAGATCTTCATAAGATATTTGATCACATTCTCAAACATAACATACGAATAAATCCAAAGAAGTGTGTCTTTGGTGTCATTTCAGGTAAGATCTTGGGTTTCATTATCTCTCAACAAGTCATTGAACTTGACCACAAAAAATTCAAATCCATTGTCAAGATGCCTCATCCCATGAATCTCAAGCAATTACGTAGTTTACAGGGAAAAATACAAGCGATTCATCTCTTTATCACCCAATACATTTAACCACCTCTTACAAAAAGGGGTCACATTCAAATGGGATATTGAATGCCAACAAGCCTTTGATGCAATCAAAGCCTATATTACTTCACCACAAGTTATATCTCCACCACATTAGCAGTTACCATTCTTATAAATTTCCACCATGAATTTTACAATCAAAATGTTATTAGCTCAATGCACTCAACCATGAGCAAGCCATAAACTCTATTAGTCATACTTTGGTCAGCTACAAAATACAATATGCTTACATGGAGAAGCTATATCTGGCTGTAGTTTTTGCTACCCAAAAGCTATACCACTATATACACAACTACACCAACTATCATAATCCTAGTCATATTATCACTTTACCTAGTCATTCAAAATTTGAGCTTCACCACTCCCTGGATTAAACCACTATCTCTTTATTTCCCCTACTTTTTCCTTCTTCCTTCTTTTTATTTTGCATTGTTGTATGGTCACATTTCGAGCAACTACATACCTATGCTATATATCCCTTATCTCCCTTTCCTTCTTATTATTTTGCATTATTGTATGGTCACGCTTTTAGTGGCTACATACTTATGCTAGATTTCCCTTATCTTACTCTCCTTCTTCTTTCTACTATAAATTGTTGTATGGTCACACTTCAAGAATTTACATACCTATACTAGATTTCCCTTATCTTTTTCTCCTTATTCTTGCTATTTTGCATTGTTGTATGGTCACGCTTTGAGCGGCTACATACCTATACTAAATATCTCTTCTTCTTATTCCCTCTTCTTGTTATTTTGCATTTTTGTATGGTCACACTTTAAGTAGATACATACCTATTCTAGATTTCCCTTCGCTCTCTCTCCTTCTTCTTGCTATTTTGCATTATTGTACGGTCATGCTTCAAGCATACATACCTATGCTATATTTCCCTTATCTTTTTCTCCTTTTTGCTATTTCACACTGTTGTATGGTCACTCTTTTAGTGGTTACATACCCGTGTTGACTCTCCCATATCTGCTTATTCTCTTCTTCTTTTCCTTCATCCCTCTTCATCTACTTTCTCAACCATATATTTTACTTGTCACTCATCTCTCTATAGGAAATCACATGCATTCTCCTTCTTGAACTCATCTCTTCTCCTTTCTACACCTCTCCACATGCTAGAGCAACCGCACCTACTATTTATTCTTCTTATAATATTCTTTTCATTTATTCATCTCTCTCTTGACATTTCCAATCTCATCTTGTTGAGTTTCACAAATTCCTCTTGTATATATTTTATTACATAATACATATTTCATAATGCTTCCATTGCATATAAACATCTCTCCTTTGCATCCATATCCATACTTGTACATTCTCCTCATAGAAATATGCTCATGATGGATTAAAATATGCACTTGTTATCATCGCCACTTGGATGCCCAAGCCCCTTCTCAGGATTATGGATTGTATAACATTTTCATGATTTGACCATTCTCTAGTTGATACAATCAAACATCACCTCTAATTTACAAGTTCTTACACTCCTCATAGCTTTCTTTGATTAGGTTTGATTTCTTTCATGGACCACTCACACATGTCATATTTTAACCAAATTTTGAGTCTATGGAGGACAACACCTTGCGTAGACATTACCATTTAGTGAAAAAATTTCCCTAATCATCTTATCATTTATATGATAAACATACAACCTAGGTATAAACAAAGGAATAAGAATAAGTACAAATAGAAAATGGGTAGAAAAAAAGCCAACACCCACAAAAAAGAGCACCAAAAAAATAGAATCAAAAGGAAGAGGGGTAGAAAACAAAAGGAAAAAACTCTAAGAGTACTACCACTATGCTTGACTCCCTTTGGTCCTTCGATTTAACATTACATCATGGGATAATTTCCATCATCAACAATAGGATCCAAGAGCCTTCCTGCCAATGGAATAGTCTTACGAGTGGTGACACATATGTCACATTAGTGACTTTATTTTGAATAGATCATTGCGTGCTTATGGATGAACTAGTTACTTTGGCTAATTTTGCAATGGGTTAGTCCTACCTCCCTCAAAATGGATAAATGAACATCACTCATTGCACACACTAGTCTATAATAGACTTTGATCTAGTCAAGTTAGTTATGGGTTGTAGTTGAACCTTTCTTAGTTTCTCATGAGGTTTGATTACTTCAACTATGATAGTAAACTTTACTACAACATGCTCCTTTTCCATCCCACATCTCTGAGATAATAGAATGAATCACATTACCATTGGTTTTGCAATGATACAAAGTGCTTCCTCTATGTATTTCCTCATACACATATATGCATTGCATTTTTCTTATGCATACTACTCATTTCAATTTATCTCATGCATTCCCTACTCAACATCCTATAAGATTCATCCATCTACATCACATCATATTTAATTATTCCTATTTTATATTAATATCATACTACCACATGCATACATATTCTTCTATCATACATTCACCTACTCTATCTTACATTATACATACACATGATCCTAAGCTATGCATTCATCCACACAAAACCATAACACATGTAAATAAAATCGTAAACAAGAAACATATATGTATATATCATGATCAAAACACCCTCAAGCTACAAAAATAGTGTACATTTATCATACATTTGTGGTTGGACTCCATAGCCACCACCTCACCATGTAGCACTACATAGGCTCTCTCACACTTGCTACCCGCTAGGAGTATCTCTACTCTCATCATAGTGTACCATAATCAGCACCTCTACCCTCCATTCCTTGGTCTCCCTACTCAACTTTGGGGTAGCTCCCACCACCTGCAATATTGTTGGCACCACCACCCTCAGCTTTGTCAACACAAAAAAAGGGGTACTCTATCGACTCTACTATGAGCATGTATATGATCGTGTTCATAATATTTATCATGACCCTACATACTATAGGATACCATACCCATATAATTTCAACCACACCCTCATTGATACCTCCTCTATATACATCCTTGATAAATCATCATTTGCTTACTACAAATGATCCACCTCAACCCTCAAGCCTACCGCCTTAACCATGGCTTGCTCACCATCTATCCTAACATGATCTACCTCCTCTTGTGCCTACTACTATCTCTCTATCTCCTCATGCAATTATGCTACCCCCATATCATGTACAACTTAAACCACATTAGTGTCAACATGTGCATGTTGCACACTCTCTTGTAGTGCTAAAATATCAAATCTCACTCCCTCCTTTGAGGACATGGTCTCTTGTACCTCATACCATAGATATCACACACTCTCTACATGACTTGCCTACTCTACTGTAAACTACGCTCTCAGGTTTTTACACTCTCTCTCCAACTCATATCTCTCTGTGTAATTCACCTACTCAGCTACTTCTAGCATCTTATCTACTCTATGTTGCTCCTCTACCAACCCTCCATTTTCAATAGCCCTATCTATCTTAGTCTTGATAAATTATCCCTTAAAATCCTACACTCTCTCCTATAGTATCACTAGCTCATTATGGAACTATCACATCCTAAATATCAAATATCATATTTGGAATACCTCCCTCATCGTCCTCCTCCATCGTCACCACCCCATCCAATGGTTGGATCTCACCACCCTCCTACTACCCTAGTGACCCAACCTCAAGAGACCCTACTATATCATCTGCTACTACACATCCTACATTCACCTCCATAGGCACAACCTCATATAATGGTTGGCCTCCACTACTCGTTGATCGCTATAGTGACCCAACTATAGGTACTATTTCCCCATCATCTTGACATCACATTTATAATCAAATAGGATCCTTCATATCCTCATCTAACTCTACATTAGGTATAAGTACAATCTCTCTAGATACCTATCCATACATTGTAGGTAACCCTACCACTAGATCCACCTAATCATCTATCACATTGACTCCTGGTCACCACCTCTGTGTTGCCCACCATTTATTATACTCAAGAGTCATCCCTGCATCATCCATATCTGGGATAACCATAAGTGGATCCCTTGACACATCCAAGGGAGGCACTATGGGCCATACTCTTGGCTTGCCATCCATATTTTGTATTACAATAGGTGGATCTGGTCACCCCTACCATAATTCAAACTACTGCATGATCCTACTAAACAAGAATAATTACACCTACCATAGATACCACCCTACTACCTATCACCTATGATGGATCTTCCCCAACTACTCATCATACTCATCCCATACAACCCAATCCTTCCAAGGTCTCTACTAGATGTGCTCTGGCATTCCTCTACAAAATAGGCCATCTTGCTCTTGTCCCCTCTTAAACCTCTTATCCATATTTGTACGCTACTTTAGTAAATAGGATACAAAGTCTCCCATCAACTTGTGTACCTTATAAGGCAATAGCAATGGCTACTCCATCATGATATGCTTTGACACCCACACCTATAACAATGGGCTCACACTCAAACCAGACCACCCTTCCCTCACCACATTGTACAACTCCCTATACACTTGTGCTAGTAAAGAGAGTACCCATGAAAACACCACCTCATGATCCACCATATCACAAACTATTCCCATCATATTCTAGGGGAATTTCATCCCTGAACTATCTAGCAGAGCATAAGTCACTATCATTAGCATTGCCATAGAATGGCAGTTAAACATCTCATTCTTCCAATAATTCTCATATTCTACTCCCTTCTCATGTTGTACCTCTCCCCACCTATCACTAAATTTTCATTGTAGTATGTCATTACACATACCATCTAATGCCACTCTCACTATAATGACCTCTATTGGTAACTTGTATATACAATATATATCCTCTAGAGTGATAGTCATATACCCTATTGGGATATGGAATGTGTTCCTATCTGGGTCCCACCTCTCACACAATGCTGATATATACATCTTATTGGCATGGATACTTTGCATCTCCCACAAACCCTTAATCCACACTTTGCCCATCCATTTCAATCCTCTTATGTCCACTCATCCTCCAAGGTATCTCTCAAAGTTTGCACATGATATCACGACTCAATATTCCTCACCTGCATTCATCCCAACACACCATACAAATAATTCATCAGTTTTGCATGTATATAAATTTATTACCATTATCTTATACAAATTTCCATTACATTTTACATCATTCACCATATCTCATGCATCACACATTCCAAAAATAAAAAAATGGTTCATACATGTGAACCTTGCAAGGAGGGCATTTTTTGGATATTCATTATTCCCTTTCATGGTAAGTTTTTTATCAACACCCACAAACAATAAATTCAATGCATACAAAACACTCAGGCAACCTCACAAGCACACACTTCGAGGCATGCATTCACATGATTTTCTAAAACATCACAAAATAGAAAACAAATAACTTTTTTGGATACCCATTTTGGCCTTTCATGGTGGAAATTCATTTAAAATCGCAAACAACACACTTTTCATGCAACAAAACAAAGTCAAACCTCACAAACACACCCTTCAAGACACACATTCACATGACTTGCCAGAACATTACAAACATCACACAAATAGCATTTTTTGATACCCATTTTCTCTTTCACGATAGAATTTTAAATAAATTTCACACACAACACACCATTCATACTACAAAATAAATTCAACTCTCATACACACTCCACATGCCATATGAGTCAAACATCTCAATCCAATGGTCAAAATAGAAAACAAGCAACATTTCTAGAAACCCATTTTGTCATTTTCACACTTTGTGCACACATTTCAATCAACCACAACATGCACTCATTTATTCAAATTCAAACATACATTTTCATACTTTTCAAAGAGTTATGTAAATAAAATAGTTTGGATTTCATGCACTTACTGGTGGTGTACCGCTCCTACCACTCATGCTCGCACATCCTCTCACCATCTTAGCCCCAGATCGATATTTCGGTAGTGCTTCACTTCATAAATTATATCTCACTCCTATCCTTTCAAATTTTCACAACATAAATGATGCTTACATGCATGAAAAGGGGTTTTATTCCTCCAAATCTATAGGTTCACACACTACCATGTGAACCTGGTTTGCACACTGCCATATGAACTTGGTTTGCACCTTGCTGTGCGAACCAACCCTCACAACATCATCTTCACTTTTTTCTAAATTTTTCAAATTTCTCTTTAATTCTCATCATTTTTCCCCATATTTCCATTTTTTGTTATCATCATCCTCTATCACTCGACTCCTCACCACTGTTCACCCATTCCATTGCCAATTTCTTTCTTGAGGAGGTATTCATACAAACATCCACTTTGAACATGATCAAATAACCACACATACAATCACGGGTATTACATATGTCTAAGAAATTTTTGTTGAATATTATCTCAACATAAATCCCATCCCAATCAAAAATTTGCTAAATCATGAGAGCCATATGCTAAATGGACACGTTTTGATTCCATTCTTTATAGTGGTCCTGACCACATTCTAAATGTTGCACCTGATATGTCCTTGCCACTCATCTCAAATGATTTAACAAATGTCATCATGCACTCATCAATCAATCAAAAGCAAAAATTTGAAAAGGTATTTGTTCTATTTGTAATTGGACCATCTTGCGTTGATCACAAGAACAAAGTAGTCTTAAGTTTCTCCCAAAAGCACCTAGTATGATATTGCAAAATGTTGTACTAAATTGGTAAATCACCTATTTTCATCATCATGTTTTGTTTGTAATAATTCACATTCATCCATCCATAGATTCTTCATTTCTCCAATCACCTCATCACCTTATTCTATCATGTATTTGTACTAAACCATGTTTTACATAATATAGTACAAATGGGGTAAATGTAGACACCTAAAAGTCACACATAATCTCTCATGGTTACTTGTAGGATTGCATAATCACTTTTAGGCTTGCATAGACACTTTTAGGCTTGCATAGGTATCTGTAGGCATGCATAGGCCATCGTAGGTAAGTGTAGGCAATCGTAGTCAATCGTAGTTGCAAAACCTACAAAACTACACTAATCGCATCCAAAACACCTCCTATTCATAAAAAGGCCACTTACAAGCCCCTTTACACCATATAAGCCCTCTCCTACACATAATTAGGGCCCCCATGCGATAATTTCCTTCAAAATCCCTAATTAGGGTTATTCTAATTCTATTTTCAAAGTCATTTTTTCACTTAAGTGCACTTTATTGCCTAAACATGTTTAATTAGGGTTAAATAAAGATTAATCTTAATTCTATCCTGACACATGTGTGCACCCACTTAGTTAGGATATTTCTAAAATATGCCTAACCTATCCTCCATATAACCTAGGGATTTTTCTAATTAAGGTTAACCCTAACCCTTTCTCACACATGTGTGCACCTAGGATATTTCTTTAGGGCACATGAAGTGATGACTCACATGCCACTTCATCACCTTAACCTCACCATGGTAGAACCTAACCTAGATTTTAGGGCACATCATCAAGGATACCTCACCTCCCTCCCTATCCTTGATCCACTCTATAAATAGAGGGTCATTTTCTTCATGAAACTCTCTCTCACATTTTTGGCTAACTTACCAAAACTCTATTGAAATTACCCTAGAACCTTCTCTGTCATTTCTACATCTGTCAGACATCAGATAACTGTATTAGAAACTCATCTAAAAAGAAATTTTGCATAAACACTAAGCTATAGTAAGGTTCACAAATTTCCATGTGAACCCAAGTAAAGGTTCGTACACCACCATGTGAACCTAGTCTACAACAACCCTACAACTACAGATCATGTAGGTATACTCTGTTTATGGTTTTTTACAACATTTCCTCCAATTTTCATTATGTTTTACTTCATTTTCATGTCATTTTTTTATATTAACATAAGGTATGATCTATGATAGGTCTCCAAACACATTAACACATTTTTGTAGGCCCTAACAGGTATACAACACATCTCCAAGCATCCAACCAGTGGTACACATACAAAGAAATCCACCTAAATTGAGGGCATCGAAAAGCATCAACAAGTGCATCTACATTCATGTTGAAAATAGAGGAAAATATTTCTTAAATGAAATCCTATTGGAACCCCCTTTTTAAATCAATAATAAAGATCATTTTGCACATTTTCATTATTTTTTGAATGGATGTTCTACTTCCCGTGTGTTACAATAACTTCTCATTTCTTAAATAAGACATTGTTTTATTTTCTAATTGTACTAATCCTTATATATTGGAATATTACTTCTGTAATAAACCAATCTATAATCCTTATTTTTCATAAAATAATAATGATTATTAAACTACACATTATTTATTCAATATTAATTAATAGTTTCAACCCTGACTCAATAAAACTATTAATTAATAAATTAATATTGATAAATAAACCAACACAATATTTAATCAATATTTTTTGGGTTAAATAATAAGGGGTTGTACTTGGGTCCCCCACCCTTGACAAATAACAACTCTCTTTTTTGGATCTTAAGAGTTTACAAATAGATACATTTCTCATCTCAATTGAGATGCTATAGCTAGAAACCTACATCATTTTACATTAAATGTCTGAATTCTTGATTTTTATTTTTTGGATCTTTTTAATTTTTTGTATGAATACAAATATTCTAGAATGTAGCATCCTTCTTGACATTTTATATAGAAACATTCACAATACCAAAACTTCACCTCTACTATCTATGCATTGCTTCTTAATAGAATAATATTTCTAAAACATTTCACTATCATATTCTGCTTTATGAAATATGGATTGCTAGTTTCCTTCCTGAAACACAAGTGCAACCACACAAATTATAATAAATAGTTTATATGAAAATACATTATTGTTATAAAATGAAGTAGATATTACCATTGGAAAACATTAAAGTAAATCTTAATCATTATTTTATTTAGGCAATCAACATTTTCTTGTCAGCTTCAACTAAACTTACTACTTCCTCTAACCATGGAAAGGAGAATTTAACTTCACAATCCTCAATAAAAGCCTCTTATGAGAGAATCACCTTCCATCCATACTATATTCCATTTTATTTTTTTGTATATTTTTAACCCTTCTAAAGCCTCCCAAGCTTCAGCTTCATTTTTTGTCTTAAATCCACTATTGAAAGCATAATAAGACAAAATATCTCTATTATTTCTAATAATTCCTCCTATTGGTCCTATATTTCCTTTAGATGCTCCATTAAAATTCAATTTAACCCACTCCACATATAGAGGTTTCCACTTTATAATATTTACCTTATTTTTTCTTCTATTGTACCCAACATCATAATTACATTTAATGACTTGACTCCATATATCAAGGCTCTCTACTTCTATATTAGGAACTGGGTGATTTGATAGGGTTGGTTCAGACTCCTATATGGTTAAACATATCTTCCTTTTCATTAACTCTAAACTATTTTTCTTTAAATATTCTTCTATTATTTTATAGCCATACAACCCAAAGTATTGTATCTTTTTATACATCCCATATTTTTTGTGAAGACTCGCTTTTATAAGTGCTCTACCATTACTTTAACCAATCTTCAATTCTGCTATTCATCACCATGCATTTACCAAACATGTTAAGAATCCATTACCATAGTTTCCAAACTATTAGGCAATGTCCCAAGAGATGGTATATACTCTCCTCCTTTTTACAAAGAACACATTGAGAGGGACCATGAAAACCCCTTTTCATAAGGTTATCCTAGGATAAAGTTCTTCTATGACCTACTAGCAAAAAAAATATTTTGACTTTAGGAATTATTTGACTATCCTAATTATATCTCCATATTCTAGTGATATTACTAATTTGTTGGTATTATACATTATATCCACTTCTTTTTTTGTATTCTCTTAAGCTATTAAACTCCCAAATAAATTTATCCTTGGCTCCCCTCAGAATAATCACAATTGTTATATTTCTACTCAATTGCCTCCAAGCATCAATGTCTTGTCTACTTGTAAAAAAATCTTCTTTCCATTTGAATCTTCCTTCATGATCCTTGTACAAAATATTTGAAACCCTATCACCATATTTGTCTTGGAGCTATCTCATACAAGGTTTCAAAATTGGATCTAAATTGAGTGGTTTTTTACCATACCAAGTATCCATTCAAATAGATTTTTTTTCCCAGTTCCCACCACCCATCTTAAACCTTTAATCATTATATCAATAGATTTTTTTTAAACCATTCCAAAGAGCAAAACCATTTGGTCGAGAGAATGCTGTAAATATTAAACTTGGATCATTGGTCTCAACATACTTAGAAGAATTATTTCCCATTATATTTGAATTTCTTTGTACAATATCCATATTAATTTTCCCCTAAGAGCTAATTTTACATCTGTAAGAACTCCTAAACCAAAACCTGCACTAGTTTTATCATCACACACCTTGCTCTATTTCACCAAAGGAAATTTCCTTTTATCATGTAAACCTAACCATAAAAAGGATTGCATAATATAGATTAATTTTTTTCAACTAATTTTGGCATAGAATACAATGACATATAATATGTAGGAATGGCCTATAATATTGACTTAATTAACTGTACTTTTCCTACTAATTATAACCATCTACCTTTCCAAGCTAGAACTTTGTTTTGAACTTTACTAATAACTGGATTCCATAATTTTATCTTCATTCTCCCCTCAAATAAAGGCATCCCTAGATAAGTTGTTGGTAAATTTACCTCCTCCATTTTAAGTAACCTATAAATTCTTGCTTTGATATTAGCTGGAGTATTAGGAAAGTAAATTTTGGATTTTTTCCTATTAACTTTTTTTCTTGATGCTCTTTCATATTCCTTTAAAAAGTTATTCAAAGCTCTGGTCTCATTTATCCGTGTCCTTCCAAAAAGGGTTGTATCATCTACAAATTATTGATAGGTTATGTTATCAATGTTATTACTAACCTTAAGTCCACTTATAAGCCCATATTTGTTAGACTTATTCAAGTTCCTAACCAAAACATCTACCATAATAATGAACAAATAAGGAGATAGAGGATATCCTTTTTTAAGGTCTCTCGTGGCTTTAAAATATTTTGTTACTACCCCATTGACCAACATTGAATAAGAAATTTTAAAGACACAGTATTTAATCCATCTAATCCATTTCTTCTTGAATCCAAACTTTTTTAAAACTACAATAATAAAATCTCATTTAACACTATCATAGGCTTTACTCATATCAAGTTTTAAGATCATTGCTTTCTCTTTTCTTGAATTTTTTGAAGGTATAACTTCATGAGGTACTATGATCCCATACAAAATTTGTCTCCCTTTCACAAATCCTCCTTGATCTCTACATAATATTGTCTAACAATGGCCTTAATCAAATTTTCATTACTTTGGATATAATCTTATATGCCATATTACATAGGCTTATGGGTCTAAAAGAATCAAACAATTTAGCACCCTTCTTTTTTATAATTAGGATAAGATATGTTGCATTATTTTTATAAGGTATGTATCATTTTACCCTATACTATTCTACTATCACCAATAAATAATACTTCACTATATCCCAATTATGTTGGTAAAAAGCTACAAAGATCCCATTTTGGAATTTTAAAATTTTATCTTTTAGTTCTTCTTTCTTCTCAATGATGTTTCTAAAAGTGTTCTTGTCCATTTGAAAAGGAATATGAATTTTATCCTAACAATTTGAAAGAAAATTGAAACTCTAATCTAATGATTTGAAAAGAGTTTGAAATTGATTTGTGCCTTTTGAAAGAAATGAAAAACCTATCCTAATGCTTTTGAAAAGGAATTTGAATCTTATCCTAATGTTTTGAAAGAAATTTAAAGAGATATAATCTAAATGATTATGAAAGAAATTTAAAACCCCAACTAATGTGCTTTGGAAAGGAATTACAAAAAAAAAATTAAGTTTATACCTTTGAAAGAGAAAATTATTTGCAAAAGAACAATTAAAAATAGCTATTCTAAGAAGAATACCTAACTCCTTGGGTATTAGATGATATTTCTTCTATTTGTGTTGTAGAGGCCTACAATTTTGAGTTGTTCTAAAGTTGTTTGGTAAGGTTTGCATGCTAGTGTGCAAACTGTTGGCAATTTAAGTTATTTTATGTTGTCATTGATGTCACATGGATCATTGATGTCACATGGATCATTTATGTCACATGGATCACATTGAGTTTTGGTGGCAAAAGCACTTCATAAATAATCATTTATGATATTTTGGAGAGCATGGATATATACAGGGTTTTTATGAAAACCAAGGTAGGCAAAATAAAAGGTTTTATTTAAAACCATGGATGGCAGATTTGAAATGGATTTTTCTTAAAACCCAAGTTCAGTTTTCATTTCATCGAAAAAGGTGCCCCGGTGATGGATATATTTAATTTTAAATATTTAGTTTAAATTTTAAATTATTTAAAATTTAAATTTTAATTTTAAAATTAAAAATAAAAGTAATCCACCGACGTCGTCGAATATGAGGGAGAAAACTATATAAAAGGGTGCCTAAGGTTTATTAATTGAAGGCTTGCGCTCATGAATTAATGCGATTGTTGGAAAGTGAAAAGAGCTCATGCAAAAGAGGGTTAAGTGATGGAAGCAAAGAATAAATCAGACGACATGTGAAACCCTAGTCACCTTGGGGAGTGTGGTGCATTGGAAATTGGATTTTGGCTAAGGCAAGTGGTAGAATGAACATCAAGGTTTTGAATACCCTTGGCTACATTATAAGGCATTGGAATAAAGAGCGCATGAAGCATTTTTGGTTTGCATGAGAGGGAGGAGTGTTTTGAAGCACATGTTGCCTTTCCCTCCCAAACGAGCCTGTAGCTCGTGCGACAGCTTGGCCGTGGTTAAGGCACTGAGCAAGCAGGTGTCGAGGGATTGAATCCCATCAAGGACAAAGGCAAGTTATTATTTTTTTTAATATTTTATTTTTCTAAATTTTCCCTAGGAGAAATAAGGGCTGTGATGCACTTTAGGAAAAAGAAATATTTCTGGTGATTTTATTTTTGGAAGTATATCATATTATATATCATTGGAAAGCTTATTTCGAGGGCTATTTGATTAACTTGCTTAGAGGGAGAAATAAGGTGTGTGTAAAGAGCTATTTATTATTTTTTAAAGGGGTTAAAAAGTGAAGGTGCCTTGGTGATGGAGATATTTAATTTTAAATATTTAGTTTAAATTTTAAATTATTTAAAATTTAAATTTAAATTTTAAAATTAAAAATAAAAGTAATCCACTAATGTCATCGAATATGAGGGAGAAAAATATATAAAAGGGTTCCTAAGGTTTATTAATCGAAGGCTTGCGCTCGTGAATTAATGCGATTGTTGGAAAGCGAAAAGAGCTCATGCAAAAGAGGGTTAAATGATGGAAGCGAAGAATAAATCGGACGGTGTGTGAAACCCTAGTCACCTTGGGTAGTGTGGCACATTGGCAATTGGATTTTCGCTAAGGCAAGTGGTAAAATGAACATCAAGGTTTCGAATATCCTTGGCTGAGTTAGAAGGCATTGGAAGAAAGAGTGCACGAAGCATTTTGGTTTGCATGAGAGGGAGGAGTGTTTTGAAGCACGTGGTGCCTTTCCATCCCAAACAAGCCTATAGCTCGTGCGGTAGCTTGGCTGCGGTTAAGGCAATAATAAAGGAGGTGTCAAGGGATCGAATCCCATCAAGGACAAAGGCAAGTTAATATATTTTTTAATATTTTATTTTTCTAAAGTTTCCCTAGGAGAAATAAGGGTTGTGATGCACTTTAGGAAAAAGAAATATTTCTGGTGATTTTATTTTTGGAAGTATATCATATTATATATAGTTGGAAAGATTATTTCAAGGGCTATTTGATTAACTTGCTTAGAGGGAGAAATAAGGTGTGTGTAAAGAGATATTTCTTATTTTTTTAAAGGGGTTCAAAAGTGAAGGTTGCTTTGTTATTTTTCAAATGGGATTAATTCTTTCATGAGGGAACATGGTGTATTTTATTGAGTAGGAGTAATAAGGTGGTATTTGGATATTATTGTTGTGTTATTAATAAAGATCTTTAACCCCTATTGAAAGTTGAAAAAGAAAGTTTTTTGAGTGTGGTAGATTTAGTGGACAACTAATAATGCATCAAAAAGGTATGAGCAATATTCTCCATTGACTTTGTTTATGGTGGTTGATTTCTGAAATATCATTGGAGAGAAAAGGATTGATTGTGGTTTCCTTTTTGAAAGTAGTTGATTGAATGCTTCAAGGTTTTCCAGTTTGAGAGTTGTGATTAAACCTTGTTTATAAGCATTGTTATTGAAGCCCATTGCTTGTACAAAGAACTTGAACTTGAGTTAGAGGAGAAAATGAGTATCATTGTTATGTGAGAGTTATTGTTGAGTATTATTGGAAACATTTTGAGTTGATTGATTCATGCTTGAACTAGGTTTTGTGAGAAAAAGTTGTTCCTTAAGGTGATTGGTTGAGCTAAGTTGATTGAGCCTAGTCAAGTGATTATGTGAAGTGGTTGTTCAAGTTCCATGAAACAAACTTATATATTCTGATTTCAGTTGAGAAAGAAATTGAGTTTGTGAATAGAATATATTTAGTCTCTAACAATTCTCTTTATGCTTCTATAAGATTAATCTGAGTTGAGATTGATTTAATTTGAGTTGAATTGAGATTGATTTGATTTGAGATCATTGTGGATCATTGTTGTCATCCATTGAAGAGTGCATTGCCATTCATTGTTGAGTTCATCATTGAGCCTTGCCTTCATATATTTGTGGATGAGATTTGAGTGCTACTTGAGCATGTTTGATTGAGCCTTTGAGAAGGCTTTTGGGATAGATTTTTGGACAAATTTTTTGGTAGCTTTTGTGTATGATTTATTGAGCCTTTGAGAAGTCTTTTGGGACAAATTTCTAGACATATTTGAGGCAGCTTTTGTGCATTATTGATTGAGCCTTTGAGAAGGCTTTTGGGATAGATTTCTAGACAGATTTGAGGCAACTTTTGTGCATGATTGATTGAGCCTTTGAGAAGGCTTTTGAGATAGAATTGTGGATATATTTGGGATAGATTTGAGCAAGTTATTTGTGATCTTTCTAAGAATATTCAAGCAAGTTCTTGGTGAGCTTGTTGGAGAAAATTTGAGCAATTTCTTAGTGAGCTTGTTGGAGCAAATTTTGAGCAAGTTCTTGGTGAGCTTGCTAAGCATATTTGAGAAAGTTCTTGGTGAGATTTCTAGAGCATATTTGAGAAAGTTCTTGGTGAGCTTGCTAGAGAAAATTTTGAGCAGGTTCTTGGTGAGCTTGTTGAAGCAGATTAGTGGATTGCCTACCTGAGCAGATCAGTGGATTGCCTACCTAGTTATATCAAGATTGCCTAGCTGAGCAGATCCATGGATTACCTAATTGAGTAGATCAGTGGATTGCCTTGCTGAGCATATCGGTGGATTGCCTACCTGAGCAGATCAGTGGATTGCCTACCTGAGTGGATCAATGGATTGCCTACCTAAGTAGATCAGTGGATAGCCTAGCTTTGAGCAGATCAAAGTAATCATTTATATTGGGATAAGGATCCCTATTTCTTTGTGAAATATTATAAGGATATTATCTTGTGGACTACCCCACATTGGGGGAACCACATTAAATATTGTGTCTCAATTGTGTGTGGTGATTTGTGCTCTTGCTTACTATTGCTATCTATGTCATTAATACACACTGCTATATTTTGTTATTGTAATTAAGGACACTAATTGATTTTGGTTTGGAAAGAAAGTAAAAAGTGGGTGCTATACTATTCACCCCCTCTTAGTATAAGCTTGTGTTCTTTATTTGGTATCAGAGTAGGTTCTTTTAGAAAGGGCTTAGCAGCTTGAAGGAAGATCTTGCAAGAACACAAATGGCAAAGAAAGGCAAATGCAAAACCATGAGACACAAGAAGAAAAGTACACACACAATCATGAAAGAAAAGGAATCTGAGTTTGATATTTTTGTGTTGGAAGGACAAATGGAAATGGGTTCAAGATATGAATCAAGCAATGAATAAACATCCTGAATGATAAATTTTTGTACCAAATGTGGGAAAATAGGTCATATTGCAGCTTATTATTCACTAGAAGGTGAAGAATGTTTTATCTATGGCTAACTTGATCATGATGCAAGTTATTGTAATGGTGTTGATAGTAGTGAAGATGAAGATGATTCTCACAAAATAAAATCCTTAAAGGGTGATTCAGACAAGGATATCAGGGTGAGCCAGAAAATGTATCAAGAAGAAACTCCATGTTGGTCAATAGAAGAATATGAAGGTCAAAGAGAAGAAGAAGAAGAAGCTACTCTCAGGGAAATTGATGTGGTAAAAATGGATAACTTAAAATTAAGGGCTCAAATAGAAGATGATGAGAATTGTAAGGCAAATTTTCTACAAGATTTGTCTTACTTAAGATATAAGCTTGAAAGGCAAAGAAAGTTGAAGCAGATATGGTTGAACATTCAAATAGAAAAGAGATAGAATATGAAATATTTGTGGCTACTCTTGAAAAAATAAAAGAGGAGAACTCAGAATTAAAGGATCATGCTCAAGAAGATGAGATAGCAAAATAAAAGTTCCTACAAGAACTCATCAACTTCAAAATCAAGGTCGAAGAGGTAAGAAAATTTGAATAAGGGATGACAGAAAAATTAAAGACAAAAAATCTAGAGTATGAAATATTAGAGCATGAGATAGTTTCACTAAGGATGAAACTAAAAGTCTCTAAGGAAAAGTTGCACAGGTTTGAGGAAAATGCAAAGATCATCAATGCACATAGGTCATCAATCACCAAAATAGGACTCAGTTCTGAAGAAGAACAAAGGAAACAAGAAGCAAAAAAATGTGAGCCAAGATTAAGAACTAAAGAAGAAGCATCAAAAGAAGTAAGTAAAAACAAGAGTAAGATTTCTGAGGTCAAGTTGGATAATGAAAAATTCAACAGGAACAATGCACAAGCAAGGAATATATGGAACATGAAACAAGACAGGATAGTAGAGACTAAGAGACCAATGAGGTCAAGGAAATATTTCTTCGATGGACAATGTTTCTCATGTCACAGGTTTAGACACATGGCTTCATAGTGTGGAACATAAGGAAGACAAGAATATGGAAATAGACAACATTTTCATGGATATTTCTACTCATGTAATCAGTTTGATCACAAGGGAATGGATTGCAGGATTCATGACAAGAGAGGATATGGCTTCACTAGGAGAAGTCCTAAGACATTTGCATCTCCAAGAAATAATAGTAACGTTCAGTGCTACAAGTGCAACAATGATGGTCACACAACAAAGTTGTGTAGAGTAGACATACCTGAATAAAAAAGGGACAGGAACATGGATATGAACAGGAACAGGAACATGAATGTGGACATAGAAAGGAAGATTCAAAGGAATCAAATAAGAAGGAAAGAGGATTCTCAAAAAATTCAAAAGGGAATGATTTCAAAGTGATGGAGAAATAATATGGAAAAAAATAAAGAACAATGTAAGTTGGGAGTAAAAGTACTCCCACCCCAAAATTAATCACCTCAAGAGAGAAGGTGGTAAGGGGGCTAAGCTTAAGAGTCATATCTTTTAGCCCCATAGGTGTCCCTTTTGCCATTGATGTCAAAGGGGGAGATATTTGAGTAAGGGAGAGAGCATTGAGTTAGGGGGAGCAACCTCCAAGTGGAGTATTGAGTTAGGGGAGCAACCTCCAAAGAGATCATTGAGTTAGGGGGATCAACCTCCATAGATAGTATTGAGTTAGGGGGAGCAGCTTTGATTCTCAAAGATGGTTTTTTTAGTGATTGTGGTGATTTGCATTAGAGGTATTGCCATTAATGACAAAGGGAGATATTGTTGGCAATTTGAGTTATTTTATATTGTCATTGATGTCACATGGATCATTGATGTCACATGGATCACATTGAGTTTTGGTGGCAAAAGCACTTCATAAATAATCATTTATGATATTTTGGAGAGCATGGATATATACAAGGTTTTTGTGAAAACCAAGGTAGGAAAAATAAAAGGTTTTATTTAAAACCATGGATGACATATTTCAAATGTGTTTTTCTTAAAACCTAAGTTGGATTTTCGTTTCATAGAAAAAGGTTCCCTGGTGATGGAGATATTTAATTTTAAATATATAGTTTAAATTTTAAATTACTTAAATTTTAAATTTAAATTTTAAAATTAAAAATAAAAGTAATCCGCTAATGTCATCGAATATGAGGGAGAAAAATATATAAAAGGGTTCCTAAGGTTTATTAATCGAAGGCTTACGCTCGTGAATTAATGCAATTGTTGGAAAGCGGAAAGAGCTCATGTAAAAGAGGGTTAAATGATGGAAGCAAAGAATAAATCGGACGGTGTGTGAAACCCTAGTCACCTTGGGTAGTGTGGCACATTGGCAATTGGATTTTCGCTAAGGCAAGTGGTAAAATGAACATCAAGGTTTCGAATATCCTTGGCTGAGTTAGAAGGCATTGGAAGAAAGAGTGCACAAAGCATTTTGGTTTGCATGAGAGGGAGGAGTGTTTTGAAGCATGTGGTGCCTTTCCATCCCAAATGAGCATATATCTCGTGCGGCAGCTTGGCTGCAGTTAATGCACTAAGAAAGGAGGTGTCGAGGGATCGAATCCCATCAAGGACAAAGGCAAGTTAATATATTTTTTAATATTTTAATTTTCTAAAGTTTCCCTAGGATAAATAAGGGTTGTGATGCACTTTAGGAAAAAGAAATATTTCTGGTGATTTTATTTTTGGAAGTATATCATATTATATATCATTGGAAAACTTATTTCGAGGGCTATTTGATTAACTTGCTTAGAGGGAGAAATAAGGTGTGTGTAAAGAGATATTTCTTATTTTTAAAAGGGGTTCAAAAGTGAAGGTTGCTTTGTTATTTTTCAAATGGGATTAATTCTTTCATGAGGGAACATGGTGTATTTTATTGAGTAGGAGTAATAAGGTTTTATTTGGATATTATTGTTGTGTTATTAATAAAGATCTTTAACCCCTATTGAAATTTGAAAAATAAAGTTTTTTGAGTGTGGTAGATTTAGTGGACAACTAATAAGGCATCAAAAAGTTATGAGAAATATTCTCCATTGACTTTGTTTATGGTGGTTGATTTCTGAAATATCATTGGAGAGAAAAGGATTGATTGTGGTTTCCTTTTCGAAATTGGTTGGTTGAATGCTTTAAGGTTTTCTGGTTTGAGAGTTGTGATTAAACCTTGTTTATAAGCATTGTTTTTGAAGCCCATTGCTTGTACAAAGAACTTGAACTTAAGTTAGAGGAGAACATGAGTATCATTGTTATGTGAGAGTTATTGTTGAGTATTATTGGAAACATTTTGAGTTGATTGATTCATGCTTGAACTAGAGTTTCTGATAAAAAGTTGTTCCTTAAGGTGATTGTTTGAGTTGAGTTGATTGAGCCTAGTAAAGTGATTTTATGAAGTGGTTGTTCAAGTTCCATGAAACAAACTTATATATTTTGATTTGAGTTGAGTTTGAGTTGAGAAAGAAATTGAGTTTGTGAATAGAACATATTTAGTCTCTAACAATTCTCTTTATGCTTCTATAAGATTAAGCTAAGTTGAGATTGATTTGATTTGATTTGAGTTGAGATTGACTTGACTTGAGATCATTGTGGATCATTGTTGTCATCCATTGAAGAGTGCATTGCCATTCATTGTTGAGTTCATCATTGAGCCTTGCCTTCATATATTTTTGGATGAGATTTGAGTGCTACTTTAGCATGTTTGATTGAGCCTTTAAGAAGGCTTTTGGGACAGATTTTTGGACAAATTTTAGGCAGCTTTTGTGCATGATTTATTGAGCCTTTGAGAAGGCTTTTGGGACAAATTCTAGATAGATTTTAGGCAGCTCTTGTGCATGATTTATTTAGCCTTTGAGAAGGCTTGTGGGATAAATTGTTGGACATATTTGAGGTAGATTTTTTGCATTATTGATTGAGCCTTTGAGAAGGCTTTTGGGATATATTTATGGAAATATTTGGGACATATTTGAGCAAGTTATTTGTGATCTTGCTAAGTAGATTTGAGCAAGTTCTTGGTGAGATTGTTGGAGCAGATTTGAGCAAGTTCTTGGTGAGCTTGCTGGAGTAAATTTTGAGCAAGTTCTTGGTGAGCTTGCTAAGCAGATTTGAGAAAGTTATTGGTGAGCTTGTTGGAGAATATTTGAGCAAGTTCTTGGTGAGCTTGTTGGAGTAGATTTTGAGAAAGTTCTTTGTGAGATTGCTAAGCATATTTGAGCAAGTTCTTGGTGAGCTTACTGGAGCATATTTGAGAAAGTTCTTGGTGAGCTTGCTGGAGCAGATTTTGAACAGGTTCTTGGTGAGCTTGCTGAAGCAGATCAGTGGATTGCCTACCTGCATAAATTAGTGGATTGCCTACCTGATCATATTAGGATTGCCTAGTTGAGAATATCAGTGGATTGCCTAACTGAGTAGATCAATGGATTGCCTTGCTGAGAAAATAAGTGGATTGCCTACTTGAGCAGATCAGTGGATAGCCTAGCTTTGAGCAGATCAAAGTAATAATTTATATTGGGATAAGGATCCCAATTTCTTTGTGAAATATTATAAGGATATTATCTTGGGGACTACCCCACATTGGGGGAACCATGTTAAATCTTGTGTCTCAATTATGTGTGGCAATTTGTGCTCTTACTTTTTCTATCTATGTCATTAATGCACACTACTATATTTGGTTATTGTAATTAAGGACACTAATTGATATTGGTTTAGAAATAAAGTAAAAATTGGGTGCTATATTGTTCACCCCCCTCTCAGTATAAGATTGTGTTATTCACAAACCTATCTCGTGGTTTGCATGACAGTGTGCGAACCAGATTTATAATCTTATAAATTTTGAGTTCAAATCCTAAGGTGTGTTTTAGGGCTTTGATAGAATTTATTCTAGGTTTACAGTACCTGTAGCACCAAAAATAAAGCCATATATTAAATTAGATAATGATAAGGCTAGTCTAAAACAATTTTGTGGGAGTCCCACTAGGCTTACCAAAATGTAACACATGAAAAGTAGAACATCAATTCTAAAAATAATGAAAATGTGCAAAATGCTCTTTATTATTGATTTCAAAAATGGGGTTACAACATGATTTCATTTAAGAAATATTTACCTCTCTTTTCAACATGAATGTAGATGCACTTGCTGATGCTTTTTAGTGCCCTCAATGTAGGTGGTCTTCTTTGTATGTGTGCCACTAGTTGGATTATTGGATATGTGTTGTATACCTATTAGGGCCTGCAAAAATATTTTGATGTGTTTGGGGACCTATCATGGATCAGACCCTGTGTTCATACAGACAAAAATGATATGAAAATAAATTAAAACATGATAAAACTAGAGGACATGTTGTTAAAAACCATAAATAGAGTATACCTACCTGATCTGTAGCTGTAGGGTTATTGTAGACTAGGTTCACATGGTGGTGTGTGAAACTCTTCTCGAGTTCGCATGGTGGTGTGTGAACCATACTGTAGCTAAATTTTGATGCAAATTTTTTGTCGAAATGAGTTTTTGATACAGTTATATAATTTTTTATGGATGTAGAAATGATAGAGAAGGTTCTAGGGTAATTCAGTAGAGTTTTGGTAAGTTAGCCAAAAGGGTGAGAGAGAGTTTCATGGAGCAAATGGCCCTATATTTATAGAGTGGGCCAAGGTTAGTGAGGGAGGTGAGGTGAGGTGTCTTTGGTGATGTGGCCTAAACTCTAGGTTAGGTTCTACCATGGTGAGGTTAGGTGATGAAGTGGCATGTGAGTCATCCCTTCATGTGTCCTAAAGGAATATCCTAGGTGCACACATGTGTGAGCAAGGGTTAGGGTTAACCTTGATTATAAAAATACCTAGGTTAGATGAAGGTTAGGTTAGGCATATTTTGGAAATATCCTAACTATGTGGGTGCACACATGTGTGAGGATATAATTAAGGCTAATCTTGATTTAACCCTAATTAAACATGTCTAGGCAATAAAGTGCACTTAAGTGAAAAAGTGACTTTCAAAATAGAATTAGAATAACCCTAGTTAGGGTTTTTGGAGGAAATGGTCACATGGGGGCCCTAATTATGTGTAGGAGAGGGCTTAGATGGCCTAAAGGGGCTTGTAAGTGGCCCTTGTGTGAATAAGAGGTGTTTTGGGTGTGATTAGTGTAGTTTTATAGGTTTTGCAATTATTCTTTACTATGATTTCCTATGCTTGCCTACGATGGCCTACGCATGCCTACACGTGACTACACATGCCTACAGGTGCCTATGCAAACCTACAAGTGACTACAGGTGATTATGTGTGGCTTTTAGGTGTATAAAATTATTATTTTAAGGATTAATAGTAAGTCTTTAAATAGATGCTAATGAATTGAGAGAAGTATGAGATTCTCTCAAACTTGTAATGTTCTTGCATGTTTTTTTTTGCATGATGCATGTTCTTGCAATATTATATGATATTCTTGCATAGTGCATGTTAGGATTGTATATAAATTCAAGAGTTGTCCTGATCCCTATACTTACATTCAAAAGTTAGTTGAAGAAGACTTATCAAGTAGAATACTTTGAGAAAGAATATGAAACTAAGGACCATTTATGTATATATAAGTTGAAATGTAATATTGTATATAGAGATAAGAAATAATTGAAAAGTATCTTGTGAGGAAGTTATGCTATGCAATGATTATGATGAAGGAATAGAAGTTTTGTAAAAATAATTTTTATATTATCTTGAGATTTTTTCAAAGAATGAAAGATGAATTAATGTTTCTCTTTTCTCTTAAGTTCCTTGGAAATAAATCATTAAATGGAAAAGTTGTGTGATTGAAGAGAATGATAGAATTTAATTGATGGATTATGGTTATGATTATTCTATATGTTGATTTCATCCTTTCATGTAAATAAAGGAAATGCCTAATTTTAGTTTTATGATTGAATAAGTACTTAAACTCTTTAGTCTTTAGCAAAATGTTATGTTGAATTTTATTATTATTTAATATAGTATTCTATTTTATTTTGGAGAGATGGTCATAAAAAATTGTTTGGGACCCTTGGGATGGAAGGGGGTTATTTTGGGCATCTTTTTAGTGCCATATTAGTTAACCCTAGAGTTGAGTTGCACCCAATCCTAGTTGATTTATGGTTTAAAAATTCAACCAGGTAATTGTGAATGACAAACCCTAGCAGTGAGGCTTGGGTGAGGTGAGGTGGATTGGTACGGGATAATACACTAGATCATTCATAGGGTAGTGGTATTGTTCTTAATTAGTACCATGGTTATATGGAATTAACTAATCACTAAGGCATCACACCATATTAATCCTAAATAGATAGGGGTATGTAGGATTAGGGAATGAAATTCACATTTCAATATTATGGGCCTTAAAGGTGAATTCCTATACCATGGTCTAGTTGTCCTATATAGGTAAGTGTATGGTAAATGTGGGGACCACTAATGGCATATTTTATAATGGTGATATTAGAAAAGTGAACCCCAGGAACTTACGAGATTTTGGCCACTCTTGTTCACTTAAGTGTCATTTGTAGCGATAGTAAAATCAAGATGGTTATGCCTTATATTGATGAAAATATTGGATCTTATTTTTTATCTAATATTTGTAGAAAAAAAATTATCTCTCTCCATTGGTTTGAGAAAGTGGGTCGTTACAAGAGAAGTATATGGTTTCAAGTTTCCACCTCCTCATATTAGGCACACTTAAAAGGCCCACGATGTACTCTCCTTTGTAAATTGTTTACTTGTAAGAATTTTGGTTTTGACTACTAACCAAAGGAATGTTGAATCCTTAGGAAGTGCCTCAAGTAACCAAACATATTTCCAAGTGAAGTCCTTAGGAGTAATTGCTCTAAAGATTTATATCCCAACTTGATACGATATCCATAAAATTTTGTTAGATTTTTATCCAACTCTTCATTTTGTGAAAAATAGATAAATAGAAATATTGAAACATCTTTAGAAAGTTCATATGCTTATTTTTTTAGGGTATTCTCCTTTATCAAATTGCTAACTAGAATTTTTGCTCCAAATAATATAATTTTTTTGATCTATAAGCCAAAAAAACTCAACTGATGGCTATTGTTTTGGATTAGAAATAAGAGTATAAGGATTTAATAAATCATCATACAAAAACTTTGTAGAATTTACCTCATTGATTGACCATCTAATATATTTTTCATTAATAAAAAAAATCTAATATGAAATTCCATGTTGTGATACCCCTAGGCAAGGTTTTCTTCCTTGATATTTTTATTGTATCCAAATAACCTATATAATTATAAAGTAACAAATTTCCAAATTTTTCCTTGATATTTTTCCATCAAAAATTTTCCCCTATTTCCAAAAGTGTAGGTCTAGAAATTTTTAATCCTTCACCTCCAAATATTCTTTCCTCACATCCTTTTCAAATAAAATATTTTTAAATTTTATCAAATTTGGATGCAATACTTATAGTTAATCTTAAAATTAACATCATATATGTGAGGGTAGGTTGTAATATAGACTTTATGATTTAAATATTTCTAGCCATGGTTAGGAACTTACCTTTTCAACCAACCAAACAATATTTTATTTTATCCAAAATTGGGTATCAAAACTCATTTTTTAATTAGATAAGAAAGTTAATAGATATGTTGGTAAAATTTTAGAAATTTTAAACCTAATATATATATATATATATATATATATAATTATTTATTTCAAATAAATGGTAGTTTTATAAATGGAATGAGATCAACCAGTTACATTGCTCAACTTTCAAGGAGGAGACTAGGTTTGAATCTTGCCAAGTAATACATGCATAATTTCCAAGCTTGTTGTAATACCAATATGTGGTAATGATATAATATTGATGGGGCCTATATAAATCACAAACCCAATTAAAAATTAAGGTTAATATTGATAAAAAAATCTTGAATTTTTTTGTATCAACCAACTATGCAATAACCTTATCATGGCATGATAATGTTGACTTAAATTCCATGGATTTTCTAATTGAATGATGACCTCAAAGAAACGTGTCATAAACACATTTGAGGCGATATTAGAAGGGACCATTTATCATAACATGAATACCTTTGTTTTTCCTTCCACTTCCCCAACCCCCCCCCAAGAAATCTCTTCCTAGAGCCTCAACAAGAATGATGAAAAGACATGAAGATAAGGATCACTTGAGGAGACCACAAGATGATTAAAAGTACTTAGTGGGTAATCCATTTATCAAAATATGGTATTTTGATATGCTTTAACAACATATAATCCATTAAATGTGATATATAATTTCCATAAATGTAACCTTAAATAGATCATTTTCAAATGATTAGAGTGTTCTTCGGTACAATTTCACTTTGGCTTTTATCAAACTAGTCACTATTGAAATTCTCTAACTTGCATCAAACTACTATTTCATACCCAAAAGTACTAATGCAAAATAATAAAATAGTATGAAAATTATCCTATTATTGGCTCTTCAAATCCACCTTTTCTCTTCTTGGTCTTGGCCCAAATAAACCTCATCTAGTCTACTTTTCTTCCATATTTAAGAGTATAATTGATGCCTCTTGAATATTGAGTTTCTTACAAGTGTAAAATACCTATGGAGATAATGTGTCATGATTTTTCCCTACACATATTACTCTTCAAACTTAAAAATAAATTTTAAACTACCTTGCACATGCCAAATCATACAATTCATTGGTAACTTTTTGGCTAGATTATTTTTTAACCTTTTGCAGATCCAAATGGATGTGACTACATGCACTATAAACTTGGATGCATGCAAATCAAAGTAGAATGTTACAAAAAATTTACTGTAAAATTTTAAGGAAATAAATAACTATGTTACATAAATAACATAAATGTAAATAGTCCTAATGAGCAAACAAGTTCTATTCCATATGCTTGTATGTTCTATATGCTTTTAAAATGGTAATTTTCACTTTCTCTTTGAAATAGTAAATTCAAAATTAAAAGTGTAACAAATAAAGATCTAGTCTAACGTAGCTGAGTGATATTAGGATTTAAATTCCTAGAAATATTTATGAGATGCACTTCTTCATGCTTATATTATATTACTGATTTTTCTTTAATTTAGGGGGTGAAAAATCTATCAACAAGTTAATAAAAAGGAATAAGAGAGAATAAAAAAACAAATAATAAATTCAATCAAGGTGACTTTGTATATCCCTAAATTTCCAACTATATTTTGAGTTGGTTTCCAATCAATATCCAATTTTCTTCTAAGTTGGATTTCTCTATTAATTGTCCAAATTTCTTCTGAGTTGGCCCTTTCTATCAATATAGCTAAGCCCTAATCTTAACTGGTTTTCCTTCAACCAAGTGGAAAGACCCTAACATTCAAATCAAGATGACTATTACTTCTCCCCTTAATCTTCTACTCAATAGGACCTTTAGAAATATAGTCCAAGTCTTCATTGCCTTCAAAGTGGACAAATTGTAAATTAACTTTATTAAAAGTGGACACAGTTAAATATTGATAATGGTGGCCAATATAATGAAATCTATCAAAATGGATAGATTTAGGTGGTAGCTATGATACCTTTATTGGTATTTTAAGCCTTACCACCACAAAATATCATAGGTTTCAATATAAAATAGCCATAATATTAAAGGTCAAAATAATAATATAATGAAGATACCAATATATACAAATATTATATAGATCAACAGTATTGAAATATACTTACAATATTATTCATGTAAGTAGAAAGTGCAATCTTGAGATAATATCTACACTTGATACAATTTACTAAGCTTTGTCCATAATATAGCTATACAAGATAACTCTTTAAATTCTTGACTATGATCATTGGATTCTTATCTTCCCACTTGCATAAAACTCTCAGTATTCTAGCATGACACATGTACATATCCTGCACATCCCAATATATCAAATACTGTAATATTATCTAACAAAACTAAACTAACAATGGGGTTAAATACTAAATAAATGAATAAGAAAGGGTTAGAAGCTAGAAGTGAAATTTGGTCAGGATTTAGCCACAACAAGAGACATCAAAGCATAAGAGTCTTATTCCCTTAACTAAACTAAAATGCCTAACATACCAACTATCATTTAATAATACAAAGTATTAATGAAACAAACACATACATAGCTAAGCATTCTAGGAAGTGAACAAACAACAATCCAAGGAGATATCTAGATAGAAAAATAACTTAACAAAATACACCATTCATTCAATTTTAACATAAATATTTAGAAATTAAATTAACATGCATACAAGTTCTACAACATTATTAGATTGAGGTTAAACAACACTTTATTATTCATGAAGAGACATATATCTTTCAATCATACAACTTAAACAATTGTTAAAGCTAAATATCCAACCCTTGAAAATGATCTACAATCAAGTGTATATAGATTTACATCAAATTTAGTTAGCTTGGAATAATTATGTGGAGGATATCCTATAGGTCTATCAAGGAAAGTGCAAGGAGTGGTCATTACTTTTAGCTTAGATCGACTTAACTACTTCAAGCATGTGTTGTTGATGTGTTTGACTTAGATTCTTTTTAAATAGCTAGCATGTACACTGCACCATCAAATCCTGAGCATATTTTAATAGGTCTACTTTCTTCCACTCCTATTAAAATAAGCTAGTGTGTGATGGAGAAGCATTTGAACTTTGAGATTTTAGATAACAATGATTTTGGGTAGCTAGTTGATATGCATAAATCTTGTTGATTATGATAGTTATGGAGCCTTTTGCCTAATATCAGAGCTTTGAGAGCATTGTTGGGTACTTGTAAGTCCAACTTCCTTTGTGTTAGACTCTATACCATAGAAGTATTTTGATTTCAATATTATACTTCAACATCATAATTTTTTTTCTTGTGGATGACATCAACTTCTTTGTAAGTCTAGCCATTTCCTCATACTTAGCCAAAATTTGAATCTGACCATACATTTCTTTGAATACTAGATGTCAAAATTTTATTCATAATGGATGGCATCAACACCTTTAAAATTTTGGTGCCTTTCTAAATGAAGATCCATACTTAGCTAGATTTTGCATCTAAAGCTATGTTGGGCATCAGATAATTTTATCACCTTTTTGGATGTCATCTACTGTAAGAGTTTAATTTATTACTTCATGCTAGATGTTTTATCTTAACCAGATTATTGTATTTGGTCATGTGATGATTGTCAAATACTATAATTTTTCTACTATTGTGCTTGTGTTAGATTTTTATAAATTCAGGTCTTTCTTTTGTGTCATATGCCCATGCCTTAGACAAAATTTTAATCTAGCACTTGTGCATGACACCAAACTACCTTACCTTGACCATTATTTTTGTTTGGCATTGATATAATGTGTTGGGATCTCCTTCCTTACCCAAAATTTAAATCTTAGATAGGCATTATTGGATATTAAGTTGATCTACAATCCTCTAGCTAGTCTTCTATCCCTTATTTGTAGGTAGATCTTCATTAGGAGCATAATCCATTCTTCATCTCGGGTCCAAAATATGATTTACATCTAATTGCTATGTTGATGCCTTGGAAAAATGAGGATAAAACTTAAGAAAAATTATAACCTAGAATGATTTGCAAGGGTTTGTGAATGTAGGTGGTGGAATAAACCTACATTATTAGTAGCTTCTAAGATTTTTCTTATAAAAATATAGAACCTAGTAAGCTTTATATATAGTATAATAGAAACATTGAGAGAAGGGGGATCTAGAAGATAAGCTAATATAAAATAAGGGTATGGAAGTGATCAAAACTTAAATCTATAAGAAAAAATAATTTTAGAATAGAGAATTGATGTAGAAAAAAAGGGAAATGTAAGGGAGGTGAATAAATTATAAAGCTATAATAGTGATTCTTTAAAATATACAATGAATAGTACCCTTGTTGCAGATCCATCCCATTTGCCTACAAAACATAGAATTATCTATAATATAAGGAGGAAATGTCCTAGTAGAGGGATGTTGGTAGGATGGGAAAATAAAAATTATGTAACAAGGAGTGATAGCAATAATAAATATATAATGCAATGATTAAGGAATTATGAAGGGTGCAAAAGGTGATTAGGGAGGTGGGGGACATGAGGATATGGAAAAAAGAGATAAAAAGAAGAAAGAACTTTAGGTAAGAGATGAGAAAGAAAAAGTTATGGATATACCTATATACAAGTACCTTTGACAAATATTAAACCCCCATGAGCATAATATGCCACAACTAAAAGCTACTTTAGGTTCGATCAAATTGCCTTAAGCAAATTTTCACCTAGGAAAATTTCCTTATGTAAATATTCCAAGTACTTGAAAATATTTTGTTCTTTGTTGCCCTCTTCTTCATAAAACTATACAGGCACATCTTTTTTTGTATTGTAGATAGCTATGTAGCAAGTTTGTGCTTTGAAGGTATGCATTGCTACTCAAGATTAGGATTGTAGCATGAAAGAAAACTTCATGCATAGCTTTGGCCTCATATTTCTCTTTATAGCACTTTGTAGGTGATGATGATAGATAGAGAATTAATTGAACTTTGACTTTTATCAGTGTTGGCACCACTTGATGGATTTTGCTCCCTCATGTGAAAATATAGTGCACATCCTCTTCCTTTCATTCAACCAACTACCTCTCACCACCATAAATTTTTACTTTATTGCAATGCATGCTTGATTTTATAGTGTATTTACTATCGTACATGGATAGTAGCCTAACATATCAACTATCTTCTCTTTCCTTGTGGGTTGATGTTATATGTCATTTGTTAGCTTTGGCAATACTGATCTATTCATATTGAGAAATTATGTTGCGATGCACCCTTTTTGTGATAGACTCAATTAGAAAATCTTTTGTCAACTTTTTCTATTTTACAATGATGCCTTAAATTTTATTCCATCATTGTGGTATTGAGGTGTCACATGACAAGATCCATACATTTTTTCTTTATGCTTGCATTTAATTTTGCATAGCTTCTCTATTAGCTAGAGCTCTTTTTGGTATTATTGAATTCTAACTAGCATATCCATTAGGCTTATGGAGTCAGGAAGAGTGGAAGATAATGCCATAAAAGTGGGAATGATCATATGAAAGCATGGAGTGGTTGAGGGGAAGCAAGTGGATTGGGATAAAGACAATGATGAAAAATGAAGTAAAATTAAAATGAGGGTGGTACATGAATGGGAGGAATGATACCTAAATAGAGAAATTACATTTTTCTAGTGGAATATAGCTTCACTATTTTTTTTATTATTATTGCTTTTTCCTAGGTTTGGTCCATGGTTACCACACCAAGGGCTCAAAAAAAAAAATATGAAGTTTTTTATTTCCTTTTGCCAAGGATTTTTCCCATAGTTTGAGCTCTTATTGCTACATGCATTCAAAGAAATATTGTCTTAGTTAATATTGAATATTGTTCATAGTTACATGACCCTAAAGCATGCCTTAAGGCATGTAACTATGAATACCCATTACACTCAACTCAAAAGGGTTTCCTCTCAACTTGTGGCTATTTTCTATTGCTCATCCTCATAAGCTCTTTGGATGGTGTCTCCTATTTTCTTTTTTATTATGTTTTTGAACTTCACTTTTTTGGAATAGGTCCAATGTCCTTAAGAAATAAAGAGGAAGGAAATAAAGGGGAATATCAAAAGAGAGAGTCCATATCTGTTATGCCTTATCATATGCTGAGAAGCTTACCATAATTTAGGTAGAATTGGGAATGATTATATATCACTAAATGGAGGGAACTCCTTATATATTCCATTATCTAGGAGCACCACTACTCCATTGGTTGATTAATATTTTATTTTTTGGTTCTAGGCTTGCCAAATTTCAAAAATAAATATTCCCAATATAGTTAACTCATCACCTTGCATACTTTTCTCATGTCTCAAAATCTCACACATGAGAGCTTTCGAATGCTCTTTTAAAGGTACTACTTTTGCAATGTAGGTACTCCTTTTAGCCAGTGGCTTTTATTTATTTGTACATGCCTACTATAGTATTTATTTATATGCTAACTATTTTACACAAAATTTTGGCATGCTTCTTCATGCTATTAGAAACAAGCTTTACCTTCTCATCGGAATCTATAGTGGCCTTACCATACGATGCTAAATTTGATATTTCTTCTCTGATACATCTTCTAAGGTGTGTAGCTAATATTTTTTGGCCTTGACATTGGTTTGACCTTGCAGGTATTCCAACTTTAAGGATTACCTAGCATATAACATTGAGAAGTAATGTAGACATTCAAGAATTGCTAGGCATCTTCTCCTAATGTATTAATATATGTACCGAATTGGTAAGAGATATTTACATAGTTTTTAGGACCATTTTAATTATAAAATTTGGGTCCAAAATAGCATATTCCTCTATTGAACCTAGGTTTTATTTTGGAATCCTCTAATTTTTAAGCCATGTTTATTGCAACCCATAAATTTCTAGGTCTTGATACTATTTATAGCTATTCGTTGGGTCTCGCTAATTTCCAAAGGTTGACAAAATCACATCTTGGGACTATGGTTTCTAATGAAGTACTTGTAATATGAAAATATTTCTTCTTCATTTGGAAATCAATATCTCCATATGTGTGTATTTGGGGCCCTATTGGATTTATATGTTGCTCCTCATATATTTTGATATGGTATGTCTTGATCTTTTCATTGGATATCCAAATCATATTTTTATGTAGGGGATAGTGATGTAACTACTAGGTCTAGGTTTCCACCTAGCTAAACCAAAAACCTCCTAGACAAGCACATCCTAAATGATGATGACAAATCAACAATTATCATATCCTATATTACTACAAGGTCTGAGCATTTATGCAACTAGATTGAGACACCTTTTATGATGCCAACTATCGAGACTTGCCTCCAATTGAAAAATAGTGTTTTAGAATCTAGTTGGGTGTAATTTAAAAAAATGCTATTGTAGACTACCTGGGCATAACTACAACAACACTTTCTAGTAAAACCCAACCCTCTAAGCACGATGACAAATAGAAAGTTGGAGGGGTCATCCATGATGAAAATAGATGATGGAGAAACCAAAGGTAATCTTGGTAGAGCCAGCTATGGGGGTGTCATCCATGATGTAAACATCAAAGTCATCTTGGTCTATGCCAAAAAATTAGGAGTTCAATAAAATAACTTTGCTAAGGCCAGAGCTATCTTCTATGGAGTCCAAATCATGTTAGAACTCAATGTTCAAAGCCTTATTATTGAGGGTGATTCCCTAAATACAATAAACTACATCAAAGGTAAAGCAAAACCACCTTGGAATGTTGCTCCTCTTGTTCAAGAGACCATCCTCCACCTCCATGCGATCAATAATCTATCGATTCAACACATGTACAGGGAAGGAAACAGAGTTGTTGATGCAATGGCTAACTTTGGGTCGATGCTAGAGTCCTTCATGATGTGGCATAATGATTTTTCCCAATGCTTATTGAATTTTTGCCATGATAATAATGCTACCATTTATGAGTAGATTTAGCTCAGTAGTCATCGACCCGTGTCATAGTTTCTAGAGGAGAGATCCTAATGCTTGTGCTTGTATGAACAAATGTCACCACTATTTTTGGGTAAGTTCTTGCTATCCATCCATGTTGATGCAACATCTTTCTTTAAGATCAGAATTTCACATGCCAAGGAGTCCAACTGACGTACCTTGTGACTATACCAACATTCAAATCCTGCATGGTGGTTATTGTTTTAAGGCCAAATTCAAGTAGAACATTAATACCTATATGAGTATTAGTAATAGGTATCATCCCAATACTTGTGTCAGCAACATCAATAGCCATTGGAAAGGAGCAAAGAACAAAAGGACTAAGATGTTGTGTAGAAAAATAAACTAGGACATGAATTGTGACACCAATCATGTATCTATTTTAGTTTTTGAGCATGATATCATTCCAAATCATGGCACAATGTTTTCTTTGTGCCAATTTGACAATATTTTGGATCATGGTAGCAGAACCACTCAGTTTGTATCTAGCATGTATGACAATGTGGCATGGTCATAGTGTAGTGACCACACGTAGAGGGAGATTGAACACGATGTGTGTCCTCATTGGCCAAATATTTCTACTACTTCTAATTTCAAAGATCAATGCCAGCTTCACACTCCAATATGGATGCCTTATTTTTTGGTAAAAAATTGATTAGCAAAACAAATCACCCTTGGAAGTGGAATGGCTCGTGTGATGAGACATTTCAAGGTAGACCAGGCTAATCAAGAGTGCAAGGCAAAAACTTGGCCCAATGAATTCAAAATGAATCCACCTTGGTCATTAAAAGAGCTTCTTTTATTTTATTTTTTGCATGAGGTTTATTGAGTTTCTTAAGAAAATTCAATGGATATGACCCTAAGATTTTGAAAGAATTTATCTAGACTTGGGACAGTGGCACTGTGTCCCTGAAGGGACTCACTTTTGCAGCTACTATCAACTTATTGGTTGAGATAACATAACTCCCCAATGATGGGGAGATTATTCGTAGGGATAAGAATTCAATGGTAGGAGAGCTAGTTTATTTCCATGATAAAGGAATTTTTTTGTTGAAGAATGACAATGGGTTCATTTGGGAGGACCTCCTTCTACTGTGGAACTAGGCCCTGGTGCCAATCATGTAATACCTGATTGTGTAAAAAACATCCTCCCCTCTCTACAACTTCAACATGGCATTCTTAATTTTTTTAAGGATGTGAAGTAGATAAACATATTAGAGTATTTATTTTGGTAGATGTAAATTTTTATCAACAGTGTTTGGAAGGGAAAATCTACTTACCCTAAGCATCGGGGTCTCCACCTGATCATCTAAAACTCTATTAGCCAAAGCCCATACCAAAGGATCATTGAAGTTGGTAGGATGGTAGCCATCATAGATACTATCCAAGGATCACCTCTAGAATTGGTGGAAGTTGGACTTGAATATCCAGTAATTGATGTTGATAATGGTACACCTAGCAGGGTGGGCAAGTAAAATATTATGCCCAACCGGGCCATCATCAACTTCTATTCAATTTTCAGCTCACATCAAGAGTGAAATTGATAAAGACAAGAATGCTTCTATAGCTAAAAGTCCTTACCCTACTTATAAAATGTAGAAGACCATGGTAGGGCCATCTTTGAGGTCTTGTTACATTCAATAAATGGGAGACGTCGATCAGATCACTAACCTTGAATATATCATCATTCTAGAAATGTCGATGCTCTTGAGAGATAATAATATTATTAATCATATGAATGTATAGAAAGTGGGCCACTCAAGGGAGGATGATATCAAGGACAATGATGATGAATATTACACCCTAGAATGATGTGGCACACTCAACCCTTGTTGATCTATCCATTTTTGTATGCAGTCTGTATATTTTATTCCTTTGGTACCTACGGGCTATAACCTCTATGTATTCTCTTTTTTAGTCTTGTGGCCATAGGTATTGGCCCATTTTGGCTTGTATTGTATTGAGTTAAACCTTCATAGTATCCTCCCTATAGATTGTAAAAAGGTTTTGGGCACCTTTCAAAACTCGTTATCAATAATAAAAAAAACAAATAGAAAGTTGGAGGTTGAGTTTTATTCCAACCAATATATGATCACGTAAGTGCTAATCCATGGTCCCAAAAAGAATTCCTACCATATTTTAACCTTTTCAAAGATACTTCAACTAGATTCACTTGTCTTAGAGCCAAAAAATCTTCTCTTAGCTTTTTAGTTTTTTTTAATGCTACCTTTAGCCTTCTAGGGTGATGAATAGTTTTTATATTGTTTAGCTATTTCTATCCATTGTCCTTTGGTCATGTCTAGGTAATATAACTTCCAAGAGGCTTCTTTCATTTGTTGATTTATCTCCAATAATTTTGTATCTAGCATTTTCTCTATGGACAATCCATGCTTCTACTGATTTTATTTCATATTTTATAGTTTTTCTAGCTTACCCATTTTTTCTTGCCCCATATCCTACTCCTTTTCTTTGATTTTCATAGTATTTTTAGCATATGATGGGAATGAGAGATGCCCAAATCTTGGAACTAGAATTTTTTGGCAAATTTTAGAATCCATTTTCTTTTTTAAACTTTGATTTGGATCCAATGCATAAGCAACCAATTCCTCTAATCTTATAGTTGTACTTGTGTGGAATTGGGTTTGATAGCTTACACTAGGGTTATTATTATAACATCTATGAAATGCCAAATATATAGGCTCACTTACACTATGAAAATCTTCCTATTCATGATATATGCTAGTAACGTAATAACTTTTACTAACTTCACCAATGTGCATTACTTGATCTTCTAAGGGGATTGTCTCTTGTAAGTATGCTTTGTATTATGCTTCACTATTTTGTTGGTCCACGTTATTGAGATCATTTGTGAAGTGTTGGATCATAGCCCTTAGCTCTTGATCTATCCAAGGTTCTTGGATGGTCATTGAATGCACATTCCTTTATGAAGAATAACATAAAGAGACTAGTTTTAGAAACACTACTAGTCATGAGGATGATAAGCTTAGGAAAGGGACTTGTAATTTTATATGGTGGATCAAAGGGGTCTATAATATAGTGGTTCTAGGAGGGTTTTTTCCCACTTAAATGAGAATATTTTTTATCTTGGAAACCAGTTGATAAACCTCTAGAAACCTCTTTTCATTACACTATTATATTTGAAGACCTAAATCTAGAATTAAGGCTTAGATGTAGTAGATGTAAGCTTATGCTTGTGATGGAATTACTCCCCAAAGGATCCCATTCCAAGTTATTTTAAATAAAATATTAAAATCTATGAGACTTTCTTGAGGATACCTTTGAATGTAGTAAAATTGATTGAGAAACGAGAAAGGATCTCCTAGATCATCAAATAATAGTATGAGAGGCACAACAAGGTTATCCCAAGCCCTAATGCTATTATCTTCCAAATATCTATACCATTGCAATAATTTTCCCCAAAGAGACTAAGAAAGAAGTTTGACCATTACATCTTCAAAGATGATATTATAAATAGTAACCAAGGCTACAATGTCTTGGTAATGCTCATAAGTTGTCTTTTTACTACCATCATACATAGGTAAAACCTTCAATGTAATTTGGGGAATCTCATGAATATATAGTAAGCTAAGGGGTCCAACACTATTTGATGTAGGATAAATTTTCCCTACCATGGCTCTAGTAGGATATATTATGCAACCATTTGATTAGTATTTGATGAGCTTTCTTGGATTTATGGTCCTACCACCTTTTAATTCTAAGCTTTTCCATCAACAATGTTGTCAACTTTTCTACTTCTTGAACTAATCAAGTTTCCAAGTGAACATGTGTTCTATGCTTATGACATAAATACTATTCACTAAAATCTCGATTTCTCCAAGAAATTGAAAAGTTTATTCCAATTATCTCAATGACATTTTCTTGTGGATCTTATTTTCATGCTTTTTGCAAGTGAGAGCTAAAACATCCCATTGAGCATGAAAAAAAATCTTTGTCCAAAATATTCCTAAGTGGATGAGATGCATCCTTAATACCTTGACCAATATTGGAAGACCTAAAATTACTTTTTGATCAGCCTCCAAAGTAGGCCGATTCGTATGGTAGTAGCTAAAATAACAATGAATTTAAATAATAAAGCAATGAATGGAAAATGGTTAGAAGCTAGAAGTGAAATCTAGCCAAGATTCTACCATAAGAAGAGAAATAAGAGCATGAGAGTCTCATTACCTTAACTAAACTAAATTGCCTAACAAACCAGCTATCATTTAATATTATAGAGATTACATACATAGCTAAGCATTCCAAGAACTAAATAAACAACAATATAAGGAGATATATATATAGCAAAAAAACTTTAACAAAATACACCATTCATCCACAATATTCTTAGATAGAGGCCAAAAAACACCTTAATATTCATTAAGAGGTATATAGAATTCAATAATACAACTTAAGCAATTATAAAAACTAAAGAGTCGACCATTGAAATGAGCTACATTCAAATATACATAGATTTACATCAAATTCAATTAGCTTGGAATGATTATGTAGAGGCTTTCCTATAGGCTTATTAGGGTGAGTGCAAGGAATGGTTATTGCTTTTAACTTAGCTAGGCTTAACCACTTCAAGTGTGATTTAATGATGTGTCTGACCTAGATTATTTTTAATCAATTGGCATGTATACTAAACCATAAAATCCTAAGCATATTCTAATAGGTCTACTTTATTCCACTCCTTTCTACTACATTTACCCAACTTTGCAGGGGAAGGTGTGTTATCCATAAGCCTTCGATTATTGAGATTTTTGACAACAATGATTTTTGGCAATTGGTTGACACTCACAAATATTGCTAACTAGGATAGGTCTAAAAGCCTTCTACCTAATGCCAAATATTTAAGAGCCTTACCTGGTACTTGTAAATTCAACTTTCTTTATGCAAAAATCCATGCATTGGCATATTTTTGAGTTCAATATTAAACTTCAACACCAATTTTTTTGGCTTCTGGATGACATCGAATTCTTTGTAAGTTTGACCATTTCCTCATACTTAGACAAAAATTGAATCTAGACATATGTTGTTTTGAATACTATGTGTCATACTTTTATTCATAATGTATGGTGTCAATAACTTAAAAATTTTGGTGCCTTTCTAGGTGAAGCTCCACACTTAGCCAAATTTTGGATCCAGAGATACTCTAGGTGCCATATATTTTTAACACCTTTTTGGATGTTAGCTATTTTAAGAGTCTAACCTATTGCTTTATGTCAAACACTTTACTACTGAATGTCAAATGCCAAATGTTTGTGATTGCTATTGCAACAACCCAAAAATACCAACCCAATTTTATTTTATTAAAAGGACAAAGGTTCTCAAAGAAGACCCAACATTTATTTCTTCAACATTCAAGGCTTCACCACATTTGATTTCTAAGTCACTTCAGATGACACTCAATGGACAAGAGTGGCCAACTCCCATGTTTTCTAGGGTTCACCTTACTAAACCTACTTGTTTAGAAGGATGCCAAAAATGGTCCTCCACCTTTCCCATATCCTCATCAGCATAGGACAATATGAACGGGGGTCATCCTTTAAGGAACATAACACATAAAGAGGAAAAACTATTTCCTAACCTTAACCTAAGTCTATCTAGGTAAGTTAATAAAGCATAAAGCCTTGGTGCTTAGTTACCATACCTTCATGAGCTAATTAAGGTGATTACCACTCAATTGGTAATGAACATGGTCTTCTAAACCTACATATTTGAGGTACCAACACTACTATCTTACAATTGATTTTGATTGTATTCTAGACAAGGAGGCACCCAATCCTCTTCATTTAGGGTGTATCAATTCACAAGTATCTATATATTGCATTCTTGCAAATCCTTCTAGACTTATGAGTACCTAGTTATTGCATTCTCCCAACTCCTTTTAGGAATAACTTCCACTTGGTTATTGCATTCTCGTAACTCCTCCTAGGATTAGGGCTTAGGCCTTAAAAGAAGGTCTAAATTCAACCCAAGAACTTCTTTCTACCCAAGGAGAAAAACAAAACTTTCTCTAAGTAAATCAAAAGCTTTGAAACTCAATAACATTTAAGCTATAGCATCATGAGAATGAAATCATAAGCATCTCAATTTTAACATAAGCTTCATCTAAGCTAACACATTTATAATAATCCACATGCTATATTTGGACTATTAAAGAGATCTCATAAAGAAGCATTTCAATATATTGCTCATAATAGATAATCATGATGATATCAAATTCCACGTAGATATCATTAATATTTATCACAAGATCATATGTTTATGGTGATAATAAAATCAATGAGCATGAGGTTTAAATAATTTCCAATTAATCTTTTGCTAATGCTAAAACATAAACTATTCCCATAATACAAAATGTTATTCTTGAATTAATAGTTGAAGTTTGTATTTCTAGAAAAATTATAAAGAAAATTATCATTTGCATAGCCACTTCTCAATCCAAGATACAACCATATCATTCCACCCAAATGGCCTCTGTTCCACCTTCCTATAACAACCTTCTTCATGAAAGAAGTTACCCTTGACTTGAGGAATGCTTAGGGATTAGGACAACTCCAAATGCAATGCTATTTAATCATGCTCTTAATACTAAGCAAGCAACCATGCTTAATATTTTACAACAAACCAATTCAGATATAATCCCACACTTATATCTATAATGGCCTTTACTACTCAAGTCTCAGGATTCCATTATATATATTTTTTCAAACCAACAATTGTGACATACCCAATATGTTGGCAATTTTGGGTACCTTGGGTACATTGCCCTTGCTCAAGTGTTGATGTTGTCATTGATGTCAAAGAGCGGAAGGGTTTTTGTGAAAACCAAGGCAGACTAAATTATAGGTTTTGTTTAAATCCATGGTCAGCGAGTTTTGAAATGGGTTTTTCTTAAAACCCAAGTTAGCTCTTCGTTTTGTTGAAAAAGGTGCTCCGATGATGAAGATATTTAATTTTAAATATCCAGTTTAAATTTTATTTATTTATTTAAAATTTAAATTAATATTTTAAAATTAAATTAAAGTTGTTCATCGGCTTGTTTTCAAAGCCGACGTTGCTAGGGTTTTGCAACGGATCAATTAGGGTTTCCTGCTGACAAAGCAAGGTTAAGCAACCAAAAAATTCTAGGGTTTCATGTTGACATAATTAGGGTTGCAGCCGACGTGTTTGAGAATGTTTTGATGGGATATTCTCTTCTATAAAAATGCGAGACTGTTGCAAGGTTGAAGGGTGGGCGTGATGCGATATATGCGAATGAAGTTTGTGTGCAGCAGAGTGTAAGTTGGTGATATTTCTTTGGAGTTAAATAAAAGAGATCATAGCAATGAGATAGTGAGTGAGTGTGTATCGACTAATCGAGAACAAAGAGAGTGATATGCAGACGGCGTGTTTAAAGTCCGAGGCAAAAATACGCAGATGGTAGAAGTGAGATTTCATGGAAGGTGCATCAAAGTGAGTGGTGCAAAGAGAAGATAAGAACGCGGTATGCAGAAGTCGTGTTCCGAGTGTGAAATGACAGTGTTTTGGCTGTAGAAGTAATATTTCTATGAAGTTGCAGGAGAGAACGCGGAGAGATATAGAGGAGTGGTTGAAAAAGTGCGAATCATTTTTCACAACGACGATCGAATGCCGACAAGCAGCATAACGCAAAAAAAATAGCAGATCGTGCAAATTGAGGTGACAGTTTAATTCTACAATTTTTATTACTATCTCCAAGTTGTAGCTTGGTAAAATGGGTTGGTGCCTCTTTCCAGTTGGAGCTAGAAAAATTGGAGTTGGTGCTCCATTCTATTGTAGTAGATAAAATTTAGAGGTTGGTGCCTCTTACCAGTTGGTGCTGGTGAATGATTATGTAAAGTTGTAGCTTTACATTTGACTAGATTTGGATGGTAGTCCAAGCATTATTTTTGAGGAGTAGCCACATCGGTGAACCTCGTTAAAATGCCGTGTTATGTGTGATGCTCTTAGTACTTTTATTATTTTTGTTTTAATCTACTGCAGTTTATTTAAAAGTCTAAATTGCTTTTAAGTTTTTAAAGAACACACCGATTCACCCCCCCCTCTCAGTTTCATTGTGATTGTAACACAATAGATGCATGCATACAACTAAATATACAAGGAGAGAATCCCATACTTATCTCTATAATGGCCCTCTTTACCAACTCAATTCTTAGGAGTCCGTTATATAATTTAAATTTTTACAAAGCATGCACTCAATCTAAATCAATCAAGAAATATAAAGATACTAACTTCCTTCATCATAGCAAAGCAATACTTTTACATTATTTAATAATCAATGCATAAATATTGATCTCAAACCTTTATAAATAAAATACAAGCATTCATATAATCTATCAAGTAATTGCAAAAGAACTAGCTTTATTTTTTTTATTAGGGTAATGGGGTTTTGAAAGGGATACCAAACATTTTAAATTTGGAACAGAGAAAATCTCCACAAGGAGAATATTTCCACCAAAAAAATGCACAAGGATCATCCTGCACTATAGAACCATGAAACAAAAAAGCCAGCTTGTGAGAGCCCGAGATAAAATACACATCAAAGGAAACTTGCACAGATCAGGAACGAGAGAGCCAAAAAAGCATAAAGTAAAATAACTAGCTTTATTTATCATAACGAAGTAATACACTTTCTTTTCTTTAATCGATAAAGCATAAATCTTGATCTCAAGCCTTTATAAATAAAATACAAGCATTCATCTAAACTATCAACACTTGCAAAAGAACTAACTTTCTTTAATGTGACTATAACATTATTGTTTCTTTAATATGAGTACCCTATGTAATCATAACCCTTGTGGTTATTAAAGAAACAATATAACAAGCTTCTAAATTAATTTCCCACTATCCATTGGTTAAAGAGATAATGACTTCTAAAGAATATAAACTTATTTCTCTAATCTCTTAACTTATCATAAATAAAAATATTTTCTCCATAAAATATACCCACACCCTAAAAAGTTATCAACCTTCAGGTGAGGAAGATAAAAACATTAAAGGAACCATGACAACAAAACTAGAAAAGAGATATGTGTGCCAACCTGGTTCCAAAATGGCAACAACAAGAAGCATTTCCTACAAGCTACTAAGATGTCAAGGCACTATCCTAGAGAAGGTTTAACCAGCCCTCACAAAGCAAAACACAATAGAGCTAAGATGATCTTATATGTAAATCAAAACCAAAAGATATCAAGGCTTAATCCAATAAGTTAAACCCAGCCAATCAATCCAATCGACATTCATAACATAAGACTTGTATCGCTCAAAATTTTTTGCATCCTTACCTTCAGGCTATAGGATCCATGCCCGAAAGGGGGATGTGAGAAGGATGGGACAATACCTCAGACTGAGAGGCCCTTTGAAGGTCATGCCTCTCAGGGCAAGGGTATAAGGGTGAATTTATGATGGATGGTGAGTTCACCAGAAAACTTTGAGTGGCATTTTCCATGTCTAGGTTGAGAATGGGTTTGATGTGTTCATTTTTATATTCAATCATTCAATTCCTAGGTTTGGCCAAGATGAATCTAAGCTATTCTATATGCCAATGCTGATTTATATGGATACAGAAAGCATGAATAAGTGCTAAACATAGAAAGTGTGCTAAATAAGACAAAATGTACCTAATTTTGGATGTCTGATGAAGATTCTGAGGTTTGTAGAAGTCCAGATCATCTCAAATCTTACATAATAATTTACAATTGCACATAATCATCTCATATCACAGTTGGTCATCTGAGATCATACGAGATCGTCATCGACCTGACAAATTCGTCAGACAAATTCATCAGAAACTTACAATCACAGAAACAGATACCAAAGACCAAAAATGCAACTGCAAAAGCAAGGGGAAATGATAGAAATAATAGTAAACTTACCTAAATGATAAATCCAGATAACAATTAAAGGAAATACATTAATTTAATAATTTATTTTAACTTTATCATGCATCTATGCTAAATGAGGTGAACTCCATAATGCAAAAATAGCATAAACTAAGTTAATGCATAAGGAAATGAAGAGAGAAGATAAAAAAAGCAAACTCTGGGCTCTGATTGCCCCCAATATGAACTGCAGTCGAGATCGCCTCCAATCGTATGAGATCATCGTCGATTTGCGATAGGATCATCCAAAATCGTCTGGAATCACCAGTGATGATCCGAGCTTGCTCCAACTGAAAAATAGTAAAATTCCTACAAGAAAAACTTGAAATACACAATGCAAACAATGGTGCAAAGGTGTTATAATGCACGAAAAGCTAAAGTTGTAGGGAAAATCAGCCAGGGGGAAGTCAAGAAAAATCCTAAGTTTATATAAGATTTAGGGAGAGGTTAGGAGGTTGGAGATCACCCCAATTTGGAAGATCCTCAGCGGAGGAATCTCCAACTGCGTATACACGCTTCTACCCAAGTTGGAGAGGTCATTAAAACATAAGCTAATTATAAAAATTTGGTTTTGGGATGAAATCATTTGGACATTCTATTCCAGACGAATTCATCCAATCCAAGATGATTCCGTCTGATCGACGACGATATCGTCCAATGGTCGAAACAACTCCTAAAAATGGCACGAAAAATGAGGGGAGCAGGTAATGTGCGGTTAACGAGCGATTTTGGGGTTAAAATTCAAATTTTTTTCCTTTTACTAAGGGTTTAACTACGCCAATTTTAGGGTGCTACATTTTGCCCCCTCTTTAGCAAATTTTTTGAAGAAAATGCGTTAAAGACGAGTTCTTCCTGTTTTACGAGAAAGCAAAAATTTACTCAATTTTTTAGATGATGATTCTAGGTCGAATTGTACGACTACTTACTATGGTGCCCCCTCTGTTTTTTTACCCAAATCAAACGTTTGAGGTAAAAGCGCGGAAAAGCAAAATTAAAAATTTTGTTGTTTTTAAAATAAAATTAAGAAAAATAGGGTAAAACCCTAATTCATTTTTACTGTTTTTAGAGCTCTATAGATGAAATGGTCGAAACCACGCACAGATCGACAAAGGTCCGGTGTGGGTTACAGGTAAGGATCGAAACTTAGTGAATTATGTTTTTAATTTGATTTGTGTAACTTTTGATTTAAATTTTGACTATTTTGGGGCATCGTGGCCATTTTTAGGCTATCGATAACGTCGGGACGAAATCGTCCCAATTTCATCGAAATCGCCCCTAGATCGCCTATTTCATCTGAGGCAAAATCGATGAAATAGGGGTGATCCCGTCCAAAAAGGGACGATCCCCAAATTTAGACGATTTCGTCCTGATAAGGATGAAATGACTAAATTTAGGACGATATCATCCAATAATGGACGATATCATCATTTTTATGAAATTAAGCTTGTTTGAATTGCATTTTAATAATTGTTTTATTAATGAATTTTGTTGTTTTATTTTTTATTTTGTAGAGGGGATTACTAAAGAGTCGAGAATGGAAATACAGGGGCCTGAGGGATGACGTGGCAATTCTCAATCAGGCGAAGCAAGACCGACTAGCACAGGTCAGACTACAACATGTGGCAGAGATGCCATAAATATTAATAGACATGGGGCTACTGACAGCCCTAGTAGAGAGATGGTATCCGGGGTCATCCTGCTTTCAATTACCAATAAGGGAGATGGATCCCACTTTAGAGGACGTATGGAGGATCTTGAGGATCCCCATATAAGGGTAGTTTATGACTCCTGTGGCCAATCAGGGCCATGCCATGATGCACCTATGTGAAGATCCTAGCTTCACCCTGGAGAAGGACAGGATGAACATCGAGATATTACAGTAGATGCCTAGGGCATCTCGATTGACTCAGGTTTTGGCAGGGGTAGTGGATGGCCTACTGCTATGCTACCAAAGCGGGTGTAGATTACCATGGCTCCTTTTAGATGTGGTCTGCAACATGAGAGATCACGAGTACATATTTACATGGGGTAGCTTTGTACTATACCGCTTGTATAGGATCCTGCATGGGGTCGTATACAAGGGAGGTCGATGTCCGGTTTTGACATCGCTACTACAGGTATGGTGCTGGTAGCACATCACGGTGCGGAGGACGATAGGACTCCCACTAAAAGGGGTTTATCGGGAGAGACCTTGAGTTTTCTATTGGTGGCTCCAGAGAGGGTCACAGTGCTGGATAGATCTGTCGATGTCATGGAGGTTACTAGATGATCTCATCCCATACCAGATCACCTAGAGGCCATGGAGAGAGCATCCAGGGTGGGGAGAGGATGGATAGGAGTTGGCTCACATCAGGCGAGTCTGTTGGCTGAGGATGGAGCAGGGAGAGGTAGAGCTCCACCGCTACGACTAATTTTTGTGATAGTTTAGTCTATAGCAAGGGATCCCATCTCTCAGGGACTATGAGTACTTTCGGACTATCTGAGATAATACCACACTAAGCGGGGCTCCAGATATGCAGCAATTTTGGAGCCAGAATGTGGATGATGTCCCCATCCATTTAGTGGATGGGGACAACACTAGGGTTGCAGATGGATACGATTCCTGGTACATAGGCATTCACCCTCCTCGGATGACAAGGGCATAGGATCCAACACATGAAGTTGTGCGATGGATGGGGAGGCAGCGCCAGGCTGCCATTGAGGCAGTGTGGGGTCACGGAGGGATAGGGAAGTGAATATCTTCATAGGAGAGACGCCAGAGGATGCCATAGGCTCTGCAGAGACCGTAGAAAATAGGGAGGAGGGATTCCATGCCCAGTAGTGGGAGAGGCCACCATCATCCAATAAGGGCAAGAGTGTTGAGGTGGGGGAGAGTAGCGAGATGGTAGCTCTTTAGGTTGAGAATACCCACCTACGAGCTTAGGTGTAGACTCTACAGGATGAGGCTACATGGCTTAGGGCTCGAAGTGGAGGGGTGAGCATGCAGGAGTTGGCACAGTCTATTGCTCAGACCACATTCTACTAGGGAGCATACTTCCAGCTGGTTCCATAGGGCTAGAGGTTATAGCTTTTAGTCGGCATTATGGAGCCGATCAGGATGGGATCATCGAGGACATCCTCATGATCGACGGTGAGGACCCGAGACATAGCATGGACCTCTATGGGACCACCTCCTCCATGCCAAGGTGGGAGAGGAGATGAGGCTGAGAGCTCGAGGGCTTCTTGAGACTAGCTGCTATAGACTGGATTGTATATTTTTGAGAGGATTGAGTATGCCAGGGTATAGATTGTGGCATACCAATCCAGTTTTGATATGATGTACATATATTTTGATATATATATATGATCTTTTTATGATATGACTTGTCCACATGTTTGATGATGCTTCAATTTTTAGAATTGTTGATTGATTATTCATGTAATTATGTCGTGAAAAAAAATTATAATTTTATGTCATGCCATAAAATTTAAATGGAATAATCTGATGTAAAAAAATTGGTTGTTTTGTGGTGTGATTTGATGAAAAATAAAAGGGACTTATAACAATAATTTCAAAGGACATTGTCGCTATTATAGAACATTTCATGGATTCACCGCTCGCTAGGTTGTCAAGCTAATCCCAGTATAGAAATATTGCTAAAATTAAAAGAGTGCTTAAGAAATTGTCTTAAGACTTTGTATTGTGATGATAAAAAATGATGATGGTGATGATTTGTTTTTATATTTTTATATAAAAAAAAAAAATTATGCATGAAATATATTTAAAAAATGATTTTTTCTAGGCATAAATTCCTAAGTGATAAATTTTTTGAATAATTCCCTAGGAATTATACCATCATTGCAAAATTGAATGTTGACATAATGAAATGAAATAGAAAGATTGTGCATTTTTTTTTTAAAGCACAATTGTGTAACATAATGATGTAAGCCATATGTTTTTATGAATTAAAATGAATGGGAAATAAAATTAGAACAATGGTTTGTGCTAGACATAGAATTATAGGTATAAACTTATACCATCATCACGAAATCCAAAAAGGAAATTGATATAGTAGTTTAATTGCAGACTTGATTTTTGATTTTTAAAATAAACAAAATATAAGATAAGGACTTGTGCTAGGCATAAAATTCTAGTTTAGGTTTTGGAACTATACCATCGTTGCGAAATTCGAATATATAAAGAAATGTGACTTTATTGCATGTTTTGAAAGAAGTTTTGGATTTTTGAGAAAAAAACATGTATGTAATTGTTTTTATACTAAATAGATGTTCTTTTAAATCAAAAGATGAAATTATTCCAAAATATTTGCATAAATATTTTAGATTATCTCAAAGACAAAATTTAGATTTATAAGGAACCTCATGTGCAGATGTGAGTTCATTTCCGATCTTGATTTATCATAATGATACAAAATATCTCAAATACAAATGTGTGCGCAATTGTATTGTTCATTTACCAATTTTGATCAAGATAATTTGATACAAGTAATTTGAATTAACCAAATGAATGTTCATTGACCATGATTTATATGCATGTAACCGTACCCGACTATTATGTGTATCTCTCCAAATTTTTCACATCCTTACCTTCAGGCTATAGGATCTGTGCCCGAAAGGGGGATGCGAGAAGGATGGGACAATACCTCGGACTGAGAGGCCCTTTGAAGGTCTTGCCTCTCGGGGGAGGGGTATAAGGGTGAATTTCAACGGATGGTGGGTTCACCAGAAAACTTTTGAGTGGTTTTTTCCACGCCTAGGTTGATAATAGGTTTGATGTGTTCATTTTATATTCAATCATTCAATTCCTAGGTTTGGCCAAGATGAATCTAAGCTAATATATATGCCGATGCTATTTTTATGGATACAAAAAACATGAATAAATGTTGAACACAGAGAATGTGCTAAATAGGATAGAATATGCCTGATTCTAGATGTCTGAATGAATATTCTGAGGTTTGTAGAAGTCTAAATCGTCTCGAATCATACATAATCATTTGAAATTGCACAAAATCATCTTAGATCACAGTCGGCCATCTGAGATCAGACAGGATCATCGTCGATCTAACGAATTCATCAAAAACCTGCAATCACAAAAATAGATACAAAATACCAAAAATGTAACTACAAAAGCAAGGGGAAATGATAGAAATAATAATGAATTTGCCTAAATGGTAGATCTAGATAGCAATTAAAAGGAAATGCATCAATTTGACAATTTATTTTAACTTTACCATATATCTATGCTAAATGAGGTGAACTATAGGATGCATAAATATAATAACATAAGATAATGCACAAAGAAATGCAGAAAAACAATAAGGAAATGCAAACTTTGGGCTTTGATTACCCTCAATCTGGACTATAGTCAGGATCACCTCCAATTGTACAAGATCGTTTGCGCTCCTCGACAAGATCATCTGAAATCACCTGGAATCGCCTTCGACGATCCGAGATTGCTCCGACTGAAAAATAGTAAAATTCTTGCAAGAAAACATGAAATACAGAATGCAAACAATGGTGCGAGGATGCTCTAATGCATAAGGAACTAACTCTACAGGAAAATCCATTAGCTAGGGGGTTCACGGGGATAAACTGAGAAAATATTAGTTTATATAGGATTAGGGAGAGGTTAGGAGGTTGGAAATCATCCCAATTTGGGAGATCTCCAATGAGGGAGACTCTAACTGCGTAAACATGCTTTCTGCCCAAGTTAGAGAAGCTGTTGAAACAGAAGCTAATTATGAAAATTTGATTTTGGGACGAAATCATCTGGAAGTTCTGTTACAGATGAATTCTTTAGATCTGGGACAATTTCATCTGATCTACAATGATATCGTCCAATGGTCAAAACAAATCCTAAAAATGATGCGAAAAATAAGGAAAGTGGGTAATGGGTGGTTAACGGGCAGTTTGGGTTAAAATTCAATTTTTTTATATTTTTACTAAGGTTTAATTGTGCCAATTTTAGGGTGCTACATTTTGCCCCCTCTTTAGTAAATTTTTCGAAGAAAATGCGTTAAAGACGAGTTTTTCCTATTTTACGAGAAAGCAAAAATTTACTCAATTTTTTAGATGGCAATTCTAGGTCGAATCGTACGACTGCTTACTATGGTGCCCCCTCCGTATTTTTACCCAAATCAAACATTTGAGTTAAAAGCACGGAAAAGCAAAATTAAAAAAATGTTGTTTTTAAATAATATTAAGAAAAATAGGGTAAAACCCTAATTCATTTTTACTGTTCTGAGCTCTGCAGAGAGAAAAATGGTGAAGACAGCACACCGATCGATAGAGGTCCGACGCGGGCTACGGGTAAGGATATAATCCTAGTAAATTAGGTTTGAATTTAATTTGTGCAATTTTTGTTTTAAATTTTGATTGTTTTGGGGAATCACGGTCATTTTTAGGTCGTCGACGACGTCAGGACAAAATTGTCCCAATTTCGTCGGAATCATCCCTAGATCGTCGATTTTCGTCGAAGGGTGAAATCAATCGATCTAGGGGTGATCCTGTCCATCAAGGGGCGATACCCAAGTTACAAAATTGTAGATGAGTTTGTCCTACACAAGACGATTTTATCCAATTTGGGACGATATCATCCAATGGTGGACGATATCATCATTTTTAAGAAATTAATCTTGATTAAAATGTTTTTAATTTTATTTTAATGATTGGTTTATTAATGAATTTTATTGTTTTATTATTTGTTTTGCAAAGGGGATTACTAAAGAGTCAGGAATGGAAATACAATGGGCTGCGAGATGACATAGCCACGCTTGATCAAGTGGAGCATGTCCAACTGGCTCAGGTCGGTTTGCAGCATGTGGCAGAGATGCCACAAGTACCGATAGATATGGGCTACTGACAGCCCTAGCAGAGAGATGGTATCCAGGGTTTTCCTACTTCTAGTTATCGATAGGGTAGATGGCTACCACACTAGAGGATCATGAGGATCCCCATACAGGGACGGTTGATGACGCCTATGACCAATCAGGACTAGGTGATGATGAGGTTGATCGAGGACTCGAGATTCACCTTGGAGAAGGGCAGAGTAAACATCGAGTCTCTAAGGCAGATGCCTGGGGCATCTAGGCTGACTTACGTTTTGGCAGGGGTGGTAGGTGGCTTACTGTTGTGCCACCAGAGTAGGTGCATATTACCCTGGCTCCTCTTAGATGTGTTCTGCGATATGAGAGACCATGACTACAGATAATCATGGGGCAGATTTGTGCTATATCGCTTGTATAGGATCCTACATGGGGTCGTATACAAGGGAGGCCGATGTCTAGTCTTGACATTGCTATTACAGGTTTGGTGTTGGGAGCACATCACGATGCAGAGGCCGATAGGGCTCCCACTGATAAGGGTTGACCAGGAGAGGCCCCAGGTTTTCTAATGGTGGTTACAGAGGGGGTCACAATGGTGGATAGATCTGTTGATGTCACAGATGTTGCTAGATGACCTCATCCTAGACTAGATCACCTAGAGACCATGGCAAGAGCACCCTGGGTGGGCAGAGGATAGACAGGAGCTGGCTCACATTAGGTGAGTCTATTGGCTATGGATGGAGCGGGGAGAGGTAGAGCTCCACCACTACGACCGAGTTCTATGATAGTTTGGTCTATAGTAGGGGATCCCTTCTCTCAGGGATTATGAGTACTAGACTATTTGGGATAGTACCACGCTGAGCGGGGCTCTAGACATGCAGCGATTCTAGAGTTAAGACGTGAACGATGCCCCCATCCAGCTAGTGGATGGTGATGATGTTGGGGTTGCAGATGGGTACAATGCCTGGTACGTAGGCATCCACCCTCCTCAGATGATGAGGGCATAGGGTCTAGTGCACGTTGTGGTGCGACGGATGGGGAGGTGGTGCTAGGTTGCTATGGAGGTAGCACAAGGTTGCGACGAGAGAGATCAGTGATGGTATCCATAGCAGAGATGCCAGAGGATGGGTCAGGCTCCATAGAGACCATAGCAGATAGGGTGGAGGGAGAGGGGAGTCCCTTCAAATTAGGGGGAGAGACCACCATCACCTGATAAGGGAAAGGGTGTCGAGGTAGGGGAGAGCAGTGAGATGGTGGCTCTTCGGGCTAAGGTTTCTTGCCTCCAGGCTTAGGTGCAGATGCTAAAAGATGAGGCTACATGGCTCAGAGCTCGAAGTGGAGGGGCGAGCACTTAGGATCTAGCATGGTCTATTACTCAGACCGCATTCTACCAGGGGTTATACTATCACGTGGTCCCAGAGGGACAGAGGGTACCACTACCAGCCCCCATTACAGATTCAGTCACGATGGGATCATTGAGGACATCCTCACGATTGATGGCGAGGACCCAAGACAGCCCGAACATCTATGGGACCACCTCATCCACATCAGGGCAGGGAAAGAGATGAGGCTGAGAGCTCGAGGGCTTCTTGAGGCTAGCTGCTACAGAGGGCAGATTGTATTATTTTATTTTTTTGAGGGGATTGAGTATGCTAGGGTTTTTATTGTGGCATACCAATCCAAATGATGTACATAATTGATTGAGATATATAGATTATATTTTTGATGATATGACTTGTGTATATGTTGTATGGTGCTTTAATTTTGAATTTTGTGATTAATTATTTATGTAATTATATCGTTGGAAAGAAAATATTTATGCCATGCTATAAAATTGGAAATGAAATAATTTGATGTAAATAACTTGGTTGTTTTGTGGTGTGATTTGATGAAAATAAAAGGGACTTCTAACAATAATTTCAAAGGATATTGTCGTTGTTATAGACCATTTCATGGAGTCACCGCTTACTAGGTCGTCAAGCTAATCCTAGGATAGAAATATTGTTAAAAGTAAAAGAGTGCTTAAGAGACTGTCTTAAGACTTTGTGTTGTGATGATGGAAGTGATGATGGTGATGATTTATTTTCAGATTTTCATAAAAAATATTATGCATGACATATTAAAGAAATATGATTTTGCTAGGCATAAATTCCTAAGTGTGATAAAAATTTTGAATAAGTCCCTAGGAACTATACCATCATTGCAAAATTGAATGTTGACATAATGACATGAAATAGAATAAGTGTTCATTCGTTTTAAAGCTCAATTGTGTAACATAATGATGTAAGTCATATGTTTTTATGATTTTTTTTTTTTTTTTTAAATAAATGGGAAAATAAAATTAGAACAATGGTTTGTGCTAGGCATAGAATTATAGGTATAGACTTATACCATCATCACGAAATCTAAAGAAGAAATTGATATTTTAGTTTTATTACATGATTGATTTTTGACTTTTGATAAAAAAAAAATAATAATATGAACATGACTTTATTGATTATATGTGTGTCATATGTTTTTTGAAAGCATTTTGTGATTTTTGAAAACAATGTATATAATTGTTTTTATATTAAACAGATGTTCTAAAATAAGAAGAGAAAATTATTCCAAAAAGAGTTGTAGAAATATTTTACATTATCTCAAAGACAAATGTAGATTTATAAGGAACCCTCATGTGCAAATGTGAGTTCATTACCGATATTGTTTTATCATAATGGTACAAAATCTCTCAAATACAAATGTGTGTGCAATTGTATTGTTCATTCACCAATTTTGAGCAAGAAAATTTGATACAAGTAATTTGACTTAACCAAATGAGTATTCCTTGACCATGATTTATATGCATGTAACCATACCAGACTACTATGTAAGTCGGGTTATCAAGAGCTAGCTAATCCATAAGCTGACATAGGTTTGTACAAAATAAGGTCGCTAATATGACAGACATATCACCATGCTAGGAATTACCCAAGGCCAAGCAGGTTGGGCACAAACCATCTATATGGAGCTTACTGTTGTAATCACAATGACACTGAGAGGGGGGGTGAATCAGTGTGTTCTTTAAAATTTCTAAAACATATGATTTTAAAACCAACAGTAGTTTAAAGCAGATAAAAGAGATACTAAATGCATCAAGAAAGCATCACACATAACACAACATTTTAACGAGGTTCACCAATGTGGCTACTCCTCAAAAAGATTGCTTGGACTACCATCCAAATCCAGTCAATGCAAAGCTACAACTTTACATAATCCTTTACCAACACCAACTGGAAGGAGCACCAACCCCTTAACTTTATCTGCTTCAACAGAATGGAGCACCAACTCCTATTTTACCAGCACCTCTCTGGAAAGAGGCACCAACCCCTTAATCTAAGCAACAACTTGGAAGACAATAATAAAAATTACAGAATAAAAATTTCACCTCAATTTTCATGGTCTGTTGTTTTTCTGCATTCTGCTGCTTCTGTGCAAAATGAGTTGCACTATTCCACCTCTTCTCTGTACTTCTTTGCACTCTCTGTTGCATTCATATGATCAATCACTTCTATAAACTACGCACTGTCACTTCAGACTTAGAACACAACTTTTGCACATCGTGCTCTTATCTTCGCACAAGTCACTCTACTCGCTCTTCGCACATTATCTCATCGCAACGCACACCTTACTGCAACTCCGAAGAACTATCACTTCGCTATCATTTTGAATTGAAATGACTTGCTCTCTGCTTAACATGAACTTCACTTTCACAAAAACTATGCTCGCGTTTGCACTTTATCTTAACACCCCCTCTTTCAAACTCGAAGAAGCCCTCATTTTATAGAAGAAATTTTAGGAACAAACCCTAGAAGAACGTCGACTGAGAAACCCTAGAATTTGTCAGCTGCCAAACCCTAAAATTTGTCGGCTGTAACCCTAAGAATGTCGGCTGCAAAACCCTAGAAATTATTGGCTGCCAAACCCTAAAATTCGTCGGCCTAGATTTAACTTTGTCGGCCTCAAACTCTTCTCCACCTTCGTCACCTTCCTGTAGCTTATTGTCGCGAAATAGTAACACGTCGGCCCTTTTAATTTAATTTAATATTTTAATTTAAATTTTAAATAAAATAAAATTTAAACTAAATATTTAAAATTAAATATCTTCATCATCGGGGCATCTTTTTCAACGAAACGAAGAGCCAACTTGGGTTTTAAGAAAAACCCATTTCAAATCTGTTATCCATGATTTTAAATAAAACTTTTTATTTTGACTGCCTATTTAAATATCTTCATCACTGGGGCATCTTTTTCAACGAAACGAAGAGCCAACTTGGGTTTTAAGAAAAACCCATTTCAAATCTATTATCCATGATTTTAAATAAAACTTTTTATTTTGACTGCCTTGGTTTTCACAAAAAACCTTTCCGCTTCTTGACATCTCGGGTTCTGAAGACTTCTTCTTCTCATTCTGAATTATGTTTTATGTTTCCGTGCATCTATCATTTAAGGACTCATGATCCGACTAACTTTTGAACTTTATCCTCTACATCCGAGTGACTTCGAACTACCTATCCATTGCATCATTAGATCTAACCGATCGTATTGACAACAATGACAATCCTCCTGCAACACCTTGCTCAACACCGAACTCCTATCCATTGTACTTTGGCTACACCTTGCTTGTTCAATAAACTCTTGTCCACTGCATCAACAAATTTGTCTGACTGTGTTGACAACAATGACAATACTATTTGCTGCACTTTGCTCAACAATCTCCCCCTTTGGAATTTTTGGCAACACATGTGCAATTTTCCTGTAAATATTCTCCCCCTTTGACAATAATACCAAAGGGCTGCTGCAGACTCCCCCTGAGTCTATGCACAATATTCTTAGACACAAATTATTACAATTAGCAAATATTCCAAGCATGAACAAGAAGAAAAACAAATACACAAATGCTCCCCCTGAGTCCAAGACCACTTCATTTCATTGATTGACAACATCATGATAAGCATAATAGGCATCAATAAAATCAACAATGTGAATAGCGGCAATAACCGATGAATGACACCATCATCGTCAACTTCACCAATATAACATGTGTAAGAACATGACTGAACCACTTTCTTTTGTGCAACTACCCTCTGTTGCTTTGCAAACTCACACTTGTCCACTGTTAGTGAAGGCATACAATAATCTTATATAGCCAGCTTTTTGTTCTGCAATGCCAGCAACATCTGCAGACAACTTCACCATCTTGGATATATTCTCAACAAGCTTGAACCTAATGACAGCTGTTTGTCTCTCTCTGCAGTGAGAATCCAGTAGGGTACCTCAATCCACTTTCAACTCTATGCAAGTACCAGACACTGTACCACAGCACAACCAACATCTTTTTTTTCAACCAATTAGGGCTTTAGCAACAATGCTTATAGACAAGGTTTAACCAACATCATTCAACTCAATATTAACCTTGAAGCATTCAACCAATCACTACATGAAAAGGAAACTAGTAGACATCCTTTTCCTTCCAAAGGTATTTGAACAAGACAACCACCAACATAAATCACCGAGGCAAAGAATAACTTGCTCAAATCAAACTCAATGGAGTAAGCCCAAATCATGTATCAAGAAAAGCATTAACTTGATCAAAACAACCACTATGAAAGCAACTCAACTATTCATCACCAGGCTGGAAATCATCTAGCTGCTCATTAAAAAACTTTTTCTTCAATCTTCCCATTCAACATGCTGATTTCACTTTTGTCAATAGAATTGACAAGTGACTCACATATGTACCAATTTTTGTCCAGCACTGCAATTTTACTGCCAACTCTTACTTTCAACTATGCATGTCGGAAGAAGACATTTTGTAAAACACTTTATGGCCAACCGTAGTGCACCTTACTCGACCTCAAGCTTCTTATCCTTGGGTCGGCATTAAATCAATAGTTAAAACAAAAGCGTCATCGTGAATTAAATATATTCACCAAGGTGTCATGAAATATCCGGCAATCTTCACATCAAAGAGTAAAAACAAATACATGCTTGCTCGAAACACAAATACACAGCTAGGGCAAGCATTCTTTCGTTGAGCAAATTATCTAGACTATTATGATTCGTAATTTTGAACAGTGGTATTAAGAATCATCAATAGTACAACAGTGACATATCTCAAAACTACCAATGGTGACGACTCTCAAATTAAACACCACACTTCACGACATTTCCACAAACCACTATATAAACTGAAAAACACACTTTAAAAACTATACAAAATTAACCCGACTTCTTACCTTTCATCCTCAGATACCTAGACAAATACATAGGAGCATTAAAATAAAACTTTAATATTGCTCCTCCTGAGGATGTTCCACCTGGATTTGCTTAGAGCAATGGCAGAGTAGCCTCCTTCGATCCAAGGAGACACAATTTCCTTTCTTCTGTCTTTCTCCAGACTTTCCTGAACTTGGGCTTGGGTTTTTCAACAACATCCCTATTTTGCTCTTGTTCATGAACTTGTACATTTATCTTGTGGGGTTGTCTCTTGTGCATTCTTGATGGATGATTATTTTCTTTAAAAAACCTTTTCGCTTCTTGACATCTCAGGTTCTGAAGACTTCTTCTCATTCTGAATTATGTTTTATGTTTCTGTGCATCTATCATTTAAGGACTCATGATCTGACTAACTTTTGAACTTTATCCTCTACATCTGAGTGACTTCTGAACTACCTCTCCATTGCATCATTAGATCTAACTGACTGTATTGACAACAATGACAATCCTCCTGCAACACCTTGCTCAACACTGAACTCCTATCCATTGTACTTTGGCTACACCTTGCTGTTCAATAAACTCTTGTCCATTGCATCAATAAATCTGTCTGATTGTGTTGAAAATAATGACAATACTGTTTGCTGCACTTTGCTCAACACTTACCTCACAGTTTTTGAATAATTGAGAATTCCAGGGATTCAAGCTCATTCACCCTTCTTTTCTTTTCAAGGGGTAGGGAAAGGGATTTTATTGCTTTTGCTTTTGCTTTTCTCTCTTTTTTTTTTTTTTTTGTATTTTTGCTTGATATTGAGATAATGCTGAAATATTGTTGTGATGATACAAAATAATATTTTCCTTTTTCTCTTTTGCTTTGACTTTTTCTTTTGCTTCCTATACTAGGGATACTTGCTCGGATTGGTCGTAGAGCAAGGGATTTTTATTCTGGGTAGGGGTGAGCTTGTCCTTTTGTCAATTCTCAAAGATTCTAGACCATGTGCATGATAGGATAGCAGGGGAAACTTTTCGCTCAAGAAACCACTTCTACTATGTAGCATCATATTGAATTTGCAATGAAATCATTTTAATGTGAAAAGATATGCTTGGTTCAAGTAAATAACAAGATCAGTTCTCTATGCTCAAAACTTTATTTAATTCAAATGTGGACTTTGATATAAGAGAGATTAATAATCATACCAAATAAAATCAAGATATTTATTCATGTGAGTGTGAAAGTGCGGGATTCCAAATAAATGCTAATTTATCCAAAATAATTGAAAATATAATTGCAATACTTCAAGAATTGACAAGTACGAAAATAAAAGATGTTTTTGAAGATTTTGATGATTTTGATGTTTTTATATTTTGATTTTGATTGATGAATTGAAAGAATAAATACTATTACTATTTTTTGAAATTTTTTTATATAAATGACTAAAATGAAACAATATGCAAAATAAAAATATATACAAATGATGAAATGACCCAATGTTATGCATAATAGCGCTTAAGATGCATAATGTTCATAGGTTCTTTAAGATCTTTACCATCTAAGGTAGCTAATCGATATGCTCCCGATCCAAATTTAGCAGTGATGACATATGGTCCAAGCCAGTTGGGCTCAAATTTACCTTTAAGGTCTTTAGTTGCATTAGTATTTTTTTGATTTTCTTTTAAGACAAGGTCACCGATCTCAAAGGATCGATGATGAACTTTCTTGAGGTATGCTCTCTTAAGCTTGTTTTGGTAGGCACGAAGATGCTCCAAAGCATTGATGCACTTTTCATCTAGGAGTTCCAGCTGACTAAATCTTCCGACACGATATTCATCTCCTACTTCAGTATCTTGAAGTAGTAGAGCCAAAGAAGGAACTTCTAATTCAAAGGGAAAAACTACTTCAGCGCCATAAACCAAAACAAAAGGTGAAGTACCGGTGGGGGTACGAACGCTAGTTCGATAGGCCCACAAAGCAGGATATAATTGGATGTGCCAATCTCGACCAGATTTATTGACCAGTATTTTGAGGATTTTGATTAATGTTTTATTAGATGCTTCTACTTGGCCATTACCCTGAGGATAATAGGGAGTGGACCAATGATGTTGAATTTTATATTTTTGACATAATTTTTTGACATCTTTATTTTTGAAACAAGTTCCATTATCTGAGATGAGATTTGCAGGAATTCCAAACCTACAAATAATTTGATTAAAAATAAACTTGGAAACTTGGGTTCCAGTGCAAGAAGCTAAGGGCATAGCTTCAACCCATTTCGTGAAATACTCAGTGGCGGTTATGATGAATTTGTGTCCATCAGATGACACGGGGTTGATTTTTCCAATGATGTCTAAGCCCCATTTTGAAAAGGGCCAAGGAGATGAAATAGCCTACAGTTCTTGTGCAGGCGCATGGACAAGGTCAACGTGTTTCTAGCACTTGTCGCAATGGTGCACATAATCATGTGCATCATTTTCCATGGTAGGCCAAAAATATCCTATCCTAAGGAGCTTCTTAGCAATGGCGCTACCACTAAAATGCCCCCCACAAGATCCATTGTGGGCTTCACTCAAAGCTGATCTAGATTCTTCTAGATTCAAACATCTCAGTAAGATGCCTTCAAAAGATCTCCTATACAAGGTATTACCAATAATTACGAAGTGACTTGCTCGTCTACGTAATAACCGACGCTGGTTGCTATTACAACCTTCAAGGAAGGTCCCATTTTGAAGAAAATTAAATATATCAGTGTACCATGGTTTAGGAGTAGTTTCGTTGATTAGAAACACATCCAAAGGTTCTAAGCATGATTTTCTTGAAGTGGGTTCCTGGAGTCGATGAATAATGATGGTAGCATATTCATCATCTAACTCCAAGGGCAAAAGAGATGCAGCCATAGCATCGACCGCACGGTTGCTAGTTCGAGGAATAGCTTCCAAGGTAACTTGATCAAATAAAGATAATAATTGTAAGACATATGCTTTATATGGGCGTAATTTATCATCTCTGGTCTGATAAACATCATTGATTTGATTTATGACAAGTTGAGAATCATCGAAAACCAATAAATTTTTAATTTTCAGTGCCAAGGCAGCTCGTAATCCAAGGATTAGAGCCTCATATTCAGCAGTATTATTGGTGCAAGCAAATGTTAGTTTGAAGGACAGAGGTATAAGATGTTTCTACGGAGATATTAAAATAATACCGACACCAGCCCCACTCATGCATCGGGCTCCAGTCAAAGTATAGGGACCATTGCTCAGGATGGTCTGCCTCTAATTTAAGGCATTCATCAGGAAACTCAATGATGAGGGGATGGGTAGACTCTAAGGGTGCAACAACTAATTGATCTGCTATGATTTGACCTTTAACAGACTTTTGTCCTATAAACGTGAGTTCAAACTCGCTTAGCGCAAGAACCCACTTGGTTGTGCGACCAGATAAGTACGGTCGACTCATGAGATACCACAAAGGATCGAATTTAGCAATAACATACGTTTTTTGACTGAGCATATAATGGCATAGTTTTTGTGTAGAAAATATGACTGCGAGACATAACTTCTCTAATATTGTATAGCGAGTTTCATAACTGATTAAGGTTCTACTGATGTAATAATTAGCACGTTCTTTCTTCTCATCGTCAAGTTGAGCTAACATAGCTCCTAAGGCAAAATCTAAAGCAGAAATGTACAAGATAAATGGACGATCAGATCTAGGTGGGGAAAGCATCGGTGGTTTAAGGAGATATTGCTTAAGGAGTTCAAATGCTTCTTGGCATTCATTGTCCCAATGAAAAGAGACATATTTCTTAAGAAGCTTAAGAAAGGGTCCGGTTTTGTCCGCCAACTTATCGATGAAGCGGCGAATAGCTTGAAGCTTACCTTGTAAACTTCGTAATTTAGATATATTTGTGGGTGCGGGCATATCAGTGATAGCCGTGATCTTGAGAGGGTCAATTTCAATGCCACGTAAAGAAACGATAACCCCCAATAATTTACCGGACTTAACTCCGAATATACATTTGGCTGGATTTAGTCGGATAAGATATTCCCTTAACCGATCAAATACTTTTCTCAAGTCATCTAAATGATCATCTTCTTTGATGGAACGAGCTATAATATCATCTACATAATCATGTAGAATATCATGCATCATATCGTGAAAGATATAAGTCATGGCTCGTTGATATGTTGCACCTGCATTCTTTAAACCGAATGGCATCACTTTCCAACAAAAGGTTCCCCAAGGGGTAATAAAGGCTGTTTTAGCCTGATCTTTAGGAGCTATCCTGATCTGATTATAACCAGAGAATCCATCCATTAGGGATATCATTCCGCTTCCAACGGTAAAATCAATGATCTGATCCATGTTGGGAAGAGGAAAATCATCTTTAGGGCATGCAACATTAATATCTCTAAAGTCTGTGCAAACCCTAACTTTGGTAGCTTCTTTCTTAGTTACTTGGAACTACATTTGAGATCCATTCAGCATAATCAATGGCTTGTATAAAAATAACCTTCAAGAGTTTTTCTAATTCTCCTTTGACTAGTAAGGCCACTTTAGGATGCATTTTTCTAAGTTTCTGTTTAACGGGTTTAGCATCCGGATGGACTACTAGGTGATGCATAACTACAGAAGGGTCTAATCCTGGCATATCTTCATATGTCCAAGCAAAAATGTCTTCATATTCTTTAAGGAATGAAATGTATTTATCTTGTTTTTCTTGACTCAATTCTGATCCAATGTTGATGATGTGAGGGTTATCTTCGGTTCCAATGTTAATTTTTATAACGTTTTCAACTTCCATATGTAGATCTCTCTCAAAATTAGATGGGGCGGGTGAAACGCCTAATTCTTGTAATTCTTCCAAGGTTAGCTTGGATAATTCATCTTGAGGAGTCGTGGCCTCAATATGGGCTATACTAGGTATAGAGCCATCAAAATAAAATCCATTATGTAACAATTCCTCAATGGAGACATCATGGAAGATATCCCCCTCCAACTCATCGTCGGATTCAGCAATCATCTCAGGGTAAGCTATGGATAGCATATTGCATGTAAATGGATTATCCCTTAAATGCAAAGCATCACGTTTATCCAAATAATCTTGGTAACATATAAGATGGTCATCATCCTCAAATGGGAAGGGCTGACCTTTACTAGGAAATAGGCCCACACCACATCGGGCAGGCCATGGTTCTACCTCAAAAGGTTCTTTCATACCATTTTGGGAAGGTCCCAAACCTTTCCCTTTATATCCCAATCTAAGCATTATAGGTTTAGCTTTAACATACTCATTAGCAAAATAACAGCGAGCATACCCATCATAATGAGTCTTGATGTTTCTAGGTATTCTTCCCCAGTCATATCCCTTATAAATAAAAGCACAACTCCCGACTTGGTAGATACTTCCCATAGGTTGTGGGAGGCCCAAGGTACGAGGAGAGGGTGGCAATTTATTTAAAATATGGGAATCTTGCATAGCAACGTTTGTTTTCTTTGATACAAGAATTTTAGATAAATCGGGTAAGAGCTCATCAGTAAGAGCGTAAGAGGTAGAAGGATCATTTCCTATGTTTTCGGATGTGGAAAACATGCCTTTGATAGGCGTAGATGTTGTAGAGATGTCGATGGATGGGTCTAAAGGTATGGAAGTTATAGGAGTAAAACAAGAAGCATTGGTTGTGGGTTTAGGATCTTTTTGAGGTCCTAATGTGGTTTGTTCGAAAGATGGTTGAACTATATGTAGAGGTGTGGTTGGTGGGGAAAAAGTAGATGATGTTATGAGTGTGTGTTTCACACGTTTAGGTGGATGATGAGAATTAGGATGTGTGGATGACAGAGCAGGGCAAAATTGAACTCCAACAGGTTCTGCCAAAGCACACATATCAAAGGGTCTAGGATCACCATGAATGGTAACCAACTGATTTTTAAATTTGAATTTAACACATTGATGTAAAGTTGAGGGAACAGCTCGCATCGCGTTGATCCAAGGGTGACCCAAAAGTATATTGTACGATGCAGGGCAATGCACAATAAACACGGTCGTGTCTAAGGTTCTAGGACCAACTTGCAATGGAATAGTAATAACTCCACATGTTTCTTGTGTTTCGTCATTGAATGCTTTTATAATCATATCAGTTCTTTTCATTTCGTCACTTCTAAACCCAAATATTTGGTAGAAGTCAAAAGTGCATATGTTTAAAGATGAACCATTATCAATCAAGACTCGTTTAACTGCTACATCTCCAATTAGGGCAGTAATATATAAGGGGTTATCCTTATGTAGACTATGTTGCGGTATATCTCTATCCCGAAAGTCAATACAATCGACTTCTCGAGTTATGATAGTATTGGACATGGCTTCGGGTTGAATATTTTGTGGTACCATCATTTGGCTTAATGTGAGCATTAATTCATCCCTATGGGTAGGAGAAGATCTTAAAAGGTCCAAAAGGGAAATTCTAGCTGTAGTATTTGATAATTGTTCATTAATATTATAAGGAGGTTTAGGTTGAACATTAGGCGCATGATTCCCTTTATTGGGATTTTTCAAAACAAATGGAGCTGATCCATCATTCTGAGTTTGAACTTATTGAGAATTTTGAGTCTGTTGTCGAGTAACAACTCCGATGGTACCTACAATATTATTTTGTGGATGATGAATGGGTCTTGGTCTAGCGTTTATGACTTGTTCATTAGAAAGTAATTGGTGAGAAGATGGTCGAGTAGTGACTCTTCTAGGAAATGGTTCTTCCGGAACCATAGAATTTGTGATAGGTTGAACAACATCTGATTCATCTTCAGAACTATTCGATTGATTTGAGGTGATTTCCATGTCACTTTCAGTCTCATATTCGGTATCACTAAGATCAGGTGTCCGAATATTATGTAGAGGTCTGGTCGTAACCATGGATAAAGTTGTGTCAAAGATTTGCGGATCATGAACAGGTAAATGTCCACTAATAGTTCCTACATATCGGGTAGGAGGGGGAACATTATGATGCTCAATTTGATTAGCCACCTCTTTACCATGCTTTGGTAAAGGATGTTGAAATATGTCCAATGATTGATTGGCATTCTGATTCTGATTTTGGGGGATGTTCTTTTGAGCATTATTAGGAGGATTTTGTTTAGGTTGAAAGGCTTGCACCTCCATCTCATTGTTATCAATCAGGTCTTGTATTTTATGTTTTAATATTTTACAAGAGTTGGTAGCGTGTCCGGGTCCTCTATGGAAATCACAGTGTAAATCAGCTCTGTATCCGGGTATAGTTGGATCAGGTTCCCGGATATTTGGTAATTGGATCAATCCTCGTGCTAGTAATTGTGGGAGAATGGTTGATAAAGGTTGATTTAACCTAGTAAATTCTTGGGGTGGTTTATCGGGAGGTTTCAATATAAATTTCTCTGTTGTTTTTGCAACATTAACAGTAGCGATATTTCTACTATTAGTGACTCCATCGCCCACAACTTGTTTATTTTTATATTGATTTCTGGATGTTTTCTCATCATCTTTCTTTTTAAGTTGACCTCTCCTAACAAGAGCATCTTCCACTCTTCGAGCTAAATCTATAGCTTGATCGAAGGTGGTCAAGGTAGTAGTTGATAACTCATAGGATAGTTGTTCTTGTAAATTATTGATAAAGATATCCAACATTTCCCGATAAGGTAACACAAAGTGCAATTTTCCTATCAACTGTCTCCATCGAGCTAGGAAATCAGCAAAACATTCATCTTTGTCTTGTTTTAGGTTGTACAAATCTTTAATGGTTACATGCCTTTCAATGTAGGCACTAAATTGATGCACAAAAGACTCGGAGGTTTCTTCGAAATTTCTCAAAGAATGAGTGGGTAGTTGATAATACCATTCTAATGCCATCCCTCCTAAACTTTTTGGGAACATTTTTAGTAATAACAAATCATCATGTGATATATCATGACATGCTATCCTAAACATACGAAGATGCTCTATGGGATCTTCAGTTCCTTTGTATATTGGTAGGACAGGCATAGGAAAGTGTTTAGGATATGGTTGTGCTACAACTATAGGATCTAGAGGCTGACTACACATCTCTCGATAATTGTACGAGGGACGGTAGGGATCTATCTGGTCCATGCGGGAGACTAACTGTTTCACCATGGCTTCCAGATTACCGGTTTGTCCACCATATTGGTTTGGTGGTACATGAGTATGGGATTTGTGAGCGTAGGATGGCGTGACGTAAGGATTAGATGCTATATTGTTGTTATGCAAATGGTTGGTAGGAAGAGTATTATGAAGAAGATTTGTTGTAGCATTATGTTGTATCCCAGATTGTTGGAAATTGGTATTTGGTTTTGTTTTAGGCTTTTGTTGATTTGAGGTATGTTGATCAATAACTTGGTGAAATAGAGCAGTGAATGATGGTTTCTTTTGTGTGGGAATAACCCTAGGCTTGGTAACAGGCACTCTAGATGGTTGGGTAACCTGTTGTTGTTGTTGCATGTTCTGGATTATAGCGGCCATATCCAAATTGGATGGTCCAGCTTGATCACTTTCTTGATCAACGAAGGACAAGGGATTAGTGCGTGTGTGATATATGTCTTCTAGGGTTGCTTGAGTGTCACTAATTTGATCCTTGTCCATATGGACTGCTCTATTAAGAGTGCCAATATTAGTATTGAGGAACTTCCAAAAATGTTCCATGTTCTCAAAAGTAACTGCTCCTTCCGAAGATATTTTAGGAGATGAGGATCCTTCCTCTCTAACAATTTCTCTTTGTTCATTTGCGTCAACAAAATCTTCTTCTTGTTGGTCTAGGGTTCCTTCTTCCTGAATTGGGTCTTCAGGAAGGACATCTGGTTTATTTACCATTTTTCCTAACCAATCTTCTTCTACTTCAATCTGTTTTCCATTCCTGAGTCTAGTCATTATGTTTAAATTTAGATTTTAGCAAATATATATTAATATATTTGCAACAAATTTGGGAGGTATATATTTTAATTATATACCTACTATAATGCTTAAAAGAAAATGTTTTGATTTTTGTTATGATTTTGTTTTGTTTTTATTTTTATTTTTATTATTTTTGTTTTGTTTTGTTTTTATGATTATAAAGACAACAAACAACACACTAAATGCAAGAAATAATAATAATAAAATAATGGCTTAGTTTTCTATAAATAGTTTATAGATGTCATTGATAGGATCAAGTTCATCAAGAGTCATGAAATGCTCCTCTTCAAATTGGAAATGGTTTTTCAGGAACTTAACAAAGTGTGCTATGGTGATGTTATCTACTTCTGACTCTGTCTTGTAAAAATAGAGCTCATGGCAATACTCTCGATATAACACAGCTCTAGGAACTCTATTCCATCTCTTTCTATCCGTAAGAATGACCTCTTGATCCTCTATACGAGATAGAAATTTATGTACTACAACTGCATTGTCGAGGTATTCCTCAAAGGTGTACAATTCAGAAGACACAAGGGCTCTTTTATCTACTAACCACCTATGGCAAGCTCTCTGAAGCTCATGATACAAGGTCACTTGATCGGGATCCAGGATTCTATCTAGGACAAACCTCTTGATTTGCCTAAGTTCGGTTGATCTAGACTCAATGATATTCAATCTCCTATTAAGTTCGTCCCATAAAGGTTGAACCCTATTTGTTTGAGGTACTCTAAGCATAGAAGTAATCTCTATATCTGCTAATTGATTCTCAACATTAATGGTGACAACTCGTCTTTTATTATAATCTACCATCTAAATATGATATGCAATCTTTGATTCTAAATGCATTTATGTTTTTTTTTTTTGGATTGTTTTCAAAAGGTTTTTAGTTTTCACGTCGGGTTCACCAAAATGTATCGCTCCAAATTTTTTGCATCCTTACCTTCAGGCTATAGGATCCATGCCCGGAAGGGGGATGCGAGAAGGATGGGACAATACCTCGGACTGAGAGGCCCTTTGAAGGTCCCGCCTCTCGGGGGAGGGGTATAAGGGTGAATTTTTGATGGATGGTGGGTTCACCAAGAAACTTTTGAGTGGCAGTTTCCATGCCTAGGTTGATAATAGGTTTGATGTGTTCATTTTATATTCAATCATTCAATTCCTAGGTTTGGCCAAGATGAATCTAAGCTAATCTATATGCCGATGCTGATTTTTATGGATACAAAAAACATGAATAAATGTTGAACACAGAGAATGTGCTAAATAGGACAGAATATACCTGATTTCGGATGTCTGAATGAAGATTCTGAGGTTTGTAGAAGTCCAAATCATCTCGAATCATACAGAATCATCTGAAATTGCATAGAATCATCTCAGATCACAGTCGGTCATCTGAGATCAGACAGGATCATCGACGATCTGATGAATTCATCAGACGAATTTAGAAACCTGCAATCACAAAAATAGATACAAAATACCAAAAATGCAACTGCAAAAGCAAGGGGAAATGATAGAAATAACAATGAATTTGCCTAAATGGTAGATCTAGATAGCAATTAAAAGGAAATGCATCAATTTGACAATTTATTTTGACTTTATCATATATCTATGCTAAATGAGGTGAACTCCAGGATGCATAAATATAATAACCTAAGATAATGCACAAAGAAATGCAGAAAAACAATAAGGAAATGCAAACTCTGGGCTCTGATTGCCCCCAATATGGACTACAGTTAGGATCGCCTCCAATCGTATGAGATCATCTGTGCTCCTCGATAGGATCATCCGAAATCGTCTGGAATCGCCTGCGACGATCCGAGCTTGCTTCGACTGAAAAATAGTAAAATTCTTGCAAGAAAACTTGAAATATGCAATGCAAACAATGGTGCGAGGATGCTCTAATGCATAAGGAACTAAATTTATAGGGAAATCCATCAGCTAGGGGGTTTAGGGGGATAAACTGAGAAAATCCTAGTTTATATAGGATTAGGGAGAGGTTAGGAGGTTGGAAATCATCCCAATTTGGGAGATCTCCAATGGGGAGACTCTAACTGCGTAGACACGCTTTTTGCCCAAGTTAGAGAAGTTGTTGAAATAGAAGCTAATTATGAAAATTTGGTTTTGGGACGAAATCGTCTGGACGTTATGTTCCAGATGAATTCGTCAGATCTAGGATGATTTCATCTGATCTACGATGATATCGTCCAACGGTCAAAACAAATCCTAAAAATGGCATGGAAAATGAGGAAAGCGGGTAACGGGGGGTTTGGGTTTAAAATTCAAATTTTTATCTTTTTACTAAGGTTTAACTATGCCAATTTTAGGGTGCTACACTATGTAATTTGGGTCATCAAGAGCTAGCTAATCCATAAGTAGACATAGGTCTATACAAAAGAAGTTATCTAATGTGACAGACATATCACCATGCTAGGGATTACCCAAGGCCAAGCGGGTTGGGCACAAACCAATTTTATGGGGCTTACCTCACAGTTTTGAATAATTGAGAATTCTAGGGATTCAAGCTCATTCACCCTTCTTTTCTTTTCAAGGGGTAGGGAAAAGGGATTTTATTGCTTTTTGCTTTTTCTTTTCTCTTTCTCTTCTTTTTTTTACTTGATACTGAGATAATGCTGAAATATTGCTTAGATGGTACAAAATGATATTTTTCTTTTTCTCATGATTTTTCTTGATTTTTTTTTTGCTTCCTATACTAGGGATACTTGCTCGGATTGGCTGTAGAGCAAGGGATTTTTATTCTGGGTAGGGGTGAGCTTGTCCTTTTGTCAATTCTCAAAGATTCTAGACCATGTGCATGATAGGATAGCAGGGGAAACTTTTCGCTCAAGAAACCACTTCTACTATGTAGCATCATATCGAATTTGCAATGAAATCATTTTAATGTGAAAAGATATGCTTGGTTCAAGTAAATAACAAGATCAGTTCTCTATGCTCAAAACTTTATTTAATTCAACGGTGGACTTTGATATAAGAGAGATTAATAATCATACCAAATAAAATCAAGAGATTTATTCATGTGAGTGTGAAAGTGCGGGATTCCAAATAAATGCTAATTTATCCAAAATAACTGAAAATATAATTGCAATACTTCAAGAATTGACAAGTACGAAAATAAAAGATGTTTTTGAAGATTTTGATGATTTTGAAGTTTTTATATTTTGATTTTGATTGATGAATTGAAAGAATAAATACTATTACTATTTTTGAAATTTTTATATGGATGACTAAAATGAAACAATATGCAAAATAACAATATATACAAATGATGAAATGACCAGATGTTATGCATAATAGCGCTTAAGATGCATAATGTTCATAGGTTCTTTAAGATCTTTACCATCTAAGGTAGCTAATCGGTATGCTCCCGATCCAAATTTAGCAGTGATGATATATGGCCCAAGCCAGTTAGGTTCAAATTTACCTTTAAGATCTTTAGTTGCATTAGTATTTTTTTTATTTTCTTTTAAGACAAGGTCACCGATCTCAAAGGATCGATGATGAACTTTCTTGAGGTATGCTCGCTTAAGCTTGTTTTGGTAGGCACGAAGATGTTCCAAAGCATTGATGCGCTTCTCATCTAGGAGTTCTAGCTGACTAAATCTTCCAACACGATATTCATCTCCTACTTTAGTATCTTGAAGTAGTAGAGCCAAAGAAGGAACTTCTAATTCAAAGGGAAAAACAGCTTCAGCGCCATAAACCAAAACAAAAGGTGAAGTGCCCGTGGGAGTGCGAACGCTAGTTCGATAAGCCCACAAAGCAGGATATAATTGGATGTGCCAATCTCGGCCAGATTTATTGACCAGTATTTTGAGGATTTTGATTAATGTTTTATTAGATGCTTCTGCTTGGCCATTACCCCGAGGATAATAGGGAGTGGACCAACGATGTTGAATTTTATATTTTTGACATATTTTTGACATCTTTATTTTTGAAACAAGTTCCATTATCCGAGATGAGATTTGCAGGAATTTCGAACCTACAAATAATTTGATTAAAAATAAATTTGGAAACTTGGGTTCCAGTGCAAGAAGCTAAGGGCATAGCTTCAACCCACTTCGTGAAATACTCGGTGGCGGTTATGATGAATTTGTGTCCATCGGATGACACAGGGTTGATTTTTCCAATGATGTCTAAGCCCCATTTTGAAAAGGGCCAAGGAGATGAAATAGCTTGCAGTTCTTGTGCAGGCGCATGGACAAGGTCAGCATGTTTCTGGCACTTGTCGCAATGGCGCACATAATCATGTGCATCATTTTCCATGGTAGGCCAAAAATATCCTATCCTAAGGAGCTTCTTAGCAATGGCGCTACCACTAAAATGTCCCCCACAAGATCCATCGTGGGCTTCACTCAAAGCTGATCTAGATTCTTCTAGATTCAAACATCTCAATAGGATGCCTTCAAAAGATCTCCTATATAACGTATTGCCAATAATTACGAAGTGACTTGCTCGTCTACGTAATAACCGATGTTGGTTGCTATTACAACCTTCGGGGAAGGTCCCATTTTGAAGAAAATTAAATATATCAATGTACCAAGGTTCAGGAGTAGTTTCGTTGATTAGAAACACATCCAAAGGTTCTAAGCATGATTTATTTGAAGCGGGTTCCTGGAGTCGATGAATAATGATGGTAGCATATTCGTCATCTAACTCCAAGGGCAAAAGAGATGCAGTTGCAGCCATAGCGTCAGTCGCACGATTGCTAGTTCGAGGAATAGCTTCCAAGGTAACTTGATCAAATAAAGATATTAATTGTAAGACATATGCTTTATATGGACGTAATTTATCATCTCTGGTCTGATAAACATCATTGATTTGATTTATGACAAGTTGAGAATCACCGAAAACCAATAGATTTTTAATTTTTAGTGCCAAGGCAGCTCGTAATCCAAGGATTAGAGCCTCATATTCAGCAGTGTTATTAGTACAAGCAAACGTTAATTTAAAGGACAGAGGTATAAGATGTTTCTATGGAGATATTAAAATAATACCTGCACCAGCCCCACTCATGCATCGGGCTCCGTCAAAGTATAGGGACCATTGCTCTGGATGGTCTGCCTCTAATTTAAGGCATTCATCAGGAAACTCAATGATGAGGGGATGGGTAGACTCTAAGGGTGCAGCAGCTAATTGATCTGCTATGATTTGACCCTTAATAGACTTCTGTCCTATAAACATGAGTTCAAACTCGCTTAGCGCAAGAACCCACTTTGTTGTGCGACCAGATAAGTACGGTCGACTCATGAGATACCGCAAAGGATCGGATTTAGCAATAACATACGTTTTTTGACTGAGCATATAATGGCATAGTTTCTGTGTAGAAAATATGACTGCTAGACATAGTTTCTCTAATGTTGTGTAGCGGGTTTCATAACTGATTAAGGTTCGGCTAATGTAATAATTAGCATGCTCTCTTTTCTCATCATCAAGTTGAGCTAACATAGCTCCTAAGGCAAAATCTGAAGCAAAAATATACAAGATAAATGGGCGATCAGGTCTAGGTGGTGAAAGCATAGGTGGGTTAAGGAGATATTGTTTGAGGAGTTCAAATGCTTCCTGACATTCGTCGTCCCAATGAAAAGAGACATCTTTCTTAAGAAGCTTAAGAAAGGGTCCTGTTTTGTCCGCCAACTTATCGATGAAGCGACGAATAGCTTGAAGCTTACCTTGTAGACTTCGTAATTCAGATATATTTGTGGGTGCGGGCATATCAGTGATAGCCACGATCTTGAGAGGGTCAATTTCAATGCCACGTAAAGAAACTATAACCCCCAATAATTTACCGGACTTAACTCCGAATATACATTTGGCTGGATTCAATCGGATAAGATATTCCCTTAACCGATCAAATACTTTTCTCAAGTCATCTAAATGATCATCTTCTTTGATGGAACGAGCTATAATATCATCTACATAATCATGTAGAATATCATGCATCATATCATGAAAGATATAAGTCATGGCTCGTTGATATGTTGCACCTGCATTCTTCAAACCGAATGGCATCACTTTCCAACAAAAGGTCCCCCAAGGGGTAATAAAGGTTGTTTTAGCCTGATCTTCAGGAGCTATCCTGATCTGATTATAACCAAAAAATCCATCCATTAAGGATATCATTCCACTCCCAGTAGTAAAATCAATGATCTGATCCATGTTGGGAAGAGGAAAATCATCTTTAGGGCATGCAACATTAATATCTCTAAAGTCTGTGCAAACCCTAACTTTGGTAGCTTCTTTCTTAGTTACTGGAACTACATTCGAGATCCATTCAGCATAATCAATGGCTTGTATAAAAATAACCTTCAGGAGTTTTTCTAATTCCCCTTTGACTAGTAAGGCCACTTTAGGATGCATTTTTCTAAGTTTTTGTTTAACGAGGTTTAGCATCCGGATGGACTACTAGGTGATGCATAACTACAGAAGGGTCTAATCCTGGCATATCTTCATATGTCCAAGCAAAGACATCTTCATATTCCTTAAGAAATGCAATGTATTTATCTTGTTTTTCTTGACTCAATTCTGATCCAATGTTGATTATGTGAGGATTATCTTCGGTTCCAATGTTAATTTTTATGACGTTTTCTACTTCCATGTGTAGATCTCTCTCAAAATTAGGTGGGGCGGGTGAAACGCCCAATTCTTGTAATTCTTCCAAGGTTAGCTTGGATAATTCATCTTGAGGAGTCGTGGCCTCAAGCTGGGCTATACTAGGTATAGAGCCATCAAAATAAAATTCGTTATGTAACAATTCCTCAATGGAGACATCATGGAAGATATCTCCCTCCAACTCATCGTCGGATTCAACGATCATCTCAGGGTAGGCTATGGATAGCATATTACATGTAAGTGGCTTATTCATTAAATGCAAAGCATCACGTTTATCCAAATAATCTTGGTAACATATGAGATGGTCATCATCCTCAAATGGGAAGGGCTGACCTTTACTAGGAAATAGGCCCACACCACATCGGGTGGGCCATGGTTCTACCTCAAAAGGTTCTTTCATACCATTCTGGAAAGGTCCCAAACCTTTCCCTTTATATCCCAATTTAAGCATTATAGGCTTAGCTTTAATATACTCATTAGTAAAATAACATCGAGCATATCCATCATAATGTGTCTTGATGTTTCTAGGTATTCTTCCCCAGTCATATCCCTTATAAATAAAAGCACAACTCCCGACTTGGTAAATACTTCCCATAGGCTGTGGGAGGCCCAAGGTACGAGGAGAGGGTGGCAAATTATTTAAAATAAGGGAATCTTGCATAGCAACATTTGTTTTTTTTGATATAAGAATTTTAGATAAATCGGGTAAGAGCTCATCAGTAAGAGCATAAGAGGTAGAAGGAACATTTCCTACATCTTCGGATGCGGAAAATATGCCTTTGGTAGGTGTAGATGTTGTAGAGATGTCGATGGATGGGTCTATAGGTATGGAAGTTATAGGAGTAAAACAAGAAGCATTGGTTGTGGGTTTAGGATCTTTTTGAGGTCCTAATGTGGTTTGTTCGGAAGATGGTTGAACTATATGTAGAGGTGGAGTTGATGGAGAAAAAGTAGATGATGTTATGGGTGTGTGTTTCACACGTTTAGATGGATGATGAGAATTAGGATGTGTGGATGATAAAGCAGGGCAAAATTGAACTCCAACAGGTTCTGCCAAAGCACACATATCAAAGGGTCTAGGATCACCATGAATGGTAACCAACTGATTCTTAAATTCGAATTTAACACACTGATGTAAAGTTGAGGGAACAGCTCGCATCGCGTTGATCCAAGGGCGACCCAAGAGTATATTGTACGATGCAGGGCAATGTACAATAAACACGGTCGTGTCTAAGGTTCTTGGACCAACTTGCAATGGGATAGTAATAACTCCACACGTTTCTTGTGTTTCGTCATTGAAGGCTTTTATGATCATATCAGTTCTTTTCATTTCATCACTTCTAAACCCAAATATTTGGTAGAAGTCAAAAGTGCAAATGTTTAAAGATGAACCATTATCAATCAAGACTCGTTTAACTGCTACATCTCCAATTAGGGCAGTAATATATAAGGGGTTATCCTTATGTAAACTATGTTGCGGTATATCTCTATCCCGAAAGTCAATACAATCGACTTCTCGAGTTATGATAGTATTGGCCATGGCTTCAGGTTGAATATTTTGTGGTACCATCATTTGGCTTAATGTGAGCATTAATTCATCCCTATGTGTAGGAGAAGATCTTAAAAGGTCCAAAAGGGAAATTCTAGCTGTAGTATTTGATAATTGTTCATTAATATTATAAGGAGGTTTAGGTTGAACATTAGGTGCATGATTCCCTTTATTAGGAACTTTCAAAACAAATGGAGTTGATCCATCATTTTGAGTTTGATCTTGTTGAGAATTTTGAGCCTGTTGTCTAGTAACAGCTCCGATGGTACCTACAATATTATTTTGCGGATGATGAATGGGTCTTGGTCTAGCGTTTATGGCTTGTTCATTAGAAAGTAATTGGTGAGAAGATGGTCTAGTAGTGACTCTTCTTGGAAATGGTTCTTCCGGAACCATAGAATTTGTGATAGGTTGAATAGCATCTGATTCATCTTCAGAACTATTCGATTGATTTGATGTGATTTCCATGTCACTTTCAGTCTCGTATTCTGTATCACTAAGATCAGGTGTCCGAATATTATATAGAGGTCTGGTCGTAACCATGGATAAAGTTGTGTCAAATATTTGCAGATCATGAGCAGGTAAATGTCCACTAATAGTCCCTACATATCGGGTAGGAGGGGGAACATTATGATGCTCAATTTGATTAGCCACCTCTTTACCATGCTTTGGTAAAGGATGTTGAAATATGTCCAATGATTGATTGGCATTCTAATTCTGATTTTGGGGGATGTTCTTTTGAGCATTATTAGGAGGATTTTGTTTAGGTTGAAAGGCTTGCACCTCCATCTCATTGTTATCAATTAAGTCTTGTATTTTATGTTTTAATATTTTACAAGAGTTGGTAGCGTGTCCAGGTCCTCTATGGAAATCACAGTGTAAATCAGCTCTGTATCCGGGTATAGTTGGATCAGGTTCCTGGATATTTGGTAATTGGATCAAACCTCATTCTAATAATTATGGTAGAATGGTTGATAGAGGTTGATTTAACCTAGTAAATTCTCGAGGTGGTTTATCAGGAGGTTTCAGTATAAACTTCTCCGTTGTTTTCATAGCATTAACATTAGCAATGTTTCTACTATCAGTGACTCCATCACCCACAACTTGTTTATTCTTATATTGATTTCTGGATGTTTTCTCATCATCTTTCTTTTTAAGCTGACCTCTCCTAATGAGAGCATCTTCCACTCTTCGAGCTAAGTCTATAGCTTGATCGAAGGTGGTCAAGGTAGAGATTGATAACTCATAGGATAGTTGTTCTTGTAAATTATTGATAAAGATATCCAACATTTCCCGATAAGGTAACACAAAGTGCAATTTTCCTATCAACTGTCTCCACCGAGCTAGGAAATCAGCAAAACATTCATCTTTGTCTTGTTTTAAGTTGTACAAATCTTTAATGGTTACATGCCTTTCGATGTAGGCACTAAATTGATGCACAAAAGACTCGGCTATTTCTTCAAAGTTCCTCAAAGAATGAGTGGGTAATTGATAATACCACTCTAATGCCATTCCTCCTAAACTTTTTGGGAACATTTTTAGTAATAACAAGTCATCATGTGATATATCATGACATGCTATCCTAAACATACGAAGATGCTCTATGGGATCTTCGGTTCCTTTGTATATAGGTAGGACAGGCATAGGAAAGTGTTTAGGATATGGTTGTGCTACAACTATAGGATCTAGAGGTTGACTACACATCTCTCGATAATTGTACGAGGGACGGTAGGGATCTATCTGGTCCATGCGGGAGACTAACTATTTCACCATGGCTTCAAGATTACTAGTTTGTCCACCATATTGATTCGGTGGGACATAAGCATGGGGTTTATGAGTGTATGATGGTGTGACATAAGGATTAGATGCTATATTGCTATTATGCAAAATGTTGGTAGGAAGAGTGTTATGAAGAGGATTTGTAGTAGTATTATGTTGTATCCCAGATTGTTGGAAATTGGTGTTTGGTTTTGTTTTGGGCTTTTGTTGATTTGAGGTATGTTGATCAATAGCTTGGCGAAATAGAGTAGTGAATGAAGGTTTCTTTTGTGTGGGAATAACTCTAGGCTTGGTAACAGGCACTCTAGGTGGTTGGGTAACTTGTTGTTGTTGCATGTTCTAGATTATAGCGGCCATATCCAAATTGGATGGTCCAGCTTGATCACTTTCTTGATCAACGAAGGACAAGGGATTAGTGCGTGTGTGATATATTTCTTCTAGGGTTGCTTGAGTGTCACTAATTTGATCCTTGTCCATATGGACTGCTCTATTAAGAGTGCCAATATTAGTATTGAGGAACTTCCAAAAATGTTCCATGTTCTCAAAAGTAATGACTCCTCCCGGAGACATTTTAGGGGATGAGGATCCTTCCTCTCTAACAGTTTCTCTTTGTTCATTTCCTACAACAAACTCTTCTTCTTGTTGGTCTAGGGTTCCTTCTTCCTGAATTGGGTCTTCAGGAAGGACATCTGGGTTATTTAATGGTTTTCCTAACCAATCTTCTTCTACTTCAGTCTGTTTTCCATTCCTAAGTCTAGTCATTATGCTTAAACTTAGATTTTAGCAAATATATATATATATATATATATATATATATATATTTTTTTTTTGCGATAAGTTTGGGAGGTATATATTTTAATTATATACCTACTATAATACTTAAAAGAAAACGTTTTAATTTTTGTTATATTTTTGTTTTGTTTTTATGTTTTTATAATAATATTATAAAGACAACAAACAACATACTAAATGCAAGAAATAATAATAATAAAAGAATGGCTTAGTTTTCTATAAATAGTTTATGGATATCATTAATAGGATCAAGTTCATCAGGAGTCATGAAATGCTCCTCTTCAAATTGGAAATGGTTTTTCAAGAATTTGACAAAGTGTGCTATGGTGATATTATCTATTTCAGACTCTGACCTGTAGAAATAAAGTTCATGGCAATACTCTCGATATAACACAGCTCTAGGAACTCTATTCCATCTCTTTCTATCCATAAGAATGACCTCTTGATCCTCTATACGAGATAGAAATTTATGTACTACAACTGCGTTGTCGAGGTATTCCTCAAAGGTGTACAACTCGGAAGACACAAGTGCTCTTTTATCAGCTAACCACCTATGGCAAGCTCTCTGAAGCTCATGGTACAAAGTCACTTGATCAGGATCCAGGATTCTATCTAGGACAAACCTCTTGATTTGCCTAAGTTCTGTTGATCTAGATGAAATAATACCCAATCTCCTATTAAGTTCGTCCCATAAAGGTGGGACTCTATATGTTTGAGATACTCTAAGCAAAGAAGTAATCTCTATGGCTGCTAATTGATTTTCAACATTTATGGTGACAACTCGTCTTTTATTATAATCTACCATCTAAATATGATATGCAATCTTAACAATCTTCTCCCTTTTTTTTTTTTTCAAAAGGTTTTTAGTTTTCACGTCGGGTTCACCAAAATGTATCGCTCCAAATTTTTTGCATCCTTACCTTCAGGCTATAGGATCCATGCCCGAAAGGGGGATGCGAGAAGGATGGGACAATACCTCGGACTGAGAGGCCCTTTGAAGGTCGCGCCTCTCGGGGAGGGGTATAAGGGTGAATTTTTGATGGATGGTGGGGTTCACCAGGAAACTTTGAGTGGCAGTTTCCATGCCTAGGTTGAGAATGGGTTTGATGTGTTCATTTTTATATTCAATCATTCAATTCCTAGGTTTGGCCAAGATGAATCTAAGCTATTCTATATGCCAATGCTGATTTATATGGATACAAAAAGCATGAATAAGTGCTAAACATAGAAAGTGTGCTAAATAAGATAGAATGTACCTGATTTCGGATGTCTGATGAAGATTCTGAGGTTTGTAGAAGTCTAGATCATCTCAAATCTTACATAATCATCTGCAATTGCATATAATCATCTCAGATCATAGTCGGTCATCTGAGATCAGACGAGATCATCGTCGACCTGATGAATTCGTCAAAAAATCGTAGAAACCTGCAATCATAGAAACAGATACCAAAGACCAAAAATGCAACTGCAAAAGCAAGGGGAAATGATAGAAATAATAGTAAACTTGCCTAAATGATAAATCCAGATAACAATTAAAAGAAATGCATTAATTTAATAATTTATTTTAACTTTATCATGCATCTATGCTAAATGAGGTGAACTCCAGAATGCAGAAATAGAATAAACTAAGTTAATGCATAAGGAAATGAAGAGAGAAAATAAAAAATGCAAACTTCGGGCTCTGATTGCCCCCAATCTGGACTGCAGTCGAGATCACCTCCAATCGTACGAGATCATCGCCGATCTACGATAGGATCATCCGAAATCGTCTGGAATCGCTAACGATGATCCGAGCTTGCTCCAGCTGAAAAATAGTAAAATTCCTGCAAGAAAAACTTGAAATACACAATGCAAACAATGGTGTGAAGGTGTTCTAATGCACGAAAAGCTAAAGTTGCAGGGAAAATCAGCCAAGGGGAAGTCAAGAAAAATCCTAAGTTTATATAGGATTTAGGGAGAGGTTAGGAGGTTGGAGATCACCCCAATTTGGGAGATCTCCAATGGGGGAGACTCTAACCGCGCAGACACGCTTTCTGCCCAAGTTAGAGAAGCTGTTGAAACAGAAGCTAATTATGAAAATTTGGTTTTGGGACGAAATCGTCTGGACGTTCTGTTCCAGACGAATTCGTCAGATCTGGGATGATTTCGTCTGATCGTCGATGATATCGTCCAACGGTCAAAACAAATCCTAAAAATGGCACGAGAAAATGAGGGAGCGGGTAACGAGCGGTTAACGGGCGGTTTTGGGGTTAAAATTCAAATTTTTATCTTTTTACTAAGGGTTTAACTGCGCCAATTTTAGGGTGCTACAAGACTGACCATACGGTATATATAGTACAAGATAACAATTTGAGCCATCTAATATAAGACATCTAGGCCATCAATCAAAGGAGATCCAACATGCTACCATACAAGCTAATCTACCATATGACTCTACAAAACCACTATGCAACATAGGAAGAATTAATTTGAGAAAAGCAATTGAGCTAACAAAATACAAATCATAATGCTTTCATATTTTCAATTTCCAAGGAGACTCAACCAAATCCCATAAGCCAACAAAATAATAAATCAAAATATTTTCATGCTTGCAAAATCAAAGGTGACTAAACTAAATCAAACAAGCTAACAAAAGAGCAATCTATAGAACTACCAAGTTAACAAAGTAAAAAGGAGATACAAAGACTTAGAGGTAGCATTGCACTTCATTTCCAAGGATCAATGAAACTACCTTTACAAGCTATCTCAATTTCTCTTCCTCTATATCTATGCTCTAATGCCCTTGTTCTCTCTAGCCGTATAACACTTCCCAAAATAAAGAACAATGAACACTCATTTCACCTTCATTCAAAAAGGCTTGGACATAGGATTCATCTGTTGCCAGGGTAGCGTATGCATGATTCTTAAGAAAATATTCATTAATTGCCATATTTAATTTCGTTAAAAGCAGGGCACCCACCTAAGCATAATGAACCATAATAATTACTTAAATATTTAATTATTAAATTTATTGTCACTTTTATTAATATCAATGGTTAATATAAATTACTAACCTTGATATTAACATTATCAAGTATTAATGATTCTAATATTATTAATACTCCTTAAATTAATTGGTTCTATGCTTACCACACACAAGCATATATGCCATTCAACAAACAATATTACACACCATTATTTTATCCTTAAGTAGGTGGATATTTTTATTTAATATAGTCTATCACTACCACCAACCTAACAAGGAGACTCATTACACAAGCAACTTCTTGGCCCAATGGTGTCAACATATAATAGACACAAAAATAATACACCTATATGAGGTGTGTTTGGTTACCTGAAGCTATTGATGAATGAGTCATCACCATCATTTCCTCAAATTTTCTCTCAATTTAGGTGGTTGCCCTTTTTCAACCCATCGATGAGAGTACCTGGTCTTGCAATCACAAAAGTATCAACAATACCATATTCAAATAAAAGTCAATCATCTAGTGCAACTACCATATTTATTGACATCACAAAATGAAGTTATGCATTAAATATCCATGCAACCATACATAATAATAAGTCCTACCAAGGAGGGGTGTTACATACTTCCTCCATTGGGCTAAACATAGTCCTCTATGTTTTCCTACAAAATAAAATTGTATACATAGATTTTATTCAAATAAAAATGGGAATTGCTTTCTCATTTTTTCAACATCTTCCAAAGTCACACATTTTTTAGAATATTGATCCCATTGGACCTTACATTTTTCTAGGTTTCATTTCCTCAACCTTTTGGAATGAAACCCTAGAATATTTACTAGTCTTATCTCAATGGCTGAGGGATCTACCATCTAGAATTTAGAAACATTCCAAATGTGAGTAGGATCGATAATATATTTTCTAAGTAGAGATATGTGGTAAGTATCATGGATCTTCAACATGTTTTGTGGAAGGGTAAGCCTATAGGCTATTGGACTAATCTTTTCAATGATCTCAAAGGGTCCAACATAGTGAGTATCTAACTTAGTTGACTTGATGGAACTTTTCATGGGTCTTACTCTCAAGAAAATTTTTTCCCTCATAAAGAATTCTCTTGGTGATATTTTTAGATCAACATAGCTCTTTTAACAATTTTTTTCTTCTTTGAGCCTAAACCATATTGTTTTGAGTTGCTCCTCCATCTCTTTGATAGTCTCTAATCCTATCACTACTCGATCCTCTAGATTATCCCATGATAAAGGTGTTTTTTGTCTCTTGCCATACAAGGATTCAAATGGGGCCATTCCAAAAGATGTGTGGTAACCATTATTGCATTGAAATTCCACAAGATGCAAAAAGTATTTCCACTTGAAATTTTGGTCCATGCAATACATGCAAATAATATCCTCTAAAACTTGGTTTACCCTCTTGATTTTACCATCTATTTTTAATGATATGTAGAATTTATATTTAGCTTAGTGCCCACTATACGGTAAAGAATATGCAAAAATTTAGAGGTGAACTTGGAATCCATGTCTGATATGTTCACTTTAGGAACCCCATGTAACCTAAAAATTAATTTAGAAAACTTATTTGCTACAACCAGTGCATAATATTTAATATTCCTTGGTATGAAGTGTGCAACCTTGGTTATATTATCAACCACTACTAGGAGTACATCATGTTGGTACCTAGTCTTAGGTAACCCTACAATAAAATCCATAGATATCATGTAGCATTTCTATGTAGGTATATCATGTGAATACAGTAACTAGAGCGGGATGGGGAAAAAATTTTAGGTATTTTTTAGCTCTGACCTAGTTGTTATGAACCTACAACTTTAAATATAAATTGAATGCAGAAAAGAATTACTGTTTGAATAGAATCACAATTTGTATTGAAATGCAGAAACCCACAATATAATAAATTAATGTTCTCCGATGATATTTGGAGCATCCTCCTTGTCCTATTTACATCTATCTAAAAGGTGTGAATGGTGAAGGGATGTGTCCCTTTATAATACAATATAATATATAATATGATTAAGAGTTATGTTAGGAGGGTCCTAACATTCTCTATTAGATGACGATGTTTTACCTTCACTTTCTAGCACTCAAAATATTTGGTAATAAATATGATGATATCTTGCTTCATTCCTACCCAATAGAAGATCTTATTCATGTTTTTCTTAATTTTTTCCCCTCCTAGATGGGAGGAATAAGGAAATTTATGTGCTTCTTGCATAGTCAATATCCTTAAATCACCAGTTTTGGGTATAATTACCCTATCCTTGAAGCATAAAATTCCATATTTTATATTAAAATCCTTACTCTCTTCAAGATTTATTTTGATTTTATCATAGATCTCAAGGCAATATTGGTCTTGTAATTGCATTTATCGAACTTGATCCATCAAGTCTATATGACTTCAAGTTAGTGTTGTTACTATTGGAAATTTTGAGTAGTTTTGTTGTCATTGATGTCAAGAGATTGTTGTTTCAGTTTCATCATAATTAATGTCATCAAGTGATTTTTCCAAAGGCAAGAAAAGTTTTATTTTTAATATTATATGCCTAAAAAGGCCAAAAAGGTTGAATACCTAAGGAAGGAGAAGCAAGTTTAAATTAAAATAATAATATTATAATATTATAATATTTAATATTATAATATTTCGAGAAAAATGATGAGGTGAAGAAAATGAGGTCCAAGGAATTATTAAAAATAATATATCCTTGAAAAGACCCATTAAGCAGCTCACAAAGGATTTTACTTAATTTATTTAAATTAAAATATTTAACCTATGGTTAAAATTTTAATTTAAATAAATAATGGGTGCCAAAGGTTTTAAGTTTAATATTTAAATTTAAATTTGAATTTCAAATTTGAATTTGGGCCAACGTGTAAGGGCAAAGAAAAAATGTATTTATAGGGAAAATAATATTCATTTTCTAACCCCCAATTAAATGCGATTTGAATGCTATGCTAAGAAAAATATTCCATACGCTGCTTTTCTAAGTAAGAAGAAGGAATTCATGTTTTTAAATATTAGAGGCAGATGAGGGTTCAAGTGCAAGAGACGTGGCAAAGAGGTTCCACCAGTGTCGTTAACATAGGTGGAAGTTGAGGCCAAGCTAGAGCGTTGTGTGGGCAAGATCGTGGGTTTTATTCATGTGGTTGTGTTTTGTAAAAGAAAATCATTTTCATTTGTGCTAAGTATGAGAAGAGACAAGGAATAAAATGGAATTCATGTGCTCTTGGTTTTCGTATGGGCGTGTAGCCCAACTGGTGGCCCAGATTTGGGCTAGGGTGTTGGAAAGGCGAGGTTGTGTGTTCAAATTTTATCGAAAGAACTTTTTGGGTAAAATTAAAATGAAAGGTATGCATTTCATGATTTAATTTTCTAAATTTTTTGATATTCGAAAATATACATTAAAGGGTTTCGTGAGATTTGAAGTTTTTCGGGGGTCTACTTTAACTCCTTCCTTGGAGAAAATATGTCCAAGATATTCAATTTCCTGCTTCCCAAAGGAACACTTTGATATCTTTGCGTATAATTGATTTTCTTCCAAGATTTTGAGTGCTTGCGCTATATGTGTTAAGTGCTCTTCCCATGTCTTACTTTAAATCAAAATATTGTCAAAGAAAACTAAAATAAATTTTCGAAGGAAGGGAGAAAAGACCTTATTCATAAGACTTTGAAATTTGGATGGAGCATTGGTGAGGCCAAAAGGCATCACCAAGAATTCATAATGTCCCTCATGGGTGTGAAAATTAGTTTTGGGTATATCGCTTTCCTTAACTTTAATTTGGTGGTAACCTGATCGTAAATCGAGTTTAGAAAAATATGCGGCTCCATTTAGTTCATTGAGTAGTTCATCAATGATTGGAATAGAAAATTTGTATTTAATCATCATTTTTTTGAGAGCACAAAAATCCACGCATAGGCGCCATGATACATCCTTTTTTATTACTAGTATGACTGGCGAAGAGTAGGGACTTCTGCTAGGTCGAATGACCCATGCCCTTAGTAGGTCTTGTACTAATTTTTCTATTTTCATCTTTTGTAAGTATGGATATCGGTAAGGTATAATATTTGGAGGTTGGTGTCTCGAAAGTAATTGAATAACATGATCATGGCTTCGTTGTGGAGGTAATCCCTCTGGTTCTTTGAATATTTTATCATATTTCTCTAAGAGTTCTATTAATTTGGGTGTCTCTGGTTGCTCTTCGGTGGTGTTTTGCAAGGAAAATATTTGGGCAACCATGCCTCTTCCTCCTTTTTGAAGAATCTTTTCCATTCTATGAGAACTTACGATTTGTGTGGAACCTATTTTTAAACCTTGAATTGTGTATGGTTGTTTTGTATAAATAGCATCCATAACTCTTCAAAGTCTCATTGAATTTTGTCGAGCGTTCGTAGCCATTGTAATCCCAAAACAATATCACATCCTCCTAATGGTAGTACATACATATATGCTTTCATGTTATATTCCCCCATTGTGAGTTTGATATTCCTGCATTTGCCTTTACATGCAATTTTTCCTCCATTGCCAATCATGACTTTGAAGTTATTGCAGGGATATATAAAGCAATTAGCTTGTTTGGCCAAACTGGGGTTTATAAAATTGTGAGTGCTACTAGAGTCTAAGAGCACAATAGGGTTTTGTTTCTTAAAATACCCTTTACCTTCATTGTTTGTGTAATCGAGTATCCTGCTAATGCATTAAAGGATATTTTTGTTTTATCTTCTTGGTTTTCTTCTGCAACCTCAATTATTACTTCCACTTCTATGTCATCCTCCTATTTGGGAGTGCAATCAACTGTGTCCAAAATATATAATTTTGATGAGATGCATTTGTGGTTGGGGGTAAACTTTTCATCGTAGTGGAAACATAGGCAATTTTCTCGTCTTTCTTTTAGCTCTTCTTGGCTAATTCGTTTAATTGGCATGAACTTATTTAGTTTTTGTTTGGTGTAGGTATTTGGTGTTTTTCCTGAAAAAACTCTTCCTATTCACCTTTGGTTATTGTTCTTCTCTTCTATCATTTGTGCTAATGCCACTGCATGCATCATATCAATAGGATTTTGTATTTGTACCTCAATTCTAATGTCTTCTTTTAGGCCACTAATGAAACAACTTTAGAAGAATGATGCATCTAGTCCTATTGTAAGGTTCACCAATTTCTCAAATTGTGCTTGGTATTCCCTTATGGTGGAGGTTTGCTACAGTTTAGTGAGGGCTCCTATGAAGTCTTCAAATTTAGTGGGGCAAAATTGTAACATTAAGTTTTTTGTGAATTCGGTCCATCTGGGCGGACCTTTTGTTTTCTCATACTATTGATACCACTGGGTAGTAATTTGTTCCAAGTGAAATGATGCGATACAGACTTTTTGAATCTCCAAAATTTGATATAAGGCAAAATATTGGTCTGCTCTATATATCCAATTTTTGGGGTCGCCTCCATCAAATTTTGAAAAATCTAGTTTTGTGGTACGGGGAAGGATTGATGTATGTGGTCCCCCTATTAATGTTTGTTGTGGTGGCATAGTGTTCTATTGTCCGTTTTGCATGAGCAACAAATTTTGTTGTACTAAGTCCATGGAATGGGTTGTAGCATCAAATTTAGTGGATATATATGTATTCGAGTTGGTGATGTTTATGGTTAGGTCTACTATTTTGGTAGCAATTTTATCTTCCAAATTGTCCTTCCAAAATGTCATTCCTTGCATCATGTCTCTCATTTCCTTGGAAAACTGTGAGAGTTCTTTTGTAATTTCTTTTGAAACCTCCTTCAAAATCTCCTTCGTCATGTATTGATATCATCTTCCCTCAACAATTTAGGGTGTGGTTGGTTTATAAGTGATTTGAATATACAAAAATTAGTTTTGTCAAAAAAAATTATCTGTCTCTGCCACATTTAATTTTGCATACTTGCTGCTCTTTGTTCACACCGAATGATATTTTCCTCGCTTGTAAATGTTTTTGGGGTTTTCTAACTCCAATAATGCGTGATGCTGTCCAAAAAATTATGTATGCTATCTTTGCTGGCGATTGTGGCCTACTATGTAACAATTCTGTCAGTAATGGTTAGAATGTGTGCTGAAAAGAACACAGTGCCGAGTAATGGCCTATCAGTAACTAGAGCTGAGTGGGGAAAACATTTTAGGGCTTTTTAGCTCTGATACAGCTGATATGAACCTACAACTTGAAATATGAATTGAATGCAGAAAATAATTACTATTTGAATAGAATCACAAAATGTATTGAAAGGCAGAAACCCACAATATAATAAATTAATGTTCTCCGATGATCTTTGGAACATCCTCCTTATCCTATTTACATCTATCTAAAAGGTGTGAATGGTGAAGGGATGTGTCCCTTTATAATACAATATAATATATAATATGATTAAGAGTTACGTTGGGAGGGTCCTAACATTCTCTATTAGATGACGATGTTTTACCTTCACTTTCTAGCACTCAAAATATTTGGTAATAAATATGATGATATCTTGCTTCATTCCTACCCAATAGAAGATATTCTTCATGTTTTTCTTAATATTTTCCCCTCCTGGATGGGAGGAATAAGGAAATTTATGTGCTTCTTGCATAGTCAATATCCTTAAATCACCAGTTTTGGGTGTAATTACCCTATCCTTGAAGCATAAAATTCCATATTTTATATTAAAATCCTTACTCTTTTCAAGATTTATTTTTATTTTATCCCAGATCTCAAGGCAATATTGGTCTTGTAATTGCATTTATCGAACTTGATCCATCAAGTCTATATGACTTCAAGTTAGTGTTGTTATGCACTGTTGGAAATTTTGAGTAGTTTTGTTGTCATTGATGTCAAGAGATTGTTGTTTCAGTTTCATCATAATTAATGTCATCAAGTGATTTTTCCAAAGGCAAGAAAGGTTTTATTTTTAATATTATATGCCTAAAAAGGCCTAAAAGGTTGAATACCCAAGGAAGGAGAAGCAAGTTTAAATTAAAATAATAATATTATAATATTTAATATTATAATATTTTAGGAAAAATGATGAGGTGAAGAAAATGAGGTCCAAGGAATTATTAAAAATAATATATCCTTGAAAAGACCCATTAAGTAGCTCACAAAGGATTTAATTTAATTTATTTAAATTAAAATATTTTAACCTATGGTTAAAATTTTAATTTAAATAAATAATGGGTGCCAAAGGTTTTAAGTTTAATATTTAAATTTAAATTTGAATTTCAAATTTGAATTTGGGCCAATGTGTAAGGGCAAAGAAAAAATGTATTTATAGGGAAAATAATATTCATTTCTAACCCCCGATTAAATGCGATTTGAATGCTATGCTAAGAAAAATATTCCATACGCTGCTTTTCTAAGTAATAAGAAGGAATTCATGTTTTTAAATATTAGAGGCAGATGAGGGTTCAAGTGCAAGAGACGTGGCAAAGAGGTTCCACCAGTGTCGTTAACATAGGTGGAAGTTGAGGCCAAGCTAGAACGTTGTGTGGGCAAGATCGTGGGTTTTATTCACGTGGTTGTGTTTTGTAAAAGAAAATCATTTTCATTTGTGCTAAGTATGAGAAGAGACAAGGAATAAAAGGGGGTTCATGTGCTCTTGGTTTTCATGTGGGCGTGTAGCCCAATTGGTGGCCTAGATTTGGGCTAGGGTGTTGGAAAGGCGAGGTCGTGTGTTCAAATTTTATTGAAAGCACTTTTTGGGTAAAATTAAAATGAAAGGTATGCATTTCATGATTTAATTTTCTAAAGTTTTTGATATTCGGAAATCTACATTAAAGGGTTTCGTGAGATTTAAAAGGCAGTTTGTGAGTTTGTTAAGGGAGATATAAGGTATAAGAAAATTAAAATATTTTATTTTAATTTTTGGTGGTTAGAATTTACTTTATAAGGTAGGAGTGATATGGTATGCAAGGAAATTGTATTTTTTATTTTGAGATAAAGCTACATTGTGTTAATTATTTTGAGAGGAGAAATAAGGTGCATAAAATATATTATTGTGTATGTTTTGCTAAAAATAAAAATTTTGACCTATATTTTGAGAGTTTGGAGATTATAAGGTGTATTTGAGACTTGTTTTTTTTTGTATGGTGAAATAATTATTGGAAAAATATTTGTGTGGAGATTTTGAAATAGATTGTTGCTACCTAAGCTTGAAATTGGTAAAGAAGATTTGATTATGATTAAGATAGGTTTTGAAGACGTACGTCCATAAAAAAAAAAAAAAACTATGGGCATATCTTCCTTGTGAGTGAAATATTGTTGGATTGAATGTTTTGAAATGCAAAGGTGGAGTGAAAAAGATTGTTTGATAAGTATTGTTGGAAATGTTTGAGTGAAGTTGATTGAGTATTATAGATTTAAAGCATTGGAGTGATAGTTCAATTTTTGTGAAATAAATTATACCTTATTTCTAAATTGATTTGAAAGTGAGTTTCAAAGTGATAGATTGTTTTTTTGAGTACAAATATTATGAGTGTGAAATATATTAATGGTTACATGTTTTTGTGGCTAAACAAGAGTCTGAGTGTGTGTTGAAGAGATTTGTTGAAAGAGAATTAAGTTGTGTTTTCTAAAATTGTTTTAATGATCTTGTGTAGTGGAGAGATATCCACAAGCCAATGTAGTGGAGGTAGTAGTCTTATAGAAGATCATAAACCATATTAGAGGAGAAAGGGTTCTCCTATGGATAAATATCCATGAACTTGATTAGGGTATTGGTATCTCCTTTGGATAGATATCCATAAATATTGTAATAGGGAAGGATTCCCAAGATAATTTATTGAGAAAATTTTATAAGGAACATTTTCTCTGTGGAGTAGCCCACATTGGATGAACCATTTTAAATCATGTCTCTCATGTGTGTGATGCTTTGTATAATGTTTACTACTTTAATATTGTTGATGTTATCATATGGATTGAAAAGAAAAACGTTTTATCTCATACTGTTCACCCTCCTCTCATTATAAGCACATGTTCTTCAATTGGTATCAGAGATGGTCTCTCCATGAAAAGACTAACAACTTGGATGAATATCCATAATGAACACACATGACTTCAGAAAATTAAGAAGAGACCATGTTTGACATAAAAAATAAATTCTTTGCTACTCTTAGGAACTTGGAAAAGGTTATAAATAAGAACTTAATATTGAAGGATCAAATTCAATAGGATGAAGAATCAAAGATGGAATTTCTACAGAGTCTTACAAAAGTCAATATAAAGGTAGAAGAAGGAAAGAAAATTGAATAGGATATGATAGATCTATAAAGATCAAGGGAAATAAAGTGTGAAATATTGGAAGCAAAAATTGTCTCTCTAAGGAATGAAGTTGAAAAGACCAAGTTACGACAAGATATAAATTTAGGAAAATAGAAAGAGGAGTCAATATTTCAATAAATAGAGTCATCAAAAAATATAAGCTCACGAATCATAACCTGGAATGAAAAGACATCAGAAAAGAAGAAGTCAAAGAAGAACCATGAACGAGAGTTAATCACAAGAACAATAAAAGGAGAACCACTCGACCATATTTTCCAAGGCATTCAAATGGGTTACATAATCTCTTCCATGGCTATTTATTTTCATGTAATAAATATGATCATAGAGCTATACATTGCACTGGTTATGTGAAAATGATGTTGATAGAAATTTTAATTCTTTTGCACCTCTTATGAATGAAGATGTCATATGTTATAAATACAATAATTTTTGGCACAAGGCTAGATGGTGCAAAATGGTATTTCCTGAGTTAATTAAAAAGAACACAACTTCAACAATTAGGAAAGAGAGAAAATGATATGATAAAGATAGATCAATGTTAGTTCAAACAACCCTTCATGTGCAAGATAAGGGAAAACAATGGTTTCTTGATAGTGGATGTTCTAGTCATATGACAGGAGACAAAAGTAAATTTCTTGTACTTAAGGAAACTAGTGGAGGATCAGTTAAATTTCATGACAATAGATCAACAAAAATATGTGGAAAATGAACCTTAAGTTTAGATAATGGAAAAATAAAAATAGAGAATGTATTGTATGTCAAGGTATTGAGGCACAATCTACTAAATGTAAGCTAAATTTGTGATCAATAGCACATAGTTACTTTTCATCCAAGTAGGTGTGAGATTATAAAGTCTAAAACTAGAAAACTTATTGCAAATGCAAATAGAACTACAAACAACCTCTACATGCTAAGGGAGATTAAAGGATAAAATTATTTTCTATCATAATAAGATGAGATTTGGTTGTGGCATAGAATAATGGATCATTTAAACTTTGAAAACATAGTGATCATAAGCAACAAGAAGCTTGTCAGATATTTACCCAAGCTAAAGAGGCCATAAAACATAATTTGTTCACAATGTCAGTATGGGAAGCAAACTAGGACAAGTTTCAAGTCAAAAGGATTTATGTAATCTGAGCCCTTGAAACTAGTGCACACTGACCTATGTGGTCCTACAAGGGCTACGAGTTTACAAGGTGAAAGTTACTTTATATTATTTATAGATGATTATTCTATAATGATTTGGGTAGATTTCTTGAAAGTAAAGTCAGAAGCTCTTGCTAATTTTAAAGCTTTTAAAGAATTAATGTAAAATGAAATAGGTAAAAGGATTAAGGGTTTAAGTTCAAACAGAGGAGGATAATTTACCTCAAATGAATTCATAGACTTTTGTGAACAATATGGGATCAAAAATAATATTCAGTAGTAAGAACTCCTCAACAAAATGGGGTAGTTGAAAGGAAAAATAGGAAAGTTGAAAATATGGCTAGAGCCATATTAAATGAGTCTAATATTTTAGATGGTTTTTGGAAAGAGGTAGTACATACAACAACATATATCATAAATAGAGCTTAAGTAAGAGTAAACCATCACAAAAATCCATATGAGCTATGGAAAGGAAGACTAGCCACTGTAAAGTATTTCAATTTTTTTGGAAGCAAATGTTACATAAGATGAGAAGAGAAACATTTGGGTAAGTGTGACTCAAGATGTGATGAGGGTATTTTTCTTGGATATTCCACTAAGATCAAGGCCTATATATGCTATAACAAAAGGACACATGCTATTATAGAAACTATAAATGTAACATTTTATGAGAATATAGGATCAAGAGAACCAGTTCAAGAAATTGTATATCAGGAAGATGAAAGTTGTCAAGAAGAGTTATGTGAAGAATCAGAAGAATAAGAAGAAACACAAAGATTTTTTCCTAAAACTCCATCCAGGTATGTATAGAAAAATCATCGAAGAGATCTAATTATTGGGAATCTATATATCCAAGATATCTAATTATTGGGAATCTATATGAGAGATAGACAAGGATAAGGGTAATAGCATCAAATGAGCAAGAAAATTTCTCTTTGTTATCTAATATTGGGCCAAACTACTTCAATGAGGCAAGTGAAAATTATTTTTGAATTAAGGAAATGAAGGAGGAACTAGACCAGATAGAGAAAATTAAGACTTGGGAACTTGCCCCATGACCAAAAGGCAAGAATGTTATTGGAACTAAATGGGTATTAAGAAATAATTTAAATGAATATGGTCAAGTAGTCAAAAATAAAGCAAGGTTAGTATGCAAAGGTTATACACAGGTTGAAGGAATTGATTTTGATGATACATTTTCTCCAGTTGCATGACTTGAAGCTATAAGAATATTCTTAGCTTTCTCAAGTTTCAAAAATTTCAAGGTATATCAGATGGATGTTGAATCAGCCTTTCTAAATGGTGTTCTAGAAGAAGAGGTTTATATTGAGCAGCTAGAAGGATTCAACTTAACTAATAAACCAAACTATGTATGCAGATTAAATAAGGCATTTTATGGATTAAAGCAAGATCCTAGAGCTTGGTACTCAATATTGGATAAGTACCTTCAGGAACAAGGTTTCAAGAAAGGAATAGTGGATAGTAAATTACATCAATAATAAAGGAAATGACTTACTAATTGTGGTTGTTTATGTGGATGATATTATTTTTGGAGGCAAAAATGACAAGAAGTGTAAAAAATTTGCAAAGAGAATGCATAATGAATTTGAGATGTCAATGCTTGGTGAGTTGTCCTTTCTTGGAATTCAAATTTCACAATCAAAGAAAGGTGTATTTCTTTCACAAACCAAGCATATAAAAGAGATGCTATAAAATTCAAGTTAGAATATTGCAAACCAGTGAGTACCCCCATGGTTATAGGATGCAATCTAAGTAAATATGAATATCCTGAGGTAAATCAAAAATTGTACAGATCTATGATTGGTAGCTTAATGTATGTCATAGTGTATCGCTCCAAATTTTTTGCATCCTTACCTTCAGGCTATAGGATCCACGCCCGAAAGGGGGATGCGAGAAGGATGGGACAATACCTCGGACTGAGAGGCCCTTTGAAGGTCCCGCCTCTCGGGGGAGGGGTATAAGGGTGAATTTTTGATGGATGGTGGGTTCACCAGGAAACTTTTGAGTGGCAGTTTCCACACCTAGGTTGATAGTGGGTTTGATGTGTTCATTTTGTACTTTAATCATTCAATTCCTAGGTTTGGCCAAGATGAATCTAAACTATTCTATATGCCAATGCTGATTTTTATGGATACAAAAAATATGAATAAATGCTAAACACAGAGAATGTGCCGAATGGGACAGAACATACCTGATTTCGGATGTTTGATGAAGATTCTAAGTTTTGTAGCAGTCCAGATCATCTCAACTCATACGTAATCATCTGAAATTTCATAGAATCATCTCAAATCATAGTCGGTCATCTGAGATCAGACGAAATCATCTGAGATCTGACGAATTCGTCAAAAACCTGCAATCACAAAAATAGATACAAAATACCAAATATGCAACTACAGAAGCAAAGGAGAATGATAGAAATAACAGCAAACATGCCTAAATAATAGATTCAAATAACAAATAAGAAAAATGCAGTAGATTTAATGATTGATTTTAACTTTATCATGCGGTTATGCTAAATGAGGTGAACTCCAAGATGCATAAACATAATAACTAAGATAATGTATAAAGAAATGCAAAAAATGATAAAGAGATGCAAACTCTAGACTCTGATTGCCCCCAATCTGGACTACAGTCGGGATCACCTCCAATCGTACGAGATCATCTGCGCTCCTCGACAGGATCATCCGAAATCATCCGAAATCGCTTGCGACGATCCGAGCTAGCTTCGACTAAAAAATAGTAAAGTTCCTGCAAGAAAACATGAAATACAGAATGCAAATGATGGTGTGAGGATGCTCTGAGGTGCGTGGAAGTTCAGGGGGTTTAAGCAGAGTTTCGAAAGAGCAGGGAGATCGGGGGATAAACTGAGAAAATCTCAGTTTATATAGGATTAGGGAGAGGTTAGGAGGTTGGGGATCATCCCAATCTGGGAGATCTCCAACGGGGGAATCTCCAACTATGCAGATGCGCTTCTGCCCAGGTTGGAGAGGTTGTTGAAACAGAAGCTAATTATGAAAATTTGGTTTTGGGACGAAATCGTCTGGACGTTCTGTTCCAGACGAATTCGTCAGATCTGGGATGATTTCGTCTAATCTGCGACGATATCGTCCAACGGTCAAAACAAATCCTAAAAATGGTGCAAAAAATGAGGAAAGCGGGTAACAGGTGGTTAACGGGCAGTTTGAGGTTAAAATTTGAATTTTTATCTTTTTACTAAGGTTTAACTGTGCCAATTTTAGGGTGCTACATTTTGCCCCCTCTTTAGCAAATTTTTTGAAGAAAATGCGTTAAAGACGAGTTCTTCCCATTTTACGAGAAAGCAAAAATGTACTCAATTTTCTAGACGACGATTCTAGGTCGAATCGTACGACTGCTGACTATGGTGCCCCCTCCGTGTTTTTACCCAAATCGAACGTTTGAGGTAAAAATGTGAAAAAGCAAAATTAAAATGTTGTTGGTTTTGAATAAAATTAAGAAAAATAGGGTAAAACCCTAATTCATTTTTACTATTCATTTTTACTGTTCTAGAGCTCTACAGAGAGAAAAATGGTGGAGACAGCGCACAGAGCGACAGAGGTCCGACGCGGGCTACGGGTAAGGATCTAATCCTAGTAGATTAGGTTTGAATTTAATTTGTACAATTTTTTGTTTTAAATTTTGATTGTTTGGGGCATCACGGCCATTTTTAGGCCGTCGACGACGTCGGGATGAAATCGTCCCTATTTCATCGAAATCGTCCCTAAATCATCGATTTCGTCCGAGGGCGAAATCGGTGAACTAGGGGCGATCTCGTCCAACAAGGGGCGATCCCCAAGTTGCGAAATAGGAGACGATTTCATCCTAACAAAGGATGATGTTGCCCAATTTGGGATGATATCATCCAATGGTGGATGATATCATCTTTAAGCTTGATTAAAATGTGTTTAATTTGATTGCAATGATTGATTTATTAATAAATTTTATTGTTTTATTGTTTGTTTTGTAGAAAGGATTACTAAAGAGTCGAGAATGGAAATACGATAGGCTAAGAGATGACTTGGCCACTCTTGATCAGGCAGAGCGTGACCGACTAGCACAGGTCGGTCTACAACATGTGGTAGAGATGCCACAAGTACCGACGGACATGGGGCTACTGACAACCCTAGCAGAGAGGTGGTATCCGGGGTCATCTTATTTTTGGCTATCGATAGGGGAGATGGCTCCCACTCTAGAGGACGTATGGAGGATCATGAGGATCCCCATACAAGGATGGTTGATGATGCCTATGGCCAATCAGGGCCAGGCTATGATGAGATTGATCGGAGACCCGAGCTTCACCCTGGAGAAGGGTGGGGTGAACATCGAGTCTCTGAGGTAGATGCCTAGGGCATCTAGGCTGACTCAAGTTTTGGTAGGGGTGGTAGGTGGCTTACTGTTGTGCCACCAGAGTGGGTGCAGATTACCATGGCTCCTCTCAGATATAGTTTATGATATGAGAGACCACGGGTATAGGTTTGCATGGGGCAGCTTTGTACTATGCCACTTGTATAGGATCCTGCATGGGGTCGTATACAAGGGAGGTCGATGTCTGGTCTTGACATCATTGCTATAGGTTTGGTGCTGGGAGCACATCATGGTGCGGAGGCCGATAGGGCTCCCATTGATAGGGGTTGATCGAGAGAGGCCTTAGGTTTTCTACTGGTGGCTATAGAGGGGGTCATAATGATGGATAGATCTGTCGATGTCATGGAGGTTGTTGGATGACCTCATCCCTAACCAGATCACCTAGAGGCCATGGCGAGAGCACCTCGGGTGGGTAGAGGATGGGTAGGAGCTGGCTCGCATCAAGCGAGTCTGGCTGAAGGATGGAGTGGGAGAGAGGTAGAGCTCCACCGCTATGACTCGAGTTTTGTAGTATTAGGTGGGATCCCTTCTCTTAGGGATTATGAGTACTCTTAGACTATTTGAGATAGTACTACATTGAGCGGGGCTCCAGACATGCAAGGTTTTGGAGTCAGGACATGGATGATGCCCCCATCTAGCTAGTGGATGGTGATGATGTTAGGGTGACCGATGGATACGATGCCTGGTACGTAGGCATCCACCCTCCTCGGATGATGAGGGTATAGGGTCTAGTGCATGTCATGGTGCATCGGATGGGGAGGCGATGCCAGGCTGCTATTGAGGCAGCGGGGTCACGATGGGAGAGAGCAACGATGGTCTCCATAGGAGAGATCCAGAGGATGGCACGGGCTCCATAGAGACCATAGCATCCAAGGAGGAGGGAGGAGGGACTTCCTTCTCAGTAGGGGGAGAGACCACCATCGCTCGATAAGGGCAAGGGTGTCGAGGTAGGGGAGAGCAACGAGACGATGGCTCTCTAGGTTGAGGTTGCCCACCTCCGGGCTCAGGTGTAGACACTACAGGATGAGGCTACATGGCTCAGAGCTCAGGTGGAGGAGCGAGCATGCAGGAGTTGGCATGGTCTATGGCTTAGACTACGTTCTACTAGGGAGCATACTACCAAATGGTTCTAGAGAGCCGAGGTTACAGCTGCCAGTGACATTGCGAGGCCGATCAGGATGGGGTCATCGAGGACATCATCACGATCGATGTCGAGGACCCATGACACAAGGCGGACTCCGATGGGGCCTCCTCCTCCACCTCAGGGCAGGAGAGGAGATGAGGCTGAGAGCTCGAGGGCTTCTCAAGACTAGACGCTCACTACACAGAGATTGTATTATGTTAATTATTTTGAGAGGATTGAGTATGCCAGGCTATTGATTGTGGCATACCAGTCTAGTTTTGATATGATGTACATAATTTGTTGATATATATATGGTCTTTTGATGATATGACTTGTTGAATTTGTTGTATGATGCTTTAATGTTGAATTTTGCAATTGATTATTGATGATTCATGTAATTATGTCATTTTAGAAATATTATAATTTTATGTCATGTTGTAAAATTTAAATGAAATAATCTGATGTAAACAATTGGTTGTTTTGGTGTGATTTGATGAAAAATAAAAGGGACTTCTAACAATAATTTCAAAGGACATTGTCATTGTTATAGACCATTTCATGGAGTCACCGCTCGCTCGGTCGTCAAGCTAATCCCAATATAGAAATATTGCTAAAAGTAAAAGAATGCTTAAGAGACTGTCTTAAGACTTTGTGTTGTGATGATGGAAATGATGATGGTTTGATGATTTGTTTTCAGATTTTCATAAAAATAGTATGCGTGAGATACTAAAAGAAATATGATTTTGCTAGGCATAAATTCCTAAGTGTGATAAAATTTTGAACAATTCCTTAGAAATTATACCATGGTTGCAAAATTGAATGTTGACATAATGACATGAAATAGAATAAGTGTTCGTTCATTTTAAAGCACAATTGTGTAACATAATGATGTAAGTCATATGTTTTTATGAATTTGTTTAAAATAAATGGAAAATAAAATTAGAACAATGGTTTGCGCTAGGCATAGAATTATAGGTATAGACTTATACCATCATCATGAAATCCAAAGAAGAAATTGATATTTTAGTTTTATTGCATGATTGATTTTTGATTTTTGATAAACAAAAAATAATAATATGAACATGACTTTATTTGCTAGATTTTGTAATAGGTTGTTTAAAATAATTTTGGATTTTTGAAAACAATGTATGTAATTGTGTTTATACTAAACAGATGTTCTGAAATAAGAATAAAATTTATTCCAAAAGAGTTGTAGAAATATTTTAAATTATCTCAAAGACAAATGTAGATTTGTAAGGAACCCTCATGTGCATATGTGAGTTCATTGCCGATCTTGATTTATCATAATGATAGAGAATCTCTCAAATACAAATGTGTGTGCAATTGTATTGTTCATTCACCAATTTTGAGCAAGATAATTTGATACAAGTAATTTGAATTAACCAAATGAATGTTCGTTGACCATGATTTATATGCATGTAACCGTACTAGACTATTGTGTAAGTTAGGTTATCAAGAGCTAGCTAATCCATAAGTTGACATAGGTCTGTACAAAATAAGGTCGCTAATGTGACATATATATCACCACGCTAGGGATTACCCAAGGCCAAGCGGGTTGGGCACAAACCACCTGTTATGGGGCTTACCTCACAGTTTTCGAATAATTGAGAATTCCAGGGATTCAAGCTCATTCACCCTTCTTTTCTTTTCAAGGGGTAGGGAAAGGGATTTATTGCATTTTGCTTTTGCTTTTCTCTTTTCTCCTTTTTTTTGTATTTTTTCTTGATATTTGAGATAATGCTGAAATATTGTTGTGATGATACAAAATAATATTTTTCTTTTTCTCTTTTTCTTGGACTTTTCTTTTCTTCCTATGCTAGGGATACTTGCTCGGATTAGCTGTAGAGCAAGGGATTTTTATTCTGGGTAGGGGTGAGCTTGTCCTTTTGTCAATTCTCAAAGATTCTAGACCATGTGCATGATAGGATAGCAGGGGAAACTTTTCGCTCAAGAAACCACTTCTACTATGTAGCATCATATTGAATTTGCAATGAAATCATTTTAATGTGAAGAGATATATTTGGTTCAAGTAAATAACAAGATCAGTTCTCTATGCTCAAAACTTTATTTAATTCAACTGTGGACTTTGATATAAGAGAGATTAATAATCATACAAAATAAAATCAAGATATTTATTCATGTGAATGTGAAAGTGCGGGATTCCAAATAAATGCTAATTTATCCAAAATAATTGAAAATATAACTGCAATACTTCAAGAATTGACAAGTATGAAAATAAAATATGTTTTTGAAGATTTTGACGATTTTGATGTTTTTATATTTTGATTTTGATTGATGAATTGCAAGAAGAAATACTATTACTATTTTTGAAAAATATTTTGATAGAAATGGCTAAAATGAAACAATATGCAAAAATACAATATATACAAATGATGAAATGACCCAATGTTATGCATAATAACGCTTAAGATGCATAATGTTCATAGGTTCTTTAAGATCTTTACCGTCTAAGGTAGCTAATCGATATGCTCCCGATCCAAATTTAGCAGTGATGACATATGGTCCAAGCCAGTTGGGCTCAAATTTACCTTTAAGGTCTTTAGTTGCATTAGTATTTTTTTGATTTTCTTTTAAGACAAGGTCACCGATCTCAAAGGATCGCTGATGAACTTTCTTGAGGTATGCTCTCTTAAGCTTGTTTTGGTAGGCACGAAGATGCTCCAAAGCATTGATGCACTTCTCATCTAGGAGTTCCAGCTGACTAAATCTGCCAGCACGATATTCATCTCCTACTTCAGTATCTTGAAGTAGTAGAGCTAAAGAAGGAACTTCTAATTCAAAGGGAAAAATGGCTTCAGCACCATAAACCAAAACAAAAGGTGAAGTGCCTGTGGGGGTACGAACGCTAGTTCGATAAGCCCACAAAGCCGGATATAATTGAATGTGCCAATCTCGACCAGATTTATTGACCAATATTTTGAGGATTTTAATTAGTGTTTTATTAGATGCTTCTGCTTGGCCATTACCCTGAGGATAATAGGGAGTGGACCAACGATGTTGAATTTTATATTTTTGACATAATTTCTTGACATCTTTATTTTTGAAACAAGTTCCATTATCTGAGATGAGATTTGCAAGAATTCCGAACCTACAAATAATTTGATTAAAAATAAACTTGGAAACTTGGGTTCTAGTGCAAGAAGCTAATGGCATAGCTTCAACCCACTTCATGAAATACTCAGTGGCGGTTATGATGAATTTGTGTCCATCGGATGACACAGGGTTGATTTTTCCAATGATGTCTAAGCCCCATTTTGAAAAGGGCCAAGGAGATGAAATAGCCTATAGTTCTTGTGCAGGCGCATGGACAAGGTCAGCGTGTTTCTGGCACTTGTCGCAATGTCACACATAATTATGTGCATCATTTTCCATGGTAGGCCAAAAATATCCTATCCTAAGGAGCTTCTTAGCAATGGCGCTACCACTAAAATGTCCCCCACAAGATCCATTGTGGGCTTCACTCAAAGCTGATTTAGATTCTGCTAGATTCAAACATCTCAGTAAGATGCCTTCAAAAGATCTCCTATACAAGGTATTACCAATAATCATGAAGCGACTTGCTCGTCTACGTAATAACCTACGCTGGTTGCTATTACAACCTTCAGGAAAGGTCCCATTTTGAAGAAAATTAAATATATCAGTGTACCAATGTTCAGGAGTAGTTTCATTGATTAGAAACACATCCAAAGGTTCTAAGCATGATTTTCTTGAAGCGGGTTCCTGGAGTCGATGAATAATGATGGTAGCATATTCATCATCTAACTCCAAGGGCAAAAGAGATGCAGCTGTAGCCATAGCGTCAGCCGCACGATTGCTAGTTCGAGGAATAGCTTCCAAGGTAACTTGATCAAACAAAGATAATAATTGTAAGACATATGCTTTATATGGGCATAATTTATCATCTCTGGTCTGATAAACATCATTGATTTGATTTATGACAAGTTGAGAATCATCGAAAACCAATAAATTTTTAATTTTCAGTGCCAAGGCAGCTCGTAATCCAAGGATAAGAGCTTCATATTCAGCAGTGTTATTGGTGCAAGCAAATGTTAGTTTGAAGGACAGAGGTATAAGATGTTTCTACGAAGATATTAAAATAATACCTGCACCAGCCCCACTCATACATCGGGCTCCATCAAAGTATAGGGACCATTGCTCTGGATGGTCTGCCTCTAGTTTAAGGCATTCATCAGGAAACTCAATGATGAGGGGATGGGTAGACTCTAAGGGTGCAGCAGCTAATTGATCTGCTATGATTTGACCTTTAATAGACTTTTGTCCTATAAACATGAGTTCAAACTCGCTTAGCGCAAGAACCCACTTTGTTGTGCGACCAGATAAGTACGGTCGACTCATGAGATATCGCAAAGGGTCAAATTTGGCAATAACATACGTTTTTTGACTGAGCATATAATGTCGTAGTTTTTGTGTAGAAAATATGACTGCTAGACATAACTTCTCTAATATGGTATAGCGAGTTTCATAATTGATTAAGGTCCTGCTAATGTAATAATTAGCACGTTCTTTCTTCTCATCGTCAAGCTGAGCTAACATAGCTCCTAAGGCAAAATCGAAAGCAAAAATGTACAAAATAAATGGACGATCAGATCTAGGTGGGGAAAGCACCGGTGGTTTAAGGAGATATTGCTTGAGGAGTTCAAATGCTTCCTGACATTCGTCGTCCCAATGAAAAGAGACATCTTTCTTAAGAAGCTTAAGAAAGGGTCCGGTTTTGTCTGCCAACTTATCGATGAAGCGGCGAATAGCCTGAAGCTTACCTTGTAGACTTCGTAATTCCGATATATTTGTGGGTGCGGGCATATCAGTGATAGCCACGATCTTGAGAGGGTCAATTTCAATGCCACGTAAAGAAACTATAACCCCCAATAATTTACCGGACTTAACTCCGAATATACATTTGGCTGGATTTAGTCGGATAAGATATTCCCTTAACCGATCAAATACTTTTCTCAAGTCATTTAAATGATCATCTTCTTTGATGGAACGAGCTATAATATCATCTACATAATCATGTAGAATATCATGCATCATATCATGAAAGATATAAGTCATAGCTCATTGATATGTTGCACCTGCATTCTTTAAACCGAATGGCATCACTTTCCAACAAAAGGTTCCCCAAGGGGTAATAAAGGTTGTTTTAGCCTGATCTTCAGGAGCTATCCTGATCTGATTATAACCAGAAAATCCATCCATTAGGGATATCATTCCACTTCCAGTAGTAAATTCAATGATCTGATCCATGTTGGGAAGAGGAAAATCATCTTTAGGGCATGCAACATTAATATCTCTGAAGTCTCGTGCAAACCCTAACTTTAGTGGCTTCTTTCTTAGTTACTGGAACTACATTTGAGATCCATTCAAGCATAATCAATGGCTTGTATAAAAATAACATTTAAGAGTTTTTCTAATTCTCCTTTGACTAGTAAGGCCACTTTAGGATGCATTTTTCTAAGTTTTTGTTTAACAGGTTTAGCATCCGGATGGACTACTAGGTGATGCATAACTACATAAGGGTCTAATCCTGGCATATCTTCATATGTCCAAGCAAAGACGTCTTCATATTGTTTAAGGAATGCAATGTATTTATCTTGTTTTTCTTGACTCAATTCTGATCCAATGTTGATTATGTGAGGGTTATCTTTGGTTCCAATGTTAATTTTTATGATGTTTTCTACTTCCATATGTAGATCTCTCTCAAAATTAGGTGGGGCGGGTGAAACGCCTAATTCTTGTAATTCTTCCAAGGTTAGCTTGGATAATTCATCTTGAGGAGTCGTGGCCTCAAGCTGGGCTATACTAGGTATAGAGCCATCGAAATAAAATCCGTTATGTAACAATTCCTCAATGGAGACATCATGAAAGATATCCCCCTCCAACTCATCGTCGGATTCGACAATCATCTCAGGGTAAGCTATGGATAGCATATTGCATGTAAGAGGCTTATTCATTAAATGCAAGACATCCCGTTTATCCAAATAATCTTGGTAACATATAAGATGGTCATCATCCTCAAATGGGAAGGGCTGACCTTTACTAGGAAATAGGCCCACACCACATCGGGCATGCCATGGTTCTACCTCAAAAGGTTCTTTCATACCATTTTGGGAAGGTCCCAAACCTTTCCCTTTATATCCCAATTTAAGCATTATAGGCTTAGCTTTAATATACTCATTAGCAAAATAGCATCTAGCATATCCATCACAATGTGTCTTGATGTTTCTAGGTATTCTTCCCTAGTCATATCCCTTATAAATAAAAGCACAACTCCCGACTTGGTAGATACTTCCCATAGGTTGTGGGAGGCCCAAGGTACGAGGAGAGGGTGGGAGTTTATTTAAAATAAGGGAATCTTGCATGGCAGTGTTTGTTTTTTCTGATATAAGAATTTTAGATAAATCGGGTAAGAGCTCATCAGTAAGAGCATAAGAGGTAGAAGGAACATTTCCTACATCGTCGGATGTGGAAAGGATGCCTGTAGTGGATGTAGATGTTATAGAGATATCGATGGATGAGTCTATAGGTATGGAAGTTATAGGAGTAAAACAAGAAGCATTGGTTGTAGTTTTAGGATCTTTTCGAGGTCCTAATGTGGTTTGTTCGGAAGATGGTTGAGCTATATGTAGAGGTGTAGTTGAAAGAGTAGATGATGTTATGGGTGTGTGTTTCACACGTTTGGGTGGGTGATGAGAATTAGGATGTGTGGATGACAGAGCAGGGCAAAATTGAACTCCAACAGGTTCTGCCAAAGCACACATATCAAAGGGTCTAGGATCACCATGAATGGTAACCAACTGATTTTTAAATTTGAATTTAACACACTGATGTAAAGTGGAGGGAACAGCTCGCATCACGTTGATCCAAGGGTGACCCAAAAGTATATTGTACGATGCAGGGCAATGTACAATAAACACGGTCGTGTCTAAGGTTCTAGGACCAACTTGCAAGGGGATAGTAATAACTCCACACGTTTCTTGTGTTTCATCATTGAAGGCTTTTATAATCATATCAGTTCTTTTCATTTCATCACTTCTAAACCCAAATATTTGGTAGAAGTCAAAAGTGCATATGTTTAAAGATGAACCATTATCAATCAAGACTCGTTTAACCGCTACATCCCCAATTAGGGCAGTAATATATAAGGGGTTATCCTTATGTAAACTATGTTGTGGTATATCTCTATCTCGAAAGTCAATACAATCGACTTCTCGAGTTATGATAGTATTGGACATGGCTTCAGGTTGAATATTTTGTGGTACCATCATTTGGCTTAATGTGAGCATTAATTCATCCCTATGGGTAGGAGAAGATCTTAAAAGGTCCAAAAGGGAAATTCTAGCTGTAGTATTTGATAATTGTTCATTAATATTATAAGGAGGCTTAGGTTGAACATTAGGCGCATAATTCCCTTTATTGGGATTTTTCAAAACAAATGGAGCTGATCCATCGTTCTGAGTTTGATCCTGTTGAGAGTTTTGAGCCTGTTGTCTGGTAACGGCTCCGATGGTACCTACAATATTATTTTGTGGATGATGAATAGGTCTTGGTCTAGTGTTTATGACTTGTTCATTAGAAAGTATTTGGTGAGAAGATGGTCTAGTAGTGACTCTTCTAGGAAATGGTTCTTCTGGAACCATAGAACTTGTGATGGGTTGAACAGGATCTGATTCATCTTCAGAACTATTTGATTGATTTGAGGTGATTTCCATGTCACTTTCAGTCTCATATTCGGTATCACTAAGATCAAGTGTCCGAATATTATGTAGAGGTCTGGCCGTAACCATGGATAAAGTTGTGTCAAAGACTTCCGGATCATGAGTAGGTGATTGTCCACTAATAGTTCCTACATATCGGGTAGGAGGGGGAACATTATGATGCTCAATTTGATTAGCCACCTCTTTACCATGCTTTGGTAAAGGATGTTGAAATATGTCCAATGATTGATTGGCATTCTGATTCTGATTTTGGGGGATGTTCTTTTGAGCATTATTAGAAGGATTTTGTTTAGGTTGAAAGGCTTGCACCTCCATCTCATTGTTATCAATCAGGTCTTGTATTTTATGTTTTAATATTTTACAAGAGTTGGTAGCGTGTCCAGGCCCTCTATGGAAATCACAATGTAAATCAGCTCTGTATCCGGGTATAGTTGGATCAGGTTCCCGGATATTTGGTAATTGAATCAAACCTCGTGCTAATAGTTGTGGGAGAATGGTTGATAAAGGTTGATTTAACCTAGTAAATTCTCGGGGTGGTTTATCAGGAGGTTTCAATATGAACTTCTCTATTGTTTTCATAGTATTAACATTGGCAATGTTTCTGCTATCAGTGACTCCATCACCCACAACTTGTTTATTTTTATATTGATTTCTGGATGTTTTCTCATCATCTTTCTTTTTGAGCTGACCTCTCCTAATGAGAGCATCTTCCACTCTTCGAGCTAAATCTATAGCTTGATCGAAGGTGGTCAAGGTAGCAGTTGATAATTCATAGGATAGTTGTTCTTGTAAATTATTGATAAAGATATCCAACATTTCTCGATAAGGTAACACAAAGTGTAATTTTCCTATCAATTGCCTCCATCGAGCTAAGAAGTCAGCAAAACACTCATCTTTGTCTTGTTTTAGGTTGTACAAATATTTAATGGTTACATGCCTTTCGATATAGGCACTAAATTGATGCACAAAATATTCGGCGGTTTCTTTGAAATTTCTCAAAGAATGAGTGGGTAGTTGATAATACCACTCCAATGCCATCCCTCCTAAACTTTTTGGGAACATCTTTAGTAATAACAAGTCATCATGTGATATATCATGACATGCTATCCTAAACATATGAAGATGCTCTATGGGATCTTCAGTTCCTTTGTATATAGGTAGGACAGGCATAGGAAAGTGTTTGGGATATGGTTGTGCTACAACTATAGGATCTAGAGGCTGACTACACATCTCTCGATAATTGTACGAGGGATGGTAGGGATCTATCTGGTCCATGCGGGAGACTAACTGTTTCACCATGGCTTCCAGATTACCAGTTTGTCCACCATATTGGTTCGGTGGTACATGAGTATGGGATTTGTGAGCGTAGGATGGCGTGACGTAAGGATTAGATGCTATATTGTTGTTATGCAAATGGTTGGTAGGAAGAGTATTATGAAGAAGATTTGTTGTAGCATTATGTTGTATCCCAGATTGTTGGAAATTGGTATTTGGTTTTGTTTTAGGCTTTTGTTGATTTGAGGTATATTGATCAATAGCTTGGCAAAATAGAGCAGTGAATGAAGGTTTCTTTTGTGTGGGAATAACCCTAGGCTTAGTAACAGGCACTCTAGGTGGTTGGGTAACCTATTGTTGTTGCGTGTTTTGAATTATAGCAGCCATATCCAAATTGGATGGTCCAGCTTGATCACTTTCTTGATCAACGAAGGACAAGGGATTAGTGCGTGTGTGATATATGTCTTCTAGGGTTGCTTGAGTGTCACTAATTTGATCTTTGTCCATATGGACTGCTCTATTAAGAGTGCCAATATTAGTATTGAGGAACTTCCAGAAATGTTCCATGTTCTCAAAAGTAACGGCTCCTTCTGGAGATATTTTAGGGGATGAGGATCCTTCCTCTCTATCATTTTCTTTTTGTTCATTTCCTACAACAAATTCTTCTTCTTGTTGGTCGAAGGTTCCTTCTTCCTGAATTGGGTCTTCAGGAAGGACATCTGGGTTATTTTCTGGTTTTCTTAACCAATCTTCTTCTACTTCAGTCTGTTTTCCATTCCTGAGTCTAGTCATTATGTTTAAATTTAGATTTTAGCAAATATATATTAATATATTTGCAATAGATTTGGGAGGTATATATTTTAATTATATACCTACTATGATGCTTAAAAGAAAATGTTTTGATTTTTGTTATGATTTTGTTTTGTTTTTTTTTTTTATGCTTATAAAGACAATAAACAACACACTAAATGCAAGAAATAACAATAATAAAAGAATAGCTTAGTTTTCTATAAATAGTTTATAGATGTCATTGATAGGATCAAGTTCATCAAGAGTCATGAAATGCTCCTCTTCAAATTGGAAATGGTTTTTCAAGAACTTGATAAAGTGTGCTATAGTGATATTATCTGTTTCAGACTCTGTCTTGTAAAAATAGATCTCATGGCAATACTCTCGATATAACACAACTCTAGGAACTCTATTCCATATTTGTCTATCCGTAAGAACGACCTCTTGGTCCTCTATACGAGACAAAAATTTATGTACTACAACTGCATTATCGAGGTATTCCTCAAAGGTATACAATTCAGAAGACACAAGGGCTCTTTTATCTGCTAACCACCTATGGCAAGCTCTCTGAAGCTCATGATACAAGGTCACTTGATCGGGATCCAGGATTCTATCTAGGACAAACCTCTTGATTTGCCTAAGTTCGGTTGCTCTAGATGAAATGAGATTCAATCTCCTATTAAGCTCGTCCCATAAAGGTGGGACTCTATATGTTTGAGATACTCTAAGCAAAGAATTAATCTCTATGGCTGCTAATTGATTTTGAACATTAATGGTGACAACTCGTCTTTTATTATAATCTACCATCTAAATATGATATGCAATCTTTGATTCTAAATGCATTTATGTTTTTATTTTTTTTTTTGGATTGTTTTCAAAAGGTTTTTAGTTTTCACGTCGGGTTCACCAAAATGTATCGCTCCAAATTTTTTGCATCCTTACCTTCAGGCTATAGGATCCACGCCCGAAAGGGGGATGCGAGAAGGATGGGACAATACCTCGGACTGAGAGGCCCTTTGAAGGTCCCGCCTCTCGGGGAGGGGTATAAGGGTGAATTTTTGATGGATGGTGGGTTCACCAGGAAACTTTTGAGTGGCGTTTCCACACCTAGGTTGATAGTGGGTTTGATGTGTTCATTTTGTACTTTAATCATTCAATTCCTAGGTTTGGCCAAGATGAATCTAAACTATTCTATATGCCAATGCTGATTTTTATGGATACAAAAAATATGAATAAATGCTAAACATAGAGAATGTGCCGAATGGGATAGAACATACCTGATTTCGGATGTTTGATGAAGATTCTAAGTTTTGTAGCAGTCCAGATCATCTCAACTCATACGTAATCATCTGAAATTTCATAGAATCATCTCAAATCATAGTCGGTCATCTGAGATCAGACGGAATCATCTGAGATCTGACGAATTCGTCAAAAACCTGCAATCACAAAAATAGATACAAAATACCAAATATGCAACTGCAGAAGCAAAGGAGAATGATAGAAATAACAACAAACATGCCTAAATAATAGATTCAAATAACAAATAAGAAAAATGCAGTAGATTTAATGATTGATTTTAACTTTATCATGCGGTTATGCTAAATGAGGTGAACTCCAAGATGCATAAACATAATAACTAAGATAATGTATAAAAAGAATGCAAAAAATGATAAAGAGATGCAAACTCTAGACTCTGATTGCCCCCAATCTGGACTACAGTCGGGATCACCTCCAATCGTACGAGATCGTCTGCGCTCCTCGACAGGATCGTCCGAAATCGTCCGGAATCGCTTGCGACGATCCGAGCTAGCTTCGACTAAAAAATAGTAAAGTTCCTGCAAGAAAACATGAAATACCGAATGCAAATGATGGTGTGAGGATGCTCTGAGGTGCGTGGAAGTTCAGGGGGTTTAAGCAGAGTTTCAGGCAGAGAGTCAGGGAGAATCAGGGGGATAAACTGAGAAAATCTCAGTTTATATAGGATTAGGGAGAGGTTAGGAGGTTGGGGATCATCCCAATCTGGGAGATCTCCAACGGGGGAATCTCCAACTGCGTAGACACGCTTCTGCCCAGGTTGGAGAGGCTGTTGAAACAGAAGCTAATTATGAAAATTTGGTTTTGGGACGAAATCGTCTGGACGTTCTGTTCCAGACGAATTCGTCAGATCTGGGATGATTTCGTCTAATCTGCGATGATATCGTCCAACGGTCAAAACAAATCCTAAAAATGGCATGAAAAATGAGGAAAGCGGGTAACAGGCGGTTAACGGGCAGTTTGAGGTTAAAATTTGAATTTTTATCTTTTTACTAAGGTTTAACCGTGCCAATTTTAGGGTGCTACACATAGCTACAAAACCAGATATAATGCAGGAAGTGGGACTAGTGGTAAGGTTTCAAGCAGCACCTAAGGAGACACATGTAGTAGTAGTAGTAAAGGCTCAGGTATTTAAAAGGAACTATGGATTTTGGTCTTTGGTACCCCAAAAGTGATAATTTCACTCTCATAGTATATACAGATGGAGATTGGACTGGCAACATTGATGACAAAAAAATTACAAGTGGAGGAGCATTATTTCTTGGAGACTATTTAGTCTCTTGGCTAAGCAAGAAACAGGCATCAATATCCTTATCCATAGCAGAGGCAGAATATATTACAATAGTTAATTATTGTACATAAGTATTATGGATGAAGCAAACTCTAGAGGAATTCAAGATAAAGCATGATCACTCTATTCCCATATTGTGTGATAATATAAGTGCTATAAATATCTCAAAGAATCTAGCGATGCACTCCAGGACAAAGCACATTCTAATCAAATATCAGTTTTTGAGAGAGCAGGTGACAGATAAGCAGGTCAGATTGGAATATGTTACTACAAAGGAGCAGATTGTGAACATCTTCACTAAGCCACTTCTGAAAGAGACTTTTAAGTATCTTTGAGGAAAATTGGGAGTAGTTTTACTCCCACCCCTAAATTGACCACATCAAATAGAGGTGGTGGGGAGGGGGCTGAGCTAACAGTCTTATATTTAGCTCCAAAGGTGGCCCTTTGCCATTGGTGACAAAGGGGAGAGATTTGAGTTAGGGGGAGAGCATTCATTTAGGGGGATCAGTTTCTAAGGGGGAGCAGATTTTGAAAATGAAAAGGGGTTGCCATCAATGACAAAGGGAGATATTGTTGGAAATTTTGAGTAGTTTTGTTGTCATTGATGTCAAGAGATTGTTGTTTCAATTTCATCATCATTAATGTCATAAGGTGGTTTTTCCAAAGGCAAGAAAGGTTTTAAAAGGAATAGGATATAATATTTATTTTTAATATTATATGCCTAAAAAGGCCTAAAATGTTGAAGACCCAAGGAAGGAGAAGCAAGTTTAAATTAAAATAATAATATTATAATAGTTTGGGCAAAATGATGAGGTGAAGAAAATGAGGTCCAAGGAATTATTAAAAATAATCTATCCTTGAAAAGACCCATTAAGCAACTTGCAAAGGATTTAATTTAATTTATTTAAATTAAAATATTTAACCTATGGTTAAAATTTTAATTTAAATAAATAATGGGTGCCAAAGGTTTTAGTTTAATATTTAAATTTAAATTCAAATTTTAAAATTTGAATTTGGGTTGACGTGTAAGGGCAAAGAGCAAATGTATTTATAGGGGAAATAATCTTCATTTTATAACCCCCAATTAAATACGATTTGAATGCTATGCTAAGAAAACTATTATGTGTGTTGCTTTGCTAAGTAAGAAGAAGGAATTCACATTTTTAAATATTAGAGGCAAACAAGGGTTCAAGTGCAAGTGATGTGGCAAAGAGGTTCCATTGATGTCCTTAGCACAGGTGGCAATTGAGGCCAAGCTAGAGCGTTGTGTGGTCAAGATCATGGGTTTGATTCATGTAGTTGTGTTTTGCAAAGGAAAATCATTTATGTTTGTGCTAAGTGTGAGAAGATACAAGGAATAAAAGGGGGTTCATGTGCTCTTGGTTTTCATGTGGCCGCGTAGCCCAACTGGAGGCCTAGATTTGGGCTAGGGTGTTGGAAAGGCAAGTTCATGTGTTTGAATTTTTCCAGAAGCACTTTTTGGACATAATTAAAATGAAAGGTATGCATTTCATGATTTAATTTTCTAAAGTTTTTGATATTCAAAAATCTGCATTAAAGGGTTTCATGAGATTTAAAAGGCAGTTTGTGAGTTTGTTAAGGGAGATATAAGGTATAAGAAAATTAAAATATTTTATTTTAATTTTTGGTGGTTAGAATTTATTTTATAAGGTAGGAGTGATAAGGTATGCAAGGAAATTTGTATTTTGTATTTTGAGATAAAGCTACATTGTGTTAATTATTTTGAGAGGAGAAATAAGGTGAATGAAGGAAATTATTGTGTATGTTTTGATATAATAAAATTGTTGACCTATATTTTGAAAGTTTGGAGATTATAAGGTGTATTTGAGACTTTTTATTTTTGTATGGTGAAATAATTATTGGGAAAATATTTTTGTGGAGATTTTGAAATAGATTGTTGCTACCTAAACTAGAAATTGGTAAAGAAGATCTGATTGTGATTAACATAGGTTTTGAAGACATGTATCCATAAAAATAAAAGGTATGGGCACATCTTCATTATGAGTGAAATTTTGTTGGATTTAATGTTGTGAAATGCAAAGGTGGAGTTAAAATGATTGTTTGATAAGTATTGTTGGAAATGTTTGAGTTAAGTAGATTGAGTATTATTGATTGAAAGCATTGGAGTGATAGTTCAAGTTTTGTGAAACAAATTATATCTTATTTCTGAATTGATTTGAAAGTGATTTTGAAAGTGATAGAGTGTTTTTTTGAGTACAAATATTGTGAGTGTGAAACATATTGAGTCTTTAACCATTATTTATATGTTTTTGTGGCTAAATAAGAGTCTGAGTGTGTGTTGAAGAGATTTGCTAAAAGAGAATTAAGTTGTGTTTTCTAAAATTATTTTAATGATCTTGTGTGGAAGTTTAAGGATAGATTAGAGGCAAGTCTTTGTGAAGACTTGAGGGTAGAGTTGATTCATTTTTTCAAGCATTGTGTTAAGGCTTTGGGAAAATATGAGTAGATTTGGTTTGTGATTTGATCAAGCTTTGTGTTAAGGCTTGAGGATATATTTGAGGATAGATTTTGGTACAGATTTGTGAGAAATTTTGGACCAAAGAAGAGATTGAGTTTGGTACAAATTTTAGAGTAGATTTGTACCAGAACAAAGATAGATTTATGAGTAGATTTATGCAGGTCAGAGGATAGTGTTTAGTACAGATCTGAGATAGAGATTAAGCAAAATTTAGAGCAGGCTTTGGAGGTGATAAAGTAGAGGATAATAGTCTCTAGTGGATAGCTATCCATTAGCCAGGGTGGTGAGGACAGAGGTTTTTTGAGTGAGGATAGGGGTCTTCAGTGGAGAGAGATACACAAGCCATTGTAGTGGAGGTAGTAGTCTTCTAGAATATCATCAACCAGAGTGGAGGAGAAATTGTTCTCTTATGGATAGAGATCCATGAACTTGATTAGGGGATTGGTGTCTCCTTTGGACAAAGGTCCATAAATATTATAATAGGGAAGGATTCCCAAGAGAATTTATAGAGAAAATTTTATAAGGAATATTTTATCTATGGAGTAGCCCACATTGGATGAACCACATTAAATCATGTCTCTCATGTGTATTATGCTTTGTATAATGTTTATTACTTTAATATTGTTGATGTTATCATATGGATTGAAAAGAAAAATGTTTTTTCTTATACTGTTCACCCCCCTCTCAGTATAAGCCCATGTTATTCATGCACTTTCTCCTACTCAAGGCTTCTACAACCTTATTTTCTTTTCCTTTGATATAATAAAATGCCAAATTCATTTTATACTAAGAATTATATCCATATTATCTATCTTGTGTTCAACATAGATTGGGTAAAAATATACCTTAGAATTTTATGATCTTTTCTTAGCTCAAATGGTTTACCCAGCAAATAATGTCTCCAAACCTTTAGAGAATGCACCATTTTTGGTAATTCTAGGTCATGGTAGCATAGTTTATCTCATGCTTCTTGATTTTTCTAGACTCATACGCTACCATAGCCTCTTCTTGAGATAGTCCTCCACTTAAAACCTCTAAGAAAACATCTGTACACACTTATATTTTAGAGAATCAATGTCATTGTTAACTTATTTTTTAGAGCCTCAAATGCGGCCTCACACTTATCTGTGCATTTGAACCCTAACCCTTTTTCTTTGGATATTGGTGATTTAACATGTAACCTTAGAGTAATCTTTCACAAAACACCTATAATAACCAACAAGTCCCATAAAACTCTTGAATTCTAACACATTTATTAGTGCAGGTCAACTTAATATAACCTCAATTTTTTTTAGGTCCATAGCAATACCTTCTATTGAGATGATGTATCCCAAATATTGCACTTGTGAGGTACAAAACCCACACTTGGACAACTTTCTATATAGTTATTTTTTCCTTAGAACCTTTAATAATAATCTCAAATGATGGTCATGTTCTTATTTGGTTCAAGAATATATCAAAATATCATCTAAGAATACCAAAATAAACTAGTCCAAATACTTTTGGAATACATTGTTCATCAAATTCATAAAGTTTATCGGTGCATTCGTTATTCCAAACAACAATATTATGAACTCATAGTGTCCATATTGGGTCTTAAATGTTGTCTTGTGAGTATCATATTCTTGAATCCTTGATTGATGATATCTAGACCTTAAATGAATTTTTGAAAATATAGTAGCATCCTTCAGATGATTGAAGAGGTCATCAATACTTGGTAAATGATACTTATTCTTAATGGTTACCTTATTCATCATTCTATAATTCATGCATAACCTCAATAAAGTATTCTTATTTTTCACAAATAATACAAAAGCACCCTAAGGTGACACACTAGGTTTTATTAGACCCTTTTCTAGAAAATTTTGAAGTTGCACTTTTAGTTCTTGCAACTCAATTAGGATCATTCTATAAGATGTCCTTAAAATAGGTTCAACCCCTGATGTTAACTCAATAGTGAAGTCAAATTCTTATTGAGGGGATAGACCTAGAATATCTTTAGGGAATACATCTCAAAATTCATGAAGATTCATATGTTTCTTAAGCACTTCTTCATCCTCCTTTTCTCTAGTCTTTCCATTGATATTAATTATATACAACATACCGTATATTTCAATGGATTTATTTAGCTATATGGATGATAACAAATGGAGTTTAAAAGACCCTTTTCTGCTTTGAAATCTTACTCTCCTTTTGTCCTTATTTTTGTACTCCATCCACCTTTCTTGGAAATTGATTAAGGGCCCATGAGCCTTTAACCAGTGTATCTCTAACATCAAAAGCATGGAGTGGTGCTACATACAAGTGCCACATGGTGGATCAATTGGGCCATGTTATCTTAGTTGTAGGAAAAAATTATCCATTGAGTAGGTTTATCTAGAACCATACTCGACCTTCCACCCTTGTGCCAAAAATCCATATCTTTCTGGTATATTATTGATAATATTATTTGAAATAAAATTATCTGTTATTCTATTATCTAATGATATTTATAGGTCTGATTTGTAGATAAATTGGTTCATCCAAACCCCATAAGGGTAGCGGAGGTCCAAGGTTCAAATCTTGGGCCTCGCTGGACTGAACACTTGTCCCTTTCCTGGTGCTTCAACGGCGTAAAAGGTTTAAAATGATTATGGCATGACGGTTATAGGGGCGGACTGTGTGAAGATCTGTGTGGTGACTTCTGGGGTAGATAGCATAGAATACTGTGGAAACCATAAAAGTTGGATAGCCTACCCAGATTCATGGCGACTATCAATTCCACCATGTTAAAAAAAAATGATATTTATAAAACAACTTACCATTTAGTAACAATAATTTTTCTTATTCCTTCTAATTTTTGATGTGGCATAGTTCTGTTGCAGTGGATCTTCTATCATTTTACTTGGTTGAAATTTTTGAGGACACATTTTAGCATAGTGAGGGTCCCTACAGGTGAAGCATCCTTCTCTAGGTGATTGAGATTTTGCTTTACCCTTCTTACTTACTTTAGGTCCCTCTTCTATATTATCAAATTTTTATTCCATAGCCTTGTATAGCATTGCTTGTTGTTCCTCCATTAAGTCTCGCAATATCCCAACTAGATAAGTAAGTCATTTCATTTCCACCTATAGCAAACCAAGAAAGTAGGCAATATTTGACATACATCCATTAGGATCTCCTGATATGGCAACTCTTTTTCTAGTGTCTATTTTTCCAAGTATCCCACTAGGATATATTGCCCTCTCATTTCCTTTTTTTTTTTTCTAGAATTTGACGTCTTTAAAAATTTCCTTGGAGAATACACTACCACTTCTCTTGGTAACATTGATCCCATTTTATTGGATGATATCAATACATGTGCCATATCCTATCCATACAAAGAAGTTGGGTAAATTATAATTCCCTCTAAATTGTACTAATAGATAGTTATCTTCATTATCATCATGAACTAACATAGGTTATCATTACTTAAATTATTAGGTTCACACTTGCTTCTCTGCAAGGTGTAAATCCCCATAAGAAACTATACCTTCCAAAAAAATTTCTTTTTGGTTTGACTAGTTCTAGAGGTGTACAATTCCCATTATATTTCTAGATCATGTTAAGGTCCCTTAAAGAATAAGTCTTCCCAAAGTAGCACATCAAGTCAAGTCTCATCCTATGCACACTTTATAAAAGCTTCTAGCCCTATGAATTAGAGCTTTGATACCATCTGTAACAATCCAAAACTACCAACCCACTTTTTTACTAAAAGGGTAAAGTTTCTCAAAGAATACCCAACATTTATTTCTTTAGCATTCAAGGCTTCACCATATTTGAGTTCCAAGTCACTGCAGATTACACTCAGTGGATATGAGTGGCCAAATCCCATGTTTTATAGGGTTCATCTTACTAAACCTACTCATTTAAAAGGATTCCAAAAGTGGTCCCCCCACCTTTCAAATACCCTCACAAAAATAGGAAAATGTGACCATAGCATAGGGATTATCCTTTAAAGTCCATAACACTTAAATGGTAATGCCTATTCCCTAACCTTAACCTAATTCTAGGTAATTTAATCAGGTGTAAATCCTTAGTGCTTAGTTACCATGCATCCATAGGCTAACTAAGGTCATTATACCTCAAATGGTAATGAACATGGTCTCCTAAACCTACATGTTTGAGGTACCACCACTACTATCTTGTGGTTGATTTTGATTGTCTTCCATATAAGGGGACACCTAATCCTCTCCATTCAAGGTGCATCAATTCACAAGTATCTGGCTATTGCATTATTTCAACTCCTTATAGTATTATGAGCACCCAGCTATTGCATCCTCACAAATCCTTATAGGAATAAATTTCACTTGGTTATTGCATTCCCACAACTCCTCTAAGTATTGGGGTTTATATCCTAAAAGAAGATCTAGATTTAACCCAATAACTTCTTTCTACCCAAGGAGCAAAACAAAACTTTCTCTAAGTAAATCAAAAGCTTTGAAACTCAATAAAGTTTAAGCTATAGCATCATGAGAATGAAATCATAAGCATATCAATTTTAATGTAAGCTTCATCTAAGCTAACACATTTATAATAATCCACATGCTATATTTGGACTATTAAAGAGATCTCATAAAGAAGCATTTCAATAGATTGCTCAAAATAGATAATCATAATGCTATCAAATTCCACTTAGATATCATTAACATTAATCACAAGATCATATGTTTATAGTGACAATAAAATCAATGAGCATGAGGACCACATAATTTCCAATTAATCTTTTGCTATTGCTAAAAAATAAACTATTCCCATAATACAAACTACTATTCTTGAAGTAATAGTTGAAGTATTTTTTCTAAAGCAAATTCTCATTTGCATAACCACCCCTTAATCCAAGATACAACCATGTCATTCCACCCAAATGACCTTTATTCCACCTTCCTATAATTACCTTCTTCATGAAAGAAGTTACCCCTAAATTGAGGAATGCTTAGGGATCAAGACAACTCCAAATGCAATGCAATACAATCATACTCTTAATACTAAGCAAGCATCCATTCTTAATGCATTACAACAAACCAATTTGGAGAGAATACCATAGTTCTCTCTATAATGTCCCCTTTACCTACTCGATTCTTAGGAGTCCATTATATATATTTTTTCAAACCCAACATTGTGACATACTGAATAGATGCATGCATACAACTAAATCTACAAGGAGAGAATCTCATACTTCTCTTTATAATGGCCTAATTTACCAACTCAAGTCTCAGGAGTCCATTATAAAATTTCAATCTTTATAAAGCATGCACTCAATCTAAATTAGGGTTATGCATAAGGGGTTAGACCCAAAATGTACTTGTAAAAAAAATGTGAATCCGTTATGAAACCCTATCGAATCTATTGCAAAACCCTAGCGAATCCTGACCAAATTCATGTAGGAGGACATGGTAAATTACCTTATTTAAAAAAATATAAATATTTGTGAATTTGAAAGTTCTGGCTAGACAAGGTGGAAAATGAGATCCAGCCAAGGGTCGGTGCAAAAAATGGTTTGACCTTGAACTAGATGTAGAAAAGGTTTGATCTCAAATCGAGTACAGAACATGGTATTGGTTGTGGAGGTTGATTATCTCTAATTTGAAGGTCTTGTTTTCAGCTGCACTTGGACCCACTCCACAAAGGAGGGGTGTAGGGGGTCAATTCCCCCCATACTACATCAGAAGGGGGATCCAAGAGGGGCAACGCCCCTGAAGCCAAAAATAGATGTATTTTTTCCTTTATAAAATAGGATTTGGTAGTCTTATCAGATACAAAATAGGGTTTAGATATTGACCTTGTGCAGAATAGGGTCCGTTAGTCCATGCAAATGTAAAATAGGGTCCAAATATTAGCCCTATGTAGAACAGGGTCTGGTAGTCTATTTGGATACCATATGCAAAATGGGATTCAAATATTGGCCTTGTGTAGAACAAAGTTTGGTAGTCCCTCTGAGTGCAAAATGTGGTCCAAATATTGACGTTGTGCAGGACAAGATTCAATAGTCCCTATGGATGCAAAATGGGGTCTGGATATCGGCCTTGTGCAGAATAGGATCTCGTAGTCCCTTTGGATGTAAAACAAGATCCGGATATCAGACTTGTGCAAAATAGGATCCATTAGTCCGACCGGATTCCAAATAGGATCTGAATATTGGCCTTGTGCATAACAAGGTTTGAAAGTTCAACAGATGCAAAAAAAGGTCTGAATATCAGTCTTGTGTAGAACAGGTTCTGTAGTCTGATTAGATGCAAAATAGTGTCTGATATGGTGCAAAAAGGTTCCAATGTTGTTTGGTGTAGAAATGGATCTGATCTAGTGCAGAACTAGGTCGGGATATCCGTCTAGTGTAGAATAGGGTCTAGAAATGAAAAAGTATTGATGGGGTGTTAGTTATATATAGTGGTATACTTAGCTAATTGGGCGGGATAATTTAGAAATTTTAAAATTTTATGGTGAAAAGGGTCCTCTATTTAGGTGGGATTGTTGGAAATTTTTTTAAAATATTTGTGATACTATTATCAACGCACGATGAAACGACACCTAAAAAAATTTTATCCTGAAATTTTTTGGCTAAATGGTCGACGTCCAGGTCCCCAAAATTTGTAAATGTAAATTTTTTTAAATGCCAATTTTTTTCCCAATGGAAAAAATTCATCGCTATGCATAACCTTGATCTAAATCAATCAAGCAATATAAAGATACTAACTTCCTTCATCATAGCAAAGCAATACTTTTACTTTCTTTAATAAGTAATGCATAAATCTTGATCTCAAACCTTTATAAATAAAATGTAAGCATTCATCTAATTTATCAAGTACTTGCAAAAGAACTAGCTTTCTTTATCATAACAAAGTAATACACTTTCTTTTATTTAATAGGAAAAGCATAAATCTTGATCTCAAGCCTTTATAAATAAAATACAAGCATTCATCTAAACTATCAACACTTGCAAAAGAACTTTTTTTATTTAATATAACTACAACATTAGTGTTTCTTTAATATGAGTACCCTATGTAATCATAACCCTTGTGGTTATTAAAAAAAATATAACAAGCTTCTAAATTAAATTCCCACTATCCATTGGTTAAAGAGATAATGACTTCTACATAATATAAACTTATTTATCTAGTATCTTAACTTATCATAAGTAAAATTGTATTCTACATAAAAGATACCCACACCCTAGAAAGTTATCAACATTTAGGTTAGGATGATAAAAATATTAGAGGAAATGCAACAACAAAACTAGAAAAGAGATACGTGTGCCAACCCGGTTCTAAAATGGCAACAACAAGAAGCATTTCCTACAAGCTACTAGGATGTCAAGGCACTATCATATAAAAGTTTTAACTAGCCCTTCCAAAGAAAAATAAAATAGAGCTGAGATGATCTTCTATGCAGATCAAAACCAAAAGAGATCAAGGCTTAATCCAACAAGTTAAACCCAACCAATCAAGCCAATCTACATCCACAATGAAAGACTAACCATACGGTATATAGAGGGTAAGATACCAATCCGAGCTATCTAATCTAAGACATCCAATCTATCAATCAAAGAAGAGTTAACATGCTACCATACAAGCTAATATACCATACAACTCTATAGTGCCCCTATGCAATATAGCAAGAAGGGATTTGATGAAATAAATTGAGCCAAAAAAAGATAAACTATAGTGCTTTCACATTTTCAAATCCAAAGGAGACTCAACCAAATCCCATGAGCCAACAAAAGAATAAATCAAAATAATTTCATGCTCACAAAGCCAAAGGTGACTCAACTAAATCAAAGGAGCCAACAAAAGAGCAATCTACAACACTACCAAGTTAACAAAGCAAAAAGGAGATATAGAGACTTAGAGGTAGCATTGCACTTTATTCCCAAGGATTATTGGAAGTACCTTTACAATCTATCCCGATGTCTATTTATTTGGATATGTGCTCTAATGACCTTATTATATCTAGCCGTAGAACACTCCCCAAAAGCAAAAATAATAAACACTCATTTGACCTTCATTCAAAAATTCTTGGGCATGACCTTTCATGGCTAGGGTAACATATGCATGATTCTTAAGAAAACATTCATTAATTGCCACATTTTCTTTCCTCAAAAGTAGGGCACCCACCCAAGCATAATGAACCATAATAATTACTTAAATATTTTCTTAATTAAATTTATTGCCACTTTTATTAATATCAATGGTTAATATTAATTATTAACCTTGATATTAACATTCTCAAGTATTAATGATTCTAATATTATTAATACTCCTTAAATTAATTGGTTCTATGCTTACCACACACAAGCATATATGCCATTCAACAAATAATATTACACACCATTGTTTTATCCTTAAGTAGGTGGCTATTTTTATTTAAGATAGTCTATCACTACCACCAACATAATAAGGAGACTCATTACATAAGCAAATTCTCAATCCAATGGTGTGAACATATAATAGACACAAAAGCAATGCACCTATATGAGGGGTGTTTGGTTACCTAGAGTTGTCGATGAATAAGTCATCACATCATTTTCCTAATTTTTCTCTCAATTTAGGTGGTTTCCCTTTTCAGCCTATCAATCAAAGTACCTGGTCCTGCAATCACAAAAACATCATCAATACCATATTATAATAAAATTAAATCATCTAATGCAACTACCATATTTATTGACATCAAAAAATGAAGTTATGCATTAAATCTCTATGCAACCATACATAAGAATAAGTCCTACCAAGGAGGGGTGTTACGACTATGCTTGTGTCATATTTTTATAAATTTTGGTCTTACTTCTATGCTAGATGCCCATGCCTTAGCCAAAATTTTAATCTAGCACTTGTGCATGACACTGGATTACCTTGACCAAAATTTTAGTCCAATGTTGTTGTAATGTGTTGAGCTCTCCTACCTTAGCCAAAATTTAAATCTTAGATAGAAACCATTGGACATTGATGATGTGGAAAATACTCTTAAAATTCAACACAGACAAGTGACAAGTGGTAGGTATGTTTGACATGGATCATATTGTACAACATTTAATGCTCACATAGATTGGGTGCATTAAATGTTGCTTTTGTAAATTTAGACATGTCTATAAATATGTTTTTGATTAATTCAATTCTTTTTTTTCATTTGTGCCATTTTGTATCATCTATTAAGAGTGTTTCCCACATCATTGGTATTAGAGCAGGGTACAATGGCTTGGAGAGTATCCTCTTCTTGAGACTGGATTGGTTCATAAAGGAATGAAAAAACCAACCCATGGATCTTGAGTGGTGAACATTCTTTTCCTTCCGTGAACACCTTCATGCACTTTTCATCTTGAAAACTCTCGGTTGGGGTCCCTTTGACTCTAATCCTCAGCTAGATAGGGTCCCTCTGACTTTGACCTTCAACTTTTGATCCAAGCCTTGCCCTTGGATTTGTCATTTCTTTGATATTTGTAATCACAATCGTGCAATCATGTGTTGATCTAGTGGATTCCTCATTGTTGTCATACACGAGATGATATTTATTTTCTTCTACAATAGCATGATCCTATTAGTTAGCCACATACCAAATTTGACCATCATTTTAGTGGATTTCTTATACTCATCTGCATTGATATGGTGGTTTCTCACTGTCACCATTTATTCTAGCAACCTCAAACACTTAATGGTGCCACTTTTCTTATGACAACACTCTACCATACTATACCATTGCTCAGGGAAATTTTAGCAATTTTTTGTGACCTTCGAGGAATGTTGTGAACACTCATGTGATTTTTGATAATATTTTCAATAATTACTATTTAGATAGCACATATATCCATTCTCTATTATGTTACCATCACATCCTATATTATTGTATTGCTTCTCTATGCCAATCTATAATTCTTAGCATCCAAAACACTCAGCTCCAGAACAATTTCACATTTATCATAAAGAACTCTTGTGCAACGACGATGAATTTCTAGTGAGGTTATCAATTTTTGGTAGATAAAAAATTATGTGCCCTAAGGTTGTTTTAAATTTTAAATGAATTTTATTTACCAGCACCATGTTAACATTTTGGTCAAGCGAATTTTAATTGAGTTTCCATGATCGTTGGATCATTGTTGACTATTGTAAATTATGACCATTGTATCTTTGTTGACTATTGTAAATTGTGATCGTTGGATCACTATTAACTATTGTAAATTGTGATCATTGGTTTTCTATTGTGCCTTGTGTTGGTTCCACATTCTTTTTCTTGACTATTAGACATTGAGTCTCACAAATTTTAAAAGAAAAATTATTGGTCCAATCGGAGAGGGAGGGCCCATTAAAATTTGACCACAAAATTTTTGCCACATATTCTCATTTTGCCATCTAAACTAGTGCCTAGTAAACCCTTGGCCACTCCTAGTAAACCCATGGCTACCAATATGACCATTGTTGAAAAATTGACTGAAACACTGTAGTCCAAAATAAAAAATGGTAAAAATGACTACCATGTTGCAAAACCTTCAATGTTCCTCCCATACTCTTCATCCAAGGTGTGAAGTAAAAATATATGAAGGCTCCCAAGAACCTGAGGTACTCAATAGCTAGATCCTTGACATGGATACCTGGTTTGAATATACTCACACTCCTAATGATGAAAAGGTTCCATTCACAAAGCTCAAAATTTCCAACATCGCCAAAGTTCTCATTGCCAATCACCACAATACAATTTGTACATGGGAGGAGATGGTACAAGTTTTGAAGGTCTCATTTTATCCATAAAATTATGAGGACGACTTAATGAATCAATGGTTACGCCTTCATCAAGGCAAGAGAAAATCTATACAATATTTCATTCATCATTTCAATTTTCTTTGATTTTTACTTGGTATTTCATATTTTGATGTTGTATTGATTACCAAGTTTAAAAGTGGTCTTATCGCACACTTGTATAGCGATATCAAATATACTACTTGCACAACATTGGACGATGCATTCAATCATGCGTAGCTAGCTGAGGAGAAGTTTGTCACACAATGACTAGAGCCTCACTACTCTTCTGGTGATTCGATAAAAGATGTGCACAAGCATCAACAAGGATGAAACAGACCTTCCAATGATTCATATTATGTTACTTCCACCTCTTACTCATCCCCTGCTTCTAAAAAAGTATTTTCTTCTTCCTCTTCTTCTTCATTCTATCATGCTCAAACTGCTAAATTTTATAACTATTGTAAGAGGTAAGGCCATGATAAAAATCAATATCCACAACTACAAAAGAAGAAGAATCTTTTTGTACAGTCTAATGAGGGCACTTATGATAACCCCATTGAGACTACTGTAGAAGAAGAAATTTATGATGAGTTGCAAGGGTAACTCAATAATGTAACACTTATGAATCACCATTCTAGAGTAGATGACCATGACCATCTATTTGTCACTCATGCTTACTTACTCCATAACTCTATAGTATATTGTATAATCGACAATGGCTCACAAAATAATTTGATTGCATAGTCTATTGTCGATAGGCTCAAGCTTCCTACATCCAAACATCCTCACCCCTACTCTCTTGGGTGGAAGGATAGCACCAACACATCAAAAATCACACACACATGCATCATTGCATTTGCATTTGGCCCTAAGTTTTAGGATAAGGTCATGTGTGATGTCACACCCATGGATTGTTGTGGATTACTTTTGGGTAAACCTTACAAATATGATAGGCATGCCACTTATGATGCCTATCACAATACATATACTTTGCATCAAGAGAACAAATTCTTTCTTATCCATAGTGTTCCTCTCACTACACATTAAACTTGCACTAATTTACATTAAGCATGACCAATTGCTTTTATTTTTAGCACACCACAATAGGATGTCCAACCACAAGCACTTTTGTTCACTTCACCTCACATTAATTGGTCTCCTATTCTTGTTGTACCTCTAATTTTTAATGTGGTTCCAAAATTTATTTCTATTATTCTTATTGTTTTAGCAGTTTTTCTTGTTGTTCCAGTAGTTGTTCCTATTGCACTAGCAATTTTTCCTATTGTCCTAGTTGTTCTTGTCCCATAGTTCAAATTGTACCAGTAGTTCCTGTTGCACCAAAAATTGTTCTTGTTGCACCATCTCCTGCTCCAATTGCATCTCAACCTATAGTTCCTCATTTGGTTCACACCACTCTGCATCCTACCTCCTTCACATTGTAGAAATTTCAACGTTCGGTGGTATATCAGCACTTTTCCTTCATACATAATCATCCTCTTCATATTGGCAATCCACATTGCATCTACATGGAGCCTCATTATGGAGCATCACCACAACCTCTAGGTTTCTCCTCATATTCCTTTTATTTTTTAGCACATTGGAGTCCAATTCTTCTACGGTGGGGAGGAATGATAGGGATTAATATTATATTCTATAATATTATCCCTTTCACATGGATCATATTGTACAATATTTAATGCTCACATGGATTGGGTGCATTAAATTCCACTTTTGTAAAGGTAGACATACCTATAAATATATTTTTTATTAATACAATTCTCAATTTTCATTTGTGCCATTTTGTGTCATCTATTAAGAGTGTTTCCCACATAAATTGAGTTGATCTACAATCCTTTGACTAGTCTTCTATCCATGCTTTAAAGCTAGATCTCCATTAGAAATATAATCTGATCTTCATCTTGGGTCTAAAAAATACTTTAAATATAATTTCTATGCTTATGCCTTGACAAAAATAACAACAAAACTTAATAAAATTCATAATCCAAACTGATTTGCAAGGATTTGTGAATTTAGGTGGTGGAATCGACCTATAGGTCCTACTTCATATCTTTTCTCTATTTTCACATTTAGGTGCATATTTTTTGTGTTAGATAATTTTACTATTTTTTTATAAAAAAATGAATTTAAAATAATAAAATATTTTGAAAAATTCCACCATAGGGCATGCCCATGAAATTTGGCATGTGGGGTGAAAATGACGTAAACATGTGACATGACATCCATAAGAGGTATAGGGGTGTAGAATTGGGGATCATACCCTTTCAAATTCTTGTGAATTCACTATTATGTTTGATGTGCACCCATTCCAAGGGGCTAGGGGATCCTCCCTTATGTCATGGGACTATATAGTTCCAAGGTTCAAACCACCTACTCATATTTTTGGTTAAGAATGATGAATTTATTATTCTAATTGATAATGATAATAGACCTAGTGTAGCACTATGTAGTAGTAACATGGCACATATTTATGAAATGGAACTTAATGATGACATCAACACATCTTGATGTGGCACTCAATGACATGTTTCTTGATGACATTACATCCTATGATGACATGTTAGCTTATGATGATATGACACCTAGTGATGATGTGTTGCATGATGATAAAGTGGTATTCAATGCCATGTCATCCAAAAAACACTCAGTGATGATGTGATAGTTTATGACATGGAATTTATTGATGTGGCATGTGATTTTGTGGCAAATGTTAACATGGTAGGTGATGGTGCACTAGGGGTCAACAAGTTAGAGGTCAGTATGGTTGGTAGAGTACTACATGGAGAGCATAAATATATCTTAAGACAATCACAATCCATCCTATAATGAACCCTATTGATGATATGGTCTTATAGTTAGTAGTATACCAAGCAAAGCATAAAGTTTTGAATAAATTAAAGAATAACAAGTGGTGTACTCTATTTTAGATTATAGAGAAAATTAGAATGTGATATTTAGCATGATTTGGTTTTGTGGTATGTTGCCTAATGGCCTACATATTTAGCACCCAATTATCACACTCTTGCATATTTCAATGACATATGGCATCTTCCCATTCACAAATATGCTATTTAACAACACTATGTTGGTACCCCTTAACAACTTATGTAGTAACACATGGAAATATCTAATTTTCTATAGGTACATAATATTTTTTAGATTTTCAAAGGTCTTGGAGGTATTTTTTGTTATCTTAGGGTCAAAATTCTAGGGAACATAACTTTTACATTAAAAAACATTTTGAATTTTTTTTTCAAATTGCATAATTTTCAAGATCTCTACATTGGTAGCATTATTTATAGTCATAATTGTAGGCCCAAAATGGCCACATCCTTAGAAAACTTTGAAAATTTTATTCTAAGGCATGAAATCTCTATTCCACTGAGGATATAGAGTATTTTGGAGTGGATCCATGATAAGAGTTCTCCAATCCACTCAACACTTAGTGTTTTTTGCCATAACAAGCTAAGTGCTTCATTCCGCTCGATGTCTAGTGTATTTGGCAGTGGATTCCGATGAGGTTCCCAATCCATAAATTTTTTGAGCTTTGATGACGTCAGCACGTTCCAAAGTGCGGAATGGTGATTTCTCTTTGTTCCGCATGCTCCAGTGACTAAGTGTTGATAAGACATATTCCTTTGAGTTCCAAGAGTAATTTGGAGCGGAATGGCGACAAGAAGGTCGAAAGCATTGTAAAGGTAGTAAAGGGAGTAGAATGGTGATAAAGGCTATTTGCATTGCTTTTAGAGCGGATTGGCGATTTCATAGTCAAACCAAGTCAGAGTTGATGTCAACATGATTTTTGAGTGGATTGCGACTTTTGCTTTATGCCATGGATGTGAGAAAGAAGTTAGATGTTTTGAACGCTAAGTGAGTGAATTGATGATAGACATGATTTTGCTCACAAATTAGTGCATTTTTCATCAGAACTCGATTCCACTGGTTGAAGCCATTAAAGTTGATGTCATCATTAATTTTGAGTAGAATGGCGTTTTGATTCTTCCCCCCTACTTTGTAGAGAATTTCTAAAGATTAAATCATAGAAATCCACTAAGAGTATCAATGACATATTTTTTTGACATTTTACAAAGCATACAAAGGTGGAATCTTATCAAATTCAAGAACAGTTAGTTCGAAGCGGGAAGGTGAAGCATTTGAGGGTTTTCAAGAACCAAGAACCAGAGTGGTTGAAGATCTATGGTGGAATGGAGTTTCCAAGAATGATGAGCGGTCCAGATTTAGTTTCCAATGGCTTGAAGCTCAACTACCATTACTAGACCAGCAGGTTGTAGAGTTGAGCTACCATGGTGGATTGCTTCCAGTGGATTTCTTGACTCCATGAGTAAATGAGATAATGCCAACAAAGCTCTCTACTGAGTTGTCAAATTTTTAATCTTTGTAATGTCTCTTTCAATTATTTCAATTGTAAACTATAAATAGAGGTTGAACCCTCAATTTTTAGGGTCGTCTCTAGTGCATTTGCTTGCCCTACTATGTAAATATATTCTGCAAACTAATGGAAGGAGCATTACTCTAATTTTTGACTCAAGACATGTTATCTTTGCTATCTTTCGATTAAGAGGTTCGAAGCTATGAATTGCATTTCTGTCAATGTTGTAATGGTTAGTTCATTCTATTTTTATTGGATTACTAGTTGTGAAGGTAGTTGAAATTTGTTCATAGTTAGATCTGTGTTGGTAGGAAGTTTATTTCTGCTAAATCTAATTATTGGTCTATTCTGCTAAATTGGATTATCAATATATTGGATATTGGAATTGCTTCTTGGAACATATCTCTATTTTATGCTTTAATGTATGAAGATTTCATGGTTTTGGGTGCTGCTAATCTTGAGTGATGGGACACTAGAAATAGTTTGTTGGAGGTTTCTGTTGTAGATGCCTATGTTGTTAGCCTATCCATCCACTTGTTAATGCATATTTCTCTAACCCTAAACCTTTTTCTAACCCTATTCTTCAAACCCTTATTGAGTTTAATTGAGTCAACATCTTACTAAGTTGACAAGGAACCAACCTACTCTGGAGGTTGGATTGAAGTAATCTTTGGTCCATCCAATGTTGAGTGTTGAGCTGTGACTATCGGGTGCAAGCCTGGATAGAGAATTGGAAGATAGACAGTTGTAGTGTCAAGTAAAACTTGATGTCAATTCAGTGCCCAATAGTTTTTGGCATGCTCGATGGGACCTATTTGCAAGAAACACTAAAACCCATCATATGATTTATTGTTTAATCCTTACCCAAAGGAATCAATATTTGGTGAATTATCTTGACCTTGCTAAGCGATGATCAACAAATTCACCTAGCGACTCCCTGGTCTATAAACCTAAAAAAATTATCCCTATAGATCATAGTTTTTCATGTATACCAGGTCATTCAAGAGGAATAACCTAGACTCCTTTTTCTATTGTGAGCTACCTTATAGAGGGTCTACTATTATAAGGAATTTAAACCAAGATTTTCATTCAGAAGAAAATCCTCCTGAGGAGAATCCTATAGTTAATCCAACAACCCCTCCAATAGGAGCTACACCTGGAAACATGGCACAAAATGCAGTTCCAAATCAGCCCTTGCAGAAGTACCCTAGCTGGAACACAACTGGCCCCCTTAGACTAGCCCATATGCATGACATTCCTCAAGCTGTGTCTAAGGCTATTCCCACCTATGATGGATCTAGTAAAACTACATATGAGCACTACCAAGATATTCTGAATCTAGCAACAATACACAATATAAAAAATGAAGATGTTATTGTCAGGATCCTAGCCCTATATTTTAGAGGAAAGATTCTACATTGGTTTAGGACCCTTGAAGACAATACCATCACCTCATGGGTAGCATTGGCTGAGCCCTTTGTGGAGGAATTTAATGAATCTATTGATCCTTTTCCCTCCTTAATCAGTTCACATCTATGCAGAAACATCAACAAGAAACTATTTCAGATTTCAATTTGAGGTTCAATAGGACCTGGAAGAGAATTCCCCCTGCAACTAGACCAGCTGCAAGCCTTGCTTACATGTATTATATCAGAGCCCTTGGATCATATTTAGGCCTACAAACCCAACAATCTAGGGTGGAGACCTTTCCACAGGTCTATAATGTAGTTGTTCATGCAGAAAATATCCTTATTAATGTGGGAAGATTACCTCCAAAAGTTGTGTTGCCCTACAATTTGGAAACCACTAATATCCAAATTCAAACTACTACTTCATATTATATGGACCCTCCTCCTTTGTCATCCCCATTCCCATAGATGACTCCCATTCCTCAGTCAAAAGCACCATCTACTATAACTCCTTTCCCTCCACTTCCTTCTCAGATTCCACAAGAATATTCTATCATCCTTGATATACATAATACTTTGAAAACTCTTAGCAACAAGATGAATTCAATGGAGAAGAGAGATATGGAGAGGTCTCAACAAAGGAGATTTCCTTATGTGAATAAATATCAAAGACCTGGTCCTAGCAATAGTACTAGGGTTAGAGTAAATGCAGCATATGAAGAGCCTGAGTGTTCTTCAAAAATAAGTCTGGTGAATGTATGGTGTTTAGTGTGCAATGATCCTCATGACTCACAATCTTGTGTTATGTACCAACACCATGTACAATAGGCTATGGAGAAAGCAAAAAGAAATCATAAAGGAAGAGTGAATATGCTCTAGCATCTAGAGCAAATCATGGTTGGAAAAGATCTTGATGAGGATGGACCTATTGTTGTCATGACAAGGTCAGGAAAGAAAACACTACAAGTTGATCCATAGAAGATGGGTCAATTTTAGGTCCCCTCTCAGAAGAAGAAGGATCCACCTCCCCAAAGTAGTGATACTTTCCCTATTCCTCAGGCCAAAGAAAAAGAGATCAGTCTTCCCAAGATATTTGAGAAAGAAACTGAAGGAGATAGAATGAGGTCTAAGAATGAAGCTCAAGAGAGGCTTAGGTTCCCTTCCATTACCAAAAGGTAGAGAATTGAGGCCACTCAATAGTATAAGAGAAAATATGGTGAGCTAGAGAGAAGACTTGAGAGACCTACCTCTGCCAAATCTGAATATAATATTATGGAGGAAATGAAGAAGATACCATCCAAAGCTAGTCTATATGATACTCTCTTCATTCCTAGCCAAATAGACTTGCTAAAAGCTTCCTTGAACAAATATCCATAGGAAAAGTAGGCCACCACAATCCTCAGCATACCCTCTAAAAAGAAAGAAATATCCCCTACTATTTTAAAGAATAAACCCCCTCCTTTTTATATCTCTCTAAGGATGGAAGGTTGGGTTGTCCACAATTGTATGATTGACTCAGGGGCATCTACTACAGTTATGCCTAAAGTAGTTTGCGAGGAGATGGGTATGGAATACACCAGATCCTACCCTGGAGTTCTACAATTAGATGGGACACCTGTAAAGATAGTGGGAGTGATAAAAGATGTCTTGATGAGGCTACATAGAGCACCTGAGGTAACTATAGTACAAGAAATAGTAGTGGTGGATCTAGAGCCCTATTTTGGCTTATGCCTTTCAAGAGAATTCACTGCAAAGTTGGGTGGATGCATGTATATGGACTATTCCAGCATGGTTATTCCTTTCAAAGGAAAGAGGATAAGAATAACACCTGAGAAGCCTGTGTCTTACCACATTGAAAAAATTGAAGAGGACATGTGCAATCTCACTCCTCTAGAGGAATTTGAATTTGTGGATAACTTTGAAGAGTTGGAAATTGAATATGAACTACCTTTTAGGGAGGATTATAGCTAATTTGGGATAGGTATGGGCACATACAGTATTTTTGTAGAGATAGAGAAAAGGTTCCTACTATATCTAATCAGTCCTTGAGAGAAATAGAAGTATGGACCATGCACTTTGATGGTGCTAGATGTAGAAATGGTGTTGGTGCTGGTGTGGTATTACAGTCCCAATCAGAAGGGACAAAGAGTTTCGCCTATAGGCTAACATGGTCATGCACTAATAATGTTGTAGAATATGAGGCTCTATGCCTTGGACTGATGCAAGCTGAAAGCATGGGCATCAAGATCTTAAACATATATGGTGACTCTGAATTGATTGTAAATCAGGTAAGGGAAAGGTGCAATAGTAAGCACCATTACCTGAAAGCATATAGAAATAGGGTATGGGATTTTATGGAATCCTTTCATGCCCTAAACATAAATTTTGTTCCTAGAGGAAAGAATACCTTGGAAGATTCCTTAGCAGTAAGGGGAGCTAACTTCAACCCTTCTGTAGACATAGGAGTTAAGAAGGACAAAGGGATCAAAATGATTTTCAGGCCTGCAGTGCTAGATAAGCAAATTTTTTGGTAGGTCTTTGAAAGTGATGAACAAATCATTGATTTTTTGGTGAGAGAAGCCTATTTATCCACTATTCAAGAGGAAAATCTAGAAGATATTGATCAACAGGATGTCATTCAACTCAAGAACAATCACATACCTAGAGGTTTGGTTACTCTAGAGAACCTGTTTGACAATGAAGATAGGAAAAAGATCAGATCCATGGAAGTCAATGAGAAAATCTATAAAGAAGTTGAAATAGAAAAAGAAAAGAAGCTCAAGGTTGGAATCTGATGTTCTCTAGAGGAAGAGGAGGATATCAAAGCTTTATGCCTAAAGTACCAAGACATTGTAGCTTGGTCATATGAGGACCTCAAAGTATATGACAAGAAGGTCATCCAACACACCATTGAGCTAGAGCCTAATGCAAAACCATTCAGGTAGAAATAGAGGCCTATGAATCCTAGGATCGAAGCCATAATGAGAGAAGAACTATTGAAGTTGCTAAAGGCTAAGATCATTTATCCAATCAAACATTCAACCTGGGTAGCCAACTTGGTACCTGTAAGGAAGAAGAATGGTGACATCCACCTATGTGTAGATTTCAGAAATCTCAATCAAGCGTCACTTAAGGACCACTACCCCCTCCCATAGATTGATCAAATATTGTAGATTGTGGCAGGGGTAGAAAGGTTCTCACTACTAGATGGTTTCTCTAGATATAACCAAATTTGGGTGAAGAATGAAGATCAGTTTAAGACAACATTCACCACAAAATGGGGAACCTTTGCATATCAAAGAATACCTTTTGGGCTATCTAATGCAGGAGCCACATTCTAGAGAGCAATGGACTATGCTTTTGGGGAGCTAATTAACAAGGTCATTCTGATCTATTTAGATGACATGACTATGTTTTCCCACAACAAGCAAGACCACTTGGCACACCTAGAACAAGTCTTCCAGAAGTGCAGAGAATTTGGCATCTCCCTCAATCCTAAGAAGTCATTTTTTGTAGTTCATGAGGGAAATTTGCTAGGCCATGTGGTCTCAAAAGAAGGTATGGCCATTGATCCTAGATAGAATCAAATCCATTCTTGCTCTTCCACTACCTATGAACAAGAAAGCCTTGCAGTATTTCTTTGGTCAGATAAAATTTATCAGGAAATTCATCTCTGACTTTGCTCAGAAGGTGAGGCCTATATCTGAACTACTGAAGAAGGATGTAGATTTCAAATGGACTGAGGTAAGAAAGCAAGCCTTTGAAATCATCAAGCAATCCATTGCTACAGCTCTAGTGCTAGTAAATCTAGATTTTAGCAAAGACTTCATTCTTTATGCTTATGGAGCTGAGGAAAGCTATGCCTCGGTGCTCACCCAAAAGAATGATGAAGGAGAGGAGCACCCCATATTATTTTGGAGCTAGACTCTTCATGAATATTAGGTTAAGTATAATTTCATTGAGAAACAAGTATTTGTTGTAATGAAATCATTGAAAAAATTTAGGTAATACTTGGTTCAAAGCAAGACCTTGGTTTATGTGGTTCATCCGGATGTAAGAAGCTTTATTTTACAAGGAGAACTAGGAGATAAGAGAGCTGGTTGGATCACTAAGATCCAAGAATATGATGTGGAAATCCATCCTACCAAGTTGGTAAGAGGTAGAGCCCTATGCCAAGGTCTGATAGAAGTAGTAGTTTTAGTAGAAGTGATAACTTGTCAGTCAATAGTAGATGATCAGATTGAAGAATTATAGTCAGGTGAATCAGACTGGGTAGATCATATGACTAAGTACTTTCAAACTGGGGTATGCCCTCCTGATATTAATGCATCATAGAGAAGAAGATATAGACTTTAGGCTTTGAAGTATGTCTTATTGCTAGAAGGTCTGTACAAAAGGAACCTTGATGGAGTTCTCCTTAGGTGCTTAAAATATGATCAACAACAAAATGTCATAGAGGAGTTCCATGGAGGACTATCTAGAGGACACTTCTCAGGAAGAGTAACAACTTTGAATATTATCAGAGTAGGCTATTACTGGCCTACCATATTTGCTGATACCTTCAAAGTCACTAGAGCCTATGATAAATGCCAGTGACATGTGGGAAGAACAAGGAATGCATCATTTCCCCTTAAGCCAATTCAAGTGGAAGAACCCTTTCAGCAATGGGGTTTGGACTTCATAGGAGTTATCAATCCACATTCCTCAATTGAGCATAAGTATATTCTGACTACTATAGACTACCTCACCAGATGGGTAGAAGCTATTCCTACAAAGAAATCAGACCAAGAAGTAGTGATTAATTTTATGGAAAGCTTGATTTCAAGGTTTGGTGTTCTAGAAGCTTTGGTGAGTGATAATGGACCAACATTCATAGGAGCCAAATATATTGAGTTTTCCAGCAAGTATGGCATTACCATAAAGAATACTTCAAACTACTACCCCCAAGGAAATGGACTTGCAGAATCAACTAACAAGAATCTATTGAGGATTTTGAGGAGATCATTGGAGGGTAATAAAAGGAGTTGGCACCTATTTCTGGAGCAAGCTCTATGGGTAGATATAATCACTATTAAAAATTCCATCAAGACCTCCCCTTATGCCTTAGTATATGGTAAAGAGGTAGTGTTACCTATTCATTTGGAGATTCCAACACTCAAGCTGATAAACACAGAAGAGGAATCTGAAGAAAATCTAGTGGAAATAAGGTTGACACACTTACTGTAGTTAGAAGAGAAGAGAACTCAGGCATATGAGGATTTTCAAAAGCATTCAGTTGATATCAAGGTATGGTTTGACAAGAAGGTAAGGTTCAAGAAATTCTAAGTTGGAGATTTTGTACTTAGGTGGAATGTTGAAAGAGCTAAGCTAGGACATCATCAGAAGTTTGACTCCTTCTGGGATGGCCCTTTCAGAATAGCAGAAGTTAAAGAAACCAATGTTTTCTAGCTTGAAGACCTTGAGGGAAACATACAACCGATTTCGATCAATGGTTTTCACCTTAAAATCTATTTTTATTAAGCTAAGCTCATTGTAATATATGTACATATTTTGTACCATATCCTTTTCATTTTATTTCAAGTTTTCATTTTTGATAAAATGCTATAAATATATATATATATATATATATAAAGTGTAAAAGTTGCAAAATAAGCTAAGTGTCATCAAAAGAGTAGCAAGTTTCCATTCCACCCTCAAATGCACTAAGAAAGAAGTGGAATGATGCATGAGTTCCAATCCACTCTTAAAGAGACTAAGAGATAGTAGATCATGAAGAGTTCCAATCCACTAGAGTTCATGACTATTTTTGAGCGGAAAATGAATTTTATCTAAAAGGGAAAATATTAATGAGTTTCCCACACCACTTCAAAGGAAAATAAAAGGATGAGCATCATTGTGATTGTAGAAGGTGTTTGAATTTCAGCCAATCAAAAATTAGCATAACATCTCCAAGCCATCAAAAGGAATGAGTTTAATTTGAAAAGCATGCCAATGGATAGTTCTCATAGTGGCCACATTAATGGTGGAAGGTGTGCATGCATGGGCAATTAAAAGTGCTAAAAAGTATAGAATGCATTCTTTCGATGAGAGCAATATCTATCAAGTGGAAAGAGCCGAAGAATAGCTGAGCATTATCTGCAAACTCTAGAGAGAACATTCTGAAAATTGCTTATGAAAATGGCCTCCAAAGACACTCAAGAAGCTAAAACCTTAGCAAAAGAGGAAGTGGACACTTACATTGACAAAGTAGAAGCCATGGTCGACATCAAGTTGGTCCTCACAGAGAGAACGAAGCTTAGAAAGAACATCAATGATAGATTCAATAAAGGAGTAGCTTTGTCACCCCAAGGTAAATGTGTCATTCACTCCTTGTCTTTTTATATCTATGATTTAGTTCATCCTTGTTCAGAGTTGATAGTGGCCATTATCAAATTTTATGATCCAAGAGAAAAGTAGTAAAAATAGCATAAGGTAAAACCTTGTTTAGTATCATTGCCAAAGAATGTCACAACCTTTTTTCCCTAGGGGTAGAGCTACCTTTAAGTCTAAAAAATTTAAAATATCAGCAAATGGGTATTACTCTTTGTAGAAGAGCTCATGAGGGTGAATATTTTAAAAAATGGGTTTATAATCAATTTAAAACCATTAAATCTGATAGAGGATTACCCAAAACCCTAATTCCCATTGAGCAGTTTGTCCACCTAGAGCTCTATTCCATGCTAGCTTGTATGGAGGGTTTGGATTCTGACCAACTCGTGAGAGATTGGCAAATAGCCACTGCATATTGTATTTCCAATGAGAGAATGTATGAGGAAGATGCAGAAAAGAAGGGTGTTAGGGTCATCTACTTTGATTGGTCAGCTTTCCTAGCTCAAAGAATACATGAGCAATTAGTGAGAATGAAAAGGAATTCTGATGCACCCTCTTTTGGCATTGCTCAAGCCTGGTTTGGATGTTCTTTGTTGTTGTGAGGAAAATGATGCCCTGGATTCTGGTCAAGGAAAAGAATGATCAGGGAGACCCCATTCCTATTTACTATTGGACTTCTCATCTGAGGAGCACTGAGTCCTTTTATAGATTTAACTTGGAATTTCTAGGGCCAACACTGAAGATAATGTATGGGAAATGCCCTAGGCTACCACCATTGGCCAAGAAATTGTTAAGAATAGAGGGTGCCAAAGAAGGAGATTGGTACATCCTTACAGAAGGCACAATCATTAGACTATATGGCTTCACTGGTAAGCCTTTTTTGCTACCTCATTTTGTTACAGATAGATTATTAGCCCTAGAATATTTGAGGTAAGCAGAATTTATAAATATGAACTATGGCTCTAGGAGGAAAAGGAAATGTTTGTTGACCTACCGTAGTGTTGATGATATAACCATCACCAAGATGGGGTAAGGTGAGCAAATTGATCAATATTTGGATAGGTTGGGCCTATTCTACATTCCCTAGAGATGGAGATATGACCCGGATGATATATTCTACAAGAGGAACATAGCCCTGAATGGAGAAAAGGCCTACAAATTTGAGAAAAAATCTAGGCCTCATTTTGAATAGGGTAAAAATAATAAGGAAAATGCTCCTTTGGAGTGGAATGTTTCCAATATGGAACAACTTCCTCCATGGTTAGATTTCTATGAGTAGGTTGTTGATTTTGATTCAGATAAGAATGAAAAACATCAGTTGTAGGAGTCTACCATCAGAGAAGTTGAGAACAAAATGAAAGGTGATGAAAGCCAAGAGTTGCAAGAGTCTACCATCGGAGATGTCGAAGGTAAAAATAAATGGAATGAAGCCAAGATAGTAGACTGGTGGAGGATGAGAGTTGAAATTGGTAAAGAGAAATCCAAGTTTGGATTGGTGATTGACAATGAATTTTTTGATAGATATGACAAGAATATCGCAACTTGGAAAGCAAAAGACCCAAAGAATATAGTGCTAATTTATAAGAAGCCACAACTAGGGTCAGATTCCCCATCCCCACATTCTCAAGAAGAATCTCAAGAAGAAGGAGTTGGTACTCCATTAACTATTATTGAAGTTCTGAAGATATTTGAACCCTCAACTGAACAACTAGAGAATTTTCCAAAAGGGGCATAATTAATGAGTAAGATGCACTATTCTGATGAGAGGGCTATTAGCACACCAATCATTCAGATAGCAAGTAGGCCCAAGCACCTAGCCCTGGGTGGAGAGCCCCCTACTATAGAGATAGATTGGAATAAGAAGGATAAAAACTTTGTGTTCACTCTGGTGAGTTTCACCACTGCAGCCATAGTGGAATTAAATCCTATTTTTGAAGAGACATTGTAGGAAGAACCAGTATAGGAAGGGTTTTTTGGAGAAGATACAGAAAATGAGAAATTAGTAGCATTGCAAGTTTTTAAAAGAAAAGCTAAAAGGGCACCGAAGGGAACTCAAAAGGAGATTTGTAAGAAATAGAAGTTGGATAAGGAGAAAATTGTTAAGGAAACCCCTGTTTTAGCTATAGAAGAATTGATACAACAAATGCAGCAATAGAGTAAAGAGGTAGCTCCAGAACACCCTACATCTGTAGGTGAAGGTATGGTCTCTATCCCCTCTTCTCCTCCTCCTCCTCCTTCCCCAAAGAAATCTCCTTCCCCTTCTAAGCAAGAGGTTGTAACAAAAGTGCCTTCTCCCCCTCATAGTTCACCACCTATTTCACCAATCAATACTGAGGGGTAAACCAACCCATCTCCTCCAAAGTCACCTCAAATTCCTTCTTCATCATCTAAAATTCCTTCTTCATCATCTCCCATAATTCCATATTTGCCATTGCAACCTCCCCCATCATCTAAAAAGCAAGCTATTTCATCCACACCCACTCACCCTTCTATGAGTTTTACTATAGTTTCCATGAGTTTGCCAATTGCAATAGTAGTGGTAGTCATAGATTCCACTGTAGTCACTTCTACCAAGCCATCGTCAGCTATTGATTCTACTCTCTCATACCTTATAGCCTCTTCTCCTCCTCTTGTGAGTTATCCTACACTAGCAACTTTGCAAAAGGAGAAGGAAGCTTCATAGAAAATTCAATATTTTTGGGTAGAGAAGTTATCCAAACCTTCCAAGAGGATGGCTATGAAGAGGAGAAGCATGTTTTTTGATCCAATTTCTAGGTAGAGGACATCCAGATCCATCATTCCTCTAGTAAGCAAGCCTGAGACTAAAATGACTGCTCAAGACTACCGTCTAGAAGAATACATAGAAGATATTGAGCAGTTACCTGCTGAAGATGAGTTGGTGATAGCTAAGGCTCACTTGGACACTTTCTATGTCAAGGGTGATATATACAAAGAGAAAGTGGACAAGCTAGAGTGGATAATTGAAAAGCTTGAAAAAATAATCACCAACCAAAAACAAATAGAGAAAGCTCTCAGAAAAGAAGCAAAGAACTAGCAAGACAAATTTCAAGAGGCTAATAAGCTCAAGGAGCAAATAGAGGAACAAAAGAAGAAAAATGAAGAACAAGCTAAAGAAATATAGAGCTTGAAGCAGCAACTTCAGATTGCAAAGGCTAAGTCTTCAGGTTTCTCTAAGGCAGGGCTAAAGAAAGTAAGGAAAGAATTATTGTCTAAAGTTCTAGAAAAATGCTCAGAGTTACAACCCATTATTGATTACATGGATGATGCCAATCACCTACTTCAGAATATTTAGGAAGACCTGGATAGCTTCATTAGAGAACTACAACCTATGGTGATTCTAGTTGAGCAAATTTATAAGTTGGTAGATAGCAGGCTCAGTGAGACTGCTAAACCTATTCCTAATAAAGAATGGAATATTACTAGGTTTGCTACTAGAGTTGTAGTAAAGAAGCACAGAATGCTCCAAAAGGCTTGGCTATTGTTTGATAAGGTTGAAAATATGATCAGGGATGTAGTGGATATAAATAAAGAAATGATTTAGAATGGTTTTAGAGGGTTATGGATGGAAGATAACACTTTGCTATTAGTAGAAGAGATTAAGAAGAGTGTTGTTGAGAGCCTTCAAGATGAGTCTGATATTGATGCTCTGGAAGAGCCAATTGATCAAGAGCAGGTTTCACAAATGATTATTGATTTTACCAGACTTAGAGATCTGATGGAGGACTTGGTAAATAAAGGAAGTGCTACAAATTATGAAGATATTGGTGAGTTGGAGTATATTCACAAGCAGCTAAAAGAGACTTCCAACCCCTCTGAAGTAGTTTGGAAATAAGCTCTACAAACCTTGAAGTTGATGGTACAATTGTTTGGAAAGGATGTTGAAGAGGAATAAAAAGAAAGAATCACCTGAGGAAGAAGCTGAGCAAGAGCAAGAAGATAATGTTGAAGAAGAAGCTCAACAAGAGGATGAAGAACCAAATAGAGTTGTTGCAGATCCTCAAGGGACACAAGCTTAGAATATTTTTTTTTGTACATTTTTGTAGTCATGTAGAAGTTTTGTATTTTGTTTGATTTGTTTTTACTCTGACATTGTCAGAAGAAATAATAAAAGCATGAAGCTAGAAGGTAGAAAATGAGAATTTTGTGAAGGTATTCATATCATTTTTGAAGAAGCTTTAAAAGGAGAACATAGTTGTGTTTTTTTAAGCATTGGAGCAGTTTTGAAGGAGTAATGGAGATATTTGTGTTTCCAGTATGATCTCGATATGAACATTTATCCTCTAGGATGTTTCATGAAGTTTTCAGAGGGTAGTGTTCATATGGAAATTATTCTTTGAAGCATTTTTGAAGATAATTTTTGACTCCTGATACCCAATGGATAAGACTCTGAGTTCGATGGCTTTGTGAGCAAATCCACCTAGGAGGCACTAGAATGTAGGCCCAAAATGGCCACATCCTTAGAAAATTTTGAAATTTATTCTAAGGTATGAAATCTCTATTCCGTTGAGGTTATAGAGTATTTTGGAGCGGATCCATGATAAGAGTTCTCCAATCCACTCAACACTTAGTGTTTTTTGCCATAACAAGCTAAGTACTTCATTCTACTCGATGTCTAGTGTATTTGGTAGTGGATTTCGATGAGGTTCCCAATCCATAAATTTTTTGAGCTTTGATGATGTCAGTGCATTCCAAAGTGTGGAATGGTGATTTCTCTTTGTTTCATGTGCTCCAGTGACTAAGTGTTGATAAGATGCATTCCATTGAGTTCCAAGACTAATTTGGAGTGGAATGGTGATAAGAAGGTTGAAAGCATTGTAAAGGTAGGGAAATGGTGACAAAGGTTATTTGCATTACTTTCAGAGTGGATTGGCGATTCTATAGTCAAATCGAGTCAAAGATGATGTCAACATGATTTTTGAGTGGATTGTAACTTTTACTTTATTCCATAGATGTGAGAAAGAAGTTAGATTTTTTGAAGGCTAAGTAAGCGGATTAATGATAGACTCGATTCCACTCACAACTTAGTGCATTTCTCATCAGAACTCGATTCTATTGGCCGAAGCTACCAAAGCTGACGTCAGCATTAATAAAGTGTGGAATGGCATTTTGTTTCTTCCTCACTATTTTGTAGAGCATTTCTGAGATTTAATCATAGCCATCCATTAAGAGAATCAATGATATGAGATTTTGTTGACACTTTTTGAAGCATACAAAGGTGGAATCTTGCCAGATTCAAGAACAATCAGTTCAAAGTGGGAAGGCGAAGCATCCAAGGGTTTTCAAGAACCAAGAACTAGAGTGGTTATAGATCTATGGTGGAATGGAGTTTCCAAGAATGATGAGTGGTCTAGATTTAGTTTCCAATGGCTTGAAGCCCAACTACCATTACTGGACCAGCAAGTTGTAGAGTCGAGCTGCCATGGCGGATTGCTTCCAATGGATTTCTTAGACTCCATAAGCAAATGAGATAATGCCAACAAAGCTCTCTACTGAGTTGTCAAAGTTTTAATCTTTGTAATGTCTCCTTCAATTCTTTCAATTGTAAACTATAAATAGAGGTCGAACCCTCAATTTTTAGGGTTGGCTCTAGTGCGTTTGCTTGCCCTACTATGTAAATATATTCTGCAAACTAATGGAAGGAGCATTACTCTGATTTTTGACTCAAGACGTGTTATCTTTGATATCTTTCGATTCAAGAGGTTCGAAGCTATGAATTGCATTTCTGTCAATGTTGTAACGGTTAGTTCATTCCATTTTCATTGGATTACTAGTTGTGAAGGTAGTTGAAATTTGTTCATAGTTAGATCTGTGTTGGTAGGAAGTTTATTTTTGCTAAATCTGATTATTGGTCTATTCTGCTAAATTGGATTATCAATATATTGGATATTGGAATTGCTTCTTGCAACATATCTCTATTTTATGCTTTAATGTATGAAGATTTCATGGTTTTGGGTGCTGCTAATCTTGAGTGATGGGACACTAGAAATAGTTTGTTGGAGGTTTCTATTGTAGATGCCTATGTTGTTAGCCTATCCATCCACTGTTAATGCATATTTCTCTAACCCTAAACCTTTTTCTAACCCTATTATTCAAACCCTTATTGAGCTTAATTGAGTCAACATCTTACTAAGTTGACAAGGAACCAACCTACTCTGGAGGTTGGATTGAAGTTACCTTTGGTCCATCCAATGTTGAGTGTTGAGCTGTGACTATCGGGTGCAAGCCTGGATAGAGAATTGGAAGATAGACAATTGCAGTGTCAAGTAAAACTTGATGTCAATTTAGTGCCCAATAATAATTACATGTACAATTTTATATTTGGAAAAGAACTTTTTGGATAAGCATGCACACTTGTTGAATGGTCCAAACTATACCACTTGGCATATCAATATTGAAGCTTTGCTTTGAAGCAAGGGGTTGCTCAAAAAATTGAATGAGAAACCTCTAGAGATGGATTTCAATGAAATAAAATAGATTTTTATGGATAATATGTATGAGGCTCTCAGTGTGATAAATATTCATGTTAAAAAGACCTATGACATCCATGTTTACAACATTATGGACCCCAATAAGTTGTTTGACAAACTTTAGGGACTACGTGATCACATTGATTCTATACAAATTAGAAAATTGGAGGTAAAGCTTACTACCTTGACTATGGATTTGATTAATAAGTATATCTATCAAATCAAAAAGTTGAAAAATGATATCCACATTACCAAAGGAATTTTTAAGTAGAAGGAGACGGAATCTAAGAAACCCTTTAAGAAGCAATTTTATATTTTTGTAAGAATCACATAAAGCATAATTCTATAGTATACACATAAAGAAGCTTGAGAAAGAACCTAAAAGGGGATGTGGATGATACTCTCTTCTATGATTAAGGTGAGGATAATAATAATGGTGAAACCTCACAAGAACATGTAGCTATTCATTCAGAATATTAGATATCCACTTATTCTAATGAGTGGATTAGATTTAGGAGAAATGAGACACATGAACAAGCATTGATACATTCTACAATATTACAACACATCATATTATAGAGATCATGTCATAACTAGGGATGTTTCCTCCTTATAGATAGTTGGATGTAGTGAGATTAGTATTGGTGTAGCACCCTAAAATTGGTGCAACTAAACCCTTAGTAAAAAGATAAAAATTTGAATTTTAACCCCGAAACCACCCGTTAACCGCTCACCCCATTTTTAGGAGTTATTTTTACCGTTGGAAGATCTCGTCACCGATCAGATGAAATCATCCTAGATTGAACACATTTGTCTAGAACAAAATGTCCAGATGATTTAGTCCCAAAACTGAATTTTCATAATTAGATTCTATTTCAACATCCTCTCCAAATTGGGCAGAAGCGTGTCTGTGCATTTGGAGATTCCTCCGTTGGAGATCTCCCAGATTGGGATGATCCCCAACCTCCTAACCTCCCCCCTAATCCTATATAAATTGGGATTTTATCAGTTTATCACCTTGACTCCCTGACCCCCTAGATCCCCTGCCTAGCTCTCCTCATAACTCTTTCCTTGGTTGATTTTCCCTACCATTTAAGCTTTGCACTCGTAGTTCTAAGTTTTCATTGCAGGTTTTCACTATGCTTCAGCTGGAGGAAGCTCGGATCATCGCAGGTGATTCCAGACCATTTCGGACGATCCTGTCATAGATCGATAATGATCTTGTATGATTGGAGGTGATCTCGATTGCAGTCCAGATTGGGGGTAATCAGAGCCCTGATTTTGCATTTCTCATCTTCCTTATTTATTTTATTATGCATTAACTTGATTATTTTCATTCTGCATCCTGGAGTTCACCTCATTTTAACATAAATGCATGATAAAGTTAAAATAAGTTATTAAAATAATGCATTTCCTTTAATATGCTATCTAGAGTTATCAGTTAGGCATTTATACTGTCATTCCTATCATTTTGCATTGTTATTGTAGTAGCATTTTTGGTTTTTGGTGTCTATTTTTGTGATTGTAGGTTTTCGATGAATTCGATTGACGAATTCGTTAGATTGACGATGATCCTATCTGATTTTAGATGATCACCTATAATCTGGGATGATTTTGTACAATTTTAGATGATCATGTCATATTTGGGACAATCTGGACTCCTAAAAGCTTCAGAATCTTCATTAGACATCTGAAATCAAGTGCATTCTTTATTATTTAGTATATTCCTGGTATTTAGGATTCATTCATGCTTTTTGTATTCATATAAATCGGCATTTCATATAGAATAGCTTAGATTCATTTTGGAAAACTTAGGAATATGAATGATTGAGTATAAAATGAACATATCAAGACCATTCTCAACCTAGGAGTGGAAAACGCCACTCAAAGTTTCTTGGTGAACCCCACCATCCGTTAAAAATTCACCCTTATACCCCTCCCTCGAGAGGAACGACCTTCAAAATGCCTCTCAATCCAAGGTATTGTTCCATCCTTCTCGCATCCCCTTCCGGGCATGGATCCTTTAGCCTAAAGGTAAGGGCATGAAAAATTTGGGTCGATACATTTTGGTGAACCCGACATGAAACTAAAAACCTTTTGAAAACAATCCAAAAAAAAAATTATTATAAAAAAAAAACATCTAGAATCATTAGACAAATAATTAAAGTCACATATCATGTTTAGATGGTAGATTATAATAAAATACGAGTTGTCACCATAAATGTTGAAAATCAATTAATGACCATAGAGATTACTTCTATACTTAGAGTACCTCAAACAAATAGAGTCCAACCTTTGTGGGATGAACTTGATAGGATATTGGGTATCATTGAATCCAGAGCAACAGAACTTAGGCAAATTAAGAGGTTTGTCCTAGATAGAATCTTGGATCCTGATCAGGTAACTTTGTACCATGAACTTCAGAGATCTTGCCATAGGTGGTTAGCCGATAAAAGAGCACTTGTGTCTTCTAAATTGTACACCTTTGAAGAATACCTTGAGAATGTAGTTGTAGTACATAAGTTTCTATCTCGTATAGAGGATCAAGAAGTCATTCTTACGAATAGAAAAATATGGAATAGAGTTCCTAGAGCTGTGTTATATCGAGAGTATTGCCATGAAATTTATCTTTACAAGTTCGAGTATGAGACAGATCATATTACTATAGCACACTTTGTCAAATTTTTGAAAAACCATTTCCAATTTGAAGAGGAGCATTTCATGACTCCTGATGAACTTGATCCCATCAACGATATCCATAAACTATTTATAGAAAATTAAGTCATTCTTTGGCACTATTGTTATTTTTTTTGCAACTAGAATGCTATTTTTTATCTTTATAATAATATTATAAAACACAAAAACAATTAAAAAACAAAAAAAAACAAAAAACAAAAAAACAAACAAAAATCAAAACATTTCCTTTTTATAGTAGGTATATAATTAAAATATATACCTCTCAAACCTATCGCATATATATATAAGTATATATATTTTCTGAAATCTAAGTTTAAGCACAATGCCTAGACTTAGGAATGGAAAATAGACTGAAGGGGAAGAATATTGGTTAGGAAAACCATTAAATAACCCAGATGTCCTTCCTGAAGACCAAATCCAGGAAGAAGAAATCCTAGATCAGCAAGAAGAAGAGCTTGCTGTAAGAAATGAACAAGAAGAAAATGTTAGAGAGGAAGGATCTTCATCCCCTAAAACATCTCCGGGAGGAGCTGTTACTTTTGAAAACATGGAACAATTCTAGAAGTTCATTAATACTAATATTGGTGTTCTTAATAGAGTAGTCCATATGGACAAGGATTGAATTAGTGACACTCAAGCAACTCTAGAAGATGTATTTCACACACGCACTAATCCCTTGTCCTTTATTGATCAAGAGAGTGATCAAGCTGGACCATCCAATTTAGATATGGCTGCTATAATCCAGAACATGCAACAACAAAAGGTTACCCAACCATCTAAAGTGCCTATTAGCAAGCCTAGGGTCATTCCCGCACAAAATAAACCATCATTTACTGCTCTATTTTGCCAAGCTATTGAGCAATATACCTCAAATAAGCAAAAACCCAAAACAAAACCAAACATCAATTACCAAAAATCTGGGATACAACATAATACTATTACAAATCCTCTTCATAACACTCTTCCTACCAACACTTTACATAATAGTAATATAGCGTCTAATCCTTATGTCACACCGTCATATACTCATAAATCCCATATATATGTCCCACCGAACCAACATGGTGGACAAACTAGTAATCTTGAAACTATGGTGAAACAGTTAGTTTCCCGCATGGACCAGATAGATCCCTACCATCCCTCGTACAATTATCGAGAGATGTGTAGTCAGCCTTTAGATCCTATAGTTGTAGCACAACCATATCCTAAACATTTTCCAATGCCTGTCTTACCCATATATAAAGGAACAAAATATCCCATAGAGCATCTTCGTATGTTTAGGATAGCATGTCATGATATATCACATGATGACTTATTATTGCTAAAAATGTTCCTAAAAAGTTTAGGAGGAATGGCATTAGAGTGGTATTATCAATTACCCACTAATTATTTGAGGAATTTTGAAGAAACTACTGAGTCTTTTGTGCATCAATTTAGTGCCTACATCGAAAGGCATGTGACCATTAAAGACTTGTACAACTTAAAACAAGACAAAGATGAATGTTTTTCTGATTTCCTAGCTATGTGGAGTGTTAGTCTCACTATGACACTAAGAGGGGGGTGGGTGAATCAGTGTAGCTCTTAAAAACTTAAATCTTCAATTCTTAATGCTAAAACAATGAAAGCTTAAAACTCAATAAAGCAAATATACCAAAATAGCATCACACAACACAAGATGTACCGAGGTTCACCAGTTTTGGCTACTCCTCAAAATTGACTATTTGGACTCCCATCCAAATCCAGTCTTTGCAAAATATTAATTTTACAATCAATTTGCCAGCACCCACTGGAAGGAGCACCAACCCATGATTTATTTGCACCATCAAAAAGGAGCACCAACCCCTGATTTATTTGCACCAACATAAAGGAGTACCAACCTCTGATTTATCTACACCAACAGAAAGGAGAACCAACCCTTGATTTACCAAAACCAACTGGAAGGAGCACCAACCCTTGATGCCAAGCACCAACTTGGACTTCTATTCTGAAACTAGAAGATTGACATAAATATGCCTTCACTTTTACAAGACCCTGACTGGTCTATTGCTTTCTCAACATTGCCCACTCTTCATACAATACACACCCTGCTCGCTCGCCTCCTGCGCACTCTCTTTCAGTAGCACTTTCACACTCTTTCGACAGCTCGTAATCGTCCGTGCAGACCTCCTTTTATAACCATATTGTATCTTTGTAACTCTAGTTGTAACTCCTTTCATTTCTCATGCACCACTTGTCAGTTGTAACGCCTTCTAACTATAACTCCTTTTGTATATATATAGGGTAGGCTTTTCATCAAACACGATGCATGTTATGCATTGACACATATACCCCTACCATGACTGTTCATCTTTCATTTCTGTGCATGCATGCATATTCGATTCTATTTATACGACTGTTAGATTTCTCCTTCTTTGACTGTTCTTTTATTAGCTGCATGATTTTCTTTTGTAACGACCCCTGTAACTACTGCATAACTTTAGTTAACGGTCACATATCTTATTTCGGTTGGATTCTATTTTTAGCTCACGCCATTGCAACCTGTCACAAAATCATGACACTTTTGCCTCTTTGTCCTCTTTTTAGCTTGTACCCACGAAAACATAACATGTTGTGATATCGCGACATTTTCGCCTCCTTGCTGCTTCTGTTTGCCTGTACCCGCAAAAACATAACATGTCGCGATATCCTGACACTTTCGCCTCCTTGTTGCTTCTATTTTACTGTACCCATGAAAACATAACATGTCATGATATCGTGACACTTTCACCTCCATACTCTTCCTTTTTAATTTTGTCGTGATATCGCGACACTTCTACCTTCTTACTTTCTCTCTCCTCCTAGAGTCACGAAAATGCGACATGTTGCGATATCGTGACAATTATACTCCTTTGCTCTATCTCTTGCCTTCGGGTCACGAAAACGTGACATGTCACGATATCGTGACACTTTTTATCCTTGGCACTTTCTCTTACCTTCGGGTTGCAAAAATGTGACATGTCATGATATCGTGACACCTTTTAATTCTCTTCCTTCCTGCTCTCTTCAAGTCACGAAAATGTGACATGTCGTGAAATCGTGAAACTTTTCCTTCTCTGCCTTCCTGCTCTCTTCAAGTCACGAAAATGTGACATGTCATGAAATCGTGACACTTTTCCTTTTGTACTATCCCTCTTCGCTTTGGACCGCAAAAATGAAACATGTCGCGAAATCGTGACACCTTTTTCTCTCTCCTCTTTCTCTTCGCTTTGGACCATGAAAATGAAACATTTCACGAAATCACGACACCTTTTTCTCTCTCCTCTTTCTCTTCGCTTTGGACCGCAAAAATGAAACATGTCACGAAATCATGACACCTTTTTATCTCTCCTATTTCTCTTCGCTTTGGACCACAAAAATGAAACATGTCACGAAATCGTGACACCTTTTTCTCTCTCCTCTTTCTCTTCGCTTTGGACCGCGAAAATGAAACATGTCACGAAATCATGACACATTTTTCTCTCTCCTCTTTCTCTTGCAATATGTCACGAAATCATGACACTTTTTCTACTTGTCTTTTTCTCTTCCAACATGTCATGAAATCGTGATAGTTTTTCTTTCTTGCTCTTTCTCTCCGAACATGTCACGATATCACGACAGTTTTGCTTTCTTGCTCTTTCTCTCCAAACATGTCGCGATATCGCAACATGTTTTGCTTTCTTGCTCTTTTTCTCCAAACATGTCATGATATCATGATAGTTTTGCTTTCTTGCTCTTTCTCTCCAAACATGTCGCGATATCGTGACAGTTTTCCTTTCTTGCTCAACATGTCGCGATATCGTGACAATTTTCTTCCTTGTGATTTTCTTTTGATTTGTCTCAAATGAGCCACTTCTATCTTTTGTAAAATCACTGTACATACTCTGAAGATCCTCTTAACTCCTTTCCACTGCATCAACCGATCTGTTTGACTGTGTTGACAACAATGACAATATTGTTGCTGCACCTTGCTCATCAATCTCCCCCTTTGGAATTGTTGGCAACACACATGCACATTCCTGTAATTCTTCTCCCCCTTTGACAATAATACCAAAGGGCTGCTGCAGACTCCCTTTGAGTCCATGCACAACATTCTCAGGCACACGTTATGATAGTTAGCAAAAATTACAAATATGAGCACAAAGATAATCAAATATATAAATGCTCCCCCTGAGAATGTGATCCCTATAGCTAGTTAATTCTTGGGAAGTGTGACCACTCGACCAATCTGTCTCCAAGATAGAATGCACCTCCACTGGTACTCTTTCTGTCATCTACACATCCTGCCCAATCTGCATCTAGAAATCTATCCCAACACTGTCCTCAAATCTGTCCCAGCATTGTCCTCAAATATTTCCCAAAGGCCTTCAAAGGCTCAATCAATCATGCTCAAGTAGTACTCAAAATGAACTCAACAATGAATGACAATCTCAAATCAAATCCACTTCATACATAACTTGACTAGGCTCAATCAAATCAACTCAACCAACTATCACCAAGATGGAAACCATTTGGATGCTCAATATAAACCTCTTCTTCAAGATTCCCATTAAAAAATGTTGATTTCACATCTGTCCATAAAATTGACAAGTGACTCACACTTGTACCAACTTTTGTCCAACACTGTACCAACACTACAATTTTACTGCCTACTACGTGCAAGCTTACTCAAAATCATATTTTTGGACCTCGGATAGGTATGATTATCAAAGCAAATTTGCTCATATCAATGAGCTCAACATGAATCAATGATCAGACTTCAATATTTTTCACCACAGCGTCATAAAAGATCTAACAATCTTCACGTCAATGTGTAGTACAAATATACACTGCTTTTATCGAAATACATATATATGGCTAGGGCAAAATTCTTTCACTAACCAAATTATCTAAACTATTATAATCCTTAACTTTGGACAGTGGCAGTAAGAACCATCACCAGTACAACAATGACATATAGCAATACTACCAATAATGACAACTCTCAATTTAATCACCACCATTCATGGCACTTCCACAGACTACATGAACTGAAAACATACATTGACAACTATACGACAACTTTCCTGACTACTTGCCTTTCATCCTTAGGTAATCAAACAAATACATAGGAGCATTAAAATAAAACTTCAAGATTGCTCCCCCTGAGGATGTGCTACCTGGAGTTGGTTAGTGCATTAGCGGAGTAATCTCCTTTAGTCCAAGGAGACACGATTTCCTCTCTTGTTTCTTTCTCCAATATTTCTTGAACTTAGGCTGAAGGTTTTCAACTGCATCCCTATTTTGAACCTTTTCATGAATTTGAACATTTCTCTTGGGTGGTTGTCTCTTGTACATCCTTGATGGATGATTATTTTCCTTTATTTGATGCACATGATTTCTTCCCTGTCTGTGTTGCATTCTTTGCGTCTAATGAAATCTACTGTCTTATCATAGATTAGATACTAAAGTTCTTGGACAAGACCTTGCTATGTGCCCATGACCATTACATTTAAAACATTGCACATGGTTTTCAACAGATGTATTTCTACCAGCATAACTCTTTGATCTATTATTCAATCCACAATACATTGCCTTGTGACCATAAAGGTTGCATCTAAAAAAATAGCCATTACAAGCATTATTATGAATAAAGTGAGAGTGATAGAACCTCTTTTGTTGTGGTTGCTTTGTTGTAGATCTCCTTTGAGATTTTTTTCCTTTTGAAGTTTCAGCTTCAAACGTTTCTTACTTTGATCCTTCAGCAGTGGACTTCTTCTTCTCTACAAATTTAGAAGATGAAGGTTGTTCAACTTCATATCCAAGACCAAGCTTAGACATGGGGTTTCTTTGTTGCCTTATCATTTTATCTAGCAACTCCGTGCTCTTCTCAAATTTGAGATTTGTATTGGCCTCTTCTAGTTGTCTCCTCAATAAAACAATCTCCTCTTCTTGTTTGCCGCAAACATCGCTTTTATCATCCAGGTGTGACTTCAAAGCTTCTTCTATTTTCTTGGTTTTCTAAATTTGCAAGAAGAGATCTTCAATATTATCCCCATATTCTTCCAACTTCTTGGACAGTATTTTGTTCTTTTTCCTTTCTATACTCAACTCTTCAAGTGCAGCAATCAACTCACCTTCTAGATATACTTCAGCCTCAGCCTCATGTTTTTCATTGCATTCATATTTCTCCTTTGTTTTTTATTCTTCAAATGCCATGAAAATAGCTTCATCTATTTCTTATTCAGAATCCTCACCGGAGCTGTCTTCTGATGAACTAACATTCTTGGAGATGAAACTTTTCTTCCTGAAGTGGTTGTTTCTGAAATTTGGTTTTTTCTTCCAGTCACTTCTTTCTTGGTGTGATCCTTCATCACTTTCATCCTTATCATTAAGTGGACATTTAGCTGCAACATGCCCAATGCCTCCACATCTGAAACACTTAAATGATAGCTTTCATCTGTATTTTCCTTTTCCCATTATTAGTTTCTAAACAAAGTTTGCTTCCGTTGCATCTGATGTCTCTTCTTCCTCAGATTCTTGTTTTGATTTTATCTTTTTATGTGCTTTAAAAGCAGCTTCTCTTTCTGTGGGTTTGGTTTTTCCTATTCTCATCTCATATGCAATAAAATAACCATGCATCTCATCCATACTAAAAGTATTTAGATCTTTAGCTTATTCTATTGCTGAAACTTTAGAATCAAATATTTTGGGAAGAGATCTTAGTAACTTTTTCACGATGACAACATCTTCCATTTTCTCACCGAGTCCTCTAATCGCATTAATGATTCCATTAACTCTCAGCATGTATACCTCTATGTTCTCATTGGCATTCATCTTTAATGCTTCGAATTGAGATCGATGCGTTTGTAACTTGGCCTCCTTGATCTTATCATCTCCTTCATGAATGCTCCTCAGTTTTTCCCATATTTCTTTTGCCATTTTACAACCCATAATTTTTACTAGTTCACTGTCCATTAATCCGCACATGATAGCATTCTTTTCTTTTGAGTTATTCTCAAACAATTTCTTATTAGCAGCATCGGTTGGAGAAGTGGTGGGTATTGTGTATCCACTATCTATCGAATCCCAAATGTCGTATCCCAAAGCACAAAGATATGTCTGCATCCTGAGTCTCCAAAATGTGTAATTAGTTCCGTCCAACAATGGTGCTTTTTTTGATGAGAATCCTTCACCACCTGCCATTATCTCACTTCCAAGATCAACCCTAGATGATTTATCCTATCAAGGAAAATTGGCTCTGATACCAATTGTTAGTCTCACTATGACACTAAGAGGGGGGGTGAATTAGTGTAGCTCTTAAAAACTTAAATCTTCAATTCTTAATGCTGAAACAATGAAAGCTTAAAACTCAATAAAGAAAATATACCAAAAGAGCATCACACAACACAAGATGTATCGAGGTTCACCAGTTTTGGCTACTCCTCAAAATTGACTATTTGGATTCCCATCCAAATCTAGTCTTTGCAAAATATTAATTTTACAATCAATTTACCAGCACCCACTGGAAGGAGCACCAGCCCTTGATTTATCTGCACCAACAGAAAGGAGCACCAACCCCTGATTTATCTACACCAACAGAAAGGAGCACCAACCCATGATTTATTTACACCAATAGAAAGGAGCACCAACCCTTGATTTACCAGTACCAATTGGAAGGAGCACCAACCCATGATGCCAAGCACCAACTTGGACTTCTGTTCTGAAACTAGAAGATTGACATAAATATGCCTTCACTTTTACAAGACCCTGACTGGTCTATTGCTTTCTCAACATTGCCCACTCTTCATACAATACACACCCTGCTCGCTCGCCTCCTATGCACTCTCTTTTAGGAGCACTTTCACACTCTTTCGATAGCCTATAATCCTCCGTGCTAACCTCCTTTTATAACCATATTGTATCTTTGTAACTCCAGTTGTAACTCCTTTCATTTCTCATGCGCCACTTGTCAGTTGTAATGCCTTCTGACTGTAACTCCTTTTGTATATATATAGGATAGGCTTTTCATCAAACATGATGCATGTTACACATTGACACATATATCCCTACCATGACTGTTCGTCTTTCATTTCTATGCATGCATGCATATTCGATTCTATTTATACGACTGTTAGATTTCTCCTTCTTCGACTGTTCTTTTATTAGCTGCATGATTTTCTTTTGTAATGGCCCCTGTAACTGCTGCATAACTTTAGTTAACGATCACATATCTTATTTTGGTTGGGTTCTATTTTTAGCTCGTGCCATTGCGACCTGTCATGAAATCGTAACATTTCTGCCTCTTTGTCCTCTTTTTGACTTGTACCCGCGAAAAAATAACATGTCACGATATCGCGACACTTTTACCTCCTTGCTGCTTTTGTTTGCTTGTACCCACGAAAACATAACATGTTGCGATATCACAACACTTTCACCTCCTTGCTTCTTATGTTTGCCTGTACCCATGAAAACATAACATGTCGTGATATCGTGACACTTTCACCTCCGTACTCTTCCTTTTTACTTTTGTCGCGATATCGCAACACTTCTGCCTTCTTACTTTCTCTCTCCTCCTAGAGTCGTGAAAATGTGACATGTCGTGATATCGTGACACTTTTTCTCCTTTGCTCTATCTCTTGCCTTCGGGTCATGAAAACGTGACATGTCGTGATATCATGAAATTTTTTATCCTTGGAACTTTCTCTTACCTTCTAGTCGCAAAAACATGACATGTCACGATATCATGACACATTTTCATTCTCTTCCTTCCTGCTCTCTTCAAGTCACGAAAATGCGACATGTCGTGAAATATTTTCCTTCTCTGCCTTTCTACTCTCTTCAAGTCATGAAAATACGACATGTCACGAAATCATGACACTTTTCCTTCCATACTATCCCTCTTCGCTTTGGATCGCAAAAATGAAACATGTCATAAAATTGCGACACCTTTTTCTCTCTCCTCTTTCTCTTTGCTTTGGACCACAAAAATGAAACATGTCATGAAATCATGACACCTTTTTCTCTCTCCTCTTTCTCTTCGCTTTGGACCACGAAAATGAAACATGTCACGAAATTGTGACACCTTTTTCTCTCTCCTCTTTCTCTTTGCTTTGGACCACGAAAATGAAACATGTCGCAAAATCGTGACACCTTTTTCTCTCTCCTATTTCTCTTGCAATATGTCATGAAATCGTGACATTTTTTCTACTTGTGTTTTTCTCTTCCAACATGTCATGAAATCATGACAGTTTTTCTTTCTTGCTCTTTCTCTCCGAACATGTCGCGATATCACGATAGTTTTGCTTTCTTGCTCTTTCTCTCCAAACATGTCTCGATATCGCGATAGTTTTGATTTCTTGCTCTTTTTCTCCAAACATGTCATGATATAACAACATTTTTTATTTCTTGCTCTTTTTCTCCAAACATGTCATGATATCACGACAGTTTTCCTTTCTTTCTCAACATGTCGCGATATCGCGACAGCTTTCTTCCTTGTGATTTTCTTTTGATTTTTCTCAAATGAGCCACTTCTATCTTTTGGAAAATCACCGTACATACTCTGAATATCCTCTTAACTCCTGGCCACTGCATCAACCGATCTATCTGACTATGTTGACAACAATGACAATATTGTTGCTGCACCTTGCTCATCATGGAGATAGTTGATAGGAAAATTACACTTTGTGTTACCTTATAGGGAGATGGTGGACATCTTTATTAATAATTTACAATACCAACTATCTTATGAATTATCAATTATTACCTTGACCATCTTCGATCAGGCTATAGACTTAGCCAGACGGGTGGAATATGCTCTCATTAGGAGAGGACATCTTAAAAAGAAAGACGATGAGAAAACATCCAAAAATCAATATAAAAATAAACAATTTGTGGGTGATGGAGTCACTGATAGTAGAAATATCGCTAATATTAATGCTGCAAAGACAATAAAGAAGTTTATACTGAAACCTCTCGATAAACCTCCTCGAGAATTTACTAGATTAAATCAACCTTTATCAACCATTCTCTCGCAATTATTAGAACAAGGTTTGATTCAATTACCAACTATCCGAGAACCTGATCCAACTATACCCGGATACAGAGTTGATTTACACTGTGACTTCCATAGAGGACCTAGACACACTACCAACTCTTGTAAAATATTAAAACATAAAATATAGGACCTGATTGATAACAATGAGATGGAGGTACAAGCCTTTCAACCTAAACAAAATCCTCCCAATAATGCTCAAAATAACATTCCCCAAAACCATAATCAAAATGCCAATAAGTCATTGGAAATATTTCAACATCCTTTACTAAAACATGGCAAGGAAGTGGCTAATCAAATTGAACATCATAATGTCCCCCCTCCTACTCGATATGTAGGAACTATTAGTGGGCATTTACCTATTCATGATTTGGAAATATTTGACACAAAATTATCCATGGTTACAACTAGCCTCAATATAATATCCAGACACCTGATCTCAGTGATACAGAATACGAGACTAAGAGTAATATGGAAATCACATCAAATAAGTTGAATAGCTCTAAATATGAATCGGATCCTATTCTACCTATCACTATATGGTCCTAGAAGAACCATTTCCAAGAAGTCACTACTAGACCATCATCTCACCAATTACTTTCTAATGAGCAAGCCATAAATTCTAGACCAAGACCCATTCATCATCCGTAGAATAATATTTGGGTACCATCAGAGCTGTTACTAGACAACAGGCTCAAAAATCTCAACAATATCAAATGCAAAATGATGGATCAACTCCATTTGTTTTGAAAGTTCCTAATAAATGGAATCAAGCACCTAATGTTCAACCTAAACCTCCTTATAATATTAATGAGTAACTATCAAACATTACAGCTAGAATTCCCATTTTGGACCTTTTAAGATCCTCTCCTACACATAGAGAGGAATTAATGCTCACATTAAGCCAGATGATGGTACCACAAGAAATTCAACCTAAAGCCATGGCTAATACTATAATAACTCATGAAATTTATTGTATTGACTTTCGGGATAGAGACATACCTCAACATAGTTTACATAAGGATAACCCCTTATATATTACTACCTTAATTGGAGATGTAGCAGTTAAACGAGTCTTGATTGATAATGGTTCATCTTTAAACATTTGCACTTTTGACTTCTACCAAATATTTGGGTTTAGAAGTGATGAAATTAAAAGAACTGATATGATCATAAAAGTTTTCAATGACGAAAAACAAGAAACATGTGGGGTTATTACCATCCCATTGCAGGTTGGTCCGAGAACCTTGGATACAACTGTGTTTATTGTACATTGCCCTGCATCATACAATATACTCTTGGGTCACCCTTGGATCAATGCAATGCAAGATATTCCCTCAACTTTACATCAATGTGTTAAATTCAAATTTAAGAATTAGTTTGTTACCATTCATGGTGATCCTAGACCCTTTGATATGTGTGCTTTGGCAGAACCTGTTGGAGTTCAATTTTGCCCTGCTTTGTCATCCACACATCCTAATTCTCATTACCCATATAAACATGTGAAACACACACCCACAATGCCATCTACTTCTTCTCCATCAGTTCCACCTCTACATACAACTCAACCATCCTCTAAACAAACCACATTAGGACCTCAGAAAGATCCTAATCCCATAGTCGATGTCTCTTGTTCTACTCCTATAACTTCTATACCTATAATAGACTCATCCATCGACATCTCTACAACATCTAAATCCACCAAAGGTATAGTTTCCACATCAGAAGATGTAGGAAATGTTCCTTCTACCTCTTATGTTCTTACTGACGAGCTTTTACCCGATTTATCTAAAATTCTTATATCAGAGAAAATGAATGCTGCTATGCAAGATTCCCTTATTTTAAATAATTTACCACCATCTCCTCATACCTTGGGCCTCCCACAGCCTATGGGAAGTATTTACCAAGTCGGGAGCTGTGCTTTTATTTATAAGGGATATGACTGGGGTAGAATACCCAGAAACATCAAGACTCATTATGATGGATATGCTTGATGTTATTTTACTAATGAGTTTATTAAAGCCAAATATATAATGGGTAAATTGGGATATAAAGGGAAAGGTTTAGGACCTTTCCAAAATGGTATGAAAGAACATTTTGAGGTAGAACCGTGGCCCGCCCGATGTGGTGTGGGCCTATTTCCTAGTAAGGGTCAGCCCTTCCCATTTGAGGATGATGACCAACTCATGTGTTACCAAGATTATTTGGATAAACATGATGCTTTGCATTTAATGAATAAGCCACTTACATGTAATATGCTATCTATAGCTTACCCTGAGATGATCATTGAATCCGACGATGAGTTGGAGGGAGATATCTTCCATGATGTCTCCGTTGAGGAATTATTACATCATGAATTTTATTTTGATGGCTCTATACCTACTATAGCCCAGCTTGAGGCCACGAATCCTCAAGATGAATTATCCAAACTAACCTTGGAAGAATTACAAGAATTGGGTGTTTCACCCGCCCCACCTAATTTTGAGAAAAATCTACACATGGAAGTAGAAAATGTCATAAAAATTAACATTGGAACTGAGGATAATCCTCACATAATCAACATTGGATCAGAATTGAGTCAAGAAAAATAGGATAAATACATTGCATTTCTTAAAGAATATGAAGATGTCTTTGCTTGGACATATGAAGATATGCCAGGATTAGACCCTTCTGTAGTTATGCATCACCTAGTAGTCCATCCGGATGCTAAACCTGTTAAACAGAAACTTAGAAAAATGCATCCTAAAGTGGCCTTACTAGTCAAAGGGGAGTTAGAAAAACTCTTAAATGTTATTTTTATACAAGCCATTGATTATGTTGAATGGATCTCAAACGTAGTTCCAGTAACTAAGAAAGAAGCTACTAAGGTTAGGGTTTGCACAGACTTTAGAGATATTAATGTTGCATGCCCTAAAGACGATTTTCCTCTTCCCAATATGGATCAGATCATTGATTTTATTGCTGGGAGTGGAATGATATCCTTAATGGATGGATTTTCTGGTTATAATCAGATCAAGATAGCTCCTGAAGATCAGGCTAAAATAGCCTTTATTACCCCTTGGGGGACCTTTTGTTGGAAAGTGATGCCATTTGGTTTGAAGAATGCAGGTGCAACATATCAACGGGCCATGACTTATATTTTTCATGATATGATGCATGATATACTACATGATTATGTAGATGACATTATAGCTCGTTCTACTGAAGAAGATGACCATTTAGATGATTTGAGAAAAGTATTTAATCGGTTAAGGGAATATCTTATCCGATTGAATCTAGCTAAATGTATATTCGGAGTTAAGTCCGATAAATTATTGGGGGTTATAGTTTCTTTACGTGGCATCAAAATTGACCCTCTCAAGATTGCGGCTATCACTGATATGCCCGCACCCACAAATATATCTGAATTACGGAGTTTACAAGGTAAGCTTCAAGCTATCCGTCGCTTCATCGATAAGCTGGCGGATAAAACCGGACCCTTTCTTAAGCTTCTTAAGAAGGATGTCTTTTTCCATTGGGACAACGAATGTCAGGAAGCATTTGAACTCCTCAAACAATATCTTCTTAACCCACCTGTGCTTTCGCCACCTAGACCTGATCGCCCATTTATCTTGTATATTTTTGCTTCAGATTTTGCTTTAGGAGCTATGTTAGCTCAACTTGATGATGAGAAGAAAGAGCATGCTAATTATTATATTAGCAGAACCTTAATTAGTTATGAAACCCGCTACACAACATTAGAGAAGTTATGTCTAGCAGTCATATTTTCTACACAAAAATTACGCCATTATATGCTCAGTCAAAAAACATATGTTATTGCTAAATCCGATCCTTTGTGGTATCTCATGAGTCGACCTTATTTATCTGGTCGCACAACAAAGTGGGTTCTTGCTCTAAGTGAGTTTGAACTCACGTTTATAGGACAGAAGTCTATTAAGGGTCAAATCATAGCAGATCAATTAGATGTTGCACCCTTAGAGTCTACCCATCCCCTCATCATTGAGTTTCCTGATGAATGCCTTAAACTAGAGGCAAACCATCCAGAGCAATGGTCCTTATACTTTGATGGAGCCCGATGCATGAGTGGGGATGGTGCAGGTATTATTTTAATATCTCCATAGAAACATCTTATCCCTCTGTCCTTTAAATTAACATTTGCTTGTACTAATAATACTACTGAATATGAAGCTCTAATCCTTGGCTTACGAGCTGCCTTGGCACTGAAAATTAAAAATTTATTAGTTTTTGATGATTCTCAACTTGTTATAAATCAAATTAATGATGTTTATCAGACCAGAGATGATAAATTGCATCCATATAAAGCATATGTATTACAATTATTATCTTTATTTGATCAAGTTATCTTGGAAGCTATTCCTCGAACTAGCAATCGTGCGGCTGACGCTATGGCTGTAACTGCATCTCTTTTACCCTTGGAGTTAGATGACGAATATGCTACCATCATTATTCGTCGACTCTAGGAACCCGCTTCAAATAAATCATGCTTAGAACCTTTGGATGTGTTTCTAATCAATGAAACTACTCCTGAACTTTGGTACACTGATATATTCAATTTTCTTCAAAATGGGACCTTCCCTGAAGGTTTTAACAGAAACTAGCATCGGTTATTACGTAGATGAGCAAGTCGCTTCGTAATAATTGGCAATACGTTATATAGGAGATCTTTTGAAGGTATCCTATCGAGATGTTTGAATCTAGAAGAATCTAGATCAGCTTTGAGTGAAGCCCATGATGGATCTTGTGGGGGACACTTTAGTGGTAGCGCCATTGCTAAGAAGCTCCTTAGGATAGGATATTTTTGGCCTACCATGGAGAATGATGCACATGATTACGTGTGCCATTGTGACAAGTGCCAAAAACACGTTGACCTTGTCCATGCGCCTGCACAAGAACTGCAGGCTATTTCATCTCCTTGGCCCTTTTCAAAATGGGGCTTAGACATCATTGGAAAAATCAATCCTGTGTCATCTGATGGACACAAATTCATCATAACCACCATCGAGTATTTCATGAAGTGGGTTGAAGCTATGCCCTTAGCTTCTTGCACTGGAACCCAAGTTTCCAAATTTATTTTTAATCAAATTATTTGTAGGTTCAGAATTCCTACAAATCTCATCTCGGATAATGGAACTTGTTTCAAAAATAAAGATGTCAAGAAATTATGTCAAAAATATAAAATTCAACATCGTTGGTCCACTCCCTATTATCCTCAGGGTAATGGCCAAGTAGAAGCATCTAATAAAACATTAATTAAAATCCTCAAAATACTTGTCAATAAATCTAGCCGAGATTGGCACATTCAATTATATCCTGCTTTGTGGGCTTATCGTACTAGCGTTCGTACTCCCACGGGCACTTCACCTTTTGTTTTGGTTTATGGCGCTGAAGCTATTTTTCCCTTTGAATTAGAAGTTCCTTCGTTGGCTCTACTACTTCAAGATACTGAAGTAGGAGATGAATATCATGCTGGCAGATTTAGTCAGCTGGAACTCCTAGATGAGAAGCGCATCAATGCTTTGGAGCATCTTCGAGCCTATCAGAACAAGCTTAAACGAGCATACCTCAAGAAAGTTCATCATCGATCCTTTGAGATCGATGACCTTGTCTTAAAAGAAAATCAAAAAAATACTAATGCAACTAAAGATCTTAAAGGTAAATTCGAGCCCAATTGGCTTGGACCATATATTATCACTGCCAAATTTGGCTCGGGAGCATACAGATTAGCTACCTTAGATGGTAAATATCTTAAAGAACCTATGAACATTATGCATCTTAAACGCTATTATGCATAAATCTGGTCATTTCATCATTGTATATATTGTTATTTTGCATATTGTTTCATTTTAGTCATCCATATAAAAATTTCAAAAACAATAATATTATTTATTCTTTCAATTCATAAATTAAAACCAAAATATAAAACACATCCAAAACATCAAAATCATCAAAATATTCAAAAACATTTTCTATTTTTGCACCCATTAATTCTTGAAGTATTGCAGTCATATTTTCCATTATTTTGGATAAATTAGCATTTATTTGGAATCCCACACTTTCACACTCACATGAATAAATATCTTGATCTTATTTAGTATGATTATTAATCTCTCTTATATCAAAGTCCACAGTTGAATTAAATAAAGTTTTGAGCATAGAGAATTGATCTTGTTATTTATTTGAACCAAGTATATCTCTTCACATTAAAATGATTTCATTGCAAATTCAATATGATGCTACATAGTAGAAGTGGTTTCTTGAGCGAAAAGTTTCCCCTGCTATCCTATCATGCACATGGTCTAGAATCTTTGAGAATTGACAAAAGGACAAGCTCACCCCCGCCCAGAATAAAAATCCCTTGCTCTACAGCCAATCCGAGCAAGTATCCCTAGTATAGGAAGAAAAAGAAAAGTCAAAGAAAATGAGAAAAAGAAAAATATCATTTTGTACCATCGCAGCAATATTTCAGCATTAATACAAAAAAAAAGAGAAAAAGAAAAGCAAAAGCAAAATGCAATAAATCCCTTTCCCTACCCCTTGAAAATAAAAGAAGGGTGAATGAGCTTGAATCCCTGGAATTCTCAATTATTCAAAAACTGTGAGGTAAGCCCCATAACAGGTGGTTTGTGCCCAACCCGCTTGGCCTTGGGTAACTCCTAGCATGGTGATATGTCTGTCACATTAGCGACCTTCTTTTGTACAGACCTATGTCTGCTTATGGATCAGCTAGCTCTTGATGACCCGACTTACATAGTAGTCTGGTACGGTTACATGCATATAAATCATGGTCAACGAACACTTATTTGGTTAATTCAAATTACTTGTATCAAATTATCTTGCTCAAAATTGGTAAATGAACAATACAATTGCACACACATTTGTATTTGAGAGATTTTGTATCATTATGATAAATCAAGATCGACAATAAACTCACATATGCACATGAGGGTTCCTTATAAATCTACATTTTGTCTTTGAGATAATTCAAAATATTTATGCAAATATTTTGGAATAATTTCATCTTCTTATTTGAGAACATCTGCTTAGCGTAAAAACAATTAAATACATTTTTTTTCCAAAAAACCAAAATTTCTTTCAACAACATATTCAAAAATCTAGCAATAAAGTCACATTTATATATACTTTCGACTTTCGCAATGATGGTATAGTTCCTAAAACCTAAACTAGAATTTTATGCCTAGCGCAAGTCCTCATCTTATATATTTTATGTTTATCTCAAAATCAAAAATCAATTATGCAAATTATTTTTGGATTTCGCGATGATGGTATAAGTCTATACCTATAATTCTATGCCTAGCGCAAACCATTGTTCTAATTTTATTTCCCATTCATTTTAATTCATAAAAACATATGGCTTACATCATTATGTTACACAATTGTGCTTTAAAAAGAATGAACACTTTTTTCTATTTCATTTCATTATGTCAACATTCAATTTTGCAACGATGGTATAATTCCTAAGGAATTGTTCAAAATATTATCACACTTAGGAATTTTATGCCTAGCAAAAATCATATTTTTTAATATTTCATGCATCATATTTTCATGAAAATCTGAAAACAAATCATCACCATCATCATCTTTCATCATCACAACACAAAGTCTTAAGACAGTCTCTTAAGCACTCTCTTACTTTTAGCAATATTTCTATACTGGGATTAGCTTGATGACCTAGCGAGCGGTGACTCCATGAAATGGTCATATAACAACGACAATGTCCTTTGAAATTATTGTTAGAAGTCCCTTTATTTTTCATCAAATCATACCACAAACAACCAATTTGTTTACATCAGATTATTTCATTTAAATTTTATGGCATGACATAAAATTATACTATTTCCAAACGACATAATTACATGAATAATCAAATCAACAATTCAAAACTTAAAGCATCATAAAACATATGGACAAGTCATATCACAAAAAGATCATATATATATATATATCAAAAATATATGTACATCATATCACAACTGGATTGGTATGCCACAATCTATACCCCGACATACTCAATCCTCTCAAAAATATATAGTCCAGCCAAAGAGTAGCTAGTCTCGAGAAGCCCTCGAGCTCTCAGCCTCATCTCCTCTCCCACCCTGGCATGGAGGAGGTGGTCCCATCGAGGTCCGTGCTGTATCGTGGGTCCTCGACGTCGATCGTGAGGATGTCCTCGATGATCCCATCATGACCGGCTCTGCAATAGGGGCTGGCAATGGTATCCTCTAGCCCTCTGGAACCACGTGATAGTATAATCCCTGGTAGAATGTGGTCTAAGCAATAGACCACACTAGATCCTGAGTGCTCACCCCTCCGCTCCAAGCCTTGAGTCATGTAGCCTCATCCTGTAGCATCTGCACCTGAGCCTAGAGGTGGGCATTCTCAGCCCGAAGAGCCACCATCTCGCTGCTCTCCCCCACCTCGATACCCTTGCCCTTATTGGGTGATGGTGGCCTCTCCCTCTACTGAGAAGGGAGCCCCTCCTCCCTCCTCTCTGGCTATTGTGGTCTCTCCGGAGCCTGTGGCACTCTCTAGTGTCTCTCCTAAGGAGACCATCACTGCTCCCTCCCTCCATGACTCCTCACTGCATCGATAGCAGCCTGGAACCACCTCCCCATCCATCGCACCATGGTGTGCATCAGACCCTATGCCCTCATCATCCGAGGAGGGTGGATGCCTACGTACCAGGCATCATACCCGTCTATGACCCCAGCATCGTCCCCATCCACTAGCTGAATGGGGGCATCATCCGCATCCTGACTCTAGAATCATTGCATATCTGGAGCCTCGCTCAGTGTAGTACTATCTCGAATAGTCTAGGAGTACTCGTAGTCTCTAAGAGAAGGGATCCCCTATTGTAGACCGAACTACCTCAAAACTTGGTCATAGCGGTGGAGCTCTACCTCTCCTCGCTCCATCCTCAGCCAGAAGACTCACCTGATGCGAGCCAACTCCTATCCATCCTCTCCCCACCCTGGATGCTCTCTCCACGGCCTCCAGGTGATCTGGTCAGGGATGAGGTCGTCTAGCAACCTCTAGGACATCGATAGATCTATCCACCACTGTGACCCTCTTTGGAGCCACCAATAGAAAACCTGGGGTCTCTCCCGGTCAACCCCTATCAGTGGAAGCCCTACCGGCCTCCGCACCGCAATGTGCTCCCAGCACCAAACCTGTAGTAGCGATGTCAAAACCAGACATCGACCTCCCTTGTATACGACCCCGTGTAGGATCCTATACAAGCGACATAGCACAAAACTGCCCCAAGAAAATCTATAGTCATGGTCTCTCATATCGTAGACCACATATGAGAGCAGCCATGGTAACCTGCATCCACTTTGGTGGCATAGCAATAAGCCACCCACTACCCCTGCCAAAACCTGAGTCAATCGAGATGCCCCAGGCATCTACCTCAATGTCTCGATGTTCACTCCGCCCTTCTCCAGGGCGAAGCTAGGGTCTCCGCACAGTCGCATCATGGCATGGCCCTGATTGGCCATAGGAGTCATCAATCATCCATGTATGGGGATCCTCAAAATCCTCCATACATCCTCTAGAGTGGGAGCCATCTCCCCTATCGGTAGCCGAAAGCAGGATGACCTCGGATACCACCTCTCTGCTAGGGCTATCAGTAGCCCCATGTCTGTCGGTATTTGTGGCATCTCTACCACATGCTGTAGCCCAACCTCCGCTAGTCGGTCTCGCTCCGCCTAGTCGAGTGCGGCTACATCATCTCTTAGCCCCCGTATTTCCACTCCTAAATTTTTAGTAATCCCCTCTGCAAAATAAACAATAAAACAACAAAAATCATCAATAGATAATCATTAAAATTAGTTAAATCAATTTCATCTTATAAAAAAATGATATCGTCCACTATTGGACGATATCGTACTAAATTGAGTCAAATCGTCCTTGGTAGGATGAAATCATCTCCTATTTCTCAACTTGGGGATCGCCCCTTGTTGGACGGGATCACCCCTATTTCGCAGATTTTTCCCCTAGATGAAATCGGCGATCTAGGGACGATTTCGATGAAATTGGGACGATTTCGTCCCGACATCGTCGACGGCCTAAAAACGGCCACGATGCCCCAAAAATAGTCAAAATTTAAATTAAAAATCACACAAATCAAATTAAAAACATAATTCACTAGGTTTAGATCCTTACCCGCAACCCGCGTCGGACCTCTATCGATTTGTGTGTCGTTTCCACCATTTTTCCTGTAGAGCTCTAAAATAGCAAAAGTGAACAGTAAAAATGAATTAGGGTTTTACCCTATTTTTTCTATTTTTATTTAAAAAAAAAACAAACTTTTTTTTTTTAAATTTAATTTTTGCTTTTTCATGCTTTTACCTCAAACGTTCGATTTGGGTAAAAACTCGAAGGGGGCACCATAGCAAATAGTTGTACGATTCGACCTAGAATCGTCGTCTAAAAAATGGAATAATTTTTTGCTTTCTCGTAAAGCATGAAGAACTCGTCTTTAACGCATTTTCTTCGAAAAATTCGCTAAAGAGGGGGCAAAATGTAGCACCCTAAAATTGGCGCAATTAAACCCTTAGTAAAAAGATAAAAATTTGAATTTTAACCCCGAAACCGCCCGTTAACCGCTCACCCCATTTTTCGTGCCATTTTTAGGAGTTGTTTTGACCGTTGGACGATATCGTCACCGATCGACGAAATCATCCCAGATCGGACGAATTCATCTGGAACAGAACGTCCAGACGATTTCATCCCAAAACTAAATTTTCATAATTAGATTCTGTTTCAATAGCCTCTCCAACTTGGGCAGAAGCGTGTTTGCGTAGTTGGAGATTCCTCCGTTGGAGATCTCCCAGATTGGGATGATCCCCAACCTCCTAACCTCCCCCTAATCCTATATAAACTAGGATTTTCTTAGTTTATCCCCCTGACTCCCTGACCCCCTAGATCCCTTGCCTGGATCTCCTCCTAACTCTTTCCCTGGTTGATTTTCCCTACCATTTAAGCTTTGCACTTGTAGTTCTAAGTTTTCATTGCAGGTTTTCACTGTGCTTCAGCTGGAGGAAGCTCGGATCGTCGCAAGCGATTCCAGATGATTTCGGATGATCCTGTCGTAGATCGACGATGATCTCGTACGATTGGAGGTGATCTCGACTACAGTCCATATTGGGGGCAATCAGAGCCCTGAGTTTGCATTTCTCATCTTCCTTCTTTATTTTATTATGCATTAGCTTGATTATTTTCATTCTGCATCCTGGAGTTCACCTCATTTTAACATAAATGCATGATAAAGTTAAAATAAGTTATTAAAACAATGCATTTCCTTTAATCTGCTATCCAGAGTTATCAGTTAGGCATTTATACTATCATTCCTATCATTTTGCATTATTCTTGCAGTAGCATTTTTGGTTTTTGGTGTCTGTTTCTGTGATTGCAGGTTTCTGACGAATTCGACTGATGAATTCATCAGATCGACGATGATCCTATCTGATTTCAGATGATCGCCTATAATATGGGATGATTCTATACAATTTCAGATGATCCTGTCATATTCGGGATGATCTAGACTCCTACAAGCTTCAGAATCTTCATCAGACATCCGAAATCAGGTGCATTCTTTCTTATTTAGTATATTCCTGGTATTTAGGATTCATTCATGCTTTCTGTATTCATATAAATCGGCATTTCATATAGAATAGCTTAGATTCATTCTGGCCAACCTAGGAATATGAATGATTGAGTATAAAATGAACACATCAAGACCATTCTCAACCTAGGCGTGGAAACTGCCACTCAAAGTTTCTTGGTGAACCCCACCATCCGTCAAAAATTCACCCTTATACCCCTCCCCCGAGAGGCATGACCTTCAAAGGGCCTCTCAGTCTGAGGTATTGTTCCATCCTTCTCACATCCCCCTTTCGGGCACGGATCCTTTAGCTTGAAGGTAAGGGCACAAAAAATTTGGGTCGATACAATTGGTCCTTTCTCATTTGATGAGGTTGTTTATGTTCTAAATGTATCCCCAATTATTTTGTCTATATATTGCATCATTCACACAAATAAAAAAGTGAAAGTTTGGTCTAATTGATGAGAATTAAACATATTGATGATTGATTCAAATATTGTTATCCCGGGTTATTATGATGGGTTGAATTATATGAACAAGCTAGGTGAAAACCCAAATCCTCCTACTTCCTCTCGATAGAGATATTTTATGGCTATGGTGGCATAGGTAGATGATACTAGCTAACAATGGCATCACAAAATTGGGAATATTGACTATGGGTCATTAAGTTATATGAGTTATAGATAGTTGGTCATTGGGCTTCCTCCCATTTCTATCCTAGTGGTGTCTATGAGGGGTGTATATTGAGTGAGAATCATAAAGAGTCCTTTCCAAAAGTGATAACTAGGCATGCCATACAACCCTTGGATATTATTCATAATTATTTTTATGGACATGTTGGTACACCATCCCTTTATATTTATTTATTTCATTGATTATTTTTCCTAGTATGAATAGTTGCTTATTGTTTGTACCAAATATTAGGATTTTAGGACTTTAAGGAATTGAAAGCACTAGTGCAGAATAAATTGGAATATAATATGAAGTATCTCAAAATAGATGGAGAAGATGAGTATGTGAATGATGATTATTATATTTTTTATCTCTTCAAGGCATTACCTTGCAAAGGACTTTCCATTATTGCTATGACCCTTCCTTGGAAAGCTTTTAGTGAAACAATGTTTTTATGTGGTTGTGCTATATTTTTGATGTTGGAAGAGTAGTTTCCATTATGTCTTATTTGTGCAAGTACTTTAAGCTTCACGAATATGTACCCAATTTCTATAACCACGATATAGATACTATATTGAATATAAAGGAATTCCAAAGAGAGAAATAATTAAATAAGCAAAAGAGCACATGAGATTATTAATAGCTTGCTGGTTCTTGTTAAATCAAAGAGGAACCATTATTAATAAGGTGGTCATGTAGTAGCTTGTATTGTTTTTATAAGTGTTAGTTTTGTGTTGGCTTATTCATAAAGTTTCTAATTAGATATATTTAGATATATATATATATATATATATATATATATATATATATATATATATATATATATATATATATATATATATATATATATATATATGAAAGTATGGTTTTAAGTGCATGTTGGGCTTTACATTCGATAAATGCATGGTTGGTCATAACTGAATTAAATGACCCAAATGAGATCACACTTTGGGTGAAGTCATTAGGGAATCCTAACTATGACAATGTAAAATGAGGTAGCATCTTGTGCTAAGTGATGGCTTAGTTTTGTACATGCTTGCGAAATGACTACTTGTCCATGTATTTTGGGAAGAATGGGATGTTTGTTCTACCATTCACCAATGTCATTGCTTCATGACTATTGGGAGTAGTGCAGTTACGGGAGGGACTTCGAAACTTTGCACCAGAGAAAAAGTGGAGGAAATAACTTGGTGTAGACAAAGCAAATGGAAGAAGAAAGGAAGGGAGAAAAAATTACAGGTTCGGCCCTCCTTGTGGTGTTCTCACTATTGAAAGGTATGAAATACTGAATTTTGTAACTCCATAGATTTAAACAATAATGGTTGCTTCTTTATTGTTGAAGATCATGCTAGAAATGAACTCATAAGTGTTGTGTAAAAATTTTGCTAATTTTTTTTCGTAATCATCGAGTAAACTTATATGGGATATTTTCCATGGGTTTACCATAAACTAGAGTTTTTTGGATTACTATTTCTTCTATGCTTTGTGTCGGAGTCCTATCTGAGGATGGTACCATAGGTTGCTTTAGTAATCCTACAAATTGGGTAAGAGCCATGTTAATAAGTTTCTTAGAGGTCAACCCTTTTAAATGGAAAGGGGGTTATAGTAGAAATACTTTAAGTTCTAGATTCATGAACGTGTTGCTTGGGCATGAACATAGTCCTCTGTTGGATAGTAAACCATTAAATAAATTGTTCTTGACCTATGACTGGATGGAATGTGTCATGGTTAGTAAATAAGAAACCTAGTAGTTAGTTTTTCGTTTGATCAATGAGAGAACAAACAAACTCCTAGATTTGGTTTTTTTTAGAATGGTAGCAGTGTTGCAGGATTTAGTACCAGAGGAAGACCCAATTTTGTAGTGGTTAAACATTTGTCATATGTTAGGTAAGCGTATATTGGCTTGGGTATCTCAGTATTGAGTTTGTCATTTATTTTCCTCTACATTGAATAATTCCATGTGCTCAAATGAATTCGATGATGCTATTGGTGCTAACTAAGATTATGGTCTGTACTTCTTTCTATTGTAGGAGATGTAAAGTGTAGAAGTACTTTGTTTGTGCTTAATTGTTGGCTGAAGTTGGTTTGATTATAAAGAATTAATTTATGTCTAGATTTTGCACAATGTGTGAATTCATTCTAGCTTCTGTGAATTAATATTAAATGAGGGTAGAAATTGTTACAACATTTGAAAATAATCATTGTGTGCATGTGAGGATGTGTAATTAGTATTCTTGTCTTTAGTCTCAAACCTCTTATTGGAAAGAGTATGGGTAAGAATAATTTATTAGACTTGAATCCTATTGTTCTTGTTAAGGTATTGGTAAACCTTTGTATAATATTTGGTGTGCTTTAGGCCTCACACAATTTGTGATGCAGGGACCAAAGAGGAGAACTAAAAAGAGGGCGGTTGTGTTTAAGTTTGCTTTCTATCTTTACTTGGATTTTTTTTGTGTATATCTTATTGCACCTATGTGACATTAATGGTTGACCCTAGATCTATTAGTGTGTTGGGTAATGGATAACCTTTGATTTTGATAGATAAAATAGGACTTCCTGTATTAGAATATTTTTTGTGGTAGGTGTTTCCTAGCATGAGATCAGCTAGCTGACCCACCACACTAATTGATTTTGTTGGCTTCCATCCTGTTTTTCTTAGACAGAATTCCTGTATGGCTTTTATGTAAATTGGAGCGTCTCTTATAGACTAGAAAAGAGAAATTATGACTGTTAATTTTTTAAACTGGATAAAATGTCAAACTCTAGTTGTATTGGCTTCCTTGGTTCTTGTAACCTTTTAGGAAAAGTTGGAACCTCTTATCTATAATTTTAGTAATTGATTCATCCTCTAATTCTTCTACATGATGGGATTCCTCATTTTCTACTTCTACATTTTCCTACTCTTCTACCAAAGGAGCTATTTCTACGCCTACTTGTTTTTTTTATTGTAACTGTACAAGATTACAACCTACTCTAATATTATATATTGGAAACATCTCATTTTTCACTTGGTATACTAGCTAATTCAATTTTCTATTATTAGGATTTGATGTGGGTTGTGCAGCAAGTTGATTAGGTCTCAAAGCAAGGGGATATGGCAAACTCTGTTATAGTAGAACTTGTGTTGCATTATGTGGAGTTGAATTCCATGCATTATAGTTTTTCCATTGAGGTCCAGGATCCTGATATGGCATCCATGGGTATGGATTATAAGGAGTGGTTCCTTGGGGGGTGTTTTTCCAAGGTGGTTGTCCCCACCAACCCATATTGGGGGGATAAACTTGACTTTGATTCTTGTAATTACCTCCCCCATAGGATGGCATTCTAGTTGGCATGTTGTTTCCCATAGAAAACTATTGTCATTTTCTCCTATTTCCCATGAAATATGCTTCCATTACTTTAGGATCTTCTCTAGCTTTTGAAAATTGTAGGCACAACTTTGTATTATGGTATTTGTAAAAAATAATACATACTCTAATCTTATTTTTTAGACATACATTTTTGGGATGCTTCCCTCTATATTTGGGACATAAATAGGCTAATACTACCTGGTTATCATACTTCTTTTTCTAAAGTAGAAGAGTATCCATTTGAAGTGCAAGGGATGACAACATCTCACTTTTTAGGTCTTCTAGCATATTACCTATTTTATTTTTGGTGATTTTGGTTGTTGGTTTGATACCTTGGGAGGTTGGTTTACCTTTCCTTCTCGAATAATTTTGACGTAACCATCATATATCTAATATTTGATGCTAGTAAACATATCATCCATATATCATGTTCAATGCTTCAAGAGACTCATTGGTGAGTCCTTTAAGAAGATACTTCTTAAGGACATATCACTCAGTTTTGCATGGGGAGGTCTTTGTTGGTTAAATCTAAATATATCCTAGTATTCTTCCAATGATTCATATTCATTCCAAGTCATATGAAAGGCTTCCTATCTAGAATCCTGTGCCCTACCAAAGTTTTGGTAGTGTTCTAGGAAGAGTTTCTTTATATCTTCCCAGGTAGTAATCTATTTATTTCCCAAACTAATGAACCAACATAGGGTTGAATCATCTAAAGTTGAGGGAAACAATTTTAGTTTTTGGGCATTAGTCTTGTAATCTACTGACCTGCATAGAACATCATACTTAAAATGAAGCAAGTCAGGATCTTCAGTCTAAAATACTCTAAAATAGGAAGGTGGGTAGGAGAAATGTGTTTCCTTTTTATGTCTCCTATTGCCTCTTCTATTGTAAATTTAAAACTAGTGGATGTCTCTTCAGTTCCAACCATATTTTCAAAAAATAGGGTCTCTACTCCTACTTCCCTTAAAGCAGTATTTAAGGTCCTTCTATTGTTTTGAGTATTCTGCACAAGAATTTCCAATTCAACTATTGATATAGTTCCTTCCTCTACTACTTTTCAACATTAGTTGTACAAAAAATCCTCTTTATATTGGATTATTCTAAAGTTTCTATTATCTACCATTAATTCTCCATCAGGATTTGGTTGTTTTGGTAAAGAACTATGTGCAAAAATTAGATGTAGACTCCAATGCACTAGTGGAGGTGATGGGGATGATGAAATTTCAACTTCAAAATTTGGTACAGTTGATTTAGGGGCAACTTGTGAATAAATGTCTTTACTCTTAATAAAACGATCGTCTGGTCTTCTGGTTCTTGGTGGACTCATACAAGATTAGGTGGAAAAATTTTGTAGATAAGTTAACCTAAAGTTTTTAGATAAACTTGCTATAGAACAAGATATTACAGTTAGTACTTCATCGACAATGATGCCAAAATATTGCGCAAAACATTGGTTACAAACACAACTAATTTATTGCCTCCATTTAGATTTTCAAACCTAGGAAAACTCATAAACTTGTGAAGTACCATGCACATTTTATGCTTGTAAAACCAATGAGATGAGTCCACTATGTCCTAAGGTTTGGGAAGGTGGTTTGTTGTGTAGTTCTATTTCTTTCCCAAACCATTAATCTAGCCTACATTATCAAACACGTGACTAAAAATAAACTATGGAAAGTAAAAATACACACTTGCTAGAAAATATAGAAAAATAGAGAAATTATAGAAATCAAATAAACTACAGAAAGGAAAGTGAATAAAATAAAATAGTAAATAAAATCATTATAGAAGAATAAAAAAGGGGAGAATACTATTGAGAGTGGGTCCAGAATCCAATAGACTTCACTCAGATCAATTCATGCACACCAAATGCTTAGAAATATATATGAACACTCGAATGAATTTTATTTGCAGCTTCAAAAATGATTTACAATAAATATTTAGGGATCCTTTTATTAGGGGTGGTCTGTGTATTTATAATGTACAACCATCCCCTATTAAAAATTTATGTAAGTTTATTTTAGACTTGTAGTTATAACAAATACATGAATAACAATCATAGACAGTTGATCAGAATGAACATGCACTAAATTTATCCTTCACAAGATAAATTAGGCATGTTCTATTTATCCAAATAGAATATGTCTAGAATTACACCTCAATCGATATCAACAATTTCATATAGGTTTTTGTTTTATTTACATGTTTGCTTAGCCATTTATGAGAAATGGATAATTTTTTAGTTCATTATGTTGCCCTTCGTTCACATCTATCGTTGGAAACAACTACACTGTTTCTTCTAAAAATAGGGTCTTTATTGTACTCTACTTCAATGGGAGTCAGGTGTTTTCCAGCCTATCACTGGAAGTAAGGCATCATTTACCCCAAATTCAGGAGGTAGACACCATCTAACCTGTCGCTAGAAGTCAGGTGTTGTTGATCCTGAAGTTAGGAGTCAGGCACCGCTATTTCAAAAGATAGGGGTTAGGAGCCTAACTTAGTGTAAGTAAATCCTTGTTGCAGTCATCTTTGTCTTTAGTCCACCAAAAAATATGAAGTGCCAGGTCCAAATGGTACCTTGACATAAATATGTAAAAAAATAGTAAAATCATTGAATCTACACACAAATCACACTTAAAACACATATTAGAGAATATACACAATTTTCTATTGAATATATATAAAAACTTCATAAAAAGTACATTCTATCAAAATAATGTTGCACAACATGTTATGAATCCATACAAAAATATGAGCATTTTTAGTGCTCATCATCCCTCCTCCAATTTATCAAAAACAAAACTTATATCTGCCCCATCGAGCACACAAACAATAAAACACTGACACAAATAGATCTACATGGTAAGATATGCGAATCAGAGTAGGTCAAAAATAGGACTACAACACTAAGCCAAGCACCCTAGCACTTAGCTATTTAACCAAGTACATCCTGGTGCTTATAAAGTGGCTTATACCCATCCCACAATGCACATGGGATAATATTTATACACAACATAAAAAATCTTACCCACCTAAGCGAGCACAAGATGCGATAACCAACCATATAATACCATGTGTAAAACAAGCTACTAATAGAGTGGTAAATCTATAAAACTTAAGTAAATAGATGTCCATGGGGAATAATGCTTCCAAATGGTGCTAATAGGTAGCGTTGCTCGATGATGCCCTTGACCATCGAGTAGTGGTCGATGACCAAATGGAAACATTTCCCCTTTAAGGTGCATCCATGCCTTCCTACATTGTATGTGGGATAAATAGAAGGGAAGACCTAAGTTGGCCATCCTTGCTTGAGCTCACCAAAGTGCAAACATTGCAATAATGATATCTCATTTTAGAATGATGACCTAAAATAAAAGCATTTACCACTATAAAACATTAGGGAGAAAAAATAGCTAATTAAAATCTTTATTAGTAATTTCACAAATGCTCTACAATGACATCTTGTATCACTCTATAACCAGGGTGATTGCTTCCTTTTGGTGTGGTTTCTTTTGAAGGTATGACAATAGTGTGATAGAGATTCAAATCTCAGCTTCGAATAAAAATTAATTATGGGAATCTTAATCCTAAGGAAATATCAAGGAAAATGCAAGGCATAATATTTTTATTAAGGTGAAAGAATTACACAAAGCATTTGCAAGTCTAGCTAAAGGGCATGGTATAAACCTCCCTCAATGTTTACAACATAAAAGTATTCATGAAAGAGAAGTAAATAAACAATTTTAATAAGCATATGGATCAAATTACACAAGAAAAATTAAACACAATATGATAAGTATTGGTAGCACCAACCTTATCCTCAAAGGATGAAAACTAGAGGAATTTGATTCTAATATCCCTTCCTTTCTTCTGCTTGACTTTTAACTCCAATATTTTTGCCTAGATTTATGTCTCACCTCCCTTATTTAAGAATAAATAACCTCCCATTAAATAATCCTACATGGCTATCAACTAGGGAAAGTGAGGCCATTTCACTATTAAACATACAATAAACCTATGTTAAATGGTGGTGAATGAGGACAAGTGGTATTAGTTTTTAATTCCCATTAAAGGCAAGATAGAGGGAACTTATGGGAATCCCATATCCATACCTTTTTAAATAATATTTATCCATTATATGATAAGAGTATAATCCTATTTTATATTAAAATATGTTTCCGACCTTTATTTCCAAGACACAAAGAAAATAGTGAGAAAAATTTCTAACTAAAATACTAATAAATCAAATTCATGGAGAACTATTTAGTAAAATATGTTTTGGTCTATTATGTTTTCCTTTTTCAAAATTTTGTGAAAACAACATAATTAAATAAATTATTTTCTTATAAATAATATCCATGACTGATATTAGAGAGCTTACAGCAAAATTCATGGGCCTCCCCCTTGACGGATACAACCACAATAAGGAGAAACACTCTCTTATTAGAGAGCTTAGTTTTATCTTGGATTAGGATGAGTACCTACCAAAGGAGTAGAATGGATTCAACGTGAAAGCCCTCAAATCCCCATGGGATCAGGTTGTGATAGTATTCATAGACTATTTTACGTTGAATTTATCTAAATAAGTAGTAAGGAGCTACCATGTTATATTTCTTAATCAGTTGAGAAGAGAAATATGGATGACATCCCAATGTTTCTATTTCACTCGATGTAGAAATTTATAAATAATGTGCATGGCGGAAGAGGCTTGGACCCAATTCACCAAGGTCTGGCCATGCTGATTTTTGAATATGTGGCTATATAGAAAGGCTTGAAGGCTATGGAAATCATCAAGAAAATTGAATCTCATCCTATATTACTAGCCATCAATTCCCCATAGGAGAAATCACTATCGAATTCCAATGATTCAATGGAGTCTGATAAGAAGGAGAGCCTCATAATGTCCTCCAAGGTGACTAAAAGGGACAAAATATTGAGGAGCATCTCTATGTCTCCCAAGGGTGTGAGGGGAGGGAGAATTCATCACCCCAAAATATTGCTATAAAATTATTCAGAGTATAATGATATGGAGAGCCCCTTAGCCTCACCCAAGGTGATTTAAAGTAGTAGAATGTTGGGGGGTATCTCTATGAATTCTAGGGGTGTGAGGGGGGAGGGCAAGATGCTTCAAAATATTGTAAAAAATAATAATAAGGAGTACTCTTTGTTTATAGTGTTCCATTCAAACTTGGAAGACCAATCCCAAGTAAATAAAAATGCCAAGTCCATGGAGGAGGATATTCCACCTACTCCTAGCATAGTGGGACCATGTAACCACATCCAAATGATCAAACTGGTGGAGGACGAACAATGCTCAATTATAGTAACCCTCAAGATTGTTATTGAATTCACAAAAGTGAACCACCTTTTGGGTTATATTTTAGAGGATCCTACTCAAGGCAAGAAGAAGCTCAGTGATGCACCAGGGAACCTGTTGGTCAAATATATGCCTAATCATATAAAACTACATTTGTGCACCCTAGATACGACCAACATTGAAAGGTCAGAGGAAAAAATGTCCTCCATGCCAATCTCCAGAGAGGGCTGGCTCCCAAACTAAATCCTACATTGGTTGAAGACTAGAGATGCAGGAAAGAAACTAGAAAATGTGGAAAGGAATGGGATATATGGACATAGGCCGAAAGCATAGGATTTGGGGTAGACTAACAATAGGAAATTAACCCAAGCATAAAATAACATGTAAGAGATGAAAAGAAGTAGAATTTACTTGCAAAATTGTAGAAAAAACCTTTAGAACAACACTCCATCACTCACTCACCAACAATGTTTTAAATCCATAAATAGAATTGTAAACTTAACAACAAATAAAGAGCATAAGCATAAAATAGAAGTGTAAAAAGTAGAAGGAAATCACACACATGAGAATGCTTGCAAATTTCATAATATGAGCCTCTTCTATCGATGCAGAGAACTTAAGAAGTTTTCTTGCAGAATGTCCAACCTCTTTTACAATAGAAATTTGATTATTATTTATAGAGGATTTCACCTCTTTCATTAAATACACATGAGAACAAAATGATCGTAGATCAGGAACAAGAGTGAGGAAATTCCTCCTTGGAATCATTAAAAATCCATCTTTTTGGGGCAGTGATCCATATTCCAGGGGAACATTCCCAAGAAATCATCAACTTGTACATCGATGCATAGAGAATTAGGAGACATTCAATATCTTGGAAACACACTCCCACCTTGGAAATCATGAAAAACACCCCCTGTGCTTCTATACCGCTTCATCCTTCACTTGGGATTCACTATTTGAGTTACTCGCGACCACCATTATTTAATGCTTGTAAAAATTCCCGAGGACACTATTGAAATATTTGACTATATTTCTCATAGAATGTGGTTAAACTATACAATTGGATGACTTTATTGTCATAATCGCTTTGCCCCATTTTACTCTTTTGCTCAAAAATTGAATTCATCATTGAAACAAAAATTAGCTTCGCTCGATATTTATTGCCCAACATGCTCACGTGCTTCTCTTTTAAGAATGTGTTCGCCCATGGGAGGGGCGAATAGGTTGTTCGCCCCTCAACTAGGGTAAACACGATCACATTTTGTTCTTGAAATACGTTCACCCATGGGAGGGGTGAATAGGATGTTCACCCCTCAACCGGGGTGAATGCAATCACTTTTCAGTGTTGGGGTGTGTTCGCCCATGGGAAGGGCAAACGGGACGTTCGCCCCTCAACCAGGGTGAATGCGACTTTGACTCATCATGATCCTTTTTTAATTGTTGAACCTTTCTTCGGCCACATTTTACTATTATGTTCGCCCCAACATGGGGTGAACGGGGCATTCACCCCATCCTTGGGGCGAATGCGCCTCCATGTTCCTCTACTTTTTTTGGCTCTTTTAGAAACTTTCTAAGTTCTTTGTCTTGATTTCTCCTTCTATTTTGTAGGCCCAAAAATACCTTGATTTTACAATGCACTTTGAATATAGCAGATTTGAATCCCAAATGAAATTTGCATTTATTTTAGACATTTATAATGCCGATGCAATAAAGTTTACATTTGCAAATAAAATAGCAACATAGGAAATTACTTTCACAATAAATATTGCCGATTACAATAAAAAATATTCTATCAAAATATTCCAACAAAATTCCCAATGTGGCATAGTGCAAAATTGCCAATATTTTTGGTGACTCACGGGGTATCCATCTCACATGGATGCAATCCCAAGCCTTTATCCATTGGGCTATTAAGGAGTTTTCTTTCCAGCCACCTTGGATGGCACTTTCATTGATATCGTAGATGCCTTCCAATGGAATTCCTCCTCAGCACACTTCTTCTCTTCCACTTCAACCACTGCATTGAGCACTTTGGTTCTCTCAACTTCTTTCACCGCTTTCTCTACCATTGTGTGCTCTGCCACTACCTACACCTCCTACTCTTTGATAGTCTCAGAGATGACTTCATAGGCTCAGACTACCTCCTCCCAAGTATAAGTAGTGAATAGGCAGGGGACACTAAGGGAATGATAAAAAAAGCAAAGATTTTGAATATCTATAAAGTTGAGGCGCTTTTCTCATTGAGCCAACTCATACAATGATAGCTCTAAGCACGTATATTTTTGCATCAGTGGCAACACCTGTGCTTCTATGAGAGGCTCTTCCCATGCATCAATCTCGAAGGTATCTTCCATGAAATTCCTCCAGAGTACCTCCAATTTTTCCATTGGCAAGGGTTTACCCCAATCATCTGTAAAGGTCAAAAATCCCAACTCAACAATAGTCTCAAAGTGAGACATGGAAATGGTATGCTCACGCTTGATAGTGTTGAGAATTATCCACCCTTCTCTTACCAAGTCCATTCTTTGGAAATAACTATGCAGCATGACCTTGGCCTTGGACCAGGCATGATCCATTTTGCTTAGAGGGTGAATACACAAGTTGGCATTAGCTAGGGCCTGGATCTTCACGACCATCTCCATATATGGCTCAAACCATTCCTTGATATTATCAATCAACTGTTGCCCTAGCTGAATCTGTATATGTGCCTCCCATAAATAGTGCAACACCTGAACTGCTTATGTGGCTAACTTCTCACAGTTCTAAGTTGAGTGAAGACAGGCCTCCTTGACACTTTGCAACAAAAAACTAGCAACCTATCCAACCTTCTCTGCTAACTACTTCTTCATATCCTCAAGCTATTATTGGAGTTTATGCATTTCAATCCTAGCGGCATCATGTTCCTTTAGGTGCACTCCAAACTATTAATGCAAATACTCATTTTCAGTGGCAGTCTTCTCCTCCTGCTCTCTGATTTTCGCCAGGGTAGTTTCAAGCTCAATAATTTTATTTTCATTTTCAAAATACTTCTCCTTATAATACTCGTCATGCAAATATACTGAGCTCATGTCAACTTGTATATTACCCATCTTCTCTATCGGATTTATCCTGGTGAGATATTCTGTGATAGTCTCACTGACGTAGTCACTCGGCAACATTTCTCCTTGCATCTTCTAGACCAAGGGAGTGAGCTTAGTGGTGTGGGCTTCCATAGTGATAGGATCAAAGGACACTTTCTTAATTGGTTGAGCTAGAGCCAAGGCCTCCTTGCACCTCATGCTCTTCAACCACTATGAAGAGCTTAAGTGTGCCCGATTAATCTTCTCCACATCGGGCTACTTGCAGGCCACCTACACATCAAGCACTATTTATAACTCCAAAAATAGGGTAAATGGAACCAAAATATTTGAGCGATTGGGCTCAATAGAAGTAGATGATACAGTCAGAAGGGATGAAATGGAAATGGTGTATTGGATGGAGGAACTGGGTTCGGCTGCAGTTACACTTACTCTAGGAGGATCTTGCGTGCTTACAACCTCAATGGTGGTGGTGGCGACAACGAAAGGGGAAGGGTGCAAAAAGAGATTCGACTTTGATGCATACAAACTAAAAGAAATGGAAGATGAAGGAATGGGAATAGAAGAAGTAGTAGTAGTGACTTTGGGGGTGGAAGAAGATGGAAGTAAAACAGATGTGGAAGGCATACCGAATGGCAGAGAAATGAAGATGGATGATGATGGAAGTGAAACTAAAGGAAATGAAATAGAAATCACTGCATGTTGTGGAGAAAGATAAGAGGGAAGAGAAGACATACCTTCGTGCATGGGCACCATTTGTTGTGATGATGGGGGCGACTATGAAATTAATTCTTCTTGTTGTGCTTCTACCCTCTCCTCAAAGTTCACATTCCCTTCACCATCCATGACTTCTACGCGAGAGCTCTCCAATTGATGTTCCTCCTCTTGTTCTTGGACCATCGAAAATACTTGTGCAACCTTAGTTGGGAGCGCTTCTACTGGTGGAGGATTTACAGCTATCATTGACACATTAGTAACCATAGGAACCACTACAACTGGAACTATAGAAACTGCAACAACCGAAACCTCAGTGGTAGAAGTAACAACAACACTGGTCCTTGGTATTTTGGCCACCTTTGGAAAGGGAGGCACCTTCGGGATATTTTGTTTCTCTAGTGTAGGTGCCTCTTCCACATTTCACTTCATTCATTGAGATCTCCATTTAAACACATACTGTTGTTCCTCTTCCTTTGGAATCTCCTCTTTGACCGTTGGGCGCTCTTGTTCAGTTTCACCTTCACCATTATCAGAGTGTTGGAAGCTTTGCAACAAAATATTGGTAAAGGTGATAGGCTGATATGAATCAACGTAATCATCATAATTTTCTAGAAAATTGCTCATCCAATTTTAGCCCATAAGGGGTAGTTGGCTTCTCATGATGAATTCGTATTATCCACCAATTCATTATCTTCTCTTCAGTTGAGGTGGGCTCACTTTCTTGAACTTGACTGAATAAACTTGGTGGAGGAATTTGGATTTTATACTTGGCTGGATTATACTCTACCTCCTGCTCATAATAATCGTGCCAAGGCGGGAGCATTGTCATATTCTCAATGTGCTAGTTCATGTCCGGCCCATCAAAATTATTTCTATTCCTCTGGATATCTGGTCGAGGGCAACAATGAAAATATTTAGCCTTCACAATAGCTAAAAATTTACCCAGAGGGTCATATCTCCAACGCTATGGCAGTTCTATCAAGCCCAAATCTTGCAACGCCACTATCAAGAGCCGATTTTGTCCAACTTGGCTCACCTCTATACTATCAAATTTAAACAACATGTTGCATGTTGTCTTCTTTCCATGCCCAACTCCATATACATCATTTACATAATCTGACTGGTGCACAAATTCCATGGCGAACACATGCTCTGTGGTAAAATATGGTAACAAAAATGGCTTACCTGTGAAACCAAAAATTCTCACAACTATGCCCTGGGTAAGCAGAAAAATATCACCCTTTTCCTATGCAACAACTGTGTCTCTTAAATTTCGTGACACTCTTTCATACGTACCACAAAGCAACTCTATTGTCAGTACCAAAAACCAGCTATTAAAGCTATAAAATGACTCCCTTCTTGAAAAAATGGGAGTCCACATATAAACTGGCAGGGGTTCATTTTTCTCGTCCACCTGCATTACTGCAATAAAAGGGAAGCACCACTGTAGTTGAAAGAAGAAAAACCATACCAAAAATGACATGTGCTTAAATGATCTTAACTCCCCGGTCTACATCTTCTCTAGTTGAAAGTTTAACCTCTGGGAAATAAAGTCGGCCCAATCAAAGAAAATGGGGTTGTTGCCTTACCTCATGGTTGCAGGAGAATAAAATTTGACTTTGTAAATACATTGAGCTAAGGCCGCCTGCCATTTATGCATAGTCTCATCTGAAGGCAACCCAGTGACCCATGCCAACATCGAATATATGTCCAAGCTCTTAAAATTTGAAAGCGGCTTCGAAAAATTGGGAAGTTGCCCCATTGGTGGCTCTTTAATTAGTTGAGTCTCCATAAATTGGTGCATTGTCACCATGGAGACATATCTATCTTCTTGTTCATCAATATGCAGTTTTTTATTAACTACATAAGAAGGGACCTTCAATCCATAAGAAAAAGCTTCCCGAACCTCATATGGAGTGATGGTGAACAAAATATCTCTTCTGGAATTTCTGACAGCTCTGGTGAATGGATCATAGAATTGGGAAATGAGCTGCACCAGCTTGGGGTATGGATGAACTGGCAAACATAAATGCTAGAACAACTACGAATGATAGGGCACTGTCAGCCATCTGTGTGACGTTACTCCTTGGCTTACCACCATTTCAACATCCTGCCTTAACCTCTCCATGCCTTTGTGAGTAATGAGGTAGTCACCAATTTCTACCATAGTGCCCTCATACGGATCCAAATTGACATAGTTATTTTTTGAGCCCTTTTTGCTCTAGAGCCTCCTTCCTTATTTTTTGAATTCTTGGGCTCTGTAGCCTTTGCGACATCCTTGGGATCCTTGCTTCACTTTCCCATTCTCTTTTTAATATGACAAATATTCTCAGAACTCTCTGGACTCTTCTACAGCTATAATGCGAAACACAATAGTAAAAAATTTAAAAGAAAAATAAACTACAGGCTTTTTACCTCATCATTTATATAGAGTCCTCCCACAACTGCCGCAATAAATGTTGAATTAATTTTGGGTGCTTTTGGGAGAATGTGGGTATTGATCTACTAGCCCGACACCATTACCAATGTTCCAATGGTTTTTTCTTTGATTCGCTACCAAATATTCCTGGAAAAGAGTGCCCTTTTCACCGTGTAACTTCATTGAAAGTTGTGCCCTGGCGCCCAAAGCTTGCTCAAAAAAATAAATCAACCGCTTACCAACCAATGAAAATCATTTTTTTGCTCCTTGGGAAAATAAGAATTTGGCATGGTGCACATTTTAAATTAAATGCTTCTGAAACACCCTCTTTACCTGCACTGCAGTTCTCCGATCACTACCACGTCTCCAAGGGCACGATTTGCTTTGCAACATGCTCCCAAAACTGATGCACTTGCTCCTTAATTATTTGGCAAAAACACTTTATGGTGCTCACTAATCTTCCCTTTTCTTGGCATCTTCAGAGTCAGAGCAACATGTCTCCCTTTTCTTCATTCCAGGGCACCTTCGAATTATTTGGAATCCTTATGGCGAATACCCTCCTTAAATAAATTTTCCTCTTCAAAGTTTTCACCCATATTTAGAAAAAAGTTGAAATTACTTTTCTAAAACAACGTCCTCTTTTTTTCTCTTTTTTTTTTTTTTTTTTTTTAATTTTTCCTTCTAAAAGCGCTCATTAAAATAAATAATAAGGCTTCAAAAACAAAGTGCATGAGCTTTCTCCCTTTTCTTCTCTCTTATTTTTATTTTTTATTTTTAAACATATACAAAAAACAAAATCTCCATCGCCCTGCCCGAAGCATTCGTCTAAAGCAAGGGTGAACGGTCTTTCACATCCATCTTCTGGGGTGAACATACTATGGAGTATGATTTTGTATTTGCCCTAAGATATCCAAATCATCTTCGCCCCATTCATGGGGCGAACGGTCGTGTCGTCCCCACTTTAGGTGAACACGACTTGTACATATCGTGTTGCTTTACGTCCATTCCTTTTGATTTAATTGGAACGTGATATCACCAACTATTTTGCTTTGTCCCAAAGGTGAGTGTCATTGTGCTCATCACCAGGGGTGACCGAGATCTTTTGAAAATTCCTTGTTTTTATTTTATTTACTCCTGTGTAGGCGCCTGAGGTGTTGGATTTTGCTTTCGAGTGAAAACGCCTGGGAGTGTCACTTTGTTTTATCTTTGAGAGAGAATGCAACCTTGCTTTTCAATGCCCAATTTAATTCTCAAAGGGGCACTTTCTAGGAATAATTCAACATTATCCTTATTTTTTTTTATTTTATTTTTATATCTTAAAATAACATTAACAATTAAAATCAAATAACACACTAAAAAAGATATTTACATATGTACAAGTGGATACCTCCTCAGAACATCATCATTGAATATAGGCCTTCAGATGAAGACCATTTACTAGAATAGGAAGGTCACAACCCTCCAGATCATGAAGATGATAAGCATTTGCCAAATTTACTACAACAATTTGAAAAGGACCTTCCCAGATAGCATCAAACTTATGGTGTTTTCTTGGCTTGGCCTTCTTTTCGTTCCATTTTAAAACTAAATCTCCCACTTGGAAACTACGTTTAGTTGTTTTCTTTTCGAACCACTTTTGCATTTCTTTTGTGTACTCAAAGAATACTTGATAAGACTATTCCCTATCCTTTTCTAAATGTAACTGTGCCAACCTTACACTCATAGGATCATATTCTTCATCTTCATACTTGAATAACTGCAATGTTTGAAGTACCGACAACTCAATATGAGTGGGAAGAATAACTTCTTTCCCATAAACCAAGGCATATGGGGAAGTTTTGATAGATTTCTTCACAGAGATACGATCTACCCAAAGCGCTTGGTTCAACAATAAGTGCCAACTTCTTTTGTTACTGCCCATCGTCCTTTTTAAAATCCACAACAAATTTTTATTTGTAGATTCGGCCAACCCATTCCCTTACGGATAATAGTTGGATGATGTTTTCAAATAAATGCCATATTTGCTAGCAAACTCTATGATTTTGGCCCCAATGAATGGAGTTCCATTATAGGTTACAATTGAATCTGGGATACCAAAGCGAGTAATGATCCCTTCTAGGAAAGAAATAACAACAACTTGATCAACCTTCTTGGTGGGAATGGCCTCCACCCATCTAGTGAAATAGTCAATCGTCATCAAGATGTACTTGTGTTCTATGGAAGAGTGTGGATCAATGACTTTGATGAAGTCAAGACCCCACTACTGGAAAGGTGCTTCCACTTGTATTAGGTGTAGAGGTAATGCTCCTTTTCTTATTCTACCAATGTACCGTTGATAGCTATCACAATGCTGACTTACTTGATGAGCATCGGCGAACAGAGTGGGCCAATAGTAGCCTACTCGGATAATATTTAAATCCATAGGCCTCCCTGCATAGTGACCACTAGATAATCCATAGTGGAATTCCTCCAATATTTTCTCCTTCTCGAACTCCTTCACACACCTGAGAAGAACTCCATCAATGTTCTTGTGATACAATCCATTAGGCAACAGAACATATTTAAGCGCTTGCAACCTAAACCTTTGATGTTGTGAAGCATCAAGATGAGTTGGACATCTCCCTAAAGTAAAATAGTCAACCAATTCTTCTTTCCAATCATGGTCACTCATAGTATGAGTTACGTAGATGCTTTCACCCATGTCCTCTTCATGCACCACATCCAATAACTCAGAGGCAGCACTTTTAGCTAACTCTTGACATAAAGCTCACCCATGAACTAGTTTCGTTGGTCGGATATCCACATCATATTCTTGAATTTTTGAGACCCAACCTACCCTTTTATCACCTAGTTCTCCTTGGAGTATAAAATTTTGAACATCAAGATGAATACCATAAACAATAGTTTTGCTCTAGGAAACAAAGTGTCAAAATTTCCTCAACGATTTCATCACCGCGTACACTTATTTCTTGATAAAATTGTACTTCTCTTGATGTGGTGCAATAACTTGGCTCAAGAAGGCAATTGGCTTCTCTTCTCCATATTCTTGCTTCTATGTTAATACTATAGCATAGCTTTCTTGCTCACCCACTACATAGAGAATGAAATCTTTTGAATAATCGAGATTAATTAAAACTAGAGCTTGTGTGATTCTTTCTTTGATTTCTTGAAAAGCTCATCTCCTGACCTCCATCCACTTGAACTCAATATTCTTCTTTAAGAGCTCCATCATAGGTTTCACAACCTGAGTAAAGTCGACAATAAACTTGTGGATGAAATTTATTTGATCGAAGAAATATTGAAGGTCCTTTTTGTTAGAAAGTGGTGACAACTTCATGAGTGCTTCAGCTCTTGCAGGATCGATTGCCAACCCTTCTTGTGAGATTACATGGCCCAAAAATTTCCCTTATTTGATAGCAAATATTGACTTCTTTGGATTAATGGAGATCCCAAACTCGTGATATTTCTCAAACACCTACCTCAAATGAGCAACATGGTCTTATCTACGATGCGAAAACACAGTCATATCATCCAGATATATCATAATAATTCTATTCAGTAACTCATTGAAGATGATGTCCATGGCCCTCTGGAAGGTAGCACCAACATTTGAGAGCCCAAAGGGCATCCGTTGGTAGGCAAATGTGCCCCACTTGGTGGTGAATGCTATTTTATATTGGTCCTCATCCTTCACCCATATTTGATTATATCCAGAGAAGCCATCTAATAGTGAGAACCTCTATGCACCAACAACCACATGAAGGATTTGATCAATTTGCGATAGGGGATAATGATATTTTAATGATGCCTAGTTTAGGTTGCAAAAATCGACACACAACCGAATGTCTCCATTCTTCTTCTGAAATGGCACTAGATTCGCCACCCATGTTGAGTGCTTGATCGGATAAATTATCTTTACCTCCAACATTTTCAACAACTTTACCTTCATGAGCACTTCGATTTTAGGATTGATAGGGCGATTGCTTTTACCGAAAAGGCTTTACCCCCTCCTATAGCTCTATGGTATGCTGGATCACATTCTTATCATATCCCTTTAAATCCTGATAGCTCCATGCCACAATGTCAGGATATTCATAGCACAAATTCTTAATGCCTTCCAATTCATCTGGCATGCAATCAGTTCCAATTTTGATAACCTTTTTAGGTTCCAACTATAATTCCTTGTACTCCTTGGCGTCTACCTTAATCCTATGCTTTTCAGCTCTGTCGTTTTGATCAAATAAACTCTCAATGAGATTAAACCTTTGGGGATATGATTATTCTTCAATTGAATCATTCCTTCTTTCTCCTCCTCAACAAGCACTCTATCATCTACACTAGTAGATTCCTTGAGTAGGAAATTGACTATTTGTTCATCATTGTCAAAAACTTGCCAATATTCTTATCCGAGACTAAAGGTCTATAGATCACCCTGATAGTCTTGGGCTTCCAAACCACTTGCTCTATAGGAGAATAATTTGTACCAAGAGAGGCTAAAATATCTACATGTTTATTCTACTCCCGAGAAATTGCTTGAATGTTCAAAGTTGTGAAGGATTCGAACAAATACCAAACTCTATTGTGATAGGCTTTTAGGTAACGGTGCTTTGACACACACCTATTGGTGGTATTATTGAAAATAACCTCGGAGTCACCAAAAATTGACAGTTTTTTAATGCCCAATTTTTTAGCTTTCTTCAACCCAAGGCACAATGTTTCATATTCAGCTGTATTATTTATGCAACTCCATGTCAACCTATAAGAATAAGTATTTTGCATTCCCTTAGGAGATATCCATATGACACTAGCTCCTACACCATTCTTACATCTAACACCATCAAAATACAGCTTCCATAACTGATCCGTGTCGAATTCCTAAGAATTGGGTACTTCTTCTTCAGTTTACACGGGATTAGTTATTGTATAGCAACCAATGTCTATTCCAATCATCGCATTAAAATTTGTGAGTAAAAACTCATATTCAAGGTGAAGCTCACCCAACGCTTCTTCCATCAAGTCAACCTCTTCTAGCTCTTGAGTCATCATGTTAACTGCACCTAGAGATTCTTCTTCCTCTTCCAACTTTTCAATGTGAAAAGGTGAGGGCTTTTCATTATGAATGCAAATACTCTTTCCTTTGAATGATATCTCCAAATACGAATAGTCTAAGGAAAGATATCCTCCCAGCTTAGCTATGAATTCCCTTGAGAGGCACATGCTAAAGTATGGCTCCAGGTCAACCACTACCACTTCTTGGATGACCATGATTTGTGGCATACTATGAAGGATAATAGGATTGTCTTTGATTACTCTTAATGTCTTCACTGAAGTCCCATCCAGCTGCAACACTCTTGGGCTACTCCTTGTATATTCCATCCCCATCACTTCACATACTGCCTTTGGCATGACAGTAGTCGTAGCTCCAGAGTCGATCATACAATTATGTACAATCCACCCCTCCATTCTGAGTGACAAATAAAATGGGGGTGGTCTATTCTTTCCTATCGCTAAAGTTGGTAGCACTTGCACTAGGACTATTTGGGAAGGATATTTCTTTTGATATTTAGTAGTCTTCAAGGACTCTTGCAACAAGTCAATTTGCCCTGGCAACTGTAGCGCATCATACAAGCTAACTTTTGTGGGTATCTTCTTCATTTCTTCTACAATATTGTAACTTGGGATGGTCGAAACCTTCTCTTCTGTAACCTATTCGTACTTTTCTCGATACTGTTGAGTAGCTTCTACTCTTTTTCTCTTTGTCAATGATGGGTACTTGAGTCACTCCTTGGCCTACTCTTTTTTCTCATTTGATGCTTGAGTAGCTACTACAGGTTGCGAAGTTGATGCCTTAGTTTACACCTTTTCTTGAGCTTGCTTAGGCAATAAATCTCTTAACTTGATAGAATCCTGCTCCTTAGTCCTTACACCAGGCACTTTCGCTGGAGGTTATCATTTTCATCCTACACCTTTGGCTCTACATGCACCTTCAAAGGCTCGAGCTCAGCTGGGTCTACCATTACTGGCCTTTCCTATATCTCGTAAGAACTGAAACCTACTCCAAATATGGTATCATAAAATTGTGATCAACCTCCCTAATCATATTGACTTGTCCACCGGCCAAACTTTCTGCTAGCATTTGCACATAATTCATATGCACCATGCAGGTTTCTTCCCCATGAGGATCGTTGCAATTTGAACACCAGTACGCCTTTTCTATCATGCTAGTCTCCTCATTTTCTAGCATCGTTGTGCTTTTCTCAGGGTCTCTACTGGTAGACGCTTGTTCTCGAGTAATCGATGGAGTTTGAAATCTCCTCGACCAAAATTTAGCCTCGGCTTGCTTCTTTCTCACTGTTGTAAGCTCATTCGATATAGTCCTTAAACTGAGTTATTATATTTTACTTCTTGTAATAAGGTCATAAGAGGATCAATATTAGATGATACAAGAGGTGTTGGTAAAGATATAGGTGCTTGCAGTGCGGGTAACGACAACAGGGTCAGAGGCACTCACAATGTTGGAAAAGAAACTAATGTCGATAGCTGGGGAACTGATTGAGTGGGTAACTATGGAAAACTTGGAGCCGAATGTTGTGGGATAGGGATTGGAGCGATATGAGGTAGGCTAGAACTCCATGAGGGAACTGGGTACATGGAAGGCATGGGTTGCAAAAATGCACTTGAATACAAATACTGTGGGAGATTAGGAAGAATAGGCATAGTCATTTTTGGGGGGAGCCTACCTACCGTGCAATCAAATCAGATTCAACTTTCTGGGCTTGTGTGTATAGGTCTAGGAATGTAGTCACATTGGCTTGTCGTACTGCCATACCAATTTCAATGCTAAACACCCTGAGATAGTAGAATGCAGCTTGCTCATGTATAGGCTACAAACCATCAGGGATTCTCTACCAGCTTCATGTGAATATGACATTAAAGTCAACTATCTCCTCTTGCGGATGCATTTGAATTATTGTAAACTGATGTAACAAGGAGTATGGATCGGCTTGTTCATGAAAATTTTTAATCAACAACTCCACCAACTGATCCCATGAGGTAATAGTGCCCGGTTGTAGCGATCGATACCAATACAACAATTTCCCTCTCAATGACAAGACCAACAACTTTATCATTACATCTTCATCCATTATGTCATGGATGGTCACCAAAGAAGCCACATCTTGGATATGCTCATATGCAATTTTACCAGTATCATCATAGGTCGAAAAAGCCTTTAAAGTAGCTTGGGGGACTGGATTTTGTGCTTGCAAGTTCAAAGCCCCCGAGCTATTCCATGTTGGGAACTGCCTTGGTGGAGGATTCTGAGCCATATGGACTGGTATATGAGGTGTAGTGTGAGGAAGGCTCATGGTCATGTGAGGCGAAGGTTGAGGAAAACTCATGGTAGTACTCACTAGGCTTACAAGAGCGGAGAATACGCCAACTAATCGTGAGGATGTGACAGATGGTATATGAGATATGTGGGGTAATGAGGATGTACACTGAAAAGTGGCTAATTGAGGATGTTCCCCTGGCCTTTGAATATCAAGTTCGTAGAACTCAATTTGATGATCTGGATTTTTGGCCTTCGATCTTGTATTCATGAGACACAACTTTTGCTACCCTCACATTTGGAGATTTCTTGGTGTAATCGAGTCGCCAGATGTTCTAATTTTATAGCACAAAGGTGAACATCAAACCTTAATACTATCATAAATGGAACCTTTGTGTCCCACCAGGCGTGCCAAAAAATGTTGGTCAAATATCTACCTAATCATATAAAACTATGTTTGTGCACCCTAGATACGACCAACATTGAAAGGTCGAAGGAAAGAAATGTCCTCCGTGCCAATCTCTAGAGAGGGATAGCTCCCAAACTAAATCCTACACTGGTTGAAGACTAGAGATGCAGGAAAGAAACTAGAAAATGTGGAAAGGAATGGGAAATATGGCCATAGGCTAAAAGCATAGGATTTGGGGTAGACTAACAATAGGAAATTAACCCAAGCATGAAATAGCATGTAAGAGATGAAAAGCAATAGAATTTACTTGCAAAATTTTAGAAACAACCTTCAGAACAACACTCCAACACTCACTCACCAACAATGTTTTAAATCCATAAATAGAATTTTAAACTTAACAACAGGAACATGAGCATAAATAAAAATACTTTAAAAAAAAATAAAATCACACACATGAGAATGCTTACAAATTTTAGAAGCCGAGCCTCTTCTATTGATGCAGAGAACTTAAGAAGTTTTCTTGCAAAATGTCCAACCTCTTTTACAATAGAAATTTGATTAGTATTTATAGAGGATTTCACCTCTTTCATTAAATACACATGAGAACAAAATGATCGTAGATCAAGAACAAGAGTGAGGAAATTCCTCCTTGGAATCATTAAAAATCCATATTTTTGGGGCAACGATCCATCTTCTAGGGGAACATTCCTAAGAAATCAGCAACTTGGGCATCGGTGCACAGAGAATTAGGAGACATTTAATATCTTGGAAACACACTCCCACCTTGGAAATCATGAAAAACACCCCCTATGCTTCTATACGACTTCGTCCTTCACTTGGGATTCACTATTTGAGTTACTCGTGACCACCATTATTTAATGCTTGTAAAATCTCCCTAGGGCACTATTGAAATCTTTGACTATATTTCTCATAGAATGTGGTGAAACTATACAATTGGACGACTCTATTATCATAATCGCTTCACCCCCTTTTACCCTTTTGCTCAAAAACTAAATTTGTCATTGAAAAAAAATTAGCTTCGCTCGATCTTTATTGCCCAGCATGCTCGCACGCTTCTCTTTTAAGAATGCATTCACCCATAGGAGGCGCCCCTCAATTAGGGTAAACACGATTGCATTTTTTTTCTTAAATACGTTTACCCATGGGAGGGACAAATAGGATGTTTACCCCTCAACCAGGGTGAATGCGATCACGTTTCAGTGTTGGGGTGCGTTCATCCATGGGAAGGGCGAACGGGACGTTCACCCCTCAATCGGGGTGAACACGACTTTGACTCATCGTGATCCTTTTTAAATTATTGAACCTTTCTTTGGCCACCTTTTACTATTACGTTCGCCCCATCCTTGGGACAAATGTGCCTCCATGTTCCTCTACTTTTTTGGTGCTTTTAGAATTTTTCTAAGTTCTTCGTCTTGATTTCTCCTTCCATTTTGTAGGCTCGAAAATGCCTTGATTTTACAGTGCACTTTGAATATAGCAGATTTGAATCCCAAATGAAATTTACATTTATTTTAGACATTTATAATGTCGATGCAATAAAGTTTACATTTGCAAATAAAATAGCAACATAGGAAATTACTTTCACAATAAATATTGTCTGATTACAATAAAAAATATTCTATCAAAATATTCCAACAAAATTCCCAATGTGGCATAGTGCAAAAATTACCAATAGAACCCCTAGGTTTAGGGTGGCTTTGTTGGTTGGATTTATTTTTGAATGTAAGGTGGTTGTGTCTTTGTTGGGTCAAAATTTGTTTCTATTAGTGCTCGTTAGATCAATTGGGGGTCTTTTGGGTTGGATCACAAGATGGTTGGATCCAAATGGTTTGTTTTATTCTAGTTTGCTATAGCAATGGGGTGGCTAGAATGTGACTTCTAGTTTATGTTCTCAACCTAATTTTATTATAAAAGGATGTGTTTTCCTTTCAAAACCCTTTATTCCCTAATTAATCAAAAAAAAAATCCATGACTATTATTAATTATTAGTTGGATATTAAATTATTATGTGTTTGATAAAGCCTCTATGTTTACCAAAATCTAATTTGATGAGTCCTTTTCCAGACTCATTTCATAATAGGCATATTCACAAAATTAAGAATTGCATAAACAAGAGAAACTATTGACAACCACAATGATCAAAAGCATAAAACAAATACATCACAAATACAATTGCCTATCCTTGCTAAATATTTATGGTAACTTCTAGCTATGGATGGTTGGATAATTGATGATTACCACAAAACATCATCATAAATGCATCTACATAAGGGTATTTATCCATGATACCCTGATTCATTGATGAAAAATTCATAAATCATCATTTCTATTTTATGGTATCTCATTATTGGTGGTCAACATCCTCTTCTAGCCACAAGAGTACTTAGTCCTACAATCAAGAAAAACATCAGCAATACCATATTCTTCAAATAAATAATATAAAATAAAATATAAATATTGCAATAAATACCAAACATTGAAACATCCAATCAATACATAGTTCATCTCATAATTGAGTCCTACCAAGGTGGGTCATGACATACTACCTCCCTTGGACTAAACATAGTCCTTTGTGTTTTTCCTACAATACAATATTACATTACATTTCTACTCAAAAAAATAAGGAAAATGTCTTTTCATTTCATCCACTTTTTCCCAAGTGGCACTTTTCTTAGAATATTTATCTCGTTGGACCTTACATTGTTCCAAAGTCTATTTCCTCATAACTTTGGAATGGAACTCTAGAATCTTCACTGGTTTCACCTCAAATATAGGGATTTGCAATATTCAATTTTGTAACATCCCACACATGGTTAGGATTAGAAATATATTTTTTAAGTAGGGATACATGTAAAGAATCATGGATATTTGAAATTTTGGGTGGCAAGGTGAGTCTATAGGCTACTAGACTAATCCTCACAAGGATTTCAAAAGGCCCAACATATCTAGGATCCAAATTCATAGATTTTGTGGTGCTTTTCATGGGTTTAACCCTTAGGAATACTTTATCTCCCATAGAGAGTTCCCTAGGTTATATTTTTAGATCAACATAGCTATTCTGATGATCGATGGATTCCTTAAGCATCTATTTAGTCATCCTAAGTTGTTACTCAATCATTCTAACCATATTTGGTCCAATCACAACCCAATCCTATGGATTATCCCAATATAGCATGTTTTACATATCCTACTATACAAGGTTTCAAATAGGGTCATTTTCAATGAAGCATGATATCCATTATTATATGTAAACTCTACCAAATGTAAAAAATATTCCCATAAAGACTTTTGGTCCATGTAGTACATGCGAAGCATGTCTTCCAAGACTTGGTTTATCCTTTCAATTTGACCATATATTTTTGGATGGTGTGCAAAAATTATGTTCAATTTTGTGCCAACTGAATGATGAAGAGCTTTCCAGAACTTAGATGTAAATCTAGAGTCCTTGTCAAAAATAATCACTTCAAGAAACCCTTGTAACCTACAAATTTCTTTGGAAAATCTATTTTCCACCATCAGGGCATCATCCTTGGTGCTCCCTGGTATAAATTTTGCAACCTTGGTCAATCTATCGACCACCACAAGGATTTTGTCATGTTGATACCTAATCTTAGGTAATACCACAATAAATTCCATTGATATGACCTACCATTTCTGCATTGGTATATCATGTGGGTAAAATTGTCTCATTAGATGTATATGCTCAACTTTCACTTTTTGGAATTCCAAACATCATGTAACAAAATTAGTGATATCCTTATTCATACCTAATCAATATAAGGTCTTTTTCATGTTTACCCTCATATTAACCCCTCCAGGTGAGTGGAATAAGGAGATCTATATGCTTCTCACATGATAAATCTCCTTATATTACCAATTTTGGGTATAACTACCCGATATCTAAAATATAAGAGTCCATATTTTATGTCAAAATCCTTGTTCTCTCCATGATTTATTTTTATTTTGGCTTGAATTTCATTGCAATATTGATCCTAAGATTATATTTTATTGACTTGGTCCATTAAGTCCGTGTGACTTCAGGTCAAAGCAACTATATGAAGAACACAAGCTTATACTGAGAGGGGGGTGAATAGTATAAGACCTCTTTTTACTTTTTCTTTATACTTCTAAATAGTAAAAGCAATATACTCAAAGCAATATCAAAGCAATGCACAATATCATCCACAAAGAGACACCAAATTTTAACGTGGTTCACCCAGAAAGTCTGAGCTACGTCCACAAAAATTTTCTCTAAAAGTTTATCTCAAATTCTTTGGGAAACCTTCCCAATTACAATGTTTATGAGCCTCGGCTCAAAGGAGATACCTTCCCCTAATTCTGCTCTGACTGGTGATCCTCTAGAAGACCTCTGCCTCCGCTGCCCTTAGCAAATGGAACTCTATCCACATAAGACACTTGTCTTCCCTGCTCTAGCTGGAGACCTCTGTCCTCAACTCTATCACCTCCAAAGTTGGTCCTCGAATTTGCACTAAACACAGTCCTTCGGTCTAGCACAAATGTCCTCGTTCTTATTCCTATGATCTGCACCAAACATAGTCCTTCGGTCTGGCACAAATGTCCTCGAATTTCTTTCTCTAGTCTGGGTACAAATCTATCCTCAAATCTGCACCAAACTCTGTCCTCAACATGTCCTCAATTCTGGTTCACAAAAGTGGTTCACAAGCTTTCACTAAAGCTTGCTTGATCTTCACCCAAGTCTTCACCAAGACTTGTCTCAGATCTGCTTTGCAAGTTCTCACAGCCGCTTCTGCTCCTTTGCGCTTTTCTGCTCTCTGTGCGCTCTTGCTTCGCACTTAGCTCGATTCGACACGACTCGCTCTCTACGCCCCGCGAACTTAACTTGCGCACATTCGATACTTATTCGATACTTTCAATCTTGAAATAGCCCTCCTTTTATAGCATAAATTTCAAGATCAAAACTTAAACTATAGTTTGTTGTTACCCTAAACTTCGTCGACTGCAAAACCCTAATCTTCGTCGGCTCAGATTTAACTTTGTCGACTTCTATAGTTCTGTAGCTTTGGCCATGAAACTACAACATGTCGTGATATCGTGACACCTTTTCCTACCATACACTTTCTTTTGGCTTTTGTCACGATATCGCGACACTTCAGCCTTTGTCGACTTCAACTTTGCTTATGTCACGATATCGCGACACTTCTCCCTTTGTCGACCTCCTTTCTGCTTCTATCATGAAATCATGACACTTTAGCCTCTACGGACTTCGTCTTCACTTCTGTCGTGAAATCATGACACTTTAGCCTCTGCGGACTTCGTCTTCACTTCTATCATGAAATCGTGACACTTTTGTCTTCATAACCTCCCTCTCTGCTTTTGTCACGAAATCGTGACACTTCACCTATAGAAGACCTGCTTTCAGTTTTTGTCGTGAAATCATGACACTTCTACTATTGAAGACTTGCTTTCTATTTCTATCATGAAATCGTGACACTTCTACTTTCGTCTGCTTTCTTTTCTACCTGTCATGAAATCATGACACTTTCTGCATCCGTACGCTTTCTCTTCAACCTGTCACGAAATCGTGACACTTTTTGCATCCGTACACTTTCTCTTCAACCTGTCACGAAATCATGACACTTCTCATTTCAAACTCTTCCCTTTGCTGCATGTCACGAAATCATGACAGTTCTCACTTCGAGTTCTATAGCATGTCACAAAATCGTGACAGTTCTCACTTTGACCTCTGCAGCATGTCACGAAATCGTGACACTTTTTATGTTACTTTCTCTCTCTTTGAACTTGTCATGAAATCGCTGGACTCTCTCTCCTACATTATGTCATGAAATCATGACACTTTTTCTTTTGGACTCTCTCTCCTGCAGTATGTCACGAAATCGTGACACTTTTTTGTCCGTACAACCTTCCTTGCAAAATGTCGCGAAATCGTGACACTTTTCCTTTTCTGCCTTCCTGCACTTTTCGAGTCGCGAAAATGCGACATGTCGCGAAATCGTGACACTTTCCACCTTGCTCTCTTTCTCTGCCAACATGTCACGAAATCATGACAGTTTTTCCACTTGCCTTTTTCTCTGCCAACATGTCGCAAAATCGCGACAGTTTTTCCTACTTCTTCTCTCTCTTCCAACATGTCGCGAAATCGTGATAGTTTTTCCAGCACTTTCTCTCTCCTCTAACATGTCGCGAAATCATGACAGTTTTTCCAGCACTTTCTCTCTCCTCTAACATGTCGCAAAATCGCGACAGTTTTTCTAGCACTTTCTCTCTCCTCTAACATGTCGTGAAATCGCGACTGTTTTTCTTGCCTGCTGTAAACACTTTTCTTACTTGTCTTTTTCTTTGATCTTTTGCAAATGGGCCACTATGGACTTCTTGGAAACTCACTGATCATGCTCTGAATAACCTTCATCAAAACAAATTCCTTGACATTAAATCAAATTGCTTCAAGAACTTCTTGACATCAATGACAACTTCTACACTTGAGCAAAGGCAATGTACCCAAGGTACCCAAAATTGCCAACAATCTCCCCCTTTGTCATTGATGGCAAACCTTTATTGAAAACACTTCTCAAGAGCCAAAACTGAAACCAACTATGCTAACAACTGAGAATATTCCTTTGAAGTTTTGCTCCCCCTGACTTGAAGCTTTCCTCTTCACTTGAAGCTCTCCCCCTTACTCATATCTCTCCCCCTTTGTCATCAATGGCAAAGGGTCACCTTTGGGGCTCGGGACTAAGAATGAGCCTCTTAGCTTAGTCCCTCCCCCACCTCATGATGAGGTGATTAAAATAGGGGTGGGAGTAAAACTCCCATTAGGCACTGATCATCATCAGCGTCTATAACTTCCTTGTCGGGCCTTCTCTTGAACTCTTTGTCCATATTCCTGTTCTTGTTACTGTTTTGATCCTCGGACCTGTTCATACCACTGTTCCTATTTTTGTTATCATTCCTGTTCTTATCCATGCCTTGATCCTTGGACCTGTTCATACCACTTTTCCTATTCCTGTACCTTGGAAGTTCAGCTCTACACTGTCTAGCTGTGTGACCGTCATTGTTGCACTTATAACAAGTAATAAAGTCTGTTCTTTGAATCCGCCTGTTCTGACTAACCCTGTTCCTGTTATTAGCCTTGCAAAAAATTGCCTTATGCCCAAACTGTTTACAAGAGTAGCAATACCCTTGAAAGAAATTACGACCCCTGAAACTGTCATTTACCTTCCTTACTTGAGTCATGCAATGTGAAGCCATGTGACCAAACCTATAACATGCAAAACATCTACCATGAAATTTTCCTGTAAATGACCTTCTAGGTCCGATAAACTTTCTCCTCTTTTTCTATTTCCTATTCTCTGGTTCTGTGCATCTATCATCCATGGACTCATGATCTGAAATACTCTCCTCATCAGAACTCTCTTCTTTTTGGAATCTCTTACTAGATTCCCCAACCTGTTCCTTGTGCGACTTAACAAAACCAAGGCCTGTTTTATCTGTTGTCTTTCTTTGTCCTTTGATGAGAGACTTAACCTTTTTGGAGCTATCTTGAAACCTGTACAACTTATCCTTGTACTCTTTAGTTTCCTCTTTCAAAGAAGCCATTTTCTGTTCTAACTCACTATACTCAAGAACCTTAGACTCTAACTCATCCTTGAGTTCTTGTGTCTTAGCTATAGAGAAATCAAGATTTTCTATAAGATCATCTCTTTCCATATAACATTCATCTAACTTATCCTTGAGTCTAGCATTCTTCTTTCTTTCCTTTTTCAAAGCACTAAGAGCATTAGTAAGTTCACTTTCAATATCCTTTATTTGTTTGCTTTCTGAATCATCAAAGCCTTTTTCAGATTTCTTATCACTAGAGGTGCTACCCTTTTCAAAAACCATACATGCATCTTCCTTATAGTTTTCTGAAGCATCCTCATACATACTAGCAACTAATTCATTATTTGTGCAATCATCCTCAAGGTGCCCAAAATTTCCACATCTAAGACATTTCATGATAATGAATCTATGTTTCGGTTCTTCCTCTTTTTCTGATATGAACAACATCTCATTTTCATCATCACTAGAAGAACTTTCACTATCACTGCTAGAACACTTACTTGCTTTGTCTAGGTAGAAACTCTTCTTGTGCTTGTGAGAATACCTCTTTCCGTGATTGTTGTGCTCATCTTTGTTCTTCCTGTGATGCTTGTGCTTTTCAGAATCCTTGCTCTTAGAATCTTGTTTATCTTCATCACTTTCATACTTGGAAACAGTACAGTCAGTAGCATAATGACCAAACTTTCCACAATTGAAACATCTTATATTTTTCATGCTTTTGTGCTTTCTAGAGAACTTGCCTTTCTTGTTGTAATATGCCTCTTCATCACTAGAAGACTCATCACTCTCTTGAAGCTGTTTACCCTTGGATTTCTTGGTAGCCTTGAAAGTTGCCTCTTTCTTGACATCAACCTTCACTTGAGTTCTCAACTCAAATGCTACAAGTATACTATGGAGCTCATCCTTTTTCAACTTATCTAAATCTTTAGCTTCCTCAATAGCAGAAATATTTTCACTAAATCTATTAGGAAGAGATCTTAAAATCTTATCACAAATATCATTTTCAGCAAGCTCAAGACCTAAGTCTTTCATGGAGTTAACAACCTCATCCATACGAAGCATGTAATCACTAATATTTTCATCATCATTCATATGGAGTTGTTCAAACATACCTTTGAAGTGTCTCAACTTGGCCTTTCCGACATTTGCATCACTTGTATGAACCACCTGCAACTGTTTCCACATTTCACTAGTTGTCTTGCAGTGAATCACTTTTGTGAGATCTGCTTTCTGTAAGCCTTTCAAGATTGCATTCATGGCTTTTGCATTGCTATGATGTAGGAGCCTGTCTTCTTTAGTATATGGACCATGTTCAGGAATAGTGTACTCATCTTCAATCACTTCCCAAACCTCATTCCCAAGTGCCATTAGATGAACCTTCATTCTTGCACTCCAAAGACCAAAGTCTGATCCATCAAGAATAGGTGCTGCATTGCCACTTGAATAATCCATTGTGTTCTTTTCTAGCTTTTCCTTCAAGCTGTTAAACTTTTCGAAGGCACCCGCTCTGATACCAATTGAAGAACACAAGCTTATACTGAGAGGGGGGGTGAACAGTATAAGACCTCTTTTTACTTTTTCTTTAATCTTCTAAATAGTAAAGCAATATACCCAAAGCAATATCAAAGCAATGCACAATATCATCCACAAAGAGACACCAAATTTTAACGTGGTTCACCCAAAAAGTCTGGGCTACGTCCACAAAACTTTTCTCTAAAAGTTTATCTCAAATTTCTTTGGAAAACCTTCCCAATTACAATGTTTATGAGCCTCGGCTCAAAGGAGATACCTTCCCCTAACTTTGCTTTGACTGGTGATCCTCTAGAAGACCTCTGCCTCTGTTGCCCTTAGCAAATGGAACTCTATCCCTAGAAGACACCTGTCTTCCCTGCTCTGGCTGGAGACCTCTGTCCTCAACTCTATCACCTCCAAAGCTGGTCCTCGAATTTGCACTAAACACAGTCCTTCGGTCTAGCACAAATGTCCTCGTTCTTCTTCCTATGATCTGCACCAAACATAGTCCTTCGGTTTGGCACAAATGTCCTCGAATTTCTTTCTCTGGTCTGGGTACAAATCTGTCCTCAAATCTGCACCAAACTCTATCCTCAACAGGTCCTCAAATCTAGTTCACAAAAGTGGTTCACAAGCTTTCACTAAAGCTTGCTTGATCTTCACCCAAGTCTTCACCAAGACTTGTCTCAGATCTGCTTTGCAAGTTCTCATAGTCGCTTCTGCTCCTTTGCACTTTTTTGCTCTCTGTGCGCTCTTGCTTCGCACTTAGCTTGATTCGACATGACTCGCTCTCTGTGCCCCATGGACTTAACTTGCGCACATTCGATACTTATTCGATACTTTCAATCTCAAAACAGCCCTCCTTTTATAGCATAAATTTCAAGATCAAAACTTAAACTATAGTCGGTTGTTACCCTAAACTTCGTCGGCTACAAAACCCTAATCTTCGTCGGCTCAGATTTAACTCTGTCGGCTTCTATAGTTCTATAGATTTGGTCGTGAAACTACAACATGTCATGATATCGCGACACCTTTGCAATCGTACACTTTCTTTTGGCTTTTGTCATGATATCGCGACACTTCAGCCTTTGTCGACTTCAACTACGTTCTTGTCGTGATATCGTGACACTTCTCCCTTCGTCGACCTCCTTTTTGCTTCTGTCGTGAAATCGTGACACTTTAGCCTCTGCAGACTTCGTCTTCACTTCTGTCATGAAATCATGACACTTTAGCCTCTATGGACTTCGTCTTCACTTCTATCACGAAATCGTGACACTTCACCTACAGAAGACCTGCTTTCAGTTTCTGTCGTGAAATCATGACACTTCTACTGTTGAAGCCTTGCTTTCTATTTCTATCATGAAATCGTGACACTTCTGCTTTCATCTACTTTCTTTTCTACCTGTCATGAAATCATGACACTTTCTGCATCCGTACGCTTTCTCCACAACCTGTCATGAAATCGTGACACTTTCTGCATCCGTACGCTTTCTCTTCAGCCTGTCATGAAATCGTGACACTTCTCATTTCAAACTCTTCCCTTTGCTGCATGTCATGAAATCGTGACAGTTCTCACTTTGAGTTCTGCAGCATGTCACGAAATCATGACAGTTCTCACTTCGACCTCTGCAGCATGTCGCGAAATCGTGACACTTTTCATGTTACTTTCTCTCTCTTCAAACTTGTCGTGAAATCGCAACAGTCCCTGCGGACTCTCTCTTCTGCATTATGTCATGAAATCATGACACTTTTTCTTTTGGACTCTCTCTCCTATAGTATGTCACGAAATCGCGACACTTTTTCATCCGTACAACCTTCCTTGCAAAATGTCGCGAAATCGCGACACTTTTCCTTTTCTGCCTTCCTGCACTTTTTGAGTCGCAAAAATGCGACATGTCGCGAAATCGCGACACTTTCCACCTTGCTCTCTTTCTCTGCCAACATGTCACGAAATCACGATAGTTTTTCCACTTGCCTTTTTCTCTGCCAACATGTCATGAAATCGTGACAGTTTTTCCTGCTTCTTCTCTCTCTTCCAACATGTCGCGAAATCACGACAGTTTTTCCAGCTCTTTCTCTCTCCTCTAACATGTCACGAAATCGTGACTGTTTTTCTAGCACTTTCTCTCTCCTCTAACATGTCACGAAATCATGACAGTTTTTCTTGCCCTTTCTCTCTCCTCTAACATGTCACGAAATCGTGACAGTTTTTCTTGCCTGCTGTAAACACTTTTCTTACTTGTCTTTTTCTTTGATCTTTTGCAAATGGGCCACTATGGACTTCTTGGAAACTCACTGTCCATGCTCTGTAACCTTCAACAAAACAAATTGTTTGACATCAAATCAAATTCATTCAAGAGCTTCTTGACATCAATGACAACTTCTACACTTGAGCAAAGGCAATGTACCCAAGGTACCCAAAATTGCCAACACTATATGCCTTCTTATACTTAAGGCATCAGTGATCTTATTTTCCTTACCTTTGATATGATCAATACCAAAGTCATACTCTACTAATAATTTGATCCATCTTCTCTATATATCATTAATAATTGGTCGTGTAAAAATATACCCTAAGTTTTGATGATCAATTATTAACTCAAAAGGCCTTCTTATTAGGTAGTGCACCAGATCTTAATAGTGTGCACAACTGTTGCTAGTATTAGATCATGCATAGCATATTTTACCTAATTTTTCTTGAGTTTCCTTGACTCATAATCTATGAATGATTAATATTAGGATAAAAATCCTCCCAAAACTTCCAAGGAAGCATTAGTACATACTAAAAAATTCCCTTAAGGATCTAGAATTTTAAGTATAGGTACAGTACTAAGATTCTTCTTAAGTTGTTCAAAGGTGGCTTCACACTTGTCTATCCATTTGTATTCCTTTCCTTTCCTTTGGATATTAGTTATTGAGTAGGCTATTTTGGAATAATATTTCACAAAATACCTCTAATAACTAGATAGACCCATGAAAATTCATACTTCAATCACATTAGTAGGTGGTAGCCAATTCAAAATGACCTCTATCTTCTTTGGATCCACAAAAATTCCTTTTGCAGATATGATATGTCCCAAGTATTGTACTTTTGGAACATAAAATTCACACTTAGAAAAATTCTTGTAGATTTGGTTCTTTCTTAACAACTCTAGTATGATTCCCATGTACCTATCATGCTCATCCTTATTTTGGGAATATATCAAACTATCATCCAAAAATATCAAGATAAACCAATCCAGACCAATACTTGACTTTCCACCCTAATTCCAAAAATATTGGTATTTCTAGAAAAACCCTAACTATACTACTAGAAATGAAATTATTTTTGGCTCCACTAGCTATCAAAATTTTAACTTCTTTATCAAATAATTTACCATTCAAGAGCAATGGCGTGGCTTACCCATCTAAGTTTTTGTTTCTTATGGCTACATAGATCTTGTGGTTTGGTCCTTCCATCCTATTACTTGATCATGATTGATTTGTACATCGGTTTGCATAATGTGGACCCGCACATTCATAGCAACCACCCTTGGGACCCGGGTGTTTTTTATGAATCGATTTCTTGGTTTGTTCTACTTGTGATGGTTTTGGATGCCTCCAAGGTAGAGGATTGTTGTTGTTATTCCTCTATTGGAATTTCTTCTTGATTTTCCCTTATTTTCTATCATTCTTTATCTCAAACTTTATATTACATTTTATTTTCTTGTTCTGCTCATGTTTCCATTTCATAAATCCAACACTTTTTCTCTTTCTCATGGACTGTCAATCCTCCCTTGACAAGTTTGCATAATTAAAGTAGGTCCTATTCGACTGTAGATTGGATTTTTCTTGTTGAGCTAGGTCATACATATTTTGTAGAGTCTTAGGTTTATGCAAGTTTATTACTAATATAATATTAGGATATACTCCTAAGATAAATTGTCATGACCCTCCCAGATGGAACTTTTGATATGGAAAACAATGTATTAAATGATGGTACTTTAATACTCAATTTTGTGCAATTAAGCAACTATGCAATATTAGTAGATATTGAAGAACATGATACTGCTAATAAATTGCCAATGTGTAGGATCAGGTACACTCGTAAGTGGAAGAAGTTGAGTCATCCATCAAAGGTGGGGGTACTTGATGTTGGGGAAATTATGATAAGGCAACTTTGAGGTAACAAGGATGGATCCCTTCATATAGCATACATTTTGTTAAGGGATAATCATCAATAACTAGCCACCTTGAGATCCAGATTGATAGCCTAGTAGCTATCATAAGTTCTAGAGGCTAAGATAGGTAACTAAACTGATGGAAATAATCCCTCTTTATCTGTTGCATATGCTTTATTGAATTTTAAATTAGCACTATTGCCTCAATAATTTGGTAAGTGCGAATGGATAGGTTAGCTTCATAACTCCTTGTATGGTTAGGCAGATACAATTATAAAGTAAATACTTTGTTAAATAATGGTAAGTTCATTTAAATTTTATAAATATTTATTTTAAATGATAGTAAGTCTCATTTAAAGATTTATAAATACTTGATTTTAAATAATAGTGTGTTCCATTTAAAATCTATAAATGGTTTATTTAAAAATTAAAAATGTTGCATCTTAAATGAAAAAAAAGAATGTCATTTAAAATTAAGTAAATATTTTATTTTAAATAAATAAAGGAGAATTTCATTCAAAATAGCATTTAAAAATGTGTTAATGAAATTAGACTTACCATTATATATTAAAAAATATGGTATTAATGAACCTTCATCTCGAAACCTCCATTATGACCACTAAATCCTTGAATAATAAGATGGATAAGACCCACCATAAGTTTGAACGCTAGGAAATATACGTTCGGTATGGAAGTGCCTGTGAACCTTGAAAAAGTAGAGCTCCATTTATGATTCCTGAGCAAAGGGATGAGGTGGGTGACCTACTACCAAATTGTCATCAATGAGAATAGACAGGAAGTGATGACATACAATGAGCACAATAGTCGAGAAGATAAGAGGGATGCCATGGCATGAAGGAGGGGAAAAAGGATATATGTCAAGGGAGAGACATCAGTTGGAAGAGGAAAAAAGGTAGAGCGAGGATAGGGATATTATGATAGCTCTAGAAAAACATTGAAGCAATGTCGTTCGAACCACCGCTAGGGAAAAAATAAGGATCTATGTAGTATTCAAATCTATTGCTTGTGTTGTTAATTAGCTCTTTTTGTGTGGTTGTTTGCCACCATGGTCTAGCTTAGAATACCATGAAGTTGTTGTTTATCCTTGCTATGTAAGCACTATAAAAGGTTCTATGGATCCTTACTATGTAAGAATTATGAAAGCTGCTATGTATCCTTGCTATGTAAGTATTGTGAAAGCTATTGTGTATCCTTACTATGTAAGCAATGTAAAACTTGTTGTGTATCCTTGCTATGTAAGCATTGTGAAAGCTACTGTGTATCCTTGCTATGTAAGCGCTAGGAAAGCTATTATGTATCCTTGATATGTAAGCATTGTGAAAGCTACTATGTATCCTTGCTATGTAAGCACTGTGAAAGTTGATGTGTATCCTTGCTATGTAAGTGTTGTGAAAGCTATTGTGTATCCTTACTATGTAAGCACTATAAAAGTTATTGTGTATCCTTGATATGTTATCTCACTATCATGCTTGTTGTTAGAAGGCTTGCCATAATGGTTTCCATGTGTTAGCTCATTGTCATGCTTGTTGTTATAAGGCTTACCATTGTGGCTACCGTGTGTTAGCTCAGTGTCATGCTTACTATTGGAAGGCTTGCCATCGTGGCTATCATGTGTTAGCTCACTGTCATACTTACTTTTGGAAGGCTTTCCATCGTGGCTATCATTTGTTATCTCACTAGCATGCTTGATGTTGTAAGGCTTACCATCATGACTGCTATGTGTTAGCTCATTATCATACTTATTGTTGGAAGATTTTCCATAATGGATTACGTGTGTTAGGTAACTATCATGCTTATTATTGGAAGGCTTACCATCATGGTTGTCATGTGTTAGCTCACTATCATGCTTGTTGTTGGAAGGCTTTCCATCATGGTTGTCATGTGTAAGTGCTATCATGTTTGCTATTGGAAGTCTTTGATTATGGTTGTCATGTGTAGCTACTATTGTCTGATTGAGTAAGAGGTTTATCCTTGTGGTTATGGCCTACTTTGTTTTATGACTTGCATGGTTGGGTATCCCTTGAAGGTAGCCCATATGTTGGTGAAGCATTTTTCATCCCCACTATCCCCATTCCTTAGACCTGTAACTAGAAGACACTGCTACCTTGGATACTATTCATGAACTATAGAGGATGTTCATCACTATGATGAACTACTTGCATGTGAAGAGCATCATGATTTACACCGAGCTACCAAAGTGTCTCGAGGTCTGACTCCTCAGAGAATTTATTGATCAAGGCCATCTCTAATAATATAAGGCTTGATTTTTTATTAAAATAATCTACGAACTAGTTAATGAATAGAGTTAGGGAAATTTATGTATATATTAAACTGGTTCATGAATTGTTATTAAGTAGAGTTAGAGAACTTTGCTTATAACAAGAAAAAGGATTTACTTGTGAATTAAAGTAGTTGACTTTAATTTAATGAATAAATATGAAATATAGTTTGTTTTGTAAATTAAGGGTATGAGACTTTAATTTATGAAATGAAAGGAAAAAAGATATATGTGTGAATTAAAGTAGTTGACTTTAATTTAATGAAAAAATATGAAAAATGGTTTGTTTTGTAAATTAAGGGTATGGTACTTTAATTTATGAAATGAAAGGAAAAAAGATTTATTTGTGAATTAAAGTAGTTCAATTTAATTTAATGAATAAATATGTGAAATGGTTTATTTTTTAAGTTAAAGGTATGGGACTTTAATTTATGAAATGAAAGTAAAATGGACTTATTTGTGAATTAAAGTAGTTGAATTTAATTTAATGAATAAATACGATAAATGGTTTGTTTTGTAAATTAAGGGTATGGAACTTTAATTTATGAAATGAAAGGAAAAAATATTTATTTATGAATTAAAGTAGTTGAATTTAATTTAATAAGTATGGAAAATGGTTGTTTTATAAATTAAACGTATGGGACTTTAGTTTATGAAATGAAAGAGAAGAAAATTATTTATGAATTAAAGTAGTTGAATTTATTGATAAATAAATATGAACCTGGATTATTTTACAATTAATGGTATGGGACTTTAATTTCTAAATAAGTTTTAATTCATTTATTACAAGTATAGCCCATGATCTATATGCATTGTTGAAAGACTCTCATAGAGGATGAGATAAAAAGTGTAAAATGGGTAGTTTCTATGATATCAACTATGCATTAGATAGTTGAATTGCTTGGATTATTTGTATAGTTGCAATTTGGCAATGAATTGATTAAATGCATTTAAAAGCATGTCTATCCTGAACTATGAGTGTCTTGATCTCCTACTATCCTCACTTGATCTATGGAAGAGTGGGAGGACCAAAGTTACAAATGGACCAATGCACAAGTGTGATCTCTAATTTACATCTTGTTAATTATACAAATAGATTAGATTTGTGGGAGATTTCCCTGATGAGATTGATGTAATGTATAATTTAAAGTTATGGAGTTTATACCATACATGCTTATGTAATAAATGAACAATATGGCTAATGTACCTTTGTATTCTAGTTGATTTATTATGAATGTATTTAATATTTTCTTATGCATGTTTATTTTTTAATTGATGTTCCTTTGGTTTTTTAATGAGTTATTGTTAGATTTAATATCTAGAATTTTCTTGTTTTCTTGTTAAATAACTTAAAAAAAACAATAGTAAGTTCTAGGGTGAACTTAGAGGTAACCTGAGGGCTTGAGACCCCCTTAGGGATAATTTGTAACTAGGTTTATATAATATCATACCTAAGTTAAGATAGCTTTTCAGAGGAGAATATTAATAGCTTAACTCATAGTAAACATAGCATACCTATGCATAATGGCTTGCATAGAATATGGAGATGTGTGTACACCTTCTAACGATTGAAGGTGATAAGTATAGATCATCAAGGATGATGATATGGATGGAATTGTGTGCATAACATGAGATATGCCTATGCAGAAGGGACTTAAGTGAGAGGAATCTTGTGTGGTATAGTTATTGAGAAACTTAGGGTTTGATAAATATTAAGTCATTCTAAGGTTGGGTAGGGATTTATGAATCTCTCTTAGTCAAAAAAAAATTCTTTCTATTTCTATGTGTTTTCTTATTTCTTGATTTTATGGTCGTTACATTTGGTATTAAAGATCTAGGTACGTGGGTATAGAGCTTCTTATGTGCTAAAATATATTTGGAAGTATCTAATGAAGGCTTGCTTAAGGTTAAGCTAAAATCTAGGATGACCTAGAGTCTTTACTTATTAGAATCTAATGGAGTTTATCCCAAGGGTAGATGAATGTTATGATACCTTAGTATGGATTTTGGTATTGATGATACATAATAATCTGGGAATATTATCCTAGTTATATTTCTAATGTTTTTGCAAGAATAAATTTGTAATGTGGTTTGAATAAGTGGTTCAATTTAAGGTGAAGTTATAACCTATTTCTTTTCTTGGTTGAAAGTAGGTCAAGATGCCACCTATGACCAAAATGGAGAGGCCTACACCTATATAGACTCGAAAAAGTAATATAAAAAAAGATATCTAGAATGAGGATCCCAAAAATCCCAATAGGGGAATGGAATATCTCACTACCATAGTTTTCGCCATGCAATATCAGTTAAGACAGGTGTTAGAGCCCATTGCAAACCAAAATTTTTAGGCTAGAGTTTTAGAAGTTAACCTAGTGAAGGGGATGACTATAGATAAGATACAAGATAGAACCCTCTAGAGAAGGAGAGGGAGATGCAGTTGAGGCTTAGTTAAGGGAATTGGAATTTTTCTTCACAGTAAAGGGATACTCTTTAGGAACCCAATTTTTTTGGGCTACTATCTACCTTGAAGAAGCCACCCTAGAATAGTGGGAAAATTATCCAGCATCCATGATTTCAGGGATGGTGGATAATGTAAGGCATGTGTAATGGCTTTGACTAACATAGTTATGACAATCAAATCTCAAACCCTTAGCTATACAAGTTTTGTGGCAACTTATAACATAATCGGGATGGTTCAAAGTCTGTCTTGGACCTATGTGTGTGAATGTGTAAGGTTCATTTATCCATTTTGAGGGAGGTAGGATTAACCCATTGTAGATGCTACCGGACTAGCTAGCTCATCCATCCACAATAGTGATCTATACAAAAGTGAGATGCTAATGTGAGAGATGTGTTGTCACCCGTAAGACTATTCCACTGGTAGGCAGGCTCTTGGAGCCTATTGCTAGCGATGGAAATCATCCCATGGTGTTATGTTGGACCTAAGGACCAAAGGCGATAAGCATAACATGAGTGATATCAAGAGGTATTTCCTTTTGTTTTTTGCCCCTGTTCTAATGTTGACCTACTGATAGTGGTGGTGCTCTTTTTATCTCTTTTCTTTTTCTCTTTTTTTTTGTTTCTTTTGTGGTGCTCTTTTTGTATGGGCGATGCAGTTTGTTTTCTACCCAATCATTTATTTTTGCTTATGCTTGATCCCTTTGTTTATCCCCAGGTCGTATGTTGACCATGCAGGCGATAGGACGAGCAGGGGATACCGTTCGCTAGATGGCGATATCTACTCAAGATGTCCTCTTTCCTAGGCTCAAAATTGTTAATGTGTAACCTTTTGTGAGCGATCCATGAGAGAAGTTGAACCAGCCTAAAAGACCATAAGAAGAATGTACAAGACTCAGTAGCTATGGGTGACACTTGATTGCCAAAACTATAGAGTAGTCAAAATTAAACATGACACCTATGTATACCCTGATCCTGAAATGGGGGAATGGACATCCAGGTGGTGATGCTAACAAGTGTATGTATTATTCCTATTGAGGCACATTTTGAGGAAGAATGTACAAACATGAATTAAAATTTTAACTATAAAGCATGTGAATATGTGCAATGGATGTAAATGTAAATGATGCAAGTGGAGGAATGTGATATTTACAAGAGGAAAGTTATGCTGTGTAGGAGGAGAATCTTAGAAGAACCTATTTACAGATGAGTAAAGTGTGTAATGATGACAAAAAGCATGATGCTATGATCCTGGTTGCCCCAACATGTGGGGTGTGTGTGTGTAGTGGGTGTACAAGTTGGGAGCTACAAAAATGTGTGTAATAGTCATCGAATGAGGGAAGATGTAAGAGTAGAATGTAGATGGAAGAAGGAGAGGGGAGGGGGGGAGAGAAAAAGAGAGGGGGGGGGGGGGGGAGAGAAAAGAGGAGGGGGGGGGGGGGGGGGGGGGAGGGGGGGGGGGGGAGAGGGGGGGGGGGGGGGGGGGGGGGGGGGGGGGAGGGAAGGAGGGGGGGGGGGGGGGGGGGGGGGGGGGGGGGGGGGGGGGGGAGGGGGGGGGGGGGGGGGGGGGGGGGGGGGGGGGGGGGGGGGGGGGGGGGGGGGGGGGGTGCTGTGGTGGGTGTTTTTTTCTGGTTTTTTTTTCTTTCCCCCCCTTTAATTTTTTGGCCCGGTGGGGGGGGGGGGGGGGGGTTTTTTCGCATGATAGTTATGTGGTTTAGGGCATGAGATATCGATAGGTCGAGTCTTTGGTAGAGTCAAGTGGCCTTGGTGCATTAGGTGGTAAAATATTTTTGATAATGGGGCTAGTGGGAATGTCATGGGGTGAATATGGGGCTTTGCTGGAGGTGATGAAGGTCGGTCTACCTACGGGTGCATGGGTCGAGGGTCCAATGTAGGTTGGGCATGTGATCGAAGGGTGGATCTATGTGAAGGTGAAGGTGTATGGGTCATGGAAGACTAGCGTGGGTGAACATGGCAATGGTAGTGGCTCATTTGTAGCTCTAGAGCTTCGACGTAGGAGAAGAGATGTTGTATATCATGGTGCGGTGGTATTGGTGTTGGTGAGGGTGGTGATGGAAGCTGAGATATGTGTGGCATGGCTTGGTAGGCATGGGAGGATGGAGAAGGCCTCGAGGATGAAGGGGAGGAATGAAAAGGCTTGGGATATTGGAAAGGTAAGCCTCATAGGGGAGATGGTGGTGCCTAGAGTATGGGTGGCATGGGGGATGGTCCCAAATGATGGCATGCATAGGACAGAGGCTTGTCTGTAGAGGCATCTTGAGTAGCTTGTGTAGTGTGAGCTTGCAAAGCTTGGGAATAGGTGGACTCACCATTAGGAAGTGGAGCGGGTAGGAATGCAGGGTGAGGTTGATGAGGTGTGTACTCCCTATTAGGTGGGTGGTAGGATCCTATGGGATGATGGGGGTGATTTATGGGTGAGTAATGACATCTGAGATCATCAGCCAGATGGGAGGGTGATCCTTGTGCTTGGGGTTGGGTGGATTCCTCTTTGTCATCGAAAGAGGATAGGGATATCTGGCTGTCTCTAGAGTGTGGTGAATAGGATGAACCTTGCTGGTGAGGGGAATGGTGTCGAGGTGATGTGTGGTGACCTGAATGGGATGAATGTGAGGAGCGCCTGGTGTGGAGGGCAACTGGTGGCTGGGCTAGATCGGCCGGTGTAATGGGTTTTTGTTGTGGCTATAGATGGTCCTGCATGGTGGTAGGTGAGGCCACTGTAGAGCTCTCCTGTTGATGATGTGAGTCCTGCAAAAGGAAAAACAAATACCCCGAGCATAAAAATGGTAGAAAGGTAAAATGTACATGTATAAAGAAATAATAAAGTAGAAATAACAAATTCACACGGTAATGTGCTTAATGATTTACTTCTAACACTATGTGATATTCGTGATGGTGAATGTGATTATGCATCATGCATTAAATGCATGAAGGTGCAAGATGTTGATGGGTTCAGGATCATTAAAGCCTTCAATATTTGCCAGATGATATGCTCCTGAACCATATTTGTGTGTGATCATGAATGGGCCCAACCAGTTTGGAGCGAATTTATCATGCTATTGGTGAGGCTGACTTGTGATTTGTTGGTTCTCTTTGAGAACCAAGTCACCAATCTGAAATTTGCACTGATGTACCTTACTGTTGTAGGCACGATGAAGGTGATCTTGATATACTCGTGTGTGCTCGATGGCATGGATGCGACGTTCATCGAGGAGTGTTAGTTGATCTAGATGAGCTTGGCAAGTCGTGTCATCATCAATGAAATCTTTCATAGATATCCATAATGAAGGTATCTCAAGCTCAAGGGGCATGATAGCTTCTGCCCTATAGACAAGTGAAAAAGGTGTTGCCCCAGTGGGAGTATGGATGCTCGTACGATATGCCCACAAGGCTAGGGGCATTTGATTATGCCGTCAGGTGAGATTTCACTAAGTTTTACGGAGAATAGAACAGATGGTTTTATTAGTGGCTTCTGCCTGGCCATTTCCTTGAGGGTAATATGGGGTTGAAAAGCTATGATGTATGTGAAATTTGTTGCATAGGGCTCGGATAGTCTTGTTTTTTAAAATATTTCCCATTATCTAAAATAATTTGGGAGGGAATTCCAAAGTGGCATATGATATGCTCCATGATGAATGCTGCAATTTTAGCTCCTGTAGTTTGGACCAGTGGGATGGCTTCGACCCACTTGGTAAAATATTCTATCGCTATGATGATGAATTTGTGACTACTGGAGGAAGCAGGTGTAATTTGTCCAATCAGATCCAGGCCCCATTGGGAGAAGGGCCACATGGACTGGATTGGTTGAAGTGCTTGGGATGGTAAATGTGTTAAGTTGGCATGTTGTTGGCATTTGATGCAATGTTTGACATACTCACAGTAGTCTTGCTCCATTTTAGGCTAGTAGTAGCCCATACGAAGAATGCATTTGGTAATCACCATGCCACTAAAATGGCCACCACAAGTACCATCATGAGTTTCTTGTACAACTCATTGTGATTCTTGTGGTTCTAGGCAATGTAGGAGTATGTCGTCATAGCTACGATGGTAAAGGATGTCCCCTAGCAAGGTATAGTAGATCACTCTTTGTTTAAAGGTTCGGCATTGAGCATGGGGTAGATCACATGGTAGGAAACCTAACTTGATGTAGTCTTTCATCTATGAGAACCATGGATCATGGGGTTCAGTATTTACCACATACACACCACCATAGTCTGTAGGGGGCGTGGGTGATATAGCAGATTGAGTAAGTGTGTGAATAGTTATAGATGTTGTATCGGATGTTGGATTTTGTGGGATAAGGGATCCTAAGGAGGCCATGGTGTCTACAAAATGGTTTGATGAGTGTGGCATGGCTTCGAGATAATACCATTCAAATTGGGATAGGAGTTGTTGGGTGATCTTCTTGTATTGTTGAACTGGGCAATTGCATAGCTAAAGTTCCTGCACTTGATTGACTATCAAAAGTGAATCACCTATGATGTGGAGGCATTTGATGTGCATAGAGTGTGCTTGTTTTAGTCCTAGGATTAAGGCTTCGTACTCTGCATTGTTATTGGTACAAGGAAAATCTAGTTTGAATGAAAATGGGAGTGGTTCTCCTTCAGGTGTAAAGAAGACAATGCCTACACCCCCAGCGTGGAGACACCTGGACCCATCAAAGAACATGGTGAGGTCAGCCATGAATTTTGGTTCGATGTATTCCTCATCTTCGATTACGTGGAAGATAGAGTCATCGAGGAGTTGAATGAGTAGGGGTTGATTTTCAGTTATCGAAGCTTCAGCCAGTTGGTCGATGATGACTTATCCTTTGATAGACTTTTGAGATATAAATTCTAGGTCAAACTCAGTTAGAAGCATGATCCATTTGGTTGTGCATGAATTATGATAACTTTTGTTCATCATATATCATAGGGGATTGTCTCGAGTGATGACAAAAGTTGTGTGGTTTAACATGTAGTGGTGTATGTGAATGCTATGCATGTGCTAGGTTGTGAGTGTGCTATAACTATGCTAGGCTAGGCTAGGCTATTTTTGCTAAGGTTTTTAGGACAAACCTATCCAGATTTTTGCTAAGGTTTTTGGAGAAACCTATCCAAAGTTTTACTGAGGTTTTTGGAGAAACCTAGGTTTCTAAGGGATTCTAGAAAGAATGTTCCAAAATTTTAGCTGAGGATTTTGGAAAAACCTAGGTTGCTAAGGGATTCTAAAAAGAATGTTCCAAAATTTTAGTTGAGGATTTTGGAAAAACCTGAGGTGCTAAGGGATTCTAAAAAGAATGTTCCAAAATTTTAGCTGAGGATTTTGGAAAAACCTGAGGTGCTAAGGGATTCTAAAAATAATGTTCCAAAATTTTAGCTGAGGATTTTGGAAAAACTTGAGGTTTGGAAAAACAACTATGATGAAGGTAAGGCAAGGGGTGTAACCTTTTGAAACTTTTGACCCTTTTGTGTGACAAGGTTTTAAACTGGAATGGTACCATTATCGATAAGGTCCTCAACTAAATCATGAAAGGTGCGACAAGAACGTACATCATGACCTGGCTGGCGATGATAAACACAAAATGCATGTTTGATGTGCCCATGAGGGTTGGGTCGATTTGGATTGATGGGTCGAATGTCTGGTAATGTAACATGGCCAGCCTCGAATAGCCTCTGGAATAAAGTAGGAAGAGGCTCAGAAAGTGGAGTCCAATTGCGATGTCGACATGGAGGACGGGGACCATGGGCTCATTGTGGTTTGGATGGAGGGGGTGCATTAGTATGATATAATTATTGTGTTGGAGGAGGCATATTAGTATGACCTGGCTCATTGTAGAATGTATCATAGGTTGGCATTTGTTGTCCATAGCTTGCGATGCGCATGTTTAGCCTTTTAACTTCATCTCGTAAGAGTTGAAGTTTGGGTGTCATAGAAGTGGGGGACTGAGCTATGGTAGGCTGCCCCTGTGGATGTGGTGGATATTGGTATTGTTGTTCTTCATAATACTATGGGGAATACTATTGTGCTTGATCATGATAAGGTGGGTACTGGGTGACGTGTGTTGTCATGTCTACGGGCACACTAGGTTGTGGGGTAGGTGCTTGTTGTGGGTAGTAATACTACGACTATGAGGCATATGGTTGTGGCATAGGTACTTGTTGGTTTGGAGCCTACTGTACGGGTTGAGCCATGGGTGGTGATGACCAAACTGGAGGAGGCATAAAGAAGCTAGGTGTAGTTGGTGGTAGTGTAGGTGTCGGTGCTACTAGTGCTAGGGGTGGTCAAGATGAGGTATCAAAATATGGGATCTATCTCTACCCTAGAGGGTAGGAAGTAGGGAAGCTAAATTGTGTGGAATAATTTGGTTGAGTAGGTGCATAAGCTACTAGTTTCGGTCCATAGGTAGGATGGATATGGGTAGTGGGAGCCTGAAAAGGAATAGGTGGTGGTATCCTAAAGGTCATCGTAGGCAAAGGTGGCTCCAAGGGTTGGGTGTCATGCACTCTGGATACCTGGGAGATAGGCAGGAAAGCTACTAAAAAGGTGGGATAAGCTACCGAGGTAGGAGCTTGGGTTGAGGGGAAAGTATACGTGTACACCCCCGCTTGGGTTTGTGCATCTCTTGTTCCTGAAGAGGCTGTTGAGAGGTACCCTCAGATATGGTGAAGAACAGCTCTTGGGAAGAGGATGGTTGGTACTCTTGTGAGGAGTATGAGCGTGAGGTTTGAGGGAATGCTTGTGGTTCCTGCTGGGTAGGGATTTGTTGTGCAGTTTGGAAGGATGGATTCTGGCTTCCTATAGTGGATGAGGATGGGTCCGACACCATTCCTATGGTAGGGGTGAATGATACGACCTCAGGATAGGTATGGTTTAGAAGGGAGGAATCATTCTCAAACAGGGATTGAGATAGATTCTGGAAGAAGGGGTGTGCAAAGGTGGGTGATGTAGGCATGACCTCCTCATCTATGGTGAAGGATGGAGGAGATTGTCCTGGTGCTATGTAGATTACATGGTCATAGAACGTGGTCGAGGGATTAGGTGAGGATGGGGCTACAAAGAGCGGGTAATCCTCTACGAGTGAAGTAGCGAGAATTTCACTCAAAGTTGATGTCTCATCATGAGGCATCATGTGTGTGAATTGTGCATCGGATTCTATGCATGAATCAGATGTGTCTATAATCCTCTCCTTCATGATCGAAGGAGTAAGAGTGGACTGACTAGAGGAAGGGGGAGGCCATTCCTCCATAGAGCATGATTGCTCACGCGCTCTACTACGGGTGACCACAGGCATAGTGGCATGTGTCAAATGGGGTTTTTGAGAATAAACCTTGTGTGATGTAGACTCAAGTGTGTCTAATGTAAGTGTAAATTAAGTGACATGTTGTGTGTAGCAAAACAATATATAGTGTAATGTGTTGAGACCGGTCTGTGATCATGCAAACAATGGTAGACCAGAATCAATTCTAAATGCTAAGAAAATAAAAGTGTTATGTTCATTTTGTGTGTTATAATGTTGATACTCCCTATGTAGAATCATGGGTAATGGAGTGAATACTCTAGAAAATCGGGAATGTCATCAATAACAAACCTCCTGCAACACCCAAAGATGCACAGGATAGAATGGTACCGCAACGTGCGAATGGTGACCTGTATGGAAGGCGTAGTAAAATGGTATCCTAAAGGGGTGGAACTCACTATGCTGAAGCGAGTTCACAATATCCTCTCATGAGAAGAGGTGGCACTATCTAAGACCTACTATCGGCATACCCATGCTTTCGCTTCACCCTCGGGTGGGCTTAGTCAAGAATGATAGTTACCAATTCCACAAATTATACTAGCCTTGTGGATGAAGGTGCTAAATCCTATCCCACTCCATAGGTAACCACTGGTGATGAAATCCAGGGCCCAATCACAAGAGTAGGGGGTCTCTGGTGATGAAATCTAGATAACCACTCCTGTGGGGCTACTAGGTGTCTAGGGGGTGAGCTGATGGAGAGTGCAACTCGATCCACACCAGTCTCGAGCGATGGATTGGGGATGAAGTCCAATCTCACCACTTGTTTAAGTACCATGTGAGTGTGTGTGGGTTTGTGTTTCACTATCGATGTATGCGAGATAAGAAACTAGCTACTTGCCTTTTCAAAAGAAACTAACCCTAATGCCTTTTCAAAAGCAAATTATTAGATACTATTCTTTGAAGAGAAGTATTCTAGCCCTAAATGCCTTTCCAAAGCAAACTAACCTATTTTCGAAAGCATAGAAACAAACAATCCAAGTGTGTGGAGTGAAGGGGATTAGAACCCTGATTTAAACTTTTGAATGCAAAAATTTCTTTCAAACAAAGGAATAAGGGATTAGGAACCTTAATTTGTTGTTAGAATGCAAAGACATTTTAGAAGTAGAAGAGGGGATTAGAAACCCTGATTTACTTGAACATGTATAGTTCTTTCTAACAATGAAAGCTATTAGTGAAATGAAATCAACGTAGGCTTGTGCTACATGCAAGATACAAGGACATATGCAAACTTATTTGAGAAATAAATTTTATGAACTTGCTGGAAAGTTGCAGGTCCTAAAAATTTTAGAAACCCTAATGCTTTAACAACTTTGCAATGAAACCAAAACTATGCCTAGCAATGGTCATCTCACTAGCTAATGGATTTTTGCTTCCAAAACTTGCAACAGAGGTAGAAAAAGTGAAAATACCTGCATTATGATGCTAAGGGGGGTTTTCTTGGCCCCTGAGAAGGTCACCCCAGTTGATTTGGGGGTTTTTGAGGTGTCTATGCTCAAATCATGACCTGGGTCACTAATTTGACCTAAATCATGACCTAGGGTGCTAATTTGACCTAAATCATAGGGTGGGTCATGAATCAGGTTCAGAGGCTTCAAATAAGGGATCTGATGGCCTAGGATGGTTCCTAGGGCTTTGGAGGCTTCAGTGAAACATAGTTTTGGTACCTGCAAGACACAAAAATAGAGGATAATGTCAGATTTATAAGAAAAGTGAATCTAGCACTATCCATTGTGGGGGTCCCACCGAGCGTGCCAGAATGAAACGGGTAGAAAATGACATTTGATAATTTAACACATAAACATAAATGATGCATTAAATAGAGAAATTGTATTCCATTGATATTAATGAGCATGTGTTACAAGAGGGTCTTGATGCCCTTTATCCATATCTATTCCTAACAAGGTTACAATCAATCTGATGCCTTCTCCTATCATCCCTCAGTGTAGGTGGGCTTCTTTGTATGTGTGCCACCATAGGGTTGTTGTTTGTATGATGTTCCTCTTCCTTTAGATCTTCCATAACCTATGAAAGACCTGCAAAAGGGAATTAGTATGATGGAGGGCTTGCCTTAGTCAGGCCCCATGTTTAGGAAGATGAAATGACTATAAAATTATAACATAAATTGAAATAAAATGTGCAAAAGGTAATAATATGACAAAATAGAGCTTACCTCCCAAATCTGGGGTGATTTGGGGCCTATAGACCCAATTAGCGACCCGGGTTGCGAATTGGGGCCGGATTCGTGACCGGTGGCTACGAATTTAGTTGTGATGCTCTTTTGGTGAAATCTCTTCGATAGATTGATCCTAAGGTAGCTGGGGTGCCTCTGTATGCTATCATAATCTTTTTGTGTGCATCTGGAAGTAGATTGTTTAATATTGGCTTTCCATTTCTGTAGAGTAACTATACTTTGTTGAATTTGGGAATCAGACTTAATTAGGGGTTTGGGACCCATTATTTATAGGCAAATGCAAGGTGCAAGGGGGGTTAGATAGACTAAACCTAGGTTTGATTCTGACTAGGGTTAGGTTAAGAAATGCTATGTGGCAACATCTCATTCTAAGTAGGAAATATCCTATCCTCACACATGTGTGAGGAAGGATTAGTGCTAATCCTAATTAGGCCTTAAGCATGTTTAGGGAGGGATTAAAATAAAACCCTAGGAAACCCTAAATTGGCACATGTGGGAGGATTTTATTAACACTAATTATGAATTAAGAGTTAATTAATCCAATTTTACCCTAAAAAGGGGCTTAAGTGAAGTCAACATTAAATTAGAATTTGATAATTGACTTTTAATTGATTTTGCCAATTAATACCCCGTGGGGGTGTCAATTGAGTGTAAATGGGCTATGCATCACCTCGGGTTGTCGTCTAAAGGTATCTCGATGCATAAAATATAGTTTTGAGGGCTTATTAGGGTTTTGGACCTGAAAGCCATTTGTGGAAGTCTACACGTTACTATGGTGAACTTATGGAAGTCTACACATGTCTACGCATGTCTACGCATGTCTACACATGTCTACGCATGACTACAATAGTCTACAATAGTCTACAATATCCTAGGGATGTTTAGAATCACCTATAGATATGCAAAAATAGCAATATGTGACTTTTGGGTGTCTATATTTTACTCCTTTTTGTACTATACTATGTAGAACATAGTTTAATACAAAAATATGAAGGGTTTGTGTAGAAGGAAAAGGGATAGAATGGGAATGGGATCCAATCAAAGGTATGTAGCCACTCGAAGTGTGACCATACAATAGTGATCGATAGCCAAAAAGAGAATGGAAAATAATGTGATCCAATCAAAGGTATGTAGTCACTTGAAGCATGACCATACAACATTGACTAGGTAGCCGAGAAGGGAAGGGAAAAGAAAGGGATCCAATCAAAAATATGTAGCTTCTCAAAGCGTGACCATACAACATTGATCGATAGCCAAGAAGAGAAGTAAAAATAATGGGATCCAATCAAAGGTATGTAGCCACTCGAAGCATGACCATATAATAGTGATCGATAGCCAATAAGAGAAGGGAAAAGAATGGGATCCAATCAAAGGTATGTAGCCACTCAAAGCGTGACCATACAACATTGACTAGATAGCCAAGAAGGAGAAGGGAAAAGAATGGGATCCAATCAAAGGTATGTAGCCGCTCGAAGCGTGACCATACAACATTGATCGATAGCCAAGAAGGAGAAGGGAAAATAATGGGATCCAATCAAAGGTATGTATCCACTTGAAGCATGACCATACAAAATTGACCGATAGCCAAGAAGGAGAAGAGAGGAAGGAAAGAAGAAGAAGAGGAAAGAAATAAAAACAATGCTGGTGAATGAAAATGAATGATTGTGGATGCAATGATGTGATTTTGTTGAGTCCATATGACAATTACGATGCCATACTAGTTGCTTGAGAATGGCAAATTTTGACTACTTTGCTTTTATAACCAGATCAGCGTGGTCCAAAAGTATGATTAGTGACAAAAGCCTAACTAAATATTTGTTGTTGATTTATTGATGAGAACATGGTGACAAGTGTCAAACCATTTGAGTTAGTTAACATTTGAATTATTCAAACATGTCATTCATTGTGCTCCATGAATGCCAGAGTGAAGTTTTCCAAATGTTGCGTTGAATTAGTCACCCGTGTCATTCATTGTGCTCCATGAATGTCAAGATGAATTTTCCATTTTCACACATAACTCTCTTGATGTAACCCATGTCTGATTGTGATTGAGATTATTTTGTATGATAATCTTCAGCAAAAAATTTCATAGACAAATGCACTAACCGCACTTTTGGATTTTTGATGTTGTGATTGCATGCAAAGATGACTTTGGATATGAATACCCCCTCAAATGAGGAATCAACAATGAGGCGAATGGAATACGATGAGTTGATGATGTAGCGATTGATAAGATACCAATGCATGATGATTATGATGACAAAAAACAAATTAGAAGAGTGTTTTGGGAATTTCCTAGGGTTTTAGAAGAAATTTGCATGATTTCCTAGGGTTTTGGGGGCAACTTGGTTGATTTTGGAAGGTCTAAGATGAGTTTGCCACCCTGGGGTCAATTTTGACCTAAATTGCCACCCAGGGGGTGAATTAGGGTTTTGAACTATTTGAAATGTGTAGTGTTTTGGTAGTTTGGGGAACCAAATGATATCAAAATTGGACAAATATTATACTATTGGAAAGATCTTTCTAATCCTAATACAATGGTGAAAGTTTTAGGAAATTTGGATATGATTTGATAGGTGAAAACTTAGACCAAATATGACCCTACTTTTAGAAGTGGTGAATGCACAATCTCAAGCCTTGTGAAGGGTGTGCATGGAAGCAAAATCTTTGTGAGGACAAAGAGGTAAAAAATTGTTGTGCTATGCTAGGAAATGCTAGGCTATGTATTCTAGGCTATGCTAGGCTATGCTAGGCTATGCTATGCTATACTATTTTTGCTAAGGCTTTGGGACAAACCTATCCAAATTTTTACTGAGGTTTTTGGAGAAACCTATCCAAAGTTTTACTAAGGTTTTTGGGGAAACCTATCCAAAGTTTTACTAAGGTTTTTGGGGAAACCTATCCAAAATTTTACTGAGGTTTTTGGGGAAACCTAGTGTGTTAAGACTCTAAAAAGAATGTTTGTGATAAAATGTAAGGAAAAGGGTGAAACCTTTTGGACCTAGTGATTGATTTGATTTGGTGAAGGTGAGGTTAAGGATGCGACCTTTTGAACCTAGTGGTTTGTTTTGATTTGATGAGGGCAAGGTGAATTTACCCCAATTTTGAATGATGGATGATACATATACATACCTTTTGGTTTTGGTTGTTACATATGTGTGTGTGATTTTGATGGTTTGGAATGTGTTGTGTTTATATTTGCGTAGGTAGCACAATATAATATGTAGGTATGTATGATAAATAGATGCATATGTATGAATGGTTTAGATCTATTATCGTGCTTTCATGTGAATGAATTTGTAGCCTAGTATGCATGATTATGTTTCAAATGCAGTGTGATGTGATATCGAATGTGATGTTGTAATAAATGCACATAGAGTAAATGCAATGCTATAATTTGATTTTGGGATTTGTGTGAAATGAATGCAAGAATGTGATTTGCTATTTTAAATGAGTGTAGGATGAATGCACGACTATAATGTATACTAAATTTATATGACATAGATGCATGGGTGCATGTATGAACTTATTAAAATGTGCTAAGGAAGCACTTATATTGTGGAATTTACCTATATATATGCGATCCATTCCATGATTTCAGGGATGGTGGATAATGTAAGGCATGTGTAATGGCTTTGACTAACATAGTTATTGCAATCAAATCTCAAACCCTTAGCTATACAAATTTTGTGGTAACTTATAACATGATCGGGCTGGTTCAAATTCTGTCTTGGACCTATGTGTGTGAATGTGTAATATTCATTTATTCATTTTGAGGGAGGTAGGATTAACCCATTGTAGACACTACCAGAGTAGCTAGCTCATCCATCCACAATAGTGATCTATACAAAAGTGAGATGCTAATATAAGAGATGTGTTGTCACCTGTAAGACTATTCCACTGGTAGGTAGGCTCTTGAAGCCTATTGCTAGCGATGGAAATCATCCCATGGTGTTATTTTGAACCTATGGACCAAATGCGATAAGCATCACATGAGTGATATCAAGAGGTATTTCCTTTTGTTTTCTTCCCATGTTCTAATGTTGACCTAACGATAGTGGTGGTGCTCTTTTTGTATGGGTGATGTAGTTTTTTTCTACCCAATCATTTATTTTTTCTTATGCTTGATCCCTTTGTTTATCCCTAGGTTGTATGTTGACCATGCAAGCGATAGGATGAGCAAGGGATACCATTCGCTAGATGGCGATATCTACTCAAGATGTCCTCTTTCCTAGGCATAAAATTGTAAATGTGTAACTGTTGTGAGCGATCCATGAGATAAGTTGAACCAGCCTAAAAGACCATAAGAAGAATGTACAAGAATCAGTAGCTATGGGTGTAGCACCCTAAAATTGGTGCAATTAAACCATCAGTAAAAAGATTAAAATTTTGAATTTTAACCTCGAAACCTCCTGTTAACTGCTCACCTCATTTTTCATGCCATTTTTAGAATTTTTTTTACCGTTGGACAATATCATCATCGATCTGACGATATCGTCCCAAATCGGATGAATTCATCTGGAACAGAACGTCCAAACAATTTCATCCCAAAATCAAATTTTCATGATTAGCTTCTATTTCAACAACCTCTCCAACTCGGGTAGAAGCATGTTTGCATGGTTGGAGATTCCTAAATTGGAGATCTCCCAAATTGGGATGATCCCCAACCTCCTAACCTCACCCTAATCCTATATAAACTTGGTATTTTCCTAGTTTATCCCCCTAGCTGATCATTTCCCTACAACTCTAGTTTTTGTTGTATTAGAAAATCCTCACCCCCATCATTTGCATTTGTATTTTCAGGTTTTATTGCAAGATTTTACTGTGTTTCAGCCGAACGAAGCTTGGATCATCGCAGGTGATCCAACATGATTTTGGACGATCCTGTCGAGATCGGCGATGATCACGTACGATTGCAGATGATTATGATTGCATTTCATATTGGTGGCAACTAGAGCCCCGAGTTTGCATTTTCTACCTTTCTTTATTATTTAATTATGCATTAGATCGATTTATTTTTGTTCTACATCTTGGAGTTCACCTCATTTAGCATATTTGCATGATAAAATTTAAAATAAGTTATTAAAATAGTGCATCCCATTTGATTTGCTATCAGGATTTATTATTTAAGCATCTATACTATTATTTCTATCATTTTGCATCATTCTTGCAATTGCATTTCTGATTTTTGGTGTCTTTTTCCATGATTGCAGGTTTCTAATGAATTCATCAGGTTTCCGATGATCTTGTCTGATCTCAGATGATCACCTATGATTTGGGATGATTCTGTGTAATTACAGATGATCCTATCATATCCGAGATGATCTAGACTCCTACAAGCTTCAGAATCTTCATCAGACATCAGTAATTAGGTGTATTCCTCTCCATTTCACATAGTCTCTACATTTAGGATTCATTCATGTTTGTTGTCTTCATATAAACCCAAAATTTCATATAGAATAGCTTAGATTCATTTTGGCCAACCTAGGAATATGAATTATTGAATATAAAATGAACACATAAAACCTATTCTCAACCTAGGCATGGAAACTGCCACTCAAAGTTTCCTGGTGAACCCCACCATCCGTAAAAAATTCACCTTTATACCCCTCCCGTGAGAGGCGTGACCTTCAAAGGGCCTCGTCGTCCAAGGTATTGTCCCATCCTTCTCGCATCCCCCTTCTGGGCATAGATCCTTTAGCCTGAAGGTAAGGGTGAGAAAAATTTTGGCGATACATTTTTGGTGAACCCAACGTGAAACTAAAACACCTTTTGAAAACAATCCAAAACAAAAAAAAACACACATTATTAAGAACATCTAGAATCATTAGAAAACTGTTAAATTTGCATATCATATTTAGATGGTAGATTATAATAGAAGACGAGTTGTCACCATAAATGTTAAAAATCAATTAATGGCCATAGAGATTACTTCTGTGCTTAGAATACCTCAAACAAATAGAGTCCAACCTTTGTGGGACGAACTTGATAGGAGATTGGGTATTATTGAATTTAGATCTACAAAACCTAAGCAAATTAAGAGGTTTGTCCTAGATAGAATTCTGGATCCTGATCAGGTGACTTTGTACCATGAACTTCAGAGAGATTGCCATAGGTGGTTAGCAGATAAAAGAGCACTTGTGTCTTCATAATTGTACACATTTGAGGAATACATTAAGAATGCAATTGTAGTACATAAGTTTCTATCTCATATAGAGGATCAAGAAGTCGTTCTTATGGATAGAAAAATATGGAATAGAGTTCCTAGAGCCGTGTTGTATCGAGAGTATTGCCATGAACTTTATTTTTATAAGTCAGAGTCTGAAGTAGATCATATTACCATAGCACACTTTGTCAAGTTCTTGAAAAACCACTTCCAATTTTAAGAGGAGTATTTCATGACTCCTGATGAACTTGATCCTATCAACGATATCCATAAACTATTTATAGAAAACTAAGTCAGTATTTTTACTATTTCTTGCAACTAGCATGCTGTTTGTTATTTTTATATTTGTGAAATAATATTACAAAACAAAAAAAAAAAACAAAACAATACATTTTCTTTTTAAGTATTACAGTAGGTATATAGTTAAAATATATACCTCTCAACCTTATCGTATATATATATATATATATATATATATATATATATATATATATATATATATATATATATATATATGCATATATATATTTGCTAAAACCTAAGTGTAGCACAATGCCTAGACTTAGGAATGGAAAACAAACCGAAGAAGAAGAAGATTGGTTAGGAAGACCATTAATTGACCAAAATGTCCCTCCTTCAAAAAGAAGAAATCCTAGACCAGCAAGAAGAAGAGCTTGTTGTAGCAAATGAACAAGAAGAAACTAATAGAGAGGAAGGATCCTCATCCCCTAAAATGTCTCCTGGAGGAGCTATCACTTTTGAAAACATGAAAAAATTTTGGAAGTTCATTAACACAAATATCAGTGTTTTTAATAGAGCAGTCCATATGGACAAGGATCGAATTAGTGACACTCAAGCAACTCTATAAGACGTATTTCACACACGCACTAATCCCTTGTCCTTTATGGAACAAGAGAGTGATCAAGCTGGACCATCCAATTTGGATATAGTAGCTGCGATCCGGAACATGCAACAACAATAAGTTACCCAACCACCTAAAGTGCCTATTAACAAGCCTAGGGTCATTCCTACACAAAATAAACCATCATTTACTGCTCTATTTCACCAAATAGTTAAAATCTATAAATTCTGCTTACCTCAAGTATTTTAAGGCAAATAGCCTCTTGATAACAAAGTGAGGCAGCAGAAAAGCCTTACCCATAAAGCCATATAGTCTAATGACTGTGCCCTCTATTAGGTGATACCAATATACTTCCTTTGCACCCTCTGCTCTCAATATTTTTTTAGCCAGAGGTATTAACCTAAGGCATTCTCCATACATTATTTTCAATGCTAGCCCTAAGAATTCCAAATTAAATCTATACATAGACTCAATATTTTTTAGATGAGAAGTTCAATAATAAACAAGAATGGGGTCTCCTTGGTCGTTCTTATCCTTTACCAGAATCCAAGGCATCATGCCTCTTATAGCAGCAAAGAACATCCATACTAATCTCGAACAATGCTTGAAACTAGGCGCATCAAAATTCTTCTTCATTCTTACTAATTGTACATGCATTCTCTGAGCAAGTAACGCTAGCCAATCAAAATAGATATCCCTAATGCCTTTCTTTTCTGAGTTTTCCTCATACATATTTATGTTGGAAATACAGCATGTGGTGGCTATTTTCCAATCGTTCACCATTCTGTCAAATTCCAAACCCTCCATATAGGCTAACATTGAATAAAGCTCTAGGTTAGCAAATTCATTGATGGAAATAGGAACTTCAGGCATTTCATCTTCTTCAATTATTCTTCTAAACTAGAAACGAAGCCATATTTCTAAAAAATTATATTCTTATGAAGTCATTAATGAAGCATAAACCCTAGCTTGTTCTAATATATCAAATTATTTAGGTTCTGAGGGTGGGATTACCCCTATGACAAACAAATTAAGGTAGAGTTCTTTGGTAATAGTGAATAGTGTTGTGCCATCAGGCATTTTTACTGTTCTCTTCTCAGGGTCATAATATTTAATCATCACAAAAACCAATTCAGGGCAATGGTGGAATCACTAATATAATAAAATAAGAATAATTTTATGGCAATGGTACCTTGAGGCTGATTGGGTCACCCACCTTTGAAATGGTTGAATTCAAAATTACTTCTCAAGAAGGTCCTTCTTACTTCAGTCATTACTATTTCTGCCAATCATCTAGTCTGTTCTACATGGCCCTCCATTTTTACTCCTATTCTCTATACCTATATAAGCGCTTTCTTTGGAGATATTTTCATCAACAACGGTTTAGATTTTCTTTGTAAAATTTACAGGTAATGTTTGTGCTATCGTTCTACTCTTCTTTGCTTAGTGAACACTACTCTTTATCAAATGAGAAGAATTCTGTGATTCAACACTTTTAATTACTGTTACATGTACATCCTCAATCATTAATATGGCTATTGCATGACTTACCCATTGGCACACTTATAAATTCAACACTCATTCCTTTTTGTGGCTTGGAGGTGGTGTTCTAACCTCTGATTGATTGAAATTCAAACATGCTTCAACCTTGGTAGCATCGCTTAGTCATTTCCTCCTTTCAAGTATGGGAGATTTTAGCATTTATTATGGATGCCCCTTTTCCTTTTTGCTAGGTGGTACAATGCAAAATCATTGCCTCACTTAAATGTAGGCTTGAAAATAGTGGATTGGTGACACTTCTTTTATTCTAGCCAACATAACTCTAGATTTTGGTGGATTAGGACCTTCCTCATTCCACACATCATAAGTCTTGAAACCTAGTGGATTGGAGGTCGCTCATCATTCCATTGGCATTGTGGTCCATTTGAATGCAGAAAATAGTGCATGTTACATTCCTCTAAAAATGTAATTCACTTAGGTGTAGATTGGAACCCACTCGTCATTCCACTGGTATGATGGTTCATTTGAATGTGGATTGGAGCTCAATGATATTCCACTTGACACTTAGTGTATTTGAGTGCATGTTGTGGCTACTCCACAACGTACCCCAAAATTTTGGACCCACCTTTTACTTTTGGTTTTGAGTGATTGTGGGTTATCTTTGAGAAATCATCCTGGATATGACTCTAGTCATGAGCTCACCATGCATTCCCTGGGGTTCTTCAGTTTGGGAAGCCTTCTTGTCTTCTTGTGAAAGTCCATGCATTTGCTTTGATTGAAGTCTTGGTTTGGTTGTTTAGTGTCTTGGGTTAGTTTGATAGATTTAGTTTTTGTATTTAAGTTCTAGTGTTAAGGTTTGTTGTTGCATTTTATTTTGAGTTTTAATAAAGCCTTCTAGATTGATTGATTTAAATAAAAACATGAATAAATTGTATATATATATATTTATCTTTAAATATATATATTAAATAAAAAATAATAATAATAATACAAAAATTAAAAATATATATTCATATATATATTTATATATGTTTATAAAAAAAAAATTATATATATATATATATATATATATATATATATATATATATATATATATATTGCATTATATATGATTAAATAAGTATATAATAAAAATAAAAGAAGTAATATAAAGTAATATATATATATATATGTAATTGCTCTATGTGTAATAAGAGAATATCATGAGAGCATGATATAAAGTATTTCTTCTTTGAGATTTAGAGTTATAAAAGGGGTGACTAATATATTTGTGTCCTTGCAGGTGACTTGATAGCGAAAATAACAATGATGCTCATGGTAGTCAGGGCTCCGAAGATGGAGGTAAACATGGTGATGTCACCGGTGAGTGAGGTGTTCATTGTGGAAGGGAGTCAAGAAGAAATGTAAGCCCAAGGATGTAACACCATTGGTGATGTGGACATCACCTGGCCAACGGGTGGTGCGAATGAAGAAGGGATGATGACCATCAATAAAGTGCAGTGAGAAACCAAAGATTCAATTGGGTGCAATGTGATGATGTGGCCATGGTTTAAAGGTGCATTTTTAGATAAAGCATTGCCATTCGAAGAAGGAACCATGATAGCGAAACCCTAGAAGCAATTTCAAAGGGGGTGAAAAACCGATGGATAGACGACGTAGCACCCGCGATAGTGCACAGATATTGAAGGTGAGATAACATCTATGTTTCACAGTGAAGCAATGGCAAGTTACAAGGATAGTAGTATCCTATAGAACACAACATCCTCAACAACATGATTTTATGGTTCATAATACTGGTATGGGATGTATTGGTGATGTGACATGACTACTTTTAGAACTCCATATAGTAGCAAAGAATGGAGCATTCATGGGGGTCTAATGAAATGGATTCTCCATGTGACAGATAATAGAATCAATGAGCAAACCAATGGGTCATAAAGCAAGACAATGAGGAATATTTTCATATATATTGATGGTCGTCTTGCTAGCAATGTCACTCTACGTCTGACATGTATCATTCGTGAGTGCAAAGCCTTTGCTAACATAGAGCCATATAGGTAACATGGTAGAGGGGTATGAGTGTAGATTTTGAACTAGATACTTTAGACATGATGAACGAAGGCAACACCAAGATGAATTGGAGAGATATTGACCATTCAAGGATGCTAACTAGATGAATTATAAAGGAAGAACATAGCTATCGTAGTGGCTGGTAATGTTGACGATACTCTTAGGACATTGATGCACAACACTACCAAAGCAGTCGATGTTAGAAGGCAAATAGTTATAATAATGTGAGAAAAAAATGAAGGATACATGGGATCATCACTGATAGGGAAAAGCATGATAGCTAATATCACATCTGTTGATAGGAGGAATTTAATGTTAGAACTAGTAAAGTTTTAGGATAATCATATTGAATGGACATCGATGATTAACACAGAAGCATTTCTATTGGGATCGTTATCGCTGTGGGTGAGTGATTTAAGTGAAGCATATTCATCTTGGCATGAAAATGAGTAGCAACTACGTGGAAATCTAGAGATGGTGGAGTTCACCAGAAGTTATCCACAGTCGATTTTGTGATAGATTCAAATGTGATAGCAATAAAATAGTATTGTTCAAATTATCAGAGTGTCGAGGATGTCGAATGTATACATGCAAAAAAGTGGGAAGATTTGCTATTAGGTGTAGGCAATAGTAGAGAATAAAGTGTGAAATGGACATCCAAGATATGAAGCTACACGATAAATAAAACATACAGTGAGAAGTGTGTGGAAGGCATCCTTGTTGATAATATTGATAAAAGTGAGTACAATGATTAAGTGTAATAGAAAGCCAACAAATCATTCATTTTTACTGCAAAATTAGGTAAACACAGTGACCAGACTATCATTAAAACAAGTCTACAAATTCAAAAATAATTGTTTCCACCATTGTCGTTCGAAGCGAAGTCTACATCGTGGAGTCGTAGGGAGCAATTGCATCATCATGGGTAAGTTAGATTGGTGGTGATAAGGATGCTCACCCATTTCACGTACGATATCATACATAATGGGCATAGAAGTAAAAGACAGAGGTCATGATCCTGGAGGCATTCGAGGATTTTGGGCCACAACAGATGGTTGGTTAATGTGACACCAAGCAGGTACAATACACATAGGATGGCGATGGTTTTGGTGTTTGCAGATGTCCAAATTGGGTATCACCAATAAAACGTTGTTCCTCAGTGTGCAATTATAGAAACCCTTTTTAATGATACCATGAGGATTAATGATGATGAGACCAACTATCCTATTTTAGACAGTGTTGGGTGCATTAAAGGGATGTAACGTAAAAAGTGTGAGGCTAGTCTTACCACACTTGCTTTACAAAAGGAAGCATAGGTAAATAATACCAAGGAGGTGCTAGTCAATTTTTAATGCGGATTGTCACCTTCTCCTAAAAGGAAGGAGTTTCAATTTTTGTTTGTTTAATTATGCCATCATGTATGTGTGAGTCCAACAAAGCAAATGGATGTAATTCAAAAATTATTATTAAAACTCACGGTCGTTACAATTGACAATGAGAAGGTGAAATGAAGCCAAAAAAATAAGAAGAAGCGAAGAGTTTGGGGAGGCAAAAATAAAGGAAAAATTAATAGTGTTATATGATTTCAAATAGGCCATCGAAAAGGTGAACAAGGGCTAGATTTTTTAGGACCTAGCTGAACCATGAAGGCTAGATTTCTAAACATTTTTGCCAATAGTTGGACTACTTTTCATCACATTATGTCTATTGATGAGCATCAGAAATGCTCATATTTTGTATACATTTTCTTGATTATTATGCGGTTGTATAATAAGGATTGCATACTTTTATGAATGATTATATAAATATTTGATGAAATTATGCGTGTTATCTAATTCATGTGTTTTCAGTGTGTTTTTGTGGAATTGCAGTTGATTTAGTTAGATTTGGATCAGTCGAGGTCTTTTTATGGACCTGGCACTTTGTTTCTTTTAGGATCAATGCAGAAAATATAGGCGCCTTCCTCTTCCAGGAAGGCACCAAACATAAGTAGGCGCCTTCCTCTTCCAGGAAGGCACCAAGGAAAGACAAGCGCCTTCCTCTCCCAGGAAGGCACCAATAGAAGGCCAGTGCCTTCCTCTTCCAGGAAGGTGCCAAAGGAAAAGAAGCACCTTCCTCTCATAAGGAAGGCACCAACGGGAAGGCACCACTAGAAGGCAAGTGCCTTCCTCTCATAAGGAAGGCACCACTAGAAGGCAAGCGCCTTCCTCTCATAAGGAAGGCACCAATAGGAAGGCACCACTAGAAGGCAAAGCACCTTCCTCTCACAGGAAGGCGCCAATAGAAGATAAGTGCCTTCCTCTTCTAGGAAGGCACCCACGATAATAAGGCACCTTTCACATAGAGAAGGCGCCCGATATACTTAGGCACCTTCCTCATAGGGAAGGTGCCCCTGTTCTTCGCCCGTTGACCAGACAAGCATGACGTGGACAACAACGACTAGTGTAGTTCCAACTCTACGTCATGTAGAGCTAAATTGGGGATCGCACCAACGTATGAGAATGTCCTACCAATGCCAGGTGAAGCACAAACCAATCAGTGAACATGCCACCATTAGAACCGAATGCCAATTTTAGCAGACGTCGATCACATTTACCAGACTGTCTTAGTTTAGTCTGGAATGAATCGACTGTTATAACTTCTTTGTAATAGAAGTTCTACGGGTGTGCTATATAAACACACGCAGACCTCTCTGAAGATATATAGATATATAGATAGAGGAGATAGAATATTTTGATAGTAATTGTAATACTTTGATAATTATAATACAGTTCTAAGAGTTTCTAAGTGCGTGTTCAGCTAGGAGGAAGCTATTGGAGCCTGGGCCCACTCCAAGCCAGTATTTCTTCCCCTATTTTTCTTGTGTTTTTTCTAGATTAGTTTACTGCTTTATAAGATTGTTTATCGCATTGCTATTTCTAGTATTTGCAGTAGGTTTATTTCTAGGAATGTGTGAATATTTCCTTTCTGTAGATTTAATTATTTTTATGTAAATCATTGAGGACTGTATGAATGATTGACAACCGTTTGAAACACCCCCAATAGTAGAACTAGCGGACTCATCTCAAGTGGTATTGTAAGAAATCTTATTCAGACCCTTTGCAAGTTTATGAAGCTCCCTAGGTTGATAAATTAAATGCATGGGCATGTGACAAAAGTAGGAAAAAATTTAACCTTGTTTGGCCCGCAACATTTTGGCACCATTGTCGGGGAAGCGTCTCAACTAGATTATTTACAATACCTGGAAACCTTCCATCTGACCTTGTATGAGTTCTTCGAGAAGAAGAGGACCTAATGGTCAGTTTATAAAAACCAATCCATCAGAACTTGAGTCAGCCGAGCATTCTAAATTTGAATTAGACTCACCCGACCCACCTCCAACAATCCATTGGAGTGAGGAGCCGCACTTTGTGCAAAGTGCCTCCTCATCCCATCAACGTGGGGAAGAACGAATCATCATAAATCCCCTGTTTAATAGGACACCCTTAGAGGAAGCCCTATTGTGGAAAGTTGTAGAAGATCGGACGATAACACTAGACAACCTTAGAGCCTTGACTCAGAAAGTCTTAAATGACCATAAGGCCATAAACACTGCATTAGAGACCACATTTCTTGAAAAAATGGCTGACAATGAAGAAGTCTCATCTGGCTTTAGTTTCTCGATTGAGGAAGGAGTAGGAGATACCAAAATGAAAAACATATCCCCTGCTCACCTTTCGACCTTCAAAGGATACCCAACTGAGGACCCTGACCTATTTTTATTTAAGTTTGATGTCTTATGCAGGTCTGTGGACTACAAATCTGATACGCAGAAGCTGAAACTCTTTCCTTCCACGTTAGACGATGCAGCTCTATGGTGGTTCATCGGTCTAGGAGACAAACACATTGCCACTTGGGATCAAATGAAGAAGCTCTTTTTAGAGCAATACCAAGATTTTAGGAGAGCAAGAGACTCTAGAGAAGAGGTCCTGAGCATGACGTAGAAAGAAGATGAGTCTCTCGAGGAATACTGGGAGAGATTCAACTTCAATCTTCAATGATCTCCTCACATGAGACTATCTAATAAGTCCCTCAAAAGCATATTTTTGAGAGGACTTACCAATGAATCACTGGAGGCTCTTAACATGATTTCTGGAGGTGATGTCTACCAGCATGCTATGGAAGACATCCGACAACTATGCCGAAACTACTCAAGAAGGAGAGGCAAGACCACTTCTAGAACCATGAAAGTGACTGCTTCAGTCACGAAGATAGAAATAGGTAACATGCTAGAAGATTTAAAGAGCGAAATGCTCTCATCTCTAGCATTGTAGATGGATACATTGTTGTTAGAGAAAAAGAAGCAAGAAAATGAAGCAGCATTGGCTTATTTCTATCCAAAATGTAGAGGGAAGCATGCAAAGAATGCATGCCCGAAGAACAAAGTTAGAGTATGCATAGTTTGTAGGCTGAACCATAAAACTTGATTGTGCCCGCAACTGCCCAGTAATCAGGAGGATGCTGAAAGCACGGATGCCTATTTCATAGGCAATCGAAAGAGTTGGCCACAACCCCCTATGGGGAATATGCCAACCGGAATGTCATCATATGGGGGAGGACCTTACATGCACCAAGGCCTACCTCAACCACCTAACATGGGGTGGTGGGGGCCATCACCCTGGTCCAACGCACCCCAACAGCATTCCCAAACCAGCAGCCATGGATGCCATATCCATATCCTGGGCAGCAGTGGAGAGGCCACACTCCGTGGAATCAGGCTCCACAGAATGTAGCACCAGCTCACCCCCAATAGAATTTATTGGCATTTCCAGTAGTGAGACCTACGTAGCTACCCGCACAACCGATGACAAATCTGAATAACAGGGTGAACCAGCCAGCATACAACATGGAGGGTGAGATGTATCTGATGTACCATATTCAGCTTAGGTCTGGTAGACATCTAGGAGTAGGAATGCCTCCACTGGTAGAAGAGGAGGAAGAGGTAGAAACACCTCTTGTAGAAGAGGTGATAGAAGAAATGCCTGAGAGAGCAAAGGCTCCATTTCCCAACCGACTACAAGAACAGAGGAAAGTAACGCAGCCGGAGTTTGATATCTTGTCTAGCTTGAAGAACCTCACCATGACAATCCCATTATTTCAAGCCATCCGAGATGTTCTAATATATACCAAGGTGATAAGAGAGATGTGTCTAAGGAATCCAAGATGAAGAGCAACCCAGACTATCAATGTCATGGGTAAACTAGTAGATTTGATGATGGGAAAAATGTGCCATCTAAAGTATGCTGACCCGAGCAGACTGGTGTTGATTGTAAAAATCGAGGGACATTCCCTGTCCAATACGTTGGTCGATCTTAGAGTAGCCATCAATGTAATGCCTCAGGAGACCATGTAGAGGCTACAACTCATGAACCTGAAACCCACTACGATAGTGTTGCAGCTGGCCGATCGATCGACCGTGGCACCGGAAGGAATGTTGGAAGATGTAATAGTAACAGTTAGTGCATGGGAATACCCAGCCAACTTTTTAGTCCTGCAATCTAAAACTAGGCTAGGTGGTTACCCGCTCATCTTGGGAAGGCCATGGATGGCAATAGTTGATGCCTACATCAGTTGCTAGGATGGGTTGATGACCATCTTCGATGGACAAAATGTTAAAATATTGACTATTTCACCCCCAGCTCAGTCCGTCGACTCAGTAGGAGAACCCATGTTGATCGAGCATGAAAATCTTGAGCTATCCATGATCCAGCCGGTGATGACGTTGGATGAGTTGGCAGAAGAAGATGAGGATGGTGCTATTGTGGAGTTCCTCCATGGGGAGTCCTCCATCTCCACACTTGGATCACCATTGGCTGGCGCCCAAGATCACCACATTCAGCAGATACACGTCGGGCCAGGAAGAACATTGAATGTCAGTAGTGGGTTGACTCCCACACAATTGATGAAAGTAGAAGAGCTCCTGGTTAGACACCAATAGGAATTTGCATGGGATTACTCAGATATGCAGGGTATCAGCCCAAAAATCTGTACCCATCGTATATACCTCGATGATCAAGCAACTCCAAGCAGGAAACCATAGAGAAGAATGAATCCAATAATGAAAGACATTGTCAAGGAAGAACTACAAAAACTCTTGACTATCGGATTCATCTATCTAATTTTTGATAGTGAGTGGGTATCACCGTTAGTGGTAGTCCCTAAAAAGAATGGGAAATGGTGAATCTATGTGGACTACAGAGCATTAAACAAAGCGACCAAGAAGGACCACTTCTCGCTCCCATTCATTGATCAAGTCTTGGATACACTCTCGGGGAAGAAGTATTTCTCCTTCCTAGATGGATTCAGTGGATACAACCAGATCCAGATAGGAGAAGAGGATCAGGATAAGACAACGTTCACCTACCCATGGGGAATGTTTGCCTATCGGGTATTACCTTTTGGATTGTGCAACGCACCTACCACCTTTCAAAGGGTGGTGCTTAGCATATTTTTAGACATGATGGGAGACGCGGTCGAAGTATACATGGATGACTTCACCGTCTATGGAGAAACCTTTGATGAAGCAATGACAAACTTGGAAAGAGTGCTCGAAAGAAGCAAGGAAAATAGTTTGTCCCTGAGCAACGAGAAATGCTTTATGATGATGCAAGAAGGCATCGTACTGGGACACCACCTCTCCGTAGAAGGAATAAAGGTTGATAAAAGAAAAATTGAGGTCATCAGAGACCTACCCAGCCCTAGAACATAGAGAGAGGTGAGGAGTTTTCTTGGATCAATCGGGTACTACCAGTGATTTATCGTCGAATTCAACAAAATTGTGAAACCACTGCACACTCTATTATCTAAGGATGTGGAGTTCAATTGGATGGAAGACTACGAGGAAGCATTTTAGTTGCTTAAAGAGAAATTGATATCCACACCGGTTCTAAGAGGACCAAATTGGGCCATACCATTCCATATCTACTGTGATGCATCCAAAAATGCGATTGGAGCAGTCCTCGGATAGAAGGATGGCAAAGAATTTTATGCCATCTACTATGTCAACAAAAACTTGGTAGGAGCCGAGCTCAACTACACGGTGATAGAAGGAGTTCCTTGTAGTTGTGCATGCCATAAACAAATTCCACCATTATATCATCGGGTATAAGGTAATTGTCCACATGGACCATGCGGCTATCAGATACTTGATGAGCAAGCCGGCCATTGGTGGAAGAATTATCAGGTGGCTCCTATTACTGTAGGAATTTGACATCACAATAGTCGACAAACCAGGAAAGGACAACGTCATAGCAGATTTTCTATCTAGATTGATACCGGTAGACCATACAACAGTGGAAGACCAATTTTTGGATGAACATTTGTTCACCATTAGTGAGCAAATCCCGTGGTACGCAGATATAGCCAATTACTTGGCCACCGAAAGAACCTCACCTGCTCTCTCTTTCTAAGAAAAGTAGGCGGTCATAGAGAAAAGTGCATCGTTCCTATGGGTTGATGGCCTCCTATTCAAAAAAGGACATGACCAGATTATAAGGAGATGCATAGCAGAGCAGGAGTTCTCAGAAGTACTCAAAGCGTGTCACGACGAACCATGTGGAGGACACTTTGTAGGGAAATGAACTACCTACAAAATCCTACAGGCTGGGTACTTTTGGCCCACTCTGTTCAAGGATGCGGTTGCGTACACCAACAAGTGCGATGAATGCCAAAGAATGGGCAGACCAACCCATCAAGATGAAATGCCCCTCCAACCTCAGGTACACCTGGAACCCTTCGATAAGTGGGGCATGGACTTCGTGGGACCAATTAATCCACCTTCAATAGGGAGGAGGTTTATTTTGGTCTGTATAGATTATGTCACCAAATGGGTTGAAGTTCAAGCATTGAGAGATTCAAAAGAAAGAACAGTCACCGATTTCTTATTTTCTCACATTTTTACATGATTTGGGGTCCCTAGAGAGATAACAATAGACCAGGGGCCTCAATTTACCTCCAGGTTGATCAAGGAGCTGATGGAGCAATACAGAGTTTGGCATAATAAAACTACACCCTACCATCCATAGGCAAATGGGCAAGTGGAAGTGACGAATAGAGAAATAGAGAACATCCTGACGAAGACCGTGTAGCAACATAGAAAATATTGGGCTACACGGTTGTCGAAGGTAGTCTGGGCATATAATACCACGTGGAAATCCACCACAAGCTTCACACCCTTCCAAATGGTCTATGGGAAGAGTGCGATGATGCCCATTGAGTTTGAAATCAAGACATTGAGGATGGCTTCAGAGTTGAACTTGAGCTTGGATGACGCTCAAGAAGAAAGGATTCAACAGCTCGATCAGCTGGATGAAATCCGAATGGACGCTCTGTAGAGAACAAAAATCATACAAAAGCAAAGAAAGTGGTGGCATGATCGCCACATTAAATTAAAGTAGTTCCAAGAAGGAGAATGGGTGTTGTATGATTCTCGATTCCAAGAAAGAAAAGGTAAATTAATGCAAATATGGATGGGACCGTATGAGGTGGTAGAGCTCATCAAGAATGGGGTAGTGTGCGTTAGAACAATTGATGACAGCAACACCATGTTAATGGTCAATGGCCACCGACTGTGCCCCTATAACACATCCGAAACCTTACAGGTGGAATCCAGAATAGACATGGGGGAGACCCCATCTTGTTAGATCCGGACCAAACTCTTAACAAGAAAAACGGTGGGCATGGAGGTGCTCACCAAAATCAGTTAATTTAGTTTTTTTCTTACAATGTGTTTTGTAGGGACGACGCCCGCATGCAAGCTGCAGGCATCCTAACCCAGGGCCTAACAGGCATGGAATGCATCTAACTGCCTTTATTTTTCTTTCTTTTCATTTTCTTTTTGTAGGTGGAGGACCTGACAACATGAGGAATAGGTATCTAGGAAACCAGGCCTGATTCGGCTCAACATTCCGACATCGGCACTCGTAGGTAGAAGCTGAGGCAATGTGAAGCAAGACTAAGAAGGCTTGATCACCCTTTCCCAGTCAATCACAACATGATTGCCGAGAATAAGGTGCCTTCCACATCGAGAAGGCACAGAAGAAGGCACCTTCCTTATAAAGAAGGTGCCCCGCCAGAAGAAGGCGCCTTCCTTATAAAGAAGGCACCCAACTAGAAGAAGGCACCTTCCGTATAAAGAAGGCACCCCGCTAGAATAAGGTGTCTTCTTTATATGAAAGGTGCCTTCCTTATAAAGAAGGTTCCCAACAAGAAGAAGGCACCTTCATATGAAAACACCCAAAACACCCACGAAGAAGGTGCCTTCCTTATAAAGAAGGCACCCCACCAGAAGAAGGCGCCTTCCTTATAGAGAAGGCACACAAATATATATATATAGGTGCCTTCCATGGCTAGAAGGTGCCATACAAAAAAAAAATTGAGGCACCTTCCACATCGGGAAGGCACATACAGACCGAGGCACCTTCCACATCGGGAAGGCATATGCAGATGGAGGTGCCTTCCACATCGGGAAGGTGCATATAGATCGAGGCACCTTCCACATCGAGAAGGCACATACAGATCGAGGTGCCTTCCACATCAAGAAGGTGCATGCAGACCGAGGCACCTTCCACATCGAGAAGGTGCACCCATTCAGAAGCACCTTTCATAGCAGGAAGGCACCATCATCAAGAAGGCACCTTCCACCACCGGAAGGCGCATCCAATCAAAGGTGCCTTCCACCACCAGAAGGCGCATCCATTTAGAGAGCACCGACAACATCGGGAAGGTGCCATATAAGTGCCTTCCACATCAGGAAGGTGCCACATCAGCGCCTTCCACATGGGGAAGGTACCAAAGAGCGCCTTCCACGTACAACCAACACTTACGTCTCCCGGATGCCTCGATCAGAATGAAATCATCACACGAACGAGCGGCACCAGATGACCATACCCCTCCCCCATGTCACAAATCAGCGAATCAGTGCCCTTCATGATGCTTGAAACATCGAATAAGGTACGCACATGCTAATTCAAATTTTTATATAATTATTTATAAAATATGCAGTACCAAAAAAATACCGTCATCATAAAAATCATATCCCCCCATAGCCGGAACCACGTGCCAATGATATGGTGCCTTCCATAAATGCTAAGGTTAGGCACCTTCCCTATAAGAAGGCACCTTCCTAAAGAAGGAAGGAAAGAAAAAACAGAAAAAAACCACAGTAGTAAGGGAAGGCGCCATGGGAGGAAGGTCGAAGAATCACGCAGTGAAGAAGAATGAACCGAGTGATACAGAGGGAATCAGGGGGGCGGTAAAGACACAGTTCGAGGTTGAGGGATGGCTCGAATACTATACCCTGGTTAGTTAGGGCCAGGATATGGAGGTAGCCAAGGAATTCGCTGCCTCCTTGAGGGGTGACGTAGCTCAGGTGCGAGGGGTAGAAATTCCAGTCACCCCCGAATACATCTCGTAGGCGACTAGATTGCCCCTCACAGGGGAATGCATATACAAAGGTAGACTTCTAAAGCCGCATGCTGAAGTGCTACTACCAAGGGAAAATGTGCAGATAGACAAGGAGGGGCTACCCAAAAATAGCCTTCCCATGAATCTATGGAAGATATTCAAGCAGGTTGCTCGATTCTTTACATGCACCGAGAAATATACCCATATGCATGCTAACCATGTGCAGTTTCTCAATCACCTGGTGCATGGAAGGAAGTTGAACGTGCCCTTCTACCTAGAAAATGCTCTGAAGGACGAAGCGGCTTGGTACCAGAAGGGAGCATCATCCGCCTTAGCCCACCATGGGCTGATATCGACACTGGTCCGCCATGCAAAAGCATAGAGGTAGAACCCCGACGCAGAGGGAGATGGTGGCCAAGAAATGCAACAGGATATTATTGCCAAAATAGGGCAAGAAGAGAGAATCCCTATAGAGGAAATGGTGAGTATCGGGCAATTGGCATTGCCCTATTTCATAGAAGAAAGAGGGCATTCACCAGTGCCCAAAAGCATAGAGGAAAGAGGGCATTCCCCAGTGCCCGAGTGTGAGGAGGAAGGAGCACCACTTATTAGCACCCCTAGGGACAGTAGCACAGAGTGAAGAGAATGCTCCAGGGACTACAAAGCATGCCCCTCTGAGTGAGAAGACATCCACCAAGGAGAAAGGGAAAACCCCTATTTGATCCACCACATTTTCTATAGAGGCCAGAGGAAAAGGGCCCAGGATGGCTCGAAAGAAGGTGAAGGTGACCTTCACCGAGCCAGAAGAGGATGAGTGGGATATGCAACCATTCATAGAGAGGTGAAAACAATTTGAATGGCTGCTCAAAGAGATGATAGTAGCCAAGGAGACCAGGAAGGCAACCTCGAGGATGCAGGGGGACTCTGGTATCTACATCAATCCGGTAGAGGACAACCAGTTCTAGGATATTTATGGGTCATCCTAGGGATGACCCTCCATGATAAGGAGGTATTTTGATGGGGGGGGGGTTGTGGGGGGGGGGCTGTGTCGGGGGGGGAGGGGGGGGGCTCCCCGAGGTAGCCCAATTGTACAAAGCCCAAGTAGTTCATTCCATGAGGGATAATTCAGATATCCCTCTTGCAGTGGTCAGACCTCCAAAAATTGACCTCTGGCAAGCTGCAGAAGCTGCATTCCAGTTAGTAGAGATGATGTTGGCTAGATCACCATCGATAGTGGCCAAAATGAGGAAAGGACAATCGACAACCGCACCCTCAACTTCGTGTAGGAAAAGAAGAGCCACACCTTCAGATGCCAATGCATAGAAGAGGCAGACTCGGGCCATAGGTACAGCTAAATCCTCCAAGAAACGACAATGATGAGGGGTCAACAGGGCTACCTATAGTTTTGATGCCATGAGGGCATGGCATATGTTAGGCATGGGGGGATGATGAGCATCAAAAATGCTCATATTTTGTATACATTTTCTTGATTATTATGTGGTTGTATAATAAGGATTGCATACTTTTATGAATGATTATATAATTATTTGATGAAATTATGTGTGTTATCTAATTCATGTGTTTTCAGTGTGTTTTTGTGGAATTGCAATTGATTTAGTTAGATTTGGATCAGTCGAGGTCTTTTTATGGACTTGGCACTTTGTTTCTTTTGGGATCAATGCAGAAAAGATAGGCGCCTTCCTCTTCCAAGAAGGCACCAAACGTAAGTAGGTGCCTTCCTCTTCCAGGAAGGTGCCAAGCATAAGTAGGCACCTTCCTCTTCCAAGAAGGCACCAAGGAAATACAAGTGCCTTCCTCTCCCAGGAAGGTGCCAATAGAAGGCCAGTGCCTTCCTCTTCCAGGAAGGTGCCAAAGGAAAAGAAGTGCCTTCCTCTCATAAGGAAGGCACCGATGAGAAGGTGCCACTAGAAGGCAAGTGCCTTCCTCTCATAAGGAAGGTGCCACTAGAAGGCAAGTGCCTTCCTCTCATAAGGAAGGTGCCACTAGAAGGCAAGCGCCTTCCTCTCATAAGGAAGGCACCGACAAGAAGGTGCCACTAGAAGGCAAAGCGCCTTCCTCTCACAGGAAGGCACCAATAGAAGATAAGCGCCTTCCTCTTCCAGGAAGGCACCCACAGTAGTAAGGCACCTTCCACATAGAGAAGGTGCCCGATATACTTAGGCACCTTCCTCATAGGGAAGGCACCCCTATTCTTCGCCCGTTGACCAGACAAGCACGATGTGGACAACAACGACTGGTGCAGTTCCAACTCTACATCATGTAGAGCTAAATTGGGGATCACACCAACGTATGAGAATGTCCTACCAATGCCATGCAAAGCACAAACCAATCAGTGAACATGCCACCATTAGAACCAAATGCCAATTTTAGCAGACATCGATCACATTTACCAGACTATCTTAGTTTAGTCTGGAATGAATCGACTGTTATAACTTCTTTGTAACAGAAGTTCTATGGGTGTGCTATATAAACACACGCAGACCTCTCTGAAGATATATAGATATAGATATAGATATAGAGAGGAGATAGAATATTTTGATAGTAATTGTAATACTTTGATAATTATAATACAGTTCTAAGAGTTTCTAAGTGCGTGTTCAGTTGGGAGGAAGCTGCTGGAGCCTGGGCCCACTCCAAGCCAGTATTTCTTCCCCTATTTTTCCTATGTTTTTTTCTAGATTAGTTTACTGCTTTATAAGATTGTTTATCGCATTGCTATTTCCAGTATTTGTAGTAGGTTTATTTCCAGGAATGTGTGAATATTTCCTTTCTGTAGATTTAATTGTTTTTATGTAAATCATTGAGGAGTGTATGAATGATTGACAACCGTTGAAACACCCCCCAATAGTAGAACTAGCGGACTCATCTCAAGTGGTATTGTAAGCAATATTATTCAGACCCTTCGCAAGTTTACGAAGCTCCCTGGGTTGATAAATTAAATGCATGGGCATGTGACAAAAGTAGGAAAAAAGTTAACCTTGTTTGGCCCGCAACATCTATTTTAGGGGTAAATTTTCTGCACACATTATAAACGTTGAAAACCTTTTTTGTTGCAATAAAATGGAGATATAGTAGATTTCAATGCATCTTTTTTATGGTTAATCTGTTTTATTTCCATTTTATTGCACCCTTTCCTTAGAATCTTGCATCGCATTAGTTGTTTGACTGCATAAATTTGGGTAACGCTAATGCTAGTTTTTGTGCAAAATGTTCATGCCTGCAGGGTTTGTGGAGAAATTCGGAGTTGCAACATTTTTGTTTTTCATTTTTTTATTTTATTTTTTATTTTTCTAACTTTCTTTTTGCATATTTTTTTAATTTTTAGAGATTAAAATAAAAATTAAAAAAAATTCAAAATCCAAAAATAATTGCACATATGCGTAGAATATACTTCAAAGTTTCATTTTACACATTTACATTTTCATTCCAAAGCTATTTTGATTTTATAAAAATTATTTAAAATTGCTATTTAATGCAGATTTTTATAATTTCGAAATTTTATTTTTCACCTTTTGAAGCCAAATCAGATTTTTTCAGCTTTAAATTTCATTTGCAAGCATAAAATGAACTTCCCTTCATGAAAATTTCAATTTCATTAAAGGGGGGTAAATTTTAATGACATTCCATAAGCAATCATTTTGGAGCAATAAATGCCCCTCTCTTTACGAAAATTCTGATTCCATGAAAGAGAGGTAATTTATACTTTATATCAAAATCTAGTGTTTTAAAACATTAAATTATTTCTTCTTTAGTGAAAATTATTTTATTAAATAGGGATAATCAATAATGACATTTTAAAGCCACTATTTTAAGGCTATAAATTATTGTCTCTTTATGAAAATTAATTTCATAAAAGAGAGATAATTTATTAATCATAATAAAGGCTATATTTATCTTCATGATAAGAAGCTACATTTAATGAGCCTATTCATCATTTTAGATTCACATTCATAGATATATTTTAATCTTCATTTTCATGTTTAAATCAAGATTTAATGCAAGATAAAACTTGATTAAAATCCACTTAATAAGGGAAGATAAAATCTACCTTAAAATCCTCAAGATAAAAGGAATTAAAGCTTACATCGTGGTCATATGAGGGCCAATTCACATTTGATTTTTGTTAAGTTTTATGAACAATCATTAACATAGCATGGTAAAATGAACCAACACATGCCCCTTGTTAACAATTACTTGCAATCACTAAGGTGTTCCTAGAATTTCATTGACATTTTATTGATATTACTAATACACATGTGCAAATGCTAATATAGAGGAGACCTTGGAGAAGTTGTTTTGTTTTAACTTCTTTGCAAGAGAGGGTTTTGGGATCAAAATCCTAAGGGAGAGTGTGATTTTACAATTTGGAAAAATTACCACTTAATATTTTGGTGCTAGAAGGAGGACATGAATTGGTATTCATTGATCTAAAACTTTTGGATTGTTCATACAGAAAATAGTATGCTTTGGTATAACCATAAGGTTGTGAATGGTTAAATATTTCATGTTTTATGGATTGTTATCTTTAGGTCTCTAGGAGCACATAACATTTTGAGAGCTAAGAGGGCCATGAATTAGTGCTATTTTATTTAAGCTAAATTTTTCATTGTTGTCTTAAATGCTTCGAATTGTTCATGCAATGAATAATGTGATATTGGTGTAACTTTGATAGTTTTGAATTGCTAAATATTTCAAGTTCATTCGATTAGCATCTTTGATTTCTTTTAACACTCAACACTTTAGGAGCTAAGAAGATTTGAATTGATTTATTTTATTACTATTTAGATGCTAAATTGTTCATGTTACTTGAAATATTTATTTAAAAAATATTGGTCTTGACTAACGTGGTTTTGTTTCCATATGATTACTTTCATTGATTCTAACATTCTCTATTTGGTGATGCGTTAATACTAACCTTTTTTGAAAATTTAAGAATGTTCTTCAATTTCATGGTTTAATGGATACATATCTCTTGGTGGATGCTAACATGATGATTCATATGTTACAATTTGAGACTGGTTATTTGTAAGAAATTTTTATTTGACTAACAAATTTGTTCAAAAGTTATTCTTTGAGTTTCACTAATGGCATCGGTTTTTCCAAATAGGGAAGAAATTTCATTGTGGATATTTGGCATAGTAACTTGGACAAACCTACTCATCAAATTCCTCAAGGTGTAGAAAATTATTTACCCATGTTTGAGCAGGAGGTGACCTTTTTTAAGGAACATATTCAAAGATACAAGGATACCTTACGGCAATTGCAAATATGGAAAGGAGATGTTCCTTGTAGATTATTTTAATACACATTGGATGAGGGTGCATATGAGTGGTACCTACACATACCTATAGATTCCATCACTTCTTGGATTCAACTAGAAGCATCAATTACTATCCATTTTGGAAAACAAGTTGACCTCGTTTTAGTGTTAAATCAATTTGGATCTATCTCTAAAGAACCTAATGAGTCCATGAGTGAATTCAATGGTAGGTTTCATAAGTTGTATACCGAAGTGGTACCCATTTTCTTAATAATTGGTGAATAATCAAAGTAGTAACCTTTCCATTGATCATAGAAAAATATATAAAATAATAAGGGCCCAAATTAGCCCGTAATCATTGGATCTAATCAAAAAATTAGAACTCAAAATATATAGGCTAAGTTAGGTCTAACAAATAATAAAATAGACCTATCATAATATACACTAACAACTATTGTTAGTGTAACTAATCTAGGTAGTTAGCTAACTACCTTAACAACCTAAATAGGGTAATAATATAGAACTACTATAGTAATTCTAACATCCCCCCTTATTACATTATTTAGGTAATTGAAGAACTACTAGCTATACTAACATCCCCCCTGATTACATCATTTGGAAATACAAAGAGAGCTGCGAAATAATTCAAATTTGACATGTGCAAGTGCCTTAGTGAAAATATCTGCAACTTGAGTATCTGTGGGAATGTACTAATGTTGAATTCGGTGCTTGGAAACTTTGTCTCGAATGAAATGACATTATGTGTCAATGTGCTTGGTTTTCTCATGATGCACTGAGTTCTTAACAAGGTTCAAAACACCCTGGTTATCGTAGAACAAATGAATTGGATATTTTTATGGATGACCTATATTTTTCAGAATGCAACGCAACCATATCACTTCGTACACAACTTCACGTGCAGCACGATATTCTACCTTTGTTGATGAAAGAGCAACTACATATTGCTTCTTGTTGTGCCAAGAGATAGGATTGGATCCAAGATGAAATATATATCATGATGTTGACTTACGATCATCATATGATCCGGCATAGTCAAAGTCCGTGTATCCTTGCAAGAAGAATTTGTTGTTCTTCTTGTATTCTAGGCCATATTCCATAGTACCACGGACATAGTGAAGAATATGCTTTGCTGCTTTCCAATGAGTGGTCTTAGGCTCTTGCATGAACCTCGAAATATAGTTGATAGAAAATACTATATCTGGCCTAGTATTAGTTAGATATAAGAGACTCCCGATCAATTGTCGATAGAGAGTACCATCTACCTAAGGTGAATCATCATATCACGATAACTGAATTCCTATCTCCATCGAAGTTGCCATTGGCTTACAATCAGTCATGCGATATTTTTCCAATAGTGTCTTGGCATATTTTTTTTTTTGAGACACTTTGATGTAGTGCTCCTTCTGGCTGACTTCCAGACCAAGAAAATAATGGAGAAGTCTAAGATCTGACATTTCAAAATATTTACATAAGTCTCTTTTTATAGTAAAGATCATAGTTTTTGAACTCCCTGTAATGAGCAGATCATCAACATAGAGTACAAGAAATACTATTTCAGAACCTTGTTTCTTTAAATTGAGGTTTGCATCTGAAGGAAATCTCTCAAATCCATGCTACAGGAGGTGATTATCCATTTTTATATACCAATCTCTAGGAGTTTGTTTCAATCCATACAAGGATTTGACCAATTTGCACACTTTTTGCTTTTGGCCTTCTTGTACAAACCCTTCAGGCTGAGTCATGTATACTTCTTATTGGATATCACCATTTAGAAAAGCACTTTTTACATCCATTTGGTGAACTTTCCACCCATACTGTGCTGCCATAGCACAAATAACTTGAATTGTGGTCATCCAAATAGTAGGTGCAAAATTTTCTTCAGCATAGCCCTTTGCAACAAGATGGGCCTTATGCTTATCAATTGTCCCATCTACCTTGTACTTGATTTTGTACACCCATTTGCAGCCAATGGTATTCTTTCCTTCTGGTAAATAAACAAGCTTCCAAGTTTTGTTCTTTTTCAGAGACGTGTACTCAGCATCCGTAGCATCCTTCCATTGGGGCTTGCTAAGTGCATATTGTATAGAAATAGGTTCATGTTAATTCATTGAAGATATAAACACCCTATCATCATCTATATCCATATCCTCTATGTCTTTATTTGGATCTATAAAAATTTCCTTAAAAGATTGACAAAGATCATCAACCTCAGTAGTCTCTGTTGCTACTCTTTCTTGTCGAGCCATACTGCGAGTACGAGGTCTATCGAAAGTCAAATCTGGTGGAGTGGATAACTTTACATATTTGATTGTACTTGTATACCATTTTTTATTCTTTTGCTATGGTGTTTAAGAAGAGGTAGAAGGACTCCCTGTCTTTGTTGTTGAAGGGAACTCCTCATCCTTCAATTCCACAAGATCTAGGTATACATCAGATTTGTTTTGTGATGTGAAAGCCTCATCAAAAACATCTCTATTGACATGAATTTTCTTGGTCAAAGGATCTATCAAATGATAACCTTTAGAGTGCTCATCATAACCAAGAAAAATGCATCTCAATGTTTTCTCATCTAGCTTTTTCCTTTTCTCTTTTGGTATGTGCATGAAAACATGACATCCAAAAATATGAAGATGAGATATGGAGGGTTTGCGGCCACTCCATGATTCCTGTGGAGTCATTCCTTGTAGGGCCTTTGTGGGTGCCCTATTCAAAATATATACTGAGGTGGTGATAGCTTCTGCCCAATATTTTTGCCCAAGAGTAGCTCCTGTGAGCATAAAACGAACCATTTTCATAATAGAACGGTTCCTTCTTTCAACAACTCCATTTTGCTGAGGAGTGTAGGTAGTTGTTAACTGTCTTGAGATTCCATGCTTAGTTAAGAATGCTGAAAATTATTTAGAGGTAAAATCCCCCCCTCGATCTGAGCGAAGGGTTTTAATAGAAGCCCCTGACTCCTCAACAATTTTTTTGAATTGCTGGAAGAAAGCAAAAGCCTCAGATTTTAGTCAAAGAAAGAAAACCCACATCTTTCATGAGTAGTCATCTACAAATAACTAAAAATACCTCTTCCCCCCACAACTTTTGGGTGTGAAAGGACCGCACAGATCGGTGTGAATCAACTCCAAAGTTTTTTGCATTCTTGTTGAGCTCTTCTCAAAAGGTACTCTATGTTGCTTTCCTACCAAGCAATCAAAGTACACTGGAAATATGGTAGAAAGAGAAGGAAGACCCTTTACCATATCATACTTACTAAGCTCAAGTAAGTAGCCAAAACTAAGATGCCTGTATCTCTTGTGCCATAGGGAAGTTGCCTCTTTGGTAGAGACCGTCATGGCAACATGGGGAGTAGAGATAGCATCCAATGCAAATAAGCCATGCTTATATGAAGCTGTTGCAATTTGCTTACCCTTCATGGTAATTGTACAATACTTCTTGCCATCCTCGACATGAAAGTTGACAACCATATTTTTATTTAGGATTTGTGTGACTGACAATAAATTGTTAGCCAATCTTGGAACATAGAGGACTTTGTCAATCTGACACTTGCCATAAGAAAGAGTGACTAAAACTGTACCCTCTCCCTAAACCTTGTAGGTTTTGTCATCAACAATAGTGACAGGTCTGCCCTCTTTGGCCACAAATGATTCAAACCATGATTTGTTGCCAGTCATGTGTTTACGAGCACCAGAATAGACATACCATATAGGATCCCTATCTTTGGAGACTATGGTAGTCATGAGCACCTTGTGTGCCCATTCAGAATCCGAGTCATATTCTTCAACAGTAACATTATCCTTGGGTTGTTTGTTGTTATTGGGTGGTTTGTTCTAGCCTTTTTGCTTATTTTTATGCTAACACTTTTTGGTGTCATGATTGTCCTTTTTACAGATTTTGCAATATCTCTTCTTCTGTTGAGTTTGTTTCCCTTTTCCTTTTGAATCTTGTTGAGAATTTCCTCCCTTCTAAAAATTACCCTTCTTCTATGAACCCTTCCTGGTGGAGTATAAGGTTGTATTATAAGAATCATCCTTGTGAAGTTGGCGTGCCTCCTGTTTTTGAAGCAGATTGACCAACTCAATAAAGGTAATTGCTCTCTATGACACCTTAATGGAGGTGATCAATGTATCGAAGGAATCAAACAAATCTCTCATTACCACTGAAGTGAGAAGCTTTTCATTGATAATTTCTCCCAAAGAATTCAATTTACCTTTCAATTCAGATACTCGACTAAGAAAGAGCTCTACTGTCCCACCTTGTTTCAAACTTAGATTATGAAGTTGTTTTGTAATATGAAGAATGGTGGAATCATTCTTCCCCTCATAAATAGTGGTAAGGTCATCCCATGTCTCTTTAGCATACTCTTTGTCAACTATTAGAGGTTGAACTTCATCGGAGACAACAAACAAAATGAGAACCTTTGCTCGATTGTCTTTCTTGTCAAATGCAATTTGATCAGTAGTTGGAGTTGTAGCAGCTATGGATCCAGCTACTGGTGAAGGTCATGTTATTGCTCCAGAAACAACATCCCATAAATATTCCATGATAAGGACTACCTTCATCTTGTTTTTCCATGGTGTATAATTAGGACCTTTCAATAACTGATGAGCATCAGTCATTAACTTTGTAGAAGAAGCCATAGTGAGGGTTCCTTATATCACCAATTGGTCCCCCTTTATTTATACCTTAATTCTAGGAATTTATATCGTACAAAATACCCACCCTTACGTGAGGGAGACTATAGGTATTTTGAAAAATTAGAAAAATTACCCGCCATTACATGAGGGAAACTATAGGGAATTTTAAAGACTTTACGATACATGGAACTTAGGCGGTACTGAAAGGGAATCATCTTGTTGATGGCACCTACCATAGAAAGTCATCAATCCTCATGCATGCGGCATAACTTCCCCTAAAAACTACAAATTGTATAAATCTCATCAAGATTTACGCATAAACACAAGAACGATTAGGGTAGTGGATGGAGTAAGAAAAATAGCAAACTAGCAAACTTATATCTCCCCAATGATTGATAGAGAACAAGCTTAGATGTTATTTTTGGTAGCTATATTGGGCGGTGGATACAGTAGCGCAATCACAATAGATTTACCTGTAAGTTTTGGCCAAAGGTATCATAAATACCGAATGTTGCAGTGCAATAAATTGCACGGATGGGTTTTATGTATTCCGAGGACTTAGGGAGTGTATTTGATGTTAACTTTTGATGAAGTAGTGCAAAGTAAGAAAAAATACAACATAAAACGTAAAAGTGCCCACATAAATAAACCACTAGGTGTTGGGCGTTGCCAAAAATGCACCTTTACAATATTGCCAAAAAAATTCTTTTTCAAAAAAAATTACTCTCAATCCCCTCTTGATTTTGGAAAAAATACTTTCCCCCTAAAAAAAAATTCTTTTTTTTTTTTAAAAGCATTTTTTTTTAAAACATTTTTTAATAACTAGAGTTAAAAAAAAATTCATATAGGAAAAAATTAATTTGTTTTTAATTAAAAATTAATTTTTAAACTATAAAAAAATAATTTTTTTAACTTTAGTAAAAAAATATTAAAAAATAATAATGCTTACCTGGGGAGGTCGTCCTATAATCAAACTGTAGTTGATCCACTCGTCCTCTACAAAATGGATTACGGGATCGTGCTTGGAGTAACAGTTTTACAAAAACTTACACACATATCCCACGTGTAAGACAAAGGATAAACTTTGGTTTAAAAAAATATCACACGATATTCTTAATAAACTCCTTACGATGGTTGACTTTCACGAACTTGTTTTTGTCTCCAACCACTTCAAGTTTACTACCACAAGTAGGATTCCACCACCTAGTCCTTTTCCACTCTGCTAAGGCCACGTCATAGTTCGCATCCTCGTCAAACACTCCCTTGGATCTACTATCCACCCTGTTAGGGGCATGGTCCAGTCAGATCATGTTTTCCACCTTGTAGGTGTTGGTGTCACGTCAGGTAACCTTATGTCCACCTTGTCCAATTCGTCCTGGTCCTGGTCCAATCAGATCATGTTGTCAAAACTTAGGTAGGCTCCCACTGTTGTCACGTCAGGTAACCTTCTGTATACCTTGTCTAGGTTGTTGATCTCATCCACTTAGACCTCGGTTAGCTAGGTTACCTCGAGAATCATGCTCAGGTTGGCCTAGTTAGATCTCTCCAGGTCTGAGGCTACAAAAATTAAAAAAGTTGAGCCAAGACGTTACTAGCTCTGATACCATATTGGGGAATAATCAAATTAGTAACCTTTCCATTGATCATTGAAAAATATATAATAAAACAATAAGGGCCCAAATTAGTCTATAATCATTGGATCTAATCAACAACTTAGAACTCAAAATATATAGGCTAAGTTAGGTCTAAAAAATAACAAAATAGACCTATCATAATATACGCTAACAATTATTAGTGTAACTAATCTAGGTAGTTAAATAACTACCTTAACAACCTAAATAGGGTAATAATATAGAACTACTATAGTAATTCTAACATTAATTTCATAAGGGAGAGCTATTGAAATATACATGGGAGCTATACAACCCATAGTGGCTACATTTTTAAGGGAAAATATTAATGACCCATATTTGCATAGAGTCTATGAGGCCACGATAGAATTAGAACAATGGGCTATTTCAGAAAGATAAAATATGGATCAACCATCATTACTTATCTCTAGGGTTAAAAATCAATGGGACAAAGTTGAAAATCCAAATATTACAACCACCTTATATTTCATCCAAGAGGATGTGCAAGTATCAAAGCCAAGGTCCATTAATGAGGATTGGGATGAACAAACCCATCAGGATATGATTTGGTCATGTTTACTCAGAAAGAAAGATTTGGAAAAGCATTGGGAGAAATAAATGAGAGTTGATCCTATTGAAGAAACCCTTGAATCACCAAGGATGATCGAGAGTAAATTTGAGGAATCAAGATATGAATTCGAAGATATGGTGGAATCTCATCACATATTTTTGAAAGATGATCATTGTGAAGATAAAAAAATCCAACATGAGTCAATGAGTTGGAGATGAGTGAATAAAAGTTTTGGTCTATAAGTGAGGATTGGTATGACCCTATTATAGAAACCCCAAAGCCATCAAAAGTGGTTGAAAGTAATATTGAAATAAAATCAATGAATGAATATGAAGACATAATAGAGTTTCACCAAGGAATTTCAATGATTAAAATTAGTTTAGAAAAGGGAATATGAACAAAGGAGAGCGATGAAATTAGGGTTTCTTGGGAGGGTGGGGATGACGGTGGGCGGGAAGGCTATTCTGGGAGAGCACGGGAGCATCGGCAGGTCGAACCAAGGGGTCGGCAGGGTGGAGGGAGGGCAAACAGAGTCTGGGGACGCCGAGGAGTCCTTGCCAAGTCGCGGCAAGGATCCGCCAGACAAACGGGGAGATGGACCTCGAAAGTCATATGCTTTGGCAACAGCCTCTGAAACCCTAAGTGGGCTCTTCTCCAAAGAGTTATTTCCGTCAGGGGACGAGTTGGACATCTCGGCAGAAATTCTCTCAAGCTTTGTGGATTTCAAAAAATTTACCCTCATCGGTAAGTTTATTGGTGGTCGTCCCGACATGGAGACCATTCGCAAGTGGGCATCTGGAAAATGGCGGACCTCTGGTCACTTAGAGTTGGCTGCCCTAACCCGAGGTTTTTTCACGATTAGGCTGAGCAACAAGGAGGACTACTGTAAAATCCTAGCTGGAGGGCCTTGGTTCTTGGGCCGTAGGAGTCTCTTTCTAAGGAAGTGGGGTTTGGACTTTAACCCCGATACCCGCAATATCAACATTGCTCCAATATGGGTTAGGCTCCCGAGTCTTCCCCTTTTCTGTTGGCATGAAAATGTAATCAGAGATATTGCTCGGTCCATCGGGGAGCTGATAACTTTAGACCCTCCCACCAGAGCTCGAACTAGATTTGTCCAAGCTCGGTTCTGTGTTTTGGCGGACTTGGAAATGGACCTCCCATCCTCCATTACTCTACGGTCTGGGGGTACTTTTCTACACAAGCAAGCTATTGTTTATGAGAATAGGCCAGCTTTCTGCCCTCAATGTAGTTCTCAAGGGCATCTTCAGTCCAATTGTCCTCTCCAAAAGCAGAGGAAGAAGGAGCGGGATCCCTGCAACCCTCTAGAGCATGGTGAAGGTCAGACGAAGCACCCTTTTGTGAAAGGCCATGAATCTCCAGGTCCATCCAAGGACCATCTCGAATCCTCCTTACCAGAAGAGGAAATCACCACCCATCCGGACTCCGAGCAGTGTGGTGGGTGCCCCCAACTAGGACCACAGGGGGAAAATGATCAGGCCCCCCCCCTTATCACCACACAGGCAGATTCACCCAAAATTTATGATCGGAACTCTCCCGAGGCACAAAAGATATTGGAAGACTACCTGCTGGGAAGAAGAGGTTACCAGCCTGGTAATATTAGCCCTCGAATTACGAGGAGTCAAAAGTGAGGGGTGGATTTTGGTAGTGAAAGAAAGCAGGGTCGTCCCCCCAACAAGGAAAAGAGAGACAAAGAAACTATGGCTGATGTTGCAAATGGAACCCAACGGTTGCTGTTTCAGGATGACTTCGATTCTCTGATGGGTGATGCGCTTATCCCAAAACCTCCCTTCCAGCAGGGAAAGGGAAGTAAGAAGAACCTCAAATCGTACGGATGAAATCCTGGATGTGAGAAGACTAAACGGAGTGGCCATTTGGGCCAGGGTAAAATTTTCCAGCAGGATTTTCAACGGTTTGTTTCAGTCCAGTCATTTTTCTTGGATCCTATCCAACATGTATGCTTCGAATTCTGCCTCCGAGAAAGCAGAAATGTGGAAAGTTATTTCCCAGGTATGGGAGAATTTTTTGTAGTTTTCTTGGCTGTCTTCTTCTGCTTTCCGATGGTCCAGCTTCTCCAGCTAGTTTTTGTTTTCCCAGTTATAATGGCCATGGTTTCTAGGATAATCAGGCAAAAATGCCTTACTTGTAGCCCTCGGGCAATTAGCAGCTTTTTGTTTTTTTTTCCATACAGATTTATTCTTCCAGGTTTATTCTTCCAGCCAAGAGGCATGAAGCACTATTTAGCAAGGCTGATTTTGTATATAAGGTTTTGGGATCCTCTATAAAAACCCACTGTTAATCTATTATAATAATTACCAAAAATAATAGAGTTTCACCACTTGTTCTCAGAATATACATTGGATAATATTGTTGAAACCGATGGCCAAGAAAACCTACCCCTTCCAAATTGTAATAAAATTAAATCATGGATTAACAATGTGGATTATGATTGCCTTACAAACTTAGATACAAGAAATAACCCACTTTCATAAATGATTGAACTATCTAAGGAAGATGAAGGTGAGTTTGAGGATCAACCCATTGATAAATTTGAATAATGTGAAGGTATAGTTGAGCATCACACCCCAATTTTGGAATATGATCATTTTTGGTGGAATAAATGGGAGAAATTTACCACTCTTTCTAATGAAGAACTCACTTCACTTGATATGTAGGACAAGTTGCAAAGGCTAGTTCTACAACTTAAAGGAAGCATCTCTCAACTACAAGAAAAAAGACCTCAAGATGCATATCTTGATGATGCTCCAAATAATTCTCATGAGACAAAGGTTGAAGATACTAAAGGTGATATGCTTTTAAATAATGGAGGGACTCCAGAGTGGACTGGTTTTGAAACAAGTGATGAATCAAGACCTTCCATAAATTTAGATGAGATGATTAAATTTGGTGATAAAGCCTTCAACATGCTAGAGATGATGACAAAGAAAAATGTGAAGAATTTTTTGAAGATTTTGAGGAAGAAATAGTATGGATGGTTGATAAAATGGGAAGAATATACTCATTCCAAACCTTCTAATGAATATTTTGTGTCAATTGATATGCAGGATAATTCAATTACTTCCTCACATGAGGTTATTACATATCTTGTACAATTTGAGAAAGTTTCGGAAGAAGTGTTGGAATATAATCAAGTTTTAGAAAATGATAATACTATGGATAAAGTGGGAGGACCATTTACTTTGGTCCTCTTTGAGGGGTATGGAATTAAAAATTCAGATTCACCTATTGGCTCTACAATGGCTATGTCATTTCAAAATGAGAAAATTTTAGAAACTGAATGGTTTGGGTTTGATATCACTAATGATCCAATTAAAAAAATCACTGTTTATTTTTGTACTATAGTGATAAAAATCACTGTTTATTTTGTACTTTCTCTTTTTTCTTTTGAGCAAGGGATTTGATACTGATTTTACTTTCTTTGTACAATTTGATCTTCATTTGATCTGACTTTTTGGGATTTACATTTGATAATTTGCTTCAAAAACTTCCTTTGGGGATTTTACTTTGGGAAACTATTTTTGGGATATCGATCTAGGATATCGATCTTATGATATCAATATGGGATATCAATCTAGGATGTCGATCTATGATATCGATCTAGGGTATCAATATGGAGGATTGATCTGGGATATCACTCTGGGATATTGCTCATTTTAACGTAAGCAAGGGATTTTGGGTAGGGAATAAACCTATCCTTTTGCCAATTGCCAACATTTCCCATACCGTCCGCACAGAGGGATAAGCAAGAATAAATATTTTCACCTCAGGATACCCGGTCCTGCTTCGTGGCTTTCATCTTCCCCTAGTCCTTATTAGGATTGTTTAATTTATTTATTAGTGATAGGATTATGATATGCTAAGGGCTATACTAACTAGACCTCAACTACAAAAGCAAAGCAAGCTTTCTATCAACTCTTGAGAAGACCTCTAGGTATGGTTGAATGACCGAAAAACCCTAGTATATTCTTCATAGCAACAAGATGGGTTGTGTTGAAAAACACAATTACTCACAAGGGTGATAAATAGATGAAAAATATAGTGCATAGATGCATGATTGAAACACAAACGTGGTGTCATTTGTAAGATTGTTAACACAATTTGTTCCAATGCAAGTGCGATGGATGAATATGCCTAATGCAATGCAATGGTGAAATGCAAATGAAATGCAATGCAAATGAAATGCAAATGTTTTTTATTTTTGATATTTTTCCAAATTTTTTATGGATTTTAACATTTTGGTTTGACCAAAGAGCTTACAAACACCTTTGGAGCCTTTTAGGGATTGACCAAGCGGTTTTGAGAAACCCTTGGAGCCTTTTGGGATTGACCAAGCGGTTTTGAGAAACCCTTGGAGCCTTTTGGGATTGACCAAGCGGTTTTGAGAAACCCTTGGAGCCTTTTGGGATTGACCAAAGGGCTTACATATGCCTTTGGAGCCTTTTGGGATTGACCAAGTGGTTTTGAGAAACCCTTGGAGCCTTTTTTGAGTGACCAAAGGGCTTATAGATGCCTTTGGAGCCTTTTCTGGTTCTTAGGCATAGAATGCTTTAAGATGAAGGATATTGAGAGGTTCAGGCTCTTCAACTCCTCCAAGCGATGTCAAGTGATATGTCCCAGGTCCAATATTCTTCGAGATCATATAAGGACCTAACCAGTTAGCCATGAATTTGTCTCACATTTTTGGTGGTAAATTTGAGTTCTGTTGGTTCTCTTTCAGCACAAGATCACCAACCTCAAAGTCTCTTAGATGGACTTTGCTATTGTAAGCTCATTTTAAGTGCTCTTGATAAATGCAGAGGTGCTCAAGGGCATTCATGTGATGTTCATCAAGTAGCATCAATTGATCTAGGTGAGCTTGTCGTGTAGTGTCATCATCAATGAACTCTTTCAATGCGATGCGCAACATTGGAATTTCCAACTCTAGGGGCATAATGGCCTCAATGCCATATACTAGTGAAAATGGAGTTGCCCTAGTGGGTGTCCGAATGCTAGTCCTGTAAGCCCATAATGCAAGGGGTAGTTGGATATGCCAATATTTGTGGTGCTCTTGTACCATATTTTTCAATATGGAGACCACTATCTTATTTGAAGCTTCAGCTTGCTTGTTTGCTTGTGGATAATATGGAGTCACAAAATTATGTTTGATTCTATATTTAGACATCAAAGCTCTCACAGTTTTGTTCTTAAATGATGTTCCATTATCCGAAACTATCTTGGATGGTATCCCAAAATGACTAATGATATTGGTGAGTATAAACTCAGCAATACACGCTCTAGTTGTCATTGTTAAGGGAATAGCTTCCACCCACTTAGTGAAATACTCAGTAGCCATAATAATAAAAGTATGTCGACCCGATGATGGAGGAGAGATCTTACCTATGAGATCGAGTCCCCATTGAGCAAATGGCCAAGCCGCTTGAATGGGTTGTAAGGCCTATGATGGCAGGTGCATAAGATTAGCATGATGTTGACATTTAATGCATTTCTTGACATACACATTGCAATCCTTCTCCATAGTGGGCCAATAATAACCCATATGAAGGATGCACTTGATGATAGCCATGCCACTAAAATGGCCATCACACGTACCATCGTGAGCTTCTAAAATTACCCAAGATGACTCTTGGGGCTCAAGACAATGAAGGAGAACTCCATCGTAGCTTCTACGATACAGGATGTCTACTAACAAGACATACTTTGTCACTTTCTATTTGAATGTGCATTTTGTAGCATGTGATAATCCCTGAGGGATTATACCAAGTTTAAGGAAGTCATATATCTATGATGTCTAGTTATGATAAGCTTCGGCCTCGATTGACAAGACAACATGCTCCCCCTATGGTTCTACATTTGCAAATGTAGACTGGGAAACAACCCTATGGTGAATGGTAGTACCACTCCCCGTCAGATCCTATGAGATCAAAGACCCCCAGGATGCTCTCTTCAGAAAGTCTCTGGCTCTGTAGAACCACTCATGGTTTGGTTCTACATGAATCATGTTGATTGACTCTTTGTTATCCAATGCTTCGCGTTGCACAGCAGAATGTGACAACATTTTTACATGGATGGTAGTGAAATCGACAGATGGATTCTGAGGGATTAGAGATCCCAAATATGCCATTATGTCTATGAATCTATTGGATGAATGAGGGATTGCCTCGATGTCATACCATTCCAGTCGAGCTAGATATGTGTCAACAAGATCCTTGTAAGCTTTCAATACCAGACATCGACATTGAAATAGTCCCTTAACTTGGTTCACAATGAGAAGGGAATCACCAAAGATATTTAGCCTTTTTATCTTCATGGCGATAGTTGTTTGGAGACCCAAAATTAGGGCTTCGTATTCAGCATTGTTGTTAGTGCAAGGAAAGTCCAACTTGAATGACAAGGGCATTGGAGCTCCTTGTGGCATGAACAACACTATTCCTGCACCACCCCCTTGCTCACACTTCGAACCATCGAAGAACAAGGTCATATCAGACTTTGTTGTCTAGTTCTTCGGGTTTGGGTGCTTCTGATAAGGCAAAGACTGCATCATCAGGAAGCTCTATGGTGAGGGGCCTACTATTTTTGAGAGGTACCTCAACCAGTTGATCTGCTATGACTTGTCCCTTAATGGAATTTTGGCTTATGAATTCCAAATCAAATTCTTTCAGTAGCATGATCCACTTCGTAGTACGTGTATTATGATATGTCTTGCTCATCATATACTACAAAGGATTTTGTTTGGATATGACATATGTCGTATGACTCAACATATAGTGTCACAATTTCTTGGTAGCGAACACTACTGCTAAACATAACTTTTCCACATATGCATATCCGATCTCATAGCTCACCAAGGTTTGGCTAATATAATATATGGCCTATTCTTTGTCTTGCACATTCTTTTGGGCTAACATGGTTCCCAGTGCAAAGTCGGTTGCCAATATATATAGCAAAAATGGCACATCTGGCCTTGGTGGAGCTAGCACTGGTGGCATCGCTAGGTATTGCTTTATCTCAACAAAGGCTGCTTGATAGTCCTCATCCCAATTGAATGGGACCCCCTTGTGTAGCAATCGATTCATGGGTCGACATTTATCTGATAATTGAGCGATAAATCACTTTATGGATGCTACTTTGCCCTGAAGGCTTCTTAGTTCTTTGATGTTCATGGGGGGACGCATTTCTAAAATAGCCTTGACCTTTGTTGGGTCAACTTCGATGCCTCATTTTGAAATGATGAATCCTAAGAGTTTTCTTGAAGTTATACCAAATACGCACTTCTTAGGATTCAACCTGACATTATGCTCTATCAGGTGATCGAAGACCTTCTTCAGGACCTCCACATGCTCAGAACACAATAATGACTTTGCCAACAAGTCATCAATATAATCTTCTAATATTTTATGCATATAGTCATGAAAGATATATGTCATAGCCCATTGATATGTGGCACCAACATTTTTAAGGCCGAATGGCATAACTTTATAGCAAAATGTCCCCCATGGCATTATAAACATGGTTTTATGTTGGTCTTCGGGCTTAATCCAAATTTTATTGTAACCAAAAAAACCATCCATTAAGGAGAGCATCTCATGACCTATAGTTGCATCTACAAGAGCATCGATATTCAGACAATGAAAATGAATCCTTTGGTGTTGCCTTATTCAGGTCTCTAAAATCCATACAAATACGGATCCTTCCATCAGGTTTTCCTACAGGCACCATATTGGATACCCATTCTGGATAGTCGATGGAGATAACAAACTCTACATCCAACAACTTTTGCAATTCATCCTTAACCATTAAGGCTACTGTTGGATGCATCTTCCTAAGTTTCTTCTTGACTGGCTTCTTTGATAGATCTAGCGAAAGGTTATGAGTAACCAATTTTGGATCTAGACCCGACATATCCTTGTAAGTCCAAGAAAAGAGAGTAGGTCTCTCTCTTAGTAGAGGGATGAGGTTGGCACACTCATCAGGAGTCAAAATTTCTCCAAATTTAACCTTCCTTGGATTGGTGGGATCATTACTGATATCCACTTTGAAGGTTTCCTCTACTGACATATGGGATCCCTCCTCAAGCTGATGAGGCGTAGGGATCAAGTGGATGTCATCTACTGGGTTTATAGGTTCCTCATTGGAAGCATCCTCAGCATGATAGACATCATGTGCATAGCCTAGCACAAAATGGAAAGGTTGTAGCATTTCTTCATTAGGGAAGAAATATTCAGGCTCTAGAGGTGAATCAATGTGATCCCAATCGATAGCATCTACATTTAAATGCAATGGTTTGGATGGATCGATTGGATTATGGAGTGGAGTGGTCAAATCAATGGAGATCATGTTGATGAAATGGATCATGTCTCCAAGACCACATGCAAGTGACTCATCATTAGCAAAACTACCATCCTCGAGATGTGGTTCTGGGGGTATGGGGATCTCTAGATCCAGTCTATGAATAGACTATCGGATGGGATCATTGGGCTCAAGGAGCTCCATGTACGTCGATGGATCGAGAAACACCATATGATAAATCACATTAATATTTAGTGGTCTCCCTCTAAGGTGAGGATGGAGATTGATCTCTCTGTGCATCTCCTCAGTCGTATACGACGCATTGCGATAGCGTAAGTAGGGAGGTCCTAAGTAGGCTCTCTCTATCTCATCTTCTTCATCACTATCATAATATAGGCCCTCATTCACCCCCACTAGGAATGGGATGCTCTAGAAAATGTGGCCCCATATAGGTTATCTCTTGATCACTATCATCACTATCTAGTAAAATCAGGTACAAACATCATAAATACGATACTACCGAATAGATCAGCTCAACCTCATCCTCCGATTGATCATCGGGTGAGGACTCACTATCCTCTCCTTCACTACAGCTAGGTCCACCTATCTCAAAAATGGACTCTGCTATATCCTCATCGGAATGCCCTTCCAACTCGGGATCTATCACTATGATAACATCTTGACCCTGCATGCCCATGTCGTCGACTGCTCCATGGATTTGTTGACCAAAGTTTTCTCTTGGTAAATCATCTGGACCGATATCCACCAAGATATCCTCATGATATGTCTCGGGTGGTGCTATGGTGATGTAAGACACCATCCGGTTATCCCTCTGGAATGTAGAAGGATTAGGGTGATACGGATTGAAGTCAACCTCACCCCCCATATTGAGGTACAGGTGGTCTAAAGATACCATAAGGAGTTCAGCCTATCCTCCACTATAGAATCCCAACCTGAACCTATCAGTAGGTAATTGATATTATGGTTCTATAGGCCTCTTACACCCCTACTCGAATAGTCTGAGACCGTAACCATGCCAATGGTAATGCTCAAAGTATCACATGGCGTAGTCTGGGTTAGAAAGATAATGAACATTCATGGTGAATGGTTCATTATCATCCTCATCCATGGGCATGGGAGATGTGATCTGGTCTAGCCCTCCATAGATGAAGTTGGTTTGGTTAGGTGGTACCCCCAATGGTTCCACCATCCCTATGGGAAGGTGATGGGCTCATGGTCGGCCCATGTCATGTGCAGTCTCGATAATCGGTGTGAACATCACATTCTACACAATGTATTCCCCTAACCTAGGATTAACCAAATGGATGGTCACCTGCGGTGCAGATGACCCTGCTGAAGATGCAGGTGAAGTAGGCTGAGGTGCCTCTTCGACTCTTCCTTGAACTTCCTCTACTTCCATGGGAGTAGGGGTTTCAATGATAACTAACTTGGGCTTTTGCTTTATCTTCTTTTTGCCCACATTTTCTTTCAACTTCCTATCATCCCACTGTATCGTAGATGCAGTCGCCTAATGGAAGTAGTTGTTGTGTGCTCTGATATTTGAGATACGGATGTTGTGGGTCTAGCACACACTTCTTTGATTATACCTCCTGGATATTTGATTGGTGACGTTGGTCGCACATCCAGGTGCATTGAGGGGAGCACAAATTCCCCTAGAAAATCTGCTAGATTCACGTATTTAAAGGGTTCTTCATCCGAAGGCACCATGTGAACTTGTCCCTCATGAATGTATTTGATACATTGGTGTAGAATAGAAGGGATGCAATACATTTCTCTGATCCAAGGCCTCCCTAGAAGTATATTATACTACATAGCACCTTCGATTATGTGACACATCATCGGGATGGTCTTCAGTCCCACCTGGATAGGTAAAACTATAGTACCGACCATCGAGCATAATGCATCATTGAAAGCTCTCAACGTGAAGGTAGAAGGAATGATATGCATCTTGGGTAACTTCAAGTGAGTTAACACCTTGGTAGTTATGATATTGATCGATGACCTCGTGTCGATCAAAACCCACTTGAATGGTTTGTGATTCACACAAGCGATAATATGCAATGGTGGGTCTGCTATAATAGTGGAAACCATCTTGACTTCATGATCATGAAATTGAATGACCAGTTCTTGACACTATTGCACGTGCCCCACAAAGTGTGTAAACACTTTGGGATCTTGAGGTTGCACTTCTATGGACCTTAAGATGTCCATAAGCATCTCCCTATGCTTAGGAGACTATTGAATAAGCTCATAAATTGACAACTTTGTTGGAGTTGTCTATAGGTTTTGAACCAACCTACTTTTGATGGTCACCATCGGTCTAGTTGGTGGGCTTGGCATATTCTAGGTTGGCCTTGGAGGAGGTGCAACTTGGACCCTAATAGGCATTGGAGGTTGATTCAGTCATTCATACCTTGCATTCCTCATGACAACATTGACCATGCCAATGAACCCATGGGTTGGTGGTTCGATGCACACTTGGTTGACCTGGCCAACATTATTCCTCGATACCTCATGATTAGGTAAAGGATTTTTGTAAATCCCCATATTTTTATTATCAGGTGCTTGCGGGTTGTCGACAAGAAGCGTACCTCTCTCGATCATATTTTGCACAAGATGTTTGAAGGACCAACATACCTCGATGTCATGGCCCTTCGATCGATGAAAGATGCAATAATGATCATCTTTATAGCCTTTAGGCTTAGGTTGATTTGGATCCACCATCTTGACTTTAGGTAAGTTAATAGCCTTCACCTCACATAACTGATGAAAAATCAAATTCAACGACTCTGATAACTGAGTGAATACATGAGGTGGGCATTGCTCCTTATTTTTACCCTTATAATTGTTATTGCATTGCTCATACTATGCAGGCAGAGGTTGGGCCTGATAATTTTGCTTTTGTTGCCCTTTTTCTCCCTTTTGAAGGTTCAACACTACTTGATTAACATGGGCCAGCTTGGCCTGATGTCTCTCAATACTTTTCTTGTGCCCCTCCTTCTTATTCCTCAGCTTCAAGTTACCCTCCTATAACTTGATGTCCTCAATCACCTTGGCTTGCACCAAAGCCTCTTTGAATGTCTGGTATTGCTGCAACTGTAGCAATAATGAAATGTGCTTGGCATAATTCTTCATGAACATTCATGTTAATTCAGAGGATGGGATGGAGAATGGTAGCTTTACCATCATTTTCCTCCATCACTTTCCATAATCCATCACTGGCTCATCGTCATGTTGCGTTAGAGCGGCCAAGTTGGATAAGTTTACCTTCTTCTTGATGTCGAAGGAGAAGCATTCAAGAAATGCATCAGCTAGTTGTTTGAAACTAGTGATGTTGTGCCTCTTTAGTTGGTTGAACCACTCTCGAGCTGGGCCTGAGAGGGTCATGATGAAGGTGCGTAGGAGCAAAGCATCATTGCTCTCAATCTGAAAGCACATATCTAGGAAACTAGTCACGTGCTCCTGTGCATCTTCCTCTCCTTGAAACTTGTCCAGCCTAGGCATCTTGAAATGCTCAGGATATGCTGGAATAGGCACTGATGTGCATAGAGGTTCATTGTGAATTTTGTTCAAGGTAGGCTTCTGATAAGCCATCCCTTGCTTCTCTATGGCTTGAACCTTCTCTGCTAAGGTCTTGTAGGCTTGCGAGGAAAGAAACTCCTCCTCTCGAGATTGCCTTGGAGGTGGCTTCGAAGGTAGGTTCTTCCTCAGTCGAGGTGGGGGACTAGGCTCACCCTCCTCCTTGAATTGGGAGATTTTAGGATATTCTTGTTCTAATTCCTCTCCCACTTCATTCTCATACTACCTATGCTCATGTTGTTCAGATGTTGGATGTCGATCTCTATGTTGAGTCGTATGGCGAGTATGGGTGTCTATGTTCTCAAGGTGTAACTCGGGCTATGAAGCCACTCGTCTATCGACACACTCCCTGATCTCACTGTGAGGATGTAAACCAGTGCTAGCCAATTGATCCTCTCTCTCTACATGCTCCTTCTGATCAAGGATGCATTGTTCATGCATGCACTATTCATACAATTTTTTCTTGATGAACCTCTACCTCTGAGTATTCTCATTTTTGAGGCATTCTTTCTCTGCATGAACATCCTCCAATTGATCTTGGAGAATCTACCATCTCTACTCTGACATCAGTCTATGAGCCCTATCAAGATGATCGACCATCTGAGGCCTCGAAGGGGTGCACTCTATTCGAGCGGCTTTATGGGTATGTCCTCCAATGGACTGATTCACCACACTCTTGCCTCGATCTGTAAAGATGACATTCATGTCAGGCTATCTCCTATACTCAGTGCCTGCATGCGATGTAGGAGCATGCATGTCTCGAGAATGCTTGGAGCACTCTCCAGGTTCTCGGGTGGTCCTAATGGTGCCTTCACTACACACACTCATGGGTCGAGAGGGTGCAGGCATAGGCTTATATCCTAGATGCCCTAGGACCTTGTCTAGACCATCCAATTGTTTGCTACACCATGGCTCATGAGGTGGCATACCATTTGCTCCCACTTTGGATATATCTATGGTAAACTTAGTATGTTCACCCCTATAGGGAGTCTGTGTGGGCCTATGCTTAGAAGTAACCCTCTCCATTCACCCTTGAATGGGTGGATCTTGGACATGTCTATGCTCTAACGATGGAGGTCATGAGCCTCCCTTAGATACCTATCGAAGGGGTACCAATCTGGATCCCTCGATGACATATTCTTCGGTAGAACCCATGGATCCATGTGGAATGTGGTCATGGTAAATGCTACCATATGCGGAACCCCCATGCTAGGAAGTCCCATGCTCTGATCTATGTCTAGAGGGATGTCTAGTACTTCCTCTAATCGGGGTATTCTCGATGGAATCCCCTCATGTAGAATTATCCCCTCTAATGCTCGTTGAATGACATCCAGGAGGATTCTATGATTGAGGGTGTTCTACATCGTGTTGTGCACTAGGTGGAGCTTGGGCTTCGATCTCGGGTCTATGCCCGGATCGGCCTCTCCGTGTTTGCACCATTGTGTATCCTATGTCTAGATTTAACTTTTATTAGCATGCAAAGAATACAATGATGATTATCTCTTTTTACAATTTAAAATGAGCCCTAAACTATTTGATGTGTTTTCAATTTGTTGTATCAGTAAAGTAACTCTTATCATGTTTTGCAAAGTGTTGATGATTTTCTCAATTGTTTAATGGCTTTCACCTGTATGCTCATAGCTCGACAACCTAGCTATGAACTCCAGGTCACGTAATCCCCCCAAAGTGTGGCAATGAAAGTCCACACCTGGGTAGGGAGCACAGGTCCTCCCAGATCCTCACCCATTTTCACCCAGTCAGCATCATACCCTCCGAAGAGGAGTATATGCAAATTTTCTAGGCTACGAAAGGTTCTTGGATCCGGTATTGGTCTAGAACATAGGGTACATGGGATTTGGGCCAACGGATGGAAATCACCTCCACCATCGTTGAAACCCTACTAGTGGTTGGATGTGACTTCCAACTCACTAGCGTTTACTTTGGAACGTGGTGTGTGTGTGTTATTTTTAATTTGCACAAAGGAAAGATGCATAATACAACACTCACATGATCATTTCCTACATGATATGCATAAAAATAACATTTTGTATTCAAAAAGTATGCATGCTACATCCTACATGACCTTTTGACAATGCAACTTTACGATGTAAATGGCCTTTGATTTGGCCTCAAGCATGCAAATTCAACACACAAATTATTCTAGCACGTTGGAGTCTAGGGCGGACTACAATCAAAGGTCCACTATTCCTAGCAGTGCCTAGCAAAAATTAAAAAAATGACAACCCTAAGGACCTAATTCATTTTATCCTTCTTTTATGGTTATCCTATTTAACTTTCATTTTTTAGGTTCTGGAAAAACACAGAGACAGAAAATAGAAACAGAGGATGTCAGAAGGGCCTACCTCAGATCCTCATCTGATTGAGCTTTAAATTCCTACTGTCTACTATGTCTACTTCTAACCATGGGTCTGATGCATGGCTACCACTGTAGCCCATGCCTATCAACCATGGGCCAACTTTTTGACCATGGCTGTCAACCGTGGGAGCACCTACCATAAAAACACCAAACACAGTCAGCAAATTATGGCAAAAAATGTGGAGTTCCACCGTGATCGCCTTCTGTACGATCCTAAAAAGCATACACCCCTAATCTAGTAACAATTGAATCACATAAAGAAGCATACAAGAATTGACAAATTGAATTAAACCATAAAGAAGGGTTTCTTTTATTAAATTTCCATCAATTCAAGATTACAAATCCATCCCTCTTAGGGATACCCAATGTGATACAATGTTACAATAATAGGAAAACCCCTCGCAAGGGTAGGTGTAATCCATAGGCCTTTTAGAATGACACGAACTGCTCTAAGGTGTCGATGACCTTCTTCTCCATGCTTAGAGGTATTTGCTACGTTGAATGGCATGACCCTGTTAATCCTGCATTCAAGAAACAACAAGAACTTGTTAAAAGCAAAGATAGCCTCTCTTGATGAGGCCTTTAAAGGGTATTAACATAAAAATATGTCATGACTAATAATAATCAAGAAAATGCAAGAAATATGCTAAAACTATGCAAAACATGAAAATATTGTCATAAATACTGTAAGCTAAATCACATCTAACTATCTAGTGGCCTAATTACAAGATTGAAAGCATGGAGGCATGAAAAAGATTCATTAAAATGTTAATTGCTACAATGAACAACATTTATCAAACATTCTAAATCTATCGGTCAGAATCTCTAAATTGCTAATTGAACCACTAATAAGGCTAATCTAACCTAGCTAAATAATCTGCAAAAGGAAAAACAAGGGAATCTACCCTGATTTTCTCACCATGGGTCTGATGCGTGGGTGGCACTGTTCACCATGGTTGAAAGCCATGATGGAGCTCTGAGTAGGTTTGCCCTCCAAATCAGGGCTTTCTCTCTGATCCACCTTGTCAAATTGATGTCCAAGGGTCACCTCTGTGTCCTCTGATAGGTTTGGTAGTTGAATTGATCTGATGGTGCATGGATTGCATGAATTGATGTTTCTTGGCTCTCCTAGGCTCCTAGGGCTTCCATGGCAATTTGATCTCCAATTGGGTAGCAAAAGTATCCCTCTCAATGCATGTAGTTGGCTATGCAATTCGATAGGGCTTCACTACTCAATTGATAAATGTTTCTCCAGACTTATCCCCAATTTGGAGGGGGATCTTATAGCATTGGCCTAGGGCTAGGGATGGCTTCCTCATGAAGCCAAGATCAAGATTGGGTGGTTGAGCTTGTTGAATGGAAGGATCCAGAACCTTCCTCACTCAAACCACTCCAATCTACAACCAATTGGCCATTGCAACCAACTTTGGGTCGGATGAAGGCCAACTGACTCTTAGTCCTAACCATGGCTGACAAGCATGGGTAGAACTGCTAACCGTGGGTGTCATCAATGGCTAGCACTGATTAGGCAAAGGTGCCCAATTGAGTGGTAAAAACCACTGCTATACCTTGGATCTATCCAAAGGTCTTCCATATGGTCTTCTAGCATGTCCCATATGAGTAGTCACCTCGGCATGACGTGTTTTAGGTGTCTACTGAAAGTATCAGTCACAAACTAGCATTGAAGGGGTAGTTAGGAGGAACTCAGGCAGTTCCTCACCAAAATCCGCCCATAAACAATACAAAGGTGTAGTCAGACTGCATGATCTGGGCCCATATTCATGGCTAGATTATGCATGGTGCTAGCTGCTATCAGGTTCAGTGGCTAGGTGTGGCCACTGTAGTCTTCAGCAGCTAGGTGTGGCGGCCGCTCTGCTTGAGAGTGACCAAGCCTGGATGGGCTAGAACTGCCCTTTTTGAGTGGTTAGGACCATTGCTTGCTCTTGGAGAGATCCAAGAGGATTCATATGGTCTATGAATGTGTCCATATGGGTAGTCTCCTAAACATGACATGTTTTAGGTGTCTATAGATGCCCCTTTTTGGGATGCATTGTGGGAAAACATAGCGTAGAGCAAAAAATAGACCACCTAGGGTCACATTGTAGGTTGGATGATGATCATTGATCTGATCAACATTGGATGCCCCAGTCATGCAGGAGGGTGCACATCCTAGAATCATTGCTTCCAATAGGGTGGAAGGCTTAAATTTATGGAAGTTTGCACTCGTTCATCAAGCGATCGGGTAGCTTTAGTACTACTATAGGTCCAAAAGGAGGAGAGCTACAAACTTAACTGTCATGTTTGCTTTTTTTCCCTAGTAAAGGGTAAGCTTATGATAGTTGTTGGCAATGATTCATAAGATGAATGCAACTTTGACATGATCGAGTGATATTTTGTTGACTTTGATTATGATTGTTGAAAATTTTGACTACCCCCTCAAGCGACGAGTCGATGAGGAAAGGACAATTAATAAAGCGATGAGTCGCTTGACCAAAATGAATGATTTGGACCTCTTTAGAGGGTTGCTTTTGTTGTTATAGGGTTGTTCTCATCCAGGTGTGATTTCAACCATTTTTTGTAATTGCACATCTCCATCCCTTGGGGCGGTCCGACCATAATGGCCTTCTTAGGGAATTAACATGTTAGCAATTCTATTTAAACCTGTGTTGAACCACTATTTGCTATAGGAGAAATGAGATGGATCCTCGCTCCCATGGGGCGGTCCGACCATCATGGCCTTCTTCGGGTTTGAAGTGAAGCGTCTCAATTCTATCATAACTATTTTACCCCAAGTGGCCTTATGGTAACTTACTCATCTTGTCGAATTGCATGGAGCGCTAGTCGCTACAATCACCAAGTGTATAGGGTAAATAACTGAATACGAGGCTCAATTGAGATTTTGTTGTTATTTGATTTTGTTTGTGTTAATCTAGATTTTATGATGTTTTTGGATTTTGATATATGTAATTTTTTTTGGTATTTGTGTATATTTTGGTTGCTTTTGATTTATGGATGTGCCTAATGACCCATTTTGAGGTGCTTTGTGGTGAGAAATTGAATGAATTTCTCCCTGTTGCTTAGTCGTTGTCAGGTCCAATGACCCCCAATTATTTTTGTGTGGCCGCTATCAGGTCCAGTGGCCAAGAAGTGTAGGTCGTTGATGCCAACAATGGTCAAGGCATATTTTGGGAATACAAAAGCAAATTAGGGTTTTTGACCTTTCATTTTCTAGCTGTCATTGTACTTTTGAGCTCTAAGTTGAGAGTGACTACTTGTGACCTAGGATGCTATCGATTTGATGCCATGGCTAAGCAGGGTGAGGCTTCGACCAGTGGAGGAGCCAGAGCTTCATGGGTACCTTTCTAAACCCTAACCCCCTTTTGTTAATGCGGTAAAATAAACCTAACTAAACAATTTGGTAAAGGAACCTCATTAACCCTATTGGCAATGAACTAAACTAGTAGATAGGGCTAGTTTAGGGTTTAAGCAGATGGGTTTCCTTTATTTTGTGTTTTTGTGATTTTTTTGTGATTTTTGGCCATGGGGGAACGCCGTTGGCGTGTCACCCACTGGCCACTACCGACCAGAGTGGCTAGCCTAGCTTGAGGCTAGCCGTTGTCACCGTCAATGACCAGTTTGAAACTCCAATGGTCAAATTTTTGACCGTTGGAGGCTATCTGCTATCAGCTTCAATGGCCACTTTGTGGCCGCTCCTGGCATGAGCGGCCAGGTGGCCTTAGGTTTATTTCTCTAATTTTTGAATTTTAAAGCAATTTTAATTGATTTTTTTGAAATTTTGAATAGTAGTTTTTGAGTTTTTTGGATGTTTAGGTGCATTTAACCACTATGCTTGTTGCCTTAAGCTCATCTTAGATTATCTTGCACCATTTTTGTTTTATGCATTTATTAGTTTGTTAGTGCATTTAATTTAGGTATTTATTTTGCACTTCTAGATTTTATCTACGTGGGCTCGGGACCCGTAGTTGCTTGTGGACCTCTTGCCTACCATGGATGACATGGACTAGGGTTGGCTCGATGCTCATGGCCTCTAGTATGTTACCAGGCTTTCGATGATCATGTCATATCAGGCCTATTTGACTACCCTAGCCCACAAGTGGGATTCTAGGACTAACACTTTCCATCTTCCTACCGATGAGATGACCATTATGTCGGAGGACATCTACAGGATCTTTAGGATCCCCTTTTATGGAGTGCCTATTGTTTCTTCCCCCACTAATACTCGAGATGCAGTCTTCACGAGGGTCTTTGGGAGACATGTCATTGCTACCTTCCAAGATACTCGATCTGGTGGGGTATCAGTTGCTCGATGGTACCAGGAGAATGTCTTCTCCCATAGGCATGCTATGTTGTTGATGGTTATCTACAACATCCTTATTCTTGACTACTCGAGAGTGAGGTTCCCATGGAACCTCTTAGCCATGGTTCAGGACCTGATGGATAGTGCACAACCTATTATCTATGCTTGGGGTAGTGCTCTACTGGCTCAATGCTATGATGAGCTCTATCGTATCTAGTGATGGGGATGCGCCAACATCACTTGTAGCTTGCTCCTTCAGATCTAGGGATGGGAGCATATTAGGGTGGACCACCTAGTAGGACTTCCTATGGAGATTACTAGGGTGGCTGATTCCCACTAGTGCTATGGATCTAGGTGGCCTAGAGAGCTCGAGGAGTGTAAGAGTCAGCCTCATGCAAGGGATCTTTCCCACTACACGACATCATTGACTGGTTTGTAGGCCTAGGATGTCATCTGGAGGCCTTATCATGAGTGCCCTACTTGGAGGGATCCAACTAGTTTCATAGCTCAGACTTGATGTGATCGATGGGTTATCGATTATAAGGATGACATCAAGGAGTTCTTTCACTATTCTAGGGTGCTTCGATAGTTTGGTATATCGTAGGATGTGCCACTCTAGCTAGTTTTGTATAGGTGGATCACTACAGAGAGGGATCTTCCATGGCCTTAGGTTACAATGGTGATAGAGGATGATGATCCTCTAGTAGTGGATGCTAGTATTACGGATGGTAGAGTTACAGAGGACTACACTCGATGGTGGGGCATACGGTTGTGGTAGGGTGATAGTTTGGGCCGCGATTGAGATGTGGCTACTATAGGGGATGATCCTGATGGACATCGAGTGTGGGCTTAGATGGAGGGCTGGGGCCAGCCAATAGAGTAGGAGGTAGTAGAGGAGCAGGTAGCTCTAGAGGAGGAGGAGGAGTTGGCTCTCGAGGAGTAGGATTCTCCTCTCTGGGCTTAGTTGCATCAGGTGGAGGTTGAGCTATAGGTATCTCAGATACATGTACAATAGAGGGATGCCACCATTGCTTTGTTATAGGCTTAGGTTCAGTGCTTCGATGCAAATAAGACCACACTACAGGGTAGGATAGATCATTTTATGGTCAAATGAGGTACTACTCAAGGATAGATTACACCATCTATTCCAATACCTCAAGGACCTGGTGGTCTAGATGCAGGTGTGGAGATCTAGAATTTGCATGGGCTTTTAGTAGAGGACTTGGAGCAGCGCACCCTAGATTCCTCCTATATCCTAGCACTAGAGCATGAGGTCAAGCTTCAGGGAGGTCACCTACCAGATAGGCCTATGGTAGGAGGGTCACAGAGGACCGATCAAAGTACCTCAGGGTAGTCATCAGCTTGATCGAGCCATAGGACTAGGACCTAGATAGAGTGGACTAGGGGTGCCAGTTCTATGCCACCTCCTAGAGGGGGTGGTGAGGGCAGAGGTGATGCTAGTGGTGCAGGCCACTCTTGAGCACTATGGCCCCTTGGGCATTTTGTACTATTTTGAGTGTAAGGTCAGCTGACCTACACGATTGTAGCCTTATGGCCCTTTTGTACCTACATGTACTTATTTTGACACATATTTATATGATATCTAGACTTTGAGACTCATTATGTGTATCTTTTATGATTATGTTTTTATGTTTATGTGATGCAGTATCATGGTCTTATGTGATATGATGTGATGTGATGCTTTAGATGTTATGATGTGTATGTGTAGGTGGACTACTTTATGATTTTATGCTATATGGTGTGGTTTATATGACTTATGCTTTATGATGCATGGATGATTAGATGGCATGATCTAGATGATGATGATGGATGCATATATGGATGCAATGCTTATTGTTAAATGCATGTTTGATTTTGATGTATTGTATGCATCTAACTTATGTTGCTATGATATGGTAAATGAAATGTGTTATGCATTATGTTGATGATCTAATGTGAATGAACTTGTATGCTTTAATCACTTAAAACATATGATATGATATGACATGGGTTTTGATAATCTAATGGACAACACCACAGAATGTATAAAAATCATGAATAAATAATAACTCTTATAATAAGAATTAATCATTTAAACATCCAAATGTGAGATGAGATGATGTGATATGTATGTACTTTCTTGATTAGCTTATGTAAATTAAAAGGTATGCACAAAATAGTCAGTGGCCATCTAAATATCATTGCTGACATTCATCCGGTATCTATCCTATTTCATGGACACCCTCTAATGAACAAAATATCCTAAATAAAGTTGATGATGCGAGTGATGATATGATTTGTTGCTATGAGGGGATTTTTGAGGTTTTCCATGAGACTCAAACACCCTAGTTGCTCCATCAAAAGTTGTATACTGATCATACAGAGCTTCTGAAGGATAAAGTTTTTGTTATGAAGACCTAGATACTCATTATCCCTGTGTGTGCAAATGAATATATTAGATAGAACATAAGCATACCCCAGTGCCAAGGAGGGATTCATTCAGCCCATTGCTTGTATTGGGGATCCTCAAATGTTTATCCTGATCCTAAGTTGGACTCAGTTGGATTGAACCACTAGGCGGTACAGGACACCTAAAGCTAGCTCTTCCACATGCAAACATTGGTCTGCACAAAAGTAAGATGCTAATGTGATAGACATATCATCATGCGCAAGGATACCTTACGACTCATTCATGCTGAGAATTCTAGGGATTCAAGTTCAATACTCCCTTCTTTTCTTCATATTTATTTGGGATACTTGCTCATGCTTAGTGATGAAAACCACTATTTATTTTGAATTTTTGTTTTTCTTTTGAGCAAGGGATTTATGTAGTGATGATAATCATTGTTTATTTTGTTTTTGAATTTTTGCTTTGTTCAGGATTTTTGCTTGTTTTGATTAAAGCAAGGGATTTCTTTGGGTAGGGATGAACTTGTCCTTTTGCCAATTCTCAACATTTTCGAACCGATCGCACAGGGGGATGAGCAAGATAAAATTTTCACCTTAGGATACCTAATACCACTTCGTAGTGTTCATATTTCCCTTGTTCCAACTAGGATCTTAGTGTTTTGATTAGTGATAGGATTTTGAAATATACCAAGTGCTATCAAAACTAAACCTCACCTATTAAAAGCTAAGATAACTTTCTACAAAGTTTGATAAAACCACTAGGTATGGCTGAGTGACCAAAAAACCCTAGTACATTCCTCATAGCAATAGGAGGGGTTGTGTTGAAAAATACAGTTACACACATGGGTGATGGATGATGATGGATTTTGATGATGCATGATTGATGTACAAATGTGGTGTCATTTGTAAGATTGCAAACACAAATGTATCTAATGCAAATGTAATGGATGGAAATGCCTAATGCAATGCAACTAAGTGAATGCAAATGTGGAATACAAATGCAAATATTTTTGTATTTTTGATGTTTTCAATTGTTTTTGGGTTTTTATTATTATGAATGTTTTTGAACTTTTTGATTTTAAGTTGTTTTTGTGCTTTTATGTTTTGTTTTTGACCAAAGGGCTTATGGTGCCTTTGGGGCTTTTTGTGAGTTGACCAAAGGGCTTTAAGATGCCTTTGGAGATTTTTGTGAGTTGACCAAAGGGCTTTAAGATGCCTTTGGAGCTTTTTGTGATTTGACCAAAGGGCTTTAAGATGCCTTTGGAGCTTTTTATGAATTGACCAAAGGGCTTTAATATGCCTTTGGAGCTTTTTGTTTTTTGTTTTTTTTTAATTTTGATGTTTTCTGATTTGTTTGGATTTTTATGATTTCTATTATTTTTGAAACTTTTGAAATTTATTTGAATGTTTTTGATATTTTGTTGATTTATGTGTGAAACACCTTTAGATGAATGATGTTGAGAGGCTTTGGCTCCTCAACACCCTCTAGCATTGTTAGGTGATATGCCCTAGGCCCAATCTTCTCAGAGATGATATAGGGACCTATCCAATTGGCCGTAAATTTATCTCACAGATGCAGTGGTAGATTTGAGTTCTGTTGGTTTTCTTTAAGCACAAGATCCCCAAATTTAAAGTCTCTCAGGTGGACTTTATTGTTATAAGCTCGTGTTAGATGATCCTGGTAAATGTGAAGATGCTCAAGAGCATTGATGCACTGTTCATCTAGAAGGGTCAATTGATCCAGGTGAGCTTGTCGTGCAGTGTCGTCATTGATGAACTCTTTCAATGCGACGCACAATGTCGGAATTTCCAACTCTAAGGGCATAATGGCCTCAGTGCCATATACAAGTAAAAATGGTGTTGCCCTAGTGGGCATCCGTATGCTAGTCCTGTAAGCCCACAATGCTAAGGGTAATTGTAGATGCCAATCCTTATGATTTTATTTCACCGTCTTCTTTAAGATGGCTACTATTATCTTGTTTGAGGCCTCTGCTTGCCCATTTTCCTATGGATAGTATGGTGTTGCAAAACTATGTTGAATGTTGTATTTGGTCGTTAAAGCTCACACATTTTTGTTTTTGAATGATGGACCATTATCCGAGATTATCTTGAAGGGTACCCCAAAATGATAGATGATATTGTGAAGTATGAACTCCACAATCCGAGGACCAATTGTCAAGGTTAAAGGGACCGCTTCCACCCATTTGGTGAAGTACTCAGTGGCCGTTAAGATGAATGTGTGTCAGCCCTGAATATGGGGGAGAAATATTTCCAATTAGATCGAAACCCCACTGAGAAAATGGCCAAGCTTCTTGAATGGGTTGTAAGGCTTGAGATGGCAAGTGCATCAGATTTGCATGCTACTGGCATTTAATGCATTTCTTGATATACTCACAATAATCCTTCTCCATGGTGGGCTAGTAATAACCCATTTGAAGGATGCACTTGATAATGGCCATGCCATTGAAGTGGCCACCGCATGTACCATCGTGAGCTTGCAAAATCACCCAAGCTGATTCTTGGGGCTCTAAGCAATGTAGGAGGACTCCATCGTAGCTTCGATGATACAATATACCTCCTAGAAAGACATATCTTATCACTTTTTTCTTGAATGCTCATCTTTCGGCATGCGATAGTCCCTATGGGACAATTCCAAGCCTAAGGAAGTCTTGTAATTGGGATAGCCAATCCTGATAGGCTACAACCTCGATAGATAAGATGGCTTGTTCCTCCTATAATTTGATTTGCACAAATGCAGATTGAGAAACAACCTTATGGTGAATAGTGGTACCATTCTCTGTAGGACCTTGCAAGATCAGGGACCCCCAAGGTGCCTTCTCTAAGAAGTCTTTGGCTTTACAGAACCAATCATGGTCTGGCTCTATATGAATCATGTTGACTGATTCCTTGTTATCAAAAGCCTCATGCTGGATCGTTGAGTGCGAGAGCATTTTGACATGAATGGTAGTGAAATCAGCAGATGGATTCTGAGGGATCAAGGATCCTAGAGATGCCATGGTGTCTATGAATCTGTTTGATGAATGAGGGATGGCCTCGATGTCATACCACTCTAGTTTGGCTAGATATGTGTCAACAAGCTCCTTGTAAGCTTTCAGGATTGGATCCCAATATTGAAATAGTCCCTTGACCTGGTTGACTATGAGGAGGGAGTCACCAAAGATATTTAGCCTTTTGATTCTCATGGTGATGGTTGTTTGGAGACCCAAGATTAGGGCCTCGTATTCGGTGTTGTTATTAGTGCAAGGGAAGTCTAGCTTGAATGACAAGGGCATTGGAGCACCTTGTGGCATGAAAAAGACAATCCCTACACCGCCCCCTTGCTCACACTTCGAACCATCAAAGAATAGAGTCATATCAACTTTATTTTTTTGTTCTTCGAGTTTGGGTGCTTTTGATAGTGCAAAGACTACATCATCAGGAAGTTCTATGGTGAGGGGCCTACTATTCTAAAGAGGCACCTCAACCATCTGATCAGCTATGACTTGTCCCTTGATGGAATTTTGGCTTATGAATTCCAAATTGAATTCTATCAATAGCATGATCCACTTTGTAGTACGTGTGTTATGATATGTCTTGCTCATCATATACTACAAAGGATTTTGCTTGGATATTACATATGTCGTATGGCTCAACATGTAGTGGTACAATTTCTTGGTTGCAAAGACCACTGCTAAGCACAACTTTTCTACGTATGCATATCCTATCTCGTAGCTCACCAAGGTGTGGTTGATGTAATATATCACTTGTTCCTTGTCTTGCATGTTCTTTTGAGCCAACATGGTGCCCAAAGCAAAATTTATAGTGGATATATACAACAAGAATGGCACATCTGGCCTTGGTGGAGCTAAGACTGGTAGTGTTGCCAGGTACTCCTTGATTTTAGCAAAGGCTTACTGACATTCTTCGTCCCACTGGAATGGGACCCCCTTGTGTAGCAGTCGATTCATGGGTCGACATTTGTCCGATAGTTGTGCAATAAATCACTTTATGGATGCTACTTTGCCCTATAAGCTTCTCAGTTCTTTGATGTTCATGGGTGGGACCATTTCTAGGATAGCCTTTACCTTTGTTGGGTCTACCTCGATGCCTCGTTTAGAAATGATGAATCCCAAGAGTTTTCTAGAAGTTACACCAAAGATGCATTTCTTGGGGTTCAATCTGACATTGTGCTCAATCAAGAGATCGAAGACCTTTCTGAGGGTCTCAACATGCTCTTCTCACAGCAATGACTTGGCCAGTAAGTCATCGATGTAGTCTTCCAAGATCTTGTGCATGTAGTCATGGAAAATGTATGTCATAGCCTGCTAGTATGTGGCACCAACATTTTTAAGACCGAATGGCATCACTTTGTAATAGAATGTCCCCCATGGAGTGGTGAACGTGGTTTTATGCTAGTCTTCGAGTTTAATCCGAATCTGATTATAACCATAAAAATCATCCATTAGGGAGAGCATCTCATGACCTATAGTTGCATCTACAAGAGCATCTATGTTGGGCAATGAGAATGAATCCTTTGGGGTTGCCTTGTTGAGATCCCTAAAATCCATGCAAATGCGAACTCTTCCATCAGGTTTTCCTATGGGCACCATGTTTGATACCCATTCTGGATAGTCGATGGGAACAATAAAGACTACATCCAATAGTTTTTGCAACTCATTTTTAACCATCAAAGTGATGGTTGGATGCATATTTCTGAGCTTCTACTTGACCGATTTCTTTGTGGGGTCTAGCAAAAGGTTGTGGACAACCAACTTTAGATCTAGCCCCGACATGTCTTTGTAGGTCCAAGCAAAGAGATTTGGTCTCTCTTTCAGTAGAGGAATTATGATGGCCTGTTCTTCTGGAGATAAGCTTTCTCTGAACTTGAATTTCTTTGGTTGAGAAGGATCATTGCTGATGTCCACCTCGAAAGTCTCCTCTATTGCCATATGTGACCCCTCCTCAAGCTGGTGAGGAGTGGGGATTAAATGAATGTCATCTGCTAGATTTATAGTTCCCACTGACTCAGGGTCGAGACCAGCATGATAGACATCATGTGCATAGCCTGATGCAAAATGGAATGGTTGTAGCATCTCTTCATTGGGGAAGAAATCTTCAGGCTCTAGGGGTGAATCAATGTGATCCCAATCAATAGCATCTAAGTTAAGACACAATGGTTTTGAAGGATCTACTGGGTTATGGAGTGGAGTGGTCAAATCAATGGAGATCATGTTGATGGATGGAATGAAATCTCTAGGACCATGTGGGTGAAGCTCTACATCATGGGTGCACCCTCCATACTCGTGATGAGGCTCTAGGGGCATAGGGATCTCAAGATCTGGTCTATGGATAGATGAGATGATGGGATCGTTAGGCAACAACTACTCTCTAAATGTTGGGGGATCCGAGAAGACCATGCGATAGATGACATCTAGATTTATTGGTCTTCCTAGGAAGTGAAGATCAGGATCTATGGTGTGAAGCATCACCTCTCTCTCAACAAGTAGATCGACTGGATGCAAGTGTCGAGGCCCAAGATAAGCCATCTCGGTCTCATCCTCAAAGTCATCATCGCTTATAAAAAAACCATTGGCATTTGTTTCTGGCCCTAGGATGGGGTGGTGGCTTACCCGTTGATGCCCCAGATAGGCCAACTCAGTCTCATCTTCATAGTCATCATCACTTATGAAGAATCCATTGGCATTTGTCTCTAGCCCAATGATGTGGCTCATATGTCTAGGCTATAGGTAGGCCATCTCTGTTGAGTCCTCTAACTCATAGCCACTCTCATCTGACATGTATCCACCCTCATCCGAGATGTATCCACTCTCGTATGAGATGTACCCACTCTCTATGTGGCCTATCCAAGCAAGGTTTTGCATGTACCGAGGCCCATGGTAGGCCAGGTCAGCTTCATCTTCATTCTCACTTGGGACATAGTCATACTCCTCTCGCTCATATCCATGCATTGGCTCTTCCTCCCATAGGATGGCTCCTAATGGGGGTGCTTCAAGAGAGGATTCAAGGTGATACTTATCAAGTGGTGCGATATTGACCATCGACACCCATCCGTCACCCAAGTAGTTTTTTCTAGGGGGTTGATAGGGATTCCAATCAATGTCCTCCCTGAACCCGATGCTCAACCTATCTAGGGCTGCTTCCAAAGAGTCATCATGACTCTGTATTTGATAGCCTAAACCGCACCTATCAGTAGGTAGTTGGTACTACTATTGGAATAGAAGTTATTGAGGTGCAATTTTTTCAAGTCACAAAACCACTCAACAACTTAGAACTTTAAGTTCTCTCTTGCAAAGAACGTAATGTTTCTCCAAGGTTCTTACTTTAGGTTTAATGTGTTATGCATATATGTTTAGGTAAGTGCTTGAAAAACTCTATGTGGTTCGCAAATTACTGTTAACAAGGGGCCTGGGATTAGGTAAATAATTTCACATGCATCTCATGTAGTATATCCTTCATACCAATTTAGTCCTAATGATGAAATAAAAATTTGTTTTATAACATTAAAACATGCGAGATTTTATATATATATACTCCTACTACAAAAAAATGCCTTTAGATGAGTGTATCTTTGAAAAATAATTTTGACATTTCTTTTGAATTAAGTTTCAATTAACTTTAGGAAATCAAAATTAATGAAACTTAAATAAAACTAATGAATCTTTGAATGTAATAATATTTCTTATAACCTCAATTCTAAAGATCCATTTTATAAATCAAGTTATTCATTCCACCTTTCATAAGTTTATAACCGACATCAAAAGGGGAACACACTAGGGTTTATAAGATTTCAAAACCTTATCAATGATAAACACTTAGGGCTTTAATATAAAATGAATTTACGAACTTTATTTTAAAATAAAAAAAAGCCCATAAATTAGATCTTTTTGCTATATTTAATCTTTTAAAGTACTTATGGAATTAAATACTTTAAAATTTGAATATCACCTTTAATATGAAATCTAGATTCTTGTTAAGATAATAAATAGTATCAAAATATGAATCCAAGCTATATTTTCCTCTCTGTTAGAAAATATATCAATTCAAGTTTCCGAACCTTATGAGATTAAGGTTAAAAACAGAATCATCATCTATCTTTTTTTTTTTTTAATTTACCAATTCAAATATTAACAGAGGTAATATTTGAAACATAAATTTTGAATCTTAGCTTAGCCTTATAAAATGATTTCATGCAAATAATGCTAAACTAATAAATGTGTAACTTTCAAAATTAAATAAATAAAAAAAAGACTGAGTTTCAAGATCTACTCTTGACTCTTCGAACACAACATACAGATAAATACCAATCTACAAAAATATTAAAATCGATTCAATGCACACCAGTTTATGCACAATGAAATCACTAAAATGGTGCAATCCTCTAAGGTATGTGAATTATATAAAAAAAATTGTTTTAAAACATTTCGTTAATTCCAAAAACAACACAACACAATTCTGATACAATCTTAAAATCTTACAATATATTTTCATTCCTGATCACTATTTGTATCAATTTTTCTAGCAATGACGCCATTTTTATCCTCTTCTAATTTCCTTCCTTTTTCCTACATCAATGTTGTGACATCCTTCACAATGACCCCAAAATTGGGGACCCACTTGAAATTTGAAATTTTTTGTCTTCGCTTTTCGCTTTCATCATCTAGTGTCTAGAAGTTGATCTTCAGGTGTTTTGTCTTATAATGGTTTCAATGTTAAATTCTGTATCACAATCCAAGGGTTCCTTCATGTTCTTGTATGGTCATGTTTGTATGTTATGTTTAGTTATGTCTTGTTTTAAATTAATTAAATTATAAAGTTTTATAACTTTATAATTTAATACATTTAAAATTTTTCACTGTTTTAAATTAATTAAATTATCAAGTTTTATAATTTAATTATATTTAAGAAGGTCATTTTCTAAATGTTTTTTATTCTACTTAATCTTTTTTTTGTGGACAGGATTATTAAAGGTTAATATTTGAAAAGGCTTTATTGATATTAAGGTTTCAAGAATTCATTTTTAAAACTGATGTAACAAATTAAATTAATCAAGAGGAACGAATTTCTCAAGTTATAAATGGAGAATTAGAAACCAAAGAGAGGGTCAAGCAAGTTGGAGAAAAAGATGAAAGATTGAAAGGAGCCAAATAGAAGACCAAGTTGCAGAGGAAGCTATATTTGCACATGAATACAGAGACTTTGTTGGATTCATTGGAAGATCTAATATTTTGTATCAAATTCAATTTTTATTAAACACAAACACTATTGTGGTGTTAATTTATAAGTTGATTGATATAATTTTTTAATTAAATTTTTTGTAGAAGATAGCACCAAGATTGTGGTAGGATTGTGTAAAATTTGGTATGCCTGAGTTTGGTTTGCAAAGTTATGTTTTTATGTGTTGTAGCAAGTTTGTCCAAACGTTTTATTCAAATTTTTTTATTTACTCTAAGACCTTTTTAATTTATTTGAGGCATGAAGATTTAAGATAAAACCAAGTTTATTTTATAAAATATTTAAATTTTACAACTAGGTTAAAGTTTGAATTTATCACTCGAATATTTAATTCTATAAATATTTCGGGTGAATAAATTTCACATAGGAGGGAATCGATGAACTTTTGATTTTAAATTTCATAAAGTTTATAAAGTTCATTGAATTTGTTCTATTAAAACCCTAAGTTGAATTTCAAAGATTCAGATTTATAGAAAGGGTTGTAAAATTTATTTAGGTCAAATATTTATGTTAATAAATATTTGATAAAATAAATTTCAATGACATAGAAGGATTATATGGATTATTGATTTTAATATTATAAAATTTTAAAATCCATAATTTGAGATTTATTTATGTTTCTAGAAGTTTGATTTATTAAAATTTTCAATCTCAAATCATAAAGTCCAAAGTACTATTGAAAGGATTAAATTTATTTACTTCAAATATTTAGTTTAATGAATATTTGAATATAAATAAACATCGCATTAAGGAAGATTATGTGAATTCTAATTTTTATATTATAAAGGACAAAAAATTATAATTACAATTCATATATATTAATTATTTTTATTTATTTATTACACAGATAGACGTCCTACAATGGCAGCCAGGAAGGTCAGCCACGCCGTAAAAAATATTAATATTTTATTAAAAAATCGACATTAAGAAAATTATCCGTCGACATTAAGAAAATTATCTATCACACCCCCAAGAAATGAGATAGGTGCCTCGAGATTGATAACTCTCGATGTTTATATATATATATATATATATATATATATATATATATATATATATATATATATATATATAATTATATCTAGGCTAGTTTTGAATATTTGAATTAATAAATATTTGGTTTAAAAGATTATATGAATTCTAATTTTTATATTATAAAGTGCAAACTTTATAATTAGAATTCATACGCATTAATTATTCATATTCTATGAAAAGAAGCAAGGATTATAAAACTAAGAATATTCTAAAGACCCAAACTTAGGGATTATAAAGTGTTTAACATTTTATAATTAGGGTTTTGATTTTATTCATCATTTATTAAATTTGATTTTAAGCTTCATTCATAAAATAAATGCAAGTTTTGAATTAAAATGCTTTAAAACATTCATGCAAGTTTAATATAAGGCTAAAAGCATTTTTTTAAAGTTCATATTTTAAAATAGATTTGAATTCTCAAATATTAACTTTAAAAGACAATTTTATTCATTTTGAGAAAGTAAATTATACTGATGAAAATGCAAGTAATTATTTTAAGAACAAAATATTTATCATACTAGGCCCCTTGTTAACAATTGATTGTTAATCCTTGAGATGTTATGTGCACTTAATTGACATAAATTCATAACGTGTTACGTAAAAGAACCTTGGAGAAACATATTTTCTTTGCAAGAGAGGATTACGATCCTAATTTTGGGTGATATTTGTAATTAGACAAAATCACACCTCATATCTGCATTTTGATTGCCTAGTAATCATATCGTTCCCCATTGAATGGAGGAACTACAATATGATTATTACTTGCTGCCATCTCTTCCAATCTCCTTCAAACCTAGGCTCTTCCAATCACCCTAGGCTCTGATACCAAATGTTGAAAATCTATGCCTACAACCTGCAAAACATAGTTCCAAAAAGAAAGCACTCTATGGACTCAAAAAAACCGAGAGTGTGGTATAGCAGTATTGATGCATATTTCCATAACCAAGGCTTTACACGATGTGTAAGTGAACCCACTCTCTATATAAAATATGGCAATGATGGTGAGCTTTTGCTTGTCTTTTTATATGTGGATGACATGATTTTACGAGAAATAGCATGAAGATGATGAATGAATTTTGAAATGCAAATGAAATATGAATTTGAAATGACATATTTGGGTTTGATGCACTATTTTCTTGGAATTGAAGTGAGACAGGTAGATGATGGTATTTTTATATCACAAGGTAAATATGCTTCTGAATTACTTGAAAATTTCAAAATATCAAAATGCAAATATGTTAGTACTCCTTTAAGCTTTGGTGAAAAGCTTATTAAGGTTGATGGAAGTGGCAAGGTGAATCCTACAGTTTATAGAAAACTATAGGCAGTTTAATGTATCTTACAGCTACTAGGCCAGATTTGATGTATTTTGTAAGTGTGGTTTCTAGATATATGCAAGATCCAACTAAAGTACACTTCAAGGTAGCAAAGATAATTTGGAGGTATGTTCAAGGAACGAGTAATTTTGGTATTTGGTATAGCAATTTTGATGATTTTGGTTTGGTTGGATACACAGACAGTGAATGGGCAGGTTGTCTTGATGATCGCAAGAGTACTTCTGGAAATATTTTCAGCATGGTAACTGGTGCAATTTCTTGGTCATCCAAAAAGTAAGCCACTATTTCTTTGTCTACAGTAGAAGCTGAATATATAGCAGAAACAACAACATCATGTCAAGCCCTGTGGTTGAAAATAATTTTGAAGGAGTTGAAGCACGAGCAAAATTGTCCTACAATAAATTTTTGTGATAATACTTCTACAATTGCTTTATCCAAGAATCCATTTTTTCATAGTTGTACAAAGCATATTGATATCAGGTATCATTTTATTCAGAAGCTTATGGAAGAAGGTCATATAGCCATGAAGTTTTCTCCATCTAAATAGCAAGTAGCAGATGTGTTCACCAAGGTGCTACCCAAAGACAGTTTTGAGAGGCTTAGGATAAAATTGGGTGTTATTCCCTTAAGCATTAAGGGGGAGTTTGTCAAGTAATTAACGCTTAAGAGATAGTTAAGCATTATAGCAACTGAAAACTGCATTCTCCATTACAACTACCCTAAAAAAAATTATTTTGTTATATAATAAACTTTTATCAATGTATGAAATTATTTTTCCCTCGAATGTAATTCATTAAGTACTGTTTTCTTCTTCATTTTTGTGTATGTTTTTCTCTCTGTAAACTATTATGCAGAAAGGTTCTTGCCTATAATATGTTTTGTATTTGCTTTGTCTTAGATATAAACAATACTGCATCTATTTTGTGCTTTTTTTGAGAGTGATTCAGTTTGGGTTCTACTTTATTTTTGGAACTACGTTTTACAGGTTTATTGAGGTGTGATTTTATCCGATTACAAATATCACCCTACAATTAAGATCAAAATCATATCTTGTAAATAAAATATGTTTCTCCAAGGTTATTTTACGTAACACGTTATGAATTTATGTCAATTAAGTGCACATAACATCTCAGGGAATAACAATCAATAGTTAACAAGGGGCCTAGTATGATAAATATTTGGATCTTAAAATCATTACTTGCATTTTCATCAGTATAATTTACTTTCTCAAAATGAATAAACTTACCTTTTAAAGCTAATATTTGAGAATGCAAATCTATTTTAAAATATGAACTTTGATTAAAAATGCTTTTAACCTTATATTACACTTGCATGAATGTTTTAAAGTATTTTAATTCAAAACTTGTATTTATTTCATGAATGAAGCTTAAAATTAGATCTAATAAATGATGAATAAAATAAAAACCGTAATTATAAAATGTGAAACACTTTTTGGGTCTTTAGAATATTCTAAGCTTTATAATCCTTGCTTATTTTCATAGAATACGAATAATTAATGTGTATGAATTCTAATTATAAAGTTTTGTACTTTATAATATAAAAATTAGAATTCATATAACCTTTTAAATCAAATATTTATTAATTCAAATATTTGAAATAAATAAATAAAAATAATTATATGTATGGATTCTAATTATAAATTTTTGTACTTTATAATATGAAAATTAGAATTCATGTAATCTTCCTTAATGTGATGTTTATTTATTTTCAAATATTCATTAAACTAAATATTTGAAGTAAATAAACTTAAATCCTTTCAATAGTACTTTGGACTTTATGATTTGAGATTGAAAATTTTAATAAATCAAACTTCTAGAAACATAAATAAATCTCAAATTATGTGTTTTAAAATTTTTATGATATTAAAATCAATAATCCATATAATCCTTCTTTGTCTCTGGAATTTATTTGTCAAATATTTATTAACTTAAATATTTGACCTAAATAAATTTTACAACCCTTTTTATAAATCTGAATCTTTGAAATTCAACTTAGGGTTTTAATCAAACAAATTCAATGAACTTTATAAACTTTATGAAAATTAAAATCAAAAGTTCATTGATTCCCTCCTCTGTTAAATTTATTCACCCAAAATATTTATAGAGTCAAATATTTGATTGATATTTTCAAACTTTAACCTAGTTATAAAATTTAAATCTTTTATAAAATAAACTAGGTTTTATCTTAAATCTTCATGTCTCAAATAAATTAAAAGGTCTTAAGGTAAAGAAACAAATTTGAATTAAAATATTCGTACAAACTTGCTACAGCACAGAAAACACAACTTTGAAAACCAAACTCAGACAGACCATATTTTACACAATCCTACCACAAATTTGGTGCTATCTTCTACGAAAATTTTAATTAAAAAAAATTATATCAATCAACTTATAAATTAAAAACACCACAATAGTGTTTGATTTCAATAAAAATTGAATTTGATATAAAATATTAGATCTTACAATGAATCTAACAAAGTCTCTGTATTCGTGTGCAAATGTAGCTTCCTCTACAACTTGGTTTTCTATTTGGCTCATTTCAATATTTTCTCTTTTTGATGGGTACGGGAAAGATTTCAAGCATTCACACAGGCAGAAACATTCATCATTTTCATTAAAATATTTTGTAAAATATTTACATACATCAAAGTAAAATAGCCCGCAGGCTTACAATGGCCACTCTCAGCCAAAAACTCTGTCTTCCACTTTTTCCTCTGTCTCTCCCCTGTTCTTCTCACGTCCCCTCCTTTTCTCCTTTAATACCAATTTTTTTTTCCTTTTTATCTCGGGGTCTCGGTCTTCTAGGCCATTAATGCCCACTAGCACGAAAATAAAATTTAAACACTGCAAAATCGACCTTTCCCACCGAGTCCTCGATCCACCTGTCATTCGCCAACCACTCCCGATCCGTCATGAAGGCATGCATTCAATCAGCCCTTACCCTGCAACCGCTGCCTTTTCAGTCTGTCCCTCGGGAACTGTAACCTCGTCAAAAAATCTCATCCGCATCTGCCACCTCTTTTCCCACGTGCGGGACTGTCCACGTGTCCACTTTTCAAAAATGTCTCCAACCGACCGTGAAATCGTGACATGTCACGATATCGCGACCCAACTGGCGCTTTGCCTTCAACAGCCGAAAACGTAGCGAAATCGCTACCGAAATCTTCCCTCCACACCTTTCTGCCAAAACGTCGCGACTTCGCGACGTCGCGATATCGCGACGTCGCGACATCGCGATGAAAATAGCTTCCTTGCCATCCACTCTTCCTGCCTTTGCTCCGCCTTTGTCGAAGTCCTTTGTCGAACCTTGCTTGTTGCAACTGTTTCAAGACCACGCCACGTGGCACATTTTCACTGGTCGCGATATCGTGATCGGTCGTGATATCGCAACGCGACTTGCCCTGAGCCTTCACCTCCCCTTCTTGTCGCGATATCGCATGTAGCGATATCGCAACGCAACTTGTCTAAGCCTTGCTTTGAAATAAAACCGTCGTGATATCATGATGTCGCGATATCGTGACATCATGATATCGTGACCATTTTTGCTCTCGCCACTTACCTCGCTTTCGGAGTCGCGATTTCATGACATGTTGTGAAATCATGACATGTCACGATTTTGCGACTCCCCAACTTGCCCTTCAACACTTGCTTTACAGAACTTCCAGCCTTGGAAGAAAAACCGCAATGAACCAAAGTACAAAGTACTTAGAGAAAAAAAATTTGGAGGATGTAAGACTGCTCTTCTGTTACCGGATGCTCCTTGCATCAGACACCCCGGGTAAAAAGGAGAAGTGACCTTCACTTCTATGTTGTTCGGTCCGCGTCCTTTGTAATATCTCCGAACACTCATCAACTTTTACAACCTGCTCAAATCTCGTTTCCTGGCAAAAATTTTTGCCCTCTACCAGACAAATTCTGGCATTGCTGCACACCTTCTCATCCACTGTCTGTAATGGCTTTAACTTATGTCGCACTCCATCTTTCACCAAGGAGTATGTATTTGCACGACCATCATGCACTACACTTCGATCAAACTGCCATGGCCTTCCTAACAACAAATGACAAGCATCCATGGGGAAAACATCACACAAGACTTCATCCTGGTATCTCCCAATATTGAACGTGACTAAGCACTGTTCATGGACCCACGCTCTGTGGTCCTTCCGCAACCATGCAATCCGATATGGATGCGGGTGCCTCCTTCTCTCTAGCTGCAACTTAGTAACCATCTCCTCGAAAACTAAGTTTTCTGTACTCCCATTGTCTATAATGACATTACAGACTTTGCCTGCACTTTTGCATCGGGTGCAGAACAGGCTTCTCCTCTGTTCAGATTTGTCTTTCTCCACCAGCATGGTCCTCCTCACAATCATTACTTCTCCTTTTTTAGCTTCTTCAAAATGTTCTGAATCAGCATCTTCAACTGCCACAACTGCTCTGGAAGGACCCACTTGCCTCTTGTTTGTCCTTTCTCGATGTTGTGGACACTCAAATGCCCGATGTCCTTCTTCTCCGTAGTGGAAACATGTTCCTCGGAACACTCCTCTTCCATACCCGCGTCCAGATCTACCTCTTCCTCTCGGGTAGCCATCATTCTGAACTTGCGGTTTGGATTCTTCATCTTCTTTCTGATCCTGGTTGCTGCTCTCCTCTTCTTTCTTCTCTTCCTTTCCTTCTTTCTTTCCACCGTTCTTTCCTCCCGGTCCTTTTACTCTTTGCTTGCTCTCAAACTTTCGGTTCAATTTTTCTTCCACCTTTAAAGCAAATTGGTAAGCATCTTCAATGGTGCTTACCCGAACCAAGCTCAACTCCTCCTGAACACTGGGTCTCAACCCATTAATATAACGGGCCACCTTTTCTTTGCTTGCTTCCAAATGACCGGTTCTGATGGAGATTTTATAAAAATCCTCCGTATATTCTTGAACAGTTCTGTTCATCTGTCTCAAACTCTGCATTTTACGTAGCAGGTCCAGTTCATAATCTACGGGGATAAACTGCCTTTTCAATTTCTCCACCATTCTGTCCCATCTTGTTATCCGCTCTTTTCCTCTTCGGTTCCGTTCCAGCTGTACTCCCTTCCACCATATGCTGGCATGACCCTTCAGTCGGGTCTTAGCAAATCTGACCCGATTAGGGTCTTCAACCTCCTCATATTCAAAATACTCTTCTAAATCATTTATCCAATCTATTAATTCCTTCGGATTCAAGTTCTTGGAATATGTAGAAACTTCTAACTTCGGCCTCTTCCCGATCTGAGATATGGCCTTGTATAGTCTGGCTTGTGCCGGATCTACATCTTCTTCCTCTTCTTCAAACTGATTCTCCTCTTCATCAACTTCATCTTCACTGTCTGCATCTCTTCTCGGCTCATGTCCTCTGCGCAGTTCTTCTTGCAGGGCCTGAACTTGCCGCTGCAAAGCCCGGAAATCTTTCGCTGCCATGCCTCTACCACCCACGGGGTTTCTTCTCGGAGGCATCTTCACCTGAACTCAAGCCCTCCCACAAGTCCTGGTACAACTGCCTCTCCTTCGATGGTCTGCTGTACACTCAGGAACTACGGGCTCTGATACCACTGACGGGGACGGGAAAGATTTCAAGCATTCACACAGGCAGAAACATTCATCATTTTCATTAAAATCTTCGGTAAAATATTTACATACATCAAAAGTAAAATAGCCCGCAGGCTTACAATGGCCACTCTCGGCCAGAAACTCTGTCTTCACTTTTTCCTCTGTCTCTCCCCTGTTCTTCTCTCGTCCCCCCCTTTTCTCCTTTAATACCAATTTTTTTTCCTTTTTATCTCGGGGTCTCGGTCTTCTAGGCCATTAATGCCCACTAGCATGAAAATAAAATTTAAACACTACAAAATTGGCCTTTCCCGTCGAGTCCTCGATCCACCTGTCATTCGCCAACCACTCCCGATCCGTCATGAAGGCACGCATTCAATCGGCCCTTACCCTGCAACCGCTGCCTTTTCAGTCTGTCCCTCGGGAACTGTAACCTCGTCAAAAAATCTCATCCGCATCTGCCACCTCTTTTCCCGCGTGCGGGACTGTCCACGTGTCCACTTTTCAAAAATGTCTCCAACCGGCCGCGAAATCGCGACATGTCGTGATATCGCGACCCAACTGGCGCTTTGCCTTCAACAGCCGAAAACGTAGCGAAATCGCTACCGAAATCTTCCCTCCACACCTTTCTGCAAAAATGTCACGACGTCGTGATATCGCGATGTCGCGATATCGCGACATCGCGATGAAAATAGCTTCCTTGCCATCCACTCTTCCTGCCTTTGCTCCGCCTTTGTCGAATTCCTTTGTCGAACCTTGCTTGTTGCAACTGTTTCAAGACCACGCCATGCGGCACATTTTCATTGGTCGCGATATCACAATCGGTTGTGATATCGTGACGCGACTTGCCCTGAGCCTTCACCTCCCCTTCTTGTCACGATATCATGACGCGCGATATCATGACATGTCGCGATATCGCACGTAGTGATATCGCGACGCAACTTGTCTGAGCCTTGCTTTGAAATAAAACCGTCGCGATATCACGACCATTTTTGCTCTCGCCACTTACCTCACCTTCGGAGTCGTGATTTCGAGACATGTCACGAAATCGTGACATGTCACGATTTCGTGACTCCCCAACTTGCCCTTCAACACTTGCTTTACAGAACTTCCAGCCTTGGAAGAAAAACCGCAATGAACCAAAGTACAAAGTACTTAGAGAAAAAAATTTTGGAGGATGTAAGACTGCTCTTCTGTTATCGGATGCTCCTGCATCACTTTTTCTCCAACATATCCGACCCTCTCTTTGGTTTCTAATTCTCCATTTATAACTTGAGAAATTCATTCCTCTTGATTAATTTGCTCCATTCCATCAGTTTTAAAAATGAATTCTTGAAACCCTAATATCAATAAAGCCTTTTCAAATATTAACCTTTAATAATCCTGCCCACAAAACAAAGATTAATTAGAATATAAAACATTTATAAAATAACCTTCTTAAATATAATTAAATTATAAAGTTATAAAACTTTATAATTTAATTAATTTATTTAAAACATAACCATTCTAACTATATTAAATTATAAAGTTATAAAACTTTATAATTTAATTAATTTAAAATAAGACATAACTAAACATAACATACGAACATGACCATACAGGAATAGAAAGGAACCCTTGGATTGTGATATAAAATTTAACATTGAAACCATTATAAGACAAAACACTTGAAGATCAACTTCTAGACACTAGATGATGAAAGCAAAAAATGAAGACAAAAAGTTTCAAATTTCAAGTGGGTCCCTAATTTTGGGGTCATTGTGAAGGACATCACAATACCTATCAGTAGGTAGTTGGTACTACTACTGTAACGGAAGCTGGTACCCTTAATCATATAGGCCTAGGCCATAGCCTTACCAGTGACACTGCTCAAAGTACTTTAGAGCAAATGCAAGATTCGACAAGTATGAACATTCATGGTGAATGGATCATCTTCATATCTTTCAAGGTTAGGAGTATGGGCATAATATAGACTAGCATATATCAAATTAGTTTGGTTGGGTGGAAACCCTAAGGGAACCACTATCCCTACTAGAATATTTGGGATTCTTTGCCATCCCATGTCTTATGCAGACTCAATAATTGGCATGAAAGTCATGTTCTATATAAGATATTCACCTAGTGCTATGTTGGCTAGGTGAACTATCACCTGTGGTGTAGATTATGATGTTGATGATGCGGGTAATGCAGGTTGAGGTACCTCCTCAACTATTTCTTGGGAATATTCCTCCTCCATGGGAGTCAAAATTCCTGTAGCTGCTATGATCGAAAGCTCCTTGGATCTTGTTGTGGTTGATCCACAACTAGCCCCAAAAATTGGGGACCCACCTTTTTGTTTATGTTTTTGAGGATTTTGGTATCCTTGGGGAGATGATTTTAGCAAATCCTACCCATGGCATTTATAATTAGCTCTAAGGTTCCTCTTTGTATGATATTTTTCATCTTGAGTGGTCTTCTTTTGGAGTATTGATAGGTTTGCATTTATTCATGTTTCCTTTCAATGTTCTTTCAAGAGGTTGTTGAATGTCCTCTTTGTCGTTATTTTGTAGTATTTATTGTAGACTTCATTATGGGGTGTTGAAAGCTTTCATATTTATTTGGTTGTTAATGTTGGTTTTGATTTTACGATGCTTTGATGTTTATTAATGTTAAAATCAAATTAATCAAAGCATTGGAAATCATTTAAAAGCGATAAATGAATAATATATATAACTAAAAAATAATAATAATAATAATAAATATATGTATATATTGTAATAAATTTATTAAAATAATAATAACAATAATAAAAGTAAATAAATAAATAAATAATTATTTTTCATTCATTTTGCTCCACTTATTAAGTGTTGTTTTATTTCTATGTTATAGTTGTAGAGTCTTTAATATAGGTTGATTTCATTTTATGTTATATTACTTAGTTGTATTGCTTTCCTTTGTGTGTTTATGTTAGTGTGACATTTGAATTAATATCTTATCCATGTGTGCAGGATTTCAATGAGCTTGTGTGGCGAAGGAGGGTCAGCTCGATGAGTAGGTGATGACATGGATGACGAAGGGGTTCCCAATGTGAAGTAAACAATGAAGGTTGTCTATGATGACAACGCCAATGGCAATGGTGGGATCCATCTAAAACATAGCATATAAACCAGACGATGAATTTTACACTCTCAACGCAGGATATTCAATAGCAAACATGGATGACCATAAATGGGAGGTTGAGATGAAGATGTTGTGCCCACATGACATGGACAGACGTGGGTTCATAGAGGAATTACTGAGGACAACACTTATCCATTTTTTTTGGCTGACGTGATAGCGAATTTCTTAGCATTGACAACATGGTGGCCAATTGAGGTGGATGCCACAGTAGACCTAGAGGTGACATGTTTCTAAGGTGGCAGCGAGTTTCAACATGCAAGATAAGCTGACAAATTTACAAAAAAAAAAATATGCAATGATAAGCAGAAATAATAGTGGTTCACGATGATAGGTTTGGTAGATGTTTAAAACTATGTGTTTGGTAGTGAACAGAGACACCCATGGCGAAGCACGACGATAGTATACTATATGTCCGACGAAAAAACTGATTTGTACATGCAGGTGCATGGAGGCCATCAAATGAGGGATGTCCTATATTACATTCACACCCAAATGCATCTTTCAAACAGTAGAAAACCATGGTGATAGAACAGATGCCATATATACAGTGCAGAATCTGGGTAGAATCATAGGGGATCATCATCGAATCTTTGATTAAATACTATCTGGGGGAATATGAGGCTTACACTCATAGCCAAAGATGATGTTTAAAAAAATAAAAATAGGTTGAAGGGCATTTTTTAGACCATGGTGCCTATGATGACTGAGAGCATCATGGATGGCGCAACATAGGCAGAGATGTTTTAGGTGGTCAACAAGGCAGTGATGGGCAAAAAATCAACATAGCAGGTGTAGCGGCTATCAGACTAGAGACTAGAGAGAGAATTTTGGTGGCAATGAAGTAGCAGTATAGGAAGACACCATGGAGGAGCTACGTTTACTTCCATGTAGACATTGAAGGGGTGCATTAAGGATGATGGGTAGCAAATCACCATGATCCAATAGAGACGTGGCATTTTGACAAGATGGAGCTTGACACAACAGTGAACAAGAGGAGCAATCAAGGAATAAGGTAGGCGATGGTAAAACGTAGGTGATGGTCTAACAAATTCCTATCGACGTGGAATGGTGCAATCGAATTAGGGATGTGAACATGGCATATTAACATAGTAAAATGTTATGAACAACCAACAAAGATGATTGAATGCAGCGGGAAGCATACCGATAATGGGAATCCATAGTGGCAGTTGACACGAAATCATGACACAATGATGTTGGGTGTGTTATAATAATAGGTTGGAAGTATAATTATTTTAAACTCAAAGGAGCCATATGGCATAATGTATAAAACATCATGAGAAATGAAAAATAGCATGCATAGGAGTAAGGGGGTGAATAAAGCCAAAGGGACATAGATGTCTAGGTTTAATGATAATTATTCATTTATGATAGTAGACCATGTACTATCCTATAGGGTGCTAATGAACGGTGGTCGTGGCATCTATTTTGAAGATGCTAAATTGGGATCGTTTGAACATATGGCACTCAACAACAAAATGTTCAAAAGAGTGTTATAAGCAATCAAAAGGCATGTTAGTAAAAATAAAAGTTATTATTTATGGCTATGGTTACCTTGGAGGCAAACAAATCCAACACAGTGAAAACAAAATCTAGAATATGAAAAGAGGAAAATGAAGAAACGAAGCGGCTGCATCAAAAACTTTAAAACTGCCATTGAAGGACAGAGAGGGGGCTAGATTTTTTAGGAGTTGGCTGAACCATGAAGGCCATGTTGAATATCTTTTACCAAATTGATGGACTACTTTTCATCATATTATGCCTATTTTAGGGGTTGTAATTTTCTGCACACATTGTAAACATTGAATACCCTTTTTGTTGCAATATAATGGAGATATAGCATATTTCAATGCATTTTTTATGGTTAATGTGTTTTATTTCCAGTTTATTGCACCCTTTCCTTAGAAGCTTGCACCGCATTAGTTGTTTGACTGTGTAAATTTGGGTAACGCTAATGCTGATTTTTATGCAGAATGTTCATGCTTGCAGGGTTTGTGGAGAAATTTAGGTTGCAACATTTCTGTTATTTCAGTTTTCATTTTTTTATTTTTCTTTCTTTTTATAGATTTTTTTTTATTTTCAGATATTAAAATAAAAATCGAAAAAAATTCAAAATCCAAAAATAATTACATGGTCGTGTAGAATGAAGTTCAAATTTTCATGTTGCACATTTACATTTTCATTTTCAAGCTATTTCGATTTTATAAAAATTATTTAAAATTGTTGTTTTATGCAGATTTTTATAATTTTGAAATTTTATTTTTCACCTTTTGAAGCCAAATCAGATTTTTTTAGCTTTAAATTTCATTTGCAAGCATAAAATGAACTTTCCTTTATGAAAACTTTAATTTCATTGAAGGTGGGTAAATTTTAATGGCATTCCATTGGCCATCATTTTCGGAGCAATAAATGCACCTTTCTTTACGAAAATTCAAATTTCATGAATGAGAGGTAATTTATACTTTACATCAAAAGCTAGCATTTTAAAGCATTAAATTATTTCTTCTTTATGAAAATTATTTCATTAAAGAGGGATAATCAATAATGACATTTTAAAGCCACTATTTTAAGGCTATAAATTATTGTCTCTTTATGAAAATTAATTTCATAAAAGAGAGATAATTTATTAATCATATCAAAGGCTATATTTATCTTCATGATAAGAAGCTACATTTAATGAGCCTATTCATCATTTCAGATTCACATTCATAGATAGATTTTAATATTCATTTTCATGTTTAAATCAAGATTTTTTTTTGGTAGATAAGATACTATAGCATTAATATCGGGTTTTACAGGTTGACCCAAAACCTTTTACAAAAATCAGCCCAGGGCTGTTGATGAACATATCCTTACTAAGGATCCTATATATGTAAAATCTACATGCCGCCAAAACCATTACATCCGGTAAGGCACATAGCCTGTTATCAAAAAGAAACTTCCCATACAACATTTTTGGGTATACCCCGAGAAAACACACATGCATCATAATTACAAAAAATAAACAGACACTGATCCCTTCCTTGAGACAATGGAGAAAAAAAAGCTATAGACACACATAGCAGAGTACTGAAAAAAACTCCCACAAGCTCTGTATTGACAGTTACTCTTAATAATTATTTTTTAATTGATTTCTTTCATATATGACATGCTTTGGTACCACATACTATCTTGGTCAATCAGCCTTGGAGAAGTGAACCTGCTGGCTAGATTTATGGCGATGGCTATCTGTTGGTCCACATGTCTTTGGTTCGAAGTATTATATTACCATTTCTTTCCTTCCCTATGATTATCAGCCAACCTCAAATTACTAAGACGACTAGGAGCCATGTTATCTTACATGGGGTTGTCCTCATTAGTCTTTGTGGTATTTCCAAGCAGCATCCACAAAGACTAACAACTCAGATAATTTTTATTGTGAGTCCAATTCAAAAAAGAGATGAGAATACTCCTAGCCTTCGAACTTACAATGCCTTCCCTGTTGGTAAATTCGACTATCATTCTTGGTATTCTTGTTGAATAAGCTCCTCTACTTCACTTGGGACACTGTGTTACATTTGAAAAGTTTGTCACCATCGACACCCAAATTGGCCAGCTTATCAGCAATTTTGTTAGCTTCTCGAAAGACATGTTGGGCTTTTCTATCCTGTCTTCCCTAGAAAAGGATCCTATCCTCTTCAACAATTGTTTTAATCCTCCAAGGAGATATTTTCTAATTATTGAGGAGATTTATAACATGCATACAGTCTCCTTCTATGATCAAATTGCCTTCTAAGTCTTGAGTCATTTGAATGCCTCTCCACATAGCTCTAGCTTCAGCTTCATTATTCGTCCTTGTTCCCAAATATTCAAAAAAAATAAGCATCATATTCCCATTATGATCTCGCACAATGCCACCAGCGCATGCTCTACCAGTATTGTCCTTAGCTGATCCATCAAAATTAAGTTTAAACCAACCCGTAGGAGGTGGATACCACTTAACATTGGCTATGGGGTTGACTACCCTAGGAATAGACTCATCTAACAAGGTTAAGCTTAAAGATTTAGCAATCGTAGTCTCATGCAGATGAGGTTTACAGCTATCAAAAAAGATAAGGTTCACATTCTCATTGGAAAAGGATAGGATCCTTGAAATGATAGTTTGATGATCATGGATAGACTCATTAAATACTCTATGGTTCGACTCTATAGTTTAAATCAAGATTTAATGCAAGATAGAACTTTATTAAAATCCACTTAATAAGGGAAGATAAAATCTACCTTAAAATCCTTAAGATAAAAGGAATTAAGGCTTATATCTGGTCATATGAGGGCCAATTCACATTTATTTTTATTTAAGCTTCATGAATAATCATTAACATAGGATCCTTGAAATGATAGTTTGATGATCATGGATAGACTCATTAAATACTCTATGGTTCGACTCTATAGTTTAAAGTAGGATTTAATGCAAGATAAAAACTTGTTTAAAATCTACTTAATCAAAAGAAGATAAAATCTACCTTAAAACACTCAAGATAAAAGGAACTAAGGCTTACATCATGGTCATATGAGGGCCAATTCACATTTGATTTTATTTAAGTTTCATGAACAATCATTAATTTAGCATGGTAAAATGAACCAACACATGCCCCTTGTTAACAGTTACTTGCAATCACTAAGGTGTTCCTAGCATTAATTGATATATCTTTATTGAGATTACTAATACACATGTGCAAATGCTAATATAGCGGAGAACTTGGAGAAGTTGTTTTGTTTTAACTTCTTTGCAAAAGAGGGTTTTGGGATCAAAATCCTAAGGGAGAGTGTAATTTCACAATTGGGTAAAATTACCACTCAAAATTTTGGTGCTAGAAGGAGGGCATGAATTGGTATTCATTGATCTAACGCTTTTGGATTGTTCATACAGGAAATAATGTGCTTTGGTATAACCATAAGGTTGTGAATGGTTAAATGTTTCATGTTTTATGGACTGTTATCTTTAGGCCTCTTTGAGCACTCAACATTTTGAGAGCTAGGAGGGCCATGAATTGGTGTTACTTTATTTATGCTAAACTGTTCATTGTTATTTTAAATTCTTTGAATTGTTCATACAATGAATAACATGATATTGGTATAAATTTGAAAGTTTTGAATTGCTAAATATTTCAAGTTCATTTGATTAGCATATTTGGCATCCTTTAGCACTCAACACTTTGGGAGCTAGGAGGATTTGAATTGATTTATTTTATTGCTATTTAGATGCTAAATTATTCATGTTACTTGAAATATTTATTTAAAAACATTGGTCTTGACTAATGAGGTTTTGTTTCCATATGATTACTTTCATTGATTCTAACATTCTCTATTTGATGATGCGTTAATACTAACCTTTTTGTAAATTTGAGAATGTTCTTCAATTTCATGGTTTAATGGATACACATCTCTTGGTGGATGCTAACATGATGATTCATATGTTAAACATTTGAGATTGGTTAGTCATTTCATGCTTCTTTGTAAGAAATATTTATTTGACTAACAAATTGGTTTTGAAGTTATTCTTTGAGTTTCACTAATGGCATCAATTTTTCCAACTAGGGCAAAGATTTCATTGTGGATAGTTGGCTATTATAGTCACTTGGATAGGCCTACTCATCAAATTCCTCAAGGGGTAGAAAATCATTTACCCATGTTTAAGCATGATGTGACCTCGGCTAAGGAACATATTCAAAGATACAAGGACACCTTAAGGCAATTGCAAATATGGAAAGGAGATGTTCCTTGTAGATTATTTTCATACACATTGGATGAGGTTGCATATGAGTGGTACCTACACCTACCTATAGATTCCATCACTTCTTGGGTTCAACTAGAAGCATCATTTACTAGCCATTTTGGAAAACAAGTTGACCCTATTTTGGTGTTAAATCAATTTGGCTCTATCTCTAAAGAACCTAATGAGTCCATGAGTGAATTCAATGATAGGTTTCATAAGTTGTATACCGAAGTGGTGCCCCATTTCATCATTTCAGAAGAGAGAGCTATTGAAATATACATGGGAGCTATACAACCCGTAGTGGCTACATTTTTAAAGGAAAATCTTGATGACCCATCTTTGCATAGAGTCTATGAGGCCATGATAGAATTAGAACAATGGGCCATTTCAGAAAGAGAAAAGGTGGATCAACCATCATTGCTTAACCCTAGGGTGAACAATCAATGGGATGAAGTTGAATGTCCAAATATTACAACCACCTTAGATTTCATCCAAGAGGATGTGCAAGTCTCAAAGCCAAGGTCCATTAATGAGGATTGGGATGAACAAACCCATCAGGATATGATTTGGTCATGTTTACTCAGAATGGAATATTTGGACAACTATTGGGAGCAAGATACGAGAGTTGATCCTATTGAACAAACCCTTGACTCACCAAAGGTGGTTGAGACTGAATTTGAGAAGTCAAGAGATGAATCGGAAGATATGATGGAATCTCATCACTTATTTTTGGAAGATGACCATTGTAAAGATCAAGAAAGCCAACATGAGTCAAGTAGTGATGAGTTGGAGATGAGTGAATCAAAGTTTTGGTTTACAAGTGAGGATTGGTATGATCCCATTTTAGAAACCCCTAAGCCATCAAAAGTGGTTGAAAGTAATTTTGAAAGAAAATCAATGAATGAATTCGAAGATATAATAGAGTTTCACCACTTGTTCTTGGAAGATACTTTGGATGATATTGTTGAAATTGATGGCCAAGAAAATCCACACCTTCCAAATTGTGATAAAATTGAATCATGGGTTACCAATGTGGATTATGATAGCCTTACAAATTTGAATACAAGAAATAACCCACTCTTGGAAATGATTGAACCATCTAAGGAAGGTGAAGGTGAGTTTGAGGATCAACCCATTGATGAATTTGAAGAATGTGAAGGTATAGTTGAGCACCACACCCCAATTTTGGAAGATGATCATTGTTGGTGGAATAAATGGGAGAACTTTGCCACTCTTTCTAATGAAGCACTCACTTCACCTGATATGCAGGATAAGTTGCAAAGGCTAGTTCTACAACTTAAAGGAAACATCTCTCAACTACAAGAACAAAGGCCTCAAGATGCATATCTTGATGATGCTCCAAATCATCCTCATGAGACAAAGGTCGAAGATACTAAAAGTGATATTCTTTCGGATAATGGAGGGATCCTAGAGTGGAATGGTTTTGAAACATGTGATGAATCAGGACCTTCCATAAATTTGGATGAGGTGATTAAATTTGATGATCAAAGCCTTCAACATGCTAGAGATGATGACAAGGAAGAATTTGAAGAAGAATTTCTTGAAGATTTTGAGGAAGAAATAGTATGGATGGTTAAAAAGAAATGGGAAGAATATGCTCACTCCAAACCTTCTAATGAAATTTTTGTGTCAATTGATATGTAGGATAATACAATTGCTTCCTCACATGAGGATATTACAAGTCCTGTACAATCTAAGAAAGTTTTGGAAGAAGAGTTGGAATCTCATCAAGTATTGGAAAGTGATAAGGATTCTACAACCATGGATAAAGAAGGAGAACCATTTGATTTGGTCCATTTTGAGGGGTATGGAATTAAAAATCTTGATCCACCTAATGGTTCTACAATGTCTATGCCATCTCAAAATGAGGAAATTTTAGAACCTGAATGGTTTGGGTTTGATATCATTGATGATCCAATTGAAAATATCACGTTATCTGAAACAACCCAAGTGATTGATCATGGAGATGTGTTAGTTGACTCATCCCTAGATAGACAAGACTCATGGTTTGAAAAGGATGGACATGTTTTTAATTGGGTGCCTAATTTTGGTGTCTTTGATAAACATGTCATGGACAAAGAAGAAGTGCTACAAGAAGATGATGATGAAGATCATGAGAGAAAAGAGGAAGTTTCAAATCCTCTCCAAGTAATGGTAAATGGAAATGTGCCAAAGGTAAAATCTCACCTTTTGGGTTCCACCATTCGAAATCTAGGTGAAGGTTTGTCTAATGGATTGTTGGATTCAAATACTATCAATGATGAAATGCCATTTGTGGTTGATAAAGAATTTGAGTTAATTTCTCCTCACACCACTAATGATATTGCTTTGTTGAATGAAAAAGAAGTTGATATGCTTGAAGTGTTAAATCAAGTTCATAATCAATTAATTATTGAATCTAGGATACAAACTCATGATGATCCTCATTTAATAAATATCCTAGATGCTTGCAAGTGGTTGCATAAATTTGATTGACCTACAAATTTGAAAAATGATTTGGCTTTAAAGTTTTTAGAAATAGGCTCTTGTTTGCAAGATCTCATATCTGAAAATGAAAGCCTAATTCTAAATCATGAATCGAATTGTGAAATTTACATTTTAAGGAATAGACAAGAAAGAATTGAAGATCAATTATTGTCTAATAAATTTAATGATTTAAAGCTCACCCATGGGATTGTTAATGGAACTAAATCAAATTGGTGGGGTGAGAGAGGTAAGTTGAAGATTGTTGTATTGTTTGGCCTAATCTTGTTTTCGTTGGATTCTTGTAAAATTTGGCATGCTTATCATGTTATATGTCTTTTGAAATGTGCTAATCATGTTTGGGATCCAGGGAAGTGATAGTTCAAGCTTTGCACCATCTTGTACCATATTGTACATTTGTATATAGTTTTGGTTTTTGATTTTTGTAGTTTTGTGTTTTGTGTTGGTCCCTTGTTTTGAGGTGATGTTTCATGGTCGCTAACTTTTGGTCTCTGGCCCTTTTGAAGCTCCTTTATTTAGTAGGTTGGAGTACCTGATCTGAAAACTGGTGAACCCGAGAAAAGGGGGATGAGTTATTTGGTGATCATGCTCAGATTTTAGGACTAAAATGGTGGAAAGTGGAACAATGAAATATTTTGCTAGAGCTCCACATGTAACTCACACACATTAAATGGTGTTTCTGGAATTATGAAGGATGAAGTTATCTTGATTTGCAACCCTAGGTGAAAATCTAAAATGCTTCACTTGTAGGCTACCTAACCTCAGTGATGCTTGAAGCTTTGCACGGTTTTTCTTTTGAAATTTTTATATATATAAAAAAAGAGAAAAAAAGAGTAAAAAAGAGAGAGAACGAGCATAAAAAAAGCTTGATCAAATCAGTCACAAGATCTAGATAAACTCTACCAGGGCTATGGACGCCTGACCGATAGTAGGGCTTTGTCTAGATATAGCTCGGGTAAAAGGAAAGGCTTTGCAAAGCATTAAGCAAACACAAGGGTGAGTTAGATAAACCCCATCGGGGCTATAGATGCTTGACTAGCAGTGGGGCTCTATCTATAGTCATTTTGTTATGAGCGATACTTCATAGCCTAATGCAAAAAGGGATGATGGAATCTGGAGGATTTTTAGAGATGCAAGAATGAATCACTTTTGCACACACTGAGCAAAGGCATATGGATTAATTGTTTCTATTTGAAGTTGTTTACCCCCACCTTCTTGGGACATCATTAAATAATGTTTATTTCGCTGATCTTTTGTGTTCTCATTTCAGATTGGGTTCTTCACCCAAAATGCTCGTGAGCATTTCCCAGTAGAGTCACCATTTGTTGTGGTTGCTCCACAACTAGCCCCAAAACTTGGGGACCCACCTTTTTGTTTTGTTGTTTTGAGTATTTTGGTATCCTTGGGTAGATGATTTTAGCAAATCCTACCCATGGCATTTGTAATTCAGCTCCAAGGTTCCTCTTTGTATGATATTTTTCATCTTGAGTGGTCTTCTTTTGGAGTATCGATAGGTTTGCATTTGTTCATGTTTCTTTTCCATGTTATTTCAAGAGGTTGTTGAATGTCATCTTTGTTGTTATTTCATAGTGTTTATTGTAGACTTCATTTTGGGGTGTTGAAAGCTTTCGGATTTATTTGGTGGTTAATGTTGGTGTTGATTTTACAATGTTTTGATGCTTATTAATGTTAAAATCCAATTAATCAAAGCATCGGAAATCATTTAAAAGCAATAAATGAATAAAATTTATATATATAACTAAAATAATAATAATAATAAATATATATATTATAATAAATAAATAAAAATAATAATAATAATAATAATAAATAAATAAATAAAAATAAAAAATTATTTTTCATTCCTTTTGCTCCACTTATTAAGTGTTGTTTTATTTCTATGTTATAGTTGTAGAGTCTTTAATATAGGTTTATTTTGTTTTATGTTATATTACTTAGTTGTATTGCTTTCTTTTATTTTTTTATGTTAGTGTGACATTTGAATTAATGTATTATCCATGTGTGCAGGATTTCGAGGAGCTTGCATGGCGAAGGAGGGTCAGATCGATGATAAGGTGTACGACATGGATGACGAAGAGGTTCTCAATGTGAAGTAGACATCGGAGGTTGTCGATGTTGACAATGCCAATGGAAATAGTGGGATCCATCTGAAGCATTGCGTATAAATCAGAACAATGCAGGAGAGTCGGTAGCAAACATGGACGGCCACCAAAGGGAGGCCAAGACAAAGACGTTATACCCACATGATGTGGATAGACTGGGTTCATAGAATAATTACTAAGGACAAGACATCCATTTTTATTGATCGACGTGATAACAAATTTCCCAACATTAACAACACGATGGCCAATCGAGGCAGATGCCATAGTAGACCTAAATGTGACATGTTGTTGAGGTGGCATCGAGCTTTGAAATGTAAGATAAGCCAGCAAATTTATGAAAAAAAAAATAACATGGCGATAAGCAGAAACAATGGTGGTTCACAACAACAAGTTTGGTAGATGTTTAAAACTATGTTTGGCAGTGAATAGAGACACTCGTTGCAAAGCACGACGATAGTATACCAGATGTCCGATGAACAAACTGATTTGTACATGGAGGTGCATGGATACCATCAAATGAGGTATGTCACATATTACGTTCACATCTGAAAGCATCTTTCGAATAGTAGAAAATCATGGCGATAGAATGGATGCCATACGTACAATGTAGAATCTGGGTAGAATCATAGGGAGTCATCATCGAATCTTTGATTAAATATTATTCGATATATGTGGCTTACACTCGCATCCAGAGATGATGTTTAGAAAAATGAAAATAGGTTGAAGGGCATTTTTTAGACCATGGTGCCTATGATGGCTCAGAGCATCATGGATGGTGCAGCACAAGTAGAGATGTTTCAGGTGGTCAATAGGGCAGCGATGGACAAAATTTCAATATAGCATGTGTAGCAACTATCGGACCAAAGACCAGAGGGAGAATTTTGGTACTAATAAATTAGCAATGTAGGAAGACATCATGGAGGAGCAACATCGACTCCCACATAGACATCGAAGGAGTGCATTAAGGATGATGCATAGCGATTCACCATGAGCTAATAGATATGTGGTAGTTTGACGGGATGGAGCCCAACACAGTAGCAAATAAGGAGAGCTATCGAGGATGAAGGTAGGTGATGGTAAAATTTAGGTGATGGTTTGACGAAGCCCTATTGACATGGAATGGTGCAGTTGAGTTAGGGATGCAAACATGGCGGATTAATATAGTCAAAGGTTATAAACGACTGGCAGAGATGATTTGATACAGTAAGAAGCATACCGATAATGGGAATCCACAATGGCAGTTGGCATGAAATCATGACACAACGATGTTGGGTGTGTTATAAGAATAGGTTGGAAGTATAATTAATTTAAAATCAAAGGAGCCATATGGCATAATGTACGGAGCATCACAAGAAATGTAAAATAGCATGTGCAGGAGTAAGGGAGTGAATAAAGCTAAAGGGCTTTCGATGCTTAGGTTTAATGATAATTATTCATTTACTATAATAGACCATATACTATCCTATAGGGTTCTAATGAACAGTGGTCGTCGTAATTATTTTGAAGATGCTAAATTGGGCTCATTTGAACAGACGACGCTCAACAATGAAATGTTCAAAAGAGCATTATAAGCAATCAAAAGGCATGATAATAAAAAGAAAATTTATTATTTATAGCTATGGCTACCTTGGAGGCAAACGAAGCCAAGATAGTGAAAACAAAATCCAGAAGATGAAAAGAGGAAAATGAAGAAATGAAGAGGCTGCTTTGAAAACTTTAAAACCACCATTGAAGGACAAAGAGGGGGCTAAATTTTTTAGGAGTTGGCTAAACTATGAAGGCCAGATGCTGAATGTCTTTTGCCAAATCGTTGGACTGATTTTCACCATATTATACCTATTTTAGGGGCTGTAATTTTCTGCACACATTGTAAACATTGAATGCCCTTATTGTTGCAATATAATGGATATATAGCATATTTCAATGCATTTTTTTATGGTTAATGTGTTTTATGTCCAGTTTATTGCACCCTTTCCTTAGAAGCTTGCACCACATTAGTTGTTTGACTACGTAAATTCGAGTAATGCTAATGCTCATTTTTGTGCAGAATGTTCATGCTTGCAGGGTTTGTGGAGAAATTCATGTTGCAACATTTTTGTTATTTCAGTTTTCATTTTTTTTTTCTAACTTTCTTTTTACAAATTTTTTTAATTTTCAGAGATTAATTTTTTTTATTTTTCATTTTATTTCACATGTTGAAGCCAAATCAGATTTTTTTAGCTTTAAATTTCATTTGCAAGCATAAAATTAACTTTCCTTTATGAAAAATTCAATTTCATTAAAGGGGGATAAATTTTAATGGCATTCCATTGGCCATCATTTTTCGGAGCAATAAATGCACCTTTCTTTACGAAAATTTAGATTTCATGAAAGAGTGGTAATAATACTTTACATCAAAAGCTAGCGTTTTAAAGCATTAAATTATTTCTTCTTTATGAAAATTATTTCATTAAAGAGGGATAATAAATAATGAAATTTTAAAACCACTATTTTAAGGCTATAAATTATTGTCTCTTTATGAAAATTAATTTCATAAAAGAGAGATAATTGATTAATCATATCATAGGCTATATTTATCTTCATGATAAGAAAATACATTTAATGAGCCTATTGATAATTTTAGATTCACATTCATAGATATATTTTAATCTTCATTTTCATGTTTAAATCAATATTTAATGTAAGATAAAACTTTATTAAAATTCACTTAATAAGGGAAGATAAAATCTACCTTAAAATCCTCAAGATAAAAGGAATTAAGCCTTACATCGTGGTCATATGAGGACCAATTCACATTTGCTTTTATTTAAGCTTCATGAGAAAACATTAACATAGCATGGTAAAATAAACCAACACATGCCCCTTGTTAACAGTTACTTGCAATCACTAATGTGTTCCTAGATTTTCATTGATATTTTATTGAGATTACTAATACACATGTCCAAATTCTAATATAGTGGAGACCTTGGAGAAGTTGTTTTGTTTTAACTTCTTTGCAAGAGAGAGTTTTGGAATCAAGATCCTAAGGGAGAGTGTAATTTCACAATTGGGTAAAATTACCACTCAACAGGTCCTTCCTCTTCTATGGATGCCTTCAACTTCTGTTTATCTTTTGCCTTAGATGTCAAAGGCTTTTCAAAAATGCTAGTAGCTTTAGATGTGGGAGGCAATGTCGATGTGGATGGGTCACCCCGCACTGATATGATTTTGTTCTCTAGCTACGTGGTTGGGATGAAGGTCTAATGTACAAGTGTGTTGATGGAAGGACAAAGTACCCTGACAAGTGAACTTGATGCATATACTTGAATGACTCTTCATCGGATAGAACCACATGAACTTATCCCTCATGCACATACTTGACGCATTGGTGTAGGATTGAGGGCATGCACTACATGTCCCTGATCCAGGGATGCCCTAGAAGTATATTATATTGCATCACCCCTTCTAACATGTGATACATCATGGGGATGGTCTTATGCCCTAACTTTTTAGGCAAAATTACTGTACCCACTATGGAGCATAGGGCATCATTGAAAGCCTTGACTATGTAAGAAGTTAGGACAATATTGGACTTAGGGATCTTCAAGTATCCTATAGCCTTGGTAGTGATGATGTTGATTGATGAGACCATATCGATCAAAACCTTCTTGAATGGTTTGTCATTGATTGACGTAATAATATGTAGTTGTGGGTTTGCTATGGTAGTAGGAACTACCTTAATTTCATGATCGTAAAAATGAATCACAAGCTCTTGGCACTATTGTACTTGCCCCATAATATGTGTAAACGCATTTGGATTCTAGGGTTGGAGCTCGATTGATCTCAAAATCTCCATTAAAGTCTCCCTGTGCCTAGGGGATTGTTGTATGAGCTTATAAATGGATAACTTGGTAAGATTTATTCGTATCTTCTATTCTAGTCTACTCTAAACAGTTACCATAGGTCTCACTGGTGGACCTAGAGGATTGTTATGCACCTGTCTCTATCGAGGTGCATCCAAGATGTTAATGGGAGTTGTTGGAGGCTATGGTTACCCATATATTTGACTCTTAGTTGCCATGTTAACTAACTCAACCATTCTGATGCATGCATGAATAGGTGGCTTGACTCAGACCAAGTTGACTTGGGCACCTTGATCTCTAAGGGTCTCATGATTGGAAAATAGGTTCCTGAATATACCCATATCTTTGTTATTGGGAGCTAGCGGGTTGTCAACTTTTAGCTCTCCCTTTTCAATCATGTTTTGCACAACATTATTGAATCCAATGCAATTTTTGATGTTATGCCCCTGTATCCTATGATATGGGCAGTATTGATCTTCCCTATATCCCCTTGGCTTGGGATGGTTGGGGTCAAGAAGTTGTACATCAGGAAATCTTATTCTCTGTGCCTCACTCAACTGATTAAATATCGACTACATCGATTCATTTAGAGTGTGAAACAACAATGTGGTCAATGTTCTTTGTTCTGTCCCTATTTGTTTTTAGGGTCAAAGCCTAATAATTCTAGGGTTGCTATCCATTCCCCTCCTTCAGCATGGCCAATACAACCTAATTAACCTGAGAAGGCTTTGCCTGCTTCTTGTTTTTGTTATTCTAATTGTTCTTGCTCCACTCTTTCTTTTTGTAGAGCTTGAGGTCCCCCTCATCAACCTTTATGATAAGCTTGGATTGAGCTAAGGTTTATTTGAATGATTCATATTGCTACAATTGCAATAGCATAAATATGTATTTTGCATAGCTCTTTGTGAACATTTGGATGAGCTCTTTAGTGGGGACAGAGAATGATAGTTTTGCCATGATTTTTTTCCACCTATACCCATAGTCCATCACTAGATCATTGTCATACTACTTTAAATTGGCCAGATCAGATAGATTCACCTTATTCTTGGCACCAAAGGAGAAGCGTTCAAGGAATGCATACACTTGTTTCTCAAAACTAGTGATGCTATACTTGGGAAACTGGTTGAACCATTGAGTTTTTGCATCTGAGAACGTTAAGTTGAATATCCTCAGCATTAGGACATCATTCTGCTCAATGTGGAAGCATGCAATCATGAATTTGGTCATGTTTTCTTGCGCATATCCCTCTCTCTTAAAATTCTCTACCCTAGGTATCTCAAAGTGCCTAGGATATGTGAGACTCGAGAATGATGGGCATAGAGGTTGGTTATGTCTCTTGCTCAATGTCAGATTCTATCCGCCCATGTCCTACTTCTTAAGAGACTTGACTCTCTTGATGAGTGTCTGGTATCCTTCAAGGAAATAATATCATGTTCTTGAAGGTTTGCTCATAGTAGTAATGGAGGTAATCATGTGTTTACCTGGTTCAGGCATCTATACTCATATCTCATAACCATGGATGGAGGTTCAAGATATGTCTATTCTTGATCTGCTATCCCTACCTGTTCCTCATTGAATTATGTTTGTTCGAGGTCTAGGTGTTTTTGATGTTGTGAAGTGTGGTGAGCACACTCATTTCCTTACCTAGTGCTTCTCTCCTACCAAGAATCGGCATGTCTCTCATATCGGTATCTCTCACCACCTATATGTACATCTATTCGAGCTAGCCTATCTACTAGCTCCTAATGCTCAACTCTTTCTTATCTTGAGTGTTGCTCCTATAGGCACATGTACCTCTTCCTTTACTCTTCTTGCTCAAGATCTTCTACACGCTCTCGCTCGATGCACAATGCTTCCTCTAAACTACATATATAGTCAGATTGACTTGCTACTAAAGGTTCATGCCTTTCTAACTTCATGCGAGGAGTTCTAATCCATAGGCCCCTTAGGTAGGCTCCTATTGTGTACTTGTCTTTGTCCACAAAGGTGACCTATTCTATGTATTGTGTTATGGGTTGAGTACCCCCATGATCGAAATTAGTGTATATGTTGCAGGATTTCTTTGAAGCTTTCCATGGTTCATTGGTGTATCTAGTAGCTATGCTACATAAAATTCCTAAAGCATAATATTTAGTAGCAATAATTCTAGGAACTATTCTCTAGGGAACTCGATCCAACTCATCAAGTTGTCAGGTTCTCCATGGTTGATCCCGCGGCGTTCCATTGGCACCAATGAGCTCATAGTCCAAGGGTACCCTCCCATCTTCAGGGAGGTTGTAGGATGTCCTGGGTCTACAATTAGGCATAGCTCTAGGGTCTTGCCCCTTAGTGGGCTGATTTTTCCTATGTATATTATGTGAAGCTTGAGTTCTTTCAACCCTTGCATGCCTATGTGATGATGGAGGTATTGATGCCTCATACCAACATGATGATGGAGGCCTTGAATCATCCACATTTCTATGTGATGAGGGAGGTTGTGATACCTTTGCATGTCGATGTGAAGAGGGAGGTTGTGATTCCTTCACATGTTGATGTAAAGAGTAAGGTTATGATACCTCCACTTGTCTATGCAATGAGGAAGACCTTGAGGCCTCCTCATATTTGTGTGATGAAGAAGTTCATGATGCCTCTATGTACCTGAGTTATGAGAGAGGCCATGAGGCCTCCTCATGGCTATGTGAAGAGGAACCAAGATGTGTCTCTCTTATCAGGGTTTCTCGAGGAGTCCCCCCAAGAGTTGAGTTGTCACCCCTAAGACTTTCCAAACTTTATTCAATGATACTATGGGTGGGCGGCTCAATGCCAGTGTGACTGTGAGTGTATGGAGTGTTAGATTCCCCCTCGATGTTGGATCAAGGATGGTTTCTCCATGTGTATACCATGGTGACTTATGAGTTATCTTCTTAGGTGAATTCCAAACCACACAAACAAAATAAGTAGATGTTTATCTCTTTTAAGGATTTATGTGTGTCCCTAATATTTGGTGTGTTTTGATTCATTGGATATAAGCTAACTCTCATCATGTTTTTTATTTTTTTGGATCGTATACTTAAATTGTTTAAGGATTTTCACCTGTACACTTGCAGGTTGACAACCTGGTGATGAAATCCAGGCCACATAATCCAACCTATAATGTGTGGTAATGACTTCCACACATGGTCAGGGAGAATAGGTCCTCCCGATCCTCACTTAGTTAACCCATAGTTAGTGATATACCTCTTCGAGGAGAGATATGTACAAATTTTCCTTGTGCTATGATGGTTCTTGGATCCAATATTGGCCAAAAATAGAGGTTGCATGGGATTTGAGTCAGCAGATAGATATGAAATCCATCTCGCTATATTTCTACTAGTGGTTGGTCATGACTTCCAACTCACTAGCATTTAAAATGGTGCATGGTGTGTGTGGTTATTTTTAATATTGCATGTAAATAAAATTCATCACCAAGAAAGAATGATCTTTCTTATATTCCTAAGATAAAATACATTTCATTTTAGAAAGATACATGTATTCAACTTATATGATCTTCAAATAATACATTCTATTCTATGAATTAAGGGCCACTGGTTGGGCTACATGCAAGCAAACTAAACACACAGAAGCCTAGCACACTAGAGACTAAGATAGACATTACAAGCAGAGTCCCATTGTTCCTAGCAGAACCTAGAGAAAACTAAAGAAGATACTAGAAAAAAATTGAATGCATTTTATTTTCCCATTTTTCTTTATGTTTTCCTGATTAACCTATGATTTCGCTTGTTTTTTTTGGAAATAAAAAGTTGTAGATAGAAAAAACAGAGAAAATAGAGGATGAAACCAACCTCAAATCCCACTTCGTTGTTGACTAGAGTGACTTATTTTGGCCACTAACTGTAGGAGCGGCTAAAATTAGTTGGTTTTTGTCAACTAGAGTGGCCAAGACCTATAGGTCACTATTGACCAAAGTGGTCAAACTTGCACACAAAAAAACCTATGAATGTCAATAAATAAATTGAAAAATAAAACCTAGTGGAGGTCCCATCGTGATCACCATCTGTGTGACCCTGGGGAGCATGCACTACTACCCCCACTTGCAATTAAATGATTGCTATATAAAATATAAAAAGGCACAAAGAAAATATGCATAACTTAAAAATAAAAACAACAAAGAAATATCCTCTTTTTATTGATTTCAACAACAAATCTAATTACATATTCGTCCCTCTGAGGGATAACCAATGCTTGCTACTCAGACCACCTTCATAAGAAAGCATTTTTCCTATACATGCCATCATTTGGGACCATCCCCCATGCCACCCATACTCCAAGCATCGCCATCTCCCCTGTGAGGCTTACCTTTCCAATCACCCAATCCTTTTCATTCCTCCCCTTCATCCTCGAGGTCTTCTCCATCCTCTCGTGCCTACCAAGCCATGCCACACACATCTCAGCTTCCATAACCACCCGCAACAACACCAATACCACCACACCATGACATACAACATCTCTTCTCCTGCATCGAAGCTCTAGAGAAAAAAATGTGATTCTACTACTACCATGTTCACCCGTGCTAGTCTTCCATGACCCATACACCTTCACCTTTGCACAGATCCACCCTTCAATCACATGCCCAACCTACATTGGACCCTTGACCCATGCACCCACAGGTAGACCAACCTTCATCACCTCTAGCAGACCCCCATATTCACCCCATGACATTCCCACTAGCTCCATTATCAAAAAAAAATTACCACCTAATGCACCAAGGCCACTTGACTCTACCAAAGACTCGGCCTATCGATATATTGTGCCCTAAACCACATAACTATCATGTGAGTGAATACTACATCTACCACTACCAACCAGACCATTATATTGAAGAGTGAAAAATATTGGGAAACCTGGTAAACAACATGCTACATGGTAACCACACCATCACATCACCTTCTCATACATGACCTGACTCGCACAATTTTTCCCACTAGTAGCATCACCTTCTTATATCCTTTTTCCACTTCCTCATCCACATGTCTTATAATTTCCTCACATAGCTACATGCCCCCCCCTTTGAGAAATCTCATACCTATGTTAATTCACTCTCCTCTTCTATCATCTTTTGGACTTTAGTAATCCCCCCTTATTTTTGGTTACCAAAGTCTATTTATTCTCACTTATTCCATCTATACATTCCACTCTTACATCTTCCCTCGTTATATGACTATTACAAACATTTTTGTAGGTCCCAGCTTGTACACCCACTACACACACACACCCCACATGCTAGGGCAACCAGGATCATAGCATCACACTTTTTGTCACCATTGCACACTTTACTCATATATAAATAGGTTCTTCTAAGATTCTCCTCCTACACAGCATAACTTTCCTCTTGTAAATATTGCATTCCTCCACTTGCATATTTATATTTACATCCATTGCACATATTCAAATGCTTTATAGTTAAAATTTTAATTCATGTTTGTACATTCTTCCTCAAAATGTGCCTCAATAGGAATAATACATAACCACCTGGATGTCCATTCCCCCATTTTAGTATTAGGGTATACATAGGTGTCATATTTAATTTTTACTACTCTATAGTGTTGGTAATCAAGTGTCACCCATAGCTACTGAGTCCTGTAAATTCTTCTTATGGTCTTTTAGTCAAGTTCAACTTCTCTCATGGATCGCTCACAATAGTTACACATTAACAATTTTGAGCCTAGGAAAGAGGACATCTTGAGTAGATATTGCCATCTAGTGAATGGTATCCCTTGCTCATCCTATCACCTGCGTGGTCAACATACGACCTAGGGATATATAAAGGGATCAATAATAAGAAAAAATAAATTATTGGAGAGAAAAAAAACTACATCTCCCATACAAAAAGAGCACCACAAAAGACACAAAAAAAAAGGAGAGAAAGAAAAGAGACAAAAAGAGGACCACCACTATCAGTAGGTCAACATTAGAATAGGGGCAGAAAACAAATGGAAATGCCTCTTGATATCACCCATGTTATGCTTATTGCATTTGGTCCTTAGGTTCAACATAACACCATGGGATTATTTCCATTGCTAGCAATAGGCTCCAAGAGCCTGCCTACCAATGTAATAGTATTACGGGTGACAACACATCTCTTACATTAGCATCTCAATTTTATATAGATCACTATTATGGATGGGTGAGATAGCTAGTCTGGTAGTGTCTACAATGGGTTAATCCTACCTCCCTCAAAATGGATAAATGAACCTTGCACATTCACACACATAGGTCCAAGATAGACTTTGAACCAGCCTGATTATGTTATAAGTTGCCACAAAACTTGTATAGCTAAGGGTTTGAGATTTTATTGTCATAACTATGTTAGTCAAAGCCATTACAAATGCCTTAAATTATCCATCATCCCTAAAATCATGGAATGGATCACATCTATATAGGTAAATTCCACAATACAAGTACTTCCTTGCCGCATTTCAATAAGTTCATACATGCACCCATGCATCTATGTTATATACACTTAGTATATATTACGGTCGTGCATTCATCTTACATGCATTTAAAATAGAAAATCACATTCTTGCATTCATTTCACACGAATCCCAAAATAAAATTATAGAATTGCATTTACTCTATGTGCATTTATTACAACATCACATTCGATATCACATCACACTGCATTCAAAATATAATCATGCATACTAGGCTACAAATTCATTCACATGAAAGCACGATAATAGATCTAAACCATTCATACATATGCATCTATTTATCATACATACCTATAGATTATATTGTGCTACCTATGCAAATATAAACACAACACATTCCAAACCATCAAAATCACACATGCATATGTAACAACCAAAACCAAAAGGTATGTATATGTATCATCCATCATTCAAAACTGGGGCAACTTCACCTTGCCCTCATCAAATAAAAACAAACCACCAGGTTCAAAATGTTGCATCCTTTATCTCACCTTCATCAAATCAAATAAAACACTAGGTCCAAAATGTTTCACCCTTTTCCTTACATTTTATCACAAACATTCTTTTTAGAGTCTTAACACACTAGGTTTCCACAAAAACCTTAGTAAAATTTTGTATAGGTTTCCCCAAAAACCTCAGTAAAACTTTGGATAGGTTTTCCCAAAAACCTCAGCAAAAATTTGGATAGGTTTCACCAAAAACCTTAGTAAAACATTTGATAGGTTTGTCCCAAAACCTTAGCAAAAATAGCATAGCATAGCATAGCCTAGCATAGCCTAGCATACATAGCCTAGCATTGCCTAGCATAGCACATAAAATTTTCAGCTCATTGTCCTCGCAAATATTTTTCTTCCATGCACACCCTTCACAAGGCTTGATATTGTGCATTCACCACTTCTAAAAGTAGGGTCATATTTGGTCTAACTTTTCACCTATCAAATCATCTCCACATTTCCTAAAAACTTCACCATTGTATCAGGATTAGAAAGAGCTTTCCAACAGTATAATATTTTTCCCATTTTGACATCATTTGGTTCCCCTAAATACCAAAACACTACACATGTGTCAAACAGTTAAAAACTCTAATTCACCCCCCAGGTGGTGATTCAGGTAAAAATCACCCCAAGGTAGAGAACTCAGCTCAAACCTTCCAAAATCAACCAAGTTGCCCCTAAACCCTAGGAAATCATGCCAATTTCTTCTAAAACCCTAGGAAATTTCTAAAACAATCTTCTAATTTGTTTTTTGTCATCATAATCATAATGCATTGGTATCTTACCAATTGCTACATCATCAACTCATAAAATTCCATTCACCTCATTGTTGATTCCTCATTTGAGGGGGTATTCATATCCAAATTCAGCTTTGCATGCAATCACAACATTGAAAATCCAAAAGCACGGTTAGCGCATTTGTCTATGAAATTTTTTGCTGAAGATTATCATACAAAATAATCTCAATAACAATCAGACATGGGTTACATTAAGAGAGTTATGAATGACAATGGAACGGTCATATTGACATTCATGGAGTACAATGAATGACACGAGCGACTAATTCAATGCAACATTTGGAAAACTTCACTCTAGAATTCATGGAGCACAATGAATGACATGTTTGAATAATTTAAATGTTAACTAACTCAAATGGTTTGACACTTGTCATCATGTTCTCATCAGTCAATCAACAACAAATATTTAGTTAGGCTTTTGTCCTAATCATACTTTTGGACCACACTGACCTGTTCGCAAAAGCAAAGCAGTCAAAAGTTTTCATTCTCAAGCAACTAGTATGGCATCGTAATTGTCATACAGACTCAAAAAATTCACTTCATTGCATACAAAATCATCCATTTCCTTTTACCAACATTGCTTTTATTTCTTTACTATTTTCCTTTCCTTCTTTTCTCCTTCTTGGCTATCAGTCAATTTTGTATGGTCACGCTTTGAGCGGCTACATACCTTTGATTGGATCCCATTATTTTCCCTTCTATTCTTGGCTATCGATCAATGTTGTATGGTCACGCTTCGAGCAGCTACATACCTTTGATTGGATCCCATTATTTTCCCTTCCCTTCTTGGATATCTAGTCAATGTTGTATGGTCATGCTTCGAGTGGATACATACCTTTGATTGGATCCTATTCTTTTCCCTTCTCTTCTTGGCTATCAATCACTATTGTATGGTCACGCTTCAAGCGGCTACATACCTTTGATTGGATTCCATTATTTTTACTTCTCTTATTGGATATCGATCAATGTTGTATGGTCACACTTCGAGCGGCTACATACCTTTGATTGGATCCCATTATTTTCCCTTTTCTTCTTGGCTACCTAGTCAATGTTGTATGGTCATGCTTCAAGCGGCTACATACCTTTGATTGGCTCACATTATTTTCCCTTCTCTTCTTGTCTATCGATCACTGTTGTATGGTCACGCTTTGAGTGGCTAGATACCTTTGATTGGATCCCATTCCCATTTTATCCCTTTTCCTTCTACACAAACCCTTCATATTTTTGTATTAAATTGTGTTCCACATAGTATAGTACAAAAAGGGGTAAAATGTAGACACCCAAAAGTCACACATTGCTATTTTTGCATATCTATAGGTGATTCTAGACATCCCTAGGATATTGTAGACTATTGTAGTCATGCATAGACATGCATAGACATGCATAGACATGTGTAGACTTACATAAGTTCACCATTGTAATGTGTACACTTCCACAAATGGCTTTCAGGTCCAAAACCCTAATATGCCCTCAAAACTACATTGTATGCATCGAGATACCTTCAAACAGCAACCCGAGGTGATGCATAGCCCATTTACACTCAATTGACACCCCCACGGGGTATTAATTGGAAAAATCAATTAAAAGTCAATTATCAAATTCTAATTTAATGTTGACTTCACTTAAGCCCCTTTTTAGGGAAAATTTGGATTAATTAACTCTTAATTCATAATTAGTGCTAATCAAATCCTCCCACATGTGCCAATTTAGGGTTTCCTAGGGTTTTATTTTAATCTTCCCCTAAACATGCTTAAGGCCTAATTAGGATTAGCACTAATCCTTCCTCACACATGTGTGAGGATAGGATATTTCCTACTTAGAATGAGATGTTGCCACATAGCATCTATTAACCTAACCCTAGTTAGAATAAAACCTAGGTTTAGTCTATATAACCCCCCCTGCACATTGCATTTTCCTATAAATAATGGGTCCCAAACCCCTAATTAAGTCTAATTCTAAAATTCAACAAAGTATTGTTACTCAATTAACCAGAAGAGCATCACAACTCAATTCATAGCCTTCCCTGTGAATCCAACCCCAATTAGCAACCCGAGTCACAAATTGAATCTGTAGGCCCCAAATCACTCCAGATTTGGGAGGTAAGCTCTGTTTCAGCATGTTATTATCTTTTGCATATTTCATTTTAGTTTTTGCTATAGTTTTATAGTCATTTTTGTCTTCCTAAATATGGGGCCTAACTAAGGAAAGCCTCCCAATGTATTGACCCTTTCGTACAAGTTTCTTTTAGGTTATGTAGTAGATTTGAAGGAAAGGACCACCAAAAAACAACAACCCAGTGGTGGCTTGCATACATCGAAGCCCACCTACACTGAGGGACACTAGAAGAAGACATCTGATTGATTGTAACCTTGTTAGAAATAGAGATGGATAAAGGGCACAAAGACCCTCTTGTAACACATGCTCATTAATATCAATGGAATACAATTTCTCTATTTAATGCATCATTTATGTTTATGTGTTAAATTATCAAATGTTATTTTCTACCCATTTCATTTTGACATGCCCGATGGGACCCTCACAATGGATAGTGCTAGATTCACTTTTCTTATAAATTTGACATTATCCTCTATTTTTGTGTCTTGCAAGTACCAAAACTATGTTTCACTGAAGCCTCCAAAGCCCTAGGAACCATCCTAGGCCATCAGATCCTTGATTTTAAGCCTTTAAACCTAATTCATGACCCACCCTATGATTTAGGTCAAATTAGCGACCCAGGTCATGATTTAAGTTACATTAGCAACCCAGGTCATGATTTAGGTCAAATTAGCTACTTGAGTCATGATTTGAGCATAGACACCTCAAAAACCCTCAAATCAGCTGGGGAGATCTTTTTAGGGGCTAAGCAAACCCCCCTTAGCATTATAATGTAGGCATTTTCACTTTTCAACCTCTGTTGCAAGTTTTTGGAAGTATAAATGCATTAATTAGTTGAATGACCATTACTAGGCCTAGTTTTAGGTTCATTGTAATGTAGTTAAAGCATTAGGGTTTCTATAATTTTTAGGACCTACAAATTTCTAGAAAGTTCGTAAAATTTATTTCTCAAATAAGTTTTCATATGTCCTTGTATATTTCTTGTAGCACAAGCCTATGTTGATTTCATTTCACTAATAGATTTCATTGTTAGAAAGAACTATACATGTTCAATTAAATTAGGGTTTCTAATACCCTCTTCTACTTCTGAAATGTCTTTGCATTCTAACAAAAAATTAAGGTTCCTAATCCCTTATTCCTTTGTTTGAAAGAAATTTTTGCATTCAAAAGTTTAAATCAGGGTTCTAATCCCCTTCACTCCACACACTTGGATTGTTTGTTTCTATGCTTTCGAAAATAGGTTAGTTTACTTTGGAAAGACATTTAGGGCTAGAATACTTCTCTTCAAATAATAGTATCTAATAATTTGCTTTTGAAAATACATTAGGGTTAGTTTCTTTTGAAAATTCAAGTAGTTAGTTTCTTATCTCGCATACATCGATAGTGAAACACAAACCCACACACACTCATGTGGTACTTAAACAAGTTGTGAGATTGGACTTCATCCCCAATCCATCACTCAAGATTGGTCTGGATCGAGTTGCACTCTGTTGATAAGCAACACCCCCCCACTGAAAAATGAGATTCCATCCTTAGAAAATTATGAACTTCCATTTTTGCAGCAGGGACCCTCTTGATCTTTTCAGGTTTTAAATCCAAATTTTGCTTGCCTCCTTTTTAAAGTTGTGCTTTTTCTTGCATTCTAGCTGTGTTATCCAAGAATTCACTTTTTACATGCTAGAATCATTCATGCACAAGCAAAATCTTGCACCGGTACCGAGAAAATCCAGAAAATAGTTGCATAATTCACTGAAAAATCAAACTTTCCATTTTTGGTAGTGTCGCGATATCGCGACACTTCCATTTTCGGAAATGTCGCGATATCGCGACAGGTAAGTCAAAATGCAGCTAAGTGCCAGAAAGGTCGCGATTTCACGACATGTCGCGAAATCGCGACGCTTTTTGGAGAGAGAAGCAAGCAGTACGGAGGGCGCGATTTTGCGACATGTCGCGAAATCGCGACATGTCGCATTTTCGCGTAGGAGAGAGAAAGTGGGCTGCAGGATGAAAAATCGGCTAAGTCGCAAACATGTTCCAAAATCGCGGTCAACGCGGTCAACGCATGCAGGTAGGGAACTGTCGCGATATCGCGACGTGTTCTAGAATCGCGGCTGAAAATCAAGAAGCGTACGGAGGCCAGAAGGGTCGCGATTTCGCGACATGTCGCAAATCGCGACATGTCGCGTTTTCGCGGCCGACGAGGGAGGAAGTTGCCGATGCGCTGGTAGGTCGCGATTTCGCGACATGTCGCGAAATCGCGACATGTCGCAGAATCGCGGTAGGAGAGAGAAAGTCATAGTTGACCCGAAAGTGCATTCCGACGGGAAACGTAAGGCTTCCCGGGGTAGCGACACGTGTCAAAGCGTGAATGGGACAAACAGAGGCCGACATGCAAGCTTATTTTGCGGATTTAATCTGCTTTTAATGTTTTAAGCTTCTGATTTAATTAAAATGCTAATCTAATGCATCTTTTTGTCTTTCATGCGGATTCCACCTGGCACTTACGGGACAACCGGGAAAGACCATAAAGGCAAAGATAAAGTGCGGATTTAGTCAAGGACCGCCATGCTAGGAGAGAAGCTGCCAGTAAATGCATTTAATGGAGATTTATTGCAGAATTGATAGCATGGAGACCATTTCAACTCAGAGATGGATTTACGGAGATCAAATTGATGGAGAAGTGGTGACTCATCCGGCTCACCAGCAGAATTAATGGAGGCATTTATTTGCAATCATGGATGAATGCAAGTGGCATTTGATTTTATCTTCTCCATTTATGGCAACTAACCGCACCGATTTGCGTAAGGGTTAAGTTCTATCCGGACTTTGATTTTTAAATGGATTTTTATTGTAAAACCCGGGTCCTAGGGTTTAAGTGCGATAAGATTTAGGGTTTGAGCAAGATATTTTGGAAAAGATCATGGTCTGTCCTGAGTCTATAAATACAAATTCTAAATGTAATCGCAGGAGGCGGAGACTTAGAAATAAAGGCTTATAAGCAATTTCTTGCAAATTTTGTGAAATCCTTTGTTTTCGGACTTGGAGTTGATGTGCTTTAGCTTTTCTCGTGATAGCATGGCCAGGAGCCTAATCTTTTGCAGAGTGTGATAAGTGTATTTTCTTTTGTTATCCGTTCCATTTAAAGTTTGTTAGATATATGTCAGTAATCCGCCATTGTCAAGATTAAATATGTCGTTAGGGCTTCAGCTTGTTCTATTGTCTCGCTAGGGGAAATTACAGATTTGAGGTGTAAGTTTGTTCTAATTGCTCTGTCTTCACAGTGCGAGCTAGGCTGCCGGTGAAAGATACCAGCTTTTAACCAACTGCCCTTGGATTTATGATTTTCTCGCTAGATCTGTTTCACTCGCCTTGTGCTCTTAGTTGAAAGTGATCTTAGACCGACCGGACACTTTCTTCTCGGGATTTGTTCTCGTTGTGAAGCTCGATAGCATAGATAAGATTGACAGCTTGGGTTTACAATTGATGTTTGATAAACTTCTCTTTTCTCGCCTCTACCCTACCCTCTCTTTGCTTACCGTGAATGATCCATTTTTATTTTCTTTATTTGCCTTTTATTTAAATCACTGACCCATGAGAGCTAGATCAAAGAATTCAAGTCAAATCTGATTGTCAACAACTTTTGCAACTATCGAACAAGTTCAGAACCCCCGTAAGGTAACAGAGCAGTCCATATTGAAATCTATTCCCGAAGTGGAAAAGAGTGAATTGCCATTCGACCCAACTCAGTAACTCGCACCTTGGATAACCAAACTAGATCCTAAAGATGAGTGGGATCAGTCCCGTGGGTGTCTCCTGAGCTTTCCTTGCCTTCATCCTTTTTCCCGGGTGTGCATGAAAGCCGGACCAACACCTAATTGGCGCTAGAAGGAGGGCCAGAACATCCGTTCTTAGTGCACTTGAGTTGAGAAATCCGACTGTATGTGGAACTCGTAAACCGTATTTTATCCAAAGTCCGGTAGTTAATTTTCCCTCCTCCTCAGCCAACACCTAATTGGCGCTAGAAGGAGGGCCATAACATCTGTTCTTAGTGCACTTGAGTTGAGAAATCCGATCGTATGTGGAACCGTAAACCGTATTTTATCCAAAGTCTCGTAGTTAATTTTCCTCCTCCTCACCCAACATCTAATTGGCGCTAGAAGGAGGGCATGAACTCGGCTCAAGTATTGTAAGGGCATAACAAAACATTTGAAGGACCCATGCTGAACTCCATAGCTTTATAAATTGTCACAGCTTTATAAATTGTCGATGCTTTTAAATTGTCGATGTGCTTTTAAATTGTCAGTGCAGTTTTTAAATTGTCGGCAGTTTTTGAAAGTTGTCAGTGCAGTTTTTGAAATTGCCAGAGAAGGCCTTAAGTTCAGTGGTTTGTTAAGAATAGTTCTATCATCACTTGCGCTTATCCAATTACAAATCAGTAACATCACTGTCAGCCAAGTAATAATGGCAAATTGGTTGGGCTCCACCGCTTTGAACATTCCGGTATAGCCCATGACCCGCCCGTAAGTCCGTAAAGGTATCTCCCTAGGTACAAACATGATGGGACAAGAACCGCAGAAGAACATCTCGCTAGCTTTAAAAAATGCTTTAAGATTATTGAATATACAAAGATGAAGATGTTGCCCGCAGATTGTTCCCGCTTCACTCTCCAGGAGGGAGCTTATGACTGGTTTTTAAACCTCACCAAAGAATTCCATTACTAGTCGGGATGATCTAGAGAAAGCTTTTATATCACAGCTCAGTGAAGTGATAGATCCCAAAGATTTTATATCAAGCAATTTTCCAAAGATCAAGAAAGAGTCGGGAGAAACCGTCAGTGTCTTTCAATATGAGGTTCCAAAGAGCTTACGGTAGAATGACCGGCCATTACATCCCAAATGCAAATCTGGCCTTAGAAATCTACAAGAATGCATTGGATTCGGTGACCTCTATTTTCCTCAAGAGAGATATTAATATCACAACCCTGGCAGGGGCTTATAAAGAAGCCTTAATTCTTGAAAGACAGCTTAGGGCCTCAAATTTTGAGCAGCCCTTTGATATCCTATGTTACACATAACATGCCTGTTCCAGACCCCATTCCACATCATGAGTTAGTGCCAACATGTCATGCTCTACCCAAGGAGACTCCGTTAACTGTCACATCCACTCAGCATGTGCAAAATACAGAGAAAAGTTCCGACAAGTTCAAAGTGCAGTGCTTGAACCGAACAGCTAGGATCCGGCACCACCCAAATCAAGTTTTTCCCGGTGAGTTAAATTTTCCTAGAGATCAAAGAAATATTGATCTTTCTAGTTCACCCAAAAATAGTACAACCAGGGTTTCGTATTCTCGTCACTTTTCTCGAAGAGACAGAAAGTCTTGTACGGACTTCCGTGGATGAAATGCAAGATTTTCAACAGCTCAAAATGGACAGCTATGACTTGAAATGTGAGAGTCCATAACTTAATAATGATCCTTCCTCATCGTAGGATGATGAAAGTGAGATTCAATCTCACTATGCGTAAGTAATCGAGGAGGATAGCATCATTGAGGATATGAGGGAACTTAAAGCCGACATCACCCTCTATGAACCGCCTCGCATTGTTGGACAAAACATTAACTTGATTGAGGCTTACTCTGGACCACCCGTTGAATTTCAAGAAAAGGAGGAAAAGGTAGTAAATATGAATGTGGTCACCAACTTGGAATTGATGAACCTGCCTCAACATAAGCCCGCAACTTCCGAACATAATGTCAAAGAGGAGGCTATAAACCGTGTTGATGCAGATATTGGAGTTTATGATTTGGCAACTCGAAAAGGTGAGAACAATTATAGCCCTAATCAATAACAACAATGATGTTTGGACATTGCACATTGATGAGGTTAAGTCTAAGCAAGGCTCAGTGAAAAGGAAAATTGTAAGCATTCTCGCTAGAGGGATAAAAATTGAAGTCCCGGATATTGAAGCAGTGCAAGGAACCACAAAATGTTCAAGTTGTTAAGAACCAGGGCATACAGATAAAACATGATTTCTTTCAGCTTGTCACATCAATTTGAAAATGTGGTGGTCTCGGGTCTCGCCAAGGTTTTAAAGTATTTGATCCTCGGGGTTTTTTACATTCAAATTCTTTTGAAAGAACTCGCAAACCCTTTAATTAGAAGCATAAACATGTTATCATATGATTTGTTATTATATGATTTGTTTAATTTGAAGGAGTTGCAGATTTGTTTTTCAAATGGGACAGGGAAGACAGTAAACCCAAGTCTTTCCCATATAGCAAATTTTTGAAGCACAGTCTGGAGTGCATTTCGTCAACAGGACCTGAAAGGTAATTTTTTTTAAATTACTTGCATGGTCAAAATTTTTTAAAGCACCATTTCTCCGCTTTCCCAACTCGCTGCATTTTTTGAGTATGAAGGGAAGTTGTAACATATGTATGCATTGTAAATAAGCTTTGAAGTTTTTCAGTTTTATTTCTTTGTCAATGCAGTTTTTATTTCAATGTCTGTGCAGCTTTTAATCTGCTTCAGCTTAATTTTAATGCTCGCTAGCTTTAATTTATTTGTTTTTCGATTTATTTCTTTGTCGATGCAGCTTTTATTTTTAAATGTCTCGTATAGCTGTAGCTTTTTCGCTTTCTTTAGTTGTTTTTCAGCTTTAGCTTGTGCAGTTTATTTCTTTTGTCGTTGCTTTTTATTTCTTTCTTTGTCTTTTTATTTTAGCTTGCTTTTATTTTAGTCTCGTATGTTTTTCTTTATTGCATTTCTTTTTCTTTGTGTTGTTGTGTTTTATTTGTTGTTTGTTTATTTTTTTATTTTTATTTGCTTCAGCTTCTTTTAGTTTATTTCTTTTATTGCTCGTACAGCTTTTATTTTCTTCCTCGTTTTTCCTTTTCTTTGTTGTCTCGTACGTTTTTGTTTTAGTTTTTTTCTTAATTTTTTCGTCTCGTGCTTTGCATCCTTTGTAAATAGCCTTGCAGTTGTTTTATTCCTTTGTCTCGTACATTTGCTTTTTTGTTTAGTTTATTTTATTTGCGCCTATGCAGCTTTATTTTGTTTTGCTTTAAAGCTCGTGTCTCGTCCTTGGAAGCCTCGTATAAAGTCCTTTGGCTTCTAAAATTTTCTTTCCTTTGCCTCTTCTCGAGCAATCAATGAAAAGTCACCGCTGAAAATTGTTTTATTCCTAGCCGATAAATCCTCAATCCAGTGCCTCCCCATTCTCGCTCATTATTCTAATTGAGATAGTCTCGCTTGCTCGAACTCGTGGAACTATTTTGTTATCCAGGATGAAGGTAGAGAGATGATTGGATCTTGTGTCTTACTTGCCACAGCTTGTTTTAATGATAGAAAAACTATTATGTCGTTTAGTTGGAGGAACTCCTGGGAATCCAAGAAAAGTCGGTTATAAGAGGGGACTATGGTTCATGCAATTATTTGGGTATCCACAGAGGCTATCAATGCCTAGACTGAAATAGTTCCAGATTGATCAAATATTAAAAGAAAATTGTAATTTCTCTAAGGTCTTCCAGATAGTGATATATTTCAAAAAGAAGAGAGATAAAAAAAAAGAGATAAGAAAAAAAAAAAAAAAAAAAAAGTTATATGATCAAAAGAGGCAACCAATATTAGATTCTGCCCTGCAGTTGTAAATTGGGTCGTGTAAATCTAAAGGGTAACTCTGTCTAGGCTGTAAAAGGCTAAACTAGTAAACGGAGCTCTACTCGGTTTCCCATTTTACAATCTAGAAAAGTTGATTAATCCAAGTTTATCATTCAATTCAGTCATCCTTGAAGAAAGTTCTATACCCTTGTAATTGCACATCGTAAATCTTCCTTGAAGTAATCCAACCTAGTATGTCCTTGGGAAATTTTAACAGCTGGCAGTTAGTAGTCAATTTATTGTGAAGAATGCCTGTGGCAAGGCATGATGCATGGTCTTTTTGTTTTGAAACCATAGTCTTGGGTTCTAAAATAGTGCTACTATTTTACCCGCAGATATCGCCATTTGTTGATAAGCAACACACCCCCACTGAAAAATGAGATTCCATCCTTAGAAAATTATGAACTTCCATTTTTGCAGTAGGGACCCTCTTGATCTTTTCTGGTTTTAAATCCAAATTTGCTTGCCTCCTTTTTAAAGTTGTGCTTTTTCTTGCATTCTAGCTGTGTTATCCAAGAATTCACTTTTTACATGCTAGAATCATTCATGCACAAGCAAAATCTTGCACCGGTACCGAGAAAATCCGTAAAATAGCTTGCATAATTCACCGAAAAATCAAACTTTCCATTTTTGGTAGTGTCGCGATATCGCGACACTTCCATTTTTGAAAATGTCGCGATATCGCGACAGGTAAGTCAAAATGCAGCTAAGTGCCATAAAGGTCGCGATTTCGCGACATGTCGCGAAATCGCGACAGCTTTTGGGAGAGAGAAGCAAGCTGGACGGAGGGCGCGATTTTGCGACATGTCGCGAAATCGCGACATGTCGCATTTTCGCGCAGGAGAGAGAAAGTGGGCCGCAGGATGAAAAATCGGCTAAGTCGCAAACATGTTCCAAAATCGCGGTCAACGCGGTCAACGCATGCGGTAGGGAACCGTCGCGATATCGCGACGTGTTCTAGAATCACGGCCGAAAATCAAGAAGCGTACGGAGGCCGGGAGGGTCGCGATTTCGCGACATGTCGCGAAATCGCGACATGTCGCGTTTCGCGGCCGACGAGGGAGGAAGTTGCCGATGCGCTGCGTGGGTCGCGATTTCGCGACATGTCGCGAAATCGCGACATGTCGCAGAATCGCGGCAGGAGAGAGAAAGTCATAGTTGACCTGAAAGTGCATTCCGACGGGAAACAGAAGGCTTCCTGGGGTAGCGACACGTGTCAAAGCGTGAATGGGACAAACAGAAGCCGACATGCAAGCTTATTTTGCGGATTTAATCTGTTTTTAATGTTTTAAGCTTCTGATTTAATTAAAATGCTAATCTAATGCATCTTTTTGTCTTTCATGCAGGATTCCACCTGGCACTTACGGGACAACCGGGAAAGACCATAAAGGCAAAGATAAAGTGCGGATTTAGTCAAGGACCGCCATGCTAGAAGAGAAGAAGCCGATAAATGCATTTAATGGAGATTTATTGCAGAATTGATAGCATGGAGACCATTTCAACTCAGAGATGGATTTACGGAGATCAAATTGATGGAGAAGTGGTGACTCATCCGGCTCACCAACAGAATTAATGGAGGCATTTATTTGCAGCTGCGGATGAATGCAAGTTGCATTTGATTTTATCTTCTCCATTTATGGCAACTAATCGCACCGATTTGCGTAAGGGTTAAGTTCTATCCGGACTTTGATTTTTAAATGGATTTTTATTGTAAAACCCGGGTCCTAGGGTTTAAGTGCGATAAGATTTAGGGTTTGAGCAAGATATTTTGGAAAAGATCATGGTCTGTCCTGAGTCTATAAATACAAATTCTAAATGTAATCGCAGGAGGCGGAGACTTAGAAATAAAGGCTTATAAGCAATTTCTTGCAAATTTTGTGAAATCCTTTGTTTTCGGACTTGGAGTTGATGTGCTTTAGCTTTTCTCGTGATAGCATGGCCAGGAGCCTAATCTTTTGCAGAGTGTGATAAGTGTATTTTCTTTTGTTATCCGTTCCATTTAAAGTTTGTTAGATATATGTCGTAGAATCCGCCATTGTCAAGATTAAATATGTCGTTAGGGCTTCAGCTTGTTCTATTGTCTCGCTAGGGGAAATTACAGATTTGAGGTGTAAGTTTGTTCTAATTGCTCTGTCTTCACTCGTGCGAGCTAGGCTCGCCGGTGAAAGATACCGCTTTAACCACCTGCCCTTGGATTTATGATTTTCTCGCTAGATCTGTTTCACTCGCCTTGTGCTCTTAGTTGAAAGTGATCTTAGACCGACCGGACACTTTCTTCCGGGATTTGTTCTCGCTGTGAAGTCGATAGCATAGATAAGATTGACAGCCTTGGGTTTACAATTGATGTTTGATAAACTTCTCTTTTCTCGCCCTACCCTACCCTCTCTTTGCTTACCGTGAATGATCCATTTTTATTTTCTTTATTTGCCTTTTATTTAAATCATCGACCCATGAGAGCTAGATCAAAGAATTCAAGTCAAATCTGATTGTCAACAACTTTTGCAACTATCGAACAAGTTCAGGAACCCCCCGTAAGGTAACGAAGCAGACCCATATCGAAATCTATTCCGAAGTGGAAAAGAGTGAATTGCCATTCGACCCAACTCTCATAACTCGCACCTTGGATAACCAGCTAGATCCTAAAGATGAGTGGGATCAGTCCCGTGGGTGTCTCCGGAGCTTTCCTTGCCTTCATCCTTTTTCCCGGGGTGTGCATGAAAGCCGGACCAACAAAAAAAAAAAAAAAAAAAAGAGTTATATGATCAAAAGAGGCAGCCAATATTAGATTCTGCCTTACAGTTGTAAATTGGGTCGTGTAAATCTAAAGGGTAACTCTGTCTAAGCTGTAAAAGCTAAACTAGTAAACGAGCTCTACTCGGTTTCCCCTTTTACAATCTAGAAAAGTTGATTAATCCAAGTTTATCATTCAATCTCAGTCATCCTTGAAGAAAGTTCTATACCTTTGTAATTGCACATCCGAAATCTTCCTTGAAGTAATCCAGCCCCGTATGTCCTTGGGAAATTTTACACTTGCCGTTACGGTCAATTTATTGTGAAGAATGTTCGTGGCAAGGCATGATGCATGGTCTTTTTGTTTTGAAACCCGAGTCTTGGGTTCTAAAATAGTGCTACTATTTTACCCGCAGATATCGCCATTTGTTGATAAGCAACACACCCCCACTGAAAAATGAGATTCCATCCTTAGAAAATTATGAACTTCCATTTTTGCAGCAGGGACCCTCTTGGTCATTTTCAGTTTTAAATCCATATTTTGCTTGCCTCCTTTTTAAAGTTGTGCTTTTTCTTGCATTTTAGCTGTGTTATCCAAGAATTCACTTTTTACATGCTAGAATCATTCATGCACAAGCAAAATCTTGCACCGGTACCGAGAAAATCCAGAAAACAGTTGCATAAATTCACTGAAAATCAAACTTTCCATTTTTGGTAGTGTCGCGATATCGCGACACTTCCATTTTCGGAAATGTCGCGATATCGCGACAGGTAAGTCAAAATGCGGCTAAGTGCCGAGAAGGTCGCGATTTCGTGACATGTCACGAAATCGCGACGCTTTTTTGGAGAGAGAAGCAATCTGTACGGAGGGCGCGATTTTGCGACATGTCGCGAAATCGCGACATGTCGTATTTTCGCGGTAGGAGAGAGAAAGTGGGCTGCAGGATGAAAAATTGGCTAAGTCGCAAACATGTTCCAAAATCGTGGTCAACGCGGTCAACGCATGCAGGTACGGAAACTGTCGCGATATCGCGACGTGTTCTAGAATCGCGGCTGAAAATCAAGAAGCGTACGGAGACCAGGAAGGGTCGCGATTTCGCGACATGTCGCGAAATCGACATGTCATGTTTTTGCGGCCGACGAGGGAGGAAGTTGCCGATGCGCTGGCAGAGTCGCGATTTCACGACATGTCGTGAAATCGTGACATGTCGCGAATCACGACAGGAGAGAGAAAGTCATAGTTGACCTGAAAGTGCATTCCGGCGGGAAACAGAAGGCTTCCTGGGGTAGCGACACGTGTCAAAGCGTGAATGAGACAAACAGAGGCCGACATGCAAGCTTATTTTGCGGATTTAATCTATTTTTAATGTTTTAAGCTTCTGATTTAATTAAAATGCTAATCTAATGCATCTTTTTGTCTTTCATGCAGGATTCCACCTGGCACTTACGGGACAACCGGGAAAGACCATAAAGGCGAAGATAAAGTGCGGATTTAGTCAAGGACCGCCATGCTAGGAGAGAAGCTGCCGGTAAATGCATTTAATGGAGATTTATTGCAGAATTGATAGCATGGAGACCATTTCAACTCAGAGATGGATTTACGGAGATCAAATTGATGGAGAAGTGGTGACTCATCCGGCTCACCAGCAGAATTAATGGAGGCATTTATTTGCAGCTGCGGATGAATGCAAATTGCATTTGATTTTATCTTCTCCATTTATGGCAGCTAACTGCACTGATTTGCAGAAGGGTTAAGTTCTATCCGGACTTTGATTTTTAAATGGATTTTTATTGTAAAACCCGGGTCCTAGGGTTTAAGTGCGATAGGATTTAGGGTTTGAGCAAGATATTTTGGAAAAGATCAGGGTCTGTCCTGAGTCTATAAATACAAATTCTAAATGTAATCGCAGGATGCGGAGACTTAGAAATAAAGGCTTATAAGCAATTTCTTGCAAATTTTGTGAAATCCTTTGTTTCTGGACTTGGAGTTGATGTGCTTTAGCTTTTCCGTGATAGCATGGCCAGGAGCCTAATCTTTTGCAGAGTGTGATAAGTGTATTTTCTTTTGTTATCCGTTCCATTTAAATTTTGTTAGATATATGCTGTAAATCTGCCATTGTCAAGATTAAATATGTTGTTAGGCTTCAGTTGTTCTATTGTCTGCTAGGGGAAATTACAGATTTCAGGTGTAAGTTTGTTCTAATTGCTCTGTCTTCACTGTGCGAGCTAGGGTCGCCGGTGAAAGATACCGATTTTAACCAGTTGCCCTTGGATTTATGATTTTCTCGCTAGATCTGTTTCACTCGCCTTGTGCTCTTAGTTGAAAGTGATCTTAGATTGACTGGACACTTTCTTCCGGGATTTGTTCTGTTGTGAAGCTGATAGCATAGATAAGATTGACAGTTTGGGTTTACAATTGATGTTTGATAAACTTCTCTTTTTCTCGCCCTACCCTACCCTCTCTTTGCTTACCATGAATGATCCATTTTTATTTTCTTTATTTGCCTTTTATTTAAATCTGCTGACCCATGAGAGCTAGATCAAAGAATTCAAGTCAAATCTGATTGTCAACAACTTTTGCAACTACTGAACAAGTTCAGGAACCCCCTGTAAGGTAACAGAGCAGTCCATATTGAAATCTATTCCAGAAGTGGAAAAGAGTGAATTACCATTCGACCCAACTCTGTAACTCGCACCTTGGATAACCAGCTAGATCCTAAAGATGAGTGGGATCAGTCCCGTGGGTGTCTCCGGAGCTTTCCTTGCCTTCATCCTTTTTTTTCCCGGGGTGTGCATGAAAGCCGGACCAACACACTCTCCATCAGCTCATCCCCTAGACACCTTGTAGCCCCACAAGAGTGGTTTTATATATTTCATCACTAGAGACCCCCTACTCTTGTGACTGGGTCCTGTATTTCATCACCAACGATTACCTATAGAGTGGGATAGGATTTAGCGCCTTCATCCATAAGGCTAGTATAATTTGTGGAATTGGTAACTGTCATTCTTGACTAAGCCCACCCAAGGGTGAAGTGAAAGCATGGGTATGCTGGTAGTAGGTCTCAGATAGTTCCACCTCTTCTCATGAGAGGATATTACAAACTTGCTTCAGCATAGTGAGATCCACCCATTTAGGATACCATTTTACTACGCCTTCCATATAGGTCACCATTCACACATTGCGGTACCATTATATCCTGTGCATATTTGGGTATTGCAGGAGGTTTGTTATTGATTAAATTCTTGATTTGCTAGAGTTTTCACTCCATTACCCATGATTCTACATAGGGAGTATCAACATTATAACACACAAAACAAACATAACACTTTTATTTTCTCAACATTTAGAATTGATTCCAGTCTATCATTGTTTGCATGATCATAGACCGGTCTCAACACATCACACTATATATTATTTTGCTACACCTAGAATATCAATTATTTTACACACATAGTAGACACACTTCAGTCTACATCACACAGGGTTTATTCTCAAAAACCCCCTTTGACACATGCCACTATCCCTATGGTTACCCATAGTGGATCATGTAATAAATCATGCTTTATGGATAAATGGATTCCCCCATCCTCTAGTAAGTCTACTCTTACTCCTTAGATCATGAAGGAGAGTATTATAGATAAATTTAGTTCATGCATAGAATCTTATGCATAATTCACACACATGATGCCTCATGCCGAGACGTCAACTTTGAGTGAAATTCTCGCTACTTCACTTGTAGAGGATTACCTGCTCTTTGCAACCCCATCCTCACCTAATACCTTGACTATATTCTATGACAATGTAATATACATGACACCAGGATAGTCTCCTCTAGCCTTCACCATAGATGAAGAGATCATGCCTACATCACCTACCTTTGCACACACCTTTTTTTGGAATCTATCTCAATCCCTATTTGAGAATGATTCCTCCCTTCTAAACTATACTCGTCCTGAGGTTGCATCATTCACCCCTCCTGTAGGAATGGTTTCAGACCATTCTCATCCACTGTAGGAATCCAGAATCCATCCTTCCAAAATGCACAATAGATCCCTACCCAGTAGGAACCACAAGCATTCCCACAAACCTCACACTCATATTCCTCATAAGAGTACCAACCATCCTCTTATCAAGAGTCGTTCTTCACCATATCTGAGGGTAACTCCCAAAAGCCTCTTTAGGAAAAATATATGCAAACCCAAGTGGGAGTATACACTTACACTTTTCAATTAACCCAAGATCGTACCTCGATAGCTTATCCCACATTTTTGGAAGCATTACCGCCTATCTCACAGGTATCTAGAGTGCATGACGCCCAACCCTTGGAGCCACCTTTACCTATGATGACTTTTAGGATACCACCACCTATACATTTTTAGGATCCCACTACCCATCTCCATCCTACCTATGGATTGAGACCACCAATGTATGTACCTACTCAACCAAATTATTCCACACAGTTTAGCTTTCTTACTTCCTACCTTCCAGGGCAGAGACAGATCTCGTATTTTGATACCTCATCTCAACCACCCATAGCACCAGTAGCATCGACACCTACACCACCACTAGCTACACCTATATTCTTTACTCCTCCAGTTTGGTCATCGCCACCCATTGCTCAACCCATACAGTAGGCTCTAAAATAACAAGTACATATACCACAACCATATGCCTCACAGTCACAGTATTACTACCTGCAATAAGCACCTACCTCACAACCTAGTGTGCATGTAGACACGATAGTAAACGTCACCCAGTACTTGCATTATCATGATCAAGCATAATAGTATTCCCCATAGTATTACAAAGAAAAAAAATACCAATATCTCTCACATACATAGGGGTGGCCTACCATAACTCAATCCCTCACTTCTATGACACCCAAACTTCAACTCTTATGAGATGAATTTAAAAGGCTAAACATGCATTTCGTGTTTATCATCACCAGCCAGGTCACGATATCTGTTCTTGTTGCACCTTTCATGATTTAATTGAGGACCTTATCGATAATGGTACCATTCTAGTTTTAAACCTTGTCACACAAAAGGGTCAAAAGTTTCAAAATGTTACACCCCTTGCCTTACCTCAATCATAGTTGTTTTTCCAAACTTTAGGTTTCTCCAAAATCCTTAGCTAAAATTTTAGAACATTCTTTTAGAATCCCTTAGCACCTTAGGTTTTTCCAAAATCCTCAGCTAAAATTTTGGAACATTCTTTTTAGAATCTCTTAGCACCTCAGGTTTTTCCAAAATCCTTAGCTAAAATTTTGGAACATTCTTTTTATAATCCCTTAGCAACCCAAGTTTTTCCAAAATCCTCAGCTAAAATTTTGGAACATTCTTTCTAGAATCCCTTAGAAACCTAGGTTTCTCCAAAAACCTCATTAAAAATTTGGATAGGTTTCTCCAAAAACCTTAGCAAAAGTTTGGATAGGTTTGTCCTAAAAACCTAAGCAAAAATAGCCTAGCCTAGCCTAGCATAGTTATAGCACACTCAAAACCTAGCACATGCATAACATTCACAAATTCCACGACATGCTAAACCACACAACTTTTTCCATCACCTGAGACAATCCCCTATGGTATATGATGAACAAAAGTTATCATAATTCATGCACAGCCAAATGGATTATGCTTCTAATCAAGTTCGACCTAGAATTTGTATCTCAAAAGTCTATCAAAGGACAAGTCATTGCCGACCAACTGGTTGAAGCTCTGATAAATGACAATCAACCCCTACTCATTCAACTCCTCTATGAATCTATATTATACGTAACCAAAGGTGAGGAATACATCGAACCAGAATTCATGGCTGACCTCACCATGTTCTTTGATGGGTCTAGGTGTCTCCATGCTAGGAGTGTAGGCATTGTCTTCTTTACACCTGAAGGAGAACCACTCCCATTTTCATTCAAACTAGATTTTCCTTGTACCAATAACAATGTAGAGTACGAAGCCTTAATCCTAGGACTAAAATAAGCACACTCTATACAAATAAAATGCCTCCACATCATAGGTGATTCACTTTTGATAGTCAATCAAGTGCAGGAACTTTAACTATGCAATTTCCCAGTTCTCCAACAATATAATAAAATCGCCCAACAACTCCTATCCCAATTTGAATGGTATTGTATCGAAGTCGTGCCATGCTCATCAAACCATTTTGTAAATACCATGGCCTCCTTAGGATACCTTATCCCACAAAACCCAATATTCGATACAATATCTGTAACTATTCACATGCTTACTCAATCTGCTATATCACCCACACCCCCTACAGATGATGGTGGTGTGTATGTGGTAAATATTGAACCCCATTATCCATGGTTCTCACATATGAAAGACTACATACATTTAGGTTTCCTACCATGCAATATACCCCATGCTCAATGCTAAACCTTTAAAAAAGAGTGATCCACTATACCTTGTTGGGTAACATCCTTTACCATCATAGCTATGACGTCATACTCCTATGTTGCCTAGAACCACAAGAATCACAATGAGTTGTACAAGAAACTCATGATGGTGCTTGTGATGGCCATTTCACTAGCATGGTGATTACCAAATGCATTCTTCATATGGGCTACTACTAGCCTAAAATGGAACAAGACTGTTGTGAGTATGTCAAACATTGCATCAAATACCAATAACATGCCAACTTAACACATTTACCATCCCAAGCACTTCAACCAATCCAGTCCATATGGTCCTTCTCCCAATGGGTCCTAGATCTAATTGGACAAATTACACCTGCATCCTCTAGCAATCATAAATTTATCATTATAGCAACAAAATATTGTACAAAGTGGGTCGAAGCCATCCCACTGGTACAAACTACAAGAGCCAAAATTGCAACATTCATCATGGAGCATATCATATGCCGCTTTGGAATTTCCTCCCAAATTATTTTAGATAATGGGAAATATTTCAAAAATAAAATTGTTCGAGCCTTGTGCAACAAATTTCACATACATCATAGCTTTTCAACCCCATATTACCCTCAATGAAATGGCCAGGCAGAAGCTACTAATAAAACCATATATTTTATTCTCCATAAAATGATAGCAAAATCTCACCAGGACTGGCATAATAAATTGCCCCTAGCCCTGTGGGTCTATCATATGAGCATTCATACTCCCACTGGGGCAACACATTTTTCACTTGTCTATGGGGTAGAAGCTATCTTACCCCTTGAGTTGGAGATATCCTCTCTATGGATCCATGAAAGATTTCATTGACGATGACACTACTCACCAAAATTTTCTAGATCAACTAACACTCCTCGATGAGCATTGCATCCATGCCATCGAGCACACATGAGTATATCAAGATCACCTTCATCGTACCTATAATAATAAGGTACATAAAAATAAATATCATATTTGTGACTTGGTTCTCAAAGAGAACCAGCAAATCACAAGTCAGTCTCACCAGCAGTGTGATAAATTCACCCCAAACTGGTTGGGTCCATTATTATCACACACAAATACGATTTAGGAGTATATAATTTGGAAAATATGGAAGGCCTTAACGATCATAAACCCATAAACATCCCACATCTTCATGCATTTAATGCATGATGCACAATAACATTCACCATCATGAATATCACATAGTGTTAGAAGTAAATCACCAAGCATATTACCATGTGAATTTATTATTTTTGCTTTATTATTTCTTTATACATGTATGTTTTACCTTTCTACCATTTTTATGCTTGGGGTATTTGTTTTTCCTTTTGTAGGACTACATCATCATTAGGAGAGCTCTACATAAGCCTCACATCACCTTCTCATACATGGCCTGACTCGTACAATTTTTCCTGCCAGTAGGCCTTCTTATATCCTTCTTCCACTTCCTTATCCACATTTCTTCTAATTTTTTCACGTAGCTACATGGCTCCCCTTTGAGAAATCACATACCTATGTTAATTCACTCTCATATTCTATCATATTTTGGACTTTGGTAATCCCCCCTTATTTTTGGTTACCAAAGTCTATTTCTTACTTCTTCCATCTGTACATTCTACTCTTACATCTTCCCTCATTCGATGACTATTACACACATTTTTGCAGCTTCCAGCTTGTACACACACACACACACCACACACACTGGGGCAACCAGGATCATAATATCATATTTTTTGTCATCATTGCACAATTTACTCATTTGTAAATAGGTTCTTCTAATATTCTCTTCCTACACAACATAACTTTCCTCTTGTAAATATCACATTCCTCCACTTGCATCATTTACATTTAAGTCCATTGCACATATTCACATGCTTTATAGTTAAAATTTTAATTCATTTTTGTACATTATTCCTCAAAATGTGCCTCAGTAAGAATAATACATACACTTGTTAGCATCACCACTTGAATGTCCATTCCCCTGTTTCAAGATTAGGCTATACATAGGTGTCGTGTTTAATTTTGACTACTATGTAGTTTTGGAAATCAAGTGTCACCCATTGTATCGCCCAAATTTTTTGCACCCTTACCTTCAGGCTAAAGGATCCATGCCCGAAATGGGGATGCGAGAAGTATGGGACAATACCTCGAACAGAGAGGCCCTTTGAAGGTCGTGTCTCTCGAGGAGGGGTATAAAGGTGAATTTTTTACGGATGGTGGGGTTCACCAGGAAAATTTGAGTGGTAGTTTCTATGCCTAGGTTGAGAATAGGTTTGATGTGTTCATTTTATATTCAATCATTCATATTCTTAGGTTGGCCAAAATGAATCTAAGCTATTCTATATGAAATTTTGGGTTTATATGAAGACAAGAAACATGAATGAATCCTAAATACAGAGACTATGTGAAATGGAGAGGAATACACCTGATTCCTGATGTCTAATGAATATTCTAAAGCTTGTAGGAGTCCAGATCATCTCGAATATGACAGGATCATCTGTAATTGCATAGAATCATCCCAAATCATAGGTGATCGTCTGAGATCAGACAAGATTGTCAGAAACTTGACAAATTCGTTAGACGAATTCGTCAAGTTTCCAATGATCTTGTCTGATCTCAGACGATCTCAGACGAATTCATCAAAAACCTGTAATCATGGAAACAGACACCAAAAACTAGAAATGCAATTGCAAGAATGATGCAAAATGATAGAAATAACAGTATAGATGCTTAAATAATAAATATAGATAGCAAATAAAATGGGATGCATTGTTTTAATAACTTATTTTAAATTTTATCATGCAAATATGCTAAATGAGGTGAACTCCAAGATGCAAAATAGAAATAAATCGATCTAATGCACAATTAAATAAGAAAAAAAGGTAGAAAACACAAACTCGGGGCTTTGTTTGCCCCCAATCTAAAATGCAGTTGAAATCATCTGCAATCGTACGCGATCGTCGTTGATCTCGACAGGATCGTCCGAAATCATGTTGGATCGCCTACGATGATCCAAGATTCCTCCAACTAAAACATAGTAAAATCCTGTAATAAAACCTAAAAATACAAATGCAAATGATGGGGGCGAGGATGTTCTAATATAGCAAAAACTAGAGTTGCAGGGAAATGATCAGCCAGGGGGATAAATTGAGAAAATCCCAAGTTTATACAGGATTAGGGGGAGGTTAGGAGGTTGGGGATCATCCCAATCTAGGAGATCTCCAACATAGGAATCTCCAACCATGCAGACACGCTTCTGCCCGAGTTGGAGAGGTTGTTGAAATAGAAGCTAATTATGAAAATTCAGTTTTGGGACGAAATCGTCTGGACATTCTGTTCCAGATGAATTCATCTGATTTGAGATGATATTGTCAGATCGGAGACGATATTGTCCAATGGTCAAAACAAATTCTAAAAATGGCACAAAAAATGAGGTGAGCGGTTAACGGGCGGTTTCGAGGTTAAAATTCAAATTTTTAATCTTTTTACTGATGGTTTAACTGCGCCAATTTTAGGGTGCTACATTTTACCCCCTCTTTAGCAAATTTTTTGAAGAAAATGCATTAAAGACTAGTTCTTCATGCTTTACGAGAAAGAAAAAATTTATTCCATTTTTTAGATGATGATTCTAGGTCGAATCGTACAACTGCTTGCTATGGTGCCCCCTCCGAGTTTTTACCCAAATCGAATGTTTGAGGTAAAAGCACAGAAAAGCAAAAATTTATAAAAATTAACAAAATGTTGTTGTTTTTAAATAAAATTAGGAAAAATAGGGTAAAACCCTAATTCATTTTACTATTCATTTTCGCTATTTTAGAGCTCTAGAGGCAAAATGGTGGAAATGGCACACAGATCAACAGAGGTTCGACGCAGGTTGTGGGTAAGGATCTAATCCTGATACATGATGTTTTTAACTTGATTTGTTAAATTTTTTACTTTAAATTTTAATTGGTTTTTGTCATCATGGTCGTTTTTATGCCGTCGATGTTGTCAAGATGAAATCGTCCCAATTTCATCGAAATCATCCCTATATCGCCAATTTTGTCTAAGGACGAATTGGAGAAATAGGGGCGATGTCATCCAATAAAGGACGATCCCTAAATTGAACAAAAGGGAGACGATTTCATCCTACCAAGGATGATTTTACTAAATTTAACACGATATCATCCAATAATGGATGATATCATTTTTTTATGAGATGAAATTGATTTTAATGATTACGTACTAATGATTTTGTTTTTTTTGTTTTATTATTTATTTTGCAGAGAGGATTGCTAAATATTCAAGAGTGGAAATACGATGGGATCAGAGACGATGTAGCCACATTTGATCAGGCCAAGTGGGATAGACTAGTAGAGGTCAAACTACAGCATGTGGCAAAAATGCCACAGATTCCTATAGACATGGGGCTACTGATAGCCCTAGCAGAGAGATGGTATCCAGGGTCATCCTGCTTCTAGCTACTGATAGGGGAGATGTCTCCCACTCTAGAGTATGTATGAAGGATCTTTAGGATCCCCATACATGGGTGATTCATGACTCCTTTTGCCAATCAGGGCCATGCTATGATGCAATTGTGCAGCGACCCAAGCTTCACCCTGGAGAAGGGCAAAGTGAACATCGAGGCATTGATGCAGATTCCTGGGGCATCTCGATTGACTTGGGTTTTGGTAGGGGTGGTATGTGGTCTACTTCTATGCCACCAGAGCAGATGCAGGTTACAATGGCTCCTTTCAGATGTGGTCTACGACATGAGAGACCACGGTTACAGGTTTGCTTGGGGTAGTTTTGTACTATGCCACTTGTATAGGATCCTTTATGGGGTCGTATACAAGGGAGGTCAATTTTTGGTGCTAACATCACTGCTACAGGTTTGGTGTTGGGAGCACATTGTGGTGCAAAGGCCGATAGGGCTTCCACTAATAGGATTTGACTGGGAGAGACCCCAATTTTTCTATTGGTGGCTCCAAAGAGGGTCACAATAGTGAATAGATATGCCTATGTCCTAGAGGTTTCTAGACAACCTCATCCTAGATCAGATCACTTGGAGGGCATGGAGAGAGCATCCAGGGTGGGTAGAGGATGGACAGGAGTTGGCTTGCATCAGGCGAGTCTTTTGGTTGAGGATGGAGTAGGGAGAGGTAGATCTCCATCGCTAAGACCGAGTTTTGAGGCAGTTCGGTCTACAACATGGGATCCTTTCTCTTAGGGATTACGAGTACTCCCAGACTATCTAGGATAGTACCATATTGAGCAAGGATCTAGACATACAATAGTTCTGGATTCAAGACGCTAATGATACCCCCATTCAACTAGTGGATGGGGATGACATTGGGGTAGTAGATAGATATGATGCCTGGTATGCAGGCATCCGCCCTACTCAAATGATGAGGGTACAGGGTCCGATGCACATGGTTGTGCAATGGATGGGGAGGTGGTGCTAGGCTACCATTGATGCAACGAGGAGTCATAGAGGGAGGGATCAATGATGGCCTCCTTAGGAGAGATGCCGGAGAGTGCCATAGGCTCCGGAGAGACCGTAGCATCCAAAGAGGAGGGAGGAGGGACTCCATTCTTAGTAAAGGGATAGGCCACCATCACTCGATAAGGGCAAGGGTGTCAAGGTGGGGGAGAGCAGCGAGATGGTGGATCTTTGAGTGGAGAATGCCTACCTATGAGCTCAGGTGTAGATGCTACAAGATGAGACTACATGACTCAGGGCTCAGAGACGAGGGGCGAGCATGCAAGAGCTGGTGTGGGCTATTGCTCAAACTGCGTTCTATCAAGGAGTATACTTCCAACTAGTTCTAGAGGGCCAGAGGATACAACTACCAGCTAGCATTACAAAGCAGTTCAGGATGGGTTCGTCGAGGACATCATCATGATCGACATCAAGGACCCATGATATTTCACAGACCTTGATGGGAGCACCTCCTCCATGTCAGAGCAGGAGAGGATATAAGGTTGAGAGCTCAAGGGTTTCTCGAGACTAGCTAATTTCTGTACATAGACCATATATGTTTGAGATGATTGAGTATGCCTGGGTATAGATTGTGGTTTACCAATTCATTTTGATATATGATGTACATATTTTTTTGATATATATATATATTATTTTTGTGATATGACTTGTGCATATGTTTTATGATGCTTTAATTTTTGAATTGTTGATTGATTATTCATGTAATTATGTCTTTGAAAATATTATAATTTTATGTCATGCCATAAAATTTAAATGAAATAATATGATGTAAACAAATTGGTTATTGTGGTGTGATTTGATGAAAAATAAAGGGACTTCTAACAATAATTTCAAAGGACATTGTCGTTGTGACATGACCATTTCATGGAGTCGCCGCTCACTAGGTCATTAAGCTAATCCCGATAGAGAAATATCATTAAAATTAAAAGGGTGCTTAAGAGACTTTCTTAAGAATTTTGTGATGTGATGATGAAAAATGATGATGGTGATGATTTGTTTTCAGATGTCCATGAAAATATTATGCATGAAATATTAAAAATATGATTTTTGCTAGGCATAAAATTCCTAAGTGTGATAGAAATTTGAACAATTGCCTAGGAATTATACCATCGTCGTAAAAAATTGAATGTTGACATAATGAAATGAAATAGGAAAGTTTTCGTTCTTTTTAAAACACAATTGTGTAACATAATGATTTAAGCCATATGCTTTTATGGATAAAAATGGGAAATAAAATTAAAATGATGGTTTATGCTAGGCATAGAATATTTAGGTATAGACTTATACCATCATCGCGAAATCCAAAGAAGAAATTGATATAATAGTTTTATTGCATAGTTGAGTTTTGAGTTTGAGATAAACAAAAAATATAAGATGAGGACTTGCACTAGGCATAAAATTCCAATTTAGGTTTAGAAACTATACCATCGTTGTGAAAGTCAAAAATATATAAATGTGACTTTATTGCTAGATTTTTGAACATGTTTTGAAAGAAATTTTGGATTTTGAAAAAAAATGTATGTAATTGTTTTTACGCTAAGCAGATGTTCTCAAGTAAGAAAATCAAATTATTCCAGAAGATTTGCATAAATATTTTAAATTATCTCAAAGACAAATTTGACATTTACAAGGAACCCTGTGTGCATATGTGAGTTTATTGCCGATCTTGATCTATCATAATGATACAAAATCTCTCAAATACAAATGTGTGTGCAATTGTATTATTCACTTACCATTTTTGAGCAAGATAATTTGATACAAGTAATTAGAATTAACCAAATGAGTGTTTGTTAACCATGATTCATATGCATATGACCGTACCAAACTACTATGTAAGTCAGGTCATCAAGAGCTAGCTGATCTATAAGCAGACATAGGTCTGTACAAAAGAAGGTCGCTAATGTAACAAACATATCACCACGCTAGGAGTTAAACAAGGCCAAGCGGGTTGGGCACAAACCACCTATTATGGGGCTTACCTCACATTTTTCGAATAATTGAGAATTCCAGGGATTCAAGCTCATTCACCCTTCTTTTCTTTTCAAAGGGTAGGGGAAAGGATTTATTGCTTTTTGCTTTTTATTTTCTTTTGCTATTTTTTTTTGTATTTTTGCTTGACACTGAGATAATGCTGGAAATATTGCTGAGAAGGTACAAGATGATAATGCTTCTGAATAATTTTCTCTTTTTCTCATGATTTTTCTTGTTTTTCTTTTTCTTTTTCTTGCTATACTAGGGATAATTTCTCGGATTGGCTATAGAGCAAGGGATTTTTATTCTGGGTAGGGGTGATCTTGTCCTTTTTTCAATTCTCAAATATTCTAGACCATGTGCATGATAGGATAGCAGGGGAAATTTTTCGCTCAAGAGACCACTTCTACTGTGTAGCATCATTTTGAATTTGTAATGAAATCATTTTAATGTGAAAAGGTATACTTGGTTCAAGTAAATAACAAGATCGGTTCTCTATGCTCAAAACTTTATTTAATTCAACTATGGACTTTGATATAAGAGAGATTAATAATCATACCAAATAAGATCAAGATATTTATTCATGTGAGTGTGAAAGTGAGGGATTCCAAATAAATGCTAATTTATCCAAAACAACTGAAAATATAACTGCAATACTTCAAGAATTGATAGATGAAAAAATAAAAAATGTTTTTGAATATTTTGATGTTTTTATATTTTGATTTTGATTTATGAATTGAGAGAATACATAATATTACTATTTTTGAAATTTTTATATGAATTTACTAAAATGAGACAAGATGTACAATATATACAATGACAAAATTACCATAATTATGCATAATAGTGCTTAAGATGCATAATGTTCATAGGTTATTTAAGATCTTTACCATCTAAGGTAGCTAATTTGTATTCTCTCGATCCAAATTTAGCAGTGATGATATATGGCCCAAGCCAGTTAGGTTCAAATTTACCTTTAAGGTCTTTAGTTGCATTAGTATTTTTTTGATTTTCTTATAAGACGAGGTCACCGATCTCAAAGGATTGGTGATGAAATTTCTTAAGATATGCTCATTTGAGCTTGTTCTGGTAGGCTCGAAGATGCTCCAAAGCATTGATGCGCTTCTCATCTAGGAGTTCCTATTGATTAAATCTACCAGCATGATATTCATCTCCTACTTTAGTATCTTGAAGTAGCAGAGCCAAAGAAGGAACTTCTAATTCAAAGGGAAAAATAGCTTCAGTGCCATAAACCAAAACAAAAGGTGAAGTGCCCGTGGGAGTACGAACGCTAGTTCGATAAGCCCACAAAGCAGGATATAATTGAATGTGCCAATCTTGGCTAGATTTATTGACCAGTATTTTAAGGATTTTAATTAATGTTTTATTAGATGCTTCTGCTTGGCCATTACCCTGAGGATAATAGGGAGTGGACCAACGATGTTGAATTTTATATTTTTGACATAGTTTCTTTACATATTTATTTTTGAAACAAGTTCCATTATTCGAGATGAGATTTGTAGGAATTTTGAACCTACAACTAATTTGATTTAAAATAAATTTGGAAACTTGAGTTCCAGTGCAAGAAGCTAAGGGCATAGCTTCAACCCACTTCATAAAATACTCGATGGTGGTTATGATGAATTTTTGTCCATCATATGACACAAGATTGATTTTTCCAATAATGTCTAAGCCCCATTTTGAAAAGGGCCAAGGAGATGAAATATCCTGTAGTTATGCACATGGACAAGGTCAACATGTTTCTAGCACTTGTCACAATGGCACACGTAATCATGTGCATCATTCTCCATGGTAGGCCAAAAATATCCTATCCTAAGGAGCTTCTTAGCAATGGTGCTACCACTAAAGTGTCCCCCACAAGATCCATCGTGGGCTTCACTCAAAGCTGATCTAGACTCTTCTAGATTCAAAAATCTCAGTAGGATAACTTTAAAAGATCTTCTATATAATGTATTTCCAATTATTACGAAGCAACTTGCTCGTCTACGCAATAATCAGCGTTGGTTTCTATTAAAGCCTTCAGGGAAGGTCCCATTGTGAAGAAAATTGAGGATATCCGTGTACCAAATTTTAGGAGTAGTTTTGTTGAGTAAAAATATGTCTAAAGGTTCCAAGCATATTTTAATTGAAGTGGGTTCTTGGAGTTGATGAATAATGATGGTAGCATATTCATCATCTAACTCCAAGGGTAAAAGAGATACAGCTTTAGCCATAGCATCAGCTGCACGATTACTAGTTCTAGGAATAGCTTCCAAGGTAACTTGATCAAATAAATATATTAATTGTAATACATATTTTTTATATGGGCACAATTTATCATCTTTGGTATGATAAATATCATTAATTTGATTTATAACAAGTTGAGAATCACCAAAAACTAATATATTTTTAATTTTTAGTACCATGGCTGCTCATAATCCAAGTATGAGAGCCTCATATTCAGCAGTGTCATTAGTATAGGCAAACGTTAATTTAAAGGATAGAGGTATGAGATTTTTTTGTGGAGATATCAAAATAATACTTGCACCAACCCCACTCATGCATCGGGCTCCATCAAAGTATAAGGACCATTGCTCGGAATGATCTGCCTCTAGTTTAAGGTATTCGTCAGGAAACTCAATGACGAGGGGATGGGTGGACTCTAAGGGTGCAACAGCTAATTGATCTGCTATGATTTGACCCTTAACAGACTTCTATCCTATAAACATGAGTTCAAACTCACTTAGCGCAAGAACCCACTTTGTTGTGCGACCAGATAAATAGGGTCGACTCATGAGACACCGCAAGGGATCGGATTTAGCAATAACGTATGTTTTCTTACTGAGCATATAATGGTATAGTTTCTATGTAGAAAATACGATTGCTAGACATAAATTCTCTAGTGCTATGTAGCGGGTTTCATAACTAATTAATGTTCTACTAATGTAATAATTGGCACGCTCTCTCTTCTCACCATCAAGTTGAGCTAACATAGCTCCTAAAGCAAAATATAAAGCAGAAATATACAAGATAAATGGGCGATCAGGTCTAGGTGGTGAAAGTACAGGTTGGTTAAGAAGATATTGTTTAAGGATTTCAAATGCTTCCTGACATTTGTTGTCCCAATGGAAAGAGACATCCTTCTTAAGAAGCTTAAGAAAGGGTCCGATTTTATCTGCCAGCTTATCGATGAAGCGACAGATGGCTTGAAGCTTACCTTGTAGACTCTGTAATTCTGATATATTCATAGGTACAGGCATATCAGTGATAGCCATAATCTTGAGAGGGTCAATTTTGATGCCACGTAAAGAAATTATAATCCCCAATAATTTACTGGACTTAACTCTGAATATACATTTGGTTGGATTCAATCGGATAAGATATTCCCTTAACTGATTAAATACTTTTCTCAAGTTATCTAAATGGTCATCTTCTTCAGTAGAACGAACTATAATGTCATCCACATAATAATGTAGTATATCATACATCATATCATGAAAGATATAAGTCATGGCTCGTTGATAGGTTGCACCTGCATTCTTTAAACCGAATGGCATCACTTTCCAATAAAAGGTCCCCCAAGGGGTAATAAAGGTTGTTTTAGCTAGATCTTCAGGAGCTATCCTGATCTGATTATAACCAGAAAATCCATCCATTAAGGATATCGTTCCACTCCCAACAATAAAATCAATGATTTGATCCATATTGGGAAGGGGAAAATCATCTTTAGGGCATGCAGCATTAATATCTCTAAATTCTATACAAACCCTAACCTTAGTAGCTTCTTTCTTAATTACTAGAACTACATTCGAGATCCATTCAGAATAATCAATGGCTTGTATAAAAATAACATTTAGGAGTTTTTCTAACTCCCCTTTGACTAGTAAGGCCACTTTAGGATGCATTTTTCTAAGTTTTTGTTTAACGGATTTAGCGTCTAGATGGACTACTAGGTGATGCATAACTACAGAAGGGTCTAAACCTGGCATATCTTCATATGTCCAAGCAAATAAATATTCATATTATTTAACAAATGCAATGTATTTATCCTATTTTTCTTGACTCAATTCTGATCCGATGTTGAATATGTGAGGGTTATCCTCGGTTCCAATGTTAATTTTGATGACATTTTCTACTTCCATTTGTAGATCTCTCTCAAAATTAGGTGGGGCGGGTGAAATGCCCAATTACTATAATTCTTCCAAGGTTAACTTGGATAATTCATCTTGAGGAGCCGTGGCCTCAAGCTAGGCTATACTAGGTATAGAGCCATAAAAATAAAATATGTTATGTAATAATTCCTCAACGGAGACATCATGGAAGATATCTCCCTCCAACTCATCGTCGGATTCAGTGATCATACCAGGATAAGCTATAGATAGCATATTACATGTGAATGGCATATTCGTTAAACACAAAGCATCGTATTCATCTAAATAATCTTGGTAACATATAAGATGGTCATCATCCTCAAATGGTTGACCCTTACTAGAAAATAGGCCCACACCACATCGAGCGGGCCATGGCTCTACCTCAAAAGGTTCTTTCATACCATTCTGGAAAGGTCCCAAACCTTTCCCTTTATATCCCAATTTAAGAATTATAGGTTTGGCTTTAGTATACTCATTAGTAAAATAACATTGAGCATATCCATTATAATGAGTTCTGATGTTTTTGGGTATTCTACCCTAGTCATATCACTTATAAATAAAGGCACAAATCCTAACTTGGTAAATACTTCCCATAGGTTGTGGTAGGCCCAAGGTATGAGGAGATGATGACAAATTATTTAAAATAAGGGAATATTGCATAGAAACATTCGTTTCTTCTGATATAATAATTTTAGATAGATTGGGTAAGAGCTCATCAGTAAGAGCATAAGAGGTAGAAGGTATATATCCTACATATTCTGATGTAGATAATATGCATTTGGTAGATATAGACGGTGTAGAGGTGTCAATAGATGGGTCTTTTATAGGTATGGAAGCTATAGGAGTAGAACAAGAGATATTGGTTGTGGGATTAGGATCTTTCTTAGGTCCTAATGCGGTTTTTTCAGAATATGGTTGAGCTATATGTGAAGGTGCAACTGATGGAGAAGAATTAAATGACATTATGGTTGTGATTTTCACACATTTAGATGGGTAATGAGAATTAGGATGTGTGGATGACAGTGCGAGGAAAAATTTAACTCCAATAGGTTCTGCCAAAGCACACATATCAAAGGGTCTTGGATCACCATGAATGGTAACCAACTAATTCTTAAATTCAAATTTAACACATTGATGTAAGGTTGAGGGAACAACTCACATTGCATTGATCCAAGGATGACCCAAGAGTATATTGTACGATGCAAGGAAATGTACAATAAACACAGTCGTATCCAAGGTTCTCGGACCAACCTACAATGGAATTATAATAACTCCACATTTTTTTTTTGTGTTTCGTCATTGAAAGCTTTTATGATTATATCAGTTCTTTTCATTTCCTCACTTCTAAACCCAAACCTTTGGTAGAAGTCAAAAGTGCAAATATTTAAAGATGAACCATTAGAAATCAAAACTCGTTTGACTGCTACATCTCCAATTAAAGTAGTAATATACAAGGGGTTATCTTTATGTAAACTATGTTGCGGTATGTCTCTATCCCAAAATTCAATACAATCAACTTCACGAGTTATTATAGTATTGGCCATGGCTTCGGTTTGAATGTCTTGTGGTACCATCATCTGGCTTAATGTGAGCATTAATTCATCTCTATGTGCAGGAGATCTTAAGAGGTCTAAAATGGAAATTCTAGCAGTAATATTTGATAATTGTTCATTAATATTATAAGGAGGTTTAGGTTGAACATTAGGTGCATGATTACCTTTATTAGAAACCTTCAAAACAAATGGAGTTGATCCACCATTCTGAATTTGATCTTGTTGAGAATTTTGAGCTTGTTGTCTAGTAACAACTCCGATGGTACCCACAATATTATTCTGTGGATGATGAATGGGTCTTGGTCTAGCATTTATAGCTAACTCGTTAGAAAGTAATTGGTGAGATGATGGTCTAGTAGTGACTCTTCTTGGAAATGGTTCTTCTAGAACCATATGACTTGTGATAGGGTGAATAGTATCCGATTCATCTTCAAAATTATTCAATTGATTTGATGTGATTTCCATATCACTCTCAGTCTCATATTTTGTATCACTAAGATTAGGTATCTGAATATTATATAGATGTATGGTTGTAACCATGGATAAAGTTATGTCAAAGATTTTTGGCTCATGAGCAGGTAAATACCCACTAATAGTTCCTACATATCGGGCAGGAGGAGGAACATTATGATGTTCAATTTGATTAGCCACATCCTTACCATGTTTTGGTAAGGGATGTTGAAAGATGTCTAATGACTGATTGGCGTTCTGATTCTAGTTTTTTGTGGTATTATGTTGAGCATTATTAGGAGGATTTTGCTTAGGTTGAAAAGCTTGTACCTCCATCTCATTGTTATCAATCAAGTCCTATATTTTATGTTTTAATCTTTTACAAGAGTTGGTAGTGTGTCCAGGTCCTCTATGGAAGTCACATTGTAAATTTGCTCCCTTTTTACTTTAGGAAAAACATTAGGCAAATAAAAAATTATTTAACTAAAAAGTACCTTTGCCACTTATGGGATTCGAACCCACAATCACTACCTCCTTGTGCACCCTAGCTACGGGCTTGACCACCGCGTGCTCTAGATGCATGCTTGTAAGGCTAAGAGCACCTTGTGCTATTTCTTCCAAGTCTAGCACTCTAAATGGGAGCGTGCCAAAATATTTTCACCTTAGTGCTCAAGACAAACACACCAACAACCTCCACATAAATTGATCATTGTCATTTCCACTCCCAATGCTCTCGTAAAATGTGTGCTACCAATGGACCACATTGTCCAATGGGAGTGAGGCCTTAAGCCCTCCTGTTTCATCTTCTTCCTAGCACTAAAATACAACACAAATTTTTATCTTCTTCCTCAATGATTGCACGAAATACACTTTGCTCTGTCGCATGAATATTAATCGATGAAGGGTAAGTTTTAATGCCCCTTTGGCATAGCATTTATATACGAATTTCACCATTTGACATAGACGTCGGTGCTCCACTAAATTTTATGACATAAACACTTTTATAACCTTTATAATTTATAAATTATTTAAATTCTAAACGAATTTAAATTTTATAAATTATATTTATAAAACTTTGACTTTAATAAAAATTAAAGCCTCCTTGAGATAAATTTTAAACCTTTATTTGTACTCCACTAATTTGATAAAAATTATTCCACCACCATGGTTTTAGTGAAAACCTTAATTATGCCATCACGATGTTTAAAGAAGCATTTATATTATCATAATGATTTTAATAAAAACCTTTATAAAATAATATTTTCTTCAACTCTTCGCATTGTTCCTGGTGTTAATGATGGTGTACTCCATGGTATTAATGAAAAATTTATGTGTTCACTTTGGCATCAATGACAACTTCTCACCTTGACATCAATGACAACTAAATGAGCTCAAAATGTCCAACACAAAACACCAAGGGAAAACAAGTTATGTCAATTTTATAGTAAGGATACAAACTTTTTAGGCTTTGCACACAAGGATAGAGGTAGGATCTAGGATTCTATGCTAATTGAGATTTAAATCCCATAAAATTACCATAAATATAGTACCTTGGTCTTTCCTTTGCTGAATTTTACATAATTTGGAAGCAATGAATAACAATTGGAGACTAAATGATAGAAATATTTCCAATAAAGTTGTTGATTTGATCAAGGAGATATTTTCTAAATAAAGATGTATAGTTTATTTTAACATGCACTAAATAATTTTCAAACACAATCAAATCATTGGATAAGACTAATCAAAGCATTCAAATAGGGCACAAAAGAAAAAAAAAAAAACAAGGTAAATTTCAAGGAAAATCTTTTGAAAAGTGATATTTTTTGGTATTTTGTGGTGCAATAAGCATTTTTTATCCTTCTAAGCCTATTAGAGGCATGTAACATTTGGAGGTGCCACATTTTGCAAAATTTTCCTATAGGCTAAAAAAGCTACATGAGTAAAATTCCTTAAAAGGTACAAGCTCAATGCATTGTGAACGATCATTTTTTTGTGGCTAGAAGGTGGCAATTCAAAGGATTTATAAAATTCTAAGGGGATGACTTGCAACCCAAGGCATGAATGCAAAATATTTATGCAATGTAGTGCAATTAGTGATTCTCCATCCACTTTGTAAAGTGCATGCAAACAAGGAAGCACAAGAAAAAATAAAGCACGAGCAAACATGGAAGTGTGATAAAACAAGAAAGCGTGGAAAAACAATAAAGTGCTGAAAATGACCAAAATGGAGAAAATATGCCATGAGTAATTCTCCATATGCTTTATGAAGCATGAGCAAACAAGGAAGCATGAGTAAACAAGGAAGTGTTTGAAAACAATAAAGCACGAGAAAATAATAAAGCACTAAAAATAGCCAAAAATGGAGAAAAGATGCCATGAGCAATTCTTTGTTCGCTTTGTAAAGCACATACAAACAAGAAAGCACTAAAAACAAGAAAGCATTGAAAAGGGACAAAATCAGAGAATATTGAATGAGAGTGATTCTCTAGCCTATTTGTATTCTACATGCAAACAAAAAAACACAATAAAATAATAAATATAGAGAAGGAAGATGCATCACGATTTTCTATCTTCTTTATAATCCACACGTAATTTAGAAAAGAACTAGAAAACAAGAATTCATGAGAAAAGGGGAAAATCAAAGAAAGTTTGATAAGCGATATTTCTTCCACATAAACAAAAAAGCACCAAAAATGATTAAAAATGGGAAAATGTCAAAGAGTCATGGTTTCATGCTTCCTTTGTGAATTGCATGATTTCTTGTCTTATGTTGGTTATGTGCAAACAAAAATATGCTAAGATCAAAATGCTAAAGGAACGTGAGTGAAAGTTTGATTTTGCATGATTTTCTACTTCCATGATCAAAGCTGAGAGAGTTCAACTCCAAACATTCAAAGGGTGAAATCAATCATGACCATTCAAATACAAATTAGTGACAATCATCATTTTTCCTTCAAATTCATATTTCTAGAGAAGGTAGAGAAAATATAGATCAAGCATCATGGAGGTTGAACCATCCTTTTCAATCCAAAAATTTCTAGAACCATATAATCAAACAAATTTAGTTGTAGATCGGTGGATGAAAAGGGATCACAAGAACCATTTATGACAAAGATGGTTTTGAACTAAAGTTGGTTATAACAGATCAAGAACACATAACTGACTGGTACCATTGATGGTAAGTGGCCAAGAAAATCAGATCTAATTCCCTATAATTATAAAAATAATAGCATTGTAATATATATAAATAAAAGCCACAACCTCCTTTCAAAAGATCGACTCTAAAGTGTTTTCTTGCACTACTATGTATATCTTATACAAATTAATGAATGAAGAATTACAAGGGATGTTTACCTCAAACTTGCACTTGTGTTGATTGGTCAGATTTAGTTCTGTAAAGTTGTCTCTGATGTTACTACTATGGTTAGTCTATTCTGTTAATTTGAACAGCTAATTTAGGGTAAATTGAGATAATTCATTCTTACATTCATGCTTATGAGAATTATATTTCTATTAGTCAATACATTTATCTTATTATGTTAACTTGGATAATTAATGCTTTAGATTTTTGGAATAATTATTTGAGTGTGCAAAAGGCCATTAATACAGTAATTGCAGAGTTTTGAATGTGGTTAGTTTTGAATACTATTTCTAAAGTTTAATTGCTAGAATTTGCTTGTGGATGTTTATGTTGTGAGCTTCACCCATCCATATTTTATCCATACATTTTTAACCCTTGCACTCCTAACATTAATATTTTACTATTTTGATCTATATATAGTCAACACCTATTAATTTGATAAGGTATACCAGTATTTTCTAGAGGTTGAATCAAATAAATTTGGTTCTTTTAATGTTTAGTTTGGGATGTGATCAGTGGGTGTTCACCTTCAAATCCTTCAAGATGATGATCATAGTTCTAGTTTTGGATTGATGACAAACCAAAATACAATAATTTTTTGCACACCCAATGGGATGCCATCCACAAAGATCATAGAGTTTCAAGGAGTGATGATTCCTTGCATTATCAAGTTGTAATTAAATTCACCTGGCAGCTTTGCTAAGAAAAGAATGCATGATCTTGTGATTGGTTGTATTTAAAGATCTGAACATTTGTGGTTAATATCTTAGTGATTACCTCCTGATAAGGTCAAGGTTAGGTGAATTACCTTGATCCATGGAGTGAAGAATTTAGATTCACACGATGACTCTGCTGGAGAGAAAATATAGAAGTCATATCATTGCCCTATTCACCTCCTAAAAATACCCATCATAGCTAGGGATAAATGGCCTATCATGACTATCCCCATGGTATGACACAGGACCATTGAATATCCCCATCCTCCATGAAATTCCTAGGATCGCTCTAAAAAACCTGCCTAGCTATGAAGGAAAAGAAAAAATTGTAAAATAGCATTGTCAATATATAGCCTGGTTATCTTATGTTTACAACATTGTAGCCAAAGATGTCATGGTTAGACTGCTTGTGTTGTCCCTTAAGGGAAAGATACTATTATGGTATATATCTTTGGAGGATAAGAGTATCCATAATTGGAGAGATTTACCCAAAGCTCTCATTGATGAGTTCTACAATCCTAAATATCCCTTTGTACTACTCACTCAATTTTCATTCATAAAAAAGATTCTTAGGAAGTTTAATATCTATTTCAAAAGAACATGGATAAGGATTCCCCAAGAATGCCAACCCTCCCAACCACAAGTGTATCTCTATTACATTCATATGTTCCATTATGATCTAAGTCTCCTTGTTCACAAATCCAAATAAAAGAGGTTCCCCCAGGTATTCCAGGAGGTTGTTCAAGCTAAAAACATGTTGATCATAGCTAGTAAGATTCTTCCTAGAGAATTTAACATGATATTTAATCACCCCTTCAGCTCATTTTGTAATAGATTATAGGATGAAGTGGAAGCATGGTCATGCTAGGGAATAAAAAATGAGTATCCCCTTGATTTTCATAAATATTATGATATCAAAAATTTGGAACCAGGTTTGATGAAACAACACTCTAATTGGTGGGAGGAATGAAAATAATTATGTTCACTAAAGAAGCAAGATGGAATTGAAGATATGTTGTCCTTGGCACCAGTTTCATAGATCAGTTTCATTTAGGCAGAATGCTCATATAAAAAAGATCAAAGGGATATATGACATAATGCTAATATCAGTAATCCAATAGACAGAGGTAACTACCTCCAAATTCTCTTAGTTTATAATGAATATGTCATAGAGGACCAACCATAGATACAAGAAATAATCTCATCGATAATGACCCTAAGTTAGAAAATATTTAAAGCCAACAAAGGTTTGTATTTTTTGGCTCTAACTCAAGAAATGAGGAAAGAAAATGTGAACCAGTTCCATAGATTGCTTAAATCCCCTACTCAAATTAAATAGGGTTTGAGGGAGGACTTTCTATCATGGCCATAAGTTGATTTGATTGATTTCTTTTTAGGGATCAAAGAGTGTACCACATACTTGAAGAGCAAAGCATTTAATTTCTAAGAGAATGAATGGGAAATATGTAATGTGTCATTCTTCGTAGAGGGGGTATATTACACAACTGTGTAACACATCCTAGATTTGAGGTGTCAATAATACCCTTGATGATTAGTGAAACCTTGGATTTGGCTATAGACTAGATGGAATCTAGGTGGCTGAATTTTAAAGGAAGAATTATAAAGTTCATAGGCATCTTAAGGCAATTTGAGATAATGTTGTACGGGTACCCAATTTTGTTATGGTACATGATATAATGGTGGTGGATGTTCCTCCTCTTTTTAGCATATGCATTTCTAAATGTGACTTCAGAAAATTCGCATTTTACCTCAAGCATGAGGTAAATTTGGTTAAAATATTTGGAGAAAAGAATACTTTCAAAATATTTCACAAGGTTCTTCACCCATTCATCATAGAAGGATACAAGCAAGATCAATTTTGTATACCTCTTGTTGTCATCCATGGTACTAAAATATAGGAAAACATATTTTCACAAGGATATCAGGTGCTATGTCATTCTTGGTATCACCAAAAATTAGAAGCGATAACAATACCATGCCAAAAGTCATCTGGTGGTCGTTCTTTTCCATCCCATATAAACAATCAAGATGATATGATATGACAAGGGCCTAAATAACTAAATTTTCACATGGATGAATATCTCCATAATGATTTTGTGGTTCAAACACCATGCCAGAAATAAGTAGGTGAAATATTTGAGGTAGGTGAATCATCATTAAACATGTTTACTGATCGTCCAAAGAGAGGTATGGAATTAAATTTTTTATATAAAATATGAGAGAATTCTATGAAATAACTGACCGGTAATATAAGGAGAAGTACAAATATATAACCATATGGTCAGGACATTGTAGATTCAAGGGATAGTTTATAAAATGAGCCTTGATGTTGGGTGTGGGCTTTTCCATGCTATATTTTGTGTACATAGTTGACAAGTAAATAAAATGATTGAATATGGTCATGATAAATAAAGCATGATAGCTCCTCCATGGAACATGTGTCTTGCAATATTTTTTACATATATTACAGGTTAAATGATGGAAGCATACGGGATTAGATCAAGTGAATCATGTTGAGCAAGGTGCAGCGACAATATTGTCATTATTGTCAACACAGTCAGATAGATCGATTGATGCAGTGGACAGGAGCTCAGAGGTTATTCAGAGTATGTATAGTGATGTTAAATGCTTATGAGGATATTTTTGATGTCTGGGTGAAGTTGTTACAGGTTGTCCAAGAAGACCGAAGTGGCCCATATGCTAAAGATCAAAGAAAGAGAAAAGAATAAGCAAAACACCACAAAGAAAAAAAGTGTCACGATATCGTGACATGTTGTATTTTTGCGAGCAAAAGAGAAGAGAAAATGCAAGGAGAAAAAGTGTCGCGATATCGCGACATGTTGCATTTTCACGATCTAAAGAGAAGAGAAAATGCAAGGAGAAAAAATTGTCACGATATCGCGACATGTTGCATTTTCGTGAGCCAAAGGAAAGAGAAAGAGCAAGGAGAAAAAAGTGTCGCGATATCGCGACATGTTGTATTTTCACGGACCAAAGCAAAGAGAAAGAGCAGAGAGAAAAAAGTGTCACGATATCGTGACATGTTGCATTTTCACGGTCCAAAGCGAAGAGAAAGAGCAAGGAGAAAAAAGTGTCGCGATATCGCGACATGTTGTATTTTCACGGTCCAAAGCGAAGAGAAAGAGCAAGAAGAAAAAAGTGTCACGATATCACGACATGTTGCATTTTCATGGTCCAAAGCAAAGAGAAATAGCAAGAAGAAAAAAGTGTCACGATATCGCGACATGTTGCATTTTTGCGATCCAAAGCAAAGAGAAAATGCAAGGAAGAAAAAGTGTCGCGATATCATGACATGTCGCATTTTCATGACTCAAAAATTACAGGCAAGAAGAGAAAAAAAGTGTCGCGATATCACGACATGTCACATTTTTGCGACTCAAAAAGGGCAGGCAAGCAGAGAAAGAAAAAGTGTCACGATATCGCGACATGTCACATTTTCATGACTCAAAAATGGAAGGCAAGCAGAGAAACAAAAGTGTCACGATATCACGACATGTCGCATTTTCTTGACTCAAAAAGGGCAGGAAGGTAGAGAAACAAAAGTGTCGCGATATCGTGACATGTCGCATTTTCATGACTCAAAAAGGGCAGGCAAGCAGAGAAACAAAAGTGTCATGATATCGTGACATGTTGCACGTTCGCGACTAAAAAATGAACAGTCATGATCGAGAAAACGAACAGTCATGAAGGAGAAAACGAATAGTCATGGAAAGAAGCGGATGCATGCCAATGTGGAGAAAATGAACAGTCGAAGAAGGAGAAAATGAATAGTCATGGAAGGAGAAAACGAACAGTCATCAAAATAGAAACGAAAAGCTTTTTCGGAAACCAAAACGCATGCATGCACAAAGGAGAAAATGAACAGTCATGAAGGAGAAAACGAACAGTCATGGTAGGAGAATATAGTGTCAATTCTTTGCATGTGACGTGTTTGACGAAATGCCTTCTCAATATATACAAAAGGAGTTACATAAAGGAGTTACAATTGACAAGTGGCATATGAGAATATAAAAGAAGGAGTTACAACTGGAGTTACAAAGAGAAAGGATTGTTATAAAAGGAGTGTTGCTTGGAGAATTTCTTAAGCGTCAGGGATTTTATTTTGTGAAGGGTGCGATAGGTGAGTGAGAAGGGTGTGTGTTTTGTGAGTTGTGGGCGATGTTGGGTAAGTAATAGACCAGTTAGGGTCTTGTAAAAGTGAAGGCATTTTTATGTCAATATTCTAGTTTCAAAATTGAAGTCCAAGTTGGTGCTTGGCATCAAGGGTTGGTGCTCCTTCCAGTTGGTGCTGGTAAATCAGGGGTTGGTGCTCCTTTCTATTGGTGCAAATAAATTAGGGGTTGGTGCTCCTTCCATTTGGTGCTAGTAAATTAGGAGTTGGTGCTCTTTTATGTTGGTGCAGATAAATCAGGGTTGGTGCTCCTTCTAGTTGGTGTTGGTAAATCAAGGGTTGGTGCTCCTTTCTATTGGTGTAGATAAATTAGGGGTTGGTGCTCCTTCCAGTTGGTGCTGGTAAATCAGGGGTTGGTGCTCCTTCCAGTGGGTGCTGGTAAATTGATTGTAAAGTTGTGCTTTGCAAAGGTTGGATTTGGATGGGAGTCCAAATAGTCATTTTGAGGAGTAGCCAAATCGGTGAACCTCGATACATCTTGTGTTGTGTGATGTTCTCTTGTTATACTTGCTTTATTTGGTTTTAAGTTTTCATTGTTTTGGCTTTAAGAGTTGAAGATTTAAGTTTAAAAGAGCTACACTTGATTCACCCCCCCCTCTCAGTGTCATTGTGAGACTAACAATTGGTATTAGAGCCAATTTCTCTTGTCAGGCTAAATCAGCTAGGGTTGATCTTGGATTAGTACGCAATGGGTAAGAAGAATAGATCCTCCTCCAATAAGGCATCTCAGTCAGTTTTAGTTCCTATGGAAGAGAAAATTGAACTAGAAAAGATAGAAAGAGTGAATTCTAAAGTATGTGATGAAAACCTTGAGGTTGAAGTAGATCTAGAAGGTGAGTTGATTGTTGCACTTGAAGAGTTGGGTATAGAAAGGAAAAAGAACAAAATATTGTCCAAGAAGTTGGAATAATATGGGGATAATATTGAAGATCTCTTCTTACAAATTCATAAATCCAAGAAAATAGAAGAAGCCTTGAAGTCACACCTGGATGATAAAGTCGATGTATGTAGCAAACGTGAAGAGGAATCTAACAAAGTTATTAGTGATCTAAAGTCTGCAAGTAGAAGAGTCCAAAAGGATTGAAGAAACTCGTAGGTCACAGATCAATGAGAAAGAGATTGTTTGCTGCAAACAAGAAGAGGAGATTGTTTTATTGAGGAAACAACTAGAAGAGGCCAATACAAATCTCAAATTTGAGAAGAGCACAGAGTTGCTAGATAAAATGATAAGGCAACAAAGAAGCTCCATGGCTAAGCATGGTCTTGGATATGAAGTTGAACAACCTTCATCTTCCAAATATGTAGAGAAGAAGAAGTTCACTGTTGAAGGATCAAAGCAAGAAAAGTTTGAAGCTGAATCTTCAAAAGGAAGAAAATATCAAAAGAGATCTACAACAAAGCAACCACAACAAAAGAGGTTCTATCACTCTCACTCTATTCATAATAATGCTTTTAATGGCTATTGTTTTAGATGCAACCATTATGGTCACAAGGCAATTTATTATGGATTGAATAATAGATCAAAGAGTTATGCTGGTAGAAATACATCTGTTTTTTCGATTGAACACCATGTGCAATGTTTTAAATGTAATGGTCATGGGCACATAGCAAGGTTTTGTCCAAGAACTTTTGTATCTAATCTAAGGCAAGATAGTAGATTTCATCAGACACAAAGAATGCAACACAGACAGGGAAGAAATCATGTGCATAAAAGAAAGGAAAATAATCATCCATCAAGGATGCACAAGAGACAACCACCCAAGAGAAATTTTCAAGTTCACGAAAAGGTTCAAAATAGGGATGCAGTTGAAAAAATCAAGCCCAAGTTCAAGAAAGTTTGGAGAAAGAAAGAAGAGAGGAAATCATGTCTCCTTGGACTGAAGGAGACTACTCCTCTATTGCACTAAGCAGCTCCAGGTAGCACATCCTCAGGGGGAGCAATATTAAAGTTTTATTTTAATGCTCCTAATTTGTTTGGTTATCTAAGGATGAAAGGCAAGTAGTCAGGGGGAGTTGTCGTATAGTTGTCAAAGTGTGTTTCAGTTCATGTAGTTGTTTGTGGAGGTAATAAGAGAGCATTAATTTTCTCTAAAGAAGTAGCCATTATCAAAGAGATGCCAGAGTCAAAGCAAACAGTGGCACTAGCACCCAATTGGTCAAGAGTGCCAAGTGGCACATGCAAGGCAAAGACGTTGAGAGAATAGTGCCTAGGTGGTGAAGCCCCAAGGAGGACAAGATGCCCATGCACCTAAGAAAGTCTTGCATTATTTGAGAAATGTGAGATATTTCTCGAGGAATCCCTTGATCACAGTGAGGAGAAATGCTCCCTGGAATCACGTGAAGAACGTTCGCCTAAGACATTGAGTAGCCCTAACATATGCCCTAGCAAGAAGCAGAATATTGAGTGTTGATGACTACGCACAGATTGAGGTTCCAATGCTAGATGTAATGGTCCACTGTCAATACCTACGCAGGCGATGAAAACATTCATGGTAGTCGTTAGAAACCAGAGACATTGAGCTGCACAATGGATGTGAGGCAAAGTCATCAGTCACGGAGGAGGTGGCAGTCAAAAGGCTAAAGAAATTACACGTAGGCTTCCTGGAGAGTCGATCACTTTTGATTTGGGAGTAACTTTTGCGTAGCTGAGAGTTGCGTGTTGATCAAGCTATACTAAATAAGTAAAAGCAAGGTACAACAAGAATTATAATATGATGAGCAAATATTAGAGTGCTTATCCAAGAAGACTTTATGACAAAAAGAGTACCAGTGGAGGTGCATTCTATCTTGGAGATAGGTTGGTCACGTGGCACAGTAAGAAACAAGAGTCAGTCTCCTTATCCAAAGCAGAGGTAGAATATATTGCAGCGATAGTGTGTTGTATGTAGGTATTATGGATGAAACAAACCCTGAAAGATCTTGGTATTAACTTCAGTGAGCCAATTTTAGTTAAGTGTGATAACACCAGTGCCATTAACATCTCAAAGAATCCGGTTATGCATTCTCGCACAAAACATATTGCTATCCGGTATCACTTTTTGAAGGAGAAAGTTGCGGAAGGTGAGGTTAAGTTGGATTTTGTTCCAACAATAGAGCAAGTAGCGGATATCTTCACAAAATTATTGCCCAAGGAAGTCTTTGAGTACCTTCAAAATAAATTGGGAGTGGTCACGCTACCCAAGAATTGACTAGCTATCGGGACCACATTCTCAGGGGGAGCATTTGTGTATTTGTTTATCTTTTTGCTCATGTTTGTGATTTTTGCTAAGTGTAATAATTTTTGGCTGAGAATGTTGTGCATGGACTCAGGGAGTTTGCAGCAGCCCTTTGGTATTGTTGTCAAAGGGGGAGAAGAGTTACAGGAAATTGCATGTGTGTTGCCAACAATTCCAAAGGGGGAGATTGTTGAGCAAGGTGCAGCGACAGTATTGTCATTGTTGTCAACACAGTCAAATAGATCGGTTGATGCAGTGGATAGGAGATCAGAGGTTATTCAGAGTATGTACAGTGATATTAAATGCTTATGAGGATGTTTTTGATGTCTGGGTGAAGTTGTTACAGGTTGTCCAAGAAGACCAAAGTGGCCCATATGCTAAAGATCAAAGAAAGAGAAAAGAAAAAGCAAAACACCGCAAAGAAAAAAAGTGTCACGATATCGCGACATGTTGCATTTTCACGGACAAAAGAGAAGAGAAAATGCAAGGAGAAAAAGTGTCACGATATCGCGACATGTTGCATTTTCGCGGTCCAAAGAGAAGAGAAAATGCAAGGAGAAAAAGTGTCACGATATCGCGACATGTTGCATTTTCGTGGGCCAAAGGAAAGAGAAAGAGCAAGGAGAAAAAAGTGTCGTGATATCGCGACATGTTGCATTTTCGCGGACCAAAGAAAAGAGAAATAGCAGAGAGAAAAAAGTGTCGCGATATCGCGACATGTTGCATTTTTGCGGTCCAAAGCGAAGAGAAAGAGCAAGGAGAAAAAAGTGTCACGATATCGCGACATGTTGCATTTTCGCGGTCCAAAGCGAAGAGAAAGAGCAAGAAGAAAAAAAGTGTCGTGATATCACGACATGTTGCATTTTCACGGTCCAAAGCGAAGAGAAAGAGCAAGGAAGAAAAAAGTGTCGCGATATCGTGACATGTTGCATTTTCGTGGTCCAAAGCAAAGAGAAAATGCAAGGAAGAAAAAGTGTCGCGATATCGCGACATGTCGCATTTTCACGACTCGAAAAAGAGGCAGGCAGAGAAAGAAAAATGTCGCGATATCGTGACATGTCGCATTTTTGCGACTCGAAAAGGGTAGGCAGGCAGAGAAAGAAAAAGTGTCATGATATCGTGACATGTCGCATTTTTGTGACTCAAAAAGGGTAGGCAGGCAGAGAAAGAAAAAGTGTCATGATATCACGACATGTCGCATTTTCATGACTCGAAAAGGGCAGGAAGGCAGAGAAACAAAAGTGTCACGATATCGCGACATGTCGCATTTTCATGACTCAAAAAGGGCAGGCAGGCAAAGAAACAAAAGTGTCATGATATCGTGACATGTTGCATTTTCGTGACTCAAAAATGAACAATCATGACCAAGAAAATGAATAGTCATGAAGGAGAAAATGAACAGTCATGGAAAGAAGCAGACGCATGCCCATGTGGAGAAAACGAACATTCAAAGAAGGAGAAAACAAACAGTCATGGAAGGAGAAAATGAACAGTCATCAAAATAGAAATGAAAATCTTTTTCGAAAACCAAAATGCATGCATGCACAAAGGAGAAAATGAACAGTCATGAAGGAGAAAACAAATAGTCATGGTAGGAGAATATGGTGTCAATTCTTTGCATGTGACGTGTTTGACGAAATGCCTTCTCAATATATACAAAAGGAGTTACATAAAGGAGTTACAATTGACAAGTGGCGTATGAGAATATGAAAGGAGTTACAACTGGAGTTACAAAGAGAAAGGATTGTTATAAAAGGAGTGTTGCTTGGAGAATTTCTCAAGCGTGGATTTTATTTTGTGAAGGGCACGATAGGCGAGCGAGAAGGGTGTGTGTTTTGTGAATTGTGGGCGATGTTGGGTAAGCAATAGACCAGTCAGGGTCTTGTAAAAGTGAAGGCATTTTTATGTCAATCTTCTAGTTTCAAAATTGAAGTCCAAGTTGGTGCTTGGCATCAGGGGTTGGTGCTCCTTCCAGTTGGTGCTGGTAAATTAGGGTTTGGTGCTCCTTTCTATTGGTGTAGATAAATCATGGGTTGGTTCTCCTTCCAGTTGGTGCTGGTAAATCAAGGGTTGGTGCTCCTTTCTGTTGGTGCAGATAAATCAGGGGTTGGTGCTCCTTCTAGTTGGTGCTGGTAAATCAAGGGTTGGTGCTCCTTTCTATTGGTGCAGATAAATGATGGGTTGGTGCTCCTTCTAGTTGGTGCTAGATAAATCAGGGGTTGGTGCTCCTTCCAGTGGGTGCTAGTAAATTTATTGTAAAGTTGGTGCTTTGCAAAGGCTAGATTTGGATGGGAGTCCAAACAGTCATTTTGAGGAGTAGCCAAATCGGTGAACCTCGGTACATCTTGTGTTGTGTGATGTTCTCTTGTTATACTTGCTTTATTTGGTTTTAAGTTTTCATTGTTTCGGCTTTAAGAGTTGAAGATTTAAGTTTAAAAAGAGCTACACTGATTCACCCCCCCTCTCAGTGTCATTGTGAGACTAACAAATCATGCCCCAACAAAAGAGACCCCAGAGTAAGTTGTTTTGACTTTTTTGCCCAATGGATAAAACTAAAGCAATATTGAAGTAGAGAAAGGAACATTGGAAAAAAATAAAAAACACATGGGTGGAATCAAATAGAGAAAGTCATATCTCACATGAGATGTTCTCAGATTGAATTAGAACCATACGAGTAAATACTTTGGCAATGCTTGAAATTCAATCTACAATGGATAGGATAATTTTGAATGATTGAAGCATGATCTCGTATTTTTTAGCTAACATAGTGAATACTCCTAGATCTTCTCTATATAAAGAATTATATCATTCAAATAATGAATATTCTAAGATATTATAGAAAAGATCGACCGAAATATGCAAATAAGAAGCTACAGGAGGGTGTATAATTGGTTGAGAAAGTTACAATCTGGTTATTCTAGAGAAAGAAGGAAACACAGAAAATGTAGATGATGTCTTGCACTATGGCAATCTATCTACCTTGGAAGTGGCCTTGCACCTTGATGGAATATACATATGCAACTTACACCCCAATGGAGTATACATATGGAGGTATGGTGTTGTTCACAATTTTATTATTTTGTGTACCTCTAATTCCCTTAATTTCTTGCCTTCCATTCCTTTTCTCCAGCATTTTGGTGTTTCTTTCCCTACATTGCCTATAAAAATCCACTTTTCTATCCCTTTCTTGGCTCCCCCCTTTGTTTTCTAGGGATTTTCATACCTTTTTTTGTCCCTCTCCTCTCCATTTTAATGCTTTTTCATGTGTTATGAGGATCATTTTTCTATATTTCAAACCTCTCTATATCCCCCTTATGTTTTAGCCTCACTTTTTCCTATTTCCCCCCGACACTATTTTTATCATGTGGTATCCTCTTCTTCCCCATTGCATCCATTAAGACCCTATATTCATTTTTGCCTCAATGTATGTATATATGGATAAGGCTATCTGAGTTTTGCAACTTTACAAGCAAAGTTCCCTGAGAGGTACCATAATGTAGGCTAAAAAATCTACATGAGTTATTAAAAGGTACAATCTCAATGCATTGTGAATGGTCAATTTGTTGTGGCTAGAAGGTGGCAGTTCAAAATATTTTTCTAAAGGAACAAAGATGAGTGATTGTTTTTCAAAAAATTGCTAAGGGGATGACTTGCAACCCAAGGCAAGAATGCAAAACCTTTGTGCAATGCAGTGTAATTAGTGATTCTCCATTTGCTTTGTAAAGCATGCACAAACAAGGAAGAACAAGCAAACAAGTAAGCATGAGCAAACAAGGAAGCACAAGAAAACAAAAAAGTGTGAGAAAATAAGAAAGCACTGAAAATGGTTGAAAATGAATAAAATATGCCATGAGTGATTCTCCATCCACTTTAGGAAGCATGAGCAAACATGGAAGCATGAGAAAACAAAAAAGCGCAATAAAACAAGAAAGCATTGAAAATGACCAAAAATGGAGAAAATATGCTGAGTGATTCTCCATCCACTTTGTAAAGCACACACAAACAAGAAAATGTTGAAAAACAAGAAAGTGTTGAAAAAGGGAAAAAAAAGAGAAGATTGAATGAGCGTGATTCTCTAGCCTATTTATATTCAAAACACAAATAGAAAAGTGCAAGAAAATAAGAAAGCACAAGAAATGGCCAAAAATAGAGAAGGAATATGCACCATGATTTTCTATCTTTATAATCCACATGCAATTTAGAAAAACATTGGAAAATAGGAATTTGTGAGAAAAGGAGAAAACCAAAGAAATTTTGATAAGCAATATTTCTTGCATGCAAACAAAAAAGTGCTAGAAATGATTAAAAATGGGGAAAGATCGAGAGTCGCAGTTTCCTACTTCCTTTGTAAATTGTGTGATTTATTGTCTTCTATGTTGGTTGCACACAAAAAAAATGTGCTGAGCTCAAAAATCTAAAGGAACGTGAGCAAAAGTTTGATTTCACATGATTTTCTACTTCCACGGTCAAATTTGAGAGACTTCAACTCAAAGCATTCAAAGGGTGAAATCAGTCATGACCATTCAAATAAAAATCAACGACAGTCATCATTTTTCTTCAAATTCATATTTTTAGCATGTTTTGGCATGCTTGCTAGCTACATAAGGTAGAGAAAATATAGATCAGGCATCATGGAGACTGAACCATACTTTTCAGTCCAAAAGTTTCTAGAACCATCTGATCAAATAGATTTAGTTGCAGATCGATAGATGAAAAGGGATCGCAAGAACCATCGATGGAAAAGATGGTTTTGAGCTGAAGTTGGTTGTAACAGATCAAGAACATGCAGTCAGTTGACACCATGGATGGCAAGTGGCCAAGAAACTCAGATTCGATTATCTATAATGCTAAAAGGAATATTATTGTAAAATCTATAAATAAAGGCAGTGACATCCTTTTAAAATGTCGACTCTAAAGTATTTGCTTGCACTACTGTGTATATCTTTTGCAAATTAATGAATGAAGAATTACAAGGGATGTTTGCCTTGAACTTGCACTTGTGTTGATTGGCTAGATTTAATTTTGTAAATTTGTCTCCGATGTTACTGCTATGGTTAGTCTATTCTATTAATTTGAACAACTAACTTAGAGTAAATTGATATAATTCATTCTTACATTCATGCTTATGAGAATTCTATTTTTGTTAGTCAAGGTGTTGATCTTATTTTATTAACTTGGATAATTAATGTTTTAGATGTTTGGAATAATTCTTTGAGTGTGCAAAAGGCCATTAATACAATTTTAGAGTTTTGAATGTTCTTAGTCCCGAATATTGTTTTTGAAGTTTAAATTTCTAGAAGTTGCTTGTGGATGTTTATGATGTTATCTTCACACGTCCAAATTTTATCCATATATTTCTAACCCTTACACTCTTACCTTTAAGCTTTTACCATTTTGAGCTAAATATAGTCAACACATATTAAGTTGACAAGGTATACCAACGTTTTCTACAGGTTGAATCAAAGCAATTTGGTTCTTCCAATGTTTAGTCTGGGCTATGATCAATAGGTGCTTGCATTATAATCCTTCAATATGATGATCATAGTTCTAGCATTGTATTGATGACAAACTAGACTACAACATTTTATCCAAATATTTACTTTCATTACGAGTAATTATTTTTCATCCCAGGTAACTAAAGGGTAAATTCTTACTATAAATAGGGTCCTAATACCCCGATTGTATTCATATTTTGACCATTATAATTTTGAGATACACTTTATAAATCCCACATTATACTTTGTACTCATGAGGTTGTAATAAATTTGCAAGTCCTTATGCATCCCCTTAGAGGCATTGTGCTCATAGTTTATCAATTATGCATTGGTTGGGTAAGGTCCTTCTAGCCCACCTTATCATTTGATTGTCAATTTTGTAATTAAAAAATGGGTTGAAAATGAAGTTATTCAAGTTCTCAAGCATTGATTGAACACATTTTATCCTTACTAAGGTGTGATAGCCATATTTTCTTTCATCTATTGCACCCTAAATTTCATGAATTTACTTTTTGCACTTTAATATATTTGTTTTCATACATTTATTTTCCATGCAAAGTAGTTAGAGTAGAATACAAAAAAATAGGAGAGTAGGGAGCCATCCTTAATCTATAGGTTTGGGGAAGCCTTTGTAAAACCCATACAATATTACTAAAACTCATATTTAGGGACAACACTTAAATTAGAAGTCGAGACAATTCCACGAATCAATAATTAAGTAATAGATATTTAGATTTAAAATAATAAAATATTATAAAATAATTATTTTCCAAGGTTTACAAGGGCCCAAGGGGATTATATGTATAATATATTACAATAATAAATTATGGTTTCAATATAAGCTTAGCCACCACTTATTCCAACAAGTCTTGTGGACAACCATATAAGTATAGCAATGGTTTCTAGTGGACAAGACATTCTCTCTAGGGATCTTTAGCTTATATATTAAGAACAAAGGTATAACACATGTACCACTCGCTTCATAAACCAAATCATTATGGACAACCATAAAATTTATACCATTGTAATCATTAATTGCATATTATATTTTCCAAAAGAAATTGATAATTAAATTAGGGTTAATGTGTGCATCAATACAAATATTTTCTTTATGTGATTGAATGTACTACACTTCATAAGACCTTAAAATGGTGGGAAAATATTTGTAACCCTAAATCCTATCATCTCCATTTGATCTAATTATTTTTTATATCATTATTTTTTATAGTAAAATATCCTAAGTAATTTCAAGTATGGAACCTTACAAGGTGTTGTACACAACTCTTCCATAATATCCCATGTTTTAATTTTGTTCATGAGTTCTTTAAGCACCAATTCCTTGGGCTAACTAGGGTCCTAACATTTTTCTATTATGAGTGTTTGGATTTCTAGTTTAAGCAAAAATCATGGTTTTTTAATATTTTTAGGGGTGACATTCTTTGTAGGATTAGTTGAGGCTTTACCAAGTACATTTTATATGTTAGCATATGTTTCTATATTTAGGGTCGATTCTCAGATGATTATAGAAGAGTTTGGAATATTAATAATTGCCTAGATAGGTTCCTTAGCATATTTTTTCTTCTTTTTTCATCCTTAGAGGATTGCTTATTTTTATATTGGGGTGCACTTCTGATGATAGAAATAATATATTGTTCTAAATATGCAAGGATTCCTCTTTACACCTCCAAAATATTAATATAATGAGTCACAATTGACTAATTACAATTGTATTCTTCATTTGGACCAGGTTGGACAAATACTTGCTTGATATGAGAAGCATTTTAAAAATTGCTAGGTTGAGGATTTAATTTTTAAGATTAGTATAGCTTTGATTTTGTTTACTTTGACCTTGTCCTTGTTTAAAACCTTGGTTTCCCTAAATAGAATTGTACCCTTGATTTTGATCATTTTTAGTACTCCTTAGTTGAACACTTGATCTTGATTATGATTCACTCTCTATTGTTGAAAATTATTAGAACTTTGTTATTCATGGTTAGTGAATGTAGTGTTATAGATACCTAAACTATGATTTTGAGGATGATTAGATTTTTCCTTTAAAACCCTAATTTTTCATAGAAAATATTGATCCTATCATTTTTGGTTTTGTCAATTTTAAAGTTAGGATTGAAGGTTTATTTATAACATTTATGTAATTGTAAGAAATTATTAGGCTCATTTCTATAAGTCCTATGCCATAATCAAAATTTATTAGGACCATGCCACTCAGGTTATTCAAATATTTTATTATAATAATATTTCTTGATCCTAGGGGTAGATAGATCTTGAGAATATCTTCATGTGTCCATTGTATGACCATATTCTTAGAACTTGGCAACATGTGCATAAGGGTTCCAACTACCTCTATATCATCTACCTTGAATGTCTATAACACATATCCCATTTCTTACAATGTTTTTTATTGGGTTTTTTAGGTTTCAAGGATTTTTTACCATATTTATTTTTCTAATATTCAAGGACTTTAGCAAATTGGATGACCTTTTCTAAGGATGGAAAACCATATGGATTATGTTCTAGACTTTAGCTTGAAAAGCATATCTTAATTTATTTATAAATATCCCAATGGCTAACTCTTTAGTTAAGATCATATTAGCATTACAATAAGCCTTGCCCGTATCTCATGGAATCTATTTATAGACTTTTTGGTCCTTGTTTTCCAATTAGAAACCAGGGTTATGCATAGCGGTGAATTTTTTCCATTGGGCCAAAATTGGCATTTTCAAAAATTCAAATTTTTGAATTTGGAGGACTCGAATGTTGACCATTTAGCTGGAAATTTTTAGGACAAAAAAAATTTAGGTTTCGATTTGTTGTGCATTGATAATAGTATCATGAATATTTTTAAAATTTTTCCAGCAATCCCACCTAAATAGAGGACCCTTTTCACCATAAAATTTTAAAATTTCTAAATTATCCCGCCTAATTAGCCAAGTATACTACTATCTAGACCTTTTTCTACACTAGACGAATATCTCGACCCAGTTCTACACTAGATCAGGCCCATTTCTACACCAAACAATATTGGAACCATTTTTTCACTAGACCAAACCCTATTTTGCATCTAGAGAGACTATCGAACCCTGTTCTACACAAGGTCGATATTCAGATCCTGTTTTGCATTTGGCCAAACTATCAGACCCTATTCTACACAAGGTTGATATTCAGACCCTTTTTTACATTTGGAGTGACTATCAAAACTTGTTATGCACAAGGCCAATATCTGGACCTTTTTTTACATCCGAAGGGACTACCAGATCCTATTTTGCACAAGGTCAATATCCACACCTTGTATTGCATCTGGATGGACTACCAGATCCTGTTCTACACAAGGTCAATATTTAGACCTTATTTTACATCTAGAAATACTACCGAACCCTACTCTGCACAAGGCCAATATTCAAACCCTATTTTACATTTTGATAGACTACCAGATCTTATTTTGCACAAGTTCGATATCTAAACCCTGTTTTGCATCTGACCAGACTACCTAACACTATTTTACAAAGGAAAAAATACATCTATTTTTGGCTTCGGGGTTGCTGCCCCCAAACCCCCCTAGACTTCCTAGCAATGTAGTAGGGAGGTGTTGCCACCTCTACACCCCCTCTTCATGGAGTGAGTTCAAGCACGGCTAAAAACAAGACCTCCAAATTATATAGAATTAGGCTCCACAACCAATACCATGTTCTGTACCTAGTTTGATATCGAACATTTTTCTACACCTAGTTCAAGGTCGAACCATTTTTTGCACCGACCCATGGCTGGATCTTTTTTTCCACCTGATCCAACCAAAACTTTCAAATTCACTAATATTTTATAATTTTTTTAAAATAAGATAATTTTCCATGTCCTCCTATATGAATTTGGTCAATATTTGCCAGGGTTTCACAATGGATTCACCATTTTTTACAAGTACATTATGAGTTCGACCCCTTATTCATAACCCTGTTATAAACACATCAATTACTTTCTTAATAGTCATGTTTTTTTTAAATAATTTATATGGGATTGAAATGGGCCTGATTTCTATTACATCATGACCACATGGTGGTATTACAACAAAATGGAAAATTATTCATGTATCACCTCACAAGATTCAAACCTTGGTTTCCTCCTTGAAAATTAAGGAATCTAACTGGTTGAGTTAATACTTTTGTAATAAATTTTTTATTTTAGTTTTCTTAACCAAACAAAAGCAAGGTCCACAAGGATCCCAATGTTTCTTTTCACCATTCTCAAGGCTTTACCACATTTGAGTTCAATATAGTTGTAGACAACACTAAATGGATAGGAGTGGCCAACATCCCATATTTTTTGGGGTTCACCTTACTAAACCTCATTGTTTATAAGGATACCAAAGTATTACCCCCACCTTTCCAATACCCTCATCAATATAGGACATTATAACCACAGCATAGGGATTATCCTTTAAATCCCATAACACTTAAAGGGAAAATGTCTATTCCCTAACATTACCCTAAGTCCATCTAGGTAGGTTAATCAAGCATAAGTGTTGGTTCTTAGTTAACACACCTTTGTGGGTTAACTAAGGTCATTACCAATCACCTGGTAATGAACATGATCACCCAAACCTACAAGTATAGGTACCACCATTGTTGTCTTATGATTGATTCCTTTAACCTTCCATATTTGGGAACACTCGATCCTCACTGTTCAAGGTGTATCAATTCACAAGTATGGTCATTGTATTCTTGTAACTCCTTCCATATTTGTGAGTACCTAGTTATTGCATCCTCACAAATCCTTGTAGGACTCACTTCTACCCATTTATTGCATCATCACAATTCCTCCTAGTATTGGGTTAAATACTTTGAATTAGGTCCTCAAAGAAGGTCTAGATCCATCCCAAGAACTCATTTCTACCTAAGGAAGCATTAAGATAATAATAACTCTCTCTAAGAAAATCAAATGCTTAAAATGAATTAAGCATGCTTAAACTATAGCATCATATCAAATCTAAGAATGAGGCTTTATACATTGCATCTCAAATTAAAAAATAAGCTTCACCTAAAGCTACCACATTTATAATAATCCAAATGCTATAATTGAGCTATGTAGAAGAAGCATTTCTCTAGCATATAAGAATAAGGTAATCATACCAAAACCACTTAATGGCCATATGGAACATTCCATAAAGATAGATCTCAAAATATTATTTATTTACAAAACTCATAACATTTACCAAGATCATAATTGCAAACCAAAACATCATTTTCTCTCACTCCATTTTACATACAATCATGTCTAAGAATGAATTTGGTAGTCTTCATATATACATTGCAAAGCAAAATTTCTTTACATATCAATTTTCAATCCAAGGTACATCAAGCCAATCTGCTTAAATGATCTCTACATCATCTCCTTTTCACAATCTTCTTTATGAGAGGATTTATTCCTTAACTTATGATACCCTTAGGGATCAAGATATCTCATATGAAATGCAACTTAATATGCTTTAATGTAATTTGCAAGAAACAATGCACAATACATCTTTCTAAACAAACAAGCAAGAATCCCATACTTCTGTACTTAACATGTTCTATGAAATTACAAGCAAATATGCACCATACATTTAATTTAAACAAACAAGAGAGAATCCCATACTTCTCTCTATAATGGTTTTCCCTACCTACTCAAGTCTCAAAAAAACCATTATAACTCCTTTACTTTTCATCAAAAGCCCTTATTCCAAGATTTGATTACTAAACCAAGAAGTTCATAGCTAACATTTCCCTAAGGATAACATCACCATCAATTATTTTATCGTGATGTGAATCTTCTTTAAATATTTATTTAAAAAAAAAACACTACCATTTCATTTAATTTTTCAAAACTCTAATGACAACCATCAATTAATATTTCTATAAATTTCTCCAAATAAAGCATTCCTTAACCTAAGTAAAATTTTGCTCCACTCCTTGGTCTATTAAGGCATACAACAAAATCACAATAGAATCAGATCGCCACAAAACTAAATAGCATGGATTACTTCCAATAGGCTAAACCTTGGTATAATTCAAAAATAATAATGTGCCTTCCCATACCCATAATAATAGACCATCTTGGTTGGACTTGCAAAGAGAAAGACCAACCTTATTCAAAGCTAATAGGTAAAAATGTTACCCCTCGCCAATAATTGAGATCAACATCAAGAGAAGAGCATCCAATAAATAATTAATGAGAAAAAGGTGGTGTGTAAGCATGAACTACCATGGTTCTTTGGCCATTGTCAATAATGTATGGCCTTGCACATGTTCTAAAAGACCCAACCAAATAATATGCTAGAGATGCCACAAGAACTTCAAAACATTGCACACAATGGGGCACCCTTAAGGAGAGATGCTCAATAAATGCCTCAATGACTTGTAAAAACAACACAACCAACACATAGGTGCTACAAGCTACACCCATTGGACTAGATCTCAATGCAAATCAAAACTAGGAAGATTACCAATGCAAACTTAGGCATAACACAAAAAGGTTCCAATAGACTAAGTTGAAGGGAGAAGAGCACCATGCCGACAAAGACATACAACAATCAAGGCAATCATCTTGGCATGAAATCAATGCCAACCAATACAGAAGGATTACTAAACTAAAGCTTAACATCCATCAAAATGTAGCAAATACCTCTTACTGCACAAAATAATGGACCTCCTTTGCTCTGTACTTGGATGCACCTCTCCTCCATTCCAAAAATACCTCCTCCTTTCTCTAGCAAAAATTCCACCCCAAAGCTCAAATAAATATCCATTTTAAAAGCATACTTTGGGAGACTTCCCAAGGAATCAGATGTTTCCCCACGACGTCCATTCAAGCTATCCACATTCAACTCATAATGTTATTAATAAATGTTGGTGATGTTAAAAATTCTTGCCAAGATTATTCAATCATTTTCGAGTAGATAAATAATATTTCCTTTATCCATAATGTTGTTTCAATATTAAATAAGCAATCATTTAATTCCAACCACACAACATTAAGAAAGCAAGGCATACATTTTATTTTTCTCATGCATCAACAAGGCAATTAAAAGGAGAGAAACAATTTAAACCATTATAATAATTAATCCATTAATTCTATCTTAAACCTTATTATTCCTAGCAATAAGGTATTTAGATCATTTGCTTACTAATTAGTGTCAATTATTAATATTAGTTATTAACATTGACACTAACATTCTCAAGTATTAAGGTCACCAATATATTAATATTTTATTGGTTCAATTATTCAATATATATCATTCAACACCTAAACATAAAATCCACTCAAACACATATTTTTTGCACACCATTGTTTTATCCTTAAGTAGGTGGCTTTTTTAAGATAGTCAATCGCTATCACCAACCTATTGAGGAGACACATTGTGCAAGAAAATTCTCAACCCTATGGTGTGACCATAAAAACTAGCACAAATGCAATGCATCTACATGAAGGGTATTTAGTACCCCTTGAGCTATTTATGAACAAGTCATCCATCATTTCCCAAATTCTAAACCCAAGTGATTATCCATATTGATTCACTAGTGAAGCACCTAGTCCTGCAACCATAATTACATCAGCAATATCATATTCCAAGAATAGAAACAAAGTGTAAAGTGTAACTTCTCACTCTTATTGATGGCATGAAATAAAACTATACATTATCTATACATAAATACATGTTTCACTATTCATAATAAGTCTTGCCAAGAAAGGTCATTACATACTCCCCCCTTAGGCTAAACATAGTCCTATGTATTTTCTTGCAAGTGAGTAAACAAATGTTTCATTCAAATAAATATGGGAATTGCTTTCTCATTTCTTTAACATCTTCCCATGTTGCATAATTTTTAGAATATTGGTCCCACTAGACCTTACATTGATCTAGGGTTCATTTCCTCAATATATTGGAATGAAACCCTAGAACATATACTCATCTTAACCACTGAGGGTTATACCATCTACAATTTAGAGACATTCCAAACATGAGTAGGATCAATAACATATTTCCTAAGTAGGGATATGTGTAAAGTATCATGGATCTTTGATAGGTTGGGTGGAAAGGTGATCCTATAGGCTACTAGACTAATCCTACCAATGATCTCAAAAGATCCAATGTAGTGAGGATCCGACTTAGTTGACTTGATGGCAATCTCCATGGATCTTACCCTAAAAAAACACTTTTTCCCCCATAGATAATTCTCTTGGTGATATTTTTAGATCAACATAGATCTTCTAGCAATCATTTGCTTCCTTTAGCCTAAGTCGAATTACTCTGAGTTGTTCCTCCATATCTATAACATTTTTTGATCTTATCATCACCTAATCCTTTTAATTGTTCCATGATAGAGGTGTTTTGTATGTTCTACCATATAATCTTCAAATGAGGTCATTCCTGATGATGCATGGTATCCATTATTATATGAAAATTCAACAAGATGCAAAAAGTATCCCCAATTAGACTTTTATTCAATGCTATACATGTGTAGCATGTCCTCTAAAACATGGTTTAACCTTTCCATTTGACCATCTATTTTTGGATGATATGTAGAATTGATGTTTAGCTTAGTGCACACTGTATGGTGAAAATCCTACTAGAATTCTAATGTAAAACTTGAATTCTTGTCTAATATGATCACCTCAAGAAACCCATGTAGCCTAAAAATTTATTTGGAAATTTTATTTTTCACCATCGATGCATCATCCTTGATGTTTCCCAGTATGAAATATGCAACCTTAGTCAACTTATCAACCACTATCAGGATTGCATCATTCTGGTACCAATATTAGGTAATCCCACAATAAATTCCATAGATATTACCTACCACTTTTGCCTAGGTATATCATGCGAGTACAACTTCCCTGCTAGGTGTCAATGTTCTACCTTAACTTTTGGCATTCTAAACATCTAGCAATGAAACTAGTGATATGTTGCTTCATTCCTACTGAATAGATATTTTTAATGTTTCCCTTATTTTTGACCCTCTTGGATGAGCAGAATAGAGATAACTATGTACCTCTTGCATAATAGTCTCCTTAGTTCACCAATTTTGGGTATAACCACCCTATCCTTGAAGTATTAAAGTCCAAATTTATATTGAAATCCTTACTCTCTTCAAAATTTATCTTAATTTTATCCTGGATATCTATGCAATACAAGTTCTATAGTTGCATTTCTCTAACTTTATACATCAAGTATATATGACTCTAGGTCAGTGGTGCTATGTGCCTTATCCTAATCAAAGCATATAAAACATTATTTTCTTTCCCTTTGATATACTCAATACCAAAGTCATATTCTTCTAAGAACTCTATCCATATTCTCTATCTTGTATTCAACATAGGTTGGGTAAAAATATACCTTAGAATTTTATGGTCTATCCTTAGCTCAAAGGGTTTTCCCAAAAAATAATGCCTCCATACCTTTAGTGCATGCACCACTAATGCCAAATCTAGGTCATGTGTAGAATAATTTACCTCATGCTTCTTGAGCTTTCTAGACTCATATGCTACTATAGCCTCTTCCTAGGACAATACCCCACCTAATCCTTCTAATGAGGCATCTATACACACTATAAAATTCCCAAGAGGATCTGATATCCTGAGAATCAATGTTGTAGTTAGCTTATTTTTCAAAGCCTCAAAGGTAACCTCACACTTATCCATCCATTTGAAGTCCTTTCCATTTTTTTGAAGGTTGGTGATAGAATAAGTAATCTTTGAATAATCCTTCACAAAATACTTATAAACCCAATGAGTCCCATGATGATTTTAACTTTAGATATATTTTTTGGTGTTGGCTAACTCAATATAGCCTGAATTTTCTTTGGATCTATGGTAATTCCTTCTATCAAAATTGTGTGCCCCAAATATTGTACCTGTGAGTTATAAAACTCACACTTCAAAAAAATTTCATATATTTGGCTTTTCCTCAGCACCTCTAACACTAACCTCAAATGATGGTCATGCTCTTCTTTGGTGTAAGAATATATCAAGATATCATCTAAGAATACCAAGACAAACCGATCTAGATATTTTTTGAACACATTGTTCTCTAGATTCATAAAAAAAATTAGTGCATTTTTTAACCCAAATGGAAATATTGTGAACTCATAGTGCCTATATCTAGTATTAAATATTGTCTTATGGGTATCCTCTTCTTAAATACTTAACTGATGATACCCTAATATCATATCTATTTTTGAAAATATAGTAGCATCCTTTAGCTAATCAAAGAGGTCATCAATCCTTGGTAAAGGATACTTATTTTTAATGGTTACCTTATTTAGCATCCTATAATCTATGCATAACCTCAAGGAACCATCCTTATTTTTCAAAAATAATATCATAGCATCCCAAGGCGACACACTAGGTTTTATTAGACCCTTTTCCAATAAATATTGAAGTTGCACCTTCAATTCTTGCAACTCAATTGAGGTCATTCTATAAGGTGTCCTTGCAATAGGTTCAACCCCTAGCATTAACTCTATAGTGAAGTCAAATTACCATAAAGGTGGTGGACCTAGGAGATCTTCTAGAAATACATCCTTGAATTTAAGAAAAATTGGACATTTCTTAAACACTTTCTCATCCCCCCTTTCTTTGATCTTTCTATTAATATTGACTACATATACCATACTACCTCTTTTAATGGCTTTCTTTAACTGCATAGATAATAATAAATGAGGTTGAAATGACCCCTACTTGCTTTGAAATCTTACCATCCTATTGTTCGTATCAATGTAATACATCCACCTTTCTTGGAAATTGATTAAGGCTCCATGAACCTTTAACCATTTTATAACTAGGATAATATCAAAAGCATAGAGTGGTACTAAATATAAGTTCCAAGTTGTAGATCCATTGGGTAAGGTTATCCCAACTATATGCAAACATTGATCCATTGAGTAGGTATATCCAGACCCATAATCAAATTTCCACCCTTGTGCTAAAGATTCAGGTCTTTCTAGCATATCCTTGATAATACTAGTGGAAATAAAAATATCTATAGCTCCACTATCTATTAAATTTTAACATCCTTATCAAAAACTTACCATTTAGATATCCCTGCCTCCTTGGGTCTTACCTGAAAGTGGCATCCCTTTTGGTATATTTTCCATAAATAAATAAATAAAAAACTTACCATTTAGTAACATCAATGTTTCTTGTCCACTCAAAATTTTTGTTCCTAGTAGTGGCATATATTTTGTGCACCTGATCCTCTATTTTGTTACTTGAATTTTTTCGGGACACTTATTTTTTTTATAAGTTAATAAAAATTATATTAATGAGGGTATTTGAAAGGCACCCTAACACCTTGATACATCAATAGGATTAATGATGCATCATCCACAAAAAATCTTGTGGTATCCATATAAAGCCTAATATGTAAGTAAAAACTAGAACAAGCCAAAAGGACAAGGATGAGATAAAAATAAAACCTCTTGACATGATAGACCCAGCATCATCAGAAAAACAATAGCCAATTAAGCAATAAAAAAATTCTTCATGTCATCCTTCTTGATATACTTAGAAACTTCCTTAAACACATCCTTGGTGATTTCCACCACATCATATTCTTTGACATTAGATTTAGCTCCAGTGGTGGTCTTTGCTGGAGTATCCTCAACAAAGTTGTCATATAAGAACATCAAATTCAGAGTATTCCTATGCTCTTTCATTTGAGTAATGGCCTCCATGGTTTTGGTCACAACACTCTCCAATTGGTAAATAGTAGTAGTCGTGGTCTTAATGACGTATTCCTAAATAATCTTCTTCGTAGGATCCTCTAGCTCATCCTCAATAGTACCATACATATTTACTTGATTCTAAGTTGACTTGTTATTCAGACATTTTGAACTTCTTATCGGTGTGTACTCTACCTTATCCTTCTTCCTCATAGATTTCTTGGCATCTTGGTGGCCTCCTATCTTCCTCCTCTTGGAACCATGAACACTTGAGGAAGGAGTGAAGGACGTATCCTCCTCCATTGTTTGCTTGGACTCAGCCTGCTTGTTCTTGTGGAAGCACATTTACTTTGGGAAATTTCTCCAATATATGAACATAAATTACTTTAAATAGCCCCTGGTGTGAGGGCCAAGCTTCCTCCTTCTTTGATCGGGTCACCTTGATGGAGTAATCCATGGACAAGTACAATTTTTTTGGAATATTCAGCGATTTCACCTCCCTAAAATGGTTCACAAATACAATGTGGAAGCTTCTTAGTTGGGAAATTGGGTCATCGATAGTGATGTGCTCCATGACTGATTTCATAACCGCCTTTTAGGGGGTGGGTAAATCTTCACAAACCATGCCCGATATAATAATATTTTGTAGGCTCAACTTCGGCTTGAAATCCCTAAGCTCTGTATCCCAATTGTGCTTGTCCCTTTGAACCATTCTTCCCACCAATGGTTTTCTAGTGATCTTAGCAAGGATGTGAACATCCACCTGGAACTCCACTCCATGGATGATGATGATACCCTTTTCCCAGGTAGATTTAAAGGCAATATTGATATCCCAATATGACCTAGAGAAACATTTTAGAAAAGGCATGAAATCTCTCATGCTCATAATTGCTCCAGCCACCAATTCAATATCTAGTGTTTTTGGATTAGCAAAGCTCGAAACAAAATTGCTTAGAAATAGAGAAAATGGAGTGCTTACTAGGCCTAGGGATACAATAAATGTAGATGAAGAATTCGACATCGATGAGGGCTATAAAATCATAGGACGGGTTTGATTTTATCTGGAAGAACCTATGCCTCCACCTCAGGTTGATACATACCCTTGAGAAAGGTAAATCCACCCAATCCTAGATAACAAAGTGGCATGTCTTGGAGAAATTAGAGTTCCAAAAACTTCTATCCTCTTAAAAAATAGAAAGGTGTGTCGCACCTTGGAACTCTTGATAAATTAGGCAACAAAAATTTATGGTAAAATGATTCTCACAAAGAAAAACTGACACTAAAAGCATTGGGAATCAGCAAAAGGTGGAAATGGGTAGAGGTGTGGGAAGGAATAAGTGAGAGGAAAGACCCAAGAGTAAGGAATATTATGGGAAATTATGATGGAGCAACATGTAGATGGAGGACACATGGGAGAAATTTTAGAGAGAGCAATCCAAAATATTTGGCAAAAAGTGGATAACAAGGAAAGGACGATAGTTGAAAATGAAGAAAACAAAAAACTTAGGATCAAATAAATGAGTAGCGATGGCATTGTCAAAAGCACTAAACATGAGGTCTTGGAAAGGCATGAGGGAGGTGCACCAAAAACTCACACACGTGCTAAGGACAATAACATTAAAAGCCTTTAAAAGTTGAACATCATCATGGGAATGGTAGGATTGCTGAGAAGAATCTTTACAAAACAAAAAGTATTTAAAGTATTGAGACCTAGGAAAAATAAAGTTTTCATGCCAATAAAATTAAGAGTGGACTATTAGAAATTTTGGATTTTTTTTTACCTTGCAATTTCTTTGACCTCATGAGGAAGGGTGTTAGTCCATGTCATCATTTTAGGGGCAGTAACTCCAATGTTTGCCAACCTATCTACCACACCATTTGCTTCCCTAAAGGCATGTTGGATAATGACCTTGTGCTAGTAAAGGATTAGGCTTCTAGCTTCTTCAATAAGGTTCTTAACCTTCCAATAAAGAGTTTTGGAATTTTTTAAATAATTAACCATGTTTAAGGAGTCCCCTTCAATAATGACTTTTCCTAGAAATAGCTTAATAAAAAATAGACCCATCCATAGGGCCCTAGCTTTAGCTATGTGATTATATTGTTCTCTTAGGATTTTAGCAAAGGTAAAGATAGAATTTTCTTTGCAGTCCCTTATTATTCCCCCTACCCTAGCTCTACCTACATTTCCTTTAGCCACCCCATCAAAATTAAGTTTAACCCATCCTTGTAGAGGAGGAATCCATTTGATATTGCTTATAGAGATTTGGAAAATTTTGAAATTGATATTCTCTAGAGAAATGTGTAAATACTGGAGTAAGGATGCTTCAAACCTAGGGATGGGATGAGGATCATTTGGAGATAAGAGTACATTTTCCTTAGAAAAAAGGATAATTCTATTGGTAATGGAATCAAAGTCCTTAGTCGAGCTGTAAAAAACTATTTTATTCCTTTCTAGCCAAACTTACCAGAGAAAGTGATGAAGGTAAAATTTTCATATCCCCTAGAGGCAAGGATTGTGGAAGGGATTAGGCCATTTGGAAAACAAATCAATAATGGATGGAGGCTTGGCCCAACTGATTTAGAACTTTTGAAAAATATTTTTAAGAATGAAGTAATAAAAAGGATAGGTTAGTAATATGTGGCTCATTGACTCCCAGTTAGAAAGACATAAAAAACACCTATTAGATAGAGTGATTCCATGTTTAATGAGGTTTTCTATAGTGAGGATTCTATTTTTAATTGCCAGCCAATAAAATAAGGATACTTTTGGAGTTAGGTTTTTGATCCAAATCAAATCGAAAGGAATAAGAATTTCCTCATGAATCAAGAGGATTTGATAAACCGATTTGATAGTGAAGTCCCCAATGTCAGTAGGTTCCCATGTAGGTTGATCTTTGGCATTCCTTGAGGGTAAAACAAAAGAATAGAGTAAGGCCTCCAAGGAATTGATTTTTTTTATAAATTGGGATGTTGTATCCTTTTCCATGTGCGTTCTTTATTGGATACAATCAGGAAATCAACTACTCTTTGGCCAAACAATATATTAGTAAATGCCTTTAAAGCTTTGAACCCAAGAATTGCTATAAGTGGCTGGTTTCCTAACCATTTTTCTTCCCAAAAATTGATTTTTTTTTCATATCCAAATTTCCATATAAGGCCCTTTATTAGGAGTTATTTTGTTAGGCTGATGGATTTCCAAAAGGTTGACCTAACAGAAGTTGCCAAATCACATAAGAAATTGGATCTCTGCAAGTATTTTCTCTTAACAAGAGTGAGCCATTAAATCTGATCTTCTAACACTAATCTCCAATCTTGCTTTACCAACAAAACCATGTTTAAAATATTGATTCTTCTCAAGCCAATTCATCCCTAGTATTTTGGTCTGCATACTTAGTCCCATGCAACTAGGTGAAATATTTTTTTGTTCTCAATACCAATCCATAAGGACTATTTTTGAATTTACTCAATTTATTGGAAGAACTTAATTGGAGCCTTGAAGAACGATAGGAAATAGATAAGAATACTCTACAAACAAACCACGGTAAGGACTACTTTTCTTTCTTGAGATAGGAGATTGCCTTTCCCATCCTATGAGTTTTCTTTGAATTCTTTTGATGATATTGTTCCACATTTCTTCATAAACATTTCCAATGAATAAAGGTAGCCCTAAATATGTAGCTGGTAAGGTGGAAATTGCACACTCTAATATTTGTAAATTTGAGTTATCACCTATGTGGAGTGTTAAGTAAGTATAACTTGCTCTTCTTAAAATTCACTTTCTATCCAGTAGTTTCTTCATAGAGGAGGAGGATATGCTTGATGACTTTGGTTTCAATGATAGAAGCATAGATGGATAAGAGAGTGTCATCAACAAATTTTTGATAAGTTATAGGATTAGTTTGAGAAGTGATTTTAATTCCAGATATTAGTCCTAATATTTTAGATGCATAAATGGATCTTCCCAGCACCTCAACAACAATTATGAAGAGAAGAGGGGATAAAGTATCCCCTTGTCTTAGGCCTCTACTACTAGGAAAATATCCAATAGGTGATCCATTAACTAGGACAGAGAACCATACTGAGGAAATGCATCCTTGAATCAACCTAACCCAAACAATATGGAATCCAAATTTGGTTAATATTGCAAGTAAAAGGTCCCAGTTCAACTTGTCATATGCTTTATTCATGTCAAGATTTAAAAGGAAAGCAACATTCTTTGTTTAATAAGTAGAATGTAGGGCTTCATGCACAGTAATGATCCCATCTAAAATAGACCTTACTTGTACTGAGATCCCTTGGTAGTGACCAATGATTAGAGGAAGAACATCTCGTATCCTATTGGCTAAATATTTGGTAAAAAAATTATAAACGATGTTATAGAGGCTCACAGGTCTAAAATCATTAAATGACCTAGAATTTTGAATTTTAGGGATCAAAGCTATGAATATGGAGGTAAAATTGTGAGGTATGGCCTTCGAAGACTAAAATTCCCTTATAGACTCACACACATCTGGACCAACAAAATCCTAGAAAGCTTGGAAGAATCTAGGAGGAAACCCATCAGGGCTAGGAGCCTTGTCAAGTTTCATGGAAAATAGGGCTTACTTGATTTCATTGTCTAAGAGAATAGCAGTTAAATTGAAGTTGATGTCCTCTAAAATGGAAAGGGGAATTTGTTGAAGCAAATATTCTTTAGCAAAATTAGAGGCAAAAGCAAAATTTGGGTTTTCAAGAAGCTACATGAAATGAGATACAACTTCAAACCTGATTTCCTTGATGTTTGCTATTACACTCCTATCATTCCTAATTAATTCTTTAATTCTATTATTACTCCTATTCCTTAGAGTAGAAATGTGGAAAATTTTTGTATTGGAATATCCTTCCTTGAGCTAGATTGCTCAAGATTTCTACATCCAAAAGCTTTCCTCATAGGCTAGAACATTGTGATACTCTTATAAAAGAATATTTTCTTTGGATCTCAATGTAGCATCATCATTTTGTCTAGTCAGAATGCCATTCTCAATTGTTTCTAGATGGTTCTTGATCATCTTTTTATTCTCAAAAAGGTTTCCAAAGATATCTCTGTTCCAAATATTGAGGTTTTCTTTAACCCATTTCAATTTTTGCCCCAATATAAATGAGGGTGAACCATGAAAATTTGATTGCCACCACTGAATTATTTTATCCCTAAAGTCTGGATGTTGAATCCACATGGCTTCAAACTTGAAAGGGGTTCTAAAGTTCTAAGGGTTGCTTATTTCCATCAGAAGTGGACTATGATCTAAACCAATTTTGATTAATGATTGGAGGTTGGCATCTCCCCATTTTGCAGTAGCCTCATAGGAAAAGAGGACTCTATCCAACTTAACCTAAATTATTTGGCTACCACTCCTTCTGTCGGTCCAATTGAATTGATTGCCTTTCAAGTTAACATCCATCAGATTGTTGGATTTGATGAAATCATGAAAATCTTCCATGCTTTTTGAAATTGACCTAGAACCACCTCTCTTGTCTGAAGGGTACAGGGAAGTGTTAAAGTCCCCAAATAAAATCTAATGAAATTTTTTGATAGCTCTTCTAATATTGGTTACTATTTCCCATAGCCTGGATCTACTAGGGATTGAATTAGGTGCATATACATTGGTGAGTATCCATGGGAAATTTGTCTTTATCAAAAACAAAATTCTAGCTGACACATCATTTGAGTGAATCAATCTACCCTCTAGCTTCTTAGGATTCCAAATACACATGATACCTCCTAAAACACTCCTAGAACTATAGAAAATGGCTTCCCATTTTTCCATAGTTTTTTGCACAAGGCTGCAGTTGAGTTGTCTCCTATTTTGGTTTTTTGCATTATAAATATAGTGGTATTGACTTCTTTTCTTAATTAACTAGCATAATGAGGGATCCCACATATATAGCAACTTGTCCTAGGTGCCTGATATCTCTCCTACCTTTTTTTCTCTATTTCTTCTTTCTATGTTGACTCATTCTGCTTTGGTGGATGAGGATTGGAAATGTTATTTTTCTAAAATTTCTTCTTATTCTGTCCTTGATTCCCTTTGTTCATGTTAATAAAATTTGGGTTCCCTTTGCTCCTTTTTTTTATGTTCCTCATCTCATTTCATAAATATTGCACTCTTTCTTTTCTCAAGCTCCTACCTATATCTCTATCAACCTTGAATAGTTGAGAACTTTTTAGTTTGGATATTAGTCTCTTGTTTGACCAAATCATAATCCTATTGCAGAGTTTTAGGTTTGAGCAAATTAATTATTATCCTAATATTAGGGTCTACTCCTAAAATTAACTTATGCACCTTTATTTGCTCATTATTATCATACTCTAAAAAAATGCCTCCATTGATAGTGAACCTTGTTGAAGTGTAGAGAATTCTTCAAACTTATCTATATAAAATTGATCAAAAAGAAACATTTTCTTAAAAGCCTCGATAAAACTATCCCACTTAAGATCCATGGCTTATATTTTTTTCCTATTCTTAATGTGTTCCACCATTCTAGGGTTGCATCCTAAATATGAATGGTATCCCACACAATCTAAGTTTCATAGGAGTAATTTTTCATGGAAAAGAAGATTTCTAACTCATTCAGCCATGACTCGATCGCATCTCCTCCTTATTTCCCATTAAATTTGGCTACTTTAACATTATTAAGGTCCTACCTTAGCCTCTATATGGGCTTTTCCCTCTTGTATTCTTCTAAAAATATTCTCTTCCTATCTACCTTTTATATTTTTGGTACGATTTTCTTTATTGATTAGGGTTTCTATTAGTTTTTGTTGTTGTTCTAATCATTCTTGAAGTAAATTCACTACAAAAGAGAGATCTTCTACTCTCCCATTAGAACCCACTATTTCATTAGTGTCCCTATCAACATTCATTTTCCTCTGATACATCTTAATAGGAGTCATTTTTCTCCCATTTTTCTTTCTAGAGTCCATAATTTGTCCAAACTTTTGTTGGATTCACACTACATTTTCCTCCTATGCAAAAAATATGGTTTTCTTGGATGAACTTCATCTTAAATTAGGTGTCATCTATTATCCATAAAATGATTTGGTTAAGTTACAATTTCCCTCAATTATACTTATAGTTAGTTTCATTTTCCCCATGAACTAACTTAGATCATTATCTCTCACTAGGTAATGATCATGGTCACACTTGCCTCACTATAAGATGTCATTTCCTAATAATAAATTATAACTTCTAGGATTTTTACTCCTTGTTTTGACTGGTCCCAATGACATGCAATACCCATTGTATCTCATATCATGTCAAGGTCCCTAGAAGAGTTAATTTTATCCAAAGTAGCACATCAAGTCAAAGTTCATCCTAGGTGCAATCCATGGAAGCTTCTAGCCCTATGACCTAGAGCTCAGATACCAACTATAACAACCCACCAAAAATAATCTAAGAGAGATAATATTTTTTTTTAACTAAACACAAGCAAGGTCCACAAGGGTCCCAATTTTGTTTTAGCATTCTCAAGGCTTCACCACATTTTAGTTCAATGTCACTATAGACAACACTAAGTGGATAGGAGTGGCTAAAATCCTGTATTATTTTAGGTTCATCTTGCTAAACCTCATAATTTAGGAGGATGCCAAAGTGGTCACCCCAGCTTTCCTATACCCTCATCGATATAGTACATTATGATCACAGCATCGGGATTATCCTTTAAGGCCTACAACACTGTATCACCAAAATTTTTTGCACCCTTAACTTCAGGCTAAAGGATCCATGCCTAGAAGGGGGATGCAAGAAGTATGGGACAATACCTTGGATGGAGAGGCCCTTTGAAGGTTGCGGCTCTCGAGGGAGGGGTATAATGGTGAATTTTTGACGGATGGTGGGGTTCACCAGGAAACTTTGAGTGGCAGTTTCCACGCCTAGGTTGATAATGGGTTTTATGTGTTCATTTTATGTTCAATCATTTAGATTCCTAGGTTGGCCAAAAAGAATCTAAGCTATTCTATATGAAATTTCTGGTTTATATGAAGACAACAAACATAAATGAATCCTAAATACAGAAAATATCTAAAATGGAGAAGAGTGCACCTGATTTATGATGTCTGATGAAGATTCTAAAGCTTGTAGGAGTCCAGATCATCTCGGATATGACAAGAGCGTCTATAATTGTATAGAATCATCCATATTACAGGAGATCATCTAATATCAGCCAAGATCGTCAGCGACCTGATGAATTCATTAGATGAATTCATCAAAAAATTGCAATCATGAAAACAGACACCAAAAACCAAAAATACAATTGCAAGAATGATACAAAATGATAGAAATAATAATATAAATGCTTAAATGATAAATATAGATATCAAATCAAATGGGATGCAATGTTTTAATAATTTATTTTGAATTTTATCATGCAAATATGCTAAATGAGGTGAACTCCAAGATGCAGAATAGAAGTGAATTAATCTAATGCATAATTAAATAAGAAAAGGAGAATCTGCTTGTTGTGGTGTAGTGGTAAATGTCGTGGGTGTTGGTAGAGGTTGACCTAGGTTACATTCCAATTGTCTCCATCCTGTAGTGTTATGGTATAGTTAGGAATGTCCTATGTGCTGGTAGATGCTAACAAGGCTCCATTCCTCCTATGCCCATCCTGTTGAAAGTGGCACCCCGAAAGGGGTGTTTTCCACTATAAATTAGTATTTACCCAGGTGTTGTAGGTGAGTTGGAGAGGAGAGGGCAATCCTCCAAGGGATGTCCCAGGTTCAAATATCCACCCTACAAAAAAGCTGAATTGGGTATCCAAAATCCAATTGATAATGTTGGTGCGGGCAGGGTTGGGTGTGACTCTCGGGTGACTTTGACAGTGTAGAACCCCCTGTTCATGGTCTCTCAGACCAAGGCGGATCTGCAAGGGGTTTTTCACTTAAAAAATAAATAAATAAGAAAAGGAGATAGAGAATGCAAACTTAGGGCTCTAATTGCCCCAATCTAAACTACAGTAAAAATCATCTGCAATCGTACGAGATTGTTGCCAATCTTGATAGGATCATCCAAAATTATGGTTGAATCACCTGCGATGATTCGAGCTTCCTCTGTTTGAAACACAGTGAGATCCTATAATAAAAATTGAAAACACAAGTGCAAATGATGGGGGATAGGATGTTCTAACACAACAAAAACTAAATTTGCAGGGAAGTGATCAACCAGGGGGATAAACTAGGAAAATCCCAAGTTTATATAGGATTAGGGGGAGGTTAGGAGGTTGGGGATCATCCCAATATTGGAGATCACCAACATAGTAATATCCAACCTCGCAGACACGCTTCTGCCTGAGTTGGAGAGGTTGTTGAAACAGAAGGTAATTATGAAAATTTAGTTTTGGGATGAAATCGTCTGGATGTTATGTTCCAGACGAATTCATCTGATTTGGGATGATATCGTCAGATCGACGATGATTTTTTCCAATGGTCAAAACAACTTCTAAAAATGGCACAAAAAATGAGGTGAGTGGTTAACGGGCAGTTTGGGGTTAAAATTTAAATTTTTACTTTTTACTGATGGTTTAACTATGCCAATTTTAGGGTGCTACATTTTGCCCCCTCTTTAGTGAATTTTTTGAGGAAAATGTGTTAAATACAAGTTCTTCATGCTTTACGAGAAATAAAAAATTTATTCCATTTTTTAGACAATGATTCTAGGTCGAATCGTACAACTGTTTGCTATGGTGCCCCCTCCGAGTTTTTACCCAAATTGAACGTTTGAGGTAAAAGCGCAGAAAAGCAAAAATTTAAAAAATATTATTTTTAAATAAAAATAAGAAAAATATGGTAAAACCCTAATTCATTTTTATTGTTCACTTTCACTGTTTCAGAGCTCTATAGGTGAAATGGTGGAAATGACACACAGATCGACAGAGGTCCGATGCGGGTTGCGGGTAAGGATCTAAACCTAGTGTACTATATTTTTAGCTTGATTTGTTTAATTTTTTACTTGAATTAATAGTTTTTAGGAATCACAACCATTTTTAGGCCATCGACGACATCGGGACAAAATCGTTCCAATTTTTCCAAAATCGTCCCTCTATTGTCGATTTTGTCTGAGGACAAAATCGAAGAAATAGGGGCGATCTCATCCAATAAGGGGTGATCCCCAAATTGAAGAATCGAAGATGATTTCATCCTATGAAGGACGATTTAACTAAATTTGGTATGATATCATCCAATAATGGGTGATATCATTTTTTTATGAGATGAAATTGATTTTAATTGATTTTAATGATTATGTATTAATGATTTTTGTTGTTTTATTGTTTATTTTGCAGAGGGGATTGCTAAAGAGTCGAAAGTGGAAATACGAGGGTCTAAGGGATGACTTAGTCGTGCTCGATCAGGCCAAGAAAGATACTAGTAGAGGTCAAATAGTAGCATGTGGTAGAGATGCCACAAATTCCTATAAACATGGGGCTCTTGACAGCCCTAGCAGAGAGATGGTATACAGAGTCATCTTGCTTTTGGCTAACGATAGGGGAGATGACTCCCACTCTAGAGGATGTATGGAGGATCTTCAGGATCCCCATACATGGGCAGTTCATGACTCCTTCGACCAATCAGGGCCTCACCATGATGAGACTATGTAGTGACCCAAGCTTTGCCCTGGAGAAGGGCAGAGTGAACATCGAGGCTTCGAGGTAGATGCCTAGGGCATATCGGTTGACCCAGGTTTTGGCAAGGGTGGTGGTTGGCCTTCTTCTATGCCACCAGAGTGGATGCAGGTTACCATGGCTACTCTCAAATGTGGTCTGTGACATGAGAGACCACAGATACAGGTTTTCTTATGGCAGCTATATATTATGCCACTTGTATAGGATCCTTTACAGGGTCGTATAAAATGGGGGTCGATGTCTAGTGCTGACATCGCTACTATAGGTTTGGTGCTAGGAGCACATTGCAATGCGAAGGTTGATAGAGCTTCCACTAACAGGAGTTGACCAGGAGATACCCCGAGTTTTCTATTGGTGGCTCCAAAGAGGATCACAGTGGCAAATAGATCTTTCGATGTCCAGGTGGTTTCTAGATGACCTCACCCCAGATCAGATCACCTGGAGACCATGGAGAGAGCATCCAGGGTGGGTAGAGGATGAATAGGAGTTGGCTCACATCAGGCAAGTCATTTGGTTGAGGACAGAGTAGGGAGAGGTAGAGCTCCATCGCTATGACCGAGTTTTGAGGTAGTTCGGTCTACAGCAGGGGATCCCTTCTCTTAGGGATTATGAGTATTCCCAGACTGTGCAAGATAATACCATATTGAGCGAGGCTCCAGACATGCAATGGTTCTAGATTCAAGAAACTGATGATGCCCCCATTCAGCTAGTGGATGGGGATGACATGGGGGTAGCAGACGGGTATGATGCCTAGTATGCAAGCATCCACCCTCCTCGGATGACGAGGTCATAGGGTCTAATGCATGTTGTAGTGCAACATATGGAGAGGCGGTGCCAGGCTACCATCGATGCAGTGAGGGATCATAGAGTGAGGAATCAGTGATGGCCTCCTTAGGAGAGATTCCAGAGAGTACCATAGGCTCTGGAGAGACAACAATAGCCAAAGAAGATGGAGAGACTCCCTTCTCAGTAGATGGATAGACCACTATTGCTCAATAAGGGCAAGGGTATCAAGGTGGGAGAGAGCAGCAAGATGGTGGCTCTCCGAGCAGAGAATGCCTACCTACGAGCTCAAGTGTAGACTCTTTAGGATGAGGCAACACGACTTAGGGCTCAGAGTGGAGGGTTAAGCATTTTGGAGCTGGCATAAGCTATTGCATAGACTGCATTCTACCAGGGGTTATACTATCATGTGGTTTCAGAGGAGCAGAGGATACCGCTACCAGCCAACATTGCAGAGCCGATCAGTATGGGGTCGTCGAGGACATCATCATGATCGACATCGAGGACCTGCGATACAGCACTGACTCCGATGGGACCACCTCCTCCACCTCAGGGTAGGAGAGGAGATGAGGTTGAGAGCTCGAGGGCTTCTCGAGACTAGCTTCTCATTATACATAGACCATATATTTTTGAGAGGATTGAGTATGTCAGGGTATAGATTGTGGCATACCAATCTATTTTGATATGATGTATAGACTTCTTGATATATATATGTTCTATTTATGATATGACTTGTGCATATGTTTTATGATGCTTTAATATTTGTTGTTTGACTATTCATGTAATTAAGTCATTGAAAATATTATAATTTTATGTCATGCTATAAAATTAAATGAAATAATCTGATGTAAACAAATTGGTTGTTGTGGTATTATTTGATGAAAAATAAAGTGACTTCTAACAATAATTTCAAAGGATATTGTCACTGTTACATGACCATTTCATGGATTTGCTGCTCGCTAGGTCATCAAGCTAATCCTGATATGAGAGAAATATTGCTAAAAGTAAGAAAGTGCTTAAGAGACTTTCTTAAGACTTTGTGTTGTGATGATGAAAAATGATGATGGTGATGATTTGTTTTCAGATTTTCATGAAAATATTATGGATGAAATATTAAAATATGATTTTTGCTAGGCATAAAATTCCTAAGTGTGATAGAAATTTGAACAATTGCCTAGGAATTATACCATCGTCGCAAAACTGAATGTTGACATAATGAAATGAAATAGAAAAGTTTTTGTTCTTTTTAAAGCACAATTGTGTAACATAATGATTTAAGCCATATGATTTTATGGATTAAATAAATGGGAGATAAAATTAGAATGATGGCTTGCGCTAGGCATAAAATTTTAGGTATAGACTTATACCATCATCGCGAAATCCAAAGAAGAAATTGATGTAATAGTTTATTGCATAGTTGATTTTTGATTTTGAGATAAAAAATATAAAAATGAGGACTTGCACTAGGTGCACTAGGTATAAATTCCAATTTAGGTTTAGGAACTGTACCTTCATTGCGAAAGTCGAAAATATATAAATGTGACTTTATTGCTAGATTTTTTAACATGCTTTGAAAGAAATTTTGGATTTTTGAAAAAATGTATTTAATTTTTTTTATGCTATGCCAATATTCTCAAGTAAGAAAATCAAATTATTCTAGAAGATTTGCATAAATATTTTAAATTATCTCAAAGATAAAATTTAGATTTATAAGGAACCCCATGTGCATATGTGAGTTCATTGCCAATCTTGATCTATCATAATGATACAAAATCTCTCAAACACAAATGTGTGTGCAATTGTATTGTTCATTTACCAATTTTGAGCAAGATAATTTGATACAAGTAATTTGAATTAACCAAATGAGTGTTCGTTGACCATGATTTATATACATATAACCGTACCAGACTACTATGTAAGTCGGGTCATCAAGAGCTAGCTGATCCATGAGCGAACATAGGTCTGTACAAAATAAGGTTGCTAATGTGACAAACATATCACCACGCTAGGAGTTACCCAAGGCCAAGTGGTTTGGGCACAAACCACCTGTTATGGGGCTTACCTCACGGTTTTTGAATAATTGAGAATTCCAAGGATTCAAGCTCATTCACCCTTATTTTCTTTCAAAGGGTAGGGGAAGGGATTTATTGCTTTTTGCTTTTTCTATTCTTTTTCTCTTCTTTTTTTTGTATTTTTACTTGACACTGAGATAATGTTGAAATATTGTTGAGGTGGTACAAAATGATACTGAAACAATGCTTATTTTTCTCATGATTTTTCTTGACTTTCCTTTTTTTTTTTTTCTAGGGATACTTGCTGGATTGGTTGTAGAGCAAGGGATTTTTATTTTGGGTAGGGGTGAGCTTGTCCTTATGTCAATTCTCAAATATTCTAGACCATGTGCATGATAGGATAGCAGGGGAGATTTTTCACTCAAGAGACCACTTCAACTATGTAGCATCGCTTTGAATTTGGAATGAAATCATTTTAATATGAAAAGGTGTACTTGGTTCAAGTAAATAGTAAGATCAGTTCTCTATGCTCAAACTTCATTTAATTCAACTGTGGACTTCGATATAAGACAGATTAATAATCATACCAAATAAGATCAAGATATTTATTCTTGTGAGTGTGAAAGTGAGGGATTCCAAATAAATGCTAGTTTCTCCAAAATAACTGAAAATATAACTTCAATACTTCAAGAATTGACAGGTGCAAAAATAGAAGATGTTTTTGAGGATTTTGATGATTTTTATTTTTTTACATTTTGATTTTAATTTATGAATTAAGAGAATACATAATATTACTGTTTTTGAAATTTTTATATGAATTTCTAAAATAAGACAATATGTATAATATATAAAGTGATAAAATTATTGGATTTATGCATAATATCGCTTAAGATGCATAATGTTCATAGGTTCTTTAAGATCTTTACCATCTAAGGTAGCTAATCTGTATGCTCTCGATCCAAATTTAGCAGTGATAACATATGGCCCAAGCCAGTTAGGCTCAAATTTACCTTTAAGATCTTTAGTTGCATTAGTATTTTTTGATTTTCTTTTAAGAAGAGGTCACCGATCTCAAAGGATTGATTATGAACTTTCTTGAGATATGCTCGTTTGAGCTTGTTCTAATAGGCACGAAGATGCTCCAAAGCATTAATGCACTTATCATCTAGGAGTTCCAGATGACTAAATCTGCCAGCACGATATTCATATCCTACTTTAGTATCTTGAAGTAGCAGAGCCAAAGAAGGAACTTCTAATTCAAAGGGAAAAACAACTTCAGCACCATAAACCAAAACAAAAGGTGAAGTTCCCGTGGGAGTATGAATGCTAGTTCGATAATCCCACAAAGTAGGATATAATTGAATGTGCCAATCATGGCCAGATTTATTGACTAGTATTTTGAGGATTTTAATTAATGTTTTATTAGATGCTTCTGCTTGGCCATTACCGTAAGGATAATAGGGAGTGGAAAAATGATGTTGAATTTTATATTTTTGACATAGTTTCTTTACATATTTATTTTTGAAACAAGTTCCATTATCTAATATGAGATTTGCAGGAATTTCAAACCTATAAATAATTTGATTAAAAATAAATTTGGAAACTTGATTTCCAATGCAAGAAGCTAAGGGCATAGCTTCAACCCACTTCGTAAAATACTTGGTGGCGGTTATGATGAATTTGTGCCCATCAAATGACACAGGATTTATTTTTCTGATGATGTCTAAGCCCCATTTTGAAAAGGGCCAAGGAGATGAAATAGCCTGAAGTTCTTATGCAGGCACATGGATAAGGTTAGTGTGTTTCTGGAACTTGTCACAATGGCACACGTAATAATATACATCATTCTCCATGGTAGGCCAAAAATATCCTATCCTAAGGAGCTTCTTAGCAATGGCACTACCACTAAAGTGTCCCCCACAAGATCCATCATGGGCTTCACTCAAAGCTGATCTAGACTCTTCTAGATTCAAACATCTTAGTAGGATACCTTCAAAAGATCTCCTATATAAGGTATTGCCAATTATGATGAAGTGACTTGCTCGTCTATGTAATAACCGGTGTTGGTTTCTATTAAAACCTTCAAGGAAGGTCCCATTTTGAAGAAAATTGAGGATATCAGTGTACCAAAGTTTAGGAGTAGTTTCATTGATTAGAAACAAGTCCAAAGGTTCCAAGCATGATTTAATTGAAGTAGGTTCCTAGATTTGATGAATAATGATGTTAGCATATTCGTCATCTAACTCCAAGGGTAAAAGGGATGCAGCTACGGCCATGACATCATCTGCATGATTGCTAGTTCTAGGAATAGCTTCCAAGGTAATTTGATCAAATAAAGATATTAATTGTAATACATATGCTTTATATGGGCACAATTTATCATCTCTAGTTTGATAAACATCGTTAATTTTATTTATAACAAGTTTAGAATCATCGAAAACTAATAGATTTTTAATTTTTAGTGCCAGGGCTGCTCGTAATCCAAGGATGAGAGCCTCATATTTAGCAATGTTATTAGTATAGGCAAACATTAATTTAAAGGATAGAGGTATGAGATGTTTTTGTGGAGATATCAAAATAATACCTGCACCAACCCTACTCATGCATCGGACTCCATCAAAGTATAAGGACCATTGCTCTGAATTATCTACCTCTAATTTAAGGCATTCGTCAAAAAACTCAATGACGAGGGGATGGATGGACTCTATGGGTGCAGCATCTAATTAATATGCTATGATTTTACCCTTAACAGAATTTTGTCCTATAAATGTGAGTTCAAACTCACTTAGATCAAGAACCCACTTCGCTGTGTGACCCGATAAATAAGGTCGACTCATGAGATAGCACAAGGGATCGGATTTAGCAATAACATATATTTTATGACTGAGCATATAATGGCATAGTTTCTATGTAGAAAATACAACTACTAGACATAACTTCTCTAATTTTGTGTAGTGGGTTTCATAACTAGTTAATGTTTTGCTAATGTAATAATTAGCACACTCTCTTTTCTCATCATCAAGTTGAGCTAACATAGCTCCTAAAGCAAAATTTGAAGCAAAAATATACAATATAAATGGGCGATCAGGTTTAGGTGGCGAAAGTATAGGTGGGTTAAGAAGATATTGTTTAAGGAGTTCAAATTCTTCCTGACATTCGTTGTCCCAATGGAAAGATACATCCTTCTTAAGAATCTTAAGAAAGGGTCTAGTTTTATCCGCAAGCTTATCGATGAAGCGACGGATAGCTTGAAGTTTATCTTGTAGACTCTGTAATTTAGATATATTTGTAGGTGCGGGTATATCAGTGATAGTAATAATATTGAGAGGGTAAATTTTGATGAAAAATAAAGAAACTATAACCCCCAATAATTTACCTGACTTAACTTTGATTATACATTTGGCTGGATTCAATCGGATAAGATATTCCCTTAACCGATCAAATAATTTTCTCAAGTCATCTAAATGGTCATCTTCTTTAGTAGAACGAGCTATAATGTCATATACATAATCGTGTAGTATATCATGCATCATATCATGAAAGATATAAGTCATGGCTTTTTGATAGGTTGCACTTGCATTCTTCAACCAGAACGAAATCACTTTCCAACAGAAATTCCCCTAAGGGGTAATAAAGGTTGTTTTAGATTGATCTTCAGGAGTTATCCTAATCTGATTATAACCAAAAAATACATCCATTAAGGATATCATTCCACTCCCAACAGTAAAATCAATGATCTGATCCATATTGGGAAGGGTAAAATTGTCTTTAGGGCATGCAGCATTAATATCTCTAAAGTCTGTACAAACCCTAACCTTAGTAGTTTCTTTCTTAGTTACTGGAACTACATTCGAGATCCATTCAGCATAATCAATGGCTTGTATAAAAATAACATTTAGGAGCTTTTCTAACTCCCCTTTGACTAGTAATGCCACTTTAGGATGCATTTTTCTAAGTACCTATTTAATAGGTTTAGCATCCGAGTGCACTACTAGGTGATGCATAACTACAGAAGGATCTAATCCTGGCATATCTTCATATATCCAAGCAAATACATCTTCATATTCTTTAAGAAATGCAATGTATTTATCCTATTTTTCTTGACTCAATTCTGATCCAATGTTGATTATGTGGGGGTTATCCTTGATTCCAATGTTAATTTTTATGACATTTTCTACTTCTATGTGTAGATCTCTCTCAAAATTAGGTGGGGCGGGTGAAACACCCAATTCTTGTAATTCTTCCAAGGTTAGCTTGGATAATTCATCTTGAGGAGTCATGGCCTCAACCTGGGCTATACTAGGTTAAAGCCATCAAAATAAAATCCATTATATAATAATTCCTCAACAAAGACATCATGAAATATATCTCCCTCCAACTCATCTTCAGATTCAGCGATCATCACAGGATAAGCTATAGATAACATATTATATGTGAATGTCTTATTTATTAAATGCAAGGCATCACGTTCATCTAAATAATCTTGGTAACATATAAGTTGGTCATCATCCTCGAATAGGAATGGCTGACCCTTACTAGGAAATAGGCCCACACCACATCAGGTGGGCCATGCTTCTACCTCAAAATGTTCTTTCATACCATTCTGGAAATGTCCCAAACCTTTCCCTTTATATCCCAATTTAAGCATTATAGGTCTAGATTTAATATATTCATTAGTAAAATAACATTAATCATATCCATCATAATGAGTTCTGATGTTTCTAGGTATTCTACCCCAGTCATATCCCTTATAAATAAAGGCATAGCTCCCGACTTGGTAAATACTTCCCATAGGCTATGGGAGGCCCAAGGTATGAGGATATGGTGGCAAATTATTTAAAATAAGGGAATCTTGCATAGAAACATTCATTTATTTTGATATAAGGATTTTAGATAGATTGGGTAAGAGCTCGTAAGTGAGAGCATAAGAGGTAGAAGGAACATTCCCTATGTCTTCTGATGCAAAAAATGTAAATTTGGTGGATGTAAAAGGTGTAGAGTAGTCGATAGATGGGTCTATTAAAGGTATGAAAGTTATAGGAGTAGAACAAGAGAAATTGGTTATGGGATTAGGATCTTTCTTAGGTCCTAATGTGGTTTATTCAGAAGATGGTTGAGCTATATGTGGAGGTGCAACTGATGGAGAAGAAGTATATGACGTTGTGGATGTGAGTTTTGCAGGTTTAGATGGATAATGAGAATTACGATATGTGGATGACAGAGCAGGGCAGAATTGAACTCCAATAGGTTCTGCCAAAGCACACATATCAAAGGGTCTTGGATCACCATGAATTGTAACCAGCTAATTCTTAAATTTGAACTTAACACATTGATGTAAGGTTGAGGGAACAACTCACATTACATTGATCTAAGGATGACCCAAGAGTATATTGTACAATGCAGGGCAATGTACAATGAACACAGTCGTATCCAAAGTTCTTGGACCAACCTGTAATGGAATGGTAATAACTCCACATTTTTCTTGTGTTTCATCATTAAAATATTTTATAATCATATCAGTTATTTTCATTTCATCACTTCTAAACCCAAATCTTTGGTAGAAGTCAAAAGTGCAGATATTTAAATATGAACCATTATCAATCAAAACTCGTTTGACTGCTACATCTCTAATTAAAGTAGTAATATACAAGGGGTTATCTTTATGTAAACTATGTTAAGGTATATCTCTATCCCATAAGTCAATACAATCAACTTCATGAGTTATTATAGTATTGGCCATGGCTTCAGGTTGAATGTCTTGTGGTACCATCATCTGGCTTAATGTGAGCATTAATTCATCTCTATGTGTAGGAGAAGATCTTAAAAGGTCCAAGAGGGAAATTCTAGTTGTAATATTTGATAATTGTTCATTAATTTTATAAGGAGGTTTAGTTTGAACATTAGGTGAATGATTCCCTTTATTAGGAACCTTCAAAACAAATGGAGCTAATCCACCATTCCAAATTTGATCTTGTTGATGATTTTGAGCCTGTTGTCTAGTAACAGCTCTGATGGTACCCATAGTATTATTTTGTAGATGATGAATGGGTCTTGGTCTAGAATTTATAGCTAGCTCATTAGAAAGTAATCAGTGATACAATGGTCTAGTAGTGACTCTTCTTGGAAATGGTTCTTCTGTAACCATATAACTTGTGATAGGGTGAATAGTATTCGATTCATCTTCAGAACTATTTGATTTATTTGATGTGTTTCCATATCACTCTCAGTCTCATATTCTATATCACTAAGATCAGGTATCTGAATATTATATAGAGTCATGGTTGTAACCATGGATAAATTTGTGTTAAATATTTCTAGATCATGAGTAGGTAAATGCCCACTAATAGTTCCTACATAACAGGTAGGAGGAGGGACATTATGATGTTCAATTTGATTAGCCACCTCATTACCATGTTTTGGTAAGGGATGTTGAAAGATGTCTAATGACTGATTGGCGTTCTGATTCTACTTTTATGGGGTGTTATTTTGAACATTATTAGGAGGATTTTGCTTAGGTTGAAAGGTTTGCACCTCCATGTCATTGTTATCAATCAAGTCCTGTATTTTATGTTTTAATATTTTATAAGAGTTGGTAGTGTGTCCACGTCCTCTATGGAAGTCACAGTGTAAATCTGCTCTGTATCTGGGTATAGTTGGATCAGGTTCTTGGATATTTGGTAATTGAATCAAACCTCATTCTAATAATTGCAGTAGAATAGTTGATAAAGGTTGATTTAACCTAGTAAATTCTCGAAGAGGTCTATCAGGAGGTTTCAGTACAAACTTCTCCGTTGTCTTTGTAGCATTAATATTAGCAATATTTTTGCTATCGGTGACTCCATCACCCACAACTTGTTTATTCTTATATTGATTTTTGGATGTTTTCTCATCATATTTCTTTTTAATCTTGCCTCTCCTAATGAGAGCATCTTCCACTTTTCGGGCTAAGTCTATAGCCTGATCTAAGGTGGTGAAGGTAGCAATTGATAATTCATAAGATAGTTGCTCTTGCAAATTATTAATAAATATGTCCAACATCTCCCTATAAGGTAATGCAAAGTGCAATTTTCCTATCAACTGTCTCCACCTAGCTAGGAAATCAGCAAAGCATTCATCTTTGTCCTGTTTTAAGTTATACAAATCTTTAATGGTCACATGTATTTCGATGTAGGCACTAAATTGATGAAAAAATTCCTCAAAGAATTAGTGGGTAATTGATAATACCACTCTAATGTCATTCCTCCCAATATTTTTGAGAACATTTTTAGTAATAACAAGTCATCATGTGATATATCATGACATGTTATCCTAAACATACGAAGATGCTCTATGGGATATTCGGTTCCTTTATATATGGGAAGAATAGGCATAGGAAAATTTTTAGGATACGACTATGCTACGACTATAGGATCTAAAGGCTAACTATACATCTTTTGATAGTTGTACGAGGGATGGTAGGGATCTATCTAGTCCATGTAGGAAACTAGTTGTTTCACCATGGTTTCAAGATTACTAGTTTGTCCACCATATTGGTTCGGTGGGATATAGGTATGGGATCTATGAGTGTATGATGGTTTGACATAAGGATTAGATGCTATATTGATATTATGCAAAGTGTTGGTAGGAAGAGTATTATGAAGGGGATTTGTAATAGTATTATGTTGTACCCCAGATTGTTGGTAATTGGTGTTTGGTTTTGTTTTGTATTTTTGTTGATTTGAGGTATGTTGATCAAGAGCTTGGTGAAATAGAGCAGTAAATTATGGTTTCTTTTGTGCGAGAATGACCCTAGGCTTGTTAACAGGCACTTTAGATGGTTGGGTAACCTGATGTTGTTGTATGTTCTAAATCATAGCTGCCATATCCAAATTGGATGGTCCAGCTTGATCACTCTCTTGATAAATAAAGGACAAGGGATTAGTGTGTGTTTGAAATACTTCTTCTAGAGTTGCTTGAGTGTCACTAATTCGATCCTTGTCCATATGGGCTGCTTTATTAAAAACACCAATATTAGTATTAATGAACTTCCAAAATTGTTCCATGTTTTCAAAAGTGATAACTCCTCCCGAAGATATTTTAGGGGATGAGGATCCTTCCTCTCTAACAGTTTATTCTTGTTAATTTCCTACAACAAACTCTTCTTCTTGCTGGTCTAGGGTTCCTTCTTCTAGAACTTGGTCCTCAAGAGGGACATTTTGGTCAGTTAATGGTCTTCCTAACCAATATTCATCTTCTTCGGTTTGTTTTCCATTCCTAAGTCTAGACATTGTTCTAAACTTAGGTTTTAGCAAATATATATATATATATATATATATATATATATGTGATAGGGTTGAGAGGTATATATTTTAACTATATACCTACTATAATACTTTAAAAGGAAAATGTTTTGTTATTGTTTTTTTTTTTTGTGATTATATTATTATTTTGCGAGAATAAAAATAACAAATAGCATGCTAGTTGCAAGAAATAACAATAGTAAAAAGAATGACTTAGTTTTCTATGAATAATTTATGGATATCATTGATAGGGTCAAGTTCATCAGGAGTCATGAAATGCTTCTCTTCAAATTGGAATTTGTTTTTCAAGAATTTGACAAAGTGTGCTATGGTAATATGATCTACTTCAGACCCTAACATGTAAAAATAAAGTTCCTGGCAATACTCTCAATACAACACAGCTCTAGGAACTCTATTCCATCTCTTTCTATCCATAAGAATGACTTCTTTATCCTCTATACGAGATAGAAATTTATGCACTACAACTACGTTCTCAAGGTATTCCTCAAAGGTGTATAATTTAGAAGACACAAGTGTTCTTTTATCTGCTAACCACCTATGGCAAGCTCTCTGAAGTTCATGATACAAAGTCACCTGATCAGGATCCAGGATTCTATCTAGGACAAACGTCTTAATTTGCCTAAGTTCTATAGATCTAGATTCAATAGTACTCAATCTCCTATCAAGTTTGTCCCACAAAGGTTGGGCTCTATTTGTTTGAGGTACTCTAAGCACAAAAGTAATCTCTATGGTCGTTAATTGATTTTCAACATTTATGGTGACAGCTCGTCTTCTATTATAATCTACCATCTAAGTATGATATGTAAATTTAACGGTTGTCTAATGGTTCTAGATTTTCTTAATAATGTGTTTTTTTTTTCTAGATTGTTTTCAAAAGGTGTTTTAGTTTCACGTCGGGTTCACAAAAATGTATCATCCAAATTTTTCGCACCCTTACCTTTAGGCTAAAGGATCCATGCCCGAAAGGGGGATGTGAGAAGGATGGGATAATACCTCGGACGAAGAGGCCCTTTGAAGGTCATGCCTCTTAGGGGAGGGGTATAAGGGTGAATTTTTGATGGATGGTGGGGTTCACCAGGAAACTTTGAGTGGCAGTTTCCACTCCTAGGTTGAGAATGGATTTTATGTGTATATTTTATGTTCAATCATTTAGATTCTTAGGTTGGCCAAAATGAATCTAAGCTATTCTATATGAAATTTCTGGTTTATATGAAGACAACAAACATAAATGAATCCTAAATACAGAAAATATCTAAAATGGAGAAGAGTGCACCTGATTTCTGATGTCTGATGAAGATTCTAAATCTTGTAGGAGTCCAAATCGTCCCAGATATGACAGGATCATCTATAATTGTATAGAATTGTCCAGATCATAGGATATTGTTTGAGATCAGCCAAGATCATCAGTGACCTGATGAATTCATCAAATGAATTCATCAGAAACCTGCAATCATGAAAATAGACACCAAAAACCAAAAATACAATTGCAAGAATGATACAAAATGATATAAATAAGAATATAAATGCTTAAATGATAAATCTAGATATCAAATCAAATGGGATGCAATTTTTTAATAATTTATTTTGAATTTTATCATGCAAATATGCTAAATGAGGTGAACTCCAAGATGCAGAATAGAAGTGAATTAATCTAATGCAAAATTTAATAAGGAGATAGAGAATGTAAACTCAGGGCTCTAATTGCCCCCAATCTAAACTGCAGTCAAAATCATCTGCAATCGTACGAGATCATCGTTGATCTCGATAGGATCGTCCAAAATTATGGTTGAATCACTTGTGATAATCTGATCTTCCTCCAGCTAAAACACAATGAGATCCTACAATAAAACTTGAAAACACAAGTGCAAATGATGGGGGATAGGATGTTCTAACACAAAAAAAACTAAAATTGTAGGGAAGTGATCAGCCAGGGGGATAAACTAGGAAAATCCCAAGTTTATATAGGATTAAGGGGAGGTTAGGAGGATGGGGATCATCCCAATTTGTGAGATCTCCAACATAGGAATCTCAAACCGTGCAGACACGCTTCTGCCCGAGTTGGATAAGTTGTTGAAAAAGAAGCTAATTGTGAAAATTTGGTTTTGGGATGAAATCATTTGGACGTTCTATTCCAGACGAATTCGTCCAATTTGGGATGATATCGTCAGATCGACGACGATATCATCCAACGGTCAAAAAAACTTCTAAAATGGCATGAAAAATGATGTGAGAGGTTACCGAGCAGTTTCGAGGTTAAAATTCAAATTTTTACTTTTTATTGATGGTTTAACTGTGCCAATTTTAGGGTGGTACAAACACTTAAAGTACAAACACATATTCTCTAACCTTACCCTAAGTCCATTTAGGTAGGTTAATTAATAATAAGCCTTGGTACCTAGTTATCACACCTCCATGGGCTAACTAAGCTCATTACTACTTACCTAGTAATGAACATAATCACCCAAACCTACACGTTTGAGGTACCACCACTGTTGTCTTGTGATTTATTCCTATAACCTTCTAGATATGGGAACACTCGATTCTCACCATTCAAGGTGTATAAATTCACAATTATTTGGCTATTGCATTCTTGCATCCTCTTCCAAATTGTGATTACCTAGCTATTACATCCTCGCAAGTCCTTCTAGGACCCACTTCTATCTAGTTATTGCATCATTGCAACTCCTCCCAAGATTGGATTAAATAATTTGACTTAGATTTTATAAGAAGGTCTAGATCCATTCCAAGAACTCCTTTCTACCCAAGGAAGCATTAAGATAATTATAACTCTCTATAAGAAAATAAAATGCTTCAAATAGATTATACATTCTTAAACGATAGCATCATATCAAATCTGAAGATGAGGTTTTATACATTGCATCTCAAATTAAACATAAGATTCACCTAAAGATACCACATTTATAATAATCCAAATTATATAATTGAGCTATGTAGAAGAAGCATTTATCTAGCATATAAGAACAAGGTAATCATACCAAAACCACTTAATGGTCATATGGAACATTCCATCAAGATAGATCTCAAAATATCATTTATTTACAAAACTCAACATTTTCCAATATAATTATTGTAAACCAAAATATCATGTTCTCTCACTCCATTTTACATATAATCATATCTAAGAATGAATTTGGTAGTCTTAATATATACATTGCAAAGCAAACTTTCTTTACATATCAATTTTCAATCCAAGATATATCAAGCCAATGTGCTTAAATTATATCTACTTCATCTCCTTTTCACGATCTTCTTTATGAGAATTTATTCTGCAACTTGCGGTACCCTTAGGGATCAAGAAAAATCATATGCAATACCACTTAATATGCTCTAATTTAATTTGTAGGTAACCATGCACAATATAGTTTTCTAAACAAACAAGCAAGAATCCCATACTTCTCTACTTAATAAATTATATACAATTGCAAGCAAATATGCACCATACATTAAATTTGAATAAACAAGAGAGAGTCTCATACTTCTCTCTATAATATTTTACCTACCTACTCAAGTCTCAAAAAAACCATTATAACTTATTTACTTTTCATCAAAAGCCCTTATTCCAAGATTTGATTACTAAACCCAAGAAATTCATAGCTAATATTTCCTTAAGGGTAACTAAAGAACACAAGGTTATACTGAGAGGGGGATGAATAGTATAAGATCAAAACTTTTACTTTTCTTTCCAAATGATAATAGTAATAATATCAATGTAGTAAATGGAACAATGCATAAATCATCACACACATGAGAGACATATTTAATGTGGATCATTCAATATGGGCTACGTCCACAGAGAAAATATTTTTTATAAATTTACTCAACCAATATCTTGGGAACAAATTCCCTATTACAATTTTTATGGATACCAAACCAAAGGAGACACTAATCACCTATGCTCAAGTTTGTGCTCTCTATCCACAAGAGACCTTTATCCCCACTACTCTAGTTTGTGGACCTCTATCCATAGGAGACCTCAATCCCCTTTAATCTAGTTCATGGACCTCTATCCATAGGATACCTCAATCCCCTTTGCTATGGTTTGTTGACCTCTATCTATAGGATACACCAATCCCCTCTACTCTGGTTTGTGGACATCTATAATCAAGAGACACCAATTCCCTCTACTTTGGTTTGTGTATATCTATTTACAGGAGACACCAATCTCCTCTGCTCTACTCTACCATAAGCCTTTACGCAAGGCTTGCTCAATTTTTCTCCAATTCTTGCTCTCAACTCTCCTCAAATCTGCTCCAAGTCTACACACAAGACTTGCTCAAATCTGATTCACCAAAACTTGCTCTTAACTCTACTCAAATCTTCTCACCAAAACCTTCTCTTAACTCTGCTCAAATTTTCTCCAAGCCTACACTCAAGGCTTGCTCAAATATGCTCACTAAGACGTACTCAATTCTACTCGAAGCCTTTTCACAACTTTGTCTAGCTCTGTTCCAAGCCTACTCACACAACCTACACAAATATATCTTAAACTTGGTCATAATTGCTTATAAGCCTTCTTAGAAGGTTTTCTTAAATCAGCTCACAACTACTCATAACATAGCTCATTGATCCTACTCAACCTTTCTCAACTCTAGCTCACAATCCCGCTTAAATCTATCCCAAGACTTCTTACAAGTCTTGTTCAAATAAGCTTACTATCACTGCTCAACCCAAATCAAATCTACCTCAATCCTGCTCATAGAAATAGCTCAAAAAATCCCAATTATTGCATAGAAATCATTGCATATATCTTTCCCAAAAGTGCTTTCTTTTACTAAAGTAATTCAGACATATTCTACGCAAAATTATTTTTCTTCATGAACATATAGAGAATGATATGCATTACAAATAATAAATATGTTCTTCTCACATTCATTAAGTCTTTCACTTTCACGTGTATCATATTTATTTGCATTCACAAGATATCTCAAGTATAGCACTTAGTAGATGACCTTCTTATGTATTTTCCACAATAAAAATTGATGCACACACTGTGAGAAGTGGAACAACAATTCAATTATTTTATGAAGTATAAATAATACATTAGGGCTAGGATTAGTCCGAAGGTTGTGGAACCACCCGAGACCAATATAGGTGCAGTTGTAACAAAATAACAACTAGCCTAAATTAATCAATTCTAACAATATAAGATCGTTAGGACTAAATTAACTAATGAAAGAAATATTGAAATATATTCTAACATCTCCCTATATTACAATATTTTAGGAAACATATAACTACTAGCTATACTATCATCCCACCATTATTTTGAAATACATAGAGAGCTACAAAACAATTCAAATTTGACACATGCAAGTGCCTTAGTGAATATGTCTACAACTTGAGCATTGGTGGAGATGTACTAAAGCTGGATTCGATGCTTTGGTACTTCGTCTCAAATGAAGTGGCATTGTGTATCAATGTGCTTCCTTTTCTCATGATACACTGGATTATTAACAAGATTCAAAACACCCATGTTGTCGTAGAACAAGTGTATTGGATATTTTCATGGAAGACCCACACTTGTCAAGATGCGACACAACCATATCACTTCGCACATAAGATTTACGTGCAACATGATATTTTGCCTTTGTTGATGAGATAGCAACCATCTATTGCTTCCTGCTATGCCAAGAGACAGGATCAGATCCAAGATGAAATAAATATCTTGAATTTGATTTATGATCATCATATTATTTGGCATAGTCGGAGTCCGTATATCCCTGTAAGAAGAATTTTTTGTTCTTCTTGTATTCTTTGCCATATTCCATTGTGCCACAGACATAGTGAAGAACTAACTTTGCTACTTTCTAGTGTGTAGTATTAGGTTTCTGCATGAACCTCAAAATATAATTAATAGTAAATGCGATATCTAGCCTAGTTTTGGTTAGATATATGAGACTCCCAATCAGTTGATAGATAGTAGCATCTACCTAAGGTGATTTGTCATATCGCGATAACTAAAGTCCTATTTGGTGTTGCCATCAGCTTGCAAAAAGTCATGTGATATTTTTCTAGTAGTGTCTTAGCATATTTTTTCTAGGACACTTTGATGTAGTGCTCCTTCTAGTTCACTTCCAGACCAAGATAGTAATGGAGAAGTTCGAGATCTATCATTTCAAAATATTTTCTTAAATCCTATTTGACAATAGAGATCATTGTTTCTGAACTCCCTGTTATGAGTATATCATCAACATAGAGTACAAGCAACACTATTTTAGAGCATTGCTTCTTGAAATAGAGGTTTGCATCATATGAACATCTCTTGAATCCATGCTATAGTAGGTGATTATCCATTTTTATATACCAAGCCCGAGGGGCCTGTTTCAAACCATATACGAATTTTACCAATTTGTAAACTTTTTGTTGGAATTCCACTTCAAATCTTTTTGGTTGAGTCATATAAACTTCCTCTTGGAGATCACCATTTAGAAATGCACTCTTGACATCCATTTGGTGCACTTTCCACCCATATTGTGCTACCATAGCACAAAGAACTCGAATGTTTGTCATCCAAGTAGTAGGTGCAAAAGTTTCCTCATAGTCAATACCTTCTCTTTGAGCATAGCCCTTTGCAACAAGTTGGGCCTTATGCTTATCTATTGTTCCATATACCTTGTACATTATTTTGTACACCCATTTGCAACCTATGGGCTTCTTTTCGTATGGTAGATCCACAAGCTTCCAAGTTTTATTTTTCATCAAAGACTTATACTTTGCATCCATAGCGGCCTTCCACTGAGGCTCACCAAGGACATCTTGCACTGACACAAGTTCAAGTTCATATATTGAGGACATAAACACCCTGTCATCATCAATATCCATATCTTCTGTATCTCTCACTAGATCTACAGAAAGTTCCTCAAAATATTGACACAAATCATCAACCCCAGTAATCTATGTTGTAGCTTTCTCCTGTCGAGCCATGCTGCAAGTACGAGGCGTATCCAATGTCAAATCTAGTGGATTGGATAGCTTAGAGTATCTAATTGTACTTGTATACCACTTTGGATTCTTCTTCTATGGTGATGAAGAATATGAAGAAGGACCTCCAACCTTGGATGAAGGAGACTTCTCAACATTAGTTTGCACAAGGTCTAGGTATACATCTGATATGTTTTCTAATGTGAAAGCCTCATCAAAAACTACATCTCTACTGATGTGAATCTTCTTGTTTTAGGGATCAATAAATTGATAACCCTTAGAGTGCTCATCATACCCAAGAAGAATGCACTTCAATGTTTTCTCATCTAGGTTCTTTCTCTTTTCTTTCGGTATGTGAATGAATGCTTTACAACCAAAAATGCGTAAATGAGATATGGAGGTTTTTCTACCACTCCATGCTTCCTGTGGAGTCATTCCTTGTAGGGTCTTAGTGGGTTCCCTATTCAACAGATATACTACTATGGTGATAGCTTCTACCAAATATTGTTTCCCAATTCTAGCTCTTGTGAGCATGCAACAAACCATTTCCATGATGGAACGATTCCTCCTTTCAACAACTCCATTTTGCTGAGGAGAACCTTCTCAATCTGGAACTTGCCATCAGAAATAGTAATAGAAATTGTACCTTCTCCCTAAAATTTGTAGGTTTTATCATAGGTAATAGTGATAGGTTTGCCCTCTTTGGCCTCAAAAGACTCAAACCATGATTTATCGCCAATCATGTTCTTACTGGCTCTAGAATCGACATACCAAATAGGATCCGTCTGCTTGGATACTATGGTAGTCATGAGCACTTTGTGTGCTCTCTTAGAATCCATGTCAGATTCCTCAATAGCAACATTCACTTGTTATTGTTTGTTCTTTTGTGGTTTGTTCTGGTCTTTCTATTTTGATTATTTATTCTTATGCCAACATCTATTTATATCATGACCTTCTTTGTCACAGATCTTTCAATATATCTTTTTCTATTGAGGTTGTTGTGTTTGTTTCCCTTTTGAATACTTTTGATAACTTCCTCTCTTCTAAAAATTACCCTTCTTGTTCTGCTCCTTCCTGTTGGTGTATAGGGAAGTGTTAGAAGAATCATCTCACTATAGTTGGCATGCCTCATCTTCTTGAAGTAAATTTACCAACTCAACAAAGGGAACTTGTCTTTGTGATACATGAAGTGAGGTGGTCAACACTCTAAAAGAATCTGGTAGAGCTATCATTACCACTGAGGTAAGGAGCTTATCATCAACTAGTGCTGCCAAGGAATTCAATTTTCCTTTCAACTCAGACACTTTGTAAAGAAAATTTTCAACTGTCTCTCCTTGTTTCATGCTTAGACTATGTAATTAATACTGAAGAAATAGAATGATGGAATCATTCTTTCCTTCATATATAGTTTTAAGGGCATCCCATGCCACTTTACTATTTTGACAGTCAACAATATGAGGTTGAACTTCATCAAAAACAACAATCAAAATTAGCACTTTTGCTTTGCTATCTGTCTTATCAAAGTATTTCTGACCAATAGTGAGAGTTGTGGCTCCAACTACAGATGAAGATCTTTTTGTTGTTCCAAACAGAACATCCCAAATATCATCCATCTCTAGGATAACCTTCATTTTGTTTTTCCATGGTGTATAGTTTGGACCTTTCAACAACTGATGAGCATCAGTCATTAGTTTTGCAAACATTGTGAAGGTTCCTTATAACACAAAATGGTCCCCCTTCGATATACCTTAATTCCAAGCATACAAAATACCTACCCTTACGTGAGGGAGACTATAGGTATTTTGGAAAACCATAAAAATTGCCTGCCCTTACGTGAGGGAGATTGTAGGTAATTTTAATTATTATACGATACGTTGTACTTAGGCGGTACTGAAAGGGAATCACCTTGTTGATGGCACCGACCTTAGAAATAATTCAATCCACATGCATGGGGTGTAACTTCCCCTATACACTTTGGATATCAAAACTTTCATCTGGACTTAAGCCTAAACATGAGAGTTGATGAGCACCAGAAATGCTCATATTTTGTACATATTTCTTTGATCAATATGCGGTTGTATAATAAGGATTGCATACTTTTATGAATGATTATATAGATATTTGATATAATTATGCGTGTTATCTAATTTGTGTGTTTTTAGTATGTTTTGTGGAATTGCAGTTGATTTAGTTAGATTTGGAACGGTCGAGGTCCTTTTGATGGACCTGGCACTTTATTTCATCGGGGGTTAATGAAGAGAATACGAGCGCCTCCCTACAGTCGAAAGGCGCCAACTGAATACGAGCGCCTCCCTATAGTCGAAAGGCGCCAACTAAATACGAGCGCCTCCCTGCAGTCGGAAGGCGCCAACCAAATACAAGCGCCTCCCCATAGTCGAAAGGTACTAGCAAAAGATAAGCGCCTCCCCACAACCAGAAGGCACCACTGATTCTTTGCCCGTTGACCAGATTTGAATGATGTGGATGGCAATGGCTGGTGCAGTTCCAGCTCTGTGTCATGCAGAGCTAAATTGGAGATTGCACCAATGTATCAAAATGTCTTACTGATGCCAGGAAAAGCATGAACCGAACAATGAACACATCGCCATTAGAACAGAATGCCAGATGTCGATTGCATTTACCAGACTGTCTTGATTTAGTCTGGGACAGATCGACTATTGTAACTACTTCTATAATAGAAGTTCTACGGGTGTGTTATATAAACACACGCAGATCGTTCTGAGAAATATATAGAAATAAAATAAAGATCCATTTAGACGTACAGAGATAAATTGTAGTGTGTTGATGAATATATTAAAGTTCCAGAAGTTCTAAGCGCGTGTTCGATCGGGAAGAAGCTGTTGGAGCCTGGGCCCACTCCAAGCTAGTATTTCTTCCCCATTTCCTTTTTGTTTATTAATTTTAATTAGTTTATTGCTTTCATAAGAACGTTTGTTAGTTTATTAGTTCCAGCATTTGCAGTAGATTTATTTTTAGGAACGCGTACATGATTTATTTTCTGTAGGTTTAATTATGTTCTTCTTACGTAAATCATTGAGGAGTGCGGGAATGATTGACAAACCATTTCAAGAACACCCCCAAAAATGTAGGATTAGCAGATTCACCTCCAGTGGTATTGTAGTAACCTAATTCTGACTCTTCGCAAGTTTACGAAGCTCCCTGGGTTGATAATTAAATGCACGGGCATGTGACAAAAATAGGAAACCATTCACCTTGTTTGGCCCGCAACATTTTGGCACCGTTTCTAGGGAAGCGTCTTAATTAGATTACTTACAATACCATGAAACCTTCCATCTGACCTTGTATGAGTTCTTCGAGAAGAAGAGGACCTGACGGTCGCTTTATAAGAACTAATCCATCAGGACTTGAGTCAGCCGAGCATTTTGGATTTGAGTTAGACTCTCCCGACCTACCAGCAGTCCATTGGAGTGAGGAACCACACTTTGTGCAAAGTGCCACCTCATCCCATCAACAAGGGGATGAACGAATCATCATAAATCCCCTGTTTAATAGGACTCCTCTAGAGGAAGCCCTGTTGTGGAAGGCTATGGAGGATCAGATGATCTCGCCAGACAACCTTAGAGCATTGACTCAGAAAGTTTTAAATGATCGGAAGGCCATAAACGCTGCATTAGAAACCACATTTCCCAAAAAAATGGTAGATAACGATGAAGTCTCATCTGGCTTTAGTTTCCCAATAGAGGAGGGAGTAGGAGATACCAAAATGAAAAACATATCCCCTGCTCACCTTTCGTCCTTCAGAGGACACCCGACTGAGGACCCTGACTTATTTTTATTCAAGTTTGATGTTTTGTGCAAGTCTATGGATTACAAATCAAACACGCAAAAGTTGAAATTATTTCCTTCTACATTAGATGATGCAGCTCTACGATGGTTCATCGGTCTAGGAGACAAACACATCACCACCTAGGACCAGATGAAGAAGCTCTTTCTAGAGCAATATCAAGATTTCGGGAGAGCAAGAGACTCCAGGGAGGAGGTCTTGAGCATGACACAAAGAGAAGATGAGTCTCTCGAGGAGTATTGGGAGAGATTCAGCTTTAATCTTCAATGGTCCCCTCACTCGAAGCTATCTGATAAGTCCCTCAAAAGCATCTTCTTGAGGGGACTTACCAATGAGTCACTGGAGGCTCTCAACATGATCTCTGGAGGTGATGTCTATCAGCATGCTATGGACGACATCCAAAAATTATGCCAGAACTACTCGAGAAGGCGAGGCAAAATCATCGCCGAGACCATGAAGGCGACTGCTTCGATCACCAAAATAGAAATAGGCAACATCTCTGGAGGATTTGAAGAGCGAAATGCTCTCATCTCTAGCATCTGAGATGGATACGCTCTTTGTTAGAAAAGAAGAAACAAGAAAATGATGCAGCATTAGCCTATTTCTGCCCAAAATGTAGAGGAAGGCATGCAAAGAATGCATGTCCAGAAAACAAGGTCAGAGTATGCATAGTTTGCAGGTTGAATCATAAAACTCGATTGTGCCCACAACTTCCCAGTAACCAAGAAGCGATTGAGAGCACGGAGGCCTACTTCATAGGCAATAGGAAGAGTTGGCCATAGCCCCCATGGGGAATATACCAACCGAAATGCCATCATATGGGGGAGGGCCATACATGCACCAAGGACCCCCTCAACCACCTAATATGGGGTGGTGGGGACCATCACCCTGGACTAACGCACCCCCAGCAGCATTTTCGAATCAGCAGCCATGGATGCCATATCCATATCTTGGGCAATAGTGGAGAGGCCACAATGCATGGAATCAGACTCCACAGAGTGCAGCGCCTGCTCACATCCAACAGAACTTACCAGCATTGCCAGTAGCGAGACCTACGTAGCTACCAGCACAACCGATAGCAAACCCGAACAATAGAGTAAATCAGTCGACATACAACGTAGAAGGTGAGATGTATCATATGTACAATATTCAGCTTAGATCAGGTAGGCAGCTAGGAGTAGAGACACCACCTCTGGTAGAAGAGGAGGAAGAAATAGTAGAGACACCTCCATTGGTAGAAGAGGAGGAAGAAATAGAGGAGACACCTCTGGTAGAAGAGGGAAAAGCACTTGAGAGAGCGGAGGCTCCATTTCCTAGCCGATTGCAGGAACAAAGAAAAACAACACAGCCAAAATTTGACATCTTGTCGAGCTTGAAGAATCTCACGGTGACAATCCCATTATTTCAAGCAATTCGAGATGTCCCCATTTACACCAAGGCAATTAGAGAAATGTGTCTAAGGAGACCGGGATGAAAAGCTACCCAGACTATCAACGTCATGGGTAAACTGGCAGATCTAATGATGGGTGGAACACGTCATCCGAAGTATGCAGATCCAGGCAGCCCAGTGCTGACCATAAAAATTGGAGGACATTCCCTGTCCAACACATTGGTTGACCTCGGGGCAGCCATCAACGTGATGCCTCAAGAGACCATGCAGAGGCTGCAGCTCATGAACCTGAAGCCAACCATGACAGTGCTACAGTTAGCCGATCGATCAACCGTGTCATCGGAAGGGATGCTGGAAGATGTGATCGTAACAGTCAGTGCATGGGAATATCCAGCCGATTTTTTAGTTTTGCAAACCAAGACCAGGTTGGGCGGTTACCCGCTCATTTTGGGGAGGCCATGGCTGGCAACAACTGACGCTTACATCAGCTATCGGGATGGGCTAATGACCATCTCCAATGGGAAAAATGTCAAAAGGCTGACCATTTCATCGCCAGCTCAGTCTATGGACTCGATAGAAGAACCCAGGATCACCGAGCATGGAACTACGGAGTTGTCCATAATCCAGCCGGTGATGACCTTGGAGGAGGTGGCAGAAGAGGACGAGGATGGTGCTATCATGGAGTTTCTCCATGGAGAATCGTCCACCCCCACACCTGGATCACCGTTGACTGGCGCCCAAGATCAGCACATCCAACAAATACACGTTGGGCCAGGGAGGATATTAAACGTCAACAGCAGGTTGACGCCCACATAGCTAGAAAAATTGGAAGAGCTTCTGGTAAAACACTAGCAAGCATTTGCATGGGACTACGCAGATATGCACGGCATCAGCCCAAAATATGTACCCATCGGATTTATTTAGATGACCAGGCAACTCCTAGTCGGCAGCCACAGAGAAGGATGAACCCAGCAATGAAAGACATTGTCAGAGAAGAACTGCACAAACTTATGGCTGTCGAATTCATATATCCGATTTTTGACAGTGAATGGGTATCACCATTAGTGGTGGTCCCCAAAAAGAATGGGAAATGGCGGATCTGCGTGGACTACCGGGCGTTGAACAAGGCGACTAAGAAAGACCACTTCCCACTCCCGTTCATCGATCAGGTCTTGGACACACTCTCAGGAAGAAAATACTTCTCCTTTCCGGATGGTTTCAGTGGTTACAACCAGATCCAGATAGGGGAAGAAGATCAAGATAAAACAACGTTCACCTGTCCATGGGGAACGTTTGCCTATAAGGTATTGCCTTTTGGACTGTGCAACGCATCGGCCACCTTTCAAAGGGTGGTGCTTAGCATATTCTCTGATATGATAGGAGACGGGGTGGAAGTATACATGGACGACTTCACCGCCTATGGAGAAACCTTCGAGGAGGCAATGACAAATCTGGAAAGAGTGCTCGACAGGAGCAAGGAAAATCATTTGTCCCTAAGTAATGAAAAATGTTTTATGATGATGCAGGAAGGCATCGTGTTGGGACACCACCTCTCTACGGAAGGAATAAAAGTAGACAAGAGGAAGATCGAGGTCATCAGAGACCTACCTAGCCCCAGAACGTAGAAGGAGGTAAGAAGTTTCCTTGGATCAGCCGGGTACTATCGATGATTTATCGCCGAATTTAGTAAGATTGCCAAACCACTGCACACCCTACTTTCTAAGGACGTAGAGTTCAATTGGATGGGAGATTGCGAAGAAGCATTCCAATTGCTGAAAGAAAAATTGATATCTGCACCGGTCTTGAGAGGACCGAATTGGGCCATACCGTTCCATATTTACTGTGATGCATCTAACGGTGCGATCGGAGCAGTCCTCGGGCAGAAAGATGGCGAAGAATTTTATGCCATCTATTATGTCAGTAAAAACTTGGCGGGAGCAGAGCTCAACTATACAGTGATAGAAAAAGAATTCCTCGTAGTTGTCCATGCAATAAACAAATTCTGCCACTATATAACGGGATACAAGGTCTTCATCCATACGGACCATGCGGCTATCAGGTATCTGATGAGCAAGCCGGCCATTGGTGGCAGAATTATCAGATGGTTGTTGCTATTGCAGGAATTCGACATCACTATAGTCGATAAACCGGGCAAGGACAACGTCGTGGCAGATTTTCTATCCAGATTGATACCAGCAGATCATCAAGCAGTGGAAGATCAGTTTTTGGATGAACATCTGTTCGCTATTAGTGAACAAACTCCGTGGTATGCAGACATAGCCAATTACTTGGCCATCGGAAGGACCTCACCTGCTCTCTCCTATCGAGAAAAGTAGGCGGTCATAGAGAAGAGCGCATCATTCCTTTGGATGGATGGTCTCCTATTTAAAATAGGATGGGACCAAATTATAAGAAGATGCATAGCAGAACAGGAGTTTTCAGAAGTGCTCAAGGCATGTCACGATGAGCCATGCGGAGGACACTTTGCAGGGAAATGAACTGCCTACAAAATCCTATAGGCTGGGTATTTTTGGCCCACTCTGTTCAAGGATGCGACAGCGTATACCAGCAAGTGTGACGAGTGCCAGAGGATGGGTAGACCAACCCATCGAGATGAAATGCCCCTGCAGCCCCAGGTACACCTGGAACCTTTCGATAAATGGGGCATGGACTTCGTGGGACCATTTAATCCACCTTCGATGGGAAGGAGGTTTATTCTGGTCTGCACGGATTACATCACCAAATGGGTGGAAGTGCAGGCATTAAGGGACTCAAAGGAAAGAACGGTCGTCGATTTCTTATTTGCCCATATTTTCACATGATTTGGGGTTCCTCGGGAGATAACAATAGACCAAGGGCCCCAATTCACCTCCAAATTGATTGAGGAGCTGATGGAGCAGTATAGAGTTCGGCACAATAAAACCATGCCCTACCATCCGCAGGCGAACGGGCAAGTAGAAGTGACAAACAGGGAGATAGAAAACATCCTGACCAAAACCGTGCAGCAACACAAGAAATATTGGGCCACACGGTTGTCGGAGGCAGTTTGGGCATACAACACCACGTGGAAATCCACCACAGGATGCACACCTTTCCAATTGGTCTATGGAAAAAATGCGATGATGCCCATCGAGTTCGAAATCAAAACTCTGAGGATGGCTTCAGAATTAAATTTGAGCTTGGACGAAGCTCAAAAATAGAGGATTCGCCAGCTAGATCAGCTGGACGAAATCCGACTGGATGCTTTGCAGAGGACGAGAGATTATACAGAAGCAGAGAAAGAAGTGGCATGATAACCACATCAAGCTGAAGAAGTTCCAGGTAGGGGAATGGGTACTGTTGTACGATTCCCGGTTCCAGGAAAGGAAGGGCAAACTTATGCAGAGGTGGATGGGGCCGTATGAGGTGGCAGAGCTCATTAGGAATGGGGCGGTGCACGTTAAGACAATTGACGGCAGCAACACCATGTTCACGAGTCAATGGCCACCGACTATGCCCCTATAATACGTCCGAAATGTTACAGGTGGAATCCAGAGTAGGCGTGGGGGAGACCCCATCTTGCTAGATCTGGACCGAACTCTCACAGGTGAAATGGTGGGCACGAAAGTGCTCACCCAAAATTTTTAGTTAATATAGTTTTTTTTGTAATGTGTGTTTTTGCAGGGACGACGCCCGCATGCAAGCTGCAGGCATCCTAATCCAGGGCCTAACAGGCACGGAACGCATCTAACTGCCTTTATTTTCCTTTCTTTTTTGGTTGCTTTTTGTAGGTGGAGGACCTGACAGCACGAGGGATAGGTATCTAGGAAACCAGGCCTGATTCGGCTCAGCATTTCGACATCGGCTCGTAGGTAGAATCTGGGCAGCATGAAAAACTGGGAAGGCTTGATCACCCTTTTCCAGTCAAATCGCCATCCAGAAGAAGGTGCCTTACTACATCCAGAAGGTGCCAAGTCCAGAAGAAGGCACCTTACCATCCAGAAGAAGGCGCCAAGTCCACAAGAAGGCGCCTTACTACACCCGAAAGGTGCCCATCTAGAAGAAGGCACCTTATTGCATCCGAAAGGTGCCAAATCGGAAGACAGCGCCTTCCATCCATTCAGAAGTTCTATTAAATTTTTTAATATATATATATATACATATGTAGGTGCCTTCCGTGGCAAGAAGGCACCAAGTCTTAAAAAAAAAAGCAAGCCAAATATGCCTTCCAACATCAAGAAGGCGCATTCATCCAGTCGAGACGCCTTCCAACATCAAGAAGGCGCATTCATCCAGTCGAATACGCCTTCCAACATCAGGAAGGCACATTCATCAAGATGAATGCCTTCCAACATCGGGAAGGCACGAACCAGAAGGAGGCGCCTCCCACATTGGGAAGACGCATGCAGGCAAAAGTGCCTCCCACCAATCAGAGGCACCTCGTAGCACCGAAAGGCGCATTCGTTCGAAGAAGAGCATCGACAATGTCGAAAAGGTGCTACAAGGACACCATCCACATGGGAAAGGTACCAAAGAATGCCTCCTGCATGCAACATTTACATCTATCGGATGCCTCGAGCGGAACGAAGCATCGCACGAATGAGCGGCATCAAAGGACCATACCCCTCCCTCATGTCACAAGTCAACAAATCAATGGCTACCACGATGATTGGAATGACGAATCAGGTACGCGCATACTAAATCAAATCATTTATATAATTATTTATAAATACGTAGTACCAAAAAATATACCGTCGTCATAGAGATCGTATCCCCCATAGCTGGAATCGCGTGCCAATGATAGGGCGTCTTCCATAACTGCTAGGGTTAGGCATCTTTTCTATAAGAAGGCACCTTCCTGAAGAAGGAAGGACAAAAAAAATATACTGCAGCAGAAGGCGCCATGGGAGGAAGGTCCAAGAACCACGCGATCAAGAAGAATGAACCCGGTGATACTGATGGGATCAGAGGGCAGTGAAGACCCAATTCGAAGCCGAGGGGTGGCTCGAATACTGCACCCTGGTCAGTCAGGGCCAGGACGTGGAGGCAGCTAGAGAATTCGCCACCTCTTTGAGGGGCGATGCGGCCCAAGTACGAGGGGTGGAAATTCCAGTCACCCCTGAGTTCATCTCACAGGCGACTGGATTGCCTCTCACGGGGGAATGTACATACAAGGGCGGAGTGTTAAAACTATACGCCGAAATACTGCTGCCAGGAGGAAATGTGCAGATAGACAGGGAGGGGTTACTCAAAAATAGTCTCCCCATGAATATGCGAAAGATGTTCGAGCAGATTGCTCGATTTTTCACATGCACAGGAAAGTATACCCATCTGCACATTAATCATGTGCACTTCATCAATCACCTAGTGCATGGGAGGAAATTAAACATACCTTTCTACCTGGCGAATGCTCTGAAAGATGAAGCGGCTCGATACCAGAAGGGGCACCATCCGCCTTAGCCCACCATGGGCTGATATCGGCATTGGTCCGCCATGCAGAAGCACAAGGACAGAACCACGACGCAGAGGGAGATGGCGGCCAAATAGAGCAACACAATGCGGTTGCCGAATTAGGGCAAGACGAAGCATCCCCTATAGAGGAGATAACAAACATCGGGCAATTAGCATTGCCCTATTTTCTAGGAGGAGCAGAGCAGTCACCGATGCCCGAAGACATAGAGGACAGAGGGCATTCCCTAGTGCCCGAGTATGAGGAGGAAGGAGCGCCACTCGCTGGTGGTGAGGACGAACCAATCCCCAGGAGGAAACGTCTACGGTGATTCCTCTCGATAGAGGAAGGACAGAGTGACCCGGAGATAGACGTTGCCGCCCAAACCCTCCGAGAATTAATGAACCGGAGCCCACGGAATGAAGGAACTTCTGGGAGTAACGACCAGATCGATGCGGCCTTGGAGGAGGCGCTCGAATGGCAAACCGATTGTTGGATGGCATAGCAGATTCTGGAAGATTGCCAGAACCAGCATAAAAGGGAATTGGAGGAAAGAGATAGGCGAATTGCTCAGCTCGAGCAGCTGGTCCGATAGTTGCAGGAGGAAAATCAAATGCTCCAGGATAGAGGAACAACAAGACAGGAGGCATCCACTCAGACTGATTGGGCAGAAGAAGTGCCGACGAACTCTCCCACATCCGTCGAACGAGTATTCTCTTCCGGGGAGATTCGATCGGACGCCCGACAGAGCAGCCCGGAGGTAGGGGAGGATTCCTCTATTTTTAGGGGTGAAAAGAAAAGAAGTCCTACCATGCCCCCTGTCATTGTCCTGAGTGACACAGAGCAGGACGAAGGTCTCCAGCAACAGATAAGACCAGAGGATAAGGAGGACCTCCCCAGGCCTGAAGAAGGAGAAGAGCCTGAGGGGTCGACACCAGGTAGACAGGCGAACGAAGGATCACCCCCGGAGATAGCAGCACAGCCGATCCTTCAGAGCAAGGAGAAGTCCCCGAAGGAGAAAGGAGAGACCCCTGTCCAAGCCGCCACATTTTCTATAGAAGCCAAGGCAAAGAGGCCCAGGACGGCTCGACAGAAGGCAAAAGTGACCTTCGTCGACTCTGAAGAGGATGAATGGGACATGCAGCCGTTCGTCGAAAGGCAAAAATATTTTGAGCAGCGGTGCAATGAAATGAAAGCAGCCAAGGAGGCCAGGAAGGCATCCTCGAGGGTAAAAGGAGATTCTGGCATCTGCGTCAATCCGACAGAAGACAGCCAGTTTTGGGACATCTATGGTTCATCCCGAGGGTGGCCTTCCATGATGAGGAAGTACTTGGAATGGTGGGGAGTATATGGCCCACAATTGGAGGCCGCTACGATTGCAAAGGAGAATGCAGGGCTTACCCCTAAAGCGGCCGGATTATACAAGGCCCAAGTAGTGCCTTCCAGAGGGGATAACTCGGATATCCCTCTGGCAGTGGTCAGACCTCCAGACGTCGACCTATGGCAAGCTATCGAAGCTGCATTTCAATCGGTAGGAACAACGCTGGCTAGACCACCACCAGTAGCGGCCAGAACAAGAAGAGGACAATTGACAACCATAGTTTCCCATAGGCAAAGGTGAACCACACCTTCAAATGCCGACATGAAAAGATAGACTCGGGCCACAGGGGCAGCAGAATCCTCCAAGAGATGGCGACGATGAAAAGTCAGAGGGCTACCTATAGCTTGGATGCCACGAGGGCGTGGCATATGTTAGGCGTGGGGGGATGATGAGCACCAGAAATGCTCATATTTTGTACATATTTCTTTGATCAATATGCGGTTGTATAATAAGGATTGCGTACTTTTATGAATGATTATATAGATATTTGATATAATTATGCGTGTTATCTAATTTGTGTGTTTTTAGTATGTTTTGTGGAATTGCAGTTGATTTAGTTAGATTTGGAACGGTCGAGGTCCTTTTGATGGACCTGGCACTTTATTTCATCGGGGGTTAATGAAGAGAATACGAGTGCCTCCCTGCAGTCGGAAGGTGCCAACTGAATACCAGTGCCTCCCTACAGTCGGAAGGCGCCAACTGAATATGAGTGCCTCCCTACAGTCGAAAGGCACCAACTAAAGACAAGCGCCTCCCCACAGTCGAAAGGCGCTAGCAAAAGGCAAGCGCCTCCCCACAGCGAAGGCGCCATTGATTCTTTGCCCATTGACCAGATTTGAATGACGTGGACGGTAGCGACTGGTGCAGTTCTAGCTCTGCGTCATGCAGAGCTAAATTGGAGATTGCACCAATGTATCAAAATGTCTTACTGATGCCAGGCAAAGCACGAACCGAACAACGAACACGCCGCCATTAGAACAGAATGCCAGATGTCGATTGCATTTACCAGACTGTCTTGATTTAGTCTGGGACAGATCGACTATTGTAACTACTTCTGTAATAGAAGTTCTACGGGTGTGTTATATAAACACATGCAGATCGTTCTGAGAAATATATAGAAATAAAATAAAGATCCATTTAGACGTACAGAGATAAATTGTAGTGTGTTGACGAATATATTAAAGTTCCAGAAGTTCTAAGCGCGTGTTCGATCGGGAAGAAGCTGCTGGAGCCTGGGCCCACTCCAAGCCAGTATTTCTTCCCCATTTCCTTTTCGTTTATTAATTTTAATTAGTTTATTGCTTTCATAAGAACGTTTGTTAGTTTATTAGTTCCAGCATTTGCAGTAGATTTATTTTTAGGAATGCGTACATGATTTATTTTTTGTAGGTTTAATTATGTTCTTCTTACGTAAATCATTGAGGAGTGCGGGAATGATTGACAAACCATTTCAAGAACACCCCCCAAAATGTAGGATTAGCAGATTCACCTCCAGTGGTATTGTAGTAACCTAATTCCGACTCTTCGCAAGTTTATGAAGCTCCCTGGGTTGATAATTAAATGCACGGGCATGTGACAAAAATAGGAAACCATTCACCTTGTTTGGCCCGCAACAAGAGTGATTGGGGTAGTGGATGGAGTAAAAAAATAGCAAAATGGCAAACTTATCTTTCCCTGACGATTAATAGAGAACAAGCTTAGATGACATTTTTGGTAGCTATATTAGGCGGCAAATATAGTAGCACAATCACGATAGCTTTACTTTTAAGTGCTGGCCAAAGGTATCACAAATATCGAACGTTGTAGTGCAATAAATTACACGGATGGGTTTTAATTATTCTGGGGAATTAGGGAGTGAATTTGATTTTAACTTTTAATGATGTAGTGCAAAGCAAGTAAAAAAGCAACATACAACATAAAAGTGCCCACATAAATAAACCACTAGGTGTCAATCGCAGCTGAAAATACACCTTTACAATAATGCCAAAATTTGCTTTTTCTCAAAAATTTACTTTCCCCCTTGATTTTTCGAAAAAAATACCCCCCCTTTTAAAACTTCTTCTTATAAAGCATTTTTAAATTTTTTTTTTTATATCTAAAGTTTAAAAAAAAATTATTATCCTCATATAGTAAAAATTATCTTATTAAAAAAAATAATTTTGAAATATAAAAGAAATAATATAAAATATTAATTTTTAACTTTAGAAAAAATATTAAAAAATAACTTAAAAAAAAAATGTTTTACCTTTGCTTTGGGGGGGTCAACGAGATTCGAACCCGCAACCTCAGGCTCCCGAAGCCTTAACCACTCGACTCACCGCCAGGTGAGCCAGTGGGCTGATCTATAATAGATCAGGCTCCACTCTTATTTCAAGAGCCTCCACGAGCCAAAAGGCCCTCATGACATTGCTCCCTCCTCAGCCACCACTCCAGTGGAGCACGGGTGGTGCATGGGTAGCGACAAGGTGTCTGGCTCACAAAAAACCAAAACTACCACCAAAATTGCTCTGCAAGGATCCTTTCGAATCAGTTTCTCCTCAACTGTGTCATAATTTTGACATCGATGACGTGAAGAGTTACAGGTGACAGGCACGGTTGATTTCTTCAATATCGAGGAAGATAAAAGGTTTATCCCACATTGATGGGATAGTGAGGTGTATAAGGTTTTAAAAGGACCTTTACTCCACAAAGGAGTATAGCCTCTCGAGGAGAGGCTCTATCCTAAGAGGGTCATGGGTAAGCCTCGGTGTTGGCTCCCATGATGCCCCTTTCAACCGTATGGTCAATTGCTCCTTTTTCTTTCGATCGTATGGTCGACACTCCTTTGCTATGTTGATCGTATGGTTGATCACTCCTTTAGTTGTTCGTTGATCACTTCTTCTGATATAAAAACCAATTTTTCTAGAAATCCAATCAAACTTGATTAAAAAAAATTTCTCTAACTCGATTAAAAAAATTCATAATTTCCAATAGAGATTTAACAATATCTGCTCATCTAGAGCTCCACTACTACGAGATCACTTCAAGAGAAATGAGAGTTGCAAAGGTCAGGCTATGATACCATGTGAGAAGTGGAACAACAATTCAATTATTTGATGAAGTATAAATAATACATTAGGGCCAGGATCAGTCCGAAGGTTGTGGAACCACCCAAGACCAATATAGGCACAGTTGTAACAAAATAACAACTAGCCTAAATTAATCAATGCTAACAATATAAGATCATTAGGATTTAATTAACTAATGAAAGAAATATTGAAATATATTCTAACACACACTTGATTCACAAATATGATTTCTAACACTTACACATTCACTTTCAATGTCACTCAAACCAATACATAATTTGTTCTCATAATCTAGCTCTTGTGTTTCTAATTTTATTCAACAATGAAGCACAATTTTATTCTCAAACCCTAACACATGTGTTTCAATTTCATTCAACAATGAAGCACAATTTTATTCTCAACTCCTAACACATATGTTTCAATTTCATTCATCAATGAAGTACAATTTTATTCTCAAACACTAGCTCTTGTGTTTCCAACAATGCACACAAAATTAATCCTTATATCTCCACCTTATGACTCAAAACAATTTTCTCAAAAACACAACCACCTTGATAAGGAGTTAAATCACCATACCTCAAATTGCCTTGAAGAAGATGTGCCCTCAAAAACCTATCTCAAAATAATTCCCTTTCTTTGGCCACTTCAAAACAAGTTAGCAAAACTTCTTTTCAAATAATCCACATAAAATATCTCTTCAAAAATATGTGCACTTGAAAAATAATACTTTATGACTCTCCTTTTATCTTCACAAGATAGAGCTTTAACAATGATCAAAACCCATCTCGCTCATGTAGAGGAGTTGGAGAGCAAGTGGGTAGTTAAAACTCTTCGGTTGAAATCGAGAGGCCTAGGTTCAAATCTCTCCCCTCACATGTTGCGGATTTGCTATGTAATGGTTATATCATGACTACATAATAAATATTTAAAGGTCTGAGGTGTAGACCAATTAGTTCATCCAAACCCCATAAGGTGGTCGAAGGTCCAAGGTTCAAATCTCGGGCCTCTTTGGACTGAATGCTTGTCCCTTTCCTGGTGCTTTCAGTGGTGTAAAAGGTTTAAAATGATTATGGCATGGTGGTTATAGGGGCGGACTGCACGAAGATCTGTGTGGTAGCTTCTAGGGTGGACAGCGTAGAATACTTTGGTGGTCATAAAAGCTAGACAACCTACCCGGATTCATGGTGGCTACAGATTCCACCATGTAAATTCAAAAAAAAAAACAATTATCAAAACCCCTCAAATTTTCTTTTTCATCATGCAAAAATACACACCATAATAACACCTTATCACTCCTACTTTCACAAAATAAAAATAATATTCAATATACCACAATGTGCCTTATAACATCCAATAACCCAAAGTGCAATTTACAATTTTCATTCAACCTTAACACCTTATATCTCCTACTTTCACAAATAAAAATAATTTTATATTACCCACACATAGAAATTTGAAATGCAATTTCTCACACTGTACTTTTGACTTCAACCAATCATTCAAAATGCAATCAATTAAAATACACCTTATGTCTCCCTAATATAGGCACTATGCATACCTTATACTCTCAAAAAAATTTAAATTTTTTATGCTCTTACAAACATGTTGTCATGACTCAAAACTGCCACCTCTCACTTGCCCACATCCTAGCGTAGGCTAGACTACCGTACAAGCAAGCTGCCCTCACGGTAATCAAAGTGTATGAAATTCCTTAAGATGTCTTCTGCAAATTTCCCTTCTTTTCAAAAACTTTCAACCAAAATGTAGCCACTAAGTTTTGACCCCGTGACCTCATCCTTGCCAACGTCTTAGCGTAGGGACTCTCTATTTTTTGGGATTGCCACCCAGATAAGGTTTTGAATGTGTTGCCTCCATATTTGTAATTTCAGATCTACCTCAAACAGTGTGCAAACTTCTCCCTTCTGCCTTCCATGAATATTGTGAACGATCTTCGATTAGCGCATAGTCACAAACCTTAGTGCAAATGAAATATTTTACCCACTTAAATATGCTTTTCAATTTCATATTTGACATCGGTGCACATTTGAAATTTGAATTTTATTTCCTCCATGAATATTTGGCGCTTCTTTATCTTTTGAAAACTTTGCATTATAATATTAAAATATTATAACATTAATGCTTAAAACCTTGGTCCATTGGAAATAAATATTTGTCTTAAACTTTTACCTCCTCTTTAACTCCTTTGCATTATAATATTAAAATATTATAACATTAATGCTTAAAACCTTGGTCCATTGGAAATAAATATTTATCTTAAACTTTTTTCTAGTGGAGGATGCAGCGCACTGCATCTTCAGGTGTCATCTGGTACAAGATCCCATGGAGGTCCTAGTATGTAACCTTGTATAAATACTCGAGATTTAATTTCTCCTTCCTTTCATTATCCATATTCTATATCATAGGTTCTTGTCACTTTCCTTTCACAAGGCTATCACTTTTAGACACATGACTTCACAAAGAGCCCCTCTAGTTACCAATCTTATCACCTCCTTTCAACACATTTTAGAGATAAGCATCCTGGTTTGCACTGATAAGGATAAGTCAAAGAGGCATCACTTATCTCTTTTTAATACTACTAATGCACCCAAACCCCCTCACTATAATTCTAGTTATAGGTTGTAAATTTATATTAAGTCTTTGGCCCTTGAATTTCTGTTCATTGCTTGCTATCAAAACCATGGAGAATATTTTTGCCTTTACAACCATTTCACTTTTGCCATTAATATATTTCTACCTTGTGTACCCTTTGATGATATTTGCCTTGTACCTTATTATTTCAACCTTGAAGATAATTCTACCTTTGACATCAATGATAACTATTGACATCAATCCTTTGACATCAATGACAACTCAATATGCTCAATATTTCTACAACATATGGTACCCTTAGGGATCAAGACAAATCATATGCAATGCAACTTAATATGCTCTAATGTAATTTGCAGGAAACCATGCACAATATATTTTTCTAAACAAACAAGCAAGAATCCCATACTTATCTGCTTAATATATTCTATGCAATTGCAAGCAAATATGCACCATACATTTAATTTAAAAAAATAAGAGAGAGTCTTATACTTATCTCTATAATATTTTCCTTACGTACTTAAGTCTCAAAAAAACCATTATAACTCCTTTACTTTTCATCAAAATCCCTTATTCCAAGATTTTATTACTAAACCAAGAAGTTCATAGCTAACATTTCCCTAAGGATAACATCACCATCAATTATTTTATCCTAATGTGAATCTTCATTTAATATTTCTTTTAAAAAAGAACATTGTCATTTCATTTAATTTTCCAAAACTCTAATGATAACCATCCATTAATCTTTCTATAAATTTCTCCAAACAAAGCATTCCTTAATCTAAGTAAACTTTTGCTCCACTTTTCGGTCTATGAAGGCATACAACAGAATCACAACATACTCATATCACCACAAAACCAAACAACATGAATGAATTTCAACAAGCTAAACCATGGCACAATTCAAAAATGATAATGTGCCTTCCCATACCCACAATAATAGACCATATTGGTTGGACTTGCAAAGAGAAAGACCAAATTTATTCAAAGCTAATAGGTAATAATGTTACCCCTCCTTGATGATTGAGATCAACATCAAGAGCAAAGCATCCAAAAAGGAATGAATGGGAAAAAATTGGTGTGTAATAGCAACTATGAACTACCATGGTTTTTTGGCCATTATCAACTATGTATGGCCCTGTACATGTTCTAAAATACCCAACTAGAGAATACACTAGAGATGCCATAAGAACTTCAAAACATCCCACACAATGGGGTACGCTTAAGGAGTAGTGCTCAGGAAAGGCCTCAATGATTTGGAAAAACAATGCAACCAACACACAAGAACTACAAGCTACACCTATTTGATTGGATCTTGATGGAAACAAAAACCAAGAATTTTACCAATGTAAACTTAGGTATAACACAAAAATTTTCCAATAGACTAAGACAAAGGGAGAAGATCACCATGTAGGCAAAGACATACAACTATCAAGGCAATCATCTTGGCACAAAAGCAACACCAACCAATAGAGAAGGATTACTAAACTAAATCTTAACATCCATCAAAATGTAGAAAAATACCTCTTACTACACAAAATGATGGACCTCCTTGCTTTGTCCTAGCAAGCACCTCTCCTCCATTCCAAAAATGCATCCTCATTTCTCCAACAAAAATTCCCCCCCAAGCTCAAAAAAAAATCTCCATTTTAAAATCATACTCTAGGTGGCTTCCCAAGGAGTTGGATGTTTCCCCATGACATCCATTTGAGCTAGCCACATCTAGTTTGTAAAATTTTTAATGAACGTTTATGATGTTAAAAATGCTCACCAAGATTATCCAAGAATGGTCGAGTAGGGAAATAATATTTGATTTATCCAAATTGTTGTTTCTATAGACACCTAAAACACATAATGCCAAGGGCGACTACTCATATGGACATGCTACAAAACCATATTAAGGATATTGGATAGACTCAAAGATAGAGCAGTGGTTCTAACACTCAATTTAGGCATTCTAGCCTAAGCAGTCTGAACCACAATCCAGACCTGCAGTCTCTAGTCTAAACTGTGGTTGACACCTACAGTCTATAGTCTGGACCATAGTTCAGTTAGGCCTTCCATCCAAGACAAATCAGTTGGAATGACCAAGAGATCTAGAAGGAGGCAGTTGAAGGATAGAATATTCCAAAGGCTTCTATCCCAACTGTCCTAACCAACCTTCTTGGTCTTTGCTTCTCCATGAAGCCACCCCTAGCCCTAGGGGCATGCTACAAATACCCCCTCCAAGAGAGAGGACAAAAGAGAGATAATTGGTATAGCGAAGCATGATGAGGCCTGGAAATACCTCAATAATAGCATGTTTTGAACATTGAAACTCCCTAAAAACTCTTATGTTTAATCTGATATGCTAGTTAAGTTTATTTAATATGTTGTGTATTAACTGTTTGCATGATCAATGTGTTAGAAATACTATATTCTGATTTTTTACAATTTTTGCATAGTTTTATGTTACTTTTTCATGACTTGCTAAATGAGAAGTATGCTTAGGTTTATAGCAGCACTTCACTAGTCTTTTTTTGATATATTTTAAGCATTTGTTTATCTAAATCTAGCAAATAGTGCAAGCAAACTGTTACTGTGCAGCAGAAACTGGTTTTCCAATGTAAATTCTAGCTAGCTACCAATGAATAGCAAGGCATGGAATTCATACATGGAGAGAGATGAAGGCTATTAACACACCTAATAAATGTAGATGAAATAACTTTAAGAGAACATAGTTGTTCATTTTGAAGATCTTTGAAATGAGCAGACATATTTAGAATGAGAAATACAGTCTCTTCGAAATGAGTGGACATTTTCAGAATGAGAAATGCAGTCTCTTCGGAATGAGCCACTTATCTTCGGAATGAGAACAGAAAGTGCTTTTTGACTTGTTGACTAATTTCTAATGATGGAAAAAGGGAAAGAAATATTGAAAATGTTAAGAGAAAATATCTTCCATATGACTTTGTCGTCCTTGCCGACCAAAGCCACCATTTATGAAAAACATCAATTTTGATCCTCTTCTAGGATAAACCCAGGAAATGTTGCAGCATAATATGAACAGATATGTAAGATAGGAATGATATATTCTTATTTTGTAAGTAGATTTTAGGATATCTATTAATATATAGCTCCCATCCAGGTTGATATAAGAATGGTAGGGGAAAATAAGAAAGTAGTATAATAATAAGAAAAGTGACTGTTACAGTCCTATAACAGGGTTTTTAGCAGCAATACTGTAACCATGTTCTTGAATCAATAAAGTGCACTATTTTTATTCTTATTGTTGTGAATGAGTGTGAGTAATATCTAGAGAGAGAAAGACTCATACCTTCTTCTGGACAAGGAAGCTGGCCACTTCCAGACCTAGGAGGAGGACTAACAACAGGTTTTTATTCTAATTTTGTTGCAGCAAAATAAGTTGTAAAACTTGTCATTTCATTTCCTTGTAAACAACTAACAGTATTTGCACTCTTAGTTTATTTCATGATTAGGATAATATTGTGATTAATGATAAGTTTAGTTGGAATCTCCATTCTCAGCAAGCTTTCAAATTACTACAAATTTTCATTTTCATAATTTACCATTTTTTGCAATTTACTGCATTTTGTGTTTTGTTGTCAACCCCTGCACAGAAGATTGACTACCTTCTATTACAAAGCATTTACAGGATTTAATTTCCATGTTATAATCTAGTTTCCATTATTGCAAAATTAAATAGACTTCCTTTCTACAATTATAATTAGATTTCTAATTCTACAAATGTAACTAGGGAGTTATTTCTGCAACATAATTAGATTTCATTCTATAATTGTAATTAGGATTTCATTTCTACAGTTAGTAATTAGTTTCCATTCCTGTAATTAGATTAAAGTTCAATTTATGCAATTTAGAGATAAAAATGTCCTAAATCCCCCACACAATTGGTTTCACTAATAAGACCTATTGCTCCAAAATGACCTAAGTTATAGCCCTGTTCACTCCTCTTTCGTAAATAGCCTTGTACACTGCCCTGGATTGACAAATTCATTGAGAATTAATGATGTGCATAATGTAAATACATCATTTTAATGTCGTTGCCGAGGAATAGTGTTGCTAGAAGGTGACAATAATCCAATAGTTGTTAATTATACTGAGCTATAAAAAATCAGGATATAATATGAATATAACAGGTAGTTAAAGTAACAACTATTGACTTATAATTTGTCATTCAAGAGTAAACATGAATGAGTAAGCCTAGGGATGAAACAGGTAGAATTACTCAAAAGGATCCATGGCTTGTTCCTTTAAGAAGATCTTCACACCTAAGGGGTGAATCACCTGTGTATGAACTACTAGAAAAATTGAAACAAAAATCACCAGTTTCATCATCATTAGAACATCCTGATAAAGAAAAATCATCAGACTCATCAGCAATAGAGTATTTTGGACCTCTTCATAGTGAAATTTAGATAGTTTTAACTATTCCCAAGGAACAAGAAACTATGGCAAAAAGAGGAAATCTAGATGGGGATGTGCAACATGGCTATGTCCATAATGAAGGAAATGATGAGGATATGCCCCAACCTTCCAGAACATTTGAATATCCTATCCGTTTGAATCCAACACAAAATTCCCCCATGAAAACCATTTCACCTTCAGTACTTCCAACCTTTCGAGGTGTTGTATCTGAAGATCCTGATCAGTTTTTGTTTGAATTAAAAGTAGTGTGTCAAACCTATGACTATGTAAATGACAATCAAAAAATTAATGTTTTTCCCTCAACACTCATGGACTCAGCATTACGCTAGTTCATGAGCTTAGAGCCAAATTCCATCTGAACCTGGGCTCAAATGGAAACTATGTTTTTAGACAAATATCATGAGTATTATCGTGTAAGGAATAGGAAATATGAGTTATTCAGGATTAATCAGGAAGATGATGAAACATTAGAAGATTATCTTGATAGGTTCTCCTTTGTTTAAAGGAGATGTGGACTTGTAGAACCTGAGTTATGCAAAACCATATTTTTGAGAGGATTACAAGATGAATCTATTTTATGGGAAAAGGGGATGTAAATACTCTTAGTAATGAGGAAATTATGGGTCTCTGTAGGAATTACTCTTGCACTAAGCAGGGAAGAAGAAAAAAGAGTACAAATGGCACTGATGTGAAGGACCTAATAGAGGAACTTGCAAATTTTAAAACTGATATTCTGGTGCAATTAAACACAACTTTGGGGGAAATGTCTACGAAAGCAAAAACCATAGAACCTTTGGAAATTTATTACCCAAGATGTATAAATAAACATGCTTTGCAGGAGTGTCCTTTGAATAAAACATCTATCTCAGCCATTTGTAGTATCTGTTCGAAGAAGCATTTGACTGATAAATGCCACCTACTACCACAACTCAAAACTGTGTTAGAAAATCAGACTAAGGAACTCAACTATGTTAGACCAAAATAGGGGGGAAACTTCTCTCAGTATGAAAATCCCCCTTGTTTTCCTACAAATTGGGGGTATAATCCTTGGACTATGCCTTGGGGACAATCATAACCACCCCAACGTCCTTGGAATTATTCTCAATGGACAAATTCCCAAGAATGGCCACAAACAAGTTGGAGTAATCCAACCTGGAATCAGAATAAGAATAATCAATCATGGAATCAAAATAACCCACCCTGGAATCAGAATCATACTAATCCACATTGGATGCAAAATCAACCATAGTGGAGTCAGCAATACCAGTCCTATCCAAGGTAGCAAATAAATCAAGGTCAAACTCAGTATTTGTTACCTGCACCTAATCAAAATTTTCAAGAAAAATAGAATCAACCACAACAAACACAACAGGTGAAACAACCTCAACTTCTAGCTCAACCAGTCACTAATACAAACAACATGAGACAGGCATCCCCTGTCTATGTGGCTGAAACTAAAAAAAATGTTGAAATAAATGTTCTTGATTGTAGTAACATCCAACTTCGTTCAAGAAAAGTTGTACCTGAACCTGTTTCAACTAAAATCAAGGAAAATGAAAAGCAAGAACCTTTGGAACCAGTTAGAGTTAAACCAAAAATAGAGAAAGAAGAAGAAAAAATAGAACCACAGGCATAATAATTACCTTCATCAAGGATAATTCCATATCCTAAAAGATTCAATATCACAAAGAGAAAATTCTGAGTCAGACCTGGTCAAGGAACTTAGAAAGTTAACTATATCATTGCCCTTATTGCAATCCATTAAGGATATACCAATTATTAAAATTACTATCCGATATTTGTGCATTAGAAGAGCAGGAAGAAAAAAGAAAGCATTTCCCAAGACTGTTCAGGTTGAAGGAAAGATAGCTAATCTCTTGTTCGAAAAACTAGTACCTCCAAAGTATAGTGACCTAGGGAGTCTAGTTATCACAGTTACCATAGGATCAATACCAATATCAAATGTCTTAGTAGATCTAGGAGCTGCAATAAATGTCATGACCAAGGATATAATGGAACAATTACAACTCAAACATCTTAGTCCCACATTTACAGTTTTAGAAATGGCTGATAGGTCAGTTGCAAAACTTGAAGGTATCATTGAAGATATCCCTATAGAAGTCTCTTCTTAGGAATTCCCTACAGATTTTTTGGTTTTATAGCAAAGAAATTTAGCACATGGATATCCCATCATTCTGGGAAGACCTTGTATTGCAACTGTAGTAGCCTTCATAGACTGTAGATCTAGAAAAATGACCATTTCAAATGGTATTGATCTAAAACAGATCTCTCTGTATCCTCCTGCAAGACCCTCCAAAAAATTTTCAAGTCAGTTATGGTTTCCTGACTCAAATGAAGAACCAAAAGAGGTTATTTCCACACTAGCCACCTTGGTAGTAAGGTAACACACAGAGACCCCCATGACATAGAAACTTTAGATAATGAAACTATCCTAATGAATGTTATGCATGAACAAGGATTAGAAGAGGAAGCAGTAAATATCCATTAGTTGTTAGGGAATGAGGAGAACCAAAATTTTGAAGGTGAGCCACCTGTACTATCATAAGAAACATCAGTTTCATTACCACATGGGTGGCACCATCACCTAATTTTCCCTTCTCACTTTTCCATACAGGATCCATTAGAAATCAATGAAATAGAAACTTCTTATTTCCTCCCATAGCATCATTTCCCTCTTAACTCCCTAATCACCAAGTATGAAGAAGTGAATTCAGTCCTTCCAAATACAAAATAAATAGAAGTCCAGCTAGGCAAATTATTGAACATTAACAACTGGCTTACTAGGGAAGAGGAAGAAAAATTGATAACTATTTTGTAGAAGCATGTTCATGCTTTTGCTTGGGACTACAAAGATATGTCAGGAATTCACCTTGATATATGCACCCATAGTATTTATACTGAAGAATTCAAGCCAGTAATACAACCCTAGAGAAGACTGAATCTTGCCTTGAAGGATATTGTGAAGGAAGAAATTAAAAAACTTTTGGAGGTAGGATTCATTTACCTAATTTTTGATAGCCGATGGGTCTCTCCATTGGTTATAGTTCCTAAGAAAAATGGAAAAATGAGAGTATGTGTAGACTATAGAGAGATGAAAAAAGTAACATACAAAGACCATTTTCCATTACCTTCCATAGATTAGGTGTTAGATACCCTTGTTGGAAATAAATACTTTTGTTTTCTTGATGGATTTAGTGGGTATAATCAAATTCAGGTTGCACCTAAATATCAAGAGAAAACAATCTTTACCTGTCCATGAGGAACATTTGCCTATACGGTTTTACCTTTTGGTTTGTGTAATTCCCCAGCAACATTTCAACGAGCGGTCTTAGCAATTTTTTTTTATCTGACTACCAATAGTGTTGAGATATACATGGATGATTTCACAGTATGTGGACAGACTTTTGAATTTACATTAGAAAACCTTGACAGAGTTTTAACTCGTGAAACATACCAGTTATCCTTGAATCCAGAAAAATGTTTTATGATGATGAAGGAATAGTTCTTGGTCATAACATCTCTCTTCAAGGGATCCAGGTTGATCCAAAGAAGGTGGAAATTATTAAGAATCTTCTTCCTCCTAAAACTCAAACTAATTTTAGAAGCTTCCTAGGACACATTGGTTTTTACCACAGGTTTATTCCCATCTTTAGCACAATAGCCAATCCCATGTTTGCCCTATTGACTAAATATTATGAATTCTCTTGGACTGCAAGGTGTCAGGAATCATTTGAAGCTCTGAAAGAGAAATTAGTAACTCCACCTGTGTTAAGAGGACCTAATTGGACATTACCATTTCACATACAGGCTGATGCTTCCAATACTGCAATTGGAGCAGCATTAGGACAAATTAACAATGGTGAACACTATGCCATCTACTACATTAGCAAGAATTTGACAAGAGCTGAGAAAAATTATACCACAACTAAGAAGGAATTCTTGGCAGTAATTTATGCCATCAACAAATTCAGGCATTACATCATAGGTTATCAAATATTCGTTCACACAAATCACACAACCATTAAGTATTTGATGAATAAGCCTATGGTAAGTGCAAGAATTATTTGTTGGTTACTGTTGTTGCAAGAATTTGATATCACAATAATCAAAAAACTAGGAAAAGCTAATGTTGTAGCAAACTTCTTGTCCAGGTTGTAAAACACAAAGGAAGGGGAATTAGTTGAGGACACTTTTCTTGATGAAAAATTATTTGCTATATTTTTCCAATCACCTTGGTTTGCGGATATAGCCAATTACTTGGTCACAAGGAAAGTTCCTCCACATTTCACTTCAAAATAGAAAAAACAATTGATCAAATAGAGTTATTCCTTTGAGTGGATTAAGGGTATACTTTTTAAGTGTAGTCCTAACCATGTTTTACGCAAGTGCATCCAAAAGGATGAGGCATATGATATCCTTAGGGCTTGTCATGATGAACCCTCAGGTGGACACTATTCTATAAAAAGCACAATTAGAAAAAATTTAGGGACATGATATTATTGGCCATCTCTTCACAAGGATGTGAAAAAGTACATCAGGCATTGTGATGCATGCCAAAGAATGGGGAAACCCACTCATACAAATGAAATGCCACTACAACCTCAATTGGTTTTAGAGCCATTTGAGAGGTGGGGGCTTGATTTTTTAGGACCTATTGATCCACCTTCTCAAGGAAAGGTGCATATTATAGTATGCACTGATTATCTGACAAATTGGGTAGAGGTGCATGCTTTCAAACATGCTCGTGAAGAGAAGGTTACCGATTTCTTGTATACTTATATTTTTTAGATATTTGGAGCTCCACGGTCTATCACCACAGACCAAGGACCCAAATTTACATCTAAATTCATTGAGGCTTTTACATAATTATATGAAATCAAACATAGAAAATCATCACCTTACCACCCACAAGCAAATGGCTAGGTTAAAGTAACAAACAGGGAACTGGAATGAATCTTGACAAAAGTAGTAGCTTTTCATAGGAGAAACTGGCTAGATAAATTACCTGAAGTATTTTGGGCTTACAATACTACTTGGAAATCTACTACTGGATTCACACCTTATGAACTAGTTTTTGGTAAAAAGCCCCTCCTACCTATTGAATTTGAGCTACTAACATTGCGCACAGCATTGGAAATTGGGATTGAATTGTCACAGGCACATGCAAACAGGATTCTACAACTAAATGCATTTGATGAAATTTGGTTGGATGATCTGCACCAAACTGAAGTAATTCAGGAGCAAAGGAAGTTGTGGCATGATAGTCACATTCAATAGAGGAAATTTTAGCAAGGAGATTGGGCTTTTCTATTTGATTCTCGCTATGAGGACTTCCTTGGAAAGCTGATAACTAGATGGCTTGGACCTTATCAAATTGAAAAGGTATTTGACAATGGAGTAGCTCATCTATCTCCTATTGATGGGTCATAGAGAAAGTTGGTAGTGAATGGACATCGCCTCAGGGTGTACCATACACCTCTGACTAAATAGGAATTCTTGCAGTAGCTTGACAGTTTGTATGCACAATAGGTGGAAGAGATTCCCTCTTCCACGTCAATAAAATTAGCATGATCATGGATTTCAAAAAAAGCAAAAAAAAATTAAAAATTAAAAATTAGCAAAAGTAGAAAACAAAAAGATGAATAAATTCTGATTGTGAATTTCTTCATGGGCATGATTTTAGGGAAATCATGAATTCCTTCACGGGCATAATCAGAATAAAAAAAAAAAAAAAGAGAGAAAAGGAGAGGTAAAAAAAAAGAGAGAAAAATGAATAGCTCAGCAGTGAAAACATTTCCTAAGGCACTACTAAGTTTGTATGCATGAAAACCAGTTTTCGGGCATGCATAACCTTGAAAATTTTTGAATCATCATTGTACAAATTCACCAACTACACTTGTTTTGAATTATTGTAGAAAATCTCACCAGAACATCAACAAAAGCATTCATTCTTCAAAACTTGCATTAACTTGTTTTAATCAGGTATATATTTCTTACATTTCTTCATTGTAAATGATTGGTATGTAGTATATAACAATTAACCATTAGCATAAAAGGTATCCATAAGAGTTGGAATACTTAAAACATGTTTTGAGAAGGAGAATATTGGTTTCTACCTAATCTTCGAAATGAGAATGCCAAAAATAGTGCCTGCTATCTTCTTCAGATTAATTGTTGTATTGTCTTTGGATTGAAATTGTCTTCGAAATGACAGTAGAATGAATTTTGCACTTTGTCTTCGAAATGAAGCTTTATCTTTGGAATGAGGATTTGTTTTTGGAATGAAGCTTTGTCTTCAGAATGAGGAATTATCTTCAAAATGAAGTTGTATTTGGAATGAGGAATTCTCTTCAGAATTAAACTTTGTCTTCGAAATGAGGATTTACCTTCGCAATGAAGCATGATCTTCGAAATGAGGACTTGTCTTCGAAATGAAACTTTGTCTTCGAAATGAGGATTTGCCTTCGCAATGAAGCATGATATTCGAAATGAGGACTTGTCTTCGAAATGAAATTTTATCTACGAAATGAGGAATTATTTTTGCAATAAATCATAATCTTCGGAATGAACATTCAACATGATATTTCCACGTGGCATCCAAGGAGGGGAAAATATACGATCAAGTAAAATTCTTTGACTGCATATGATAAATGACACATGTCAGTTGAGATGTGATTTATCTTATCTTGCACCCATTAAGGAAGTACCAAAATCATAGGAACATGACCAACAACATGCCACCATTATTCGATGCTGATAATCATGCACGTGAAAATCTATGGGTGAAACAGAGGAACTAAAACCAAGTGAGGTGGATCTGATGGTAAGGACATCTACACAATCATTAATGAACAGGTGTTCAGATAAGAAATAGAAATGCGTGCCACCCTTCCTTCTAAAGACATGTTTGCTAATGCAAAATGATTACGAGGTACAATGTCAATAATACAGTTCATTCTAAAGAAGAAAAATAGGGTAATTGAAAACCTAGAAACAAAACCTACAAGTCTACAAAAACTAGAAAACAATGATCCAATGAAAGAATAGCAGCAGAAGTGAGAAGTTTTTAACATACCAAAATAGGAAAATGGGACGAAAGACAAATATGGAACTAGCAGATACCACCCACCTTCGATAAAATCTAGAAGTGCTATAATTTTTTGAAGATGGAGGACTTATGCCATTTTTGAACAAATTTAATGGGTCCTCTGAAGATTTGGCCTGCATGTTCGCTCACACATTCAAAAATAACCGGGCACACATTAATGACATGACAATTGAGGTAACCCCTAAATTTTTAAGTCAAATTACTAAGCTTCCATTAGAGGGTCTTCAAATTTCTAGATTTGGCAAAAATACACTGGCAAATGTAGTTAGTCAATTTTTGAAAGAAAACGATAGGAAGCCAGAATACTTAATACACAACAACATATGCAAGGGGGTAAAAAGGGCTACCCTACAAGAACCCTGGGATGAAGTGGCCACATGGGTAGTAAAATTTTTAACCTATGAAGGGCAATATGTACTTTTATTAGGGCATCATCTCAAAATTTTGAACCACCTAAGACATGGTAGGCAACAACCAGAAGTTAGGGTAAATCTTCCCCTGTATCTGCACCAAGAGTTGAAAAATATGGCAAAATGATATCAGGAAGGAAAAGGAAGCCCTTGCCACCATGGTCTTATTAAATTAGTCTACTAGCATCATTTTAGAGGAAACCCTAGAAGCTTTGATAGGTTTTATTCTACTCTAAATGATGTAGTTTTTGGAAACAAGGATGAGGAGGAAGAAGAAACAAATGCTGCCACAGATGTTGTTGTAGAAGAAGAAATAGATACTACCATAGATGCTATTGTAGAGGAGGAAACACACCCAGCAGAAGCAACAAAGCACCTTTATCCAGAACCTTCAACCTCACAAGCTAAGAAATAAAAGAAGAGGGCCTGGAACCAGCAGTCAAAAAGAAAAATAGAAGAAAGTTCATTTTTCTGAAGATGTTACTGATCTTTCAGAATAGGGGAGTGAAGTGCCTAGAAAAATAGGAGATGATACAACAAGGGAAATAGAAGCACTCCCACTAGAATCTAAAACTATCCCCACAACCCCTACTATCACCAGAAAATAGAGCAAAAAGAAAAAAAATTGCATCAGGAACTAGGAGGTCTACAAGACTCCACTTGAGAGAAATAGCAGAACAGGTGATAGAAGAAGAATGTGGACAAGATAGTCTGGATGTTATAGAATTGCAACCATCCCCTGAATATTTTTAAGAATTTCCTAAATAGATAATTTAGGAAGAGACTGGGCAAGACAGTTTTGAAGTTGCTACAGTTCAATAGGCCATAGAAAATGTAGATGTAATCATAGATAATTTCATGGAACATCCTAAACAAGAGCAAACAACTGAAGCAAAAGATGAGATAGTTTTTGAGCATCCAACTGCAAATGATTTATCTGCATCAGATTCTAAATCAAAAATAGAGGAGGTAGACATCACAGAACAGCTAAGAGCAGCAAAAAGTGTTGTCAAAACACAAACTAAATGGATTGAAGAAAAAGAAAATATCATTGAAATGCAGGAAAAGAAGATTGCAAAATTATAGTAGGAAGTGGCAGAATTGAGGAAGAGGTTGTCACAGTCTAAAGAACAACCAACTGTATCTATTGATGAGGATGATTTGGCTCAATTACTTATGGATTTATCTAGGGCAGATGACTTTTTTGAGGCAGACATAGGTGCTCACTCTGAAACAAAGCTCTTTCATTCTGAATAAGTGCCCTTCAATTTCGAAGCATTTCCTTCTCATTCCAAATATGCTCTAGAATTGATAAAGAGCATAGAAAATAATATTGGATATGAGTCACAGTAGGAAACACCAGCATAGGAGCAGTTTAAACAACAACATGAAATTGTTCAAGTAAGTACTCCTTCAAATGAGATTTATGTATTTCAAACTGTTACACCTTCAATAAAAGTAGAGGATAAGGGGGTACAAGTGGAATTGTTGTCTGATGACCAACCAGTGGAAATAGCAGAAAAGGGGGTACAAGTAGAATTGTTGTTTGATGACCAACCAGTGGAAGTAGCAAAAAAAGGGATTTAGGTAAATCTGCTACCCATATTTCCACCTGTAGTTAGACCACCCAATACTGTATCCCTAGAGCAATATAATACATACATAGCTAGTTGGGTGATCAGATATGAGAAACTTGCCACTAAGGTTGAAAATTTCAAATTGGAAGGTAAACAGTTAGAAGAAAAAAAAATAGAAATCAAGGCATTGAATGAAAAAGTGACTGATTTATGTTAGATTTTTGAGTCTTTGGTCCAATTCAAACGGTCGGCAAGATTTTATAGTCTCATTCTAAAGGAGAAATATCTTATATGGCAGGTCATGAGGATTAGCTCAGGTCTCCCATACAAATTGGACACAACTATAGATTTCTTAGAAGCCTATTTTGATAGCCCTATGGAACAGAAAAACCTCTTATGTGAATTATTTTTACATGGCTTCTTTATTCCAGAAGAGGTAGAGTTTCAACCTCAAATTTACATAGGAGATTTTCAACTGAGAGCATTCATGCCCACTTTACAAAATCAGTTTTACTGGGATCAGGAGAAAAGGTAAAATAAAGAAATTGAATTAAGAGTTGAATTGTTAGTCAGAGCAGTTCAAGAAAATCATCCAATTATCACCAGATAGCATTTCACCATGATGAACAAAGAAGATGTAAAAAGGATGTACTTGAGCAATTTGAGGGACTGCTAGAATTTTTGTAATGACAATTTTGTTCTAGCATTATCAATTTGCAAAAACATATGGGTAGAAATTTCCATTTCTTTATAGAAAAGGGAACCCATCTCCCCCATTAACCTAGAATGGTCCAAAAGAAGGGCAGAAGGAGTGATACATCTAATTTAAATCATGCAACATCATTGGATAGGTCTCATATTTAGGCCTCCAACCATCATTTATCCAGTTCCCTTCTATTTTGAAGAAGATTCTCAACTTGATGATCAGTTTGAAGAATGGCTCAGAAACCTTCAGGAGAACATGGGATATTATATAGGCACCAAATTGTTCTACAGATCATGGAATTTGAATATGGATATATGTGATTCCATAGCCCAACAGAATGCATGAGGAAATGCATTAATATATGTTGGGGGAAAATGATGAGGCTTGGAAATGCCTCAATCATAGCATGTTTTGAACATTGAAACTACCTAAAAACTCTTATGTTTAATCTAATATGCTAGTTAAGTTGATTTAATATGCTATGTATTAACTATTTGCATGATCAATGTGTTAGAAATACTATATTCTATTTTTTTATAGTTTTTGCATAGTTTTATGTTACTTTGTCATGACTTGCTAAATGAGAAGTATGCTTAGGTTGATAGCAGCACTTCACTAGTCTTGTTTTGATATGTTTCAAATATTTGTTTATCTAAATCTAGAAAATAGTGCAAGAAAATTGTTACTCTGTAGCAGAACTGGTTTTCCAATGTAAATTCTAGCCAGCTGCCAATGAATGGCAAGGCATGGAATTCACACATGGAGAGAGATGAAGGCTATTAACCCACCTGAGAAATGTAGATGAAATCACTTGAAGAGAACACATTTGTTCATTTCGAAGATCTTCGGAATGAGTAGACATCTTCGAAATGAGAAATACAGTCTCTTCGAAATGAGCGGACATCTTCGGAATGAGAAATGTAGTCTCTTCGGAATGAGCCACTTATCTTCGGAATGAGAACAGAAAGTGCTTTTTGACTTGTTGACTAATTTTTGATGATGGAAAAAAAGAAAGAAATATTGAAAAGGTTAAGGGAAAATGATGCAGGAGAATCCGACAGCATCAGCAGCGAAGCATCAAGTTGCGGGAGAGCCACTCCTAAAGAGTCGGCTCGAGAAGAAGAGGAAGAAAGCAAAAAAAAATTTGCTAAGGCAAAATTCGAAAAGTGTACCGAAATCGTGACGTCGCAGCGGAAGAGGAGGCACAGTTGGAAAAATGTCGCAATTTCGTGACATGTCACGAAATCGTGACATGTCGCGAAATCATAGCATGTCGCAGAATCGCGACAGCAGCAGTACGGCAGAAGCAGAGGTAGAAACATGCAACAAAATCGTGACGTCATGATTTTGTGACATCACAAAATCATGACGTCTCAGCGAGGCAGAGGCAGAGGAGAAAAGTTGTAGCGAAATCGCGACGTCACAATTTCGTGACGTCGCGAGATCGCGACGTCAGAAGGGCGAAGGCAAGGGCGAAGGTTTGTGTAGCAAAATCATGATGTCAAGACAGAGATAGAGCAGAGTAGTGGGTGTGGTCACAATTTTGTGACATGTCATGAAAGATACCACTGACGGGGACAAGAGAAAACACACGCATACACACTCGCAATTTTAGAATTTTCTCTTGCATTAATTTGAAAAACACATACAAACAGCCCGTAGGCTTTACAATAGCTAGCTCCTGGCTTAGCTTTACACTTCTACTCCTATGTGCATTCTCCGATCCACTGTCCTGACTAAAACATTGAACTGGGTTTTTATAGAGGCCCCGACCCTCTCACACAACTCCCGCCTAAAAGGTTTCACCAACCTGATTAATTACATTCACAAAAATTGGGACACCAACCCGATTAAATTCCTGCACTCCACATGGTCCCTGCCACTGCTGACTCGGTCAGAATACCTACGCGTCCATCCTTTTTGTCTTTCGTGCTTCTTGGTATTTGTCCACCATTTACTGCACCCTGGATGCCACGTGTCATTCTGGATAAAATTTTGAAAATACCACCTGTTGTGATTTTCCCGCCACCTCTTTCTCCTTCTTCGTCGCATCTTTCTCTCTCCGTCATGATATCACGACATGTCGTGATATCATGACGTTTCTGCCCCTCTGCGCTCTTTGGCACTTTTGGTCATGATATCACGACATGTCGCGATATCACGACCAACTCTCGCTGCTCGCCCGCCTTCAAATTCTTGTCACGATATCACGACGTCTCCGCTGCTCTCTCTATTTGCTGCCCTACGGTAGCAAAATTGCGACGTCACAAAATCGCGACAGCAGGGCAGCAAACGGAGAGAGCAGTGGAGATGTCGCGATATCGCGATGTCGAGATATCCTGACAATAATTTGAAGGCGGGCAAGCAGCGAGAGTTGGTCGCGATATCGCGATATCGCGACATGTCGTGATATCACGACCAAAAGTGCCAAAGAGCGCAGAGGGGCAGAAATGTCATGATATCGCGACATGTCATGATATCACGACGGAGAGAGAAAGATGCGATGGAGAAGGAGAAATAGGTGGCAGGAAAACCGCAACAGGCGATATTTTCAAAATTTGATCTAGAATGACACATGGCACCCAGGGTGCAGTAAATGGCGGACAAATACCAAGAAGCACGAAAGATGAAAAGGATGGATGCGTAGGGTATTCTGACCAAGTCAGCAGTGGCAGGGACCGTGCGAAGTGCGGGAATTTAATCGGGTTGGTGTCCCAGTTTTTGTGAATGTAATTAATCGAGTTGGTGAAACCTTTTAGGCGGGAGTTGATGCATGAGAGGGTCGAGGCCTCTATAAAAACCCAGTTCAATGTTTTAGTCGGGACGGTGGATCGGAGAATGCACGCAAGAGTAGAAGTGTAAAGCTAAGCCGAGAGCTAGCTATTGTAAAGCCTACGGGCTGTTTGTATATGTTTTTCAGATTAATGCAAGAGAAAATTCTGAAATTGCATGAGTGTGTATGCGTGTGTTTTCTTGGGTGCCCGTCAGTGGTATTAGAGCGGGAAGTCCTGAGTGCGTAAACAGACCGCCGACCGTGAGGAAGTTTGCGCCAGGACCTGCGGGAGGGTTTTGAAAGAGAGCGTTTAGGATCCTCGAACGTGTTAGTAGATCGTCAAACGTGAGGCAGCTACACTGGGATCAGTTGAGCTTTGTGAGAAAAGCTAAGAAGGAGAGATGCATTCCCGAAGAAGACGGGACAGCAAGGAAGATATGGTGCCGAAGGAAGAAGTCATAGCTTTGCAACGGCAATTAAAAGCATTGCAAAGAGAGTGGCTCAGCATTAAATTTCGGGAACAAGAGGAGTGGCAAAGAATGCGGGAAGAAATATGGAGAAAGAAAGAGGAAATAATGAAGGCTGCAGAGGCGTGCAGCAGTGCCGGGACCTACCCGAAAGAAGGCACAAATTTTTCTGTGCAAGAGGAGGAGTTGAAGCAGGCTACAAAAGAAATTTGTAGCAATGAGGAAATCTGTCCGATAGAAGACAAAAGTTGTGTGGACTGGGAGACGGGGTTAGAACAGTCTGCAGAGAAGGCAGAGAAATGTCTAGAGGTGTTGAAGGAGGCAGCAACCAGACCATCCAGAAGTGAAGATCGCTTCTCCACTTACCCCAGGTGTCTGATGTAGGAGCATCTGGCAGCATCAGCAACAGAAGCATCAGGTTGCGGGAGAGCCACTCCTGAAGAGTTGGCTCAGGAAGAAGAGGAAGAAAGCAAGAAAAAATTTTCTAAGGCAAAATCCAAAAAGTGTAGCGAAATCGCGACGCAATTTCACGACGTCACAAAATCACGACGTCGTAGCGGAAGAGGAGGTGCAGTTGGAAAAATGTCACGATTTCATGACATGTCGTGAAATCATGACATGTCACAAAATCGCGGCATGTCGCAGAATCACGACAGCAGCAGTAAGGCAAAAGCAGAGGAAAAAACATGCAGTGAAATCGCGACGTTGCAATTTCACGACGTCGCGAAATCGTGATGTCTCAGCGAGGCAGAGGAGGAGGAGAAAAGTTACAGCAAAATCATGACATCGCGATTTCATGACGTCGTGAGATCGCGACGTCAGAAGGACGAAGGCAAGGGCGAAGGTTTGTGTAGCAAAATCATGATGTCATGACATCGTGATGTCAAGACAGAGATAGAGCAGAGCAGCGGGTGTGGTCTCGATTTCATGACATGTCATGAAATCGTGACATCATGAAATCATGATGGCAGGGCAGCAAATGGAGAGAGCAGTGAAGACGTCGTGATATCATGACAAGAATTCGAATGCGGGCGAGCAGCGAGAGTTGGTCGTGATATCGCAACATGTCACGATATCGCGACCAAAATTGCCAAAGAGCGCAGAGGGGCAGAAATGTCGCGATATCGCAACATGTCGCGATATCGCGACGGAGAGAGAAAGATGCGACGGAGAAGGAGAAAGAGGTGGCGGGAAAACCGCAACAGGCAATATTTTCAAAATTTGATCCAAAATGACACGTGGCACCCAGGGTGCAGTAAATGGTGGAAAAATACCAAGAAGCACAAAAGACAAAAAGGATGGACGCGCAGGGTATTCTGACCGAGTCAGCAGTGGCAAGGACCATGCAGAGTGCAGGAATTTAATCAGGTTGTTGTCTCGGTTTTTGTGAATATAATTAATCAGGTTGGTGAAACATTTTAGGTGGGAGTTGATGCGTGAGAGGGTCAGGGCCTCTATAAAAACCCATTTCAATGTTTTAGTCGAGACGGTGGATCGGAGAATGCACGCAGGAGTAGAAGTGTAAAGCTAAGCCGGGAGCTAGCTATTGTAAAGCCTGTGGGCTGTTTGTATGTGTTTTTCAGATTAATGCAAGAGAAAATTCTGAAATTGCATGAGTGTGTATGCGTGTGTTTTCCTGAGTCCCCGTCAAAAAATATCTTCCATATGACTTTGTCATCCTTGTCGACCAAAGCCACCATTTATGGAAAAGATCAATTTTGATCCTCTTCTAGGATAAACCCAGGAAATGTTGTAGCATAATAGGAATAGATTTGTAATATAGGAATGAGATATTCTTAGTTTGTAAGTAGATTTTAGGATATCTATAAATATATAGCTCCCATCCAGGTTGAGATAAGAATGATAGGGTAAAATAAGCAAGTAGTATAATAATAAGAAAAGTGACTGTTACAGTCCTATAACAGGGTTTTTAGCAGCAATATTGTAATCATGTTCTTGAATCAATAAAGTGCACTATTTTTATTCATGTTATTGTGAATGAGTGTGAGTAAGATCTATAGAGATAGAAATACTCATACCTTCTTCTGGACAAGGAGGATGGCCACTTCCAGACCTAGGAGGAGGACTAATAGTAGGTTTTTATTCTGATTTTGTTGTAGCAGAATAAGTTGTAAAACTTGTCATTTCATTTCCTTGTAAACAACTAACAGTCTTTGCAATCTTAGTTTATTTTATGATTAGGATAATCTTGTGATTAATGATAAGTTTGGTTGTAATATCCATTCTCACCAAGCTTTCAAATTACTATAGATTTTCATTTCCAAAATTTATTATTTTCTACAATTTATTGCATTTTGTGTTTTGATGTCAACCCCTGCACAAAAGATTGACAACCTTGTATTATAGAGCATTGATAGAATTTAATTTCTATGTTATAATTAGGATTCCATTACTATAAAAGTAAATAGCCTTCCTTTCTGTAATCATAATTAGATTTCTAATTCTACAATTGTAACTAGGGAGTTATTTCTGCAACATAATTAGATTTCATTCTGTAATTGTAATTAGGATTTTATTTCTACAGTTAGTAATTAGTTTTCATTCCTGAAATTAGATTAAAGTTCAATTTATGCAATTTAGAGATAAAAATGTCCTAAATCCCCCACACAATCGGTTTCACCAATAAGACCTATTGCTCCCAAATGACCTAAGTTATAGCCATGTTCACTCCTTTCGCAAATAGCCTTGTACACTACCCTAGATTGACAAATTCATTGAGAATTAATGATGTGCATAATGACAATGCATCAAAGCACTGGCAAATTATCAAGTGAGCTAACTGACCAAGAGAGTAGTGAAGCCCTGTCAAATTGCATAATGACCTTGTGTATTTGAGAGCCCCTTTGCTATCCACTCAAAGACCAATTAGCCATGGATGCCCTAGGTGCCTAGGAGGATCAAGAAACGTAAATTCGGGCAAACAAAAGCCCTTCACAATGATTTGACCACCAAATCTATCATAGGATGATAAAGGCGACCCTTGAACATCAATTCAAACAAGGAGGTCAAACCCACTACCCCTAATTCTGAGGGCAAACACGTCAGAGGTCAAACTATGGCTGTCAGCCACGGTTTACAGGGCAGACTGCCCCTCACAGCTATGGTTTGCAATAGGTTAGAGATCATCTTACTCAATTTGCTTTTTATCACATAGATTAGTCATGTTAGTCTTTTAAGAGGTTTAATTGCATTTTTAGAGAAACTGTAACCGTAGGAATTAGGTATTTTATGCATTGTAGTGGGTAGGAGTATATTGGATCTTTTTGATGCTTTATTTCTTCTAATTCTATATTTTTTCAATGCATCATGTGCTTATTCATGTCTTGTATGTTGTAGTATAATTCTTGATACAATTAGAATAGCTTAAAACATTTCTTTATGCTTTCTTGTTTCACTAGTTTAATGGTATTTACATGTATGATTCTTTAAAGGGCCTCATCACGAGATGCTATCAATCTATATAATCATGCACTATTGTTTCTTGTTCACAAGGAGATAGGTGCAGAAAGGAGCCTATATCATAATCCTTCCATATCACGGAGAATGGGATTAGCTCTACCCCAAGGCATTTTATGAGTAATCACCAAAGTAACAAATAAGTGTGCATACCCTATTGAGAGCATTGGCAATTGTAAACATATGTATCATCTTTGGAGTGACCCTGAGAGGGCATTTTTGTAACCCGAGATCCTTTGAAATATTAATACAAGAAAACTTTGCATTAGTTGGCTTTCTTTGTTCGATTTGTACATTTTTGTGTGGATCTTTAAGTTTTACGATGGTATATATCAGTACACTATCTGGGCAAGCACTCCACGATTACATCAGATGGTGATCACAATAGAATCCCACAATTTTAGCCTTGAATTCTGACTATTCTTGGCTTTTTCTTTCCACAGGTGCTAACCATAGCTTTCAGCTACGATTATTTTTGGCCCACGATTGTAACCTACGGTCTCCACTGTAGCCTGTAGGTCAAACCTATAGTTCATAGAGGAAGGAGCAGATAGCAAGGAAATCAGTGGGCAACAAAGCAGGAGCTAAGGTAGGTCCCAATTTCACCTTCTATATTGAACTTTTTGCTATGCATATTTCTAGAGATCATCGAATCATTGCAAACTAGGAAAAAAAATATAAGGGGTCAATGAACAAGTCCTAGTTCATGTTCGATTTCCATTCAGTGGAAAGGTGTTGTTGGGAATAGGGGACCTCTGAGTGTAGTATACCCCTAAATACAGTGACCTTGATAAATATTGTGTGTCATTTGTGTGCTTGAGTTCCAATCAGTGGCCATGTCATTATAATTGCATCATCGAAATATCATGTAGGACATTAGCATGCATTATTTCTAAACTTGAAACGTTCCTTCATTTTTTCATGTACATCATGTAGGAATGGTCATTATGCTCTATGATGCATTTGTCATTTTTGCAAAATAAAAATAACCATACACACCACGTATCATCCAAGCATCAGTGGCATTGGACTCTCACATCCAACCTAATTTATTGAGATCAACAGTGGATGTCATTACCACTTGGTTGGATCATTTGAAATTGTATTATCGAGACCCACTCATTGCCAAGGCTGATCCAAGAACTGTCCTATTCATGCAAAATAGCATGCACTCTTCTTCGGAAGGGTGTATCGATGTGCACGTTGTGCGGGGTGAGGGTTGGTAGTACCTATGCTACTTCATTGAGTATGGATGTCATTACCATATTCGACTTATCCAAGTATATAGGTGAAAGCCAATTTAACAGAGTTTAAAATCCAACAATATTTCAAAACATGTGAGTTTCTAACACTGATACAACACATTTGAAAACAACGTCAAATAGTTTAGGGCTTACAATAAAAATTTAAAGGGGATAATCACCATTTTTTCACATTGTTTGCATAAGAAAACACATCTAGACGTTAGGTACACAAATGGTGAACACACAAGGTGATCGACAAAGGTCTAGGATAGATGCCCATGATCAACCTCCAACTGGTTCACAACAGCATGTGTTGATTCCTCATACACATGAGCGAACTAAATGACATTCGGCTAGCATTAGAGGTGACAACTTGACATGGGGAGATCCCATTGAGTGGACCCCCGATAGAGGAGCTTCAGTACACTCCTCTAGACATAGGACTAAGCACGAAGCTTCTCAGCACGAGGATGCTCTTCCCCAAGGCCATTACTGAGATCGCACTATACACACATCCATGGGATCGGCCAAGGAATATGTGGTGCAGGGGACCAAGTTGGTTCCCATATGCACTAGGTCCACAGGAGGTTCTAACCCTCCATCGTTAGTGTATATATGAGTCAGATATCTGCCTATTCAAGGTCAAGAGGATAGACTCGCTTCCGAGCATAGGTCCACCCATACTCCCATGTGTGGTTCACCACGCAAGATCACCATTGATAATATCAAATGTGGGATCTAATGTAACACCATTGCATGAGCAGTGGAGGTCTAGATAGATAGATGGTCTAGGTAGTGTTCTTGAGTAGCTAGGCTACAAGCCTACAGCTCCACCCACTCGTGCTCCGAGTGAGCGTAGCGGCAGTTGTATAAATATCACTAGAGAGAATGGAGAGGCTTCTAAGTGCCCTCATATAACACGTCCATCGTCCACACATCTATCTAATGGTTATAGAACCCATAAGGTAGCTCACACAAAGCACAGATATCGAAGACCTCCTACGTCTAACCAGATCGACAGATCACACAGATTGGTATTCGAGCAAATATGTCATCTACTCCAAGATCAATTGGATGATGCTCACCTAGAGAGGCACAATATTGAATATGAAAATCTTCAAGTGCAAAGGCTCTTACGGTAGAGATTATATGATCAGTGTATGCATGAAGAGCATATTCTAGCCCATAAGGAGTGCATAGAGTAGGAGGATCGGCTAGCTAAGGTTGGCCTATACCCTCCCAAGGAGCATAGAGATCATGTGCATAGAAGGGTTGTGTCCCTAGCCGATATGCACAAGGAGCAAAGAGACGTTCATACTCATGTCAGTGCCCAATAGAGGGAGCAACTATCGTCACTCAATGATCTAAGATAGAGGTAGAATGAGCACATAGATGCAGACAGATACGATCAGGGGTACCCTAAGAGTTTTCAAATTGAGGAGGAGGAAGAGCCATGTCCTCCACCTCCCTTGAAGAAGATGTTACCTCCTAGACTACCTCCATGGTAGCTTAGGGAGGAAGACTTTTTGTCTTCTAAGGCGTATAAGGTTTTGGCCAATAAGGTCAAAGAAATAGAGAGGCAAGGAATGGCTATGCAAAAGCCGACACTGAGGAAGATACACAACGAACCTCTAGACCCCTCGGTGCCTACACCTCCATATCCCAAGCATTTTGATATGCCCCAGTTGGAAAAATTCAAGGGTGATGAGGATGCACAAGAACATATTATGAGTTTTTTGGACGCTTATTTCTAGATAGAAAGTTAGGTTGCCTTGTTTTTGTGCACTTTCATTACGAAACTTTTCGACCTAGCCCAAGAGTGGTTCAACCAGCTGAAGAAACATAGTATTACTAGTTTCAAGTAGTTAGCCGATGCATTTCTTGAATGCTATTCATTTGGCATCAAGAAACAAGCCAACCTTTTTTATTTGGCTATGCTAGCTTAGCATGATGATGAGCCCATCAAGCAATACAAAAATAGATGGCATAGAATAATGGCTAAGCACATCTCGCTACTATTGCAGCTATAGTAGTATCCTACATTCAAAGGAGTTATGGTACAATCCAGGGTGATCGAGGACATCAAGTTGCAAGAAGGCAGCTTGAAGCTCAAGACCAGGAAAGAGGGGTTTAAAAAGAGTACTACAAAACAACAGGGCAAGTAGACCCATGTGAATCAAGTAGTGCTAAATCTTGAAGGAGAAGACAAGGGACAACATAAGCCTAATCATCAAGCTCAACCTCCTCTTGCATGTTACGAGACACACAAAAATAACTATAAGGGTAAAAATAAATAAGAGCACCCACCTCGCCAGTTCACACCCTTGACAGAATTGATGACTTCAATTTTTTATCAACTATGTGAGTCTAATGCCATACGATTGCCTGAGGTCAAATTAGTAGATCTAAATGTGCCAAAGTCAAAGTAGCATCAAGATGATTTGTTCTACATATTCCATAGAGCGAAAGGCCACAACATCGAGACATGTTGGTCCTTCAAACATATCATGCAAAACATGATAGAAAATGGAGAGATAGTGATACCAGGAAACCCACAGGCGCTTGACAATAGAAACATAGGGATTTTCAAGAATCCATTACCTAATCATGAGGCACCTCATAACAATGTCGGCCAGGTCAATCAAGTGTGAATCGAACCACCTACCCAAGGGTTCATAGGCATGGTCAATGTTGTTACTAGACATGAGAGATACGATCAACCGAATCGACCTCATGCTCCCATTAGAATACAAGCTACACCAGATCAAAGACCAGCTCAGAACATTCTAGGCCCACCAGCTAGACCAATGGTGACCATAAGAAGCAAGTTAGTTTAGAACCTGTAGATAGCTCCTACGAAGTTGTCAATATATGAGCTTATTCAGCACTCCCCTAGACATAGGGAGACTCTTATGGACATTTTTAGGTCCATTAAGGTACAGTCCCAAGATGCCTATACATTTAAAAATTTCATGAGACATGTACAACTATGTCAATAACCCACGATGCAATTTTATGATCACAAAGTGAAGATGGTTCCTACTATTACAGTTGACCCACCATTGCATATTATCACGTGTGTTAACCACATGCCTTTCAAAAAGGTCTTGATTGACACTGGGTCCTCGATCAATATAATAATGACCAAGGCACTGAGCCACCTCAAGTTACCCAAGTCACATATTGTGCCTACCACCTTTACATTGAGAGCATTTAACGATGCGCTATGCTCGACGGTTGATACAATTGTTCCACCTATTCAGGTGGGACTCAAGACCATCTTTATGATGTTTCACATGATAGAGGGCACCATGTAGTACAAAATTCTACTTGGGAGGCCTTGGATTCATGAAATGCATTGCATCCCCTCTATCTTGTATCAGTGTGTGAAATACATTCATGAGGGACAAGTTCACGTAGTGTCCTCAAATGAAGAACCATTCAAGTTCATGAACCTAGCAGATTTTCCTAGGAGTTTTGTACTCTTGTCAACACACTTAGATATCCGACCTATCTCATCGGTTAATATTCCAATAGGTAAACCAACAGCTCGTGCTCAACCATCAACATCTGTGTCACATAGATATGAGCATACGACTACAACTTCTCTAAAGTTGACTACATCAACGATGCACCGGTATGTCGAGAAGCTAAAGGTGAAATTGGATGAGAAAGTGGAAAATCATGTGTCCAGACCAGTCGCCAATGAGACTCCCACTCCCATGGATGTGGAAGAACCTCAAGAAAAAGTTGAGGAAGCACCTCAACTTGCTTCACCTGCATCTTCATCAGGGTCATCTACACCCCAGGTAACCATTCATCTGGACAGCACATGGTTGGGTGAGTATCTTGTGCAAAATGTTACTTTTAGACCTATCCTAAAAATTGCACAAGAGATGGGCCGACCACATGCCCATCAATTTTTGATTGGATCTATAGTGTTGTTGGGTGAGCCACCCAACCAAACAAACTTTTTCTACGTAGGTTTGGATCAAGCATCCACTAGAATGTCCATAGATGAGGATGATGATGAGCCATTCATTATGAATATGTGCTATCTATCCAACCCAGAATATGCCATGCACATTTTTGAGTCTTATCATTGGCATGGGCGAGGCTTGGATCTTTTTGAACAAGGACGTAGAACTCCACTCGAACCTCATTATCAATTAGCTACTGATAGGTTTGGGTTAGGGTTACAAGTATAGGGTCATGAAAATTTGCTTGTTGCATCCTTAGATCGCATGTACTTGAGTCTGGGGGATGATGTGGATTTTATTCCATATCACCCTGATCCTTCCAGCTGTTGGAGGACTCGCCAGAAATTATTGTTTGTTACCATAGGGCCGCCTGATTCATACCATGACGGGCCCTTAGAGGACAACCCTAGAGACAACCTGGGTAATCAAATCCATGGTGCTACCAATGACACTAGTATGCAGGGGCATATATCTATGATGATGATCGAGAGGAGTCCACCTCTGAAATGAGTGGACCTAGTTATGATGTGGATGATGAGTCCTCAAATGATGATCAATATGAGGAGGAAAGCAAGCCGACCTTTCTAGGTTCGATGTTCATATGCCATCTGTTGCCTATGGAACAAGTGGAAGAGATGAACGAGCGCTTCATAGTCTATAGTGATTATAAATATGAAATAGAGGAGGCTTAATTAAAGCCTTGCCCAGTGGATCTCCCATTGTGCATAGACACAATAGAGTGGCCCATCCATGGTAGTGACCACAGTGATGTAGATGAGAGGATCGATTCCAAGATTGTGTATCCACAACATTTATTGCCTAGGGAATCAAAGAGTATTATGGAGGAAGTCCCTCCCAACACTAAATGCTCTGAGGAAGGAGTAGTGCTATTTTACGTGACATTATCATATATACAATCGTTCTATCAGATTTATCTAGATAGTGATGATAACGATCATAGAATAAGATACATGGGACCACATCTGTCCAATCGCTCCTTAGAAGAGGGGGGGAGTGATGGATTGTATTTGTACAGTGATGATGATGACTCAGTGGAGATGGCCTATTTGTTACCTCATCACTTATGCAATAGGCCTCCACCTAAAGGTCCCCCACATAATACAGCTACAGGTTTGCGTTGAGAGATTAATCTCCATCACAGCATGAGGGAAAGAAGAGATCTCGAAGAGAGGTATCAGGAACTCTTTCCTAATCCACCTATGTACATGGAGCTCCTTGAGCTGAGAGATCCCATTCTATAGCTAGTGCACCAAGAGGATCCAGTTATATGAGAATCCCACAAAGAGAATCCATTTGTACCCGTACCATCCAAGCCAAATATTGGGTATGAAAGCTATGCTTCAGAGATAGAGTTTTGTCCATGTGGTTTCGGATATCAATTCCATTCCATCAATATGGTCTCCATCGATTTGACCAATCCACTCTACAATCTAGTAGATCTATCCAAATTGCTACATCTGAACATGGATTTTATTGATTAGGATCGTGCTGACTCACCAGTCCAGCCTGAAGATTTCTTACCAAATGAAGAAATGCTAAAACCATTTCATTTCACACCAGGCTTTTCTCATTATGTTTTTCAAACTGAGGATGCTTCCTAGGAGTAACATGTGAACCCGACTGATGACATCCATCTAGTTCCTATGCCTCACCAGCTTGAGGAGGGATCACACATGTCAGTAGAGAAAACCTTTGATGTGGATATCAATAAAGATCCCAGCAATCTAAGTAAGGTTAGATTTGGATAGAGTCTCACTCTAAATGAGCATGATAGCATCATCCCTCTACTAAAAGAGATATTTGATCTCTTTTCTTGGACTTACAAATACATACCAGGTCTAGATCAAAAATTGGTTACTCATAACATTTCGCTAGATCTATCGAAGAAGCCAGTCAAGCAAAAACTTAGAAAGGTGCATCCAATAGTAGCCTTAATGGTGAAATATGAGTTACAAAAGTTGTTGGACATAGAGTTCATCATCTCCATTGACTATCCAAAATGGGTGTCCAATATGATACCCGTAGGAAAGCTAGATCGAAGGATCTTTATTTGTATGGATTTTAGAGATCTCAACAAGGCAACACCCAAAGATTCATTTTCATTGCCAAATATCGATGCTCTGATAGATGCCACTGTAGGTCATGAAATACTCTCCCTTATGGATGGTTTTTCTGGATACAACCAGATTTGGATTAAACCCAAAGATCAACATAAAACTATGTTCATAATGCCATGGGGGACATTTTTCTACAAAGTTATACCATTTGGTCTTAAAAATGTTGGTGCCACATATCAGTAGGCTATGACATATATCTTTCATGACTACATGCATAAAATCTTAGAATATTATATTGATGACTTACTAGCTAAGGCGTTGCTATGAGTAGAGCGTGCGGAGGTCTTAAGGAAGGTCTTCGATCACCTGATAGAGCACAATGTCAGGTTGAATCCTAAGAAGTGTGTATTTGGTGTAACTTCTGGTAAACTCTTAGGATTCATCATTTCTAAATGAGGCATTGAAGTATACCCAGCAAAGTTCGTGGCTATTCTAGAGATACGTCCTCCCACTAATATCAAAGAACTGAGAAGCCTTTAGAGCAAAGTAGCATCCATAAAGTGATTCATTGCTCAATTATCAGATAAGTGTCAACCCATGGATTGAATGCTACACAAGTGGGTACCATTTGATTGGTACAAGGACTGCTAGGTAGCCTTTGTCGAGATTAAGCAATACCTGGCAACGCCGCTAGTACTAGCTCCACCAAGGCCAGATGAGCCTTTTTTGCTATATATATCAGCAACCGACTTTGCATTAGGGACCATGTTAGCCCAAAATAATGTGTAAGGTAATTTAAATTTGATTGTTTGGGGCATCATGGCCGGTTTTAGGCCGTCGACGTCATTGGGACAAAATCATCTCGATTTCGTCGAAATCGTCCCTAGATCATCGATTTCGTCGAACGGCGAAATCGGCGAATTAGGGGCGATTTCGTCCAACAAGGGGCGATTCCCAAGTTGCAAAATCAAAGATGATTTCATCCTCACAAAGGATGATTTTGCCCAATTGGGGACGATATCATCCAATGGTGGACGATATCATTTTAAATTTGATTTTAAGTTGTTTAATTTGATGTTAATGATTGGTTTATTAATGATTTTGTTGTTTTATTATTTTTTTTGCAGAAGGGATTACTAAAGAGCCAAGAATGGAAATACGACGGGCTAAGAGATGACATAGCCATGCTTGACTAGGCAGAGTGTGACCGACTTGGACAGGTCGGTCTACAGCATGTGGCAGAGATGCCACAAGTACCAACTGACATGGGGCTACTGACAACCCTAGTAGAGAGGTGGTATCCGGGGTCATCTTGTTTCTGGTTACCGACAAGGGAGATGGCTCCCACTCTAGAGGACGTATGGAGGATCATGAGGATCCCCATACAAGGATGGTTGATGACGCCTATGGCCAATTAGGGCCAGGTGATGATGAGGCTCACTGGAGACCCGAGCTTCACCCTAGAGAAGGGCGGAGTGAACATCGAGTCACTACGGTAGATGCCTGGGGCATCTAGGCTGACACGAGTTTTGGCAGGAGTTGTCGGTGGCTTACTGTTGTGCCACCAGAGCGGATGCAGACTACCATGGGTGCTCTCAGACATAGTCTACGACATGAGAGACCATGGGTACATATTTGCATGGGGTAGCTTTGTTCTTTGTCGCTTGTATAGGATCCTGTATGGGGTCGTATACAAGGGAGGTCGATGTCTAGTTTTGACATCGCTACTATAGGTTTGGTGCTGGGAGCACATTGCGATGCGAAGGTCGGTAGGGCTCCCATTGACAGGGGTTGACCGGGAGAGGCCCCGAGTTTTCTATTGGTGGCTACAGAGGGGGTCACAGTGGCAGATAGATCTATCGATGTCACGGAGGTTGCTAGATGACCTCATCCCAGACCAGATCACCTAGAGGCCATGGTGAGAGCACCCCGGGTGGGCAGAGGATGGGCAAGAGCTGGCTCGCATCAGGCGAGTCTGCTGGCTAAGGATGGAGCGAGGAGAGGTAGAGCTCCACCGCTATGATCGAGTACTACGACAGTTCGGTCTACAGTAGGGGATCCCTTCTCTCAGGGATTACGAGTACTCCCGAACTATTCGAGATAGTACTACACTAAGCGGGGCTCTAGATATGCAGTGATTTTAGAGTCAAGACATAGACGATGCCCCCATCCAGCTAGTGGATGGTGATGACACCGGGGTTGCGGATGGCTACGATGCCTGGTACGTAGGCATCCACCCTCCTCGAATGACGAGGGCATAGGGTCCAGTGCACACTGTGGTGCGCCAGATGGGGAGGCGATGGCAGGCTGCTATTGAGGCAGCGTAGGGTCACGGGGGAGAGAGCAACGGTGGATCCCACAGGAGAGACACCAGAGGATGGCACGGGCTCCACAGAGGCCATGGGAGATAGGGCGAAGGGAGGAGGGACTCCCTTCATAGTAGGGGGAGAGACCACCATCGCCTGATAAGGGCAAGGGTGTTGACATAGGGGAGAGCAGCGAGACAATGGCTCTTCGGGCTGAGGTTGCCCACCTCTAGGCTCAAGTGCAGACATTGCAGGATGAGGCTACACGACTCAGAGCTCGGGGTGGAGGAGTGAGCAGGGATGATCTAGCGTGGTCTATTGCTCAGACCACATTCTACCAGGGGCTATACTATCACATGGTTCCATAGGGCCAAAGGGTACCACTGCCAGCCCCTATTGCAGAGCCGGTCATGATGGGATCGTCGAGGACATCCTCACGATCGACGACGAGGACCCGAGATACATCCCGGACCTCTATGGGACCACCTCCTCCATGTCAGGGTGGGGGAGGAGATGAGGCTGAGAGCTCGAGGGCTTCTCAAGGCTAGGTGTCTATGGACTATAGATTTTGTAGAGATTTTTGAGAGGATTGAGTATGCCAGGGTATAGATTGTGGCATACCAATCCAGCTTTGATATGATGTATATAATTTTTTGATATATATATATATGATATTTTTGATGATATGACTTGTTCATATGTTTTATGATGCTTTAATGTTTGAATTGTTTGCTTATTGGATTGAGGATTCATGTAATTATGTCGTGTTGAAATATTATAATTTGATGTCATGCTGTAAGATTTTAAATGAAATAATCTGATGTAAACAATTGGTTGTGGTGGTGTGATTTGATAAAAAAATAAAAAGAGACTTCTAACAATAATTTCAAAGGACATTGTCGCTGTTATAGACCATTTCATGGAGTCGTCGCTCACTCGGTCGTCAAGCTAATCCCAGTATAGAAATATTGTTAAAAGTAAAAGAGTGCTTAAGAGACTGTCTTAAGACTTTGTGTTGTAATGATGGAGATAATGATGGTTTGATGATTTGTTTTCAGATTTTCATAAAAATAGTATGCATGAGATATGAAAATATGATTTTGCTAGGCATAAATTCCTAAGTGTGATAAAATTTTGAACAATTCCTTAGAATTTATACCATGGTTGCAAAATTGAATTTGAACATAATGACATGAAATAGAATAGGTGTTTGTTTGTTTGTAAAGCATAATTGTGTAACATAATGATGCAAGTCATATGTTTTGATGAATTTGTTTTAAAATAAATGGAAAATAAAATTAGAACAATGGTTTGCGCTAGGCATAGAATTATAGGTATAGACTTATACCATCATCACGAAATCCAAAGAAGAAAATAGATTGTTGGTTTTATTGCAAGATGAATTTTTTTTTTTGACCTTTGATAAATAGAAAAATAATAATATGAAAATTTTGTTTGAAATTATTTTTAAGATTTTGTGAGAAGATGTATGTAATTGCTCTTATACAAACAACAAATTCTGAAATAAAAGGATAAAATTATTCCGAAAAGAGTTACAAAAATATTTTAAATTATCTCAAAGAGAAATGTAGATTTATAAGGAATCCTCATGTGCAAATGTGAATTCATTACCGATCTTGATTTATCATAATGATACAAAATCTCTCAAATACAAATGTGTGTGCGATTGTATTGTTCATTCACCAATTTTGAGCAAGATAATTTGATACAAGTAATTTGCCTTGACCAAATGAATGTTCGTTGACCATGATTTATATGCATGTAACCGTACCAGACTACTATGTAAGTTAGGTTATCAAGAGCTAGCTAATCCATAAGCTGATAGAGGTCTATACAAAAGAAGGTCGCTAATGTGACAGACATATCGCCATGCTAGGGATTACCCAAGGCCAAGCGGGTTGGGCACAAACCACCTGTTATGGGGCTTACCTCACAGTTTTCGAATAATTGAGAATTCCAAGGATTCAAGCTCATTCACCCTTCTTTTCTTTTCAAGGGGTAGGGAAAGGGTTTTATTGCATTTTGCTTTTTCGTTTCTCTTTCTTTTTTTTTTTTTTTTTTGTACTTTTTTTTTTTTGAGATAATGCTGAAATATTGCTGTGATGATACAAAATAACCTTTTTCTTTTTCTCTTTTTTTTGAACTTTTCTTTTTCTTTCTATGCTAGGGATACTTGCTCGGATTAGCTGTAGAGCAAGGGATTTTTATTCTGGGTAGGGGTGAGCTTGTCCTTTTGTCAATTCTCAAAGATTCTAGACCATGTGCATGATAGGATAGCAGGGGAAACTTTTCGCTCAGGAAACCATTTCTACTATGTAGCATCATATCGAATTTGCAATGAAATCATTTTAATGTGAAAAGATATACTTGGTTCAAGTAAATAACAAGATCAATTCTCTATGCTCAAAACTTTATTTAATTCAACTGTGGACTTTGATATAAGAGAGATGAATAATCATACCAAATAAAATCAAGATATTTATTCATGTGAATGTGAAAGTGCGGGATTCCAAATAAATGCTAATTTATCCAAAATAACTAAAAATATAACTACAATACTTCACAATTTGAGAGGTACAAAAATAAAAGATGTTTTTGAAGATTTTGATGATTTGGATGTTTTTAATTTTAAGTTATGAATTGAAAGAAATACAAGATAATTGTTTTTTGAAACGTTTTAAATAAGTGACTAAAAGGAAATAATATGCAAAACAAATATATACAATGATGAAATGACCAAAAAAAAAAAAAAAATTTATGCATAGTAACATTTAAGATGCGTAATGTTCATAGGTTCTTTAAGTTATTTACCATCCAAGGTAGATAATTTGTATGCTCCGATCCAAATTTAGCGGTGATGACATATGGTCCAAGCCGGTTGGCTCAAATTTGCCTTTAAGGTTTTTAGTTGCATTAGTATTTTTTTATTTCTTTTAAGACAAGGTCACCGATCTCAAAGGATCGAGGATGAACTTTCTTAAGATATGCTCTCTTAAGTTTATTTATGGTAGTATGAAGAATAAAAATAAACTTGGAAACTTGTGTTCCAGTGCAAGAAGCTAATGGCATAGCTTCGACCCACTTCGTGAAATACTCAATGGCAGTTATGATGAATTTGTGTCCATCGGATGACATAGGGTTGATTTTTCCAATGATGTCTAGGCCCCATTTTGAAAATGGCCAAGGAGATGAAATAGCCTACAGTACTTGTGTAGGCGCATGGACAAGGTCAGCATGTTTCTGGCACTTGTCGCAATGTCGCACATAATTATGTGCATCATTTTCCATGGTAGGCCAAAAATATCCTATCCGGAGGAGTTTCTTATCAATGGCGCTACCACTAAAATGTCCCCCACAAGATCCATTGTGGGCTTCATTCAAAGCTGATCTAGATTCTTCTAGATTCAAACATCTCAGTAAGATGCCTTCAAAAGATCTTCTATACAAGGTATTACCAATAATCACAAAGCGACTTGCTTGTCTACGTAATAACCTACGTCGGTTGCTAGTACAACCATCGGGGAAGGTTCCCTTCTGCAAAAAATTAAATATATCAATATACCATGGTTCAGGAGTTGTTTCGTTGATGAGAAACACATCCAAAGGTTCTAAGCATGATTTTCTTGAAGTGGGTTCTTGGAGTCGATGAATAATGATGGTAGCATATTCATCGTCTAACTCCAAGGGTAAAAGAGATGCAGCTTGCAGCCATAGCGTCAGCCACACGATTGCTAGTTCGAGGAATAGCTTCCAAAGTAACTTGATCAAACAAGGATAATAACTACAAAACATATGCTTTATATGGGCGTAATTTATCATCTCTGGTCTGATAAACATCATTGATTTGGTTTATGACAAGTTGGGAGTCACCGAAAACCAATAAACTTTTAATTTTCAATGCCAAGGTAGCTCGTAATCCAAGGATAAGAGCTTCATATTCAGCAGTGTTATTGGTGCAAGCAAATGTTAATTTGAAGGACAGAGGAATAAGATGTTTTTGTGGAGATATTAAAATAATACCCGCATCCAGCCCCACTCATGCATCGGGCTCCATCAAAGTATAGGGACCATTGCTCCGAATGGTCTGCCTCTAGTTTAAGGCATTCATCAGGAAACTCAATGATGAGGGGATGAGTAGATTCTAAGGGTGCAGCAACTAATTGATCCGCTATGATTTGACCTTTAACAGACTTTTGTCCTATGAAGGTGAGTTCAAATTCACTTAACGCAAGAACCCACTTGGTTGTGCGACCAGATAAATATGGTCGACTCATGAGATATCGCAAAGGGTCAAATTTGGCAATAACATACATTTTCTGACTGAGCATATAATGTCATAGTTTTTGTGTAGAAAATATGACTGCTAGGCATAATTTCTCTAATATGGTATAGCGAGTTTCATAACTGATTAAGGTTCTACTAATGTAATAATTAGCACGTTCTTTCTTCTCATCGTCAAGTTGAGCTAACATAGCTCCTAAGGCAGAATCGAAAGTAGAAATGTACAAGATAAAAGGACGATCAGATCTAGGTGGGGAAAGCACTGGTGGTTTGAGGAGATATTGCTTAAGGAGTTCAAATGCTTCTTGGCATTCTTCATCCCAATGAAAAGAGACATCTTTCTTAAGAAGCTTAAGAAAGGGTCCAGTTTTGTCTGCCAACTTGTCGATAAAGCGGCGAATAGCTTGAAGCTTACCTTGTAAACTTCGTAATTCTGATATATTGGTGGGTGCGGGCATATCTGTGATAGCCACGATCTTGAGAGGGTCAATTTCAATGCCACGTAAAGAAACTATAACCCCTAATAATTTACCGAACTTAACTCCAAATATGCATTTAGCTGGATTTAGTCGGATAAGATATTCCCTTAACCGATCAAATACTTTCCTTAAGTCATTTAAATGATCATCTTCTTTGATGGAACGAGCTATGATATCATCTACATAATCATGTAGGATATCATGCATCATATCGTGAAAGATATAAGTCATAGCTCGTTGATAGGTTGCACTTGCATTCTTTAAGCCAAATGGCATCACTTTCCAACAAAAGTTTCCCCAAGGGGTAATAAAGGTTATTTTGGCCTGATCTTCAGGAGCTATCCTGATCTGATTATAACCGGAAAATCCATCCATTAAGGATATCATTCCACTTCCAGCAGTAAAGTCAATGATCTGATCCATGTTGGGAAGAGGAAAATCGTCTTTAGGGCATGCAGCATTAATGTCTCTAAAATCGGTGCAAACCCTAACTTTAGTGGCTTCTTTCTTAGTTACTGGAACTACATTTGAGATCCATTCAGCATAATCAATGGCTTGTATAAAAATGACTTTCAACAGTTTTTCTAGTTCTCCTTTGACTAGTAAGGCCACTTTAGGATGCATTTTTTGAAGTTTCTGTTTAACGGGTTTAGCATCTGGATGGACTACTAGATGATGCATAACTACGGAAGGGTCCAAACCTGGCATGTCTTCATATGTCCAAGCAAAGACATCTTCATAGTCTTTAAGAAATGAAATGTATTTATCTTGTTTTTCTTGACTCAATTCTGATCCAATATTGATTATGTGAGGGTTATGTTTGGTTCCAATGTTAATTTTTATAACGTTTTCAACTTCCATATGTAAATCTCTCTCAAAATTAGGTGGGGCGGATGAAACACCTAATTCTTGTAATTCTTCCAAGGTTAGCTTGGATAATTCGTCTTGAGGAGTCGTAGCTTCAAGTTGGGCTATATTCGGGATAGAGCCATCAAAATAAAATTCATTATATAACAATTCCTCAATGGAAACATCATGAAAGATATCTCCCTCCAACTCGTCGTTGGATTCGGCAATCATTTCAGGGTAGGCTATGGATAGCATATTGCAGGTAAAAGAATTATTCTTTAGACACAAAGAATCTTGTTTATCTAGATAATCTTGATAACATACGAGATGGTCATCATCCTCAAATGGAAAGGGCTGACCTTTACTAGAAAATAGGCCCACACCACAGCAGGTAGGCCACGGTTCTACCTCAAAAGGTTCTTTCATACCATTTTGGAAAGGTCCCAAACCTTTCCCTTTATATCCCAATTTAAGCATTATGGGCTTAGCTTTAAGATAATCATTAGCAAAATAGCATCTAGCATATCCATCACAATGTGTCTTAATGTTTCTGGGTATTCTTCCCCAATCATATCCTTTATAAATAAAAGCACAACTCCCGACTTGGTAGATACTTCCCATAGGTTGTGGGAGGCCCAAGGTACGAGGAGAGGGTGGAAGTTTATTTAAAAGGAGGGAAGTCTGCATGGCAGTGTTGGCTTCCTCAGATATAAGAATTGTAGATAAATTGGGTAAGAGCTCATCAAGTAAGAGCATAAGAGGTAGAAGGAACATTTCCTACATCGTCGGGTGTAGAAAGGATGCCTGTAGTGGATGTAGATGTCATAGGGATATTGATGGATGAGTCTATAGGTATGGAAGATATAGGAGTAAAACAGGAAGCATTGGTTGTAGTTTTAGGATCTTTTCGAGGTCCTAATGTGGTTTGTTCAGAAGATGGTTGAGCTATATGTATAGGTGTAGTTGAAAGAGTAGATGATGTTATGGGTGTGTGTTTCACACATTTGGATGGATGATAAGAATTAGGATGTGTGGATGACAGGGCAGGGCAAAATTGAACTCCAACAGGTTCTGCCAAAGCACACATATCAAAGGGTCTAGGATCACCATGAATGGTAACCAACTGGTTTTTAAATTTGAATTTAACACATTGATGTAAAGTGGAGGGAACCGCTCGCATCGCATTGATCCAAGGGTGACCCAAAAGTATATTGTACGATGCAGGGCAATGTACAATAAACACGATCATATCTAGGGTTCTAGGACCAACTTGCAAGGGTATAGTAATGACTCCACATGTTTCTTGTGTCTCATCATTGAAGGCTTTTATAATCATATCAGTTCTTTTCATTTCATCACTTCTAAACCCAAATCGTTGGTAGAAGTCAAAAGTGCAGATGTTTAAAGATGAACCATTATCAATCAAGACTCGTTTAACGGCTACATCTCCAATTAGGGCAGTAATATATAAGGGGTTATCCTTATGTAAACTATGTTGCGGGATATCTTTATCTCGAAATTCAATACAATCGACTTCTCGAGTGATGATAGTATTGGACATGGCTTCAGGTTGAATATTTTGTGGTACCATCATTTGGCTTAATGTAAGCATTAATTCATCCCTATGGGTAGGAGAAGATCTTAACAGGTCCAAAAGGGAAATTCTAGTTGTAGTATTGGATAATTGTTCATTAATATTGTAAGGAGGTTTAGGTTGAACATTAGATGCATAATTCCCTTTATTGGGATTTTTCAAAACAAATGGGGCTGATCCATCGTTTCGAGTTTGATCCTGTTGAGAGGTTTGAGCCTGTTGTCTGGTAACGGCTCCGATGGTTCCTACAATATTATTTTGCAAGTGATGAATAGGTCTTGGTCTAGCGTTTATGGCTTGTTCATTAGAAACTATTTGGTGAGAAGATGGTCTAGTAGTGACTCTTCAAGGAAATGGTTCTTCTGGAACCATAGAACTGGTGATAGGTTGAATAGGATCTGATTCATCTTCAGAACTATTCGATTGATTTGAGGTGATTTCCATGTCACTTTCAGTCTCATATTCAGTGTCACTAAGATCAAGTATCCGAATATTATGTAGAGGTCTGGTCATAACTATGGATAAAGTTGTGTCAAATATTTGAGGATCATGAACAGGTAATTGTCCACTAATAGTCCCTACATATCGGGTAGGAGGAGGAACATTGTGATGCTCAATTTGATTGGCCACCTCTTTACCATGTTTTGGTAAAGGATGTTGAAATATGTCCAATGATTGATTGGCATTCTGATTCTGATTTTGGGGAATGTTCTTTTGAGCATTATTAGAAGGATTTTGTTTAGGTTGGAAGGCTTGCACCTCCATCTCATTGTTATCAATCAAATCTTGTATTTTATGTTTTAATATTTTACAAGAGTTGGTAGCGTGTCCAGGTCCTCTATGAAAATCACAATATAAATCAGCTCTGTATCCGGGTATGGTTGGATCAGGTTCCCGGATAGCTGGTAATTGGATCAAGCCTCGTGCTAGTAATTGCGGGAGAATGGTTGATAAAGGTTGATTTAACCTAGTAAATTCTCGGGGTGGTTTATCAGGAGGTTTCAATATAAAATTCTCTATTGTTTTCGTAGTATTAACATTAGCAATGTTTCTGCTATCAATGACTCCGTCACCCACAACTTGTTTATTTTTATATTGATTTTTGGATGTTTTCTCATCATCTTTCTTTTTGAGCTGACCTCTTCTAATGAGAGCATCTTCCACCCTTCGAGCTAAGTCTATAGCTTGATCGAAGGTGGTCAAGGTAGCATTTGATAATTCATAGGATAGTTGTTCTTGTAAATTATTGATAAAAATATCCAACATCTCCCGATAAGGTAACACAAAGTGTAATTTTCCTATCAACTGTCTCCATCGAGCTAAGAAGTCAGCAAAACACTCATCTTTGTCTTGTTTTAGGTTGTACAAATATTTAATGGTTACATGCCTTTCGATATAGGCACTAAATTGATGCACAAAAGACTCAATGGTCTCTTCAAAATTTCTCAAAGAATGAGTAGGTAGTTGATAATACCATTCCAATGCCATCCCCCCTAAGCTTTTCGGGAACATTTTTAGTAATAGAAAATCATCATGTGATATGTCATGACATGCTATCCTAAACATACGAAGATGCTCTATGGGATCTTCGGTTCCTTTATATATAGGTAGGACAGGCATAGGAAAGTGTTTGGGATATGGTTGTGCTACAACTATAGGATCTAGAGGTTGACTACACATCTCTCGATAATTGTACGAGGGATGGTAGGGATCTATCTGGTCCATGCGAGAGACTAACTATTTCACCATGGCTTCCAAATTACCAGTTTGTCCACCATATTGGTTTGGTGGTACATGAGTATGGGATTTGTGACCATAGGAAGGTGGGACATAAGGATTAGATGCTATATTGTTGTTATGCAAATGGTTGGTAGGAAGAGTATTATGAAGAAGATTTGTTGTAGCATTATGTTGTATCCCAGATTGTTGGAAATTGGTATTTGGTTTTGTTTTAGGATTTTGTTGATTTGAGGTATATTGATCAATAGCTTGGCAAAATAGAGTAGTGAATGAAGGTTTCTTTTGTGTGGGAATAACCCTTGGCTTGGTAACATGCACTCTAGGTGGTTGGGTAGCCTGTTGTTGTTGCATGTTTTGGATTATAGCAGCCATGTCCAAATTGGACGGTCCAACTTGATCACTCTCTTGATCAACAAAGGACAAAGGATTAGTGCATGTGTGATATATGTCTTCTAGGGTTGCTTGAGTATCACTAATTTGATCTTTATCCATATGAACTGCTCTATTAAGGGTGCCAATATTATTATTGAGAAATTTCCAAAAATGGTCCATGTTCTCAAAAGTAATAGCTCCTTCTGGAGTTATTTTAGGAGATGAGGATCCTTCCTCTCTATCATTTTCTTTTTGTTCATTTGCATCCACAAATTCTTCTTCTTGTTGGTTTAAGGTTACTTCTTCCTGAATTGGGTCTTCAAGAAGGGCATCTGGTTTATTTGTGGTTTTTCCTAACCAATCTTCTTCTACTTCAATTTGTTTTCCATTCCCGAGTCTAGTCATTGTGTCTAAATTTAGGTTTTAGCAAATATATATTAATATATTTGCAACAGATCTTGGGAGGTATATATTTTAATTATATACCTACTATAATACTTAAAAGAAAATGTTTTGATTTTTTTTTGTTATGATTTTGTTTTGTTTTTGTTTTTTTTTTTGTTTTTATGCTTATAAAGACAATAAACAACACACTAAATACAAGAAATAACAATAATAAAATAATAACTTAGTTTTCTATAAATAGTTTATAGATATCATTGATAGGATCAAGTTCATCAAGAGTCATAAAGTGCTCCTCTTCAAATTGGAAATTGTTTTTCAAGAAGTCAACAAAGTGTGCTATGGTGATATTATCTGTTTCAGATTCTATTTTGTAAAAATAAATCTCATGGCAATATTCTCGATATAACACAGCTCTGGGAACTCTATTCCATCTTTTTCTATCTGTAAGATCAGCTTCTTGGTCCTCTATACGAGCTAGAAATTGATGCACTATGGCTGCATTCTCAAGGTATTCCTCAAAGGTATACAACTCAGAAGACACAAGGGCTCTTTTATCTGCTAACCACCTATGGCAAGCTCTCTAAAGTTCATGATACAAAATTACTTGATCGGGATCCAAGATTCTATCTAGGACAAACCTCTTGATTTGCCTAAGTTCGGTTGCTCTAGATGAAATGAGATCCAATCTCCTATCAAGTTCGTCCCACAAAGGTTGAACCCTATTTGTTTGAGGTACTCTAAGCACAGAAGTAATCTCTATAGCTGCTAATTGATTTTCAACATTAATGGTGACAGCTCGTCTTTTATTATAGTCTACCATCTAAATATGACATGCAAATTTTCTTAAGTCTAAATGCATTTATGTTTTGTTTTCTTATTTTTTTATTTTTTTAGAAAGGTTTTTGTTTTCAAAAGGTTTCTGTTTCACGTCGGGTTCACCAAAATGTATCGCTCCAAATTTTTTGCACCCTTACCTTCAGGCTATAGGATCCGCGCCCGAAAGGGGGATGTGAAAAGGATGGGACAATACCTCGGACTGAGAGGCCCTTTGAAGGTCCCGCCTCTCGGGGAGGTGTATAAGGGTGAATTTTCGATGGATGGTGGGTTCACCAGGAAACTTTTGAATGGCTATTTCCACGCCTAGGTTGATAGTGTGTTTGATGTGTTCATTTTTATGCTTGATCATTCAACTCCTAGGTTTGGCCGATATGAATCTAAACTATTCTATATGCCAATGCTGATTTAAATGAATACAGAAAATAGAAATGGATGCAAATAACAGAGAATATGCTAACTAGAAGGTGTCATACCTAATCCCGGATGTCTGATGGAGATTCTGAGTCTTGTAGCAGTTCATATCGTCTCAGTTTGTACGTAATCATCCCAAATCACAGAAGGTCATCTGAAATCAGACAGAATCATCTGAAATCTGATGAATTCGTCGACGAATTTATGGTGAAAGGAACAGAAACCTGCAATCACAAAAATAGACGCAAAATACCAAATATGCAAGTGTAGAAGCAAGGGATAATGGTAGAAATAACAGCAAACATGCCTAAATAATAGATTCTAATAACAAATAAGGAAATGCAATAGATTTAATGATTGATTTTAACTTTATCATGCAATTATGCTAAATGAGGTGAACTCCAAGATGCATAAAACATAATAACTTAAAACAGTGTAGAGATATGATATGAAAAATGCAAAAAAGGCTAAGAAAATGCAAACTCTAAACTCGGACTGCCCTCAATCTGGACTACAGTTAGGATCACCTCCAATCATACGAGATCGTCCGAAATCGTCCGAGATCGTCCTCAATCGTCTGAGATCGTCCTCGACGATCCAAGCTAGCTTCGACTGAAAAATAGTAGAGTTCCTGCAATAAAAATATAAAATACCAAATGCAAGCAAAATAGTGCGAGGGAATAAGGAGCTAACTCTACAATGAAATCCGTCAACTAAGGGGTTGGGGGTTCAGTGAGAATCAGCAGGGGGAATCAGGGAGATCAGGGGATAAACTAGAAAAATCCTAGTTTATATAGGATTAGGAAGAGGTTTGGGAGGTTGGGGATCATCCCAATCTGGGAGATCTCCAACAGGGAAATCTCCAACTATGCAGACATGCTTCTGCCCGAGTTGGAGAGGCTATTGAAACAAAAGCTAATTATGAAAATTTGGTTTTGGGATGAAATCATCTGGACGTTCTATTCCAGATGAATTCATCAAATCGGGGACGATTTCATCTAATCTGAGACGATATCGTCCAACGGTCAAAACAAATCCTAAAAATGGCACGAAAAATGGGGAAAGTGGGTAAAAGGTAGTTTAACGGGCAGTTTGGGGTTGAAATTCAAATTTTAATATTTTATCTTTTTACTAATGTTTTAACCGTGCCAATTTTAGGGTGCTACAGGAACCAACAGCTGATTGATTACGTAGATTGGAAGACTTTCTTAAGCAGGCACCCTGGGAGTCATTGACTTCTTAGAGTCCTACGAGGAGTGCTACTACCATTCACCACAAGGTTATTTCCCAATATACATTTGCAAAGCTAAATATGTAGGGGGAGCAAGCTTTCTTAGTAGTCGAATCTGAGGCTTATGAAAGCTGGATGTTGCAAATCCAAGACTTCCTAAAACTTGGTATAATTATAGAAGGATTGTCATGTGTTGCAAGATGCACATTTAAATATAAATTTACTAAGAATGTCTTGATAGGAGATATTTTGTACTGACACAGCTACGAAGAAGTCCTCCTTCGATGCCTTGAGCCCCAAGAGTCATCTTGGGCAATCTCAAAAGCTCATGACGGTACGTGCGATGGCCATTTTAGCAGCATGGCTATCATCAAATGCATCCTTCGCATGGGTTATTATTGGCCCACTATGGAGAAGGATTGCAATGTGTATGTTTAGAAATACATTAAATTTTAGCATCATGCTAATCTTATGCACTTGCCATCATAGGCATTACAGCCCATTCAAGTGGCTTGGCCATTTTCTCAGTGGAGACTAGATCTGATTGGCAAGATTTCCCCTCCATCATTAGGCCTAAATACATTTATTATCATGGCTACTGAGTATTTTACAAAGTGGGTGGAATTCATTCCCCTCACAATGACCACTAGAGCTCGCATTGCAAAATTTATTCTCAAGCATATCATATGTCATTTTGGGATACCATCCAAAATAATTTTGGATAATGGAACTTCTTTTAAGAACAAAACTGTGTGGGATTTAATGTCTAAATACCACATTAAACATATTTTTGCAACTCCATATTATTCACAAGCAAATGGGCAAGCGAAGGCCTCAAACAAGATTGTGGTAGCCATCTTGAAAAAGACAGTACAAGAACACCACAAGTATTGGCATATACAATTGCCCCTAGCATTATGGGCTTACAAGACTAGCATTCAGATGCCCATTAGGGCAATGTCGTTTTCACTAGTATATGACACTGAGGCCATTATGCCCTTAGATTTGGAAATTCCAATGCTACACGTCGCATTGAAAGAGTTCATCGATGACAACATCGCATGGCAAGCTCGCCTCGATCAATTGATATTGCTTGATGAACGTCACGTGAATTCCCTCGAGCATATTCATGTTTATCAAGAGCACTTAAAATGAGCTTACAATATCAAAGTCCACTAGAGAGACTTTGAATTTGGGGATCTTGTGCTAAAGGAGAACCAATAGAACTCCAATTTACTACCTGACATGCGAGATAAATTTATGGCTAACTGGCTAGGGACTTACATCATATCTAAAAATATTGGTCCAAGTACCTATCGCCTAATGTCGCTAGAGGGTGTGGATGAGCTTGAGCCTCTCAATATCATCCATCTTAAGGCATTCTATGCTTGAGAGTGTAGTAAAGACACCAAAGGCATCATGTAAGCCCTTTGGTCAACCCAAAATCCCCAAGGTTTTTGTCTAAACTGCTCGATCATCCCAAAAGGCCCGAAGCTCTCTTATTAAGAAGCTTGGTCAAGTAAAGGCACCAAACGCATCTATAAACCTTTGGTCAACCCAAAAGCTCTGAGGGTTTTGTCTCAACCACTCGGTCATCCCAAAATGCCCCAAGCTCTCTCAATAATAAGTTTGGTCAAGAAAAGGCACCAAGGATTTCTAAAAATTGTTTTGTCAACCCAAAGGCTCTGAGAATTCCTATAACTTCTTGGTCATCCCAAAAGGCTCCATGCCCTCTTGCTGAGAGTTTGGTCAACTAAAAGGTTCCAAAGGCAGCTGTAAAATCTTTGGTCAATTCAAAAGGCTCCAAGGATTTCTAAAAATTACTTGGTCAACCCTAAAAATCTCCAAGGACATGTACTCGTCGTTTGGTCAAATATGAAAGCTCAAAAACCTATAAAAATCAAGAAAAATATATAAAAGTCCAAAAAAAAAATGATAAAGCTTAAAATCTAAAAACATTCGCATTTTGCATTTTACTTTTTCATTTGCATTCACACATGCATTTACATTATCATATTGCATTTAGGCATTTGTCATCCATTGCATTCCACAATAGAATGTAGTGCGTTTATCAAAGTTTTACAAATAGTCATACATTTGTTTGACAATCATGCACCCTTACATTTATCATAATTCATTGCATTCGTATACAATACCTATTGTGGAGACCTATATATGTATATTAAGTTTTCCTGTCACTCAGCCATACCTAGTGGGTTCTTTAGATATTTTAGAAAGATTGTTTTGTTGTTACAGACAAGGTCATTAGTTGGGATAGTGCCCCAACATATCAGAATCCCCTCACTAAGCAAAATAATATAAAATCTTGCTAAGATGAGAGAGGATGAAAGCTACGACAATAGTCTTAGGTATCTAGAGAGATGGGTTTCACAACCTGCTTATCTTGCAAATAGCCGGTCTATAAAGGTGTACTTTGGCAAAAGGACAAGAATTTCCCCTATATATACCAAAGTCACAAAATTTAAATCCCAAGTTACAAAATGCAAAAGTACAAAATTCAATTTCAAAATGTAAAGTGACATAGTGAATCAAAAGCACTATAAAAATCCCTTGCTCAAATAAAATGGTAACACGTGGACTAACAGTTATTTTTATCACTACATCTGAGCAAGTAAGAAGGGTGAGAACTTGAATCCCTGGATTGTACACCTTTTGAAATCCATAGAGTGATCCTCGATCGCAGCAATGGGTTGGAATATTCTCGTCTGTAATCGAAGGGGTAGTTCTATTAGGTGATCCCCAAATGTAGAAATGGGTTGAAAGAGTCCCACCTACATTTGGAGGGGTAGCCCTGATCAATTTGCAAGATGAGCTAGCTCTAGGTACCTAGGATTGTCTATCTGTATAAGTTTAATCAAAGCTAAAATAAGGATGATACAATTGTATGAGGAACCCTATCTCACATATGGATTGAAAGATTCCCGACTGACATACAGGGTATGCTTATGATCTATCTAAAAATACTCACAGGCAAACACAGGGATTATGAATAGTTGGGTCTCTCACAAAAAAAGCCTTGTCCAATATAAGCCTGGTATAGTTAGTATGTGATTTTTGGAGAGGTCTACTAGGGTGTTTGAGTCAGAAGGAAAACCCCAAAAAAAAGTGCTCCAATAGCAACAAGATACCACATATCATTAGACTGCAAAAATACGAGTCATTCATTCATCAAAATGCATTTTACAAAGTACAATAAAACATATAAGATAAAACAGCATGAAGATCAAAAATGTTGTTTAAACATCCACTGATTATATAGTAAAAAATGACATAATCATTCATTAGCATTTTAACCAATCCATTTCACTGCATTTCATAAATGGGTGATTAATTGATTAAGTTCTTGTAATGATAATTATCAACAATTTTGCATGATTGTTATACATTCTGTGGTGTCATATTTTAAAATTTGATATACACAGTTTAAATCCATTCATTATGTTTTAAATGATTAAAGCATACAGGTTCATCTCCATTAGATTATGATTTCGTACATAATGCATTACCATACATTCCATAGCATATCATAAACTGCATTAAATATACGCATGCCCACAAAGCAAAAATAAATATGTGTTAAAAATAAACATCGCATCCATCTAAATACATCATGTGTCACACATCTAATCATCTAGATAACTGCATATCATCATCATAAAGTAGAAAAGCTATCTAATGCATGAAATCCATACATCACATCATATAAACATAACATTTAAATACGCATTGCATCCATGTGCATCAATAAAACAACTAACAAAAAAAACATAATGTAAGCTAAATCTAGCTAAGCAGAGCTACAAAAAAATAAAAAAAACAAGCAATTGCAGCCTACAACTGCAACTTGCGGTCCCCAATTTGCAAATTGGGAACTGTAGCTACAAATTGCAGTCCCCAATTTGCAAATTGGGAACCATAGCTACAACTTGCGGTCCCCAATTTGCAAAATTGGGGGCCATAGCTGAAACCTATGGTTCCCATTTTGCCACCTGGGAACCGCAGCTACCAGTTGCATTTTAGGAGCAGCACCCATTTTGGGTACCCTCCTAGACCACTAATGCATAAAAACTAAACTCTAGTCTAACCTAAACTAGTGGGGTTCATTACTGGCAGTTTAATGAGGTTCAATTTCTGCATTTATTTATTTTTTATTTGTGGAAAACATCCCAAAATGGATTCCACTTTCAGATAAGACCCAAGGAGGCAGGGGCATCCATTCCACCAAAAATGCCCAAGACTCGGACCTGGTCTACCACCTTTGATATACTCAAGGAGAAAACAAACACACAAAACCAATTTAAAAATAAGTAAATAACAACAAAAATAATATAATAAAATAAAATGCATGCTCCTTGAGTGTGTCAAAAACAAAAGCACAACCAAACACGCACAATAAGATAAAAGAAACCACAACACAAACCACATAGAAAAAAACAAGAACCACATAACAAAACACAAACAAGAAAAAAACAACAGAACACTACAAAGACATAACCCAAAAAATAAAAAATAAACACAACCAAAACCTAAAAAATTAAAAAATAAAATAAAAATAAAAATAAAAAACAACCAACAACAGAAAATAAACAAAAACAAAAAACATAGAAAACACTCACCCATAAAAACATGAAATAACACAAACAAAGAGAAACCCAAGAACAAGAACGAAAAAAAACACAAGAACAATAACAAAAAACATTAAAAAAAAAACAACAAAAAACAACACAAAGAACACAAAAACAAAACAAAATAAAAAAACCCACCCACCTTAAAAAACTAAACAAAAAAGAAATAAAAAATGAACAAAACAAAGACCTATCTAGACCAGAAGACTATTAAGGCAAGAATCAACAGAGGAAAAAAAATAAAGAATAAAATGAGCTAAGGAACTAAAAAAAACTGAATGAACCAAAGAGAAGCAAAAAAAAAAAAACAAGAAGAAACTAGGTACCTTCAGAACTGGAGCCATCCAAAGAAATGATAGAAATAAGAGCTTCCCTAATTTGAGAAGCCCACCATATAGGAGGGTGGCCATAACAAGTAAGATCACCTTTGTCCAAAGCCCAATTAGCTAAAGCATCAAGCACTCTTGTTTTGATCTCTCGACCACATGATTGTAATCAACTTTCAAAAATCCCATCTGGATTAACTGAATCTTCTCAATAATTCATTTTATTCTCTAATCCACCTTATGATTCTTAGAAGGATTCTTCAAGATATTAATCATAAGTTGAGAGTCAGAATCAACTAACACATTTTCCCATCCAACCTTAGTAGCCTCCTGAAGACCTCTGAGGATACCATACCCCTTAGCAAGGTTATTGGAAAGAATACCCAAATTCTTAGCAAAAGTAAAAACCAGGGAGCCATCTGAAAGTCTACCAATTCCTCCCACACTGACTTTTCCAAGGTTCCCTCTATAGGCTCCATTAGTATTGACTTTTCCAAAATCCAGGTTGCCAATTTCTATTCCTATCCATTTTACTAATACTCGCATTCCCTTTAAGTTGGTTGCCCTTAGAAGATTTAATCTTCAATCTTTGTATCACTTGATCCCATATTTAGTGGGAGTTTTGGGGGTGATTAAGGAGATGATGGACTGATTCAACTAAGTTGGATATGGTCTTTTGCCAAATATAGTGAATATCCTTCCTATCTTGATTAAAAATTTAGTTGTTCCTTTCATTCCAAATATTCCAAAGAAGAATGGTAGAACCCATCCAAACTAACTGCCTAATAAAATGATCAACACCCTCTTGATTAGGCCAATCCCTCCTAAGTTGTTCAAAAGTAAAAAAATTGCACCATTGTAAGCCAAGTAAAGTGTCCATTCTCCTCCACAACTCAGAGGCTAAAGTACACTCAATAAAAATATGGTTGATATTTTCTACATTCTCTTCATAAATTTCACATCTAAAAGGGCCATGAAAACCACACTTCATAAGTTGCTCACCAGTAAGCACCCTACGATGCAATAAAATCCAATTAAATAACCTCACCTTAGGCCATATATTTTGAGCCCACAATTGAGAAAATATGTCAGAAGAATGGTTGGGATTATTATGGCATAAGGTCAAATAACCTTGAGCAACCGAATACTCACCCTTAGTAGTGTTGTTCCATCCAAAACAATATTTTTCATGGGACCAAGAGAGGGATCTCATATATGGATATCTTATCTTTGCCTTTCTAGGATTTGAATAGGCCAGTCCTCAATAGGGATCTAATATCTACCAACCTTTGAATTACCAGTATGGTACCGACAATAATTAGCCACCTTTATCTAATTAGCTTGGTGAAGCTCCTCCATCCAAGGCCTCCAATCGGGAAACTGAGTTATCAAAGGCTTGTGACCATCCCAAGAATCTATCCAAAAATTTGCATGTTGACCATTATGAATGATCCAAAATAATTTTTTCTTTATCAAACACTCACCAGTCTTAAGAACTGCTAAAATGGGAGAACCTTTGATAGGAAGTTGATAGCGAACAAGGTCTTCAGGACTTTTGTTCTCAGCATATTTAGCATGGAGATTATTGGCCCAAAGAGCATTGGGGTTATGCAACATCCTCCAATATAATTTAGTAGCTAAAACTTTGTTGTTATTAATTGAATACCGTAATCCTAACCCCCCTTCACTCTTAGGAAGACAAAGTATCCCATTTCACCAAGGCCCATTTTCTTTTCTCCTTAGTACCACTCCAAAGGAAACGATGACTGATTTGATCCAATTCTCGAAGAACAACCTTTGGGATATTTAAAATAGAAGAAAAATAAATAGGAATAGCTTGAAGGACTGATTTTACCAAGGTGATTCTACCCCTAGAAGAAAGCCACTTGTTGGTCCACTTTCCAATTTTCTTCTTGACTTTGTCTAACAACCAATTCCAATCTTTATTTTTCTGCCTTTGAATATTTATGGGAATACCTAAATAAGTGATTGGAAGAGAGGTCTTCTTATATCTTAGCTTATCCAAGACCATGGATTCCTATCTAGCAGAGCAGTGAAAGAAAATAACTTTAGATTTGTCTTCATTGATCAACTGCCCAATAGCCTTAGAAAAACATTTAATGGTTTGCTTAATATTAGAAGCTTCCTTAACTGTAGCTTTACCTAAAATAGTAGAGTCATCCACAAATTGAAGATGAGAGATAGGTCTAGCTCCATGAGCAATGGTAACTCCCTCAAGAGTTTTGTTTTCCCTCTTTTTGGTTATAGTCCTACCCAAGCATTCAACAAGAATGATGAATAAATAAGGGGATAGCGGGTCACCTTGCCTAATACCTCTGGAAGCTAGGAAAGATTGAGAAGGCCTCGCCATTGATAAGAACTAAGTAGGAAACTGAAGAGATACATCCCATAATCCAATCCATCCAATCCTTAGAGAAACCAAATTGCCTCAAAACTTTGATAAGGAAGTTCCAATCCACTCTGTCATAAGCTTTGGATAAGTCTAACCGAATGAACATGGAAGGAGAATTTTGCATATCCATGGAATGGATGGCTTCCTGAGCAAGAACTATCTCATCTACTATTTTTTGCATTTATTAAGTGTGGTTTATTTTACTCATATAGAGTGTGAGGTCTCGATTTCAAGTTATGTTGCCTGCACCCTACCCCCAGCTAGTCGATGGCTGATAAGGATCTGCCATCAGGGACGAACAAGTGTAAATATTATTGAGTTTGATAGCGTTCCATATCATACAATGTTTTCTCTCTCTTAGAGCTCTCAAATTGCTAAAGGTTGCAGGAAAATAATGAAAAATTGCAAATATAATTTCAATTTATAGGTTCTTCTAATCTCTGCATACCGCATTTGAAACCCATAGTTCTAAAACTAGGGTTTTGCACCCACAGGTATGACCTGTGATTCCCAAAATTCGACAGTGCACATCGCAGGCCGTACCCGTGGCCCACAACTAGTAATAAATGTGCTAAAAACCCACCGTGGGAAGGTCTAAAAAGGTAAATTAATGACTCCCAGTGGATAAAAATAAAAAAAATGATCAAAACTATAAATTTGGTGACATTAAAAGCACCAGGATCAATCCAATAAATGCAAAAAAATGAAAACCAAATGCGTCTCGTATTCAGTGATTTATCCTATAAACTTGGCGGTTGCAGTGACTTGCGATCCATGCAATCCGACCAGATGAGTAAATCACATTAAGGAAATTTGGGGTAAAATTATCATTTCTTTTATGACATCTTTCAGTAAATCATCGACAATATGATTCAACACAAGTCTTCTTGAAATTATATTATCTTCACTCTCTAAGATGGCTATCATAGCCTGACTACTCTAGGGGAGAGAGATGTGCAAATACGACTAAGCATTGTAATCATAAGCTAAACTAGGCTTTGCCAAGGCATTTAAATGTCTCAAATCTAAAGTTGTTTAGGATCATTCATTATGGTCAAGCGATTTCATCACTTCAGATATTGTCATTACACTCATCAACTCATTGCTTGAGGGGGTAGTCATAATTTTATGTCATAATCAATATCAACAGAAGATCTCGAAGATCGTAGATCTCTTGATCTTCTCAAAATTGTGTTTGTCCTTGTGAATCATTGCTAACAACTATCATAAGCTTCCCCCTCTACTTGGGGTAAATAGCAAATATGAAATTTTATTTGTAGCTCTCATCCTTCGATTATATAGGCCTAACTCCTATTGTAGCACCAAAGCTACCCAAATGTCTTATGACGAGTGTAGACCTTTCAAATGTAAGCCTTCCCACATTGGAAGCAATGATTCCAAGATGTGCATCCTTTTTCTGGACTTGGGGCATCTAATGTTGATCAGACTAATGATCATCATAGAACCTACGACATCATTTTAGGAGGTCTATTTTGCTCAGCATTGTTCAATCTCATAACGCATCTCAAAAGAGGCATCTATAGACACCTAAAATGTGTCATGCCAAGGGCGAATACTCATATGGACATGATACAAAACCATATGAAGGATCTTGAATAGACTCTAAGATAGATTAGTGGTTCTAACCACTCAATTTAGGCATTTTGGCCTAAGCAGTTTGAACTACAGTCTAGACCTGCGGTCTCCAGTCTGAACCGTGGTTGACACCTACGATCTGTAGTCTGGACCATAGATGTGACCTGTGGTCTAAACTAGAGTTCATATATGCCTTCCATCCAAGACAAATTGGTTGGAACGTCCAATAGATCTAGAAGGAGGCATTTGGAGGATGAAATATTCCAAAGGCTTCCATCCCAGTCGTCCTAACCAACCTTCTTGGTCTTGGATTCTCCATGAAGCCACCCCTAGCCCTAGGGGCATGCTACAAATACCCCCTCCAAGAGAGGATGGAAGAGAGATAATTGGTATAGTGAAGTGCTGGCAAATTATTGAGCGAGCTAATTGATCAAGAGAGAAATGAAGCCCTATCAAATTGCATAACAACCTTGTGCATTTGAGAGCCCCTTTGCTATCCATTCAAAGACCAATTAGCCATGGATGCCCTAGATACCTATGAGGATCAAGAAATGCAAATTTAGGTGAACGAAGGCCCTTCACAGCAATTTGATCACCAAATTTGTTATAGGATGACAAAGATGACCCTTGAACATCAATTCGAACGAGGAGGTCAAACCCACTGCCCCTAATTCTAAGGGTAAACACATCAGAGGTCAAACTGTAGTTGTCAACCACGGTGTACAATGTAGACCGCCCCTCACAACTATGGTTTGCAATAGGTTAGAGATAACCTTACTCAGTTCACTTTTTATCGCATAGATTAGTCATGTTAGTCTTTTCATAGGTTTAATTGCATTTTTAGAGAAACTTTGACTGTAGGAATTAGGCATTTTGATGTTTTATTGCTTCTAATTCGATATTTGTTCAATGCATCATGTGCTTATTCATGTCTTGTATGTTGTAGTATAATTCTTGATACGATTAGAATAGCTTAAAATATTTCTTTATGCTTTCTTGTTTCATTAGTTTAATGGTATTTACATGTATGATTCTTTAAAGGGCCTCATCACAAGAGGCTATCAATATATGTAACCATACGCTATTGTTTCTTGTTCATAGGGAGACAGGTGCAAAAATGAGCCTATATCATAATCCTTCCACATCACGGAGAAGGGGGATAGCTCTACCCCAAGTCAGTTTGTGAGTAATCATCGGAGCAACGTACAAGTGCGCCTACCCTGTTGAGGGCATTGGCAATTGTAAACATCTGTATCATCTTTGGAGTGACTCTCAGGGGGAATTTTTGTAACCCGATATCCTTTGAAATATCAATACAAGAAAACTTTACATTAATTGTCTTTCTTTTTTCAACTTGTGCATTTTTGTGTGGATATTTATGTTTTACGATGGTATAGATTAGTACACTAGCTGGGCAAGTGCTCCGCGGTTACGTCATTTTCATTAATTTTTTTATATATTTTGGTTCATGTCACTTTATTGAGTCCATCTTGGAAGAAGTGGTTTCTTCCAATATTAATACATCCAAGTTTCCCACTTGGTTGAGAAACTCCTTGGTTAACGATTTGTGATATATCTAAAGATAATGACTGTTAACCACCATTTTCCTTCTTGAGTCATCTATTGTGAAAGACGTACAACTCCATTTGCAAATACCTCCTCAACCTGATAAGGTCTGAGCCATCGAGTCTGCAACTTTCTAGGATAGCATTCATATCATGAATCAAACAACAAAGCCCAATCACCTTGTTGAAATTTCCATTGTTGGATATGACTATCATGCCATAACTTGCGTTGTGACTGGATCACCTTGGTCTGGTGCAACGCATCCCTCCTTAGCTCATATAATGTATTGAGTTATAGGATCCGATCCGTTTGTGCCTGTGACAAATCAATACCAACTTCCAAAGCAGTTCAAAGAGTTAGTAATTCAAAATCAATAGGCATAAGAGGCTTTTTACCATAAACCAATTCATAGGGAGTAAATCCAGTAGTGGATTTCCAAGTGGTGTTATAAGCCCAAATTGCTTTAGATAACTTCTCCACCCAATTCCTCCTATGGGCTGCTACTTTTTTGGTTAATATCCTCTCTAATTCCCTATTTGTCACTTCAACTTGGCCATTGGCTTGCGGATGGTAAGGTGAGTATTTTTGGTGTTTGATTTCATACAGCTTTGTAAAGGCTTCAACAACTTTTGAGTTAAACTGAGGTCCCTGATCAGTGGTGATAGAATGTGGGGATCCAAATCATAGAAATATTTGTAAATACAAGAAATCAGCAACTTTCTCTTCTTGGGCATGCTTAAAAGCATGAGCTTCTACCCACTTGGTTACATAATCAGTACATACCAAGATATGCACTTTCCCTTGGTAAGGTGGATAAATGGGTCCTAAAAAATCTAGCCCCCACCTTTCAAATAGTTCTATACCTAATTGAGGTTGTAAAGACATTTCACTAGTAAAAGTAGGCTTACCCATCCTTTGGCATGCATAATAATTTTTGACATACCTTTTGACATCTTTGTGCAAGGATGGCCAGTAGTAACCAGTACCCAAAATCTTTCGAATGGTACTTTTCATTGAATAATGCCCTCCTGATGGTTCATCATGACATGCTCACAGAATGTCATATACCTCATCCTTGGAAACACATCTGTGCAAAACATGGTCAGGACTGTATTTAAACAATAAACCTCCTATCCATTCAAAAGAAGAACTTTGCTTGATCAACTGTTTCTTTTGTTTAGGAGTAAAGTGAAGAGGAATATTCCCTATAACTAAATAATTAGCTATATCTACAAACCATGGAGATTGTATAGAAACAACAAACAATTTCTCATCAAGAAACGCATCCTCAATCAATTCCTTCGTATCTACATTTGGCAATCTTGACAAAAAAACTGCCACTACATTAGACTTCTCTGGTTTATTAACTATAGTAATATCAAATTCCTATAGTAGTATTAACCAGTGAATAATTTGTGCACTAACAAAAGGTTTATTCATCAAATACTTTATAGCAACATGGTCTATGTGGATGAATACAAGATATCTTGTTATATAGTATCAAAATTTATTAATAGCATACACCACAGCTAAAAATTCCTTTTCGATTATGGTATAATTATTTTCAGCTCCAGTCAAATTTTTACTAATGTAGTATATGGCATAATGTTGTCCATCTTTAATCTATCCTAATGTAGCTCCAATAGCAGTATTGGAAGCATCAGTTTGAATATGGAAGGGTAACTCCCAATTAGGACCTCTCAATACAAGCGAAGTTAACTTTTCCTTTAAAAATTCAAAGGACTGTTGACACCCAGCAGACCAAAAAAAATTAGAATCCTTTGTTAACAATGCAAACATTGGATTAGAAATAGTACTAAAACTGGTAATAAATCTACGATAAAATCCAATATGTCCTAAGAAACTATGTACATCAGTTTGAGTTTTTGGAGGAGAAAGGGTTTTGATAACCTCTACCTTCTTAGGATCAACTTTAATTCCACAAGCAGAAATATGATGTCCAAGAACAATTCCTTCCTCCATCATCAAGAAATATTTCTCAGGATTTAGAGACAAAGGATATGTTTCACAGCATATTAAAACTTTTTCAAGTTGATCTAAAGTATATTCGAATGTATCTCTGAACACTGTGAATTCATCCATATAAATCTCTACACTTTCATTCGTTAGATCAAAAAAAATAGCCAAAATAGCTCTCTGAAATGTTTTTGGTGCATTACATAAACCTAAGGGTAACACTCTGTAAGCAAATGTACACCAAGGACATGTTAAAGTTTCCTTTTCCTGGTCCTCTGGTGTGACTTGAATCTGATTATAACCAATAAAACCATCTAGGAAATAGAAAAATTTCTTACCAGCAAGGGTGTCCAATACTTGTTCTATAAATGGTAATGGAAAGTGATCTTTATGTGTGGCTTTATTCAATTCCCTGTAGTCCACACATACTCTCATATTTCCATTTATATTTGGAACAATAACCAATGGTGAAACCCACCTACTATCTAAAATTGGATCAATGAATCCTACATCCAATAGTTTTTTTATTTCTTCCTTAACAATATCCTTCAGAGCAGGATTCAGATGCATTTGTGGTTGTCTTATTGGTTTTACATCTATGTATATCCTATGTGTACACACATCAGGGTGAATACCATTCATTTCCTTATAACTCCAAGCAAAATCCTAAACATGTCTCTGCAAAATAACAAATAATTTGGCTTCTTGCTCATTATTCAACCAACTATTAATGTTCACAAGTTTCCCTGGCTGTATTTCAATCTGCTTAATCCCTGGATAAATAGAATTTACAGCCTCATATTTGCTGATTAAAGCATTTAAGTGACAATGATGTGGTTGCAGAGTATGAAATACTCTTGATTCTAGTGTAAATGTGATACCTAATGGGATCATTTGCATAGGACATGTGAAATAAGTTAGAAGATGATGATGCCAACCATGTGGCAGTGTGAAGGAGCTTTCTTATAGTGGAATATATGACAAATATTCAGTAATTTTTTCTTCATATTTCCATAACAAATGATGGACAAGAATTTGATCATCCCTAAGGCCTTCTTCGTGCAATGTTTTCATGAAAACTATTTCATGTTCAGATATTTCTCTTTTTGGTGCATTAAGTTCTTCAATATGTTCCTTTACTATGACTGTGGCCAAGGTGACAATGACTTCCTGGTCTTCATCAGACTCAGGGTACCATATTTATCCAAAATATTTGGCTAAAGCTTGGGCTTGTGGCTACAAAGAAATATTTTTTAGGTCTACACCATTTGAAATGGTCATCTCACCTGACCTGTAGTCTATAAATGTAGTTGCAGTGGTAAGCCAAGGTCATCCTAGAATAATAGGATAGCCATTAGCTAAATTTCTAGGTTGCAGTACTAAGAAATCTACAGTATATTCCTAAGAAGAGACTTGAATGGCAACATCCTCCAAAATTCCCTCTAGTTTAGCAACTGACCTATCTTCCATCTCCAAAACTATGGTAGTGGGACTAATATTATGGAGTTGCAATTTGTTCATGGTTTCTTTAGTCATTACATTGATTGTAGCACCTAAATCAATAAGCACGTTTGGAATTTGAACCAAACCAACAATAATTGTCACTACTGGACTCCCTGGACCACTATACTTAGGAGGTACTAGTTTTCTTAAGAGTAGGTCAGCTAACTTACCTTCTACCTGCACAGTTTTTAGAAAGGCTTTCTTATTCTTACCAGGATTTCTAATGCATGGATCCTAAATAGTTTTCCTAATCATAGGTACTTCCTTTATTGCTTGTAATAGAGGAAGTTAGATAGACATTTACCTCAATTCTATGATTAATTCTGATTCAGGGTCTGTTATAGTGTGGTCAAACCTTTCAGGATATGGCAGGTCTATTATGATAGGTTCAGTTTTCCCTTGTACATTTTCTTTTTTTCCTTCTTTTTGCCCTGTTTGTGGTTTTTTGGACTTGGTAGTTCTTGCTTTCCATCAACTTATTCAATAGTGGGTGTTGCAGGGTCAGTTAAAACCTTCCCTAAATGCAACTGGATGTTACTATAGTCAAGGACATTGACTGCAGTAGTCTCTTCATACTTAGCTCCATAAACAGGAGTTTCTTATCTATTGTTATTGGGGTTAGCCATAGGCTGAGATGGAAGTGGAGGCTGCTTAACTGGCTATGTTTGCTATGGTTGAACTCTTCCCTAAAAATTTTTATTAGGGGCTGGTAGCAAGAGTTAGTTTGGTGGTTGATACCTCTACTGCCCTTGATAGGATGGTTACTTTTTCCCCCATATTTGCCCTAACTTATTTGGTACCCAAGATGGATTAACTGGATGCCATGGCTGATTCCAAACAGAATGTGACCAATCTTGAGGAGCTGACCAAGTTTGATTCCAAGGTTGATGAGGAGATTCTGTGTATCCCCATGGCATATTCCAAGGATTCTATCCCCAATTTAAAGAAAAGTGAGGGGAATTTTGGTTTTTTATGAAGTTGCCTCTTGGCCTTTGCCCAATAGCATGAAGTTCTTCAACTTGATTTTTTAAAGCACTCCTAAGATGGGGCAAAATGTGACATTTATCAATTTTATGCTCCTTTGAGCAAATGCCATAGATTGCTAAGATTGAGGTCTTGTCCAAAGGGTAATCTAGTATGCTTATTTCTACACCTAGGACAATAGATAGACAAAGGTGGTGAAGAATTGGCTCTTGTATTCCTTTCTCCTAAAGCAGTGTTTAGTTGAAAAAGTATATCAGTTTTCATATTAGCCATTTATTCCATCAATTCTTTGATGTCTACATTATTAGGACTTTTCTTCTTCCTTCTATCCCTAGTTCTAGAATAATTTGTGCACAACTCTATAATGTCAGCAATATCAAGTTGTGTACATCTCATTTTCCCATTATATCCAGTACTTCCTTGGATTCATCTTATAATCCCCTTAGAAAGATAGATTTTAATAATTCTCCTTCTATAAGACCAGCTCTTTTTTGGATAAAAGCAAATCTATCAACATAATCTTCCAAATTTTTATCTTCTTCTTGTTTAATTCAAAATAACTCATCATTTATATTACATACCCTACAATACTCTTGATATTTGTCTAAAAATGTAGTTTCAATTTCATCCTAGGTATGAATGGAATCTGAGTCAAGACTCATGAACAAACGTAAAGTTGCATCTTTAAGTGTGGAAGGGAATAATTTCAGATTTTTATTATCAGTCACATAATCATATGTTTGACACAAGATCTTAAAATCAAACAAAAATTGGTCAGGATCTTCAGACACTATTCCCCTAAAGATTGGCAACACTGAGGGAGAAATGGTTTTCATAGGAGCTTGTTGTCCAACAGTTTATTATATAGGGTACTCAAAATTTATAGTAGGAGGTGGTGGTTGTGCCATGTTTTCCTCCTCTGATTTAACTGATTCAGCTTTTTTTGTTTGTTCTAATAATGCATCAGGAACAGAAGAATGTCTAGTAGCAAGTGCTTCAAGAAGTTCTTCCTCAAAAGGTTCTGCATATGGTTCAACTAATGAAGAATATGATTCTATTTTTACTCTATCAAGATAATCATAAATAGGTGTATCTTCTCTTTTACAGGAAGAACACCTTTCTAGGAAGGAACCAGTTCTAATAAACCTCCCTCTCTCATCTCTTGGCCTATGCATTCAAGCCTATTTACTAAAATGAACTAAACCTTAGGTCTCCAAAAATTGTTTCCTAAAATAGGACAGTTTCTAGACTGCTAGACCTCTCCTAAAAACACCTAAGGTTCCCTGGAAACGGTGCCAAAAATGATGAGTGTCATCAAATTTTCATCATTTAATCATTATGTATCAATCCAGGGTAGTGTCCAAGGCTATATACGAAAGTAGGGTTTAACAGACTGAATTTTAGTTCATTTAGATCATGGCTTTATTCATGTAACAGTTAGAGATTGGGGTTTTTTGGGTCTCCTTTCTTACTTCTAAAAACTAAAACTAAACTCCTTATCCTTGTAGAATTGAAATTCACACTATTACAGAAAAATAAGACTAAACTATTCCAAAGCTAAAAATAGCATAATTTAATTGATAGAATTTAAAATAACAAAATTGAAATCATAGAATTAACTATAACAACAATGAAACTATTTAGAATTAAAATTTCACACCTACAAAAAAATGAAACCTAAGATAATGATGAAATTCAAAGGTTGGTAAGCAAATATTGCAAATCTGTAGCAAACTGAATTAACCAGAAATTCTTTGATGCAAACTAGAAATACAGACTAGAAATGCTGAAGTTGAAATAGAAAATGTAATGCTATAAAATCTATTCTAGATGAGTTACCCACCATGCATTCAAATGCCACATTATCTTAATCACTAACCATGCAAAAATTGTCAAATCTCTACTGACCTACTATAGCAAAAAATAGCAGAATTCTGTCAGGTAAAAACCCTCCTTTGGACCTAGAAGTTGCCCTTGCTTCCTGAACCAAAATAGGGCAAATAAAATTGCTCTAAACTATTAAGTCCTCACACTCAATGCAGAATTGAACATAAATAAATGACAAATGATGCAGCTTTATTTCATTCTAGCAACATAACAGTAGTGCAAGGAGACCTGCAGACTACTGTGTTGTTGTAATACACAATTACAATATCTAAAACTTCTATTACTTATTTTCTCTCTTCTATCCCCTCAACCATATGGGAGCACTTTATTTATACAAATAAGGTACATTAAAGATAAGATTTAATGTTGTTACATAGTACTGTTACAACTGTTTCAATTTTGTTCTTCCACAAATGCATGGTTTTGACCCTTCAGGCCTTCTCCACTCAAGCTGCTGGCTTCTACCAGTGAGGGACAGGTGTAATAATGGATAAGGATACTCCTAAAATGATTGTAGTCATATTTTACCTCCTATTTATGGTTATTAAAGATGAATTCAATCAGTTTTAAACCCTCTATGCTTATTCTAGAGCAGCTCCTGAATATCAGGCAGCAAAACAAGGTGGTTGTTATATCTAGAAACAGAAGCACATGCGACCAACTGTGGCGATGGATATAGTTTCTCTAAGCACCTATATGACTAATTCTACTTTTGGTTTGAGATGGAGTGGACAAATTCCATGCCATGTTGTATATGTACAGCTAGCTAAAATTTGTATGGAAAAAGTCTAGTTTCCTGCACAGCCAACTATTGACAGAGTTCTTGGTGCCTTAAAGTAATTTAAAAAAAATGGGCAAATGATGAAATACACTTATGGAAGAAACATAAACCTTATGAATGAAGTACCTAAATATTGTAATACCTAAATTAATGCAGAATATACTGAAATAAACAACCAAAACAGAATATAAAACATGGACAAATTAGTCAAAACAGAGTATATGCACTGTCATCATTTTAACATATAAATACCATCACATAATGCATAGTATACCTAATATTAACATAAAATCACAACATAATCAGTTCCAAATGGGTTTAAAAATTTATCAAAGTAGTCTTTTATGAGGCAATTTTCTACCTCATCAATAGTTGCATTCTCTAAATATCATCTAGCATAGTCATGAATTCTCTTAAAAGAAAATGTTATTTTGAAAAGCATGTAGGAAAATCATGTGAATGTTGTTTTATGCATTTTATTTTCATGCAAATTAAAAAGAACCCCATACACCATGTTTCATTTAAACAACAGTGGAGTTGGGCTCTCACATCCAACCCATTTGATTGAGACCAATAGTGGATGTGATTACCACTTGGTTGGCTAATTTTAAATTGTATTATCGAGACCCGCTCATGGCCAAGGGTGACCAAATAACTGTCCTATCCATGCAAAATAGCATGCACTCATCTTCGTAAGGGTGTATCGCTATGCATGGTGTGCTGGGTGAGGGTTGGTAGTACCTATGCTACCTCGTTGAGTATGGACTTCACTACCATATTCGACTTGTGTGAGTATATAGGTGAAAACATTTGAATAAATTGAGTATAACATCAACTTATGAAAAACACGATAAGAGTTCAGAGTATATTCACAATAAATCAAACACACTAAACCAGTTTTATGACACATTTAATCCCTAAAAGATATAATCATATTGTCTACTTTGTGTGTTATATTATTATTTTGATAATCAACATAAGATCCTTGATCTAGGTCCAAAACCCTATACTTTTTTATTTTACATCCAATGATTCAAGAATCGTGCAAATCGGAGCTATAACGAAAATTTTATTTTGGTTTTATGATTACTCTATTTTCGACCCTAAAAACTGAGAAAAACTGCACTAAAACGGTCATAAAATGGTCTAGACAACTTTGAAAATTTCCAAATTTGTTTTTTTGTCTTATTTTTACCCTTTTGCACCTCTCACAGAAATTTTGGGTCCTAACTCTTCATGGTTCAAAATATCCCAAAAATTCCTAAAAGTGAGAATTTCTCCATGAGCCCCGGTTGGCCAATTATTTCAAAAATACAAAACTTTGACCCAAAAATAATATTTTTTAGTTATAGCTCATTGTGATCAGATCATCGCATTGATCATTTTGATATATAACACTTTTAACCTTTTTTTGAAAGCCAAATTTTTTTTATATGGTCGGGGGACCTCCCATGGTGAGCAAGACCTCCAATCTAGAGAGGGAATCAGGTTCCATAACCACTAAACATAGTCAAATTAGTCCAGAGGACATGGCCATCCTTGAATGGAATCCCAAGTCTTATCATAGCATCAATACCATCCATATAGGGTCAAACCTTCACGATATCCCCATTAGGGAGGCACCCATAGGTCCTACAGGAAACCTTCCTGATTGGAATACCTTGCTAGAATTATATATAAGGAATAATCCACCCATTGAGGAGCCTAGTAGTTCAATACCACATGTTTCCATACTATATTTCTCTATACATAAGTCATAAAATGATCATGAATATACACCATGGCCTAGCTTGGGTGAGCAAACCACCCCATCGGGTCGATCAAGCCTTCCCCCTACTCCTCGTAGGGAGCATTTTGGGCAACCTGAATATAAGGGGATTAATTTTGAGCTTGAGTATGCATAATTTCTTATTGATAAGTGAGAGGACCGAAGTCATCCTCCTACTCCTCAAGAAGAGTACGTGGGGCACCCACATTGTGGCTCTGCATCATCAAATTATACAGAGCCCACTCATAACTCAAAATATCAAGTCAATGAAACCTTTAAGGAGCATGGAAAACAAGTACTAGATCCTACTAGGGGGAAAATACATTATAAACCCATACGTAATTCAAATACAAGGGTACATATCCCCCATACAACTAAATAATAGGATCATACACATCAGGCACTGAAGCCACAACTTGACCAACAACATACGGATCAACTCGAGTTGGATCAACAACAATTAAATCAACAACGAGTGGACTCGCCACGAGCACACCTATGAAGGTTGTATAAATGAAATATACAAGAAAAAAAAAGGATACAACAAGAGCAAGTGCAAAATGCATTGCATAAAGTGGTGCTTATGCCTAGCACCAATGCAACAACGCATAAAACGCCTAGTGCAATCTTGAAATCTTTCACCATGGCCATGCAAAAATCACATCCAACATCATAGGCCATTATCTAGGTATCATCATGAGCCGCATATTCCTCAATAGTCCCAAGATGAATACGATGAGGAATCATATGCAGAGTCCTAGTGGGAACCTCAAGAAGAAGTAGATGACTACCCTAAATTTAATTATGATGAGGTACCTAATGATTATACTTATCATCCACCTCAACATCAAAAGTGACCTCCTCTGTCTAATCGAGGGCAACGAGATGAAGATCATGGCATTTCATCAAGGGCATACAAAGTGATAGCTGATTGGATAAATGCATTCAAAAAACAAAGTCAAATAAGGGTTTATCAAAAACCCATGCTAAAGTAGAATAGAAATCATCCTTTGCATCCATTAGTGTCTTCATCGACATACCCATTGAATTTCAAGATGCCTCAACTTGAAAAGTTCAAATATGATGAAGATGCACAAGAGCACATGACAGGCTTCATCCATATGTGCTTTTATTTTCAAGACAATGATTCTTTGATGTTGAGAATATTCATGACAACATTAGCTAGGGATGCTTTAGAATGGTATAATCATTTACCACATCATAACATAAATACCTTTGAGTAATTGGCTGATGCATTCCTGCAACATTTTGCCTTTAGTGCTAAGGAAATGATAAACTTGATTGACTTGGTTAGCTTGCATCAACTTGATGATGATCCATTCATTGAGTATGGTAATAAATGGAGGAAGGTGATGTCAAAGTTACCTTTTGTTTTACCCATATTAGAGCTCATTCGAATGTTTACGAGAAGTTGTTCAAAATATATCTCGCTTCTCTTGCAATTACAATAGTATCAAACATTCGAGGAGGCCTTAGCACAGGCCCAGGTCATTGAAGACATAAAGATACAGGAGGGTGATATTCAACTCCATAAAGAGGAATGGTCAAGCAAGAACATTATAGGTGGCAACACACAATATAAGGTGACCCCAATCAATCAAGTTTTTTTGAGTATTCCTAAATCCTCAAACCAGGGTGCACCACATCTACCAGTGCAGCATAATTTCCAAGCTTAGCCTCCTCTGGCCCAAAATCATATACAAAATAATAAGATACAAGCCCAACAATGTCAGCCACAATGATAATATACTGATTTTCCAAAGACATTAGCACCACTCTTTGATTGATTATATGAGGCATGAAGAATCAATCTTCCAGAGATATGTTCGTTGAAACCTAGTAAGCGTAGATCAAAGGTGCATAGAGAAAATCTATGTTTGTTTACCATCGACAAAGGGGTTATGACATACAGACATGTCATCCCTTTAGATATTTAGTGCAAGATATGATCGAGAGGCAAGAACTTTTGATAGGAGTCTTCCAGGACCCCGTACACAAAGTAAACACAATGCTTGCCAATCAAGTTGAGCAACCTAATCAGGTGCACATTAATCAACCTCCCCAAGAGTTTATGGGAATGAACAGTGTTGTAACAGAGAAACAGGAATATCTGAATTGATCTATGCAACCTGTGGTATCATCTAATGTTTCACCTATGCTTGTCTCATCTCAGTGCGATATTGGAATTACGCATAATTGCACATCACAACAGGGGGAATCAATTTCTAGTACTCTTCCTATCCAAGCCAATCATGGTGCATCACACACAATGCACATTGGGGGTCTTCAAGGTGTCACACCTTCCCCATCATCCACATCATGATCAATGATGCAAAGTGAAGGTTCTAAAGGTATTGCACCTTCCTCACTTTTATTGAGTGGCACACACACTAGGGGTGCTTAGGTTGCATACTTTTCCCTTTTAAAAACATAAAACTAAGAAAAAAATATAAAACACCAAAATTTAAAAAAACATTCAAAACATTTAAATTTCAAAAACGATTGAAAATTTTACAATTTCAAAAACTTTCAAAATATTTAAATTTCAAAAATAATTGAAAAATCATAAATTAAAATATCAGAACATCAAAAAAATATGGCAAACTTCAAAATCCATACACATGCACAAAAAGCTCCAAAGGCATCATAAGCCCTTTGGTCAACTCACAAAAGGCACCAAGGATTTTTGACAAATTGCTTGGTCAACCCAAAGGCCCCGAGGGTTTGCTTAAAACCGCTCGATCATCCTAAAATGCTCCAAGCTCTCTTCTAAGTAGTTTGGTCAATAAAAAGGCTCCAAAGGCATTTGTAAGCCCTTTGGTCAATCCTAAAGGCCTCGAGGGTTGTGTAAAATTACTCGGTCATTCCAAAAGGCTCCAAGGGTTCTTAAGAATTGCTTGGTCATCCCTAAAAGCTCCAAAGGTGCTCATAATCTCTTTGGTCAACCCAAAAGCTCCAAGGATTTTTGAAAAATTGGTGGGTCAATTTAAAGGCTCCAAGGGTTCTTAAAACTGCTTGGTCAATATTAAAAGGCTCCAAGGTTTCTCAAAACTGTTCGGTCAATCCTAAAAGTCTCCAAAGGCATTTGTAAGCCCTTTGGTCAAACCAAAATGTTAAAATCCATAAAAATCAAAAAGCAATAAAATCTAAAAATATTGTAAAATATCAAAAATCCAAAAACATTTGCATTTTGTATTATGCATTTTCATTCACATTCACACATGCATTCACTGCATCACATTGCATGTAGGTATATCTCATCAATTGCATTATGTAGTAGAATAGATTGTGTTCATCAATCTTATGAACGACACCACATTTGTGTTCCAATCATGCACCATTGCATTTATCATAATTCATATTTCATGTGAGTAATTATGTTTTTCAACACAACCAAATTGTTGCTATGAAGCGTATACTAGGTTTTTTTGGTCATTCAACCATACCTAGTGGTATGCTCAAGAGTTGATAGAAAGCTTACTTTGCTTTTGTAGCTGAGGTCCAGTTAGTATAGCCCTTAGCATATCATAATTCTATCACTAATCAACAAATTAAACAATCCTAATAAGAACTAGGGGAAGATGAAAGCCACGAAGCAGGACCAAGTATCCTAAGGTGAAAGGAATTATTCTTACTTATCCCCCTTTGCAGACGGTTCAGGAAATATTAGCAATTGGAAAAATGATAGGTTAGTTCCCTATTCAGAATCCCTTGCTTACGATAAAATGAACAATATCCCAAAGTGATATCCCACATCAATCCTCATGATTGATACCCTAGATTGATATCATAGATCAACATCCCAGATTGATATCCCATATTTATATCATAGATCGATATCCTATATCGATATTCCAGAAATGGTTCCCACCAAAGCAAATCCTCGTGGGAAGTTTCTGAAGAAAATTATCAAATATAAATGCCAAAAATTGAAGATCAAATGAAGATCAAAAAATAGGCTCAAGTGAAGATCAAATGAAGATCAGAAAACAAGCTCAAATGAAGATCAAATGAAGATCATAAATCAAGTTAAATCAAGATCAAATGAAGATAAAAAAAAAAATCAAAGTTCGAGTGGAGATCAAATGAAGATCAAAAATCCAATTCAAAGATAAATTGAATGAAGATCCAGAGATAGTTCAGAGCCAAAAAGGAATCTACTCCCTTGCTTCACTATATATATGAGCAAGTATCCCTAAATTGAAGGATAGAAAGGAATGAGCCTGAATCCCTGGAATTGTCAACACTACTATACCTTACGCATGATGGTATGTCTGATATACTTACATTTTGCTTGTATGCAGACCAATGTTTAAATGTGGAAGAGCTAGCTTCAGGTGTCCTACATTGCTTAGTGGCTTAGTCCAACTAAAATCTAAACCTGGGATTGGATAAGATATTTGTGGAGCCCTTATCTTAGCAATGGGTTGAAAGAATCTTTCCTAACATCGAGTAACATTTGTGTCTTATCTTAATATATTCATTTGCACACACAAGGATAATGAACAGTTATGGCCTATCATAGAAAAAGCCTTGTATCTCATAAGTCTAGTATGGTCAGTATACAACTTTTGAGCAGTTGACTAGGGTGCTTGAGTCTCATGGAAAACCCTCAAAAATTCCCAAATAGCAACAAAATACCAAATATCACAAGCCATCAAAAATAAAGTCATTCAATCATCAAATTGCAAAGTATCGAATTCATGATACATCATTACACTGAGCACAAAGTTTTCAATATATAGGATAGATACCGAATGGATATAAAAAATGATATTTAGACAACCACTGGCTATATTGTGCATCTCTTTCAAATTGCAAAAAGGAATATAGAATGACATATAATATCATTCACCTCATACCGTTCCATATCATTGCATCTCATATATGGGTGATTAATTGATTAAATTCTTGTAGTGAGGATTTTCAATTACATTCATGATTTTTATACATTTTGTGGTGTCGTCCATTAGATTACCCATATTGCATTCATTCCTTATGATTTAAGTGATTAAATCATACAGTTTCATTTACATTAGATCATCATCATGTAAATAATGTATTACATGCATTGCATTCACCATTTCATAACATCATAAATTAGATGCATACAATTAAATCAAATTGAACATGCATTTAAAATCAAAGTTTGCATTCATATGCATACATCATAGTAGTCCATCTACATATATAGATCACAATATTTAGTCATACACCCATTATCTAGCTAGTGCATTTCATCCATACATCACATCATATAGCATCAAATCAATATAACAAATAAGCATTGCATCCACGTACATCTCATAAACATAAAATCAAAACAAAAATATTTGCAAGCATCAACTGGGGTATTATCAGTATCAATCCCCAAAAGCTCCAAAGAAATCCAAATATTTGGTCTTTTTATTCAATTCATCAATGCACACATTTTCTCACCATAAGGATTTTCAAAATGGATAATTAAAGCATATCTACAAGTCCAAAATTTCAAAAATTTCAAAATTAACAAAAATAAATTAAATAATTAAAAATCCAAATGTGCCTCATATTCAGTCATTTACCCTATAAACTTGGTGGTTGCAGTGACTTGCACTCCATGCAATCCGATAAGATGAGTAAATTACCATAAGGATATTTGGGGCAAATTCATCATCGTGGAAGTGTTATGCTTCATTTAAATCCCTAAGAAGGCCCAGATGGTCGGACTGCTCCAAGGAAATGAGATATTCATCGTATTTCCCCTTTGACATTTTCAACGAATCATCAACAATATGATTCAACACAAGCATAATTGATATTGTTATCATTTTGATTCCTTAAGAAGGCCTTCGTGGTTGGACCGCTCAATGGTATAGAAATATACAATTACTATTAACAGTTGCAATCATAGTTGATTAGGCCTTGCCAAAAATTCAAGTGCTAAAGTCTTCAATTGTTAAAATTATTCATGTTGGTCAAGCAACCTCATCGCTTCATTTAATTGTCATTACCCTCATCGACTCGTCGCTTGAGGGGGTAATCATAACAACATTCATAATAAAAATCAATATTTAAATGCTCAATCATTGCTAAGTGCATTCATTCAAGAATCATTGTCAAATACAATCATGCACCATCCTTGCTTGGGGTAAATAAGCAAAATATCAAGATCAAATTCAAGCAAACTAGGCATCTAGTCTCCTAATTTAGTATTAGACTTAAGCTTATCTCCTAATTTCCGCTAAGGCTAGGATTAGATTTAATCTTATCTCCTAATTTCTGCTAAGGCTAGGATTTGACTTAAGCTTGTCTCCTAATTGCCACTAAGGCTAGGATTTGACTTAAGATTGTCTCCTAATTTCCACCAAGGCTAGGATTTTGACTTAAGCTTTCTAGAATCAAGTCCTTCAACTCATTGAAGGTAATGATTCAACAATACATGCTCTTTTCATCATTGGGGCAGTTAATGTTGATCAGACTAATGATCATCATGCAACCTTCGGTATCATTTTAGGTCTATTTTTGCTCACGCATTGTTCGATCTCACAACACATCGCAAAAGGGGCATATGTAGACACCTAAAATGCATCATGTCTATGGTGACTACTCATATGAGACATGCTATAAGACCATATGGAAGACCTTTGGACAAATCCAAGGTATAGAAATGGTTTTTACCACTCAATTGGGCATCTTTGCCTAGTTAGTTTTAGTTGTAGCAGACACCCATAGTTAGAAGTGTTGATCGTGGCTGACACCCATGGTCCCCAATCTACCAATTGGGGACCATATATAACACCTGTGATTAGCAAAATATTGTATGCTAGCTACAACTGAGACCTGTGGTTAGCACTGTAACAAAATCAGGCGACCAGAGTCCAGTAAAACCAGTTGCAATGGCCATTTGGGCTCGAAAGCATCCAGAAGCTTCCTCCCAATTGCAAAATCTTGTTCTTGGCTTCTCCATGAATCTAGAGCAATTATTTTTGGAGTCTACTTAAGACCCCAATTTTAGAGAGCAAGAAATAATGAAGAATAACTCAATTGCATAGCGGAGCCCTATCGAATTGGAGAGCAATTTCACATCCCCTTGAGGAGTAATGAAGTGTTATCCAATTAACCAAAGACAACTATGCATGCATCAATGGAGATCTCAAGATCTTGAGGAGTAAGCTTGAAAATTGACATACTTCCATTACCAATTCTACCTAATGCACCACCATTTTAGTGTTCCAAGACACAAGCAACCCTTGATCATCAATTCCTTGGAGGATTTGAGAGTTGATGGCCCTGGTTTCTAGAGAAAGGATACTTTCATCTTAACCATGACTGTCAGACACGATTAATAGTGCTCATAGCACCTCAGACCTAAACCTGTGAACCATTTTTGTGGTTACACAAAGCTAAAGACTTTCTTAAGAAGGCGCCCTAGGGATCATTAACCTCTTAGAGTCCCATAGGGAGTGGTACTACCATTCACCATAGGGTTATTTTTTGGTCTACATTTGCAAAAGTAAATACGTAGGGGGAGCAAGTCGTCTTTGCAGTCGAAGCTGAGATTTATCAAAATTGGATGTCACAAATTAAATACTTGCTAAAGATTAGTATAATACCAGAGGGGTTGTTGCATGCCACGAAGCCCACATTTAAACAAAAATTGATCAAATATGTCTTAATAGGAGACATATTGTACCAAAAAAGCTACGATGGAGTTCTCCTTCATTTCCTAGAGCCCAAAGAGACATCATGAGAGATTTCCCAAGCCCATGACGATACGTGCAGTGGCCATTTCAGTGACATGGCCATTTTCAAGCACATCCTTTGAATGGGTTACTATTGGCCTACTATGGAGAAGGATTGCAATGCATATGTCAAGAAATGTGTTAAATGCTAGCATCATGCTAATCTTACGCACTTGCCATCATAGGCCTTACATCCCATCCAAGTGACTTGGCAATTTTCTTAGTGGGGACTGGATCTTATAGGCAAGATCTCTCCTCTATCATGGGGTTAGCATACATTCATAATCGTAGCTACTTAGTATTTTACAAAGTGGGTGGAAGCAATACCCTTAACAACAACAACTGGAGCTCGTATAGCAGATTTTATACTAGAGCATATCATAAGTCATTTTGGGATTCCATCCAAAATAATATTGGATAATGGAACATCTTTCAAGAACAAAATTATGAGAGATTTGACATCTAAATATAGAATCAAACACAATTTTTCAACTCCATACTATCCGCAAGCAAACGGGTAGGCTGAAGCTTCAAATAAGACAGTGGTGGCCATATTGAAAATGATTATATAAGAAAACCACAAATACTGGCACATCCAGCTGCCCCTTGCGCTATGGGCTTACAGGACTAGTATTCGAATGCCCATTGGGGCAACACCATTTTCACTAGTATATGGCACTGAGGCCATTATACCCTTGGAATTATAAATTCCAATGTTGCACATCGTATTGAAATAGTTCATTGATGATGACACTACACGGCAAGCTTGACTAGATCAACTGATGCTACTCGATGAAGATTACGTGAATGCCCTAGAGAATCTCCACATTTATCAAGAGTGACTAAAACAAGCTTACAATTTCAAATTCCACCAGAGAGACTTTGAAGTTGGGGATCTTGTCTTGAAATAAAACCAACATAACTCTAATTTACCACCAGATATGCGAGACAAATTCATGGCTAATTGGCTAGGACCCTACATCATATCTGAAAATATTGGTCTAGGTACCTATCCTCTAACGTCTCTAGGGGGTGTTGAAGATATTGAACCTCTCAACATCATCCATGTTAAGGTGTTTTATGCTTGAAAAACATAGTAAAAAGCTTTGATAGTTGCTTATAATTGCTTGGTCATCCTAAAAAGCTCCAAACACTCTCATCAATGGTTTGGTCAATAAAAAAGCTCCAAAGGCATTTGTAAGCCCTTTGGTCAACCTCAAAAGCTCTAAGGGTTTGGCAAAAACTGCTCGGTCATCCCAAAGGCTCCAAGGGTCCCTTAAACTACTTGTTCATGTCAATTAAAAGCCCTAAGTATTTGCTTATAATCGCTTGATCATCTTAAAAATCTCCATAGGCATCTGTTAGCCCTTTGGTCAAATGCAAAAGGCACCAAGAGTTTCTAAAAAATTGCTTGGTCAACCTCAAAGGCTCCAAGGATTCTCAAAATTGCTTGGTCATCCCAAAATGCCCCAAAGGTACCCATAATCCCTTTGGTCAATCCAAAAAGCTCCAAGGATTCCTAAAAATTGCTTGGTCAATCTAAAGGCTCCAGAGGCATGTACTCGTATTTTGGTAAATTATGAGGCTCAAAACCCATAAAAATTATAAAATCCAAAAAATCCAAAAAAAATGGTAAAACATTTGCATTTTGTATTTGAATTTTGCATTGTTATTTTGCATTTACACATGCATTCGTTGCATTACTACATTGCATCTAGGCATTCATAATCGGTTGCATTCCGTAATAGAAGGCATTGTGTTTGTTAGTCTTACAAACGATGCCACGTTTGTGTTTAAATCATGCATCTCTATGTTTATCATAATCCATCAGTCATGTGAGTAATTGAATTTTTCAACATAACCTATATTGTTGCTATGGAGATATACTAGGGTTTTTCGGTCACTCAGTAATACCTAGTGGTCTTATCAAGATTTGGTAGAAATATTGCTTTGCTTTTGTATCTAAGGTTCAGTTAGTATAGTCCTTAGCATATCAGAAGCCTATCACGAATCAAAAAATTTAAACAATTCTAACAAAGACTAGGGGAATATAAAAGCCACGAAGTAGGACCGGGTATCCTGAAGCGAAAAGAGTTATTCTTGCTTATCCCTATGTGCGGATAGTATGGGAAATGTTTGCAGTTGGCAAGATGATAGGTTAGTTGCCTATTCAGAATCCCTTATGATAAAATGAGTAGTATCCCAAAGAGATATCCCACATCAATACTCATTATTGATACCCTAGATAGATATCATAGATCGACTCCCCAAAGTGATATCCCATATTGATATCATAAGATCGATAGTTTGAATTGATATACCAAAAATAGTTTTTCCAAGTAAATACCCCAAAGGAAATTTTTTGAAGAAAATTATCAAATCTTTAATACCAAAAATTGAATATCCAGTGAAGATCAAAAATTAAGCTTAAATCAAAATTTTAAGTGAAGTTCAAAAGTGAAGATCAAAAGAAGATCATAAATCAAAATTTCGAGCGAAGATAAAATGAAGATCCAAAATCCAGTTCAAAGAGAGATCAAATGAAGATCCAAAGACAGTTTAAAATGAATATGGAATCGACTCCCTTGCTTCACTACATATAAGAAAGTATACCAAAAATGGAAGGATAGAAAGGAATGAGTCTGAATCCTTGGAATTATCAGCACTATTGTACCTTATGCATGACAATATGTCTGATGCATTAGTACCTCGCTTATGAACAAGACCAATGTTTGAATGTGAAGGAGCTAGCTTAAGGAGTCCTGCTTTTCCTAGTGGCTTAGTCCAACTAAAATCTAAACTTGAGATTGGATAAGACATTTGTGGAACCCCTATCTTAGCAATGGGCTAAAATAATCTTGCTTGACATCGGTTAACACTCGTGTCTTATCTTAAAATAATCATTTGCACACACAGGGATAATGAACATTTTAGGGTCTATCCTAGCAAAATCCTTTTATCTCAGAAGTCTAGTGTACTTAGTATGCAACTTTTGATAAGTCTATTAGGGTGTTTGAGTCTCATGGAAAACCTCAAAAATTTCTCCCATAGAAACAAAGTGTCAAAAATGGCAACCATATAAATCATAAAATTGCAAATTATCGAATCCATGATACATCATTATATAAAGCACAATAAACATATAGGATAGATACCGGATGGATATTAGAAATAATATTTAGATGGCCACTGACTATATCGTGCATTTTTTTCAAATTTTGCAAAAGAAAATTGAATGACACATTATATCATTTGCATCATAAACATCGCATACCATTGCATTTCATATATGGGTTATTAATTGATTAAATTCTTATCTTAAAGATTTTCAATTACATTCATGATTTTTATACATTCTTTTGCGTCATCCATTAGATTGATAAACATAGCGGCATTTATTCCTTATGTTTTAAGTGATTAAAGCATACAGGTTCATTTACATTAGATTATCATCATGTAAATAAATCACTAAACACATTAATGCATGCAAAGAAAGCAATAACAAATATGTGTTAAGAAAAGAACATCGCATCCATATGCATCCATCACAAAAAGCACATCTAAGCATCTATATCACTGCATGTCATCATCATAAATCAAATAGCTATCTAGTGCATTTCATCCATACATCACATCATATATCATCAGCATAACATAAGCATTCCATCCATGTGCATCACATAAATATAAAATATAAAATAAATGAGTACCCAATAATGATCCATAAAATAATTATCAATCATATCATAGATAAATGTGTGTCTTAGAGTAAATCAGCAGTACAAAAATGCCCATAGGCTACAAATGTGTAGGTCCTCGACCTTAAACCAAAAATGATATATATCAAAAATGTATCTTGTAATAGTAAATCCCTAGCTCTTATCTGCTCCCCCTATACCAGAGCTCTCACTGTCTCCCTCAGTACTGTGCTCAGGAGCTTGCTCTGCCTGCTGCCCCGTTGTATGCTATGGATCCTATTGAGAGCCCTAAGTACTACCTAGCTCAAAGAGGCCTAGCATTCATCCAATTGTAACCTATGTAATAGGAACCTCTATGCATCGAGATCTATGGTTGGATGTTGTAGTAGACTACCCTACCTCCCTAGTCCTAGTATGACTGTTGTCGCAATGTGTGTCAGAGGACCTATGTGTCCTCTCGCTTTTATTGGTACGATTGCTTGAGATAGCAATAGACTATATGGTAGTCCTAGATCTAGTCTTCTAGGACTCTGGAGCATATGGATCCTCGAGAATATACCCAAATAGATGGTCTACCAGAGTAACCCTAGGTGCATGCCTATCATTGGAACTCATTATCAAACCCTACAAGCACTAGATTTTTTTCATAAGATCTTGGCCACCTAGTAGTGCTGCTACTGGTACCATCAGAGGCCCCATAATCGCCTGAGAGGATGGAGGATCCCCCCTCTGTACCTTGAGTAGATCCTACTTTTCTATTATTGTATCCCTCTATGCTAGTGCCAAGTCACAAGAATGGGTGATCTCACCAACCTGGGTCTCTACTGTTGTAGCCCATGTTGTCAGGATAGTAATCTACTACTCTATCTATGTCAATCGATGATATTTGTCAATCAAATTTTCTTGTAGAGTAGCGATAGTAGTGTCTTTCTCCCTCTGCTGTGTCTAGAATCATCCCAGTTGACTCTACAAGTCAGCCACCTATGTGAAGAGTAGTCCCTCTGCACTCTCAGGAGGGACCTCACCCTCCTCAGGAGCCTCCTCATTAGGTTCAACCTCAAGAGCCTCCTAAATTTTAGCCTCTATGCCCCAGTTGCCCTCTATTCACCGGTACACATTGTGCTCATCAAGATCCACCTTTGCCCCTACCTGATCCACAGATCGACCCAGAGATCCTATCCCATACCAATAGAACAAAGACCACCATCCATCGTACTCTAGAGTGGTCACAGCTCTATCAACTCTAGTCTCTTAGAAGTCATCTGGAGTGTCCCATAAATTTGGAGGCTAGATCCATGATAGATCCCTCTCCAAAGCCAGGAGCTTATACGCAAATGGGATCTCTAAGATGTCCTACACCATACCGAACTAATGTAGGACACAAGAGAAAATTGGTACTCTCTTATCTTGACCTTTTGGTCGAGTAACCATCTGTCCTGATGAGACTGTCGAAGTTGCTCGTCGACCTCAGGCCAGTCAGGACACTCCATGTAGGACTTCCACTTGACATCATCTGGCCTAAGTCCTACAAACTAGATAATGTAATGCTCGATGTTTCCAACATGGGTCCTACTCCAAAATCCCTCCTCCTCTCGAGGCCAACAGGTTGTATAGCACTGATGTGCATCATCAATCTCTGTAATGTGTAGTGGTAGATCTCTAGGATGCTCTATCTTGATATGCTACTAGCCCCAAATCTAAAGTAGTAGACTGCAACTAATCCCCCAGTGGCTCCTATTAGTAATCTGGTATAGGTCATGGTACAGCTAATCCAGTAGAGTACTCCCCTAGGCTAAGAGTAGTGGTTGTCGGATAGAGATATGAATAACTCTACGCACAGTGGCTAAGAGGTTCCAAGGAATCCTTGTGTCCGAGGAGTTTAGAATCACAACTTGCACCACCAGGTGCATAAAAATGGCCTTGCACATAGAGAATACATTCTTCCCCTACTAATAGACAATGTGGATCCCTCCATGGTCAATGGCACGCTGAGCCTCCTCACTTCGAGCACCAAAAATGACATCGAATATGGACTCCTTAGCACCAAAATTTGAAGAGACGATGGCCTCACCATCAATGGGGATCCTAAAGATCCTATAAATGTCCTCTAATGTAACTATTATTTCACCTGTAGGCAGGTGAAATGTGTGTTGGTCTGTGCATTCCAGGTTCAGGCCAATGCAGTCAAATAGGATTGATCTACCCTAATAGTGGGTAGATCCAGTATGTAGCTAAAGTTGACAGCTCTGAACCACTCTCACTCACCATCAGTGAGCTCTCCATGAAGAGTCTTTAGAATGTTAGGATCTCAAGCTCTAGAGGTCAATCTCTAAAATAAATAGCATGATATAAGGAAAAATCTAACTAAAACAAGCAAAAACATTTAAAAAATGACCTAAAAATCATCAAAAATAGTAAAAATTTGATAAAATTGTAAAAACATGTCATCATGCAGGCCTATCAATTAAATTTTTCAATCAGAAAGGTCAAAAATACATTAAATTATATTAATTGCCTTTTAAAACTTAGAAAAATTAAAAAATTTACAATTTTTTTCTAAAGTTGGCGAACCGTGGGTCAACCCTGCTATCCACATGCGATCAAAAATTAACCGTTGGGATTTTGAATGTTGACTGTAGCTGGTATTTGCGGTCCCTAATTGACCAATTGGGAACCGTAGTTGGTACCTACGGTCTCCAATTGAGATAACGTCGGATGCGATACCACGGCCCAAAATGAAAAAAAAAATTAACATAAGCTACCCTAGCCTAATATGAGGTTCATTACCAGTAATTTAGTGAAATTGATTTATCAATTACTTAATTAGGTTTATTTTTAGTAATAATTGATGTGAGGTCTTGGTTTTTGAGTTACCTTGCCCTCGCCTCATCCATCGCAGCTAGAAGAATATTGTTCGTGCTCTGCCATCGTCCTGTGAGTAGGTGTGCTAGTAAAGTGTGGTAGGTTTCAGGTGAGTTCCCAGTTGTCACTATTAGAGCTCTAGTTTTACAAGTTGCTATCAGGAAATAATGAGGGACATTTGAAAATTGGACTTTTTATAGACCTCTCATGTTTCACGTGGACCGTAGGCCCTAGCCGTGGTTCCCAAAATTACAAATGGGAACTGCAGACCCTAGCCGTGGTTTGCAACTAGCAAGCAATTTTATAAATTCCCACCATGGTAAGGTCCAAATAGATAAATTAATGTCTCCCATTGGGCCAAAACTCAATAAAAGTAAATTAATTTGGAAATTTGGTGATAATCAAGCATCGGGATCCAATTAAAAATCAAAAATCTGGTTGAGATTATAAAGTACATCCAATCGAGGTCGTCGCTATGACAATCCTTTTATGGAGCGATGCACCTCCCAACCAAATAAATAAACTCTATTCATAAATCAAAACATTCAAAAAAATCAAATAATTAAAAACACCAAATGCGCATCGCATTCAGTCATTTACCCTATACACTTGGCGGTTGTAGTAACTTTCACTCCATGCAATCTGGTAAGATGAGTAAATTACCATAAGGATGTTTAGGGAAAAATTGTCATCATTGATCTGATATACTTCTTTTCAATCCCTAATAAGGCCTTCGTAGCCAGACTACTCCATGATAATGAGGCATTGCATGCCATTTCTTCTATGACCTCTTTTCAGTAAATCATCGATAATTTGATTCAACACAAATCTTATTGGATTTGTATCAATTTGATTTCCTAAGATGGCTATTATAGCCTGACTACTCCATGGGATAAAAATGTGCAAATACTATTACAGTTGGAATTAAAATCTGAACTAGGCCTAGCAAATGCATTAATATCCTCAAATCTAAATTTTTTCAGATAATCCATGGTGGTCAAGCGACATCGTCGCTTTATTCATTGTAATTACTGTACTAACCCAAATTTTTTGCACCCTTACCTTCAGGTTAAAGGATCCATGCCTGAAATAGGGATGCAAGAAGAATGGGACAATACCTCAGACTGATAGGCCCTTTTAAGGTCACGCTTCTCGAGGGAGGGGTATAAGGATGAGTTTTCAATGAATGGTGGGGTTCACCAGGAAACTTTGAGTGGCAGTTTCCATGCCTAGGTTGAGAATGGGTTTGATGTGTTCATTTTATACTCAATAATTCATATTCCTAGGTTAGCCAAAATGAATCTAAATTATTCTATATGAAGATGTTGATTTATATGAATACAGAAAGCATGAATGAATCCTAAATACAAGGAATATGTTAAATGAGAAAGAATGCACCTGATTTCGGATGTCTGATGAAGATTCTAAAGATTGTAAGAGTCCATATCATCTTGAATATGACAAGATCGTCTAAAATTGTATAGAATCATCCTAGATCATAGGTGATCATCTGAGATCAGACAAGATCATCATTGATCTGATGAATTTGTTAGAAACCTGCAATCACAGAAATATACACCAAAAACCGAAAATGCAACTGCAAGAATAATGCAAAATGATAGAAGTGAGAGTATAAAAGCATAACTGATAAATCTAGATAGCATATTAAAAGAAATGCATTGTTTTAATAACTTATTTTAACTTTATCATGTATTTATGATAAATGAGGTGAACTCCAAGATGCAGAATAAAAATAATCAAGCTAATGCATAGTAAAATAAGGAAGGAAGATGAGAAATACAAACTCAGGGCTCTGATTTCCCCCAATCTAAACTACAGTAGAGATCACCTCTAATCATACAAGATCATTGTCGATCTACGATAGGATCATCTAAAATCATGTGAAATCGCCTACGACGATTCGAGCTTCCTCCAGCTGAAGCAAAGTGAAAACCTGCAATGAAAACTTAAAACTACGAGTGCAAACAATGGTGGATAGGACATCTTAACACAGCAAAGATAAATGACAGGGAAAATCAACCAGGGAGAGAGTTAGGAGGAGATCCAAGGAGATAAACTGATAAAATCCCAGTTTATATAGTATTAGGGGGAGATTAGGAGGTTGGGGATCATCCCAATCTAGGAGATCTCCAACAGAGGAATATCCAACTATGCAGACACACTTCTGCCCAAGTTTGAGAGGTTGTTGAAATAGAAGCTAATTATGAAAATTTAGTTTTGGGATGAAATCGTCTAGACATTTTGTTCCAGACGAATTCGTCCGATCTGGGATGATTTCGTCTGATCGACGACGATATCGTCCAACTGTCAAAACAACTCCTAAAAATGGCATGAAAAACGAGGGGAGCGGTTAACAGGCGGTTTTGGGGTTAAAATTCAAATTTTATCTTTTTACTAAGGGTTTAATTGCACCAATTTTAGGGTGCTACATTTTTTCCCCTCTTTAGCGAATTTTCCAAATAAAATGCGTTAAAGACGAGTTCTTTACGCTTTACAAGAAAGAAAAAATTTATTCCATTTTTTAGACAACAATTCTAGGTCGAATCGTACGACTGCTTACTATGGTGCCCCCTCCGTGTTTTTACCCAAATCGAACGTTTGAGGTAAAAGCGTAGAAAATCAAAATTTAAAAAAGTTGTTTTTAATAAAATTAAAAAAATAGGGTAAAACCGTAATTCATTATTACTATTCACTTTTGATGTTTTAGAGCTCTATAGGCAAAATGGTGGAAACGACACACAGATTGACAGAGGTCCAATGCGGGTTGTGGGTAGGGATCTAAACTTGATGCATTATGTTTTTAATTTGATTTGTGTGATTTTTAATTTGAATTTTTACTGTTTTTGAGGTATCATGGCCGTTTTTAGGCCGTCGACGACGTCAGGATGAAATCGTCCCAATTTCATCGAAATTATCCTTAGATCTCTGATTTTGTCTAGGGGTAAAATCGATGAAATAGGGGCGATCCCCAAGTTGAGAAATCAAAGATGATTTTGTCCTACCAAGGACGATTTGACTTAATTTAGTACGATATCATCCAATAATGGATGATATCATTTTTTTATAAGATGAAATTGATTTAACTGATTGTAATGATTATCTATTAATGATTTTTGTTGTTTTATTGTTTATTTTGTAGAGGGTATTACTAAAAAGTTAGGAGTGGAAATATGGGGGGCTTAGAGATGATGTAGCCACGTTCGATTAGGCAGAGCGAGACTAACTATCGAAGGTTGGGCTACAACATGTGGTAGAAATGCCACAAATTCCTACAGACATGGGGCTACTGACAGCCCTAACAAAGAGATGGTATCTGGGGTCATCCTACTTCTGGCTATCGACAGGGGAGATGGCTCCCACTCTAGAGGATGTATGGAGGATCTTGAGGATCCCCATACATGGGCGGTTGATGACTCCTATGGCCAATCAAGGCCATGCCATGATGCGACTGTGCAGAGACCCTAGCTTCACCCTGGAGAAGGGCGGAGTGAACATCGATAAATTGAGGCAGATGCCTAAGGCATCTTGATTGACTCAAGTTTTGGCAGGGGTAGTGGGTGGCCTACTACTATGCCACCAAAGTGGATGTAGGTTATCGTGGCTACTCTCAGATGTGGTCTACGACATGACATACCATGGCTATAGTTTTTCTTGGGGCAGCTTTGTACTATGTCACTTGTATAGGATCCTATATGGGGTCGTATACAAGGGATTTCAATGTCTAGTACTGACATCGCTACTACAGGTTTGGTGCTAGGAGCACATTGTGGTGCAGAGGTTGGTAGGGCTTCCACTTACAGGGGTTGATCAGGAGAGACCCTAAGTTTTCTATTGGTGGCTCTAGAGAGGGTCACAGCGGTGGATAGATCTATTGATGCCCTAGAGGTTTCTAGATGACCTCATCCCTGACCAGATCACCTGGAGTTCGTGGAGAGAGCATCCATGGTGGGGAGAGGACAGACAGGATTTGGCTCGCATCAGGTGAGTCTTCTGGTTGAGTATGGAGTGGGGAGAGGTAGAGCTCCACCGCTATGATCAATTTTTGAGGTAGTTCAGTCTACAACAGGGGATCCCTTCTCTCAGATATTATGAGTACTCTCAGACTATCTAAGATAACACTACACTGAGCGGGGCTCCAGATATGCAGTGATTCTAGAGTCAATATGTTGATGATGCCCCCATTCATTTGGTGGATGGGGATGATGCTGGGGTCATAAACGGATATGATTCTTGGTACATAGGCATCCACACTCCTCGGATGACTAGGGCACAGGGTCTAATGCATGTTGTGGTGCAACATATGAGGAGGCGGCACCAAGCTACCATCGATACATCAAGGAGTCATGAAGGGAGGGAGTAGTGACGGTCTCCTCAGGAGAGATTTTAGAGAGTGCCATAGGCTTTAGAGAGACCATAGCAGCCAAAGAGGAGAGAGGAGGTACTCCCTTCTCAATAGAGGGATAGGCCAGCATTTCTCGATAATGGCAAGGGTGTCGAGGTGGGGGAGAGCAATGAGATGGCAGCTCTCTGGGCATAGAATGCCCACCTTAGGGCTTAGGTGCAGACACTGTAGGATGAGGCTACATGACTTAGGGCTCAGAGTGGAGGGGCAAGCACTCGATATCTGGTGTAGGCTATTGCTCAGACCGCATTCTACCAGAGATTATACTATCATGTGGTTCCAAATAACTAGAGGATACCATTGCCAGCCCCCATTGCAGAGCCGATCACGATGGGATCATTGAGGACATCCTCATGATCAACTTCGAGGACCCGTGATACAACACGGACCTCGATGGGACCACCTCCTCCACCTCAAGGTGAAAGAGGAGATGAGGCTGAGAGCTCGAGGGCTTCTTGAGACTAGCTGCACATTGACTATAGACTATATATTTTTTAGAGGATTGAGTATGTCAGGATATAGATTATGGCATACCAGTCTAGTTTTGATATGATGTACATATATATATATGATCTTTTGTGATATGACTTGTCCATATTTTTTATGATGTTTTAAATTTTGAATTGTTGATTGATTATTCATGTAATTATGTCGTTGGAAATAGTATAATTTTATGTCATGCTATAAAATTTAAATGAAATAATCTGATGTAAACAAATTGGTTGTTGTGGTATGATTTGATGAAAAATAAAGGGACTTCTAAAAATAATTTCAAAGGACATTATCACTATTATATGACCATTTCATGGAGTCGTTGCTCGCTAGGTCGTCAAGCTAATACCAGTATAGAAATATTGCTAAAAGTAAAAGAGTGCTTAAGAGACTGTCTTAAGACTTTGTGTTGTGATGATGAAAAATGATGATGATGATGATTTGTTTTCAGATTTTCATGAAAAAATTATGCATGAAATATAAAAAAATATGATTTTTGCTAGGCATAAAATTCCTAAGTGTGATAAAATTTTGAACAATTCTTTAGGAATTATACCATCGTTGCAAAATTGAATGTTGACATAATGAAATGAAATAGAAAAAAGTGTTCGTTCTTTTTAAAGCATGATTGTGTAACATAATGATGTAAGCCATATGTTTTTATGAATTAAAATGAATGGGAAATAAAATTAGAACAATGGTTTGCACTAGGCATAGAATTATAAGTATAGACTTATACCATCATCGCGAAATCCAAAAATAATTTTATTGCATAATTGATTTTTGATTTTGAGATAAACAAAAAATATATAAGATGAGGACTTGCGCTAGGCATAAAATTCTAGTTTAGGTTTTAGGAACTATACCATTGTTGCGGAGGTCGAAAGTATATATAAATGTGACTTTATTGGTAGATTTTTGAACATGTTTTGAAAGAAAATTTTGGATTGTGGAAAAAAAAAATGTATTTAATTGTTTTTACGCTAAGCAGATGTTCTCAAATAAGAAGATGAAATTATTCCAAAATATTTGCATAAATATTTTAAATTATCTCAAAGACAAAATCTGTGAGTTCATTACCGATCTTGATTTATCATAATGATACAAAATCTCTCAAATACAAATGTGTGTGCAATTGTATTTTTCATTTACCAATTTTGAGCAAGATAATTTGATACAAGTAATTTGAATTAACCAAATAAGTGTTTTTTGACCATGATTTATATGCATGTAACCGTACCAAACTATTATGTAAGTCGGGTCATCAAGAGCTAGCTGATCCATAAGCAGACATAGGTTTGTATAAAAGAAGGTCGCTAATGTGACAGAAATATCACCATGCTAGGAGTTACCCAAGGCCAAGCGGGTTGGGCACAAACCACCTATTATGGGGCTTACCTCACGGTTTTTGAATAATTGAGAATTCCAGGGATTCAAGCTCATTCACCCTTCTTTTCTTTTCAAGGGGTAGGGAAAGGGATTTATTGCATTTTGCTTTTTCTTTTCTCTTTCTCTTCTTTTCTTTTTTTTTTTTTTGTATTTTTGCTTGGAACTGAGATAATGCTAAAATATTGTTGTGATGGTACAAAATGATATTTTTCTTTTTCTCATTTTCTTTTACTTTTCTTTTTCTTCCTATACTAGGGAAACTTGCTCGGATTGGCTGTAGAGCAAGGGATTTTTATTCTGGGCAAGGGTGAGCTTGTCCTTTTGTCAATTCTCAAAGATTCTAGACCATGTGCATGATAGGAGAGCAGGGGAAACTTTTCGCTCAAAAAACCACTTCTACTATTTAGCATCATATTGAATTTGTAATGAAATCCTTTTAATGTGAAAAGATATACTTGGTTCAAGTAAATAACAAGATCAATTCTCTATGCTCAAAACTTTATGTAATTCAACTGTGGACTTTGATATAAGAGAGATTAATAATCATACCAAATAAAATCAAGATATTTATTCATATGAGTGTGAAAGTGCGAGATTCCAAATAAATGCTAATTTATCCAAAACAACTGAAAATATAACTGCAATACTTCAAGAATTGACAGGTGCAAAAATAAAAGATGTTTTTTGAATATTTTGATGATTTTGATGTTTTTTATATTTTGATTTTGATTTATGAATTGAGAAGATACACAATATGATTGTTTTTGAAATTTTTATATGAATTTACTAAAATGAGACAAGATGTACAATATATACAATGAGGAAATTATCGAAATTATGCATAATAGCACTTAAGATGCATAATGTTCATATGTTATTTAAGATATTTACCATCTAAGGTAGCTAATCTATATGCTCCCGATCCAAATTTAGCAGTGATGATATATGGACCAAGCCAGTTAGGTTCAAATTTATCTTTAAGGTCTTTAGTTGCATTAGTATTTTTTTATTTTCTTTTAAGATGAGGTCATCGATCTCAAAGGATCGGTGATGAACTTTCTTAAGATACGCTCGTTTGAGCTTGTTCTGGTAGGCTCGAAGATGCTATAAAGCATTGATGCACTTCTCATCTAGGAGTTCCAGCTGACTAAATCTTCCAGCATGATATTCATCTCCTACTTCAGTATCTTGAAGTAGCAGATCCAAAGAAGGAACTTCTAATTCAAAGGGAAAAACAGCTTCAGCGCCATAAACCAAAACAAAAGGTGAAGTGCCCATGGGAGTACAAACGCTAGTTCGATAAGCCCACAAAGCAGGATATAATTGAATGTGTCAATCTCAGCCAGATTTATTGACCAGTATTTTGAGGATTTTAATTAATGTTTTATTAGATGCTTCTACTTGGCCATTACCCTGAGGATCATAGGGAGTGTACCAACGATGATGAATTTTATATTTTTGACATAGTTTCTTTACATATTTATTTTTGAAACAAGTTCCATTATCCGAGATGAGATTTACAGGAATTCCAAACCTACAAATAATTTGATTGAAAATAAATTTGGAAACTTGGGTTCCAGTGCAAGAAGCTAAGGGCATAGCTTCAACCCACTTCGTGAAATACTCGATGGCGGTTATGATGAATTTGTGTCCATCAGATGACATAGGATTGATTTTTCCAATGATTTCTAAGCCCAATTTTGAGAAGGGCCAAATAGATGAAATAGCCTATAGTTCTTGTGTAGGCGTATGGACAAGGTCAGCATGTTTCTAGCACTTTTCGCAATGGTGCACGTAATCGTGTGCATCATTCTCCATGGTAGGCCAAAAATATCCTATCCTAAGGATCTTCTTAGCAATGGCGCTACCACTAAAGTGTCCCCCATAAGATCCATCATGGGCTTGACTCAAATCTGATCTAGATTCTTCTAGATTCAAACATCTCAGTAGGATACCTTCAAAAGATCTCCCATATAATGTATTGCCAATTATTACGAAGTGACTTGCTCGTCTTCGTAATAACCGATGCTGGTTTCTATTAAAACCTTCAAGGAAGGTCCCATTTTGAATAAAATTGAATATATCAGTGTACCAAAGTTTAGGAGTAGTTTTGTTGATTAGAAACACATTCAAAGGTTCTAAGCATGATGTATTTGAAGTGGGTTCTTGGTGTCGACGAATAATAATGGTAGCATATTTGTCATCTAACTCCAAGGGTAAAAGAGATGCAGCTATAGCCATAGCGTCAGCTGCATGATTATTAGTTATAGGAATAGCTTCCAAGGTAACTTGATCAAATAAAGATATTAATTGTAATACATATGCTTTATATGGATGCAATTTATCATCTCTGGTCTGATAAACATCATTAATTTGATTTATAACAAGTTGAGAATCACCGAAAACTAATAGATTTTTAATTTTCAGTGCCAAGGCAGCTCGTAAGCCAAGGATTAGAGCCTCATATTCAGTAGTGTTATTAGTACAAGAAAACGTTAATTTAAAGGATAGAGGTATAAGATGTTTCTGTGGAGATATTAGAATAATACCTGCACCAACCCCACTCATGCATCGGGATCTGTCAAATTATAAGGACCATTGCTCTGGATGGTCTGCCTCTAGTTTAAGGCATTCATCAGGAAACTCAATGATGAGGGGATGGGTAGACTCTAAGGGTGTAGCAACTAATTGATCTGCTATGATTTGACCCTTAACATACTTTTGTCCTATAAACGTGAGTTCAAACTCGCTTAGAGCAAGAACCCACTTTGTTGTGCAACCAGATAAATAAGGTCGACTCATGAGATACCGCAAAGGATCAGATTTAGCAGTAGCATACATTTTCTAACTGAGCATATAGTGGTGTAGTTTCTGTGTATAAAATACGACTGCTAGACATAAATTTTCTAATGTCATGTAGCAGGTTTCATAACTGATTAATGTTTTGTTAATGTAATAATTGGCATGCTCTCTTTTCTCATCATCCAGTTGAGCTAACATAGCTCCTAAGGCAAAATCTAAAGCAAAAATATACAAGATAAATGGACGATCGGGTCTAGGTGGAGAAAGTACAGGCGAGTTAAGAAGATATTGTTTGAGGAGTTCAAATGCTTCCTGACATTCGTCGTCCCAATGGAAAGAGACATCCTTCTTAAGAATCTTAAGAAAGGGTCCAGTTTTATCCTCCAGCTTATCGATGAAGTGATGGATAGCTTGAAGCTTACCTTGTAGACTCCATAATTCATATATATTTGTAGGTGCAGGCATATCAGTGATAGTCGTAATCTTGAGAGGGTCAATTTTGATGCCACATAAAGAAACTAAAACCCCCAATAATTTACCTGACTTAAATCCGAATATACATTTGGTTGGATTCAATCGGATAAGATATTCCCTTAACCGATCAAATACTTTTCTCAAGTCATATAAATGGTCATCTTCTTTAGTAGAACGAGCTATAATGTCATCTACATAATCATGTAGTATATCATGCATCATATCATGAAAGATATAAGTCATGGCTCGTTGATATGTTGCACCTACATTCTTCAAACCAAATGGCATCACTTTCCAACAAAAGGTCCCCCAAGGGGTAATAAAGGTTGTTTTAGCCTGATCTTCAAGAGCTATCCTGATCTGATTATAACCAAAAAATCCATCCATTAAGGATATCATTCCACTCCCAGCAGTAAAATCAATGATCTGATCCATATTGGGAAGAGGAAAATCATATTTAGGGCATGCAACATTAATATCTCTAAATTCTGTGCAAACCCTAACTTTGGTAGCTTCTTTCTTAGTTACTGGAACTACATTCGAGATCCATTCAGCATAATCAATGGCTTGTATAAAAATAACATTTAGGAGTTTTTCTAACTCCCCTTTGACTAGTAAGGCCACTTTAGGATGCATTTTTCTAAGTTTGTGTTTAACAGGTTTAGCATTCGGATGGACTACTAGGTGATGCATAACTATAGAAGGGTCTAAACCTGGAATATCTTCATATGTCCAAGAAAATACATCTTCATATTCTTTAAGAAATGCAATGTATTTATCCTATTTTTCTTGACTCAATTCTGATTCAATGTTGATTATGTGAGGATTATCCTCAGTTCCAATGTAAATTTTTATGACATTTTTTACTTCCATGTGTAGATATTTCTCAAAATTAGGTGGGGCAGGTGAATGCCCAATTCTTGTAATTCTGCCAAGGTTAGCTTGGATATTTCATCTTGAGGAGTCGTGGCCTCAAGTTGGGCTATACTAGGTATAGAGCCATCAAAATAAAATTTATTATGTAATAACTCCTCAACAAAGACATCATGGAAGATATCTCCATCCAACTCATCATTGGATTCAGTGATCATCTCAGGGTAAGCTATAGATAGCATATTACATGTAAATGGCTTATTCGTTAAAAGCAAAGCATCTTACTCATCCAAATAATCTTGATAACATATGAGATGGTCATCATCCACAAATGGGAAGGGCTGGCCCTTACTAGTAAATAGGCCCACACCACATCGGGCAGGCCACGGCTCTACCTCAAAGGGTTCTTTCATACAATTTTGGAAAGGTCCTAAACCTTTCCCTTTATATCCCAATTTAAGCATTATAGATTTGGCTTTAACATACTCATTAGTAAAATAACATCGAGCATATCCATCATAATGAATTCTGATGTTTCTGGGTATTCTACCCAAGTCATATCCCTTATAAATAAAAGCATAGCTCCTAACTTGGTAAATACTTCCCATAGGCTGTAGGAGGCTGAAGGTACGAGGAGATGGTGGCAATTTATTTAAAACAAGGGAATCTTGCATAGAAATATTCGTTTCTTCTGATATAAGGATTTTAGTTAAATCGGGTAAGAGCTTGTCAGTAAGAGCATAAGAGGTAGAAGGAACATTTCCTACATCTTCTGATGCAAAAACTATGCCTTTGGTGGATGTAAATTTTGTAGATATGTTGATGGATGGTTCTATTATAGGTATAGAAGTTATAGGAGGATTACAAAAGACATTGGTTGTGGGATTAGGATATTTCTGAGGTCCTAATGTGGTTTGTTTATAGGATGGTTGAGTTGTATGTAGGGGTGGAACTAATGGAGAAGAAGTAGATGACATTGTGGGTGTGTGTTTCGCATGTTTATATGGATAATGATAATTAGGATGTGTGGATGACAGAGTAGGGCAAAATTGAACTCCAACAGGTTCTACCAAAGCACACATATCAAAGGGTCTAGGATCACCATGAATGGTAACCAACTAATTCTTAAATTTGAATTTAACACATTGATGTAAAGTTGAGGGAACGGCTCGCATCGCATTGATCCAAGGGTGACCCAAAAGTATATTGTATGATGCAAGGCAATGTACAATAAACATGATCGTATCCAAGGTTTTTGGACCAACCTGTAATGGGATGGTAATAACTCCACATGTTTCTTGTGTTTCATCATTGAAGGCTTTTATGATCATATCAGTTCTTTTCATTTCATCACTTCTAAACCCAAATATTTGGTAGAAGTCAAAAGTGCAAATGTTTAAAGATGAACCATTATCAATCAAGACTCGTTTAACTACTACATCTCCAATTAAAGCAGTAATATTTAAGGGGTTATCCTTATGTAAACTATTTTGTGGTATGTCTCTATCCTGGAAGTCAATACAATCAACTTCACGAGTTATTATAGTATTAGCCATGGCTTCAGGTTGAATGTCTTGTGGTACCATCATCTGGCTTAATGTGAGCATAAATCATCTCTATGTGTAGGAAAAGATCTTAAAAGGTCCAAAAGAGAAATTCTAGCTGTAATATTTGATAGTTGCTCATTAATATTATAAGAATGTTTAGGTTGAACATTAGGTGCATGATTCCCTTTATTAGGAACCTTCAAAAAAAATGGAGCGGATCCATCGTTCTGCATTTGATATTGTTGAGATTTTTGAGCCTATTTTCTAGTAACAGCTCTGATGGTACCCACAATATTATTCTATGGATGATGAATGGTTCTTGGTCTAGAATTTATGGCTTGCTCATTAGAAATTAATTGGTGAGAGGATTTTCTAGTAGTGACTCTTCTTGGAAATGGTTCTTTCAAAACCATAGAACTTGTGATAGGGTGAATAGTATCTGATTCATCTTCAGAACTATTCGATTGATTTGATGTGATTTCCATATCACTCTTAGTCTCATATTTTGTATCACTAAGATCAGGTGTCCAAATATTATGTAGAGTCCTGGTCGTAACCACAGATAAGTTTGTGTCAAATATTTCCAAATAATGAACAGGTAAATGCCCACTAATAGTCCCTACATATCGGGTAGGAGGGGGAACATTATGATGTTCAATTTGATTAGCCACTTCCTTGCCATGTTTTGGTAAAGGATGTTGAAATATATCCAATGACTGATTGGCATTCTGATTTTGGTTTTAGGGGATGTTCTTTTGAGCATTATTAGGAGGATTTTGCTTAGGTTGAAAGGCTTGCACCTTCATCTCATTGTTATCAATCAAGTCTTGTATTTTATGTTTTAATCTTTTACAAGAGTTGGTAGTGTGTCCAAGTCCTCTATGGAAGTCATAGTGTAAATCAGATCTATATCCGGGTATAGTTGGATCAGGTTCCTAGATATTTGGTAATTGAATCAAACCTCGTTCTAATAATTGTGATAGAATTTTTGATAAAGGTTGATTTAACCTAGTAAATTCTTGAGGAGGTTTATCGAGAGGTTTCAGTATAAACTTCTTCGTTGTCTTCACAACATTAATAGTAGCAATATTTCTACTATCAGTGACTCCATCACCCACAAATTGTTTATTTTTATATTTATTTATGGATGTTTTCTCATCATCTTTCTTTTTAAGCTGACCTTGTTGGAATATTTTCAACATTGCCTCCTTAGTCCTAAGTATTAAGTCCTAGTATTTAGTTTTAGTTTAATGTTTTGATTTACATATTTCTAGTTAATTTGATTAGCATACATTGAGGTTTTGGCTTGGTTGATTAATGTTTGACCATAGTCCAAGATTAGCATGTTGTTAGGATAAGAGCTATCTTTAAGTTAGTTTGTTGTAATAAGTTTAAGAGGATTTCTCTCAACCACCATGTCTATTTTTAGTTCTTTCAAGAACTATAAAACTATGTAATGCATTGTTGATCAATAGAACAATTTCACCATTGTTTCTCATTTGGTATCAGAGCAGGTTTTCTCAAATGGATCAAAACCTATGGAGAGTGGTGTGAAGAGATCTGAAACACACACTTTGTCAGAGAAACTCAAGTGGCCAGCACTCAGCAGATTTGCAAGGAAGAGCTCGAGTAAATCATTAATATCTCACGAATCCTGAGGTATTTGATTATGAAATTTTGAGGGTTGTTAGGTAATTGTATCAAGAGGATGCAGTAAAAATTTCAGGTGATTTGGAGCTAATTTTCTGATTTTATTAGCATTTTTAGTTTTTCAATAAAATGGTTGTATAAGGTGGAATACAAGGTATTTGCTTCTCAAATTTTGGGAGAAATATTATTTCGATAAAATCATAATTCAGACAAAATTTCAGATCATTGGGATCTGTATTGATTGATTTATGTGAATATTTATTTTTCCTTCAACAATCCTAGATCCGGAATTGTGATAAAAAGGGAAAAAGTAAATGATCACATATTTTTCACCTTTGTGATTTTTCTTCTGAAATTTAGAGGGTTTTCAGATTATTGTCTCAAGAATACAGAGTTTAATTTTCAGAAATTTTGGGGTTGTATGGATTGATTTATGTGAAGAACATTGAGGTTGTCTCAAAAACACTCTAAGATCTAGAAAGGGCAAAAGTAAATTGATCACATATTTCTCATTTGTGTGAATTTGGATCTGAAATTTAGTGGATTTTCAGATAAGTATATCAGAAGTCTACAGGAAAGGAGTGGCTGAGAGCTAGGTGGAAGATTGATGAATGGTGGATTGCAGAATGGCCACCATGTATAAAGAATTGGAAGTACCCAAATTCAATGGAGATAATTATGCTATTTGGAGCATAATGATGAAGACCTTCTTGAAGGCTCAAGACTTATGGGATATAGTTCAAGAAGGCTATGAGGAACCCTCTTGGAATAAGCTACAAGGTGAGGAGAGAAAAGAGAAGAAGGAGCAGCAATATGCAAATTGCTTAGCTCTTATGGATTTGAGGAGAGGAATGGAAAAGAATGTTTTTCCTCTCATAGCCAATTGTAGATCAGCTACAATGGCATGGCAAGTGTTAAAGGATGCTTATGGGTTTGATGAGGATACCCATAAAGCCATGAGTGACAATCATGAAGATTGTTTAAGCAAGGAGGAGCCTTGCTTCCTTGAAGCAATTTCTGAATTAGATCCTTTTGAAGGAGTTTTTGAAGAGTCTTGTAAAGACTCATATGAAGTCATGCTTTGTAATGGAGAATTATTTCTTGCAGAGGAAGGACTGTATGTAGAAAACCAACAAGATGAAGAATGCTTCATGGAGGAAGCATATGTTGCTGAATTTTGTGATGAAAAGATAAGAAGAGGTGTGTATTCCTCAAGAGGACGAGGAGGAAGAAGAGGATTTGTTGTTGATAGAAGAAAAAGTGATAAAAAATATCTCATGGAGGAGATAAATGAAGAGTGTATTATGGATAATGCACCTAAAATTCTCATGGGAGAGAATAAAGATGATAATAGGATCAACCAAAATTGTTGGCATGTTGATGGAGAAGCAATGTTTATGGAAGACCATTGTCTTGAAGACCATTCACTTGGAATGGATGTATGCTCTCTTGACGAGAGAAAATGAAGATCTCCTACAAGGAGAAGATAAAATTGTTAGAGTTCCTCTAAAAGGGGAGAAGAATGTGAAAAATGAGATAGAAACAGAAAATGGAAATGAGATTGCTGATTTTCTTATCGTAATGGCAAAGGAAACTTCACTCATGGATGAAGATCACTCACTTGGAGTGACTACATTGCAGAAAGAGAGTTGTCTTGAAAAGGCAACTATGTATGATTGCTTGAATGAATGGTGTTTCAACACACCAACATGGATTGAACAAAGGAGGAGAACTATTAGTGAAGAGTTGATGGTTGATCTTGAAGCACCATACAATGAAGGAGAGCTGCTACAAAATAGCTTTATGGGAAGCACCAAATCTACTCATACTAAAGGTAATGTTTTTATGATTAATGATTTGTTTTTTGTGAGCGAGGAATGAAAAGAAAGGTGATTGTCTCATTGAGACAACTTTGATGAAGAATCTTTTTGGAGAGAATACAGTGATGGAGAACTTGGGTCACATGGATCAAAATGATGTGTTCAAAATTCCTTGGGAGAAGGATTCTTGTAAAGTCATTGTTGTGAGAGAATATTTGTGTGAGGAGCAACTTTATGTTGCATATGTAGTTGGTCATTATATGGCCATATTTGTTGTGATATTTTGTGTGAAAATATGTGAAAGAGTTGTATGGTATAATCATCTATGTGAGATGATTAATTGTAAATACTCATGTGGAGTATTGTTTAGTGTTGAAGATGTAAAAGAAGATCAAAATGTGAGAGCATGGTTTAAAGACCATAATGATAAAGATGTAAGAGAGTGGTTGCTGAAAACCACAAGAGGAGATACTTTTGTTGAAGGGGGAGCTAATCAACAAAAGAAGGCACTCAAGCATTTGCAGGAAATCCCACATAAAGAGTGGAAGGAGTGCCACCATAAGTATTTTGTAAATTCTGATTTCTTGATTCAAGATTGGAGGAAACGTAAGAGAAAAATTTTCTTCCAACTCTGTGATGCTTAAAGAACTCTTGCATGAGTGTCTTTAGCATCAAGGGGGAGAATGTTGGAATATTTTCAACATTGCCTCCTTAGTCCTAAGTATTAAGTCCTAGTATTTAGTTTTAGTTTAATGTTTTGATTTACATATTTCTAGTTAATTTGATTAGCATACATTGAGGTTTTGGCTTGGTTGATTAATGTTTGACCATAGTCCAAGATTAGCATGTTGTTAGGATAAGAGCTATCTTTAAGTTAGTTTGTTGTAATAAGTTTAAGAGGATTTCTCTCAACCACCATGTCTATTTTTAGTTCTTTCAAGAACTATAAAACTATGTAATGCATTGTTGATCAATAGAACAATTTCACCATTGTTTCTCAGACCTCTCCTAATGAGAGTATCTTCCACTCGTCTGGCTAAGTCTATAGCCTGATCGAATGTGGTCAAGGTAGCATTTGATAACTCGTAGGATAATAGGTCTTGTAAATTATTAATAAATATGTCCAACATCTCCCTATAAGGTAACACAAAGTGTAATTTTCCTATCAACTGTCTCCACCTAGCTAGGAAATCGGCAAAACATTCATCTTTGTCTTGTTTTAAGTTGTACAAGTCTTTAATGGTCACATGCCTTTCGATGTAGGCACTAAATTGATGAACAAAATACTCGGCTATTTCTTCAAAATTCCTCAAATAATTAGTGGGTAATTGATAATACCACTCTAATGCCATTCCTCCTAAACTTTTCGAGAACATTTTTAGCAATAATAAGTCATCATGTGATATATCATGACATGCTATCCTAAACATACGAAGATGCTCTATGGGATTTTTCGTTCCTTTATATATAGGAAGGATAGGCATAGGAAAATTTTTAGGATACGGTTGTGCTACAACTATAGGATCTAAAGGCTGACTACACATATCTCGATAATTGTACGAGGGACGGTAGGGATCTATCTGGTCCATGCGGGAAACTAACTGTTTCACCATGGTTTCAAGATTACTAGTTTGTCCACCATATTGGTTCGATGGGATATAGGTATGGGATTTATGAGTGTATGATGGTGTGACATAAGGATTAGATGCTATATTGCTATTATGTAAAGTGTTGGTAGGAAGAGTATTATGAAGGAGATTTGTAGTAGTATTATGTTGTATCCTAGATTGTTGGTAATTGGTGTTTGGTTTTATTTTGGGCTTTTGTTGATTTGAAGTATGTTGCTCAATAGTTTGGCGAAATAGAGCATTAAATTATGGTTTCTTTTGTGCAGGAATAACCCTAGGCTTGTTAACAAGCACTTTAGATGGTTGGGTAAGCTATTTTTTTTGCATGTTCTAGATTATAGTGGCCATATCCAAATTGGATGGTCTAGCTTGATCACTTTCTTGATCAACAAAGGACAAGGGATTAGTGCACGTGTGAAATACTTCTTCTAGGGTTGCTTGAGTGTCACTAATTCGATCCTTGTCCATATGGACTGCTCTATTAAGAACACCAATATTAGTATTGATGAACTTCCAGAATTGTTCCATGTTCTCAAAAGTAATAGCTCCTCCCAGAGACATTTTAGGGTATGAGGATCCTTCCTCTCTAGTAATTTCATCATGTTCATTTCCTACAGCAATCTCTTATTATTTCTGGTCTAGGGTTCCTTCTTCCGGAACTTGATCTTCAAGAAGGACATCTGGGTTATTTAATGGTTTTCCTAACCAATCTTCTTCTTCTTCAGTCTGTTTTCCATTCCTAAGTCTAGGCATTGTGCTTAAACTTAGATTTCAAAAAATATATATACTTATATATATATATATATATATATATATATATATATATATATATATATATATATATATATATATATATATATATATATATATATATATATGTGTGTGTGTGTGTGTGTGTGTGTGTGTGTGTGTGATAGGGTTGAGAGGTATATATTTTAACTATATACCTACTATAATACTTAAAAGGGAAATGTTTTTGTTTTTTTTGTTTATATGTTTTTTTTTTTTGTATTATTATTTCACAAGTATAAAAATAACAAACAACATGCTAGTTGCAAGAAATAACAATAATAAAAATAATAACTTAGTTTTCTATAAATAGTTTATGGATATCGTTGATAGGATCAAGTTCATCAGGAGTCATGAAATGCTCCTCTTCAAATTGGAAGTGGTTTTTCAAGAACTTGACAAAGTGTGCTATGGTAATATGATCTACTTCAGATTCTGACTTATAAAAATAAAGTTCATGGCAATATTCTCGATACAACACAGCTCTAGGAATTCTATTCCATATTTTTCTATCCGTAAGAACGACTTCTTGATCCTCTATATGAGATAGAAACTTATATACTACAACTGCATTCTCAAGGTATTCCTCAAAGGTGTACAATTCTGAAGACACAAGTGCTCTTTTATCTACTAACCACCTATGGCAAGCTCTCTGAAGTTCATGGTACAAAGTCACCTGATCGAGATCCAAGATTCTATCTAGGACAAACCTTTTAATTTGCCTAAGTTCTACAGATCTAGATTCAATAATATCCAATCTCCTATCAAGTTCATCCCACAAAGGTTGGACTCTATTTGTTTGAGGTACTGTAAGCATAGAAGTAATATCTATGGTTGTTAATTGATTTTCAACATTTATGGTGATAACTTATCTTTTATTATAATCTACCATCTAAGTCTGATATGCAATTTTAAAAATTTTCTAATGATTCTAGATGTTCTTAATAATGCATTTATATTTTTATTTTTATATTTTTTTTTGTTTTCAAAAGGCTTTTAGTTTTACATCGGGTTCACCAAAATGTACTGACCCAAATTTTTTGCATCCTTACCTTCAGGCTAAAGGATCCGTGCTTGGAAGGGGGATGCGAGAAGGATGGGACAATACATCAAACTGAGAGGCCCTTTGAAGTTTGTGCCTCTCGGGGGAGGGGTACAAGGGTGAATTTTTGACGGATGGTGGGGTTCACCAAGAAACTTTGAGTGGCAGTTTCCATGCCTAGGTTGAGAATGGGTTTGATGTGTTCATTTTATACTCAATCATTCATATTCCTAGGTTGTCCAAAATGAATCTAAGCTATTCTATATGAAGATACTGATTTATATGAATACAAAAAGCATGAATGAATCATAAATACAAGGAATATGTTAAATGAGAAATAATGCAACTGATTATGGATGTCTGATGAAGATTTTGAAGCTTGTAGGAGTCTAGATCATCTCGAATATGATAGGATAATTTGCAATTGTATATAATCATCCTAGATCACAAGCGATCATCTAAGATCAGATAAGATCATCGTCGATCTGACGAATTCATCAGAAACTTGCAATCACAAAAACAGACACCAAAAACCGAAAATGCAACTGTAATAATAATGCAAAATGATAGAAATGAGAGTATAAATGCTTAACTAATAAATCTAGATAGCAGATTAAAGGAAAATGCATTGTTTTAATAACTTATTTTAAATTTATCATGCATTTATGCTAAATGAGGTGAACTCTAGGATGTAGAATGAAAATAATCAAGCTAATGCATAGTAAAATAAGGAAGGAAGATGAGAAATGCAAACTCAGGGCTCTAATTGCCCCCAATCTAAACTACAGTCGATATCACCTCAAATCGTATGATATAATCACTGATCTATGATAGGATCATCCAAAATCATGTGGAATCGCCTGCGACGATCCGAGCTTCCTCAAGCTGAAGCACAGTGAAATCCTGCAATGAAAACTTAAAACTATGAGTGCAAACAATTGTGGATAGGACGTATTAACACACAAAGCTAAATGAAAGGGAAAATCAACCAAGAAGAGAGTCATGAGGAGATCCAAGGGGATAAACTGAGAAAATCCTAGTTTATATAGGATTAGGGGGATATTAGGAGGTTGAGGATCATCCCAATCTAGGAGATCTCCAATAGAGGAATCTCCAACTGCGTAGACACGCTTCTGCCCAAGTTGGAGAGGCTGTTGAAATAGAAGCTAATTATGAAAATATAGTTTTGGGACAAAATCATCTAGACGTTCTGTTCCAAATGAATTCGTCCAATCTGGGATGATTTCGTCTGATCGGCGACGATATAGTCTGATCTAGGATGATTTCATCTGATTGGTGACGATATCATCCAATAGTCAAAACAACTCCTAAAAATGGCACAAAAAATGGGGGGAGCGGTTAACGAGCGATTTTGGGGTTAAAATTCAAATTTTTATATTTTTACTAAGGGTTTAACTGTGATAATTTTAGGGTGCTACAATTACTCTCATTGAATCATCACCTTAGGGGGCAGTCATAATATCAAATCATAATCATAATCAATAGAAGAATCCTAAAACCGTAGATCCCTTGATCTTTTCAAAATTGCATTCATCCTTGTGAATCATTGTCAACAACTATCATAAGCTTACCCTTTTGTTTGGGGAAAATAGCAAATATGATAATTTGTTTGTAACTCTCATCCTTTAGGTTATATAGGCTTAACTCCTATTGTAGCGCCAAAGATACTCGAATTTCTGATGACGAGTGCAAACTCTTTCAATTTTAAGCCTCCAAAGATTTGAAAGCAATGATTCCAGGATGTGCATCCTTTTGCTGGATCTAGGAAATCTAATTTTGATCTGACTAATGATCATCATAGAACCTTCAGCATCATTTTATGAGGTTTATTTTTTCTCAGTGTTTTTCGATCTCATAACGCATCTCAAAAGGGGCATCTTTAGACACCTAAAATACATCATGTCAAGGGTGACTACTCATATAGACATGCTACAAGACCATATGGAATATCTTGGACAAACTCCAAGATAGAGCAGTGGTTCTAACCACTCAATTTGGGCTCCTTGGCCTAACCATTCTGAACCACAACCCATACCTGTGGTTTATAGCTGAACTACGGTTGAGACCTACGGTTTACATTTTAGACTATAGTTGTGACCTACGGTCTTAACTGAAGTTTAGTTGACCTTCAATCTGATCCAAATCGGTTCGAACGACCATTTGATCTATAAGAAGGTGATTAATGGACAAAATATTCTAGAGGCTTCCATTCAAACTATCCTAACCACCTCTTCTTGATCTTGGCTTCTCCAAGAAGCCACCCCCAGTCCTAGGGCATCCTATAAATACCCCTCAAAATGGGGAGAAATATATAGATGATTTGTATAGCAAAGCGCTGACAAATTATCGAGAAAGAGTGAGTTGATCGAGTGAGCAGCGAAGCCTTGTCGAATTTCATACTGAATTTGTGCATTTGAAGGCCACTTTTCTATTCAGCCAAAGATCAGTTTGCCATGGAAGTTCTAGAAGCCTTGAAGGACCAAGAAATGTAAATCTAGGAAAATGAAGGCCCATTACAATGATTCAACCACCAAACCTATCATAAGGACACCGAAGGTGACCCTTGAACATCAATTGGACAAGGAGGTCAAACCCACTACCCTTGGAATTTAGGGCAAGCATATCAAAGTGCTAATCGTAGCTTTCAACCATGATTTACAGTGTAGACCGTTCACTAGAGCTATAGTTTGTAGTAGGGATATAACCACCTTCTTCTTTTCATTTATGTATGGTTAATTAGATTAGATTAGTTGTTTTCATGTTTTAATGGTAGTTTAGCAAAATTTTGATTGTAGAATTAGGTTAGTTTAGCTTCTTTATGTTTATGCTTCAATTAGGACTTAAATGATTTCTTTATGCATGTTTATGCTTCATTTTATGTATCTGATCCATGCATAGTGTAGCTGCTACTTTTCTTTATGCTATTATATGAATCTTGATTTGATTTTCATATCTTAGAAGTACTTTTCATGTTTTCTTGATTATGCATGTTTAAGGGTGTCATAATGCAATTTACATAAAAGGACCTCATCATGAGAGGATAAATATATTTTTGAAATTCTTGTGTTGTTTCTTGACTACAGGGAATAGTTTCAAAGGATAACCAACTATCAATTTCCTTCCCCATCGCAAAGAAGAGGGCATCTCCACCCTAGAGCAATTCGTGTCATCCTAAAAGGCATTTGGAAATCATACCTACCCTTAAGAGGGAAACAATTGTGCACTCATATTGTAATATTGTATCAAAATAATTATCCCTAAGAGGGATGTACTTGTAATTTGATGTTAACTTCGAATACAATGGAATAAATTGCATTTCTTCTTGATTCATTGTTGTCAATTTCTTTTTCTTGTATGCATGTTATACTTTCATCATTTATTTCAATAGGACACCATCGGGTGTGAGCCTTTCTGGTGGTTATAGGATCCATCTCATTTATCCTATAACAAATAGTGATTCAACACAAGCTACAATAGAATTTCTATCACCTTGATTCCCTAAGAAGGCCATTACGGTTGAACCGCCCCATGGGATAGAGATGTACAATTACCAAAAATGGTTGAAATCACAATTGGATGGTCAAGTGACTCATTGCTTTATTAATTGTCCTTTCCTCATTGACTCATCGCTTGAGGGGGTAGTCAAAATTTTCAAACAATCATAATCATTTTGGTCAAGTGACTTGTTGCTTTATTAATTGTCCTTTACTCATCAACTCATCGCTTGAGGGGGTAGTCAAAATTTTCAAACAATCATAATCAAAGTCAATAAAAGATCACCCGATCATGTCAAATTTCATTCATATTACGAATCATTGCCAACAACTATCATAAGCTTACCCTTTTCAGGGGTAAAAATCAAATATGATAATTAATTTTATAGCTCTCCTCCTTTCAAATCTATAGTTGCACTAAAGCCTATAGTAGAAATCATGCTACCCGATTGTCTAATGAACGAGTGTAAGATTTTGCAAAAATTTAAGCCTTCCACCCTATTGGAAGCAATGATTCTAGGATGCACATCCTTTCCCATGACTTGGGGTATCCAATTTTTATCATATCAATGATCATCACACAACCTACAATGTGATCCTAGGTGGTCTATTTTTGCTCCTTATTGTGTTTTCCCATAGTGCACCCCAAAAAGGGGCATATGTAGACACCTAATATAGGTCATGTTTAGGATACTACCCATATGGACACATTTTTAGACCATATGAATCCTCTTGGATCTCTCCAAGAGCAAGTAGTGGTCCTAACCACTCAAAAAGGGTAGTTCTATCCCATCCAGACCTAACTGCTCTCAAGAAAAGCGGATGCCACATCTAGCCATTGAAGACTGCAACGGCCACACCTAGATGCTGAACCTGATAGCGAATAGCACCATGCATAGTATAGCCATGAATACAGGACCATATCATGTAGTTTGACTTGACCTTGCATTATTTACAAGAATATTTTGGTGAGGAACTCCCTGAGTTCCTCCTAACTACCCCTTCAATATCATTTTGTGACTAATGCTTTCCACCTGAGACGGTCAGTCGCATGAGATTTGGATTGAAGCTTCTCCTGGAAGCCAAGGTCTAGATTTGAAGAGATGGAAGTCTACATATGGACTCTCCCACAAATAGCAAGAGATATAAATTTTTAGAGTTTATGCAGTGAAGCCCTATCAGATTGGAGATCAAATTTATGCATCCTTGAGAAGAAACCAAGTGCTATCTGGCTAAGGAGAGACCATGCACCCGTTATTTAGATTCGTTATTATTCATTGCCAACCATTTTACCAAGGCACAACTAGAGACCCTTGAACATCAATTGGAGTGAAGAACCTAGCACTACAACCCTTGGATCGAGGAGAGAAAGATTTATTTTATGGTCGTTATCATGGACAGTGGCCTGCAAGTGTAACCTAGGGTTTAAATACTAGTTTCCTTTGTTCTAGCATTAGATCTGATTGCTTTCTACTTTAGTATTTATTTCTAGTATAGATCTAATTTAGTTATGCATTTACATTATTGTTCCCTGAGATATACACGCACTTTTCATTAGTTTCATTGTATTTAATCATATTATGCTTATTTATCTTGTGTATCATATTTGAGACTAACAGCCTCATTTGGGGCATCCTAGACTATTGATTGTGCTCTATTGTTTCCATACCCATATATATAGATTCATAGGATCATTTTAAAGTAGCCAAAGCACAAGATCCCTTTAGGATGAGATCAAAGGAGGCATCAGTAAGCCCTCGAACAGTTTGGTGTGCGAGATCATGAGGTCTACGAAGGCACACCATCCCCTTGTGGGGGATACATTCACCGTTTCCCCACTTATAATATATTATATCAAAATGAGTATCCCTCAGAGGGATGTACATATAACCAAGATCAAGAATCATTAATAAAATAATATTGCTTTGCTCTTTTAATTTTGTGTTATATGTGCTTGTATTTATTTTTGCATTTGATATAATAATAAACATTTGCAATTAGGGTCAGTTGTGGTGCACGCTTCTCTATGTCACACAAGGACTACAAATTTGACCCCTATATTAGGAGTATCATGGTTTATGTGTAAGATGCATCTTGAAACTTGCAGCATAAGATTTTACAATTAGTTATAATATAGTTACAAAAACATGGCAAAAAAGTTCTAGAAGCTAAGGTGGTCATCTAAGATCTCATTCTGCATTTTTGTGAAGCTCACTCTATTGATCTATAATTTCTCTCTAGAAATGGTTGAAGAGTTTCAACAGATCTATTAAAGTTATAACTTTCATTCTTTGGTGGTTCTAGGTTGGTCAACTAGAAAGAACTAAGTGGTTATAGTGCTCTTAGAACTGCTCCAGCTTTGAGCATCATTGTTTTTGCTTTGTGCAATGGGCGGTTCTAGTTTTATGCATTCTATACAAATTCATACTTAGAATTTGAGATTCTAACATCATCACCAAGGGAAGGTCAGCTTTACACATCATATTTTTAGGTATCGTGACTTTAAATACTTTTCTTGCACATTCTCAAGATTTTTTTAGTGCTTACATCATTGTTAAGGTAATCTCATCTTCCTGCATCCAGGTATCATGCAACACAACTTTATGCAATCATATTCTAGAATATATTTACTTTTTTTGATATCATTATTCATATAATCTTGACTTTGTGCAATCATTGCTTGGTGCAATGATGTTTTACACATTACCAGAGTTGCGTAACATTGTGTTGATGTTATTGTTGATAGGGAATCAATTTTTTGTAACCATAACTTTATGCACTTTGACCATGAGGATACCGAATCATGAAATGACTTCATGTAATATCAGTTTTTAGTGTGGCTATGTTGATATCACTCCAAAAAAAATCTTATCTTGTGCATCATGGCTTTGTGTAGCTACTAAAATCATCAACACTTAGACAATTTGCAAAAAATAGCTTGGCCTTTTGAATTACAAATGGAGTCATGAATTTTACCTATGTTCTTGGTTCCTCCTAAGGTTTTATGCTTGTAAAAAGAGAACAAACTGTAGACACCTAAAATGCGTCATGTCGATGTGACTACTCATATAGGATATGCTAGAAGACCATTTGGAAGACCTTTGACAAATATCAAGGTATAGCAGTGGTTCTAACCACTCATTTAGGTTGTTTTGCCTAATCAATGTTAGTCACGATTGACACCCATAGTTAGCAGTGTTGATCATTCCTCAGAGCTACAACTAGTAGTCAAAATCAATTGGACCTTGGCCGATCCAAAATCAGTTGCAATAGCCATTTGGTTTCAGATTCATGTGGTTTAAGGATGGAAATATCTAGAAGTTTCCCTCCAACTTCTCCAGCTATCCATTCTTGATCTTGTCTTCTTCAAGAAGCTAATACATAGCCCTCCTAGGTGCTATAAGACCCCATCAAAAATGGGTAAAATAGAGAGATGCATAGGTGAATTTGAGCAGTGAAGCCCTATCGAATTCAACACTCACCTAATTGCATTATGATATTGCTTTCTTGCCCCAAATTGAGAGATCAAAATGGCAATTCAATCCATGGAGGTCTTAGGAGGCTAGGAGAGCCAAGAAACTCAATTACACCAACTTCACATGTAATCTGAGCAATCCAACCACCAAATTAGTCAGAGGACACAGATGTGACCCTTGACCATCAATTTGGTAGGGATATTTAGAGATTAAACCCCTGAATTGGAGGGTAAACATATCTCAGGATCAGCCACGGCTAATAGTGCTCACCATGAGGTAGAGTCACAATCAGGGTATTATCTCTGATTTCCTTGTTTTCTAACCATAGAATCCTTTAATTCCATTATATTAGGCATATTTCATGTTTATTTGCTTTAATAGAGACTTTGATCGATAGAATTAGGAGTTTTAGTCACTTTTCTTTAATTTTTGTAATCAAGATACTAATGGCCGTTTCCATGCTTTCATGCTTTTAAATTCATAATCTTGGCATTAGATAGATTGATTGATGTTTCATTTATAGTATTAATGTGAGGATTATCATGTTTAAGGTAGTTTAACATATTTCTTGCATTTTATTGATTTCATGTTACTATTACATATTTTGTACAATATTCCTCCAAAAGCCTCATCAAGAGAGGCCTCCTTTATTACTAATATGCCTCTTGTTGTTTATTGCACATAGTACTAACAGGGTTTTGATATGCAAGGCAACAAATGCCTCTAATCATGGAGAAGGTCATCAACACCTTGGAGTAGTTTGTGTCATTGTATAAGGCATTGAAAGACACCTACCCTTGTGAGGGGTGTTTTTCTACTGTAATTGTTGTATCGAATGGGTATCCCTAAGAGGGATGGATTTGTAACATGGATTGATTCAAATTAATGGAAGATACATTTCTTGTTATGTGTTATTTCTTGTCAATTTGTGTATGAATGCTCATTTTTACATGCTTTACAACCATTACAACATTAGGTGTTAGCCTTTTACAATATTACAGAAGGCGATCATGGTGGGAAATCCACATTAAATACCATAGATCACTAATTTTTGTGTTTTATGATTGTAGGTGCTAACCGTTGTTAACAGACATTGTCAAAAGTTATCACCATGGTTGACACCTACGGGCAACAATTACAGCCACGTTACAGAGTTGTGATCAGTAGCAGACAGGTCGTACAGTAGGGAAAAAAAGCTTAATTGGATATGGATTTGAGGTAGGATCCATATCTCCCTGGTTTTCCTATTTTATCTATCTATGTTTTTCTAGAAAGCATAAAATACTAGCATAATTAGGGAATGCAACAAAAATATATGAAATGCATCAAGTCCCTAGGTCATTTTTATTAGGTTCTATAGTTGCTACTAGGAATAGCGGACATCTGAGTGTAGTCCACCCTAGTCTCCAATGGTCTAGGTCCTTTTTGTATGTTGGTTTTCTTGTATGAGGCCCAATCTAGTGGCCATCTCATCATCATCATTAGTATGCATTTTTTGAAAGTCATTTAGATTAATCAGACATACTTTCTAAAATTAAATGTTCATTTTTGCATAGCATGTAGAAGAATCATTTGAGTGTTATTTTATGCATTTACTTTTCATGCAAATTAAAAGGAACCTCACACACCATGATGCAATTAAATTATAGTGAGTTGGAAGTCACATCCAACCAATAGTAGGGTCCAATGACAGTGGCAGTGATTTCCATCCGTTGACCTAAATCCTTCAAACCTTTTGTTACTAGACCAATACCGGACCCAAGAACCATTTGTAGAACAAAAAATTTGCATGTAATTCTCTTTGGAGGGTATAACACTGATTGGGTGAGATTGGTTGAGATTCTGGCAGTACCTGTGCTTCCTGCTCAGGTGTGGACTTTCGTTATCATACTTTGGGGGGATTATGCAACTTGGAGTTCATAGCCAAGTTGTCAAGTTGCGAGCATACAGGTGAAAACCCTCTAACAATTGAGTATATCATCAACATTTTTAAAACACAATGAGAGTTACCTATTGATACAATAAATTGCAAAACACATAAAATAGTTTAGGGCTCACTTTAAACTTTAAAAGATATAATCACCATTGTTTACTTTATTTTCTTTAAAACTTACATAAGAGATAATACAATATCATGGTGGCTACACGAAGAGGGTAAACCAAGCGTAGATATGAGGTCAAGGTTGAACCTCCACCCAATGCACAACAAGACGTGCAGCACCCTCAATCATAGAATCCTCCTGAACATAATTTGTTTAGTATTAGAGGGGACAATTCTATGCGTGGGGAATACCTCGATACGAGGAGCTACCATACACTGCTCGATACGTAGATCAGAGCATGGAGCTTCCCAACATGGGATTTCAAACATGTCAACATTTATCGTGATCGCACTTCACGTGCATCCATGGGATCTGCTAAAGAGTTTGTCATTGAGGTATCCATATTGGTACCCCTTCATCCTATGTCTAAGGGAGGCTTGAGGCCCCCAACATTTGAGTATATATGAGTTCAATATCCACCCATTCAGGGGTAAAAGAAGAGTGTTGCTTCTGAGCATAAGCCTGCTCAAAATACCAACAAAGGTGAGCCTTGTAGGATCACTATAGATGTATCTAAAGTGGGAGCCAATGGTATGCCATCTCATGAACCATGGTATAATAGACAGTTGGATGGTTTGGGTAAATTTCTATGATAGTTAGGTTACAAACCTACTCCTGTATCTTCTCATCCTATAAGTGTGCATAGTGGTAGTACCATTAGGACTGTCAAAGAACCTAAATAGTGCTCCAAGCATTCTCAAGATATGTGTGCCCCTGCATCTTATGCAGGAACAAAGCATAGGCAACATCTGGATGCGAATACTGTCTTCACAAAAAAGAGCAAGAGCATAGCATATTAGTATATTTGGGGACAACCCCACAAAGCCACTCAAACAGAGTGCACACACTAGAGGCCTCAAATGGATGATCACATAGATAGATCTCAAAAACTGGTATCAAAACAAATACATCAGATTCTCCAAGACCAATTGGCTGATGTTCACGTAGAATAGGAATGCCTTGAAAATGAGAACACTCAAAGGCAAAGGTTCATAATACAATGCTTATATGAACAATGAATGCATGAGCAACACATCCTTGATCAAAAGGATTATGTTGAGAGGGAGGATCAATTGGCCAGTGTCAGTTTATATCCTTGTAGTGAGCATAGGGAGCACATTGATAGACGAGTTGCTTCGTAACTTGATTTGCATCGAGTATATAGATACCCATACTCACTGCATGACCCAACATAGAGATGGATGCCCACCACTCGAGCATCATGGGCATAGACAATACGAAGAAGAAGTGTGAGATGAATTATATCAATAATATCCCAAAATCTCCTAATTCAAGGAGGAGTATGAGCCTATTCCTTCACCTCGATCAAAGAGGAATGTGCCTCCAAAGGTGCCTCCAAGGAAATCCATAGAAGAGGAGTTCTTATCTTCATAGGCTTATAAAGTCTTGGCAAAAAATTTCAAATCTATAGAAAAGCAAGGAACAGCTTATCAAAATCTAATCTTGAGTAAAATACATAATGAACCTTTATGTCCATTAGTGCCTATTCTAGCTTATCTCGATCATTTTGAAATTCCTAAGCTAGAAAATTTTAGAGGAGAGGAGGACGCTCAAGAGCACATCACAAGTTTTTTAGATGTGTGCTTTTGAATTGGAAGTAATGATGCCCTGCTCATGTGGACTTTCATCATGACCCTCTTAGGCCCAGACCAAGAGTGGTTTAATCAACTCAAGAGGTACATCATCACCAATTTCAAGCAATTAGTTGACACATTTCTTGAACACTTCTTCTTTGGCATCAAAAAGAAGGTGAACTTATCTGAGTTGGTTGATTTAATGCAACATGATGACGAGCCAGTTATAGATTTTGGGAAATTATGTAGAAAGATGATGGCAAAGCTACCATTCTCCATCCCTACTTCTAAACTAACTAAAATATTTATGAAAAGTTGCACCAAGCACATTTCATTATTATTATAGTTGCAGCAATATCAGACCTTCAAGGAGGCTTTGGCATAGGCCAAAGTGATTGAGGATATCAAGTTACAGGAGGGTAACTTGAAGATCATAAATAAGAAAGAATTGAACAAGAGAAGCACTGAGAAACAATAGTCCAATCTATCCCATGTCAATCATGTGGCTTTGAACCTTCAAAAATGGGATAAGGGGCAACAAAAATGAAATTATCAAGCCCAACCTCCTCCTGCATAGTATGAGTAGCGCAACAAAAACCATAAGGGTAAGAATAAGGAATAGTGCCCACCTCATCGATTCACACCTCTTTTAGAATCAATGACTTTTATATTCAATCAACTGTGCGAGGCCAAGGTCATACGCTTTCTAGAGATCAAACTGTTGGACCCTAATCAACCCAAACCAAAGGGGTATAGGGATGAGTTGTACTGTATTTTCCATAGAGCAAAGGGACATGACATTGAAGTATGTTGGAGTTTCAAACATTTAGTACAAAACATGATAGAAAGAGGTGAGCTAATTATGGATAACCCTCAAGCACCAGATAATCATAATATGGGGATTTACAAAAATCCTCTACCTAACCACGAGATACTAAGGAGCAATATTGGCCAGTTCAATCAAGTACGCATTGAACCACGAACCCACTGGTTTGTCATAATGGTTAATGTTGTCATGAGGCATGCGAGGTATGAAAAAACAAATCAACCTCCAACTCCCATTAGAGTCCAAGCTACACCTCCTCCAAGGCCAGCCCAAAATGTTCCAGGTCCACCAACTAGATTGATGGTGACAATCAGGAGTAGGTTAGTTCAAAACCTATAGATAACTCCAATGAAGTTGTTGATTTATGAGCTGATTCAACAGTATCCCAAGCATAGGGAGATTCTTATGGATATTCTTAGGTACATATAAGTATAGTCCCAAGATTCATAATTTTTCACACACTTTGTGGGACACATGCAGCAGTGCAGGATCCAGTCATACCATTTCATGATCATGAAGTCAAGATAATTTCTACTGTCATAGCAGACCCGCCACTCCATATCATTGTGTGTGTGAATAACATACCCTTCAAGCAAGTTTTTATTGATATAGGATCATTAATAAATATTATCATGACCAAGGTATTAACATACCTAAAGTTACCAAAGATGCATATCATACCTTCTGCCTTCACGTTGAGAGATTTAACTATGTATTATGCTCAACTGTCGGTACGATAATCTTACCTATTCAAGTGGGGCTAAAAACCATCCCCGTTATGTGTCATGTGATTGAAGGTGCTATGCAATATAATATACTTCTAGGATGTCCTTGGATAAGATAAATGCATTTTGTCCCCTCTATTCTCCATCAATGTATCAAATACGTGCATGAGATATAAGTTCACGTGGTGCCTTCTGATGAAGAACCATTTAAATACATGAATCTAGCAGATTTTCTAGGGGATTTTGTGCTCCACTCAATGCACCTGGACATACATCTTGTGTCACTGATCAAAGAGCTAGGAGGTAAAACAAATGAAGTGTGTGCCAAATCTACAACATTCGTATCTCAATGATCGGAGCACACGATAACTACTTCTACTAGACCATCAGCATCCATGATGCATCGGAATGATAGGAAGCTAAAAGAAAATATGGGAAAAAAGAGAAGAAGCAAGCACCCAAACTAGTTGTGATCGAGGTTCATACTCCCATGGAAGTAGAGAATGTGCAAATAGAAGTTGAAGAGGTACCTTATCCTGCTTCACCTACATATTCAACAGGGTCATCTACACCATAGGTGATAGTTCATTTGGTTAATACTATATTGGGGGAGTATATTGTGTAGAATGTGACATTTACACCAATCATCAAGATTGCATAAGACATGGGCCAACCACAAGCCCATCGCCTTCTCGTAGGGATAGTGGTACCACTGGGGTACCTCCTAACCAAACTAATTTTATCTATGGAGGGCTTGACCAGGTTGCATCTCGTACCCCCATGTATGAAGATGATTATGAGCCATTCATTTGAATGTTCATTATCTTTCTAACCCGAAGTATGCCTTACAATATTTTAAGTGTTACCATTGGCATTTTTATAGTCTTGGATTATCTGATCAGGGGTATAGGAGGCCTTATGAACCGTAATATCAGTTTCCTATAGATAGGTTTGGGTTAGGATACCATATTGGAGGACAGGTTGAACTCCTTGCAACATCTTTAGACTACCTATACCTTAGTCTAGGGGGTGAATTCAATTTCAATCCTTATCACCCTAATCCCTCATATTTTTGGAGGGATGACTGGATAGTGTCTTATATCAGTGTAGGACCACCCGAGACATATCATGAAGATATCTTGGTGGAGACCGGTCTAGAGCCTATACCAAGAGAAAACTTGGATGAAAAAATTCATGCAGTAGCCGATGACACAGGCTTGTAGGTTCATAATTCTAGCATAGCATAAGACTCCAAGTCAAAATATCATTCTGATGAGGACATAGTCGAGTCCATTTCTGATAGAGGTGGACCGAGTTGCATAGATGACATCGATGATGATGGTGAGTCCTCAAACAATGAGTTATTTGAATATAAGACTGAGTTGGCTTATTTAAGCCCTCTTAATTTGCATCATCTATTACCTTCAGAGATAGTCATTGAGGATAATCAATCCTTCATGGATGATAGCAGTTATCGAGAGTGGGCTTTCATGGGGCTCCACCTTCCCAATCGCTCGATTCTAGTTAATAGTGGTGAAGGTCTCTATTATGACAATGATGAAAAATATGAAACATAGAGAGCCTATATAAGGCCTCCCTACTTACATCATTGTAATGTGCCATACACTATAGTAGATATGCATAGATATTTCAATATCCACCCATGCCTCAGAGTAAGAGCTCCCAACATGGATAGGATTTATCATATGGTCTTTCCTGATCCACCAACATTCAGAGAGCTCCTCAAGTCTAGCAATCATATTTTTTATTATGTTCATAGATCAGATCTAGAGATCCCCATACCCCCATAACCACATCTTGGGGATTGAAGTTATATCAATATAGAGTAGTACATGGTCCTGGAAACGTGATCCATTCTATCAATATAATCTACATTGATTTGACCACTCCACTTCACAACCCAGCCGATCCTACCAAGCCATTGTGTCTTGATGTAGATGCTATTTATTGGGATCATGCTGACTCACCACTAGAGCCTGAAGATTTCTTCCTTAATGAAGAAATGCTACAACCTTTTTATTTTACACTAGGCTATACACATGATATTTATCATGCTAAGGATGCTTCCAATGTGGAACCCATAAACCTCGTAGATGACATCCACTTGATCCCTATGTCTCATCATCTTGAGGATGGATCCCACATGTCAGTATAGGAAACCTTTGAAGTGGATATCAGTAATGATCCCACAAATCCAAGGAAGGTTAAATCTGGAGAAATTTTATCTCCTGATGAGCGTGCTAACCTCATCCCTCTGTTGAGAGAGAGACCTAATCTCTTTGCTTAAACTTATAAAGAAATTTTTTTTCTAGATCCGAAATTGGTACTCATAACCTTTCGTTAGATCTATCAAAGAATCCAGTCAAGCAGAAACTCAATAATATGCATCTGACAGTAGCCTTAATAGTCAAATATGAATTGTAGAAGCTATTGGATATAGATTTTATCATTTCCATAAACTATCTAGAATGGGTATCAAACATGGCATCTGTAGGAAAACCTTATGGAAGGATCCATATTTTTATGGATTTTAAATACCTCAATAAGGCAACACCAAAGGATTTGTTCCTATTATCGAACATAGATGCTCTCATAGATGCAACTGTGGGTCATGAAATGCTCTCCTTAATGGATGGTTTTTTTGGTTACAACCAAATTTTGATTAAGCTCAAATACCAGCATAAAACCGCATTCACAATGCCATGGGGGACATTTTGCTATAAGGTTATGCCATTCGATTTTAAAAATGTTGGTGCAACATATCAGAGAGATATGACATATATATTTCATGACTATATGCATAAGTTCCTGGAAGATTACATCGATGACTTATTGGCAAAGTCATTGTTGCATTCAAATCATGCTGAGGTCCTAAGAAAATTCTTCAATCATTTGATAGAGCATAATTTCAGGTTGAATCCTAAGAAGTGCGTATTTGGCATAACTTTAGAAAATTTCTTGGGATTCATAGTTTTGAAGTGATGCATCGAAGTTGATCCAAAGTATTGGGCAAGAATGAGTTAAAATAAATTATCAAGGTAGCAACTACTAAAGTCTCTAATCCCATTGATGAGGAAGATGTGTAGAATAAAGTTGAGGAGGTACAGTAGCCTACCTTAGCTATTTCTTTAGCTAGATCATCTATTTTGTAGGTGACCATTCATTTGGTTAACCCTAGGTTAGCGGAGTACATAGTATAGAATGTGATGTTCACACCTTTTATCAAAACTACACAAGACATGGGTAGGCCTCAAGCCCAACGCTTTCCTATAAGGACCATGGTACCACTGGGGGTGCCACCCAACCAAGCCAATTTCATCTATGGAGATCTTGATCAACTCACAAATCGTACGCCTATGGATAAAGATGATGATGAACCATTCATATTGAATGTTCATTATCTATCTAACCCAAATTTTACTTTGCAATATTTTGAACGTTACCATTGGTATGGTTATGGCCTTAGTCTATTTTATCAAGGTTACCAAGCTCCCTATGAGTCACAATATCAGTTTCCAATTGATCAGTTTGGGTTGGGCTATAATATCAAAGGTCAGGATAAACTTCTAGCAACATCTCTTGATCACCTAAATCTTAGTTTAGGGGATGACGTGGATTGGAATCCCTATCATCCTAACCATTTTTATTCATGAATAGGTAACCATTAAGTGACCTCAAACCACCAAAAATCTATCATGAAAACATTGTGGTGGAGGTCAATCCATTGGATATTCTGAGAACCAACTTGGTAATTAGAAACTATGAAGATGTCGGTGACATGGGCATGCAAATTCAAAACTTGGGCCTAACAATAGATACTAAATCAAAAGTTGCTTCTGATGAAATTAGAGAAGAATCCATTTCTAAAATATATGGACCAGAATGTGATTTTGGAATAGATGATGATGAGGAGTCCTCAAACAATTACTAATATGAGGATGAGACTAAGATGACCTACCTTAGGCCTAGATATTTATGTCATCTCAATGAGACAATGGTTACAGATAACCGATATTTCATAGATGATAGTGATTATGAATATGAGATCGAAATGGCCTAACTTGGGCCATGACACCTACATCATTGTAATGAACCATTCAATATGGATGAGATGTATCGAAGAGTTTATCTTGGACCACACCTCAGGGGAAGACTAGATAATCCAGATGAATTTTATCACATAGTCTTCCCTGATCCTCCTACATATAGGTAACTCTTGTAGCCAAATTATCCCATTTTCTAGTTTATCCATAGATCAGATCCTGAGATCCCCATACCCCCAAGGCCACATCTTGGGTATGATAGTTACATCGATAATGTAGAATTGCACACATGTGGTTCTAGAGATCGCACCCATTCCATCGACATGATCTCCATTGATTTTACCACTCTAGTCTACAACCCATCTTATCCTTCTAAACCAGTGTGTCTTAATCTAGATGCTATTGATTGGGATCACATTGAGTCACCTTTAGAGCCTGAATATTTCTTCCCCAATGAAGAAATTTTACAACTGTTTCACTTTGCACCAAGCTATGCACATGATGTTTATCACACTAAGGCTAATTTCTATGTGAAAACTTTAAACCCAGTAGATGACATCCACCAGATCCCTATGCCTCACCATCTTGGTGAGGGATCACACATGTTAGTAGAGGAAACCTTTTATGTGGATATCAATGATGATCACACTAATTCTAAGAAGGTTAAATTTGGAGAGAGTCTATCTCCTGATGACTATGCCAACCTCATCCCTCTATTGAAATAAAGACCTGATCTCTTTTCTTGGACATACAAGGATATGTCAGGTCTAGATTCAAAATTGGTTATGCATAACCTTTCACTAGACCCCTTTAAAAATCTAGTCAAGCAAAAGCTCAAGAAAATACATCCAAATATCACTTTAATGGTTAAATATGAGTTGCAAAAACTATTATATGTAGAGTTTATCATCTCCATAGACTGTCCAGAATGGGTATCAAACGTAGTACCTATAGGAAAACCTGATGAGATAATTCGTATCTGTATGGATTTCAAAGACCTCAATAAGGCAACACCAAAGAATTTATTCTCATTGCCCAATATAGATGCTCTCGTAGATGCAATTGTAGGTCATGAGATACTTTCCCTTATGGATAGTTTTTTTGGTTACAATCAAATTCAGATTAAACCCAAAGACTAGCAGAAAACCATGTTTACAATGCCATGGGGAACATTTTATTATAAGTTTATGCCATTTGGTCTTAAAAACATTGGTGCCACATATCAGTAGGCCATGACATACATATTTCATGACAACATGCACAAGATCCTAGAGGATTATATCGATGACTTATTGGCAAAGTCATTGTTGTGTTCAAGGTATGCAGAGGTTCTCTGAAAGGTTTTTTATTGCTTTATAGAGCATAATGTCAGGCTGAATCCCAAGAAATGCGTATTTGGTGTAACTTTAGAAAAACTCTTAGGACTCATTGTTTCTAAATGAGGTATCAAATTTGATCCAAAAAAGGTTAAGGTCATACTTTAAATGCATCCTCCCACCAATATCAAAGAGCTAAGAAGCCTGTAAGGTAAAGTAGCATCCATAAAGTGATTAATCATATAATTATTAGATAAATGCTGACCTATGAATTGGTTGCTACACAAGGGGGTCCCATTCAATTGGGATGAGGACTATCAAGAGGCCTTTACTAAAATTAAGCAATACCTATAAATTCCACCAAGTACTAGCTCCACCAAGGCCATATGTGCCATTCCTGCTTTATATATTGGCTACTAACTTTACACTGGGAACCATGTTAGCCCAAAATAACATGCAAGACAAAGAGCAAGTGATATATTATATTAGTCACACCTTGGTGAGTTATGAGCTAGGGTACGCATACGTAGAAAATTTGTGCTTAGTAGTGGTGTTTGCAACTAAGAATTTATGCCACTACATGCTAATTCATACGACGTATGTGATATCAAAACAAAATCCTTTACAGTATATGATGAGTAAGACATCATAATACACGTACTACAAATTGGATAATGCTACCGATAGAATTTGACTTGGAATTCATCAACCAGAAGTCCATCAAGGGATAGGTCATAGCTGATCAGCTACCAGATGCACATCTTGAAGATAACAAGCCTCTTATCATAGAACTTCTTGATGATGCAATATTTGCATTATCAAAGTCTCTTGAACCCAAAGAACTAGATAACAAATCTAACATGATTTTGTTCTTCAATGGTTCAAAGTGTGAGCAAGAGGATAGTGCAAGAATTGTCTTTTTCATGCCATAAGGTGCTCCAATGCCCTTGTCATTTAAACTAAATTTAATATGTACCAATAACAACTTTGAGTATGAGACCCTAATCTTGGATCTCCAAATAGCAATCACCATAAATATTAAAAGGTTAAACATCTTTGGTAACTCTCTTCTCATTGTGAACCAAGTGAAGGAACTATTTAAATATAGGTTTCCTATCCTAAAAGCTTATAAGGATCTTGTTCACACTTATCTAGCCCAACTAGAGTGGTACAACATCAAGGCAATCCCTCGTATGTCAAAAATATTCATAGACACTATGGAATATTTGGAATCTTTGATCCCTCAAAATCCATCTACCGATTTCACTACCATTCATGTAAATATGCTCTCACAATCCATGATGCAACATGAGGCTTTTGAAAATAATGAATCAATCAACATGATTTATTAAGAACCAAACCATGAGTGGTTCTATAAATCCAAATAATTTCTTAAGAAAACACCTTAGGGGTCTTTAATATCATAATTTCCTATGGGGAATGGCACTAACATTCACCATAATGTTGTATCCCAGTCTACATTCTTGCATATCAAATTGCAAAGGGAATAAGTCATCTTATCAGTCAAGGTTGTAGCTTATCAAGATTGGATGTCATAATTGCATGAATTCCTTAAGCTTGGTTTAATATTGTAGGGATTTTCATGTATCATGAAGTGCACATTCAAAAATAAAGTGATTAAGTATATCTTGCTAGGAGATATCGTGTATCATCAAAGCTATGATGGAGTTCTCCTTCATTGTCTTGAACCCCAAGAATTGTCTTGGACAATCTCACAAGCTCATGATAGTATGTGTGGTGGTCATTTTAGTGGCATGGCTATTGTCAAGCTCATCCTTCAAATGGGTTATTATTGGCCCACTATGGAGAAGGATTGCATCGTGTATGTCAAGAAATGTATTTAATGTCAACATCATGCTAATATTATGCACTTGCCATCATAGGACTTACAGCCCATTCAAGAAGTTTGGTCATTTTCTTAGTGGGGTTTTGATCTGATTCTGATCGGGTTGACATACATTCATTATAACGGATACTAAGTACTTTAAAAATGGGTGGAAGCAATCCCTTTGACAATGACAATAGGAGCACGTATTATATATTTCATACTTCATAATATCATATGTAATTTTGGGATACCATCTAAGACCATATCGGATAATGGAACATCTTTCAAAAATAAAATTATAAGGGTTTTAACATCCAAGGACAACATACAACACAATTTTGTGACTCCATACTATCCGCAAGCAAACAAGTAAGCTAAAGCTTCAAACAATATAGTGGTAGAAATATTGAAAAATATTGTTCAAGAAAACCACAAAGACTGGCATATATAGTTGCTCCTTGCATTATGGGCTTATAGGACTAGTATACGGATTCCCACTGGGGTAACCATATTTTCTCTAGTATATGGTACTGAGGACATTATACCCTTAGGGTTGGAAATTCCAACCCTATGCATTGCATTGAAAGAGTTCATAGATGACGATATTGCTTGACAAGCTCACCTAGATCAACTGATGTTGCTTGATGAACGTCGTGTGAATTCCCTTAAGCATCTTCATGTTTATCATAAGTGCCTAAAATGAGATTATGAAAATAAATTCCATCTGAGAGAATTTAAAATTGGGGATCTTGTACTGAAAGAAAACCAATAGAACTCAAACTTGTCATCACACTTATGAGATAAATTTATGGCCAACTGGTTAGGTCCATATATCATCTCAAAGAAGATAGGACCTAGAAAATATCACTTAAAATCATTTTAAGGTATTGAAGAGCCTGAACCTCTCAATATTCTTCATCTTAAGGCATTCCACATATAATTCAAAAACATTCAAAATAAGCAAAACTTCAAAAAAAACAAGGAAAACATCAAAATCCATAAAAATAAAAAAGCAATAAAATCTAAAAATATTGCAAAACATCAAAATAAAAAATATTTGCATTATGCATTTCATTTTGCATATGCATTCATTTAATTGCATTGTATTAGGCATGTTCATCCACTACACTTGCATTAGAATAGGTTGTGTTTGCAATCCTACAAACGACACCATGTTTATATTTTAATCATGCATCTATTCATCATTATCATCCATCACCCTTGTGATTAATTATTGTTTTCAACATAACCCCTCCTTTTCCTATAAGGTATATACTAGGGTTTTCTAGTCATTCAACCTTACCTAGTGATCTTCTCATATTTTGTAGAAATATTGCTTTAATTTTGGAGATGAGGTCTAGTTTTTATAGCACCTAGCATATATCAAAATCCCATCACTAATCAAACACATTAACAATCCTAATTAGTACAAGTAAATATGAACACTACAAAGTGGTCCTAGTCACCTTAAGTGAAAGGTTTTACTTGCTCATTTTGTGATGCGCATGGTCTAGAGTGTTGATCATTAGAAAAAGGACAAGCTCCCCCCTACCCAATAAATTCCTTTCTTACAAAAAAGGAAAAAAATCCCAAAATCAAATCAAATCCCTTGCTCAAAACAAAAGAAAACAAAAATATAAAATAAATAGTGATTTTTATCACTATATATGAGCAAGTATCCCAATATATCAAAAGAAATGAAGAGGGTGAAGAGCTTGAATCCCTAGAATGGTCACTACTTGAAACCATAGAGTGATCCCAAAAATAGCAATGGTCTAAATGAATCCTACCTAGCATTGGGGTAGGTCTAAGAAATTTACAAATGAGCTAGCTTCAGGTGTCCTGTATTACCTAGTGGTCTAGTCCAACCACATCCAAACCTAGGATCAAGGTAAACAATGGGTGGTCCTCATTACAGCAATGGTTTGAATAAATCATGCATGGCAATGAGGTAGTCTTATGTCTCATCTAATATATTCCTTTGCACACACAGGTATAATGAATATATTGGTCTTTCATAACAACAACTTGGTCTTTCAGGAGTCATGTATAGTCAGTATATATCTTTTGATAAGTCAACTAGGGTGTTTGAGTCTCATGGAAAACCTCAAAAATCCCCTAATAGCAACAAATCATCTCAATCAATCAAGCATCAACTTTCCTTGTGAGCTTTTGCTTATTAAATAGTATTCATGGAGTAGGATAGATACTGGATATATATAAAAAATTGTATTTAGATGGCCACTGACTATTTTGTGCATATATTTTAATCTACATAAGCTTATAAGGAAAAACCATACATTTCAAACTCATCATTTCATATATAGATGTTAGAATGATTAATTCTTATGATAATATTTAACATTTTTATTCATGATTTTTTATACATTATGTGGTGTCATCCATTATTTTGTTAAACTCATATTGCATCCATTCCTTATGTTTTAAGTGATTAAAAAATACAGGTTCATTTACATTAGATCATCATCATGTAAATAATGCATTACATACATTACATTAATCATAACATAACATGATAAACTAGATGCATACAAATAAATCAAATTAAATATGCATTTAACATCTAGCATTGCATCCATATATGCATACATCATAGGTAGTCCATCTACACATCTACATCATAGTATCTATGCATACATAAATCATCTAGCTAGTGCATATCATCAAAACATCACATCATATAACAATAATCAAAGCATATCAACATTGCATACATGTGCATCTCATAAACATAAACATAAATACAAACAACAAGTGAACACACATACTGAGTCATAATCAAATGTCATCTCATATATAGTGTGTCAAAATGTATACATAGGGATACATCAAATATGCTCGTAGGCTACAACTATGTAGGTCCTTAGACCTTACACTCAAAATTAGTACATGTATCTCACAAACTATACTAAGCTGGGCTTGAACCCCCTAGAGCACCTCCACCATCTCTACCCTCTCTATGAGTCCACTTAGAGTTGGTGTATGTGGATCTCTTTGATCTGCCATCGAACCTACAACTAGACTGCACTGAAGACTACCCAGACTCACTTCACCTACTCTGATGGGAGCCCCCTACTATAGACCGCTCTCTAAGAGTGTCACCTAGTAACCTAACCTATGCCTATAATGCCACAATGAGCACTACATATACAACCACCTGTGTGGTAGCATCCTCTAATAGTCCCTATAGGCATATGATCTCTGCATCACCACTCAACCCTATGGACCCCTGAGCTACCAATAAAACTTTTGTAGCCTATGAAGTGGAAGGGGTACCGCTAGCTACCCTAAGTGCATCATGCTCCATAGTCCTGAGATCTAGATGTACCTGGAGAAGATCCCACTGAGTGATGATCTTCTCAATCTCTATCATGGTTGATTCAACCTATGTCTGAAGAGTAGTCCTCTCCTCCTCGAAGCCCCACCACTGTGTCTATCCCACTGCCAGTTATACCTATAATGATCCCATGAGCCTGCAATGTTGCAATGGAGGTATATCTCTCTAAGATCTACATCTATTTTATTTGTAGCTATGTCTCTAGGCTAGATACTTGGGACTTGAGCTATGATACCTCATCATCTGGATCCTCCTTGTCATTCTCCTCATCTCATGTCCCCTCCTCTACTATAGCAACCTGGCCCCATCCACCTTCTATCCTCTAGAAAACTCACCGCTCGCTACTTCTATAGCCTTACCATATCTAGATCAACCTAAAGGACCATCACCCTACCATAGCTTGGTAGTCCACCAAGAATCATAGTCCGTTGTAGTGCCCATGTTAGCTAACCCTAATTCCTAGAAGTCATCATCATCATTGTCCAATGAAGTCACCTGAGTCCATGCTAACTGAGCCTCCACCTTAAGTTGATTGTAGAGGACTAGCTCCTCTAGGATATCCTTGCAAATTCCAAACTGCATAGAGATGCACGAGAAATGGAAGAACTCTTGTACACTAATATTGCACTAGATGATCCATCTATCATGTCTCATCCACCTCAAGTAATGGTCTACCTCCTCCCATGTTGGGTAGTCTGTATAAAGGTGTCAAATAACCTACCCTACCCGTAACCCTATCAGCTGGTCCATGTAGTGCTAGAGGTCCCCTACATGGGACCTAATCTTGTAAGTCTTGACCCCTCTAGGCCAGCAATCTACATAGCATTGTAAATCATATACTATCATGGCAATCTATAGGGGTAATCCTCTGGGATGGTCTATTAGAATATGCTCCCATACCCAGATCTAAAGTAGTAAGTTACACCCTACTCCTACTCTCCCTTGCTGAGTGATGTAGTAAAGCTCATCGTAAACCTAAGAAAGGAGAGCAATCCCCCATGAAAGAATCAGTGGCTCCTTCGTAGTGCTAGCTAGTATGTCCTATACTCTGGCTAGGTGGTTTTAACGGAACCTCACTCCTGAAGTATCAGGTAGCATAATATTGACAATGATGTGCATCATTACGACCTACCACCATGAGAAGACTCACACCCTATACCAATGCTCGATGGGCACCCCTCCATGATCTGTGTCCTCCATCACCTCATCCCTCCGATCACCAAATATCCTTTGAAATACTATATATTTCACCTTAGTAGGTGAAGAGGTGATGGCCTCACCATAAATAGGGATGTGAAAGATATGGTAGATATCCTCCAATGTCACAGTAATCTCCCCTAGTGGTAGCTAAGTCCACAAATAAGAACTTGCTTCAAATTTTAAAGAGAACACTCGAAATAAATAAAAGGAGTTGGTACTTGCTTATAAATCAACCTTTATGGATGAATCACATATCGATCAAGAAGTCCATTAAAACTTCTCCCTACTCCCTAGTGTATGGTAGGAAGCGGTTTGGCCTACCCACATTGAGCTCCTAGTTCTGTAGACCTTGTAGATGCTTAGTGATGAGGATGATGAATCTAACCCTATGAGCGTAAGGTTAGCCCAACTTTTGCAGCTTGAGGAAGAAAGAGAAAAGGCATATGTTGCTTTCACTAAACATGCCAAGATGATGTAGAAGTGGTTTAGAAAAAGGGTGACTGAATAAAATTTTAAAGTTGGAGATTTGGTGCTTAAGTGGAATGAGAACAAAGCCAAGCCTGGAAAGCACCATAAATTTGAGGTAATTTGGGAAGGCCCATTCTAGGTTTCAAGAGTAAATTCAGCCAATGCATACCACCTTCAGGATATGGATGGTCGGGAGCTATCAATCCCAGTTAATGGTCTTCATCTAAAGGTCTATTTTCGGTGACTGATCAAGGACACAAGTATGTAAATATGTACAGAGTTTATTTTTTTGTAATTATTTTTACTTTTGTCAATATAAAAAGCAAAAAAATAGACAAAGATGATTTCATCAGGGAAGTACCATGCCACCCTTTCATTTTTGGCCTGAAAATATTTCTTCTTACTAAAAAATTAATTTCGCCCTAAAAATCCTTTTTACATATAATATTATGAGTTTCAATAAAAATTAAAATTAATGATTTTAAATATTTTCAGCAGCTTTTTGAAGGCTCCAAAGTTAAAAATTGATTTATTTAGATCAATGGGGCAAAGAGAGGAAGAAATTTAAAAAAATAAAAATAAAAAGGAAGAGAGAGAAAAATCTAAAGTGAGAAATTTTTAATTTTATATGAATTTTTTAAAAGTGGAGGGAAAAATTAAAGTTGGAGCAAAGGTAAAAAGTAAAGATTTAAATTTGAAACTCTACATTAAAAGGCTTTTTCGAGAAAAGTGAGTTGATTTTTAAAATTTGATTTTTCTAAAATTGGGGTAAAATCAAAGCAAAAAATTGTTTTAAAAAGGGATCCGGCATGAGGAAGCATAAAACAGATTGAAGGTAATTTTTGGGAGCAAAGGAGAAGAAAAGAAGCGCTTTCCCAAAGCTATCTCACCCCTAGTTTTTTAGAAAAAGATTAATTTTCAAAGCGCCAGTTGACATCTCACTACATTTTTGGAGTGTTTGGAGCAAAGTGATTTTGCTCGGATTCACCTTAGGAAATGTTTTGACATTCCCAAGGAGCAAGATCTCTTAATTTCTTTGAAAAAGCTTCATTGAATCATACCTGATGAATTTATTTTTTAGAAATGGTCGTTGAAAATACAGGATGCACTTTTTGAGGGTTAATGTGGTGGAGTACGACTTCCAAAGAAGATTTTGGATGAAAGGAGGATTAACGATAATTTTAAAATCATTGATAATCATAATGGTTGAGTGGAATGAAGCCCATATTTGCTTGACTTCACCAAGAATATATGTCGCATTTACTCTGGTGGTTGAAGGTGTGATCTATAAGTTTTACCGATGCATTTTTGAAGTTGGTAGTTGCAGGATTTACAAAGCACTCCCCAAGTTGCCATAATATCCATGATGGGTAGAAAATTGAAATGAAGCAGACCAAGAAGAAAATAGAGCATGGAAAGAAGTCCAAGAACATTTGAAAAACAAAAATATTGATTTGGACCCGTACTCTAATGTCATGGCAAAAAATAGAGATTGTTTCATCACCAACAAAGGCATGGTTAAACTGTGTCAGGATGTGGAATTTGTAATTAGGTAGAGATTGACGCTGGAGAGTCTGGTAATTATGGCATATTATGTGTAGTTGTTTTGGTACCTATGTACACTCGTACATTCTTGCCCAGAGTTGGTGAGGATAATTTCTAGATTTTATAACCTAGTTACCAAGGCTATTTAGAAAGCAAATGGGGAAGTGATTTTTATCATTTCCTCCAATGCAGTTCGAGATGCATTTTATTGTGGGGTGAAGCCTTCCTCTAACATGATCTTTAAAAAATTGTACCTCAATGAACAATAGGAGAAGTATATGTCTATAGTATCAATGTGGCAGTTTATGGAGATGTGGTTAATCAGAGAGTCGCAACTAGGGCAGTTGCCAAATTTATCGAAACCACTCTCAAATTTTAAGTGCCTAGATTTGTTTTCAATGCTAGAATGGATTGCTAGCCTCCCCATGGATTCCATAGTTTATAAGTGGCAAGTAGCACTATCATAGTGCATATCACAAGTTGAGTTCTACGCCCCAACGGTAATGACAGCGGATAAAAATCTAATTTATTTTGACTGGGAAGATTTTATCGCACAAAAGATGCACATTCAGTTGGATAAGATGAATAATGGAGAGGTGATTTCATTTAAGCACACATTATTTCTGGTCTGGTATTTCTTTTTTCATATGCACCAATATTTTTCCTTTATAGCTATTAAACAGGTTGATGAGGCAAACAGGGTTTTGCCAGTTTACATGTGGACTCCTAGTTTATCAAGGAGGGAGTCATTTTATAACTTAACCACTTGTTTTTGGATCCTTCCATTGATTTGATTTGTGGCAATTGTGAGAGAGTGTCATGGGCAATGATAGAAGTGGTTGTCACTATGAATAAGGGTGATATTTTCCTGTTGACACAAGGTGTAGTTGTGTGAATCTTCGAGTTCACTGGAAAGGCATTCCTATTCCCATATTTTGCTACATAGCATGTCTTTGAGATGGAAGTGGTGCATCAGAATGATTATATTAACAATTTTTATGGAGTAGGACAAGGTAAAAGGACAATATACAATGCCCTTCAAATTTGGTAGTATTAAGGTGATCCAGGTTGGTCAGAACCAGTTACTCATAGAGGCTCTCCAAGATTTTGGTTTAGTGGAATTGCCTTAGAGGTGGAGGTATGACCCATTGGGTCATTTTATAGCTTTGACTAAGGCCAAACAGTTTCATTATTGCCCATGGCCTAATATTTAGCAACATCACAATAATCCTAAGGGGTATGATTTGGAGTGGCATGTTGAGGCCATGATGTCACTTCCATCGTGGCATGATTTTTATGAGCAAGAGGCTGAGTACAATCCCATAGTGCATAAGCAGCATATTACTCCTTTGGGTCTATTCAACCAGATGAAAATCTAGATGCCTACATGGTCTGAGTAAAATATCACAAAATGGTGGATTATGAGGGTCCACCAAGGAAAAACTATGTCGGTTTTTGGGTTGAATATGGATGAAGCATTCTCCAATGCATATGATGAACTTTGTGATATTTATGAGCCCATAATTTTCTCAAGGTTGTACCTCAAATTTTCTAAAATTTTGACAATGAAGAAAGCATGGCCAAATAAGATTTCCCAACAGTCGAAGAAGTGACACATGTGGAAGAGGAACAGTTGTTGGTGTTTAAAAAAAGGCCTCAGTGAACAAAAAGAAATGTAGAAGAGGTATTTCCTTTTCCTAAGGCCATGAAGAAGCCAAGAACTAGAGCAGTTTCTTCATCTATAGTAAATCCTCCTTTCCCTATATCAAATACCCAGGATAGCATTTTTTGAGTCTTCTATTGATTCAGGATAAGTAGCTAGACCAAAAGATGGAGGTCATAGATCTTAAAATAGTGATTTAGAAACAGCCATCCCAAGAGGAACCTGTCTCACAACCACCTTTTGAAGCAAAGTTGCATAAAAAACACATACAATCCACTGAAAACCAAAAATGCTAAAAGGAGTCAAAGATTTCCCTTACTTTCATGCTAAAAAAATGAGGATCCCAAAAGAAGAGCCCTTTTACAATTTCAAAAATTCCCACTTATGCCCTATTTTCCCCTTTTTTCCCACCTAAAACTTGAAATTTCAAATTTGAAATTTGGGGCAACTTGCGGAGGTCATAACTTCGCGCTCGTTGACCCGATTGACTATTACAGCATATTTTTAGAAACAACATGAAACGAGCTAAGCAATATAAAAACATTTCCACCAAGGCTTGTGTCTAGTCGAAAATCCTCAAATTTGACCTCTAAGACCTTTAAAAATCTCTTGCAAGAAAAACTAGTTTTACTAGTTTTACTAGTTTTTACTAGTTTTTACAAAATTAAACAATTACAATATTTTTTGGGTGATGCAAGATCACTTTTACACCATTGGATGCTCCTGCATCAGACACACAGGGTAAATTGAGAAGTGACCTTCACTTCTTTGTTATAATAAAACCAAGGTGTACAACCTCAACCTTCGACAACCAAGATGAATCTTCAACAGGCTTGCCCTTCCACTTAACAAAATATTCTACATACTACCTGTTTCTTGTGCTTTTGCCTACACGAGTATCTAGGACCTCTTCTATCTCTTCTATATTTGGAGTAGATGTGGGAATACTCCATAATTCTGTGATTGGTCCACCATTATTGTCACCTTCATGATATTCTACCAAATCTGAAATGTTGAACATAGGTGATATATTCAGCCCACTTGGCAATTCTACCTCATAGGCATTCCCTGAATCCCATTTCCCTATGACCTTGCATGGTCCAAAATTCTTCATTTTTAACTTGTTGTAGGTTTTAGCAGGAAATCTTTCCTTTCTCAAGTGAACCATAACTTGATCTCCCACTTGGAACTCCTTAAGTCCTTGCTTCTGGTCTGCTCTTTTCTTGTACTAAGTGTTCATCTTGTTGATATGTTGCTTCACTTCATCATGCAGGCTCTTTAGGTGCTCTGCAAAGTCAGCCTCAGCATTGCTCTTTTCCCCTTTGTCCATATTTCTCAACTCAGAAGCATTCCTTGGGCTGCTCCCATACACAATATGGAATGGGGATTTATTAGTACTCCTATTGACAGAATTATTGTATGCAAATTCTGCCTATGGCAAAACCAAATCCCATCCCTTGGGCTTATCTCCTACCAAGCACCTCAGTAGATTACCCAAACTTTTGTTCACCACCTCTGTTTGTCCGTCAGTCTATGGGTGGTATGTAGAACTGAATTTTAGGTCTATCTTCAATTTCTTCCATAGGGTCCTCCAAAAATACCCAACAAACTTGGTATCCCTATCGAAAATGATACTCTTTGGTATACCATGTAGGCATACCACCTCTTTGAAAAATAACCCTACAATGTGAACTGCATCATTAGTTTTCTGGTAGGGAATAAAATTTTCCATCTTCAAAAACGTATCAACCACCACAAATATGGAGTCATTCCTCATTTGTGTCCTTGGTAAGCCAAGAACAAAATCCATGTTGATGTCCTCCCATGGCCTATCTGGTACAGGTAATAGCTGATATAATATAGTGTTCTACCTTACACCCTTGGCCATCTGGCATACTCTACAGCTCTATACAAACTTCTTCACATCTTGCTGCAACTGTGGCCAATAGTAGTTCTCACTAACGAGGGCAATGGTATTATCTTGACCAAAGTGTCCAGCCAACCCTCCACTATGCTTCTCCTTGACTAGATTCTCCCTCATTGAACTCCTTGGAATGCATAATTGATTTCCTATGAATAACATCCCATATTGGATTAGAAAATCCAACCACTTAGTCCTATCTAAAGTAACAGGTGCTAAGAAATACCTCCAAGCCTCTGCAAAATTAGGATCTTCAGGGTACAAACCCTTAAGTTTGTCAAACCCTACAACTTCCACCTTCATTTCTATCAACAAAAACTACCTTCTACTTAAGGCATCTACAACTCTGTTTGACTTCCCACTCCTATGCTTCAACACAAATGTATAACTCTGTAGAAACTCAACCCACTTTAAGTGCCTCTGATTTAGCTTCCCTTGGCTATTAATATATTGTAAGGCCTAATGATCAGTATATAGAACAAATAATTTTGGCAACAAATAATACCTCCACTTCTTTAGATCCTGAACTATAGCATAAAACTCCTAATCATATACAAAATACTTCTTCCTAGCATCATTGAGTTTCTCACTAAAATAATCAACAAGTTTACTTTCTTGACTCAACACAGCTCCTATGGCACTACCACTAGCATCACAGTCTACCTAAAATACCTTATTGAAATTTGTAAGTGCTAAAACATGTTGTTCTGTGACCTTATTTTTAAATATATCAAAGCTCTTATCTTCTCCTAAGGTCCACTTAAATTCTTTCTTATCCTCTCATTTTTTCTGTTAGGGGTGCACAAATACTGCTGAAATTTCTAATAAATTTTCTATAAAAAATTGCTAGACCATGAAATGATCTTACCTCAATTATGCTCCTTGGAGTAGGCCATTCAATGATAGCCCTCACCTTTTCTGGGTCTATTTTTAGACCTTCAACTAAGATGAAAAATCCCAGATACACTAACTCCTTCACAAAACTGCACTTCTTCAAATTAATCAATAATTTCTCCTCCCTCAACTTCTCAAAAACTCTTCTGATATGCATCAGGTGCTCTTCTAGGGTCTTGCTAAATATTAAAATGTCATCCAAATAGACAATGTCAAATTTTCCTAAAAAATCCTTCAATGCCTCATTCATTAGCCGCATGAATGTGCTTAGTGCATTGGTTAGCCCAAATGGCATGACCAACAACTCATACAAACCCTCTCTGGTCTTGAAGGTTCTCTTCCACTCATCCCCTTCTCTGAAATGAATTTGATGGTACCCACTCTTTAGGTCAATCTTTGTGAAGTACTTGGCTCCACTCAAACAGTCCATAATTTCATCCATCCTTGGCAATGGGAACCTATATTTTATGGTGATCTTGTTAATAGCTCAAGAGTCTGTACACATTCTCCACTCTCCATATTTCTTTGGTTCTAGTATTGCAAGTACTGCACATAGGCTCAGGCTCTCCCAAATCAGTTCCTTTTTTAGCAACTCTTAGACTTGTCTATTTAGCTCCTCACTTTCTATAGGAGTCATTCTATGGGCTGCCTTATTGGGTAAACTAGATCCTGATACCAAATATATATGGTGACTGATCTTCCTCACTGGTGGAAAACTCTCTGGTACATTATCTGATGTAATATCTATAAATTCTTCTAACAAACCTGAGACTTCTACTGGGGTATCTTTGCATTCTTCTTCCCTAACTCTAGGAATTAATGCATAGCACATATGCTTATGTTTCAAACCATCCAAAAACCTTCTACCTTAAACTAAACATATTGTTGAGCAAGGTGTAGCAAAAGTATTGTAATTATATCAGTTGATGAAGTGGACAGGAGTTAAGAGGTTCCAGTTGATGATGTGGACAGGAGTTAAGAGGTTCTTCAGAGTATTTGTTGAGCAAGGTGCAGCAAAAGTTGATGAAGTATACAGGAGTTAAGAAGTTCTTTAGAGATCAGTTGATGAAGTATACAGGAGTTAAGAAGTTCTTCAGAGTATGTACAGTGATTTTCCAAAATATAGAAGTGGTCCATTTGAGAAAAATCAAAAGAAAATCACAAGGAAGAAAATTGTCGCGATATCACGACATGTTGAGCAATAAAGGAAAATTGTCACGATATCGTGACATGTTTGGAGAGAAAGAGCAAGAAAGAAAAACTATCGCGATATCGCGACATGTTTGGAGAGAAAGAGCAAGAAAGCAAAACTGTCATGATATCGCGACATGTTTGGAGAGAAAGAACCAGAAAGCAAAACTGTCACGATATCGCGACATGTTTAGAGAGAAAGCGCAAGCTAGCAAAACTGTCACGATTTTGTGACATGTTCGGAGAGAAAGCGCAAGCAAGCAAACTATCGCAATTTCATGACATGTTCAGGGAGAAGGCGCAAGCAAGAAAAACTGTCACGATTTCATGACATGTTGGAAGAGAAAAAGGAGAGAGAAAAAGATGTCGTGATTTCGCGACATGTTTCATTTTTGCGGTCCAAAGCGAAGAGAAAGAGGAGAGAGAAAAAGGTGTCACGATTTCGCGACATGTTTCATTTTCGCGGTCCAAAGCGAAGAGAGATTGTACGGACGAAAAAGTGTCGCGATTTCGTGACATATTGCAAGGAAGGTTGTATGGATGAAAAAGTGTCACGATTTCATGACATGTTGTAGGAGAGAGAGTCCAAAAGAAAAAGTGTCATGATTTCACGACATGTTGTAGGAGAAAGAGTCCGAGAGAAAAAGTGTCGTGATTTTGCAACATGTTGCAGGAGAGAGTCCAAAAGAAAAAGTGTTACGATTTCGCGACATGTTGCAGGAGAAAGAGTCCGAGAGAAAAAGTGTCACAATTTCATGACATGTTGCAGGAGAGAGAGTCCGAAAGAAAAAGTGTCGCAATTTCGTGACATGTTGCAGGAGAAGGAGTCCGAGAGAAAAAGTGTCGCGATATCGCAACATGTCGGGTTTTCGCGACCCGAAGGCAAGAGAAAGAGCTAAGGAGAAAAAGTGTCATGATATTGCGACATGTCGGATTTTCGTGACCCAAAGGCAAGAGAGAGAGTCTAGGAGAAAAAGTGTCATGATATCACAACATGTCGGGTTTTCACGACCCGAAGGCAAGAGAGAGAGTCTAGGAGAAAAAGTGTCGCGATATCGCGACATGTCGAGTTTTCGTGACCCGAAGGCAAGAGAGAGAGTCTAGGAGAAAAAGTGTCACAATATTGCGACATGTCAGGTTTTCGTGAACCAAAGGTAAGAGAAAGAGCAAAGGAGAGAAAGTGTCGCGATATCGTGACATGTCGCATTTTCATGACTAAAGGAGGAAAGAGAAAGTAAGAAGGCAAAAGTGTCACGATATCGTGACAAAAGTAAAGAGGAAGAGCAAGGAGGCGAAAGTGTCGCGATATTGTGACATGTGTTTTTGTGAGTACAAAGCCGAGAAGAGGACAAAGAGGCAGAAGTGTCACGATTTCACGATAGATCACTTTGGCATGAGCAAAGAAGAGAACCCAACCGAAATAAGGTATGTGACAGTTAACTGGAGTTATACAGCAGTTATAGGTGCAGTTATAGAATTCATGTAGATAAAATAAGAAGAGTTAACTAAATTCAGTATGTTAGTCACAGGTGCAATGACAGTGAAAACGTATGCATGCACAGAAAAGAAAGCAAACAGTCATTAAGGAAAATACGAATAGTCATGAACAAGAAGATGAACAGTCATGGTAAAGGTATATGTGTCAACTCATTGCATGTAACATAATGCCTACTCTATATATACAAAAGAAGTTACATATAAAAGGCATTACAATTGACAAGTGGCATATAAGAATATGAAAGAAACATTTACAATTGACAAGTGGCGTATGAGAAATGAAAGAAGGCATTATAACTGGAGTTACAAAGTGAAAGGATTGTTATAAAATGAGGTCTACATGGAGAATTAGGTGCTGCTGAAATAGAGTGTGAGTGCGCTGCTGAAGAGAGTGAAAGTGCTACAAAAATGAGGGTAGGAAGAGTGTCGTAAGAGAACATTAAGCAGAGCCGTGAGAGCCATAAGAGTGCAGTAAAGAAGCGTAGCAAAGGGTTCTGTAAGATGGCAGTAAAAGTGCAGTAAGCAGAGTCGTAAGTGTGTGTGGTGTTTTGGTGAATAGCGAGAGAGGTTGGGTTAGCAATAGACCAGTCAGGGTCTTGTATAAGCGAAGGCATATTTATGTCAAAAATATAGTTTCAAAATTGCAGTCCAAGTTGGTGCTTGGAATTAGGGGTTGGTGCTCCTTTCTGTTGGTGCAGATAAATTAGGGGTTGGTGCTCCTTTCTATTGGTGTAGATAAATTAGGGGTTGGTGCTCATTTCTATTGGTGCAGATAAATTAGGGTTTGGTGCTCCTTTCTATTGGTGCAGATAAATTAGGGGTTGGTGCTCCTTTCTATTGGTGCAGATAAATCAGGGGTTGGTGCTCCTTCTAGTGGGTGCTGGTAAATTGATTGTAAAATTGATATTTTGCAAAGGCTAGATTTGGAAGGGAGTCCAAGCAATCATTTTTGAGGAGTAGCCAAAACTGGTGAACCTCGTTACATCTTGTGTTGTGTGATGCTCTCTTGTTATATTTGATTTATGTGATTTTAATCTTTCATTGTTTTGGCTTTAAGAGTTAAAGTTTTAAGTTATAAAGAGCCACACTGATTCACCCCCCATCTCAGTGTCATTGTGAGACTAACACATATTATGGAACTACTACATACCTTTTCGTCCACCTCCTTTATGGGCTTTAGCTTATGGTGCACTCCATTATTTGTCAGGGAGTAAGTGTTGGCACGCCCATCATGCATTGCACACCAATCAAACTACCACAGCCTTTCCAATAGTAAATGGCAAGAATCCATAGGCAGGATGTCACATAGGACCTCATCATAGTAATTCTCAATATTAAATTTTACCAAGCACTGCTCACTGACTAAAGCCCTATGGTCATTCTGCAACCATGCAATTCGATATGGATGTGGGTGTCTCTTCCTCTCTAACTATAGTTTGGTAATCATTCCTTTTGCAACTAGGTTATATGTGCTACCATTATCTATGATAACATTACAAACCTTACCTGCACATTTACACCTTATGTGAAATAAGCTCTTCCTCTAATTTGGATCTTTCTCCTCATTCAGCAAGGCTCTCCTTGTTATCAGTACTTCTTTTTTTGCTTCTTCAGAGTTCTCAGATTCAACACCTTCATTAACAATAGTAGCTCAGGCATTACCTTCAGGTCTACTATTTGTTCCTCTTTGGTGTTTTGGACACTCATATGCTCAATTTCCTTCTTCTCCATAGTGGAAACAGGTTCCATGAAATCCTCCTCTTCCAAACCCTCATCCAGACCTTCCTCTTCCTCTCTAGTAACCATTATTTTGGTAGTTGTTATTCTGCTCATAGGGGTGGTAAGCATTTTCTCCCTTCTAGTCTGGAATGTTGCTTGTATCCCCAGTTTTCTTTTTGTCCTCATTTCATCCTCCATTTGTTCTCCCACCATGACCTCTTCCTCTTTGTTTGCTTTCAAACCTCTTATTCAACTTCTCTTCTACCTTCAAGGCAAACTGGTAAGCATCTTCAATGGTGGTCATCTTGACCAGACTCAACTCCTCTTGAATACTTGATCTTAATCCATTAATATAATGGGCTACCTTCTCCTTGTTGGCCTCAAATGGCCTGTTCTAATCAGGATCTTATAGAACTCCTCTATATATTCTTTGACAGACTTACTTGATTGTTTCAAAACCTACATTTTCTTGAGCAGATCCAACTCGTAATCAGCTAGAATAAATGGTCTCTTCAACTTCTCCACCATCTGCTCCCACCTTGTTATCCTTTCTTTTCCTCTTTTGTTTTTGTCTAGCTGCACTCCCTTCCACCATATGCTAGCATGACCCTTCAGCTTGGTCTTAGCAAACTTGACCCTCTCGGGATCTTCTACCTCTTCATACTCGAAGTATTCCTCCATGTCATTGATCTAGTCGATCAACTCTTCTGGGTTGAGATTTCCATAATACATGGAGACATCAAACTTTAGTCTCTTTTCAATCTGTGATATGGCCTTATACAATCTGTCTTGTACAGTATCTACTGCCTCTTCTTCTTCTTATTCTTCAAATTGGGCCTCTTCTTCTTCAGATTCATTTTCACTCCCTTCTCTCCTTGGCTCAAACCCTCTACGTAGCTCCTCTTATAGAGCTTGAACTTACCTCTACAAAGATCTGAAATCTTCTTCTGGCACCATATTTTTGCCACCACCACAATTTCTTCATGGATACATTTTGCTCACTTCTCCCACAAATCCTTACCATAGATTTTGGTGTAAACTGCCTCACGTTTGGTGCTCTATTTACACACTCAAGAACTCACTCTGATACCACTTGAAGCAAATTTGCATAAAAAAACACATACAATCCACTGAAAACAAGAAATGCTAAAAGGAGCCAAAGCTTTCCCTTACTTTCATGCTAAAAAAATGAGGATCCCAAAAGAAGAGCCCTTTTATATTTTTGAAAATTCCCACTTATGCCCTATTTTCCCCTTTTTTCCAACCTAAAACTTGAAATTTCAAATTTGAAATTTGGGGCAACTTGCGGATGTCATAACATCACGCTCGTTGACCCGATTGACTATTATAGCATATTTTTGGAAATGGTATGAAACAAGCTAAGCAAGTTAGAACTCATTGAGCTAATGGTCATGACTAGCCGAAAATCCTCAAATTTGACCTCTAAGACCTTTAAATATCTCCTGTAAGAAAAACTAGTTTTACTAGTTTTTACTAGTTTTTACAAAATTAAACAATTACAATCTTTTTTGGGTGATGCAAGATAACTTTTACACCATTGGATTCTCCTGCATCACCTTCATCATCGGCTCGTATGGTGACCGAGCTCGAAGGTATGTCTCTTTTCCTTCTTCCACTCATGAGAGGTTAGTGACTATCACTTCTCTTCTCACAAATTCTACATCTATTGCTCTCCTATTTGGCATACCTTCTTCTTCCATTTTGTTCCCCACTTCTCAGCCACTAGTCGCTACTTCTTCATCTTCTATTTCCTTCTCTTTGGCCTCACTTTCTTTTAGTTCATTCACATCTATCCCAAATTCATTCTCACTTCCTTCATCTTCTATTCCTATCACTTCTACCACAACTATAAGCACACAAGCTCCTCCACACATGCGTGTAACTGCAGCTGATCCTATTACTTCCATCCCCTCCACTATTTCCATTCCACGTCTCATTTCCATTTCCACTTCTTTCTTTGAGCCAAACCTTTTAGAGGTTTGATTTCCCTTCTCCTCATTTTTGGAGCTGTAGGTGTTGCCTGAGTTTGAGACAGAGGTGGTACCTTAACATCCGGTTGCAACAAAATTCATTAGATCTCATCTAAGTTCATCATAATGGTTGAAGAGCCATAAGAGGAAAGAAGCGTAGACTCCAAAAAATCCACTCAAGAAGATCTCCTTTGACCCAAAAGTGATGGAAGCCCACACTATGAAGATGATTCCCCAAGTTGGGAAGCCACAAGAAAAAATGACTTCGAGTGATTACACTTACAAAGTTGTAATAGAGGACTTGATAAATATTAACACTACTTAGAATATGGGGAACATCCAGGTTGATATGATATCAGTCTATTTACACAGCAAGCACTACAAGTAGAGATTCTATGAGACTGAGGCAAATATTGTTGAGCTTGAGGAAGCTCTAGCTAAAAGTAGAGCATAGTAGGAAAATATGGTAAAGGAGGTGGAATAGTGGTGATAGCACAAAAAATCCTACCAGAAGGTAAAGGAAGTAGTCAAAAAGTAGGCATAGATAGTCACATCCTAGCTAGACTCCATACAAAATTAGCTAGCTAAGAAGGCTACACAAGCTACAGGTTTCTCCATAAATAAAATCAAGGAAGCTCACCACCATTTGGTTGAAATTTGTGTGAGTACGACAAAAAAACTAATCTTAGTTCTACAGTATCTCTATAAGGTTTGAATACAAATCCAATTTAGTGAGCAGTTAGTGGAGACTACAAAATATTTTCTTGAGCCACATCTAGAGTCAGCAATAAGGATTTAGGCTCTTTTCCAGTCCAATATGCATACTCACCCAATGAGCAGGATGGTTCAAGTCTAGTCTAGTGCTAAGGTCACTCTACATAGTTATTTACATAGACTGGACTTGGTATGGGAGGGTAGGAAGCTGCTTACCATGATTGAACAAGAGTGCTCCATTACACTTGTTCATTTTGATGCCCTTGTTGACATGGGATTCCTAGGTTTCGTAGATGATTATGGTGAGCCCCTGCTAAAAGAATAGTTAGAGGAGGCCTAGAATAATTTTATACAGGACACATCAGATATTCACAGTTGGGTAGAGCCAATCACAAAAGTATAGGTTTTGTCTCTTATGAAAAGGCTCACCCGCATGGATTCATCGTTGTTTGAATTGGCTCAAAGATACAAGCGCATCAGCTTGGAGCATATAGAAATTATATGGTACATATTTTATTTGCTTATTATTCCTTACCTGTTCACCATAGATGCTTGGGCTATAATAGTTGTAGTTTATGAGACCACTTGTGCAAGTCTGGCAAAGCAAGAAGAGCAAGAAACAGCAGAGTAGGCAGTAATAGAGCAAGAAGCAGCAAAGCAGGCACATGAAAAGACATCCAGATCATAAGCACCAACTAATGTAGCCCATAAGGAGGACCAATAAGATCCCAATGGATAAATTCCTAGGGTCAATTGCATCCACATGAGTTGGATACCCCGAAAGCTTCCAAAAATATTGGTAGTATTGACATCTTGCCACTTTGCAGTTTTTGTTGGAATTTTATTTACAGTTTTAATTATAAGAAGTGGTAAATTATAATGAATAATGTTCCTTCTTTCTCTCAATTTATATTGTGTTGATTAATTTTGGTTTTAATCCTCTTTCTTTAAATTTCATGGACTTTGTGTTGGGAAAATTATTGGGTTTTAAGGAAAAATTAATCTTATGAGTAAAATAGAATAGTAGAAAAGAAAGCTAAAAGTTTCTAGCATTGGCAAAAATTTCTTGAGATGAAAGTGTTGGTAATTGAAGGGAAAATATGATTTTGTATTTCATGGGGAAAAAAAACAATAGCAAATTAATCGTCCAAAAGAGGTCTGAAGGAAAAAGGTGCAGTGTTAAAAATGTCAATAGTGTTCAAAGTAAGTAAAGGTAACAAGAAAAAAACGTAAAGTTTTTTCACCTCAGAAGAAGGGTGAAAACTCTTATCACCCTCCCACGGGTGAAACGCCTTCATTTTATAAAGTGCAAACAAAGGAAAGTCAAAGGTGGTTGAATGAATAATTTAAGGATCATTCTGCCCTAAAAGAGGGGCAAAAAACCCATTCGCTTTGTTATGAGTCAAACATCATTGAAAAAGTTGGAGAAAAATCCGAAGTGAACGACCCATGAATATTGGAAATTCAAAGGTTTTTTCTCCCCAGAGGAGAGGCAAAAAGCCCTTTCGCCCCTCATTAAGATGAAATTACATTGAAAAAGTGTGATAACTTATGGGTCTATCATAAACAACCAATGCAAAATAAGAAAATGGGTTCACCCTAAGTGGGGGTGAAACTCTCTTTCACCCCCCTCCGAAGGTGAAAGCATAGCAAGTTCCTTTGGAAAGTGCACAAGGGTCCAACGTTGAAATGTGAAACAAAAGTATTAAAAAATTCTTTCATCCCAAAAGAGGGGCCAAAACCCCATTAGCCCTTTTAAGGGGCAAACATATTTTAAAGGTATATAAAATACGTCAAGTACCACATTGAAAATTCAAGGGAGATTTTACCTCAAGAGAGAGACGAAACTCCCTTTCACCTCTCCATAGGGTAAAACCACAGTACAAAAGGAAAGGAACATTGTGGGTTCCACCTTGGCAAAATAAATAAGGTTGTGAGAAGACTTTCACCCCAAGTGAGGGGTGAATATCCCATTCACCCCTCCTTGGGTAAATGTAAGTTTCAAGATAGGGCAAATTATTGACAAGTCAAAGGCAGTTTTGGGTGAAATGCAATTCAAAATATTGTAAAGTGGTGCAAGTCATGGGTAGTTTATTGGAGCACCAACATAGGTAAACAAAGGAATATTTTCACCCCAAGTGAGGGGTGAAACACGCATTCACCCCTCCTTTGGGTGAAATGATATGAAAATGTTGCAAGGTGCAATTCAAAAGTGAAGAACAAGGGACTTTCACTCCTTTGGAGGTAAAATGGAAATGGTAAGGCGTCAAGTGTTGTGGTGAGCAAAAAGTGATTTCGCCCTCAAAGGGGGTTAAAACTCATTGTCGCCTTCTCTGAGGGGCGAAACTATTCAAATTGATAATTTTTATATTTTAAGCATTATGTTTAAAATATGGGTGTGCACTCCAAATGGAAAGGAAGTTTTGGGTAAAGAAAAGAGAGTTATTGAAACTAAACAAATGATGAAATGACGGAGAAATGTGTACAGTATGTTTTTGCCCGAATTTTCTCTGGAAGGGTCTGTCGCCTAATTTTTGGGTGAAATTAATTTTAAATAGTGAAAGACATTTTTCAAAGACATCAATCATCCAAAAAAATTTGGGAAAGACCAGGGGGTGATGAAATTTAATTTTTGAGGCAAAGTCAACGATTTTGGGCCCGAATTTCAGCTAGATATTTGCAGGATTAAATGCTAAAGGGTGATTTTTATTATTTCCAAAATTCATCCACTGATTTCACCTCTTTTAAAATTATATTTAATATCTTGTGAACTTTCTTGATAAGGGTAAGTTTCAAAGTAAAATGGTGGCATAAATTCAACAATTTAGGTCCTTGTTTTCATCCAATTTTGATGCACCAACATCCAAGCTTGCTAATTTTCCAAGAATTTTTCCTCCAAAGCTAGATCATTGCTCCCAAATGAAGCTTTTTTAGGAGGAATTTACTCTAGTTGGTTCTTGATCTATGGATATTTTTCCTCATGTGTATTAAAAGAAAGAGGTGAAATCCTCTATAAATACTAGTTATTTTTATGTAACAAAATAGGATAGACACTCTGCAAAAAACACTTTGAGTTTTCTGCATAAATAGAAGGATACTCGGCTTTTGATTCCTTGAATGGTTTTGTGTGTGATTTATTTCTTCTTAATATCATTTCTACTCATATTCATGTCTGTTATTGGCTAATTTTAAATTTTGCATCTGGATTTAACTACTTCTAGTGAGGAAGTGAATATTGGAATGTCCTTTGGAAGTTATCTCCACAAACTGCAAGTTATTTTTTTTGCCCTTCTTTCTATTATATGTTGCTTGATACTTAATTTGAATTTTCACTGCTAGTATATCCCCATCCTACATCATTCAGCTTATAGCCATATTTCCCATCTCTTTCCACTATTTCTCATTTCTTTCCTGCAACCCTAAACTTAAAACAGGTGTAGGATTAGTAAGGGAGCCAGCCCTCTCTAAATATTGGTCTGAAGGATATTTTTCTCTTTCGGCCTTTCAATGTTGGATGTGTCTAGGGGGCACAAATGTATGTTTTGTAATTTAGGCAGATATTTGACCAACACATTGCTAAATAATCTAGGTTCACATTTATTTATTAAATTAAAGCCAACTACTTTAATCTTCAAATAAACTTTTTTCTTCATTTCATAAATTAAAGTCCCATACCCTTAACTTACAAAATAAACCATATTCATGTTCATTATCCAATTAAATCCAACTACTTTAATCTTCAAATAAAAAAATTTCTTCATTTCATAAATTAAAGTCCCATACCCTTAATTTACAAAACAAACCATATTCATGTTCATTATCCAATTAAATCCAACTACTTTAATATTAAAATAAACCTTTTTTTCATTTCATAAATTAAAGTCCCATATACTTAATTTACAAAACAAATCATATTCACATTCATTAATCTAAATTCTATCATTTTAGCTAATGAAATTATATTAAAGGTTCTTTCCTTTCATTAACCTAAAATCTACCATTTTAGATAATGAAATAACATTAAAGATTCTTTCCTTTCATTAACCTAAAATCTACCATTTTAGATAATGAAATAACGTTAAATATTATTCCTTTCATAAACTCAAAATCTACCATTGTTAGATAATAAAATAACATTAAAGATTCTTTCTTTCATTAACCTAAAACCTACCATTTTAGATAATGAAATAATGTTAAATATTCTTCCTTTCATTAACCTAAAATCTACCATTTTAGATAATGAAATAATGTTAAAGGTTTGGTCCAACCAAACATAACCTATGCTTCCTCCTACGCAGTGATTAACTAGCGACCAACTCTAGCAAAGGGATAATAGATTAACATAGTGTGGTTTACGACATAGAGGATGGTAGGTGTGACTAATATGGCTTCTATATCACAGTGAGCCAAAGTATAAGTGGAGTATTTAGGGGTATCCATGGTCTCAAATTATAGCCATGATGTGGTCAGATCATCCCAGCATCGACGTGGCCCAAAGTCAGCTATCGAGCATGGTTAAAAACCTACTGCAATCGATCATGGATGCAAATATCAAGGAATTTATCTCTGGAAAACAAGAAGACATCTTATCTTGAAGTACTCATATTCTAATTGTTGTCTAAGCTTACCAGTAATATATTAACATTCAAAGTAGCATTCATGGTGATATACAAAGTTCGATACAACCAATCGACCAGGAAAAGGATGCTACCATAACTAGCTAACCAGATAAATGGTGCTTAAACATGGCCACAAACTTACAATGGTTCCATAAGTAGTCAACAGGAGGATGACCAGAAGACCACCTCACTAGTATTAGCATTACACGCTTAAGGAAGTAGGTTTGCCATAGTTTAAAGGAGTCGATGCAAATAGGTGAGAACTCGCAGCTCGACAATAGTCTAAACTAGTGAAATAGAAATGTTAAACACAGCTTATCTAGAGTAATCTCATGAATCTAACCTAGTTTATTTATTTTTGGCTATCTTTCTAGGTTGCACTCGAGAGCACCCATCATTCACTTACTCTTCTTCCCATTGGGCTACTCCTTAGCTTTGTAATGTTATCTCCTCCACCCTCTGCACTCTCTCTCTTTTATTGCCTTTACCCAGTTCGCTTTCCTTTCCATCCACATACTTTCTCCTTGGCTTGCGTCCACCACCTATCCACCATAACTTTCCATCCACATCTATCAGGTGGTAGGGGAGAACATACCTTCTTTTGCCTTCCCAAGATGCTTGCCATAAATAAGCCATCCCTTCACATCAAAGGGGCTTCGCACAGCTGGTCCAATCAAATTTTTTAAAAGGTAGTCTATCCGATTCTTTGGAGGGTAGTCTTATCATATTTAAAACCAACATTAGTTGGTCATTTTGATTAAGTGAATTCCCCATCAATTCAATAGTCAAAGTCTATTCTCTATAAGTTCAATGAATTGCATTTATCATTTCAAATAGAGTAGTCATTTGCTTATAATGGGGTTATTTTATCTCTTAATATAAAACAACCTTTTTTTTAAGTTTTCTTTATCAATTGAAATAAATCACATTTTATTCAAAATGAAAACTCTTTATAACTATAAAATAAATCAACCATTTATTTAAAATGGGATTTCTTTAACATTATAAAATAAATCAATTATTTATTTAAAATAAGATCTCTTTACTATTCAAATAAATTAACTATTTATTTAAAATGATATTTCCTTATTATTCTAAATAAATCAACTATTTATTTAAAATGATATCTCTTTACTATTCAAATAAATAAACTATTTATTTAAAATGATATCTCTTTACTATTCAAATAAATCAACTATTTATTTAAAATGAGATTTCCTTATTATTCTAAATAAATCAACTATTTATTTAAAATGATATCTCTTTACTATTCAAATAAATCAACTATTTATTTAAAATGAGATTTCCTTATTATTCTAAATAAATCAACTATTTATTTAAAATGATATCTCTTTACTATTCTATTTACCAGGGCATAGAAGGAGTTATGAAGACAACCTATTCATTCATAGCTCATAAATTATTAAGGCAAATAGTGCTAAAGTAAAAATATAATCAAACATGTGCAGCAAACAAAGAGGGAGTTTTTTCATAAATCTAGTCTCAACCTCTAGAACTTACGATAGTGTTTCAATCATAGTAGAGTTTGAGATGAAAACCATTAACTAGAATCAGTTGTATGTTCCCCTCTTGATCTTAAAGTTGAAACACATTGGTTTCCTTGACCTCCACTATTTTTAAAGGGCTATCCCAAAAGGAATAAAATTTCTCATATTTGCCCGATTTTTCTCTATCAACATTCCACCTGAGAATTGAATCTCCAACCTAGAATTTTTTGAACCTTGCATTTTTATCAAACCATGCCTTGATGTCTACAGAGTGATTTTGAAAATTCTCATATGCCTGAGCTTTTTTCTCTTCTAGCTTGTAGTAAATGAATCAACCTTGTTTCCACTAGATTTCCCTCAGATTCTTCCTTTGTATTTTCTAGTTTAAGTATCAAAATTTCCAAATGGATAGGTAAACTTACCTATTTACCATACACCAGAGCATGAGGAGAATTTTTAATGGAATTTTTATAGTAATCCTATCTACCCACAAAGCTTGGTCCAGCAGTAGGTGCCAACTTATTTTATTCCCTTCAAGTGATTTCCTCAAAATATTTAACAAGTTTTTATTGGTAGATTCAGCAAGTCCATTACCTTATGGATAATAATTTGAAGTATTCTTAAGAGTGATGCCATACTTATTGGAAAAATCAATATACTTGGCTCCTATGAAGGTTGGGCCATTGTCACTTACCAAGGCTTCTAGAACTCCAAACCTTGAAATTAAATTTTCCATAAAATTGATCACAACTTCCTGATATGATTTCTTAGTAGGAATAGCCTCTACCCATATGGTGAGGTAATTTGTAGCAGCTGGAATATACTTATGCTCTACCAAGGAATGAGGGTTGATGACCCCTATGAATTCTAGCCCCCATTTTTTAGAGGGCTCTTCAACTTGTATTGGCTTGAGGGAGAATGAAGCATTCCTTATCCTTCCAACATATCATTGGCATTTTTCACAGGCTCTAGTAACTTTTAAAGTGTCAGCAAATATAGTAGGCTAGTAATAGCTTGATCTTATGATTTTCAGAGTTGTAACTCTACCTGAGCAATGTCCTCCAGCTAGTCCTCCATGGAACTTTTCAATAACCCTTTGTTGTTGATCATATTTTAAGCATTTCAAGAGGACTCCATACAAGTTTCTTTTGTACAAAACTTATGGTAGAAATACGTATTTCAAAGACTAAATCATGTATATTCTTCTTTTGTATGCATTTATAGTAGGACATACTCCATTTTTAAAGTATTTAATCATCTGATCAACCCAAAAAAAGTCTATTGGCTGCACTCCTTCAACCTAATCCTCTTCTGCTATCAGGAAAGCTATCACTTTTGCTAATGTTGTTGCCTCTGTTAGACCTTGGAACAGGGTCCTACCTCTCACCAACTTGGTGGGATGTATTTCTACATCATATTCTTGGATTTTGGTAATCCAACCAGCCCTTTTATCTCCTATTTCACCTTGTATAATAAAGTTTCTTACATCTGGATGAACAACGTATACCAAGGTTTTACTCTAAACCAAGTACTGCATGAACTTATTCAATGACTTCATCACAGAAAATACTTATCTTTAAATAAATGTATACTTGACCTGGTAGTCATGGAGTGTCTGGCTCCAAAATAATATAGGATGTTCCTCACCTTGATCATATTTTTAAGTGAGCACTGAGGCATAACTCTCTTCAGCTCCATAAGCATAGAGGATAAAATCCTTACTAAAATTTGGTTTTACCAACACTGGGGTTGTTGTAATGGACTTCTTTATTATCTCAAAATATTATTTTCAAACTTTAGTCCATTTAAACTTGACATTCTTCTTGAGAAACTCATATATGGGCCTCACTTTCTATTCAAATTCAAAAATAAATTTCCTGACAAAGTTCATTTGACCAAAAAAGGACTGTAAGGCCTTCTTGTTTGTAGGCAATTTGAGAGCAATAATGGACTTGATCTATCTATATCATTGGCCATACCTTCTTTTGAGACCACATGACCTAGCAATTTTCCTTCATGAACTATGAAGAATGATTTCTTAGGATTGAGTGAAATACCAAATTATTTGCACTTTTGAAAAAATTTCTCAATGCTTGCTAGGTGGTCGTGCTTATCATGGGAAAGCATAGTCATGTCATCTAAATAGATCAGAATGACTTTATTGATAATTTCCCCAAAGGCATAATTCATGGTTCTTTGAAATGTGGCTCTCGCATTGGATATCCCAAAAGGTATTCTTTGATAGGAAAATGTGTCCCATTTTATGGTGAATGTTGTTTTATAATAATCTTCATCTTTCACCCAAATATGATTATATCTAGAGAATCCATCTAACAATGAGAACCCTTCTGCCCCTACCACTATTTGTAATATCTTATCAATCTATGGGTGGGGATAGTGATCCTTAAGAGACGCTTGGTTAAGATTTCTAAAATCTACACATAAATGAATATCACCATTCTTTTTCTCACAAGTACCAAGTTGGCTACCTAGGTTGAATGTTTTATTGGATAGATGATCTTAGCCTTTAACAAATTTAAGAGCTCCTCTCTCATAATGGCTTTGATCCTTGGATTTATAGGCCTTTTCTTCTATCTAAAAGGCTTCACACCAGGCTCTATCTTGATAGTATGTTGGATAATCCTTTTGTCATAAACCTTGAGTTATTCATATGACCAAGCCACAATGTCTTGGTATTTTAGTGTAGACACTAAAATCTGGTCAATCCGATTATGCTACCAAAAGCAATGACTAAATTGACATACCAAGGCCCCTAGGGCAGCCCTCAGAAGGTATACAGTGGTTCTAGCCACTTTGTGCAAGGTTTTGGAAGGTTCCAGGCCAATTTTGGGACCTTTTGGCACCCTTGTTCCTATTCGTCCCACCCTGGGATGAATACAGATCCTATTCATCCCACCCTAGAGCGAATAGCAGCATTCATCCCAGGGTGGGGCGAATAGCAGGTTTGACTAGAAAAAAGTCAAATCTGGACAAATGGCACCTGGTAATGGTCATTTATCCTACCTACCCATACCTACAAGTTAGAGCACACAACATATTTATGCCATGCTTCATAAGGGAGGCCAAATTGGGAGATTCTCTTCCCCCTCCAATGCATGCCACCCCGGTGGCCAAGTGGCGCCTCTTGCCATGCATGCCCTTTTGCACATGAGCCCCTTGTGGCTATAAAGTGGATGCATTTTCCACACAATAGGAGAGGAGTTTAAGGTTTAAGCAATGGAGCGCTACCGAGATTTCCCCTCACCTGATTGTGCTCTCTTTCCCTCGAGATCTCTTCTTAGCGAAGGAGGTTATCGAGTGACTCAAAGAGACGCAATTTGTTTACAAAGACCTATCAATCGAGTGAATTTCCACCCCAAATTTGATGAAAATACCCCCATTAGTGTTTTGGACCATTCCCCAGTGGAATTGGTGGTAAAATTTAGGTAGAATCGGTGGGCATCCCACCCCAGGCGCCCCCAATTTGTGATAGTCCTATTCGTCCCACCCTAGAATGAATACAAATATGTCAAAAATTTTTTGACTATTTTTAAATAGGTATTTTCTATATTATCATATGATGTTGCAGTTCAAATTTCATGCTTTTCTGAGTTATATTGGCCGAGATATTGTATTTTGAAGTTTTTGCAGGCTAACGGGACCTACTGGAGCATGCATCAGGATCTGAGCCTGATTTCTGAAATATAACCATATGGGTTCTCTTAAAATGTTATTTTATGCATTCTTTCCAATTTTCATGTGTTTTGGATATGTTTAGGTTAGGAAATTGCTTGCTTTGGGTTTTGTAGATTGGAAAAGTGCACTACGATTACGCCATGCCTACGGATGCAATTTTGATGCAATTTCTAGTGATATCTTCCCAAAACCTCTTATTTTACTTACCTCTATAATTTCATAGCATTTGGAGTTGATTTGGTATAGGCACGCTACATATGCTCCTTTCTTGCCTATGGGGATTACATGTTTTAGATCATACACACTTGCTATTTGACATTTCTTGTTTCCTTGTGTGTAGGTGCAGGTCATACAATGCATTGGGAAGTAGCATAGGACATAAAGAATCAAATATCCAAGTGGCAGAAACTTTGGCTCACCCATTTCAATTGTGGGTACGAGGAAAGACATTGGATGTGCACCGAAGTTCTTTGAAGGATTTGATCCTTGGGCACCATAAATTTGTAATAGTTGTATCATCCATTTGAGCCCTCAAGGGGACATATTTGTAACCTAGATTTGATCCATTTTATTAATAAGAAAACAATTTACTTTGCTTCATTTCTTGTTATTTGGTATCTTTTCCATCTTACTTGCATGCTTCCGATTTGATGCTCATTAGACATAGGGGATAGATGCAATTTTTTATCCATATTTAGGTGCACCATTTTTCCCTAATTCAGTGGTGATCATGGTGGGACCTAGTCCCTTTTTCTTTAGGTGAATTTTGAAGCTCATATTTCATCTTTTTATGTTGCAGGTGCTAGTCGTTCTGGACTGAAATGAACTCTGACCTGCTATTCGTGCCACCCTGGGATGGATGCAAATTCATCCCACCCTAGGATGAATGTAGACCTTCTATTCATCCCACCCTAGAGTGAATAGAAACTAGAGATATTTCTGATCAAAATTCTAGAAATGACAGGTTTCAGAAGTGATGAGGTAGGTACCTAAACCCTCTGTTTTCATTTTGCAGTTTCAGAAGTTATTTATTTGGTTTTTCTCGCATCATTTTGTTTGCTTAGAAAGGTTAAAAGTAGATTTACTTTTCCCATAATGCAAAATAACAAAAAGAAGAAAAATCAAAGAAAATCAAAGTAGGAATGCATCTCTATGGTTTGATTGCTTGTAGCCTACCCAATGGGTAGGTTAGCATTTAGGGTTTGCATTTATAATTTACATTTGTAGGTTCCTTTTATCCTAAATTTCTGAAATTAAAATGCACCTTTTGCATGCATTTAGTGAATGATCATCGAGTGCTTTATTGTTTACTTTCTTGGATTAAAAAGAACCACACACACCATGATTCACTTAAATGCTAGTGAGGTGGATTTCATCACCATCCACTAGTAGAGTTCAACGAGGTGGCTTTCATCTCCACCCATTGTCTCAAATCCCATGAACCTTGTTCTTTGCCAAGGTCGGTTCCAAGATCCATCATAGCCCATGGGTTATAGCATGTATCTCTCTTCGGAGAGGTATATCATAGACTACGGGTGAACTGGGTGAGGAACTGGTAGGACCTGTGCTCCCTGGCCATGTGTGGACCTCATCACCACACATTATAGGTGGGATAACATGACCTGGAGTTCATAGCTAGGTTGTCGAGCTACGAGTATATAGGTGAAATCCAATTAAACATAATAATATCATTCAACAAGATTTCAAACATGTGACACAAGGTCCTCTTTTACAAACAACACATCTGAAACACACAAAATAGTTTAGGGATTCACATCTAAAACTTAAAAGAGATAATCATCTATCTTATTGAGTGTTTCCTTTTCTTGTTTGTTGTTTCATTAAGAATTTGTAAAGGAGATAATCATCTAGGGTTTGGTAGAGAGTTACAATGGTGTGCACCCATAGCCAAGCCCAATCATGGGTGGAAGCTATGGAGAGTGGACTAGGAGACATGAGTCATCTCCGCTATAGCCCTAGGGACTTGGTCATACCTCCCTGGTGAGCCTCTACTCACCCTAGTCCCTGAATAGTGGGATGAGAACCACACTTACAAGGGAGCCCTATGCGGGACACCCCTATGGGTGATGGACCTTACCTGGGAGAGTGTTCTCGATATTTAGACACATCACATGCCTTCTTTGATGAGAGGCAACAAATGTTGAGGTGCTAGTAGATAGAGTGGTGCCATACATCCACATACCTATTAGGTCTGACATACCTATTCATAGGCTAGAGCATGACTTCACACATTGGGTAGAGTAGGTTGATCCGACCTCACCTCTACATCACCCTGATAGGGTCCAATAACTTAGGCAACCTGATGGGTATGACACTCATCGCTCAGGGTGAGCTAACTCTACCCTTCCCTTCCTCATTCATGAAGGAAGGCATGAGGAAATCCTTGATTATCCTCAAGAGTAGTATTTCATGCATGCACGATGTGCCTCTGTACCTATTGATTATAATGAGCATATGCTCAGGCCCGAACCTCAAGTCAATGCGGTGGCCCTCGATCGAGGGAAGCATTCGATAGATATCATTGATTATCTTGAATGAGGTCAGCCTCAAGGTGAGACTCCTAGGCCTCCTAGGCCTCACATAGTGGAACAAATCAAACAAGTAGTTGCAAAATATGTGGAATTCCAAGCTCAGTTCAAATAACTTTGGCAAGACAAGGAACAACTAGACCACTTGCATCAACTTGAGAAAGAAAGAATCGAATGGTAGACCAATGAGCTATTCTAGAAGACTTTATGAGAGAGGGTTCCTACCCCTAAGACACATAGGTAGGAAGTCCACCCAAGGCAACCCACACTCATTCGAGATAGGTCTCCTAGACCTTATCCAATGTTACCTCCATGACCTCCTAGGCTAGATCGAGACTTGCCTCCCAGGCCAAACATAGGGTGCCCATAGTGGGTAGATACCCCTCTTTATAGACCAGCTCGAGAGATGCCCTATGGGGCCTACACTGAGCATGAGCTAGAGGTAGAGTACTTAGAGATGCCTTATCAAGGTAGGGGGTGACATGCCACCACCCTATAATAGGTTGGAGGATCCTCGACCTCCATCACAAGATAAGAGTAAGGATGAGGAGATTAAATCCTCAGATGCATATCGAGCATTGCTAGAGCACCTAGAGTTAGTAGAGAACAAGACCTCTAGGTCTGGATCTCAAAATCCCACTTTGCACTAGTTACGTAGTCAGCCCCTTCATCCTTCGGTTCCTACCCCTCCCTATCTAGAGCAATTCAAGCTGCCTCAGTTGGCTACCTTTAAGGGAGAGGAAGATGCGTAGGAACATGTCACTAAATTCTTGAGTCAATGCTTTGGCATTCAGGATAATGATGCTTTGCTTTTGTGGATATTTGTGACTACCCTCTCTGGCCCAGCCTTAGAGTGGTTTACCCAACTCTTGAAGCATAGCATCCATAATTTGGATCAACTTGTAGATGCATTCCTAGAATGCTTCACCTTCAACACCAAGAGGAAGGTGATGTTGGCTGATCTCGTTGGGTTGAAATAGTATGATGATGAGTCAATAGAAAATTATGGCAATAGGTGGTGAGCCTTGCTCACCAAGCTACCTTATCTACTCCCCATGTCGGATCTCATTAGTAGGATTCTATGGGATCAAAGGACCCTAGGGGCTAGCATAAGGCTGTGCCACCTCAAAAGCCTAATTATCAGGCCACTCCTAGGAACTATGCCAAAGACAACTAGAATAATCAAGGGCAAAATCAATAGCATCACCCCAAGTGATAGTTCACACCCATTGTAGAGTCTATGGACTCATTGTTTGAGCACCTCTTAGTAGCTAATTCGATCAATCTACTTGAGAGTCGACCTATCGACCCAAATGCACCAAAGCCCAAAGGATATAGAGAAGACCTATATTGCAAGTTTCATAGGAAAAATGGGCATGATGTGCAAATGTGCTATAAGTTCAAGAATTTGGTGCAAGACATGATCGATAGGAATACCCTTTAGGTAGACAACCCTATCACACCAAACAACCAATATATGGAGGTCTTCAAAGACCCTTTGCCTACCCATGCAAAGTAGGCCAAGCTAGTGCCCTAGGTGAATGAGGTGCACCATGCCCCCCTAAGCAAGGGTATGTTAGCATGATCAACATTGTCATAAGAAATAGGTGGTACCCAAGTCTAGTCACACCACCTATGACTCAGAGCGATGTCCCTTCGACATCATAACCTTTACCACCTCCTGTGTTGAGCCTCCCACCTAGGCCTATGGTCACAATTAAGAGTAAGCTCACTCAGAGTTTAAGAATGACATCTACTCAGATCTCCATCTATGAGCTCATTCAACAATCACCACCTCATAGAGAAGCCTTGATGGAGATCCTTAAGGCAATAGAGCTTCAGCCCTAGGAGTCTAACTCCTTCAACAACTTTGTGGGGCATGTGCAGAAATGCATGAAACTGATGATTACCTTTCGAGAAGATGAACTTAAACTAGTTTCAAATGATATGGTGGATCCTCCCTTGCACATCATCACATGTGTAAATGGGACACCATACAAGAGAGTGTTGATAGACACTGGGTCTTCTAGCAACATCATCACTACAATAGCTCTCAAGCATTTGAAGCTCCCAACATCCCATATTATCGCATCTACCTACACCCTCCGAGCATTCAATGATGCCATATGCTCAATGGTTGGTACGATCATCCTACCTATCCAGGTGGGAGAAAAGACCATCTCGATGCTATGCCATATCCTGGAGGGTGATATGGCATACAATATCCTATTAGGTAGACCATGGATCAGGGACATGAAGTGTGTCCCTTCCATCACTCACCAGTGCCTCAAGTACACTCATGAAGGGCAAGTTCATGTCATCCCCATGGACCTAGAGCCTTTCAAGTATTGCAATATGGTGCAGCAGCTCCCTGAGTCAACCTTACCATCAACCCATCTAGATTTTCAACCGAATAAATCTAGCCAAGGTTTGACTCCGTTACCATCACTTTCAAGCAATCCATCATCATCTCATGCCATACCATCCTCATCATCCACACCTCCTCAGATACCCATCGCACCTATGGATCCTTTACCTAGGAACCTAAGGAAGAGGCCTATTGATGAGGTCCAACCAACCATCTCCACCATCTCCATAGAGGAGATCCCTAGCCAAGTAGATGAGGAGCTAGCATATGAGGCAAATGATGAATCAGATTAGGTCTCACTCTCATCCCTTTTTTATCCATAGCCTCAGGTCATAGTGCACCTAGCTACCATTGGATTAGGGGAGTACATGGTTAGGAATGTTACAACTACCCCTACTTTAGAGTCGGTGCATGACATGGGTCGACCTCATCTTCCCATAGGCACTATCGTACCTCTCGGTATCCCCCTAATCAAATGAATTTCATCTATGGGGGCCTTGACTATGGCATCGAGCCTTACCAATAGTAGGAGGAGGATGAAGAGCCCTTTTTTGAGGACATCAACTACATGTCCAACCCTAAATTTTCCATGAAGTACCTTCACCTCTGTAATTGGTATGGTTATGGGTTAGGCCTGTATGAGCAAGGCACTAGAGTTCCTTACCAGCCATAGTATCAAATGCCTTATGACAAGTCTGGCTTGGGACACAACAAGCTTGTGCCCTTAGATGTCCTCATAGATAGCTTAGAGTGCATGACTCTAGACTTTAGAGATGAGCTTGCACGAGATCCTTTCACCAACCCCAATCATGTCTACTCATTGGGGGACTACTTCCCTATGCCCTTGGGAGATGATGACCCACCTCATGATGATATTCGATCCTATGAGAGAGGTGAAGGTTCATGCACCCTTCCCCATGATAGTGAGGAAGAAGATCAAGGGTCTCCTTATGAGTGGACATCTGATGATGAGTCAGATTATGAAGTAGCACCTATTGACTCTGATAGTTTAGATGGAGAAGGCCCATGGGTCATCCCTATGGATGATGAGGATGAGTTCTATCTATGCATGTTCCCATTACACCATCCCATCTGGTGATAACTTCTACCTTTAGAGGAGCAAGCTCACCCATAGCCACATCGACCACCTCTAGTCATTTCACCTTCGTAGCCACCTCCAAAAGTCTTGTGACATCTTGATGTCCATGAACACCATCAACCACATAGGGGAAATCATCCATCCATAAATATGATTTCCATAGATCTGTTTGAGCCCCTGTGAGATCTGAATAACCCATTGAAGTCATTGCACCTCGACTTGGGGGTAATTGACTTTGATCGAGGAGATTCACCCCCATCACCTTCTGAGTATTGGCCTTGTGATGAGATGCTACAACCATTTCATTTCTCTCTAGGGCCAACTCATGATGTCTTCCATGCTGAGGAGGAACCTGAGGTTCCCATTGATGATCTAAATCTAGTTGATGACATCCATTTGATCCCTACCCCCCACCAGTTGGAGGAGGGGTCACATATGTCAATCGAGCCTACGATTGACAAAGATATCAGCTCAGATCCTAAGAATCTATAATGTATCAAGCTAGGGAAAGTCTATCCCCTAAAGAGCAAGTTGATTACATAGCCCTTCTCATAGAGAAGAAGGAGGCTTTTGCATGGTCTTACAAAGACATGTTAGGATTGGATCCAAATCTAGTCACCCACAATCTGACGCTTGACCCCAAGGCCAAGCCTATCAAGAAAAAGTTGAGAAATATGCATCCAATAGTGGCCCTAATGGTCAAATATGAGCTATAAAAGTTGTTGGATGCCAAGTTTATCATTTCTATAGACTATCCACCATGGTTGTCCAACATGGTTCCCATCAAGAAGCTTGATGGGAGGATTCACATTTGCATTAATTTTTGAGACCTAAACAAAGTGAGTCCTAAGGATGATTTTCCTTTGTCGAGCATCGATGCCCTAGTAGATGCCATAATGGGCCATGAAATGTTATCCCTCATGGATGGTTTCTCTGGGTACAATCAGATTCATATCAATCTAGAAGACCAACTCAAAATGACATTCACAATACCTTGGGGAACATTTTGCTATAAGGTCATGCCTTTTGGCCTTAAAAATGTCGGTGCTACCTACCAGCGTGCCATGACATACATCTTCCATGACTACATGCATAAGATTTTGGAAGATTACATGGATGACTTACTGGCTAAATATTTGTTATGCCATGAGCATCTCGATGTCCTGTGCAAAGTCCTTGATCACCTTATTGAGCATAACGTGAGATTGAACCCCAAGAAGTGCATCTTTGGCATCACATCTAGAAAAATCTTGGGATTTATAGTTTCTAAATGAGGCATTGAGGTGGACCCCAACAAGGTCAAGGTAATCCTCGAGATGCCTCCCTCGACTACCATCAAGCAACTTCAAAGTCTATAGGGTAAGATCACATCCATCAAATGCTTCATAGCACAATTTTCGAACAAGTGTCGACCCATGAACAAGTTATTGCACAAGGGGGTCACATTCCATTGGGATGATGAGTGTCAGGATGCCTTTGATGCAATAAAATAATATCTGGCTTCACCACTAGTATTGGCTCCACCTAGACTAGGAGTGTCATTCCGCTTATACATCTCAGCCACTGAGATTGCATTGGGTGCCATGTTAGCCCAGAATAATGAACTGCATAAGGAACATGCTACTTACTATCTCAGCCGCACCTTGGTCAGTTATGAGATCAAGTATGCATACATTGAGAAGTTATGCCTAGTGGTGGTTTTCACCACCAAGAAGCTATGATATTACATGCTTAGCCATACCATGTATGTTGTATCTAAAGAGAATCCATTGTGATACATGATGAGTCACACTTATCATAATAGTCGCACGATGAAATGGATCATGTTGTTGATGGAGTTTGACCTAGAGTTTATCGGACAAAAATCAATCAAGGGTCAGGTCATCATCGATCAACTAGCAGAGGCTCCTCTTTAGGATGATCAACCTCTTAGCATGGAGCTTCCCGATGATGGAGTCTTCCAAATATCAGAATCACCTGATTCTGATGAGCCTGAGTCATAGGCAGATATGACTCTATTCTTCGATGGCTCCAAATGCGAGCAAGGGGGTGGCATAGGGATCATGTTTTTCACACCACATGGGGCTCCCATACCCCTATCATTTAAACTTGATTTCCCATGCACCAACAACAATGTCGAGTATGAAGCCTTACTCATAGGTCTTCAAATGGCTATCACCATGAAAATCACCAAGCTTAACATTTTTGGTGACTCCTTGCTCATTTTCAACTAGGTCAAAGGGATCTACCAATGCAAGTGCCTAGTTCTGCAAGCCTACAAAGCCCTTGTGGATAAATTCTTGGTAAATTTTGAATGGTATGACATCGAGGCACTCCCTCGATCATCTAATCATTTTGTGGATACAATGGCCTCCCTAGGGTCCTTGATCCCATAGAACCCTATTGATGAGATGACAACCATTCAGGTCAAAATGCTATCACAATCTATGGTTGAGCATGAGAGCACTCAAGCCATGCCGTAAGTCCACTTGATTCAAATTGAACCTCATCAAGAGAGATTCTCGCACATTCATGAGCACTTGAATCATGCCGATTGGGGGACTCTGTTCCCTCAAACCCCTTTTGATAGTAGTACAATGCTATTCTTACAAGTTCTTTCCCAATCAACATTTTCTCGAGATGAACTTCAAGAGGGATAGGCAATTCATGCAATCGAGGCTTCCTCACAATAGGACTGGTCCACACAAATCAGGGAGTATCTAAAGCTTGGTAATCTCCCTCCTAGATTGTCGCATGCCACTAAAAGGACATTTAAATGGAAGGCAAAAAAATATGTCTTGCTAGGAGATATTCTGTATCATCGGAGCTATGAAGGGATCCTCCTTCATTGCTTAGAGCATCAAGAGTCAGTTTGGGCAATTGCCCAAGCACACGATGGTACATGTGGTGGCCATTTTAGTGGCATGGCCATCACAAAGTGCATTCTTCGCATGGGCTATTATTGGCCAACTTTAGAGTGAGATTGTTGCGCATATGTGAAGAAGTGCATGAAGTGTCAGCACCATGCTAACTTGACACATGTACCTTCTCAGGCCTTGCAACCGATTCAATCGGCTTGGCCATTCTCGCAATGGGGATTGGATTTAATCAAGAAAATATCCCTTGCATCCTTGGGCCATCACATATTTATCATTATGGCTATCGAGTATTTTACAAAGTGGGTGGAAGCAGTTCCCCTTACCTCTATGATAGGACCCCGCATCATGGAGTTCATATTGCACAATATCATTTGTCATTTTGGTATTCCATCCAAGATCATTTTGGATAATGGGACATCATTTAAGAATAAATATGTGCATGCTTTGATAGCAAAGTATAATATCCAACATAACTTTTTGACACCCTACTATCCACAAGAAAATGGGCAAGCAGAGGCTTCCAACAAAATATTGATTGCCATTCTCAAGAAAATTATTAAAGAGAATCACACCGATTGGCACATGTAGATACCCCTTGCTCTATGGGCCTATCACACTAGCATTCGGATGCCCACTAGGGCTACTCCATTTTCACTAGTGTATGGCATCAAGGTAGTCATACCTCTAGAGCTAGAAATCCCATCATTGCGCATATCCATGCAGGAGTTCATCGATGATGACACCGCATGGTAGGCTCACCTAGATCAACTTACGTTGCTTGATGAACATCACGTTAATGCTCTTGAGCACCTACATGTTTATCAAGAGTGACTTAAGAGAGCCTATAATATGAAAGTCCATCTTAGATATTTTTAGGTTGGTGATCTCGTTCTGAAAGAGAACCAACAAAATTCTAATTTTTCACCCCATCTAAGGGACAAGTTTGTGGTAAACTAGTTAGGTCCTTTTGTCATCACTAGTCATATTGGACCCAAAACTTATCACCTAGCCTCCCTTGAAGGAATCGAGGATCCTAAACCCTTGAACATCCTTCATTTGTGGCCTTTCCATGCCTAGAGTGTTGTGGCTCACCCCAAAATGCTCCAAGGGTGCCTATAACCCGCTTGGTCAACCTAAAATGCTCCTAGGTAGTCTATGACCATCTAGGTCACCCCAAAATGCTCCAAGGGTGCCTATAACCTGCTTGGTCAACCTAAAATGCTCCTAGGTGGTCTATGACCATCTAGGTCACCCCAAAATGCTCCAAGGGTGTCTATAACCCACTTGGTCAACCTAAAATGCTCCTAGGTGGTCTATGACCATCTAGGTCACCCCAAAATGCTCCAAGGGTGTCTATAACCTGCTTGGTCAACCTAAAATGCTCCAAGGGTGTCTATAACCCGCTTGGTCAACCCAAAATGCCCCAAAGGCATATGTAAGCCCTTTGGTCACCTAAAAATCCCCAATGGCCCCCAATAAGCCCATTGGTCACATGTATATACATATATATCAATAAAAATCCAAAAACATCATCAAAATATCAAAAATATAAAAATATTGCATTACACCACATTGCATCACATTGCATACCATTGCATTTTGTCATCACTTGCATTAGGCATACTCATCATTGCACTTCGCATTTTAGAGTTGCTCATACATGTCTAGCACTACGATTGTACACTAGTCATCATTCAAAATCAATTTTGTTAAAGTAATTATCCACATAATTCAATGTTTCACTTATCATTTCCACCTACATTTCCCATTTTTCATATTTGTGTTTATTCCCTTCACCTAGCCATTTGTTCTAGAATGTCTTTAGGGTTTTCAGTCACTCACCCATCTCTAGTTTTCTTTTCAGATTTTGTAGAAAGCTATCATGATTTTTAGGAGGTAGAGTCTTGCTTAGATTGTACCTTGTATACATCAAATCCCAACACATTTTCACACTAATAAATCCAAGTTTTGTGCAAGGAAAGATGAAACCTATGAAGTGGTCTAGGTTGCTTTAAGCGAAAAGGTTATCCTGCTCATCCCCCTGTGTGAATGGTTCAAGAATGCTGAGAATTGGCAAAAGGACAAGCTCTTCCCTACCCAATTCCCCAAAATAAATAGTGGTTTTCACCACTATCAAAAATCCAATCCAAAATCCAAAAAAAATCAAAATCAAAAGTCAAAATCAAAATCCCAAAAAAAGTAAAAAATCAAAAGCAAAATAAATAGTGGTTATCACCACTTCCCAAATCCCTTGCTCAAAGAAAACAAAATACAAAATAAATAGTGATTTTCATCACTACATATGAGCAAGTATCCCAATAAAATTGAAGAAAATAAGGGAGTTGAACTTGAATCCCTGGAATTCTCAGCATTCGACAAACCATAAGGTGATCCTCATTACAGGTTTGGTGGATAACCTACTTGGCAATGGTGGTATCCTTACGCATGATGATATGTCTATCACATTAGCATTTTGCATGTGTGCAGACCAATGTTTGCATGTGGATGAGCTAGCTTTTGGTAGCCTATACTACCTAGTGGTCTAATCCTACTAAGTACAAAACCTAGGATCATGACATTCATAGGGTGATCCTCATTACAGGTTTGGTGGATAGCCTATCTGGAAATGGTGGTATCTTTATGCATCTCACAGGAATGAACTCACTTGCACACACAGGGATATGAAGTATCTTGGTCATCCTAGCAGATTCATACCTTGTCAAAAAGTCTTGCATAGTCAGTATACAACCTTTGATCAAGTTAGCTAGAGTGTTTGAGTCTCATGAAAACCTCATCTACATTCTCTAACATCTCATTTCATTTATTCCATTTTATCACATTGCAATAGTACATTTCCATATATCCATTACACAAAAACAATAAAAAAAAGAATTAATGCATTTTATATAGTCTATGGTGCTAACATAGTGTGTCAAATCATTAGTCATAGTTCATCATATCAAAGCACTCAATTCATCCATCTCATTGTGCATCCATGCATATACATAGCATCAAATTAAACCATATTAAAACATATGCATACATAATAAACATCCATCAATATGCCATCATATCATAAAAGCATCCATATGCATACATGATAAACATTTAACATATCATCAAAAACAAAATACATACATTGCATCCATCTCATAAAACAATAAAGGAGACACATGATGACCATAACAAAATCTCATATATATATGGGGTAAAAATATACATCATAGTTTCCAAAAATACTTGTAGGCTACAATAAAGTGGGTCCTCAGACCTCACCAATACCAAAAAGAGTCAAAATCCAAAAATAGTCCCAAGAGTCTCCATCACCATGGTCATGTAGGACCGGTGCTATGACCCACTATCACCTATAGTCCGAGTCCATTGTGATCCCCCATGCCTGCTACCACCAACCCTATCAGTCCTCTACCTAGAAGAAGACTACATTGTCTCACTCTATCGAGTCTGGTGTGATCCACTAGTCTCTCCATCATCAGGAAGATGCCCTCCAAGGTGCACTACCTCCATCTCCAATTGATCAATGTAGGCCTACCTCCATTGTCCCCATACCTGGTAAGTCTCCACCACTAACTATAGACATAGAATCTCTACCCGTAGCCTCTCCACATCCTCATTATTGGATCCCTCCTACCTCGGACCCTATGATCTCAGTTATACCTATAGTGATGCTATCTCAACCTGATCCTCCTGTGCCTATGCCTGAAGGAGATCTCTCTCCTATCTGACCCTACCCAGCTCAGCCTACAGCTCTAGGTATCGATCATCCTACATATCCTATGGTGCCTGTCCCCCATGATCCTCTACATCCCCATAGTCACCCTGATCTCCCAAGTCTAGGAGGTCTACCTCTGCCTGGTCCTCCTCAGGGACATCCTACATAGCCTCATCCACTACCTTAGCCACCTCACCCTCGAGGGCTCCTATGCCTCACCACTGGTGCATCACCCACCATGAGTCATACTCCTCTATAGTCTTAGTGTCATCCACATTAGGAACATCTACTATAGGATCTACCTCCTCTCCCACCTCCTCCACTATAGGCCAACCTAGTGTCCTCTCATCCTCATGGTGTTGGTATACCACTGGCTCCCTAGGTAGTCCCTAATGTAGCCCAAACTATCACATGACCCAAGAAAAATGGAAGTACTCCTACTCGGTCCCATGCCTCATAATCAACCATCTACCTCACCTCACCCATAGAGCTACTCTCCAACATCAGCCCAACCTGGATAGTCCTTATAGGGTCACCATATCACCTACCCTAGTGCCAATCATGAGAAAGCATCGATGTAGTGATCCACATCATCTACATGATGACTCTACCCTCTCTCCTGAGCCCTCTACCATAGGATACCATATCCTATCTCCCTATCTACTAGCTATGCCTGGGTCATCCATGGTAGTCCATGTGGTCACCCCATAACTATGTGCTACCATCCCCAACACTACAACAAAAAGTTACACCCCAAGCCCTTCTATCGATGGTAGTGGATCTCGTACAACTCATCGTAGAGCTGTGCCAGTAGTGTAGTCCCCTAAGCCATCACTAGTGGCTCCTCCATGGTGCACCCTACCAATGCGTACACCAGCTCCAATAGGTTCCATGGGAACCTGGCTCCTAAGGAATCTGGAGAAGCATATTGGAGATGAGGGTCATCAGTAATGCATGCCTCACCCCCAATACCCCCTCCTCATACCAAAACCCCACCAATATCCCTCCATTCTGGTAGTCTACCTCTACCACATCAGCATCCTCACCAAAGTACCTCATCAACACTGCACCTCTCAGGTCATGGTGCATAGAGTGGATCGGTCACCCCTCTATCAAAATCCATAGAATCTGGTAGATGTCCTCTAGCATCACCATCATCTCCCCCATCGGTAGGTGGAAGGTGTTGGTGCATGAGTCCCATAAGCTAATAAGGGTAGTCAAGTAGGCATGGTCACCTATCATAGGCTCCAATCGTGTAACTTGCTTGAGCCCCATGGCATCAAGCCATTCCTAGTCAGCCTCTATCAAGGCATCTCGAGTGGTCTCGAAGAGCTTCGATTTTTGGTACCGACTCTTCACCACCTGGTAAAGATACAAAAAGCAATAAGTAGGCATTCACCATGCTTCACAATGGCCTCCAAAAGGCCCAAAAACAATGAAAAACTAATCTACAAAAGCAATCTAATTGCACAAAAATATAAACAAAATAAAAAGTATATTATATTACATTAGGTTTAATTATAAAATGAATGTATATGCTAAAAAAAAATATATGTACCTATTATGTAATGAAGCTTAAAAAAAATAAAAAATCAAATAATAGCAAAATAAAATTGCAATTTTAAAGTAAAAATAATGAGGTAGTCGAGTCAGCACATACCCACCTAGCACTAGCTCCTCCATTGGATGCCTCTACTTTCTGACTCATGGTGATCATGGGATGAGTTCGATAGTGCTTCACTATGAAAAATCGCTCTCCTCCTCCTCACCTCTCGAATCGCAAAATAAAACATGCAATAATGAGCCCAAAACTCACATTTTAGGTTTATATAGGCTTGTCATGGGTGCGTTCATCCTAGGGTGGGATGAATACACTTTTGGCCATTCATCCCACCCTAGGATGAATACCAAATTTGCATTCATCCCACCCTGGGATGAACACAAAATTTTAAATTAAAACAACTTAAAATGCACCAAAAAGGGTCCAAAAACCCACCAAAAACAAGTCAAATTTGATGGAATCCATTCAAGATCAATATGGAACCCAAAATTCACCATGGATACACTAAAGAGTTACTACTTTAATCCCTAAGAAGGCCATGATGGCTGGACCACCCCATGGGAATGAGGTTTCACAACTCTTTTACTCCATGCAGCATCAATAACATCGTCAAATTCCTTCCAAAACTGCTCCAATTTTTAATGAGTACAACTGAAGGTAACCTTAACAAAAGTCATCTGGGTCAAGTGACTCATCACTTTTCTCACTGGTCATTCCCTCATCGACTCATCACTTGAGGGGGTAGTCATACTCAGTTCCAAATCAACAAGCACACACTCAATCATGCAAATTGCGTTCGTTCAAAGAATCATTGACAAAGACAATCATGCTCCTGCTTGGGGCAACAAACAAGCACAAAATATCAATTAAATCACTTGACATTGTTAGCATCATGGAATCATAGGCCTCACCTCTTCATGATAGAACAATGTCCAAGCTCAAGCAAGTTCCTTAGCTCGTCAGAAGCAAGGATTCAAGAACACATGCTCTTTCCAGGATTGGGGCATCTAAAGTTGGTTAGGTTACTGAATAACCTTAATCATTGAACATTTTAGTCATCTATTTTTGCTCAATATTGTGTTGCACACAATGCATCCCAAAAAGGGGCATCTGTAGACACTAAAATCTGGTCAATCCGATTATGCTACCAAAAGCAATGACTAAATTGACATACCAAGGCCCCTAGGGCAGCCCTCAGAAGGTATACAATGGTTCTAGCCACTTTGTGCAAGGTTTTGGAAGGTTTCAGGCCATTTTTGGGACCTTTTGGCACCTTGTTCCTATTCATCCCACCCTGGGATGAATACAGATCCTATTCATCCCACCCTAGAGTGAATAGCAACATTCATCCCAGGGTGGGGTGAATAGCAGGTTTGATTGGCAAAAAGTCAAATCTGGACAAATGGTGCCTGGTAATGGTCATTTATCCTACCTACCCATACCTACAAGTCAGAGCATGTAACATATTTATGCCTTGCTTCATAAGGGAGGCCAAATTGGGAGATTCTCTTCCCCCTCCAATGCATGCCACCCCGGTGGCCAAGTGGCGCCTCTTGCCATGCATGCCCTTGCATGCCCTTTTGCACATGAGCCCCTTGTGGCTATAAAGTGGATGCATTTTCCACACAATAGGAGAGGAGTTTTAAGGTTTAAGCAATGGAGCACTACCGAGATTTCCCCTCACCTGATTGTGCTCTCTTTCCCTCGAGATCTCTTCTTAGCGAAGGAGGTTATCGAGTGACTCAAAGAGACACAATTTGTTTACATAGACCTATCAATCGAGTGAATTTCCACCCCAAATTTGATGACAATACCCCCATTAGTGTTTTGGACCATTCCCCAGTGGAATTGGTGGTAAAATTTAGGCAGAATCGGTGGGCATCCCACCCCCGGGCGCCCCCAATTTGTGACAGTCCTATTCATCCCACCCTGGAATGAATACAAATATGTCAACAATTTTGTGACTATTTTTAAATAGGTATTTTCTATATTATCATATGATGCTGCAGTTCAAATTTCATGCTTTTCTGAGTTATATTGGCCGAGATATTGCATTTTGAAGTTTTTGTAGGCTAACGGGACCCACTGGAGCATGCATCAGGATATGAGCCTGATTTCTGAAATCTAACCATATGGGTTCTCTTAAAATGTTATTTTATGCACTCTATCCAATTTTCATGTGTTTTGGATATGTTTAGGTCAGGAAATTGCTTGCTTTGGGTTTTGTAGATTGGAAAAGCGCACTGCGATTACGCCATGCCTACGGATGCAATTTCGGTGCAATTTCTAGTGATATCTTCCCAAAACCTCTTATTTTACTTACCTCTATAATTTCATAGCATTTGGAGTTGATTTGGTATAGGCACGCTACATATGCTCCTTTCTTGCCTGTGGGGATTACATGTTTTAGATCATACACACTTGCTATTTGACATTTTTGGTTTCCTTGTGTGTAGGTGCAGGTCATACAGTGCATTGGGAAGCAGCATAGGACCTCAAATAATCAAATATCCAAGTGGCGGCAACCTTTGGCTCACCCATTTCGATTGTGGGTACGAGGAAAGACATTGGATGTGCACCAGAGTTCTTTGAAGGATTTGATCCTTGGGCACCATAAATTTGTAACAGTTGTATCATCCATTTGAGCCCTCGAGGGGACATCTTTGTAACCTAGATTTGATCCATTTTATTAATAAGAAAACAATTTACTTTGCTTCATTTCTTGTTATTTGGTATCTTTTCCATCTTACTTGCATGCTTCCGATTTGATGCTCATTAGACATAGGGGATAGATGCAATTTGTTATCCATATTTAGGTGCACCATTTTTCCCTACTTCATTTAGGTATAAGGTTTTGATATATTTTTCCTCCTCTAGTGAACATCGGACTCCAACATTGAGCTTCTTTTCAGTACCGACTTCAACTTCTTTATAAATTTTATCATTGACTTTCATGGCTTTGATCCTTTTTCTATAAAACAAGCTTTCTAGGGTGACCAACCCTCTAGTAATGTGATTTTTTCTCAACTAAATAACATGTTTTTGATCAATTTCTTCTATATTTTCTTCTTGTATAGTGGAGAGACATGCTTCTCTTACCAAAAATCAATTATCTGCTCATCACTTTCAAAAACCTGCCAAACAATTTGCATATCTGGTACTGCAGGTCTAAAAATCATTTTGATTCCCTTGTCTTTGTTTATTCCATAGTCTGTAGAAGGGTTGAATTTAGCTCCTTTTTTTGCTAAGTAATTTGCCAAAGTATTAGTTTCTCTGGGAATAAAACTTATATTTAGGGCATCAAAGGATTCCATCATATCCCATACCCTATTTCTATATGCTTTTAGGTAATGGCGCTTACTATTGCACCTCTTTCTTACCTAATGGATGATTAACTCAAATTCACCATATATTTTTAGAATCTTAATGCCCATGCTTTCTTCCTGTATCAGTATGAGGCACAGGATCTCATATTTTATAGCATTATTTGTACATGACCATGTTAGTCTGTAGGCAAAACTCTTTGTCCCCTCTGATTGGGATTGTAGTACCACACCAGCTCCTGCACCATTTCTACATTTAGCTCCATAAAATTGCATGATCCATGTTTTCTTTTCTCTCAGATACTGATTGGATATAGTATGGATTTTCTTCTCTAATTCAACTGAAATACTGTATGTCCCCATACCAGTTCCAAACTTACTGTAATCCTCTCTAAAATGCAACTCATCATCAATATCCAACTCCTCAAAATCTTCAACTAGCTCAAATTCCTCTATGGGAGTAATATTTCATAGGTCCTCCCCTATATTTTCAATATGATAGGACACTAGATTTTCAAGTGTTATCCTTATCCTCTTTCCTTTGAAGGGAATGACCATGCTGGAATAATCCATGTACATGCATCCACCTAATTTTGCAGTGAACTCCCTTGAGAGGCATAAACCAAAGTAGGGATCTAGGTCAACCACTACTATTTCTTGTACTATTTTCACCTCAGGGGCTCTATGTAGCCTCATTAAAATATTCTTTATTACCCCCACTATTTTCATAGGTTTCCCATCCAATTGTAGTACTCTAGGGCAAGATCGGGTATACTCCATACCCATTTCTTCACAAACTGCTTTAGGCATAACTATAGTTGATGCTCATGAGTCTATCATACAATTTTGGACTACCCATCCTTCCATTCTAAGAGAGATATAGAAAATAGGGGGTTTATTTTTCAAAACAATAGGGGACATTCCTTTCTTTTCTGATGGTATACTAAGGATTGTAGTGGCATGTTTATCTTGTGGATACTTGTTGAGAGAATATTTAAGTCAATTTGGCTAGTAATGAAAAGGGTATCATATAAACTAGTTTTTTATGGGATATTTTTCATCTTTTCAACAATATTATACTCCGACTTAGCCAGGTTAGGTCTTTCAGGCCTTCTTTCTGACTCACCATATTTTCTTTTATATTGCTGAGTGGCTTCTATTCTTTGTCTTTTGGTAATAGAGGAGATCTAAGCCTCTCTTGAAACTTATCTTTAGACTTCATTTGGTCTCCTTTAGTTTCTCTCTCGATATCTTGGGGAGACTATCTATCTTCTCTTTCCCTTTAGCTTTGGGAATGGGAAAAGTATCACTACTTTGTGCAAGTGGGTCATTTCTTTTCTGAGAAGAAACTTGGAATTGTCCCATCTTTTTGGGATCTACTTGCAAGGTTTTCTTTCCAGACCTTGTCATAAGAGCAATTGGGATATCCTCATCCAGCTCTTTCCTAACCATGATTTGGTTAGGATGCCATAACATACTTACTCTTCCATTTTGATTCCTCTTAGCTTGATCCATAGCTTGTTGAACATGATGTTGGTACATGATACAAGACTATGAATCATGAGGGTCATTACATACCAAACACCAGACATTAACCAAACTTGTCTCTGAAGAACACTCGGGCTCTTCATATGTTGCATTTACTTTGACCCCCATACTTTTCCTAGGACTAGGTCTCTGATCTTTGTTCACATATGAAAATCTTCTTTGTTGTGACCTTTCCTGATCTCTCTTTTCCATTGAATTCATTCTGCTACTCAAAATTTTCAAAGTATTTTGTATATCAAGAATAGAAAAAAACTCTTGAGATTCTTTGGAAGGAAGGGGAGGGAAATGAACTATAGTAGATGATTCTTTCATCTGAGGGATAGGATTCATTTACAAATATGGGGATGATAATGAAGGGGGATCCATGTAAGATGAGTTTTTATCTTGGCTTTGGCCATTAGTGGTTTCTTAACTATAAGGTAGCATAGCTTTGGGAGGTAGCCTCCCCACATTAATTAAGATATTCTCTGTATGAACTGCTGCATTATAAACTTACAAAAATATTTCCATCCTAGATTGTTTGGTTTACAAGCCTAGCTCTGATATAATACATATAGGCCAAGCATGTAGCTGGTCTAGCTACAGGGGAAATTCTCTTCCATGTTCTACTAAACCTCAAATTGAAATCTGAGACAGTCTCTTTCTGAGATTTCTACATGGATGTAAACATATTAAGTAGGGAGAAAGGGTCAACATATTCATTAAATTCTTCCATAAAAGGCTCAACCAATGCTTGCCATGAAGTGATGGTGTTATCTTCTAAAGTTCTAAACCAATGCAAAATCTTTCCTCTAAAGGACAGGGTTAGGATTCTTACAATAAAATCCTCCTATTTTATGTTGTGTATTGCTACCAAATTCAAAATATCTTGACAGTGCTCATATGCTATGTTCCCAAATCCATCATAAGTGGGAATAGCCTTGGACACATCCTGGGGAATGGTATTCATATGGGCTAACCTAAGGGGACCAGTTGTGTTCCAGTTGGGGTATTTATGTAATGGTTGATTAGGGGCCACATTCCCCTAATTTTGGGCTATATTTCCTACCATATTTCTAGGTGTAGGTCTTGTTGGAGGGGCTATTGGATTAACTATAGGATTTTCCTTAGGAATCTCTTCTTCTGAGAGGAAATATTGATTCAAACTTCTAATAATATTAGACCCTCTATAAGGTAGCTCACAATATACATATAAGTTAGGGTTATTCCTTTTGAAAGACCCGGTATACATGAAAGGACACTGGTCTACAGGGGTGATTCTTTTCTAGGCTTAAGGACCAGGGAGTCGCTAGGTAAATTTGCTATTCTTCGCTTAAAAAGGTCAAGACAATTCACCAAATCTTGATTCCTCTAGGTAGAGATAAAATAATAACTCATATGATGGTTTTTTGTGTTCCTTATGAACTGGTCCCACTAGGCGTACCAAAAACTATTGGGCATTGAATTAAATTAAGTTTTACTCAATATTGCGGCTATCTATCTTCCTAATTTCTATCTACGCATGCACCCGATAGCTACAACTTAGCACTCAACATTGGATGGACCAAAATAAGGTTTCAAATCCAACCTCTAGAGTAGGTTGGTTCCTTTTCAACTTAAATAGGGTGTTGACACAATTATGCTCACTTAGGGTTTTGGATATTAGGGTTAAGAAAGATATTAGGGTTAGAAAATGTGAACAACAGTGGATGGATAGGCTAACAACAATGTCACTATAATAAAAAGCTCCCATAAACTATCTCAAGGTACCCATTACTTTAGATCAACATTATCTCAAATCAAATGAACCTTCATACATTAAAGCACAACAGAGAAATATTGAAGACAACAATTTCAATATCCAAACAATGATAATCCAAATAATAGAATTAATCAACACTCAAATTTTATAGAAATGCACTCCCTACCAATATAGATCTAATCAAAAGTAGATTTCAATTACCCTAGCAGTTAGTAATCCAATAAACTAGTAAAAACTAACCATTCGAATATTGATAGAAATGCAACTCTAGATTTTGAACCTCTAATACAAGATAATGAAGACACAAATTTGAGGCAAAAATAAATGTAATTCTCCTTTCATTACCTCACAAGAATATTTACAATAGTGCAGGAAAACACACTAGATCTAACCTCAAAAAATGAGGGTTTGACCTCTATTTATAGTTTGAAAATTAAATAATAATAAGGAACATTACAAATATTTGTTTTTCAATAGCTCAGCAGAGAGTTCTTGCTAGCATTTTCTTACTGGTTTGACCTCCAAGAAATTTGTTGCAAGTAGACCGCCATGGCAACTCAAAGCTTCTACAACTTGTTGGTTGGTTGACGTCAGTTTGAGTTCAGGCTGTTAGAGAATGCATTTGCTATGTGAACTTTTCTTGGAAGCTTGCATCGCCATCAATCCTACAACTACCTCTAGTTCATGTTTCTTGAAACCCTTTGATGCTTTAGCTTCCAGTATCCCAATTGACTATGTTGAATCCAGCAAGAAAGTGCTCTCAACCATTGCTCTTCCCCATTGCATGACTATGATTTGATCTAGAACATATTCTGTATAATGGCATGGAAATATCAAAGCACCATTTTGCTTCTTTAAGTTGATGATGTCACATTTTATATCTAAGAATCTACAAAACTCCGATTCGACATAAAATGCACTGAGAGTTGAGCGAGATGAAATTTGTTTGTTATCCTTCCTTTTCTTCATTAGTGATAGAGCAGTCAAAAATCCATACTAAAAATTTGTTGATGTCATACTTCGTTTAAAACATTCATGAAACTCCAATCTGCACTCAAGCAAGTGTAAAACTTCTTTGTCACCAATCCGGACCCACCACAGTGTAAAATAACACTTCCTTCATTCCGCATCAGAGATAGTGTAAAATACATGTTGTCACCAATCTGGAAGGAAGTTAGTTCAAAAATACTCTTTGATGTGAATTTGCACCCTTTTGCATTGTTTTCCACGTCTTGTCACTAATCCAAATAAAAATACTCTATAAATTCCCTAGAATCGGGCTTACCAACACTTAGCTACTCGAAGCATGTTAAAAATAACAAGTGGTTGCCAATCCATACTTCTTTTGCGTTGACGTCATCTTTGTCAAAAAACTTTTACAGGTTTGCGACACATTGCCAGTCCGTTGCCAAATGCATTGTGAATGATGAGAAATTGCTCCCAGTGGAAAATTGCATTAAGTGTTAGGCAAATTATAAACCTTTGTCACGGATCCACTCCAAAATACACTAAAACATGTGTGGAATGGAAACTTCATACCTTAGATAAAATTTTCAAAATTTTCTAAGGATGTGGTCATTTTGGGCCTACAAAAATTACGATAATGAGTCTTTCCATCAATCTAGTCACTTGTCTCAGTCTTTATATCTTATGATAGCTACTAGGCTATTAGTCTAGGGCTCAATTTGGATAGCTATTGATGATTATCCCTTAAAAAAATGCATACCTATATGAAGGTATCCATCCTTGTTACCTTTGATTTGCCTTATCATCACTTCCCCATCCTCAAGTACCCTCGTCTTCAATGGATGGCTCAAATTCTTCCACTTATGAGTGCACCTAATCCTACACATTGGTAATTTGTTAGCAGTATCATGCTCTTCAATATCTATTAATATCGCATAGCTAATTAATTGCACAAAATAAAGTATTAAAGCATCATCAGATAATACATTATTTTTCATATCAAAAAGGTCCATCTGGGAGGGTCATGACAAAAGTGATTAGAACCTTCTAAATGACCCACAATTGCTGCATGTTGTATACTCTATTTATGAGGCTTGCAAGGGAAATTCTAATTGAATAATATCTCATATAGGCTCGTAAATTTGTCATGGGTATTGCTTTGTCAACTAGGTCAACCCTCATTTTTTGTTGCTACCTCGCATCTACTTATTAGAAGAAGAATTATGAACACCGATACTATTTTTCTTGATTAGTCCACTACTATAGCCATGGAGTTCACATTTTAACACCTTATTATGTGTGTCATTCTACTATATTTTTGGTTAATTACCTTATTTGTCAAAGTTGTATCCAATTTTTTTATTAACTTGTTAGCTATTTACAAAAAAAAAATGGTGTGTTTGCCCATGTCTGGCATAGGTGATTTTTTGTAATTTATCCTAGGAATATACAATTTCCTAACCATATGATGTCAAATTTGAGTTTCTATTCATGATAGATTCTTTGAAACTCATAACTGTCACTAGATACTTCTAGATGCTAATATGGTTCTTCTTTACTCCTAAGGACCTTTTAGCTTTGGGCATATGTGGTAGCCATGGGTGATGATTCTGAATAAAGCCAATAACTAGACTCTATTTTCCTGAGCATTGATCTTCCTAATATTGCTTGTGGAGTTTCTAGAAGTATATTTATTATCAACTCACGTTATTTTTTATTTGTCCCTTAAAACCTGTGTTGGCTTCTAATGGACTCTTTTTTATTTAATTTCCAGAATCATAGAAGCTTATGATATTTTGAGCTTTGGAAGACTTATAACTAACAAATGAATATGACCATTCCTCTAAAAAAAAATTGAGGTTGTAGTTGTTCTACCATAATCTTTGCCATGCTAAATTTGGTTCTTTCAGCCAATCATTTATTTCTACATGTGTATTCCAGGCACCTTTCCTTGTAAGAATTGCTTTTAATTCTTCATATCTTTCAACATAGATGGGTTGCAAACTTTGATTGGATATTCAAACTAATTTCCTAACACAAGGAATGACTATGTGACTTTGATCTGAGCTCAAGTGTTCTCCGATTTGTTCCAAGAAATATTTGTACAAACATGCACCAAACAGAGGAGGTACATCAGCAACCACTATATCTTGTATCATTGCAAGATCTAGGTACCCATGTGTCATCATTGGAAATCTTTTTCACTGATTTCTTTTTGAATTGAAACCACTTGGGTTTCATTCGACTAAAGGTTAATCCCATGCTCTTGCAAACTTCTTAAGGCATAATTGTAGTTTCAAAATATAAATCTATCGCACAATTATGCAGTACATATGCCTCCATGGAAAAAGATAAAAGGGAATTGGTTGGTAGTTTTCCATACCCAAGGATGATCTCTTTATTCTTGGTCTCCATGGATCCTCGCTTTCCTTAAGAAAAAATTAAACTAAATTCACTCCTTTAGCTACCAATAAGTATCTTCTCAAATATTTGATGTACTTTATAGGGTCATTCTTCATTTCTCCCAAAACTTCCTATGTTGAGGTTGGGGTTTTAAATAAGCCTTGAAACTGGTTTACTGTTTCAATTCTTTGTACCTGAGTCATAGCTGGGAAATACAATCTTTTATATAGTTTGATCCTCCATTGACTTAGTGGTTGTACCTCTAAGATTGATATCTAAGCATATGATTGTGCATTTTTCTTTTCACCCTCTATGTATGGACCTGTTGTAACCATTGCACAACTTACCCCAATTTTTGGGACCCACTTTTAATTTTTTTGTTAGAGGGGGTTTTGTCTTTTGAGTGGTAGTTTTGTAGGTTAGTAGTGTCTTATTGTTTTTCTATGGTGTTTATTAATGTTCTATTTGGAGTTTGGTTTGAGTTTTGAAAGTTGATGTTCCCATTACATATTCAATTAGTTCAAGTATCTTGAATTAATTGTCAAATAAAAATAAATAAAAAATAAAACAAATGAATATATATTTATTCATAAGTTGAGTTTAGGTTGGGTGTTCTTATTTTTATTTTTAGTCTAATGTTAATTTAGGTAACCATTAGTTTGGTTTTATTAATATAGAATATATAAAGGTATAGTTATTATGTAGAGTTTTGAACTTTGGCTTTTAATAGTTTAATTTCTTTCATACATGTGGTGACATGTCACAGAGCAGGCATATAGCAAAGGATCTTGTAGCATGACTGGACACACATGGATCGATGATGATGGGGTAGCCAATCACATGATCACTAGGGACTTACATGTCAAACAATGAGGCTAATTCAGAGCCCATTGCCACGAAAGCTAGAATTCCCATCGCTTCTGCTGACGTACCTTCCATTCATGCCAGAGGCATCCTGACACTGGGAAAACCTTTCACCCATAGTGCTTGGAGCAATGGATACACATAACTCTAGCAGATTGGAAGTTGTCAAATAACTCTAGTAGTGTGGTGAATTGAATGGGAGTAGACAAATATTAATATTGGCCAGATTTCATTCCCATGAACTACATTTATGCTTAAAAATAATAATGCTTATTTCTAATGGGTTTGTACATATTATCTATTACTCGAAGAGCATGGGTTTAGAAATTATACATATAGACGATGTTATGAGGAGATTGATGATTATCAACCCAAACGAATCATACAACATCGAGCATTTTATGTAGTAGCAGTTAGCCTGTGGATAAATGTAAATACTTCAGCAATAGAGGAGGTTGGTCACCTTGATCTAGGTGTCAAGTTAGGGAGGGAGCATTATAGATTATTCCTAATATAGAAGCATGAAGTGTGAAATTTAGTTGTCATCTACATATGTTTTCATGTTGGTAGGTGAGTGTTCATTTGGGGTGATCAGTCTAACAAAGGATTCATTATGGTTTATGAAATAGTGATGAAATGGCTCTTCATGTGAATATTCCACCAGGAGAAATGACATGTGTTAACTAGCATCAACATGATAGAGCACTAAAATCATCTTATTCGACATTGTATTAAATAATTGTTATAAGCATGTATCAAGAATCAATGGAGGGGCACAACCTTAGTAGGTTAATTCATTGGTGTTACAACATGATGCTAAATAGAGCATGTTATTATGAAACAAAAAAATTCATTATGTTGTTCGGGTTGCCACTATCATAGGACATACGAATATAGTCGAACGTACCTTTTCTTCATTGATTTTCATACTAGAAATTCAAGATGATTGATGCATATTAATCATCATCCTTGACTATGTAGGCAGTATTGTAGATAAATAATCTAGGTGTAGGGCTAGGACAGAGCTTGTCCTCATGAATTTATTAAAAAGGGGAGTGATATCAATGGTCAGAAGGTGAATACATCAAGAAAATGTTTGTGATAACATAAGATAAAGTGATGAGTATACATAGCCACATGAACTAAAGTAGAACTTTTAAAGAGCCTTTGAAAATACATGTGATAATCAAATAAAAATAAAGGGGAATGTAACGTAGCATCATAGCAGAGGTTCCATGCAAACAAAGAATTTGAAGTGGTGGGTATCCATCCTTGAATGGAGGAAGCGAAGAGTTGATATTGGGGTTGTAAATATCCCTAGAAAATAGAGAGCAATGGTTGGAAATTCTGGAGCATAAGTGGTGAAAGAGGATTGAAATATTATCAAATTGCTATCAAAGTTTCAGTTATTTTTTGTATGCAAAAAGCCAAGGTTTTGGATATTATCAAAGACTATTTTTATTGCATATTTGGTTGTCTTTACATGTATTGAGCTTATTTTATAAATTTTTATGCATGAATGTAGTTGCATTATGAATATATATTTAATGTATGTTTTAAATACTTTGACTTTCACCATAACCAGTGTTTAGATCATGTGAATGTAGGTCTAACCTTGTTGTGTTTCTTATTTAGGATCTAACTTGTCTGCAGGTTAAGCTAGAATATTTTACAACAGTTCTTGCTTTGGTTTTTTTTCACAGTCTGGTCCATTTTCCAGAGTTTAAACTTTATTTCTTTCTAACCCTAGCTATTTTATTTCTTCTACCTATGTTTTCTATTTTTATTCAATCAAACACTTGAATCCTAACAGATCCATGATTATTGCTTTAAAGTTAGGATTTTAAAGTTATAAGATATCCAAATAGTTTTATTTTTAATGTTAATCCATTAAAATTATTTGGACATTTATTTTTTCATTTTCACGCAAAGTTTTGTTTAAGGATAAAAGGAATCAATATTTCATAGTTTTTCAGCATTTCCTTTTATCACCTAATATCAAGATAAAAATAAATATGCACTCAAGGAGGGTATTTATTGACTCCAATTTTACATTAAGGTAAATATAAAATGAAGTGGATCTTCCACAACACTTGCTAACAACACACTCTAACTTGAAATAAAAGGAATCATCTAACAAGAACTATCGACTCTAACTTCACTTTAAATCAAAGATAAAATGAAGTGGTTTTCCATAGCACTTGCTAACAGAACATTCTTAACTAAAGATAAAAGGAACCTGCTAGTAGGGGTTTATGGGTAAATCACATTGATAAATCAGAAGTAAAATGAACTAGGATCATTTACAAGCACTTTCATTTTTTATTTTTGCACATAAGGGAACTCAAGCCCTTTCATTTACATAATACATGGAAAATCATTCTAACCAATAGGCCCCTTTTTAATGTTTATTTACAAATAACTAATCTGTTCTAAGTTTTATTTTTGATATATCAAGTATAAGGAACCTTGAAGAAATATTTTATTTCTTTGCAAGAGAGGATTTTTCTAATGAAAATCTTAACTGTGAGTGTGGTTTTTCAATAGAGCAAAATTACAACTCAACAAGACCCTGATCATGAAAAGGGATATTTTCCATTTTTTATTGGTTGTAGATGGGAGTCGTTTCCTCTAAGTATGGCTATTCTAGATTTGCTGCAAAAGCTACCACATCTTCCTTTGCTAGGAATTCCTACGTGTACATATGACTCAAACATCCTCCATTAGTATGAGTTCTTCTAGGAAATAAAATGTCACTCATAGTCGAGACTTAGAATATTCTTTTTATGTTACCATTAAGATAATTCTCTATCTCATCTTCTAGAGTACACTCATACTGATATTTTATCTTGGGCTGAGAAATTTTTTCTTCCATATTTCTGACATCTTCAATTAAATTTTGGATCAATACCTTCAATTCTTGTTCTTGGATCTAATCTACCTGCATAGTAGGGGTGCAACTTACTATGGGAGGGTGGGATGAATATGACCTAGACTCTTCATAGTATGGTGTGTAAGACACATTTAGGGATGGGTCGTATAGGTATATAGTGTTTCTAGGAGGGATTTTTCCTGGCATGATGAGCATATATTTTTCCAATATGACTTCTTGAAAAACTATGGGAATATTTTTTCCTTTGATTGTTGAAATAGAATATTTAAGTTAAGATTCGATGCATGAATATAATAAAGGTATACTTGGGTGTGATTGGGCTGAAATTCTCGAGGTATTCTCTTCCAAGTCATTTTAAATTGAATATTGAAGTTAAAAATACTTTCATGGGGAACTTTTCATATGGAGGAAACATGGGTAAGTAGCAGAAATGGATCTCCAAGATCATAAAACTCAATGATAATAGCTTTGGCTAATTCAACCCAAGTACTAATGCTCTTATCTTCTAAGGACCGGTACCATAACAATACTTTATCCTTGAAATATTGGACAAGTAGTCTAAGCATTATATATTCAAATACAATATCATACACAATAGCTAAAGAAGATACATCTTGACAGTGTTCGTAAGCTATTTTTTTTATTATCGTCATAACTAGGAAGGATTTTCAAGACAACTTTTGGTATTTCATAGAAGATTGAGATATTAAGGGGACTAGTATCATATTAGACTAGATAGGATTGTTTGGACATGAGGACTTTGTTATAAGGACCCAACCTATCTCTTTAGGTTCTTTCAAGTCTGATTTTCAAGGGAGTTGTTAAGTAAACATACATTCTTCACTTACAAGGTCAAGACAGTTCACCAAATCTTCAACTCTCTAGGAAAGTGAACAATACGATTCATCCCATTAGGTATGCCAGCAATTACTAAACTATTGGATCAAATTTTGTCATTTATGTGATTAGGCAATGCACCCTAGACTCTAGCTAATATTTAGTATTGGATGAAATGAGATTTATCTTGATTTTAACCTTCGAATAAGGCCAACTCCTTGAGATGATTATATATTTTGAAGGAAAAGGGATAAGGAGTAAGGGTTAGAGAGATTTAATAAAATTGATATATAGTGTAACAACATTGAATTTCACTAAGCAATATGTTAACATAACTAGTTTACATGATACTTAATAGACTAGCCATTATCAAATGCAATCACAAATTCATTCAACTTAAAGAATTTACTTTAATCATTCCAAGGACTTAAATAGTTAGTAATCCAATAGCAACCCAAAAATTAGAATTCGCTTTAACAGAATAGACTAAGCATTTAAGTGTAATAGAAATGACTTAAAGAAAGAAATTCATTTATAATAACCTATAATTGAATAGTAATGGATGCCAAATAGCTATTACTTCATTAATTGATAGTAATATTACATAGTGTTCCAAGAAAGGACTACAAAACCAACCCCTGTATCAGGAGTATTATGGCTTATTTATAGGCTACATCTTGAAACTTGAAATGTACGATTTTACAATTAGTTACAAGGCCATTACAAAAATAGCTTGGCCAAAAAGTTTTAGAAACTAATGTTGTTATCTAAGATCTTATTCTACATTTGAATTTTAATTCTTGTAAAGCTCGCTTCGTTGACCTATAACTCCTCTCTGCAAATGGATGAACGGGTACAATGGATCTGTTAAAGTTCACTTTCATGCTTGTGTGGTACTATGTTGGTCATTTGGAAAGCATTGAAGTGTTATAGTGTTCCTAGAAGCACTCCAACTTTAAGCATCATTAATTCATCTTTGTGCAATGGATAACTCTGATTTTATGCATTTTGTGCAAAGTCGGGCTTGGAAACCAAGGTGTTGATGCCATCACCAAGGGAAGGTCAGCTTTGTGCATCTCAATTTTAGGCATTGCAACTTTTAACGCTTTGCTTGCACCGCTATTCATGACTGTGAATCTTAAAATGCTCTCTTTTATTAATTGAATAAAATTCAGTTACAAATAGGTCCCTCTTAGAATTACTTAATTTGATATAAATTTACACAGTATGTGGTTCAAAATGGGGAAATATGCACTTCAATGGTCCTTGCTTCTCCACTAAATTTGATTATGGAGGGATTACTAAGCCACCTCCATTTCTTGATGTCAATATGATGGATCTTGTGATCTTTTTCCTTGAAATGCCCTGTAATCTACATGCAAAGAACTGTAAGATAGATTAGTAGCATATGAGACATCAAAATGAGGATTGTCTCTTGAAAAGTGTAAATCATAAGAACATACATAAAAATTGATAAAGATATATGCAATACTAAAAATAATGCTTAAATACTGAAAGAAATACCTCTATTATGGATTAGAAAACAAATGAAAATGTTGAACATGTAAAATATACGTCTAAAATCTAGGAAATGATATCTCAAACTGTAATCGTTGATGATTAGAGCAGTTGGCTCTGTTAGCCACTATTAATATTGGTGGTGGAACCTGCTGGTCACTGTCAAAAATAGTAGTTGTGGGATGAGGGTTCTACTCTCTAAATCTGGGCCTAGTGATGATCTATTTCCAAGGGTGAATTAATGTTTAAGAGTTGCCTATGTCTTAAAACACAATTTTATAGTGAAATTGGCTTTGATCTATTGCAATTTGGTACTTGAACAGTAAGTGTGATCTTCAAGCTAGGTAAGTCTCCAATGGTGGAAAAATAGTATCATTGTGTGATTTGGTAAGGCTTCACTATTCCTCAGAGGGATGTTGATTCTCTCATCGATCCATTAAGGCTTCACTATGGCATATGTTCATCAATTTCTCCAAGTTTTGCATGTAAATTTAGCCTTAAATAGGCACCCAATCTCCTTGATCTAGCTTCATAGGGAAGCTAAGAACAAGAAACTATTAGGCTCAGGTAGTTGCAGGGATGCTTCCAGAAGGTTTGATCTCCTAATTGCTCAAGAATTAGTTACGCTCAATGTATTTCACTCAACTTTGGAAGCCTGAGTTGGTTATATGGTTAGCCACTATTGATAGGCATAGCTAGCCTATAGCCGCTCTAATTATTAGTGGATATAGAGGTACCCAAATATTTCATTAGTGGATAGGACTGCATATGACTAGAATACCCTAAATGAGTAGTTAAAACCACTGTTGGATCTTGGTAAGGTCCAAGATTAGTTATATGGCATGCAAATGTGTCCATATGAGTAGCATCCTAAACATGACATATTTTAGGTGTCTACAGATGCCCCTTTTTGAGATGCATTGTGGGAAAACACAACACTGTGAAAAAATAAACAACATAAATCCATATTATAGGTTGATTGATGTTCATTTATCTAGTCAATATTAGATGTCCCAATCATGGAAATGGAGTGCATCTTCGAATCATTGCTTCCAACGACATGGAAGGCTTAATTTTATTAAATCTTTTGACATGATCTGAAAGTGATCGATTCGAATTGTTCGTATTACAATGACCATTGTATCAGATTTCCAAATATTTAGCTTAGTAAATTTACTTTTTGCCCCTACAAATGGGGAAGCTTTTGATAGTTGTTAACAATAATTCATAATATGAACATAATTCAATGATTAAGTGTTCAATTATTGATTTTGATTATGAAAGTTATTATTATGACTACCCCCTCAAGTGATGATTCAATGAGTAAAATGGCAAGTGATGAAAGAGATGAGTCGCTTAACCAAGATGACTAATTTTGAATAGTTCAAGATGATTAAAAATTTTTGAAGGTAGATCCTATTATAGCTATGATTTCAACCATTAATAACAATTGTACATATCTATCCCATGGAGCAGTCCAGCCGCAATGGACTTCTTAGGAAATCAAGATGATAGAAATTCAATTGAAATTATGTGATGAATCACTATGTTTGATGATTAGCTAAAATTTCATGGAAGAAAGGAAATGAATACCTCGTTCCCGTGGAGCAGTTTGACCGCAATGGCCTTCTTGGGGATTGAAGTGAAGATATTTCAATTCAACGATAAATAATTTGGTTCAAATGGCCTTATGGTAATTTACTCATCCTAATATATTGCATGGAGTGCAAGTCACTGCAACCACCAAGTATATAGAATAAATAATTGAATATGAGGCACACTTGAGATTTTGTTTTATTTGATTTTTTTGTTAATTTTGGTATTTTTGATGATTATGGATCGGTATATATGCATTAATATCCACTATGAAACTCCTTATGGTGAGTAATTAGGTGCATCTATTACTATTTTTTAGTCATTGTGAGGTACAATAGTCGTGGGTTGCAAATCTTGTAGTCGCTATCAAAGTCAACAGGTGGGATTGACCTGATCTGCGATTGCTATCCAAGTGAGTGGCTGCAAAAATTATAAAATATAAATATGAATTTTGATTATTTTTAGTTCATTATTTCTATCTGGTAGTGGATAAAATTAGAGCTTTGAAGGAAGAGAGATAAAAACTGATATGGAACACTGCCAAAGTGAAACCAAACCAGAATGGTAGACCATCCTAAGACATCCACTGGTGGCGAAGCCAGAGTGCCTAAGGTACCTCTTCATTTCATTCTCATGATTTATCTAATAAAATAAATCTCATTAAGTAATGGGTTAAATGAACCACATTAAACTTATGGTAATTAACCTCACCCCTTAGTTAGTTTTATCTTACGTTAGCTTAGAGGATTTAAAGGGGGTTAAATTTTTAATTTTTAGGCATGCTTGGGTGGGAAATGACCTCGTGTGGATTCAATCTCGTAGCCACTATTAGTGTGGGTAGCTCTCAATTTGGTAATTTTGAGCTATCATTATTTTGGACGACTAATTTCAAATCCCAATGGTCAAAAATTTGATCGTTGGCGATAGCCGTTGTCGATGTGAGTGGCTGAGAACCTTAGGAATTATTTTTTATTTTTGGTTGATTTTTTTTTTTACTTTTTAGGATTAGTGAGTGAGTACATTGATTTACCCTTATCCTGGATGTTAAACTCTGAAAGCATGAGGATGAGAACTCAATCTAATTTTGGATATCTGACCTCTATTGGATGATGTAAACTGGGAGTGGTTTGGGGTGATTGTCCTCAGCTACGTTGTGATATTATCGATAGTTATGTCGAACTAGTTGTTCCTGATAGTTGTGGTCCATCGATGGGATAGTAGGAAAAACACTTTTCATATCCCAAAAAAATAGATTATGGTGAAATTAGAGGACATCCACCATATATTTAGGATCTCCATCGATGGATGGGCTATTATTTCCTCTCCCATGATAGCTAGGAATGCAATATTCACTCAATCTTTTGGGATAGAGTTGCTAAGGTACTAGGGGACATTGAGCATGGTGGGGTTCCCATTGAGCGTTGGTACAGGGTGGATGTCTTCTCTAGGTGACAGGTGATACTAATGCACATTATTATAATGTGCTATTGCTAGACACATCAAGAGCAATATTCCCTTAGAATATCCTAAAAATGGTGCATGATCTGTTAGAGTGTACCTTATGGTAGCCTCTGATAATGACATGGGGTAGTGCATTACTAGCATAGCTCTACTATGATCTGTATAAAATTACATGATGGGGATTATTAGGAGTGGGATGTAGCCTACTTCTATAGATCTAGGATGGGAGCACATCCGCATAGACCGACCTAAAGGATTGCCCTTGGGGATAGTGGTTGTGGTATCAGATGATCAATGTTATACTGTAATATGACCATGATTGGTGGAGACTATCCAGATTTAATCTCATGTAGGGGATGTAGACCACTACATCGATTCACTGATTGGATTATAGGCTAGTTAGATCATATGGAGACCATACTTAGACTATCCTTATTGGGATGAGGTAGGGAGGTACTTGGCTCACGTTAGGTGGTACATATGGCTTATAGGGCATTGTGGGAGTATTAGAGAGTACTTTCACTACTCTCAAGTCACCAAGAAATTTTTTGTCACATAGGATATGCTAGAGGAGCCAATCCTCTATCATCATTAACAGGAAAAAACATAGCGTCTAGCATGATAGGTTATAGGGATGACTAAGGAGGTAGACACGCCTATTGAGGATACAAGCACAATAAATTCCAAGAATACTACATAGTATGATACTTGGTGGACCATTCAGCTATGGTAGGGTGGTGGTAGCCTAGGAAAATCTAGGGATGAGACGATAGTTAATGGAGGTAATGGTGATGGGCGATGAGTGCATAATAGGGTTGAGGAGGAATGGGGATAGACTTCTAGTTAGGTGGATGATCCTTAGGGTAAGAAGGAGGGTGAGGAGGATTCCCTAGATGATGAGGTCTCCCAGTTATAATCTCAGGTGCACAACTTACAGGTGTAGCTACAGATAGCTCAATGGTAGATTATGGAGAAAGATACTTCTCTCACTACTATGCAGAGTCATCTGAGTTTAGGGCAATGGTAGTGGTGAGGGTATACAAAGGAGAGGACCACTCTATAGGCTTAGGTATATTCAGCCACAACTCAGGTTGAGCAGGTTATGTAGTAGAGGGATCTCCTATGGGCACAGCTAATAGGTAGGGATGCCCTTATAGATGCTAGGAATGCAAAGAGGAACACCCTCAAGACATAATTAGGCATTTCTCCTATTTCTCAGGTTATACTATATACTCCAACTGCTCAGGGGTTAGCAGGATTAGGTGGGGATGCAGAGATCACGTGATTGCAGGCTCTCTTAGAAAATTATGTGAGGTGACAATCCATAGATGTAGCACACATAGCTCTTCTATAGGTTGAGTTCAGGTTATGTTCTGGTGTTGTACCAGCTAGGTCTATACCAGGGGGGTCTCAATATAGTAGGTGGAGTGAGTCTGGGTAATCATTAGATCATCCAAGTCACATGTTAGGTGCTTGATCTGAGAGATCGATAGGTACTAGCTCTAGAAAACCTCATAAAGATGGATCTAATGGTGGAGGTGACTCAGTGGGTGCAAGCCCTACTTGATAGACATGATGTCTATATCATTTTTAGTGTAAGGTCTGAGGACCTACACATTTTTAGCCTACAAGTAATTTTGTATCTGATATACTCATGACTTACACATATATGATATCATCTCTTATGACTCACTATGTGTTATATTTTTATGGTTTTATATTTTGTGTTATGGATGCATTAGTAGATGTAATGCCTATATGATGATGTGATTTATGCTATATGTATGTGATGTACTAATGACATGCCATAGCTATATGATAGATGTATGCTTAGATGCTATGATCTAGACATGTAGATGCACTACTATGTATGCTTATATGAATGCAATGGTGAATGTTAAATGCATGTTTAATTTGTTTCCATTGTTTATGCATTTAATCAATGTTTATGATATGGTAAATGCAATGTATGTAATGCATTAATTACATGAGGATGATCTAATGCAAATGAACTTATATGTTTTAATCATATAAAACATACAGAATGAATCTAATATGTGTTACTAATGGAAGACACCACAAAATGAAAATCATGAATAAAAATGATAACTTTGATCATAAGAATTAATCATTTAAGCACCCATATGTGAAATTATATGATATGATATGTAAGGGCTTTTCCCTATAAGATTCTAAAAATTAAAATATATGCACAAAATAGTCAGTGGTCATCTAAATATCATTGCTGATATCCATCAGGTATCTATCTTATTTCAGGAACACCCTTTAATAGACAAAAGTTCATAAGTAAAATTATGTATGATTTATGAGATGATTTGTTGCTATAGGGGAATTTTTAAGGTTTTCCATGACACTCAAACACCCTAGTTGATTAATCAAAAGTTGTATAATGACTACAAAAGACTTCTGAAAGATAAAATATTTTTTAAGAAGATCAAGCTATTAATTATCCTTGTGTGTATAAATGAATATATTATATAAAACATAAGACTACCTCATTGCCAAGAAGGATTCATTCATCCCATTTTTGTAATTAATATCACCATATGTTCATCCTACTCCTAATTTTAGATGCAATTGGATTAGACTACTAGGTAATACAAGCCACCTAAAGCTAGATCATCTATAAATTGCTTAGAACTACCCCATTGCCAGGCGAGATTCATTCAGCCCATTGTTGTAAAGGGGATCACTCAATAGTTTTCAAATACTGAACATTCCAAGGATTCAAGATCTTCACCCCCTTGTTTTCTTTTCATTTATTGGGATACTTGCTCATGCTTAGTGATGAAAATCACTATTTATTTTATATTTTGTTCTTTTGGAGCAAGGGATTTGCATAGTGATGAAAATCACTACTTATTTTCCTTTGCTTTGATTTGGAAATTTTCTTATTTTGTATGAAAGCAAGGGATTTATTTGGGTTGGGGGGAGCTTGTCCTTTTGCCAATAATTAGCACTCTAGACCATGCGCATGATAGAATGAGTAGGGAAAACCTTTCACTTAAGGTTACTAGGACCACTTTGTAGTGTCATACTTCCTTGTTCAAACTAATATTTTTAATGTTTAAAATGTGATAGAATTTTGAGATATGCAAGGTACGATCAAAACTAGACCTTATCCTCAAAAGTGAAGATAGATTTTTACAAAATCTAAAAAGATCGTTAGGTGTGGTTGAGTGACCAAAAAACCCTAGTATATTCCTTATAGCAACTGCATGGTTTTTTTGAAAAACACAATTACTCATGGGGATGATGAGTGATAATGATTTAAAGATGCATGATTGACATACAAATATGATGTCATCCATTAGGTTGTAAACATAACCTATCCTAATGTGAATGCAATGGATAAAAATGCCTAATACAATGCAATTAAATGAATGCATATGCAAAATGTAAATGCAAATGTTTTTGAAGTTTTTGATGTTTTGAATTGTTTTGTGTTTTTTTATTTTTTATTTTATTTTGATGTTTTATGATTTTTTTTGTTCGTATTTTTATGTTTTATTATTTTTTTTGGATTTTATGTGTAAAACGCATTTAAATAAAGAATGTTGAGAGTTTCTAGCTCTTCAACACCTTCTAGCGATGTCAAGAGATAATTTTTAGGTCCAATATTTTCTAAAATGATGAATGGACCTAACCAATTGGCCGTAAACTTATCTCACAGATGTAGTGACAGGTTTGAGTTTTGTTGGTTCTCTTTGAGCACAAGATACCCAACTTTAAAGTCCCTTAGGTATACTTTAGTATTGTAGGCTCGTTTTAGATAATATTGGTAAACATGAAGATTATCAAGAGCATTAACTCGACGTTCATCAAGAAGTGTCAATTGATTAAGGTGAGCCTACCGCGTAGTGTCATCATCGATGAACTCTTTCAATGCGACGCACAGTGTTGGAATTTCTAATTCCAAGTGCATGATGGCCTTAGTACCATAGACTAGAGAAAATGGGGTTGCCCCAGTGGATGTCCGTACACTAGTTTGATAAGCCCATAATACAAGAGGTAATTGGATGTGCCAATCCTTATGATTATCTTTTATATTTTTCTTTAATATGGCTACTACTATTTTATTTGAGACCTATGCTTACCCATTTTCTTGTGGATAATAAGGTGTGGAAAAGGTGTGTTGAATATTATATTTGGACATAAAATCCTGCACATATTTGTTCTTAAATGAGGTACCATTATCCAATATTATTTTGGATGGGGTCCCAAAATGACATATGATATTGTGAAGTATGAACTCCGTAATACATGCTTCAGTCATAGAAGTTAAGGTTATCTCTTCCACCCAATTGGTAAAATACATAGTGGTCATTATGATAAATGTGTGTCAGCCTGATGATGAGGGAGAGATCTTACCAATTAGATCAAAACCCCACTGATAGAATGGTCAAGCCACTTGGATGGGCTATAAGGCTTGTGATGGCAGGTGTATAATATCAGCATGGTGCTGGAATTTAACATATTCCTTGACATATGTGTAGCAATCCTTCTCCATGGTGGACCAATAATAACCCATTTGAAGTATGTGTTTGATGATGGCCATGTCACTAAAATGGCCATTGAATGTACCATCATGAGCCTATAAAATCATCCAAGCTGATTCTTGGAGCTCGAGGAAATGAAGGAGAATTCCATTGTAGCTACAACAATACAAGATGTCTCCTAACAAGACATATCTGGTCACTTTTTGTTTGAATGCTCTTTTGGTAACATGTGATAATCCCTACGAGATTACTCCAAGCTTAAGGTAATTGTATAATCAGGTTAACCAATCTTGATAAATGATAGCTTCGACAGACTATACAACGTGTTCTCGTTGCAACTCGATGTGTACAAATGTAGATTGGGAGACAACCCTATGCTGAATGGTAGTACCACTCTTTGTGAGACCTTGTGAGATCAAATATCCCTAGGATATATTCTTCAAAATGTCTCTAGCTTTATAGAACCAATCATGGTTTGATTCTATATGAATCATGTGTATTGATTCATGATTGTCTTAAGCCTCACGTTGCATTATGAATTGTGATAGCATATTCACTTGGATGGTTGTAAATTCAATTAATAGATTCTATAGGAATTAAGGATCCCAAAGACACCATAGTGTCTATGAATTTGTTTAACATATGAGATACTGCCTCGATGTCATACCACTCTAGTTAGGCTAAATAAGTATCCATAAGTTCCTTATATGCTTTCAGGATAGGACACCTACACTGATAGATTACCTTAACCTGATTTACTATGATAAGGGAGTCACCAAAGATATTTAACTTTTTGATCTTCATGGTGAGATTTGTTTGGAGACCCAATATTAGAGCCTCGTATTCAGTATTGTTATTGGTGCAAGGAAAGTTGAGTTTAAATGACAAGGGCATTGAATCACATTACAGCATGAAAAACATGGTCCTTGTGCCACCCCCTTGTTCGCGTTTCGAACCATTGAAAAACAAAGTCATATCAGCTTTATTGTTTGGTTCTTCGAGTTTGAGTGACTCTGATAATGCAAATACTACATCATCAATAAGTTCTATGACAAGAGGCTTATGATCTTGAAGAGGTTCCTCTACCAGTTGATCAGCTATGACCTATCCTTTGATTTATTTTTACCTTATGAATTATAGGTTGAATTTTATTAATAGCATGATCCACTTTGCAGTACATGTATTATAATATGTTCTACTCATCATATACTGCAAAGAATTTTGTTTTGATATAACACATATTGTATGACTTATAATATAGTGGTGCAACTTCTTAGTTGCAAAAACCACTGCTAAACATAATTTCTTGATGTATTCATAACTTAGCTCGTAGCTAACCAGGGTTTGAATTATGTAGTATATTTCCTGCTCTTTGTCTTGCTTATTCTTTTGGGCTAACATGGTTCCTAGTGCAAAGTTAGTGGTGGATATATACAACATAAATGGTACATTTGATCTTGGTAAAGCTAGTATTGGCAGTGTGGCTAGGTATTGCTTAATATCAGCAAAGGCTTTTTGGTAGTCTTCATCCTAGTTAAATGGGACCCCCTTGTGCAGAAATCAATTTATGGTTCGACATTTATCTAATAACTGCGCAATGAAGCACTTTATGGATGCTACCTTTTCCTACAGGCTTCTTAGTTCTTTGATGTTTATGGGGGGACACATTTCCAATATAGCTTTTACCTTCGCTAAACTACTCTTATCCCTCATTTTAAAACAATGAATCCCAATATTTTTCCTGAAGCTATGCCAAAGACACGTTTCTTAGGATTCAACCTAACATTATATTTAATCAGGCAATCAAAGACCTTTCTAAGGACCTCAGCATGCTCTTCACATAGTAATGACTTGGCAAATAAGTCATCAATGTAATATTCCAATATCTTGTGCATATAGTCATGAAATATATATGTCATAGTCTTTTGATATGTGCCAACAGTGTTTTTAAAACCATATGGTATAACCTTATATCAAAATTTCCCCCATGGAGTGATAAAGGTGGTTTTATGTTGATATTCAAGTTTAATCTAAATCTGATTATAACCATAAAAACCTTCCATGATTGAGAGCATCTCATGACCTACAGTTGCATCTACAAGATCATAAATATTCATCAACAAAAATAAATCCTTGGGTGTTGCCTTATTGAGGTCCTAAAAATCTGTGCAAATGCGGATTCTTCCATCAGGTTTTCCTACGGGTACCATGTTTGATACCCATTTTGGATAGTCTATGGGAATTATAAATTCTACATTCAGAAGCTTTTGCAACTCATATTTGACCATCAAAGTGATGGTTGGATGTATTTTCCTAATTTTTTGCTTGATCAACATTTTATTAGGGTCCAATGAAAGGTTGTGAACAACCAATTTTGGATTTAGACCCAGCATGTCCTTGTAGGTTCAAGCAAAGATATTAGGTATCTTTTTCAATAGAGGGATGAGGATGGTTTGTTCCTTAGGAGATAATATTTCTCTAAATTTAACTTTCTTTGGATTCATGGGATCTGTGCTAATATCCACTTCAAAAGTTTCCTTTATTAACATATATGGATAATATGGATAATATGGATGTCATTAGCTAGGTTTAAATGATATACCATATTAGGGCTGACCTCAGCATGATAAACATCATGGGCATAGCCTAGCATAAAATGGAATGGTTGTAATATTTCTTCATTAGAAAAGAAATATTCAGGCTCAAGGGGCAAATTGATGAGCTCAAAATCAATGGCCTTAGGATTGAGGTGCAATGGTTTCGAAGGATCAGATGGATTGCAGAGTGGAATGGTCAGATCAATGGATACCATGTTTACAGATAGAAAAAAATCTCCAAGACCACATGGATAAGACTCACTACTTCTAGGTTGTCCCCCATGCTCTAGATGTGGCTTAGGAGGAATGGGGATCTCTGAATATTCTCTGGGAATAGATAATACCATGGGATCTTCTAGGGGAAGAAAATATCTTAAGTTATGAGGACCAGGTAAGACCATGTGATAGATATATTCTATATTCATGGGTCACCTAATTGGCTCTACCTCTCTCAGGGGAATTTTAATATGACGTAGGTGTCAAGGTCCTAAGCAGATTATTTTGGTCTCATATTCATATGCATCATCATCAAAGATGTATTCACTCTCATCCTCTTCAGATTTGTACCCTGATTTATCATCCTCAAAAATAGGTTCTGATTTGGACTCTTTGTTTATACTGGACCTTTAAGGTATAATGCCAACATCATTAGTATACTCATTATTCCTAATAACCCAATCAATTCCTAAAATACTTTTTGAGTTGATCTCCATAGTAATATTCTCATGATGTACTAAGGGTGGATCTATCACTATCATAGTAATTGGTGATGGTATCTCCATAAGCATGAGGGATTAATATGGGCGTATGAATTCCAATCAATATCCTCTCTGAAACCCAAGATTAGATGTTGTAGAGAATCAACTAAAATCTCATCTGGTACATGAATAGAATAGCCTAAACCAAACCTATCTATAGGTTGTTGGTATTATGGTTGGTAAGGTATCTTACGAACCTACTCGTAAAGTGTTGCTTGTTGTGGAACTATTATTATTATTAACATAAACCATTCACCATAATGCAGAAATATCAAATCATTCATCCACAATACATTATACACAATAACAATCCACAAATGAGAGAGATAGATAATACCCTTAAGTTAGGGCAACACCAATAATAATCCTTAAGGAAGGAATAACTCCACAAGATCTCCCAATATGAGATGCCACTTCGTGGGCACGATAATTACATAATATTTTTCTTCAAATGATATCAATCCTTATAATAACAAATATCTCTTTTTTATATATTTTTCTTCTTATTCTACTTTGGGGATCCTACTACTAATATAATATTATATTATAATATAATATAATATTATAATACAATCAACCTTGGGTTATGGATGGCCCATGCCAATCCTTATACAATATAATAATATATCCCCAAATATCTATTCCTAGGTACCCTACCATGCCATCCTCCTTACAAATGTTTCATCCTCGAAACATATGAAGAAACATGATAATATGATTTGCTAAGCTATGTTAGAAACTGGTATCAATCTTGATCATCCATCCATCCAAGTGAAACATGTTGATGCTGGTATGCAATTTTATTACTTGAGTATCCAAATTTGCTTTGTTGGCTCCACATTTTTGCTGCTATATTTTGATAACTTGAATGATGGGTCCACTTGTTTCTTGATGCTGATGAACCACTCTAAAAACCATGATCACTATGCTTTCTTTACCAAATACTGCCATAGTTGGTGTCCTTCTGATTCCATGTAGAACCATAATATTGTTTACCTTGAACCATGCCACCAAGATTGTTGCCTCTTAGGTGGCGTGGATGGCGATATGGTGCAACCTTAACTTGATGTTCTACCTTATTTGACTTCTCAACATTTGGCTCCATTGTTTTAAATTCTTCTACACATTGTCCTTTCATGTTCTCTTTGTTTCGTGTGTCCGTGTACTCTTCTATCAAAGCTTCCTTGGACTCTATTGTTGTTTTTTTCATGGACTCCATTACTGCTACTTATTCCATGGACTTTGTTGCTGCTATTGCCTTCTTGGATTCTGTTTTAGGTTCTTCAATTTGTTTCTCTACAACCACTTCTTTATTTTCCTTGCATCCTTGATCCTTAAGCTGAGAAATATCCTGCAATGTTATCTTCTTTTTCCTATATTATAACTTCATAAAATTATTTTGCACATTAATTTTAACAGTACCCAAATAATCTAACCAAGAATAACCAAGAACAATATCCTCATCATCCATATTAATAGCATAGAAATATGAATGTAAAACATATTTATCCATGGTGATCTTAAAATCTTTAGAAATCTAAACATGCTCACCCTCTAGCTGTATATCCTTAATTTTTGTTGCTTGAAATTGCAACTTCTTAGCCAAAGCAATATTAATAAAATTATATCTGCTACTGGGATCAATGGAAATAAAAACTTATTCCTTTTGAATGCTTCCATGAACTTGCAAAATAGACTTTTTAGATTTAAAAAAATTCCTTTGTCCATTTTCTAATTTATCTTCTACCAAATGTATGGTTTCATTTGTCTGCATACTAAAAAAAAAATTATCTTCCCTGAAATTTTCCTCTTTCTTCTTGAGTAATTTTATTTCTTTTTCATAATCTTCATTCTATTTCTTGAAAAATTTCCATTCTCCTTTTATTTCAGTCTGTTCATTTTGAAATCCATGTAGTTTCTTTTTAAGGTTTGTGATGACATCCATAAAGCTATCTATCTCTTTATCTCTTTCCTCAACCACTTCCTTAAAATATATTTTTAGTTCCTTTGCATCGTCCATCAAATTAGCTATATTTTTATAGGGGTTCCAATCACTTAATAATGCATTCTCCACTTCTTCCCAATACAACTCATTATGGGTGCCACTAAGACTATAAAACCAAATGAGAGCAACTTTATCAAGAAATTTATGAAGCATATTTTTCCAAAGAGGATGTTGATGATACAAGGATTTAAATTTTTCCACCAATCCCTAGCATCAATATCATATGCTCCAAAAAAAAATTGTAGTTCCATAGTTGATACCCTAATGCAAACTAGGATTTTTTGAAAATATATATCATGCCCTAATGCAAACTAGGGTTTTATGAAAATAAATATCTTCCCACCATGTTGAAGCTAAAAATCCACGTAGACAACTTTATTTGTAATTTTTTTGCCAAACAAAATAAAGTGCAACTAATTTACTTACTCGAACTAAACAAATTTTATCTTTTGAAAAATTCGTGACTTGAAAATTTGTCTCTACCCTTGTTCCAAATGGATGACTTCAGAAGGTCGTATCTCCCTCAATACTACTCATCTTCCTTCATATAACCATTTTTTGTAAAGCTCTTCAAATTCTGCACAAACTGATCTAAGAATTTCCTGAATTGGATAAAATATCACAGAGATATGGCTTCTAAAAGATGAGATGTTTTTCCCAAAAAAATCTGCAAAATTCGTCACTATCCTTGTTTCAAATGACTAACTTAAAAAGGTTTGTATCTCCATAAATACTACTCGGATTCCTTCATATGACCACTCATTTTAAAGCTCTTCAAATTCTGCACAATCTGATCCAAAATTTCCTGAATCGGATAAACTTGCGCAGAGATACGGCTCTTGAAAGATGGGATATTTTTCCAAAAAACAATTGCCCTAATTCTAGGGTTTAACATAAAAATTCCCACTTTGCAAAAATCATTGCTTTGATACCACTTGTTGTGAAACTATTATCATTATTAACATAAACCATTCACCATAATGCAGAAATATCAAATCATTCATCCATGATACAATATCCACAATAACAATCCACAAATGAGAGAGAGAGAGAGAGAGAAAGATAATAACATTAAGATAGGGCAACACCAATAATAATCCTTAAGGAAGGAATAACTCCACAAGATCTCCCAATATGAGAAGCCACTTCGTGGGCACGATAATTACATAAGATTCTTCTTCAAATGATATCAATCATTACAATAACAAATCTCTTCTTTATATATCCATCTTCTTATTCTACTTTGGGGAGCCTAATACTAATATAATATAATATTATAATACAATAAACCTTGGGTTATGGGTGGCCCATGCCAACCCTTATACAATATAATAATATATCCCCAAATATCTATTCCTAGATACCCTACCATAAAGACCCAGACCATTGCCCTGCCAATGGCAACTGTCGAAGTAACGTAGAGCATACTCAGAGTTCAATAGGTAGTAGGCATTACCTCTGACTGGGTCATCATCATCATGATCTTATACAGAATGACTAGAGGTCTGATAAAAACCTCCATAAATAAATTTTATCTGATTAGGATGTATACCCATAAGCGCCACCATCTCAATAGGAAAAGAGGGGATGTAGGGTCTCCCTAAATCCTGTGCAGACTCTATGATAGGTTTGAAGGTCGCATTCTATACTAATTATTTTGCAAATCCTGGGTTGACTAGATGTACCATTACCTAGGGCAAAGATGATCCCGATGATGAGGTAGGGAATGCATGTTGAGGTAACTTTTCTATCAAGTTAGGCGACTCATCCTCTCCCATAAAAGTAGTAATATCTGCAGTCAAGACATAGGTGATGACTTTAGGTTCATTGACCATGGGTGTCTATAACTTCTATCCTTGTTTTGAATTTTTTGATGAGGATGGTTTATCATAATCAGGTTTTGTTTTAGACTCTATTGGCGGTGCTGATGTAGATGGATCAGCTTGCACTGCTTTGGCTTTTTTATTTGGATGCATGATAGGTGATATTGGTCTTATATCCAAATGAGTAGAGGTAAGATGAATTCTCTAGGATTGTCAAACTGATTGACATATTTTAAGGGCTCTTCATTTTAGGGGATGACATGAATGTTTCCTTTGTGAATATATTTAATGCATTTATGAAGGATTGAAGGAACGCACTTCATTTTGTGAATCCAGGGTCTACCAAGTAGGATGTTGTATTACATGTTGCCTTCAAGCACATTATATGACACTGATATAGTCTTCAACCCTACTTGGATAGGAAGCACAATGGTTCCAACAATCAAACATAATGCATCACTGAATGCTCATAAAGTGAACATGGATGCTACAATGTGTGACTTAGGGACACTAAGGTGTCCTAATGCACTCGTTGTTAGAATATTAATTGATGATCCTGTGTCAATGAATACTCACTTGAATTAAATTTTATTTATACAAGCGATTATATGCAATAGTGAGTCTACTATTCTAGCTAACACTTTCTTTATTTCATGATCATGGAAAGTGATCACTAGCTCTTTGCACTGCTGGAAAAGCCCCACAAAATTTTTGAATGCATTGGAATCCTGGGTTTGGAGCTCTATAGATCTCAAAATCTCCATTAAAGTCTCCCTATGCCTAGGGGACTATTTGATGAGCTCATATATGGATAATTTTGCCAAGGTTATCTATAGACTCTAAGTGAGTTTGTTTCTGAGGGTGACCACCAGTTTTACCAGTGGACCTGGTAGTTGGTTTTGTGTTGGCCTTTGTTGATGTGCATTTGGGATACGAATGAGGGCCACAAGTCGCTCTAGCTGGTTATATCTCCTATTTTTTGTGTCAACTTTAGCCATGCTTACAAATCCCTGTGTTGGAGGATCTATCTGAGCTTGGTTGACCTAACCTACATGATTCCTTGGATGTTCATGGTTTGGTAAAGTATCTTTAAATATTCTCATGTTATGATTATCAAGCGCTAAAGGGCTATCAACTCGAAGTTGGTTCCTATCTATTATGTTTTCTACCACATTTTTGAATTTGTGGCACACTTCAATATCATGGCCATTCTATCTATGATAAAGATAGTACTGATATTCCCTATATCCCTTTGGCTTAGGATTATTAGAGCCTAACAACTAGATTTCTATCAATTTCTTTGGCCTCGCACAATTGATTTAATATGGATGTCAGAGACTCAAAAAATTATGTAAATTGGTGAGGTGGATGACGTTATTTGCCTCTACTCTGGTTTTTAACGTGTTGATTGTTATAATGCGTTGTAGGGGGTTGATCTTGATAATTTTGTTGTTGTTGTGATCCCTTTGCTTTTGGCATGTTCAACACAGCCTGATTGATAGGCGTAAGCTTGGTCTGATGTTATTGATTGCGTGTGTTTTTTTTATTCCATTCCTTTTTTATTTAGAGCTTTAGATCTCCTTCTTGAATTTTTATGTCTTCGATCACTTTGGCTTGCACTAAGGCCTCCTCAAATATTGTGTTTTTTATAGCTGGAGTAATAATGATATATGTTTAGCACAAATTTTAGTAGAAATTAGGCAGGTCGAATAAATTTATTTTCTTCTTAACTCCAAATGAGAGGCATTCAATAAAAGCATTCACTAGCTGCTCGAAGCTAGTGATGCTATGCCTTAGTAATTGATTATACCATTCAAGGGTTGCACCTGAAATGGTAACACAAATGTTCATAACAATAAGGCATCATTATTTTCCAATTGGAAGCACAGGTCATAAAGTTGATTACGTGCTCTTGCGCATCATCATCGCCTCAGAACTTATCCATCTTGGGCATCTAAAAATATTTGGGATACGCGAGACTCGAGACTAAAGGACAAAGAGGTTGGTTTTGGATCTTGCTTAAAGTAAGATTTTGGTAAGCCATTCCTTATTTCTTGAGAGATTTGATCCTCTTGGTAAGCACTCTGTAAGCTTGAGAAGAGATAATCTCTTCCTCCTGAAGGTATCTTTAGAGAGCAAGAGGTGGTAGGTTTCTTTGGGATCGAGGTGGTCAATTGTATTCATTGGCCACATCTATAAAAGATGGCTCAGGATATGGTTATTCATGACACATCATTCTAACTCTTTATATTGATAATGCTCAGGCATATTTTGTGCTTGACGCTATTGTTTCTTGGAAGCATGGTATAAGTATGGTGAGTATGATTATCTACTTGCCTAGTATAAACCTCGAGGTGCGATGTAGTATGTCTCTCATTGTGTTGTTGCCTATACTCACTATGTGAGGGTATTTATTATTGAGCTAATATATTTGCTCACTCTTCTCGTACCTTTTGATCAATGATATGTTGTTCTTTTAGGTGGTACTCATACAAACATTGGCAAAGTAACCTTTATCATTCCACATCTTCTTGCTCTACATGCTCATGCTCCATGAACACATGCTCCAATTTATCTTGGAGTATTTGTTCTCTCTAAATTATGTTTTGCCTGGGTAACCGATTTGATCGATTTGTATAAGACCTTTGGCTTCATAACTCCATGTGAGAAGTCTTAGCAATATTAGTTCTAGGGGAAGGATTTTCTATCATATTTCCTCTGTCTACTGAAGTTGTATTGACACAATGCGCTATTCTTTGCTTTGTTTCCACATGTGTGGATGGAGAAGTTATGTTGCATGGGTGCGTAAAGCACTCACCTTGGGTGTAAGTACACCGCACTACATCTTCACTATGTACACTCTCTAAATGAGAGTGAGCAGTCAAAGTGGCTCTTTGAGTGGTCTTTTTACCATATTGATCTAGAAAATTGAGTTGATGAGTCTTCTACGGTTGGTCAATAGGCATACATTTTTCTACATAATGACAAATGGCATCCCCTTTGCTCGAAATGATTTGGAACTATAATAGGTATGTGATTCGATGCAACCCCTCTACCCCTCATTGGGCAAGTTTTTTCTATGACCATAATGATATGATTGCGGTCTTGAACCACCCTCATTTATATCATGAGAAGATCCTGGATTGGGTCTCCTAGTTGGGGTCTCTCAATGAGATCCCCCGTGTGTAGAGTTATCTCCTCTAAGGCTACTTGAACATTTTTCAAGTACATCTTGTATAGGTGTATCAACTCTAGTGTTTTTTGTGTTTTGTGGTGCATTTTATACCACCTTGGTTGTAGACCAAAGGTGGCCCCGTGTAGTGACCATAACATTGTAAATTTTTCTTGTATGTAAATTTTAGAAATATACAAAGTAGACAAATGGTCATCTCTTCTAAGTTTTCCTAAAATTCATCCTGTGTGTTATGGTTTTTTGGATGTCAAATCTTTCTCTTATCATGTTTGCACATTTTTTGATGATACTCTTAATTTTTTTAAGGTTTTCACCTATATACTCGTAGCAACAAACCTAGTAATGACATCCAGGCTATCATACCCACCAAGATATGGATATGAAACCCATATCCAATCAGGGAGCATAGGTACTACTAATCTTCACCCAACAGACATTGGTCAATGGTACACCCTTCAAAGAGAAGTGCATGCTATTTTCCATAGATAGGATAGTTCTTGATCGGCCTTAGTCATGAGCGGGTAACAAAAAACTCAATCAACAAGCCAACCAAGTGGTAATGACATCCACTATTGGTCTTGATCAGTTGGTTGGATGTGAGAGCCCAACACAACTGATGTTTACACTTGAAACATGGTGTGTGATTGTTTGTTTTAATTTGAGCAAAAAATAAATGTGCATCAAACAACATACAATTATTTTTCACCTACATGCATATAAAATAATATTTTATTTTTAGAAATGTAGCATGAAATGATGTTTGATATTCATAGAGTGCTAATGTGTATTAAATGATACAGCCTTTGAGCATGATTTAAATCAAGTAGACCTACAAACAATTTAAAAAGTAGTTGCCTCTGTGAATAGCGGTGCACATTCATAGTCTTTATACATAGTAGCAGCTAAGATTCATAGCTACTGGCTTCTGGGGAGACTAACAGCAACAGCCACTATTCCCAGTAGCAGCTAACAAAAAACACACAAAAAAAATTACCTTTTAAATATTTTTCTATGTGATCTAATTAGTTTCTACTACTTTTTCTAGAAAAACACAGGAAACAAAAATCTAAAATAGGGAGAGAATGAATTACAAGTGATTCCTCATCCGATGAAGAATGGTGTAAACTAATTTTCTTTGTGTTTTATGGTAGCAGCTGATGATCAGGGTGGCTATGGTGTTAGCTACTATCACTCGGAGTAGCTACAACTGTTGGTTATTGTCGCTCGAAGTGGTTGTACAAATGAGAAAAACACAAAGAAACATAGTTAGTATCCAAAAATGGGTTGGTCCCACCTTGATCACCTCTTGTAAAGCAGCAAAAGACGTACATCTAGACTATTGCAAACTTGTAAACAAATTGAAAGTGTAATTCATGTAACCATTTGAAAATATGAAATGACAAAATAGAATGCTCTCTTTTATTAATTGAATAAGATTTGGTTACAAATAGGTCCCTCTTAGGGATACTCAATTTGATACAAATTTACATAGTATGTGGCCCAAAATGGGGAAATATGCACTTCAATGGTCCTTGCTTCTCCACTAAATTTGATTATGGAGGGATTACTAAGCCACCTTCGTTTCTTGATGTCAAGATGATGTATCTTGTGATCTTTGTCCTTGAAATGCCTTGTAATCTACACACAAAGAGTTGTAAGATAGATTAGTAGCATATGAGGCCTCTCGAAATGAGGCTTGTCTCTTGAAAAGTGTAAATCATAAGCACATGCATAAAAATTTATAAAGATACATGCAATACTAAAAATAATGCTTAAACACTGAAATAAATATTTCTATTTTGGATTATAAAACAAATGGAAATATTGAAAATGTAAAATCTATGTCTAAAATCTAGGAAATGATATCTCAGATTGTAGCTGATGATGATTAGAGCAGCAAACTTTATTAGCCGCTATCAACATCGATAGCTAGACCTGTAGGTTGTTTTCAAAAACAATGATTCGGAGACGAGGGTTCTGCTCTCTAAATCTTGGCCTAGTGATGATCAATTCCAAGGGTGAATTGATGTTCAAGAGTTGCTTATGTCTTGGAACACATTTTTACGGTGAAATTGGCTTTAATTCGTCACAATTTGGCACTTGAAAAATAAGGGTGATCTTCAAGCTAGGGCAGTCTCCATTGATAGAAAAATAGGTGTCATTGTACGATTTGGCAAGACTTCATTGTTCCTCAGAGGGATGTTGATTCTCTCATCAATCTAGTAGGGCTCCGCTATGGCATATGCTCATCAATTTCTCCAGGGTTTGCATGTAAATTTGGGGCCTTAAATAGGCACCCAATCTCCTTGCTCTAGCTTCATAGGGAAGCCAAGAACAAGAAACAGTTAGGCGTAAGCAATTGCATAGATGCTTCTAGAAGGATCTATCTCCTAACTGCTCAAGAATAATTACGCTCAATAGATTTCACTCAGCTTTGATAGCCTGAGTTGGTTACAGGGTTAACCTTTATATACAAGTATGGCTAGCCCATAGCCGCTCTAATCATCAGTGGCTATGGAAGTAACCACTTATTTCATCAACAACCAAGGCTGCATAGGACTAGATTCCTCTAAATGAGTGGTTAGAACCACTGTTGGATCTTGGCAAGGTCCAAGATCAGTCATATGGTCTGCAAAGGTGTCCATATGAGTAGCCTCCTAAACATGGCATGTTTTAGGTATCTACACATGCATCACGACTTTATGCAATCAACTTCCAACACATCTTTTTTACTTATATTGATGTCATCATCCACATAATCCTAACTTTGTGCAATCATGGCTTTGTGCAATGAGGATTTACACACTACCGAAGTTGCATGATGTCATGTTGATGTTATTTTCAGGTTGGGACCGTATTTTTGTAACCATAACTTTACGCACTTTGACCATGAGGATATCGGCTTCATGTAATGACTTTGTGCGATATCAGGTTCTGTTACGGCTATGTTTATGTCACTTCAAAAAAGAGCTTGTCTTTGTGTATCATAGCTTTGTGCAGCTACTAAAGTCATCAACACTTAGCCAATTTTGCAAAAAAAAACTTGTTCTTTTGAATTGCAAATAGGGTCATGAATTTGACTTACATGAACTCACTTTATAACTTATAATTAACCTTAAGCCTCTTGTTATATCAATTTAGATTAAACTTTTATATGTAATTGGGGTTTTGATATTGATATAAATACCTCCACCACTCCTCATTTCATTATCGGAGTGTTGTGCATCTATGGATAATATAGTGACTATTTATGAGGCCTATGAGCACACCCAATGTTGTAATCACAATGACACTGAGAGGGGGGGTGAATCAGTGTGTTCTTTAAAAACTTCTAAAAAAATTAGATTATAAAACCAGCAGCAATTTAAAGCAGATAAAAGAGATACTAAATGCATCAATAAAGCATCACACATAACAAAGCATTTTAACGAGGTTCACCAATGTGGCTACTCCTCAAAAAGACTGCTTAGACTACCATCCAAATCCAGTCAATGCAAAGCTACAACTTTACATAATCCTTTACCAGCACCAACTGGAAGGAGCACCAACCCCTTAACTTTAACTGCTTCAATAGAATGGAGCACCAACTCCTATTTTACCAGACACCCTACTGGAAAGAGGCACCAACCCCTTAATTTACCAGCACCAATTGGACAAATTGTTTACCAGCACCAACTGGAAAGAGGCACCAACCCCTTAATTTTCCAGCACCAACTGGACTTCAATATTGAATAAAAAAAAATGTTTGACATATACCTTTGTTATTGCAAGACTCTAACTGGTCTACATCACCTTTGCAATCTCTGTGCACTCTGCTCTCTCTTGCACAATCACTTCACACAGTTTGCTGCACTGCTACGACCAGACTTTGCAATCAACTTTGCCCTTCGTGCTTCTCTGCACACTCTACTTTCTCTGCACACATGCTTCGCACACTCTGTGTCGTTTCACATTCTGCTCTCTGCTCAACACGAACTTCACTTTCATAAACACTATGCTCGCATTCACACTTTATCTTTACACCCCATCTTTCAAACTCGAAGAAGCCCTCCTTTTATAGAAGAAATTTCATGAACAAACAATAGAAGAACGTCGACTGAGAAACCCTAGAATTTGTCAGCTGCCAAACCCTAAAATCCGTTGGTTGTAACCCTAAGAATGTCAGCTGCAAAACCCTAGAAATTGTCGGTTGCCAAACCCTAAAATCCGGCCGCCGGATTTAACTTTGTCGACCTCAAACTCTTCTCCACCTTCGTCACTTTCCTGTAGCTTATTGCCGCGAAATAGTAACACGTCGGCCCTTTTAATTTAATTTAATATTTTAATTTAAATTTTAAATAAAATAAAATTTAAACTAAATATTTAAAATTAAATATCTTCATCACCGGGGCATCTTTTTCAACAAAACGAAGAGCCAAATTGGGTTTTAAGAAAAACCCATTTCAAATCTGTTATCCATGGTTTTAAATAAAACTTTTTATTTTGACTGCCTTGGTTTTCACAAAAAACCTTTAAAATTTAAAATTAAATATCTTCATCACTGGGGCATCTTTTTCAACGAAATGAAGAGCCAACTTGGGTTTTAAGAAAAACCCATTTCAAATATGTTATCCATGGTTTTAAATAAAACTTTTTATTTTGACTGCCTTGGTTTTCACAAAAAACCTTTTCGCTTCTTGACATCTCAGGTTCTGAAGACTTCTTCTCATTCTGAATTATGTTTTCTGTTTCTGTGCATCTATCATTTAATGACTCATGATCTGACTAACTTTTGAACTTTATCCTCTCGCATCCGAGTGACTTACGAACTGCCTGTCCATTGCATCATTAGATCTAACTCGTTCGTATTGACAACAATGACAATCCTCCTGCAACACCTTGCTCAACATCGAACTCCTATCCATTGTACTTTGGCTGCACCTTGTTGTTCAATAAACTCTTGTCCATTGCATCAATAAATTTGTCCCGATTGTGTTGACAACAATGACAATATTGTTTGCTTGCACTTTGCTCAACAATCTCCCCCTTTGGAATTGTTGGCAACACATGTGCAATTTTCATGTAAATCTTCTCCCCCTTTGACAATAATACCAAAGAGGTCGCTACTAGACTCCCCCTGAGTCTATGCACAATATTCTTAGACACAAATTATTACAATTAGCAAATATTCCAAGCATGAACAAGAAGAAAAACAAATACACAAATGCTCCCCCTGAGTCCAAGACTACTTCATTTCACTGATTGACAACATCATGATAAGCATAATAGGCATCAATAAAATCAACAATGTGAATAGCAGCAATAACCAGTGAATGACACCATCACCGTCAACTTCACCAATATAACATGTGTAAGAACATGACTGAACCACTGTCTTCTATGCAATTACCCTTTGTTGCTTTGCAAACTCAAACTTGTCCACTGTTAGTGAAGGCATACAATAATCTTATATAGCCAAATTTTTGTTCTGCAATGCCAGCAACATCTGCATACAACTTCACCATGCATCTTGGATATATTCTCAACAAGCTTGAACCCAATGACAGTTGTTTGTCTCTCTCTACAGTGAGAATCCAGCAGGCTACCTCAATCCACTTTCAACTCTGTGCAAGTACCAAACACTGTACCACAACACAACCAACATCTTTTCTCAACCAATTAGGGCTTTAGCAACAATGCTTATAGACAAGGTTTAACCAACATCATTCAACTCAAGATTAACCTTGAAGCATTCAACCAATCACTACATGAAAAGGAAACTAGTAGACATCCTTTTCCTTCCAAAGGTATTTGAACAAGACGACCACCAACATAAATCACCAAGGCAAAGAATAACTTGCTCAAATCAAACTCAATGGAGTAAGCCCAAATCATGTATCAAGAAAAACATTAACTTGATCAAAACAACCACTATGAAAGCAACTCAACTATTCATCACCAGGTTGGAAATCATCTGGCTGCTCATTAAAAAACTTTTTCTTCAATATTCCCATTCAACATGCTGATTTCACTTTTGTCAACAGAATTGACAAGTGACTCACATCTGTACCAATTTTTGTCCGAAGACTTGCAATTTCATCGCCAACTCTTACTTTCAACTATGCATTTCGGAAGATGACATTTTGTCAAACACTTTATGGCCAACCGTAGTGCACCTTACTCAGCCTCAAGCTTCTTATCCTTGGACTGGCATTAAATCAATAGTTAAAACAAAACTATCTGTGAATTAAATATATTCACCAAGGTGTCATGAAAGATCCGGCAATCTTCACATCAAAGAGTAAAAACAAATACATGCTGCTCAAAACACAAATACACAGACTAGGGCAAGCATTCTTTCTTTGAGCAAATTATCTGGACTATTATGATTCGTAATTTTGAACAGTGGTATTAAGAATCATCAACAGTACAACAATGACATATCTCAAAACTACCAATGGTGACAGCTCTCAAATTAAACACCACACTTCACGGCATTTCCACAAACCACTATATAAACTGAAAAACACACTTTAACAACTATACAACATTAACCCGACTGCTTACCTTTCATCCTCAGATACCTAGACAAATACATAGGAGCATTAAAATAAAACTTTAATATTGCTCCTCTTGAGGATGTGCCACCGGAGTTGCTTAGAGCAATGGCGAGTAGCCTCCTTCGATCCAAGGAGACATAATTTCCTTTCTTCTATATTTCTCCAGACTTTCCTAAACTTGGGCTTGGGTTTTTCAACAACATCCCTATTTTGCTCCTGTTCGTGAACTTGAACATTTCTCTTGTGGGGTTTTCTCTTGTGCATTCTTGATGGATGATTATTTTCTTTTCTTTTATGCATATGATATGTTCCTTGTCGGTGTTGTCCTCTTTGTGTCTGATGAAATCTAGGGTTTTGCCTTAGATTAGATATAGAAGTGCTTGGACAGAACCTTGCTATGTGCCCTTGACCATTGCATTTAAAACATTGCACATGTTTTATTTCATGTCTGTATTGCATTCTATGTGTATGATGAAATCTATGGTATTGCCTTAGATTGGATACAGAAGTGCTTGAACAAAACCTTGCTATGTGCCCATGGCCATTACATCTAAAACATTGCACAGGGTGTTCACTCAAAAAAACAAAAGTATTTTTATCAAAGCATAACTCTTTGATCTATTATTCGATCCACAATAAATTGCCTTGTGACCAAAGTGGTTGCATTTAGAACAATAGCCATAAAAAGCATTATTATTAAAAGAGTGAGAGTGAGAGAACCTCTTTTCTTGTGGTTGCTTTGTCTGTAGATCTTCTTTGATATTTTCTTCCTTTTGAGGATTCGACTTCAGAATTTTCTTGTTTCAATCCTTCAATCGAGGACTTCTTCTCTTGCATATTTGGAGGATGAAGGTTGTTCGACTTCATATCCAAGACCAAAATTAGCTGTGGAGCTTCTTTGTTGATTTATCATTGTATCTAGCAACTCTGTGCTCTTCTCAAATTTAAGATTTATATTGGCCTTTTTTAGTTGTTTCTTCAATGAAACAATCTCTTCTTCTTGTTGGCAGCATACAGTCTCTTTCTCATTGATCTGAGACCTAAGAATATCTTCAATCCTTTTGTTCTGTTTTACTTGCAACTTTAGATCAACAATAACCTTTTTATATTCCTCTTCACTTGTGTTGTATACATCATTCTTATTATCCAATTTGTGTCTTCAAGGCTTCTTCTGATTTCTTGGCCTTTTGAACTTGTAAGAAGAGATCTTCAATCTCATCCCCATATTCTTCCAATTTCTTGGACAGTCTTTTGTTATTTTTCTTTTCTATACTCCACTCTTCAAGTGCAGATATCAACTCTCCTTCAAAATCTACTTCAGCCTCAAGATTTTCATCACAGACTTCGGGATTCACTTCTTCTACCTTTTTCGGTTCAATTTTCTCTTCTACGAGAGCTAAAACTGACTGGGATGCCTTTTTGGATGAGGATCTATTCTTCTTAGCCATTGTGTACTAATCCAAGATCAACCCTAACTGATTTAGCCAAAATTGGGAACTTGGCTCTGATACCAATTGTTGTAATCACAATGACACTGAGAGGGGGGGTGAATCAGTGTGTTCTTTAAAAACTTCTAAAACAATTAGATTATAAAACCAGCAGTAGTTTAAAGCAGATAAAAGAGATACTAAATGCATCAAGAAAGCATCACACATAACAGAGCATTTTAACGAGGTTCACCAATGTGGCTACTCCTCAAAAAGACTTCTTGGACTACCATCCAAATCCAGTCAATGCAAAGCTACAACTTTACATAATCCTTTACCAGCACCAACTGGAAGGAGCACCAACCCCTTAACTTTATCTGCTTCCAACAGAATGGAGCACCAACTCCTATTTTACCAAGCACCTCATCGGAAAGAGGCACCAACCCCTTAATTTTCCAGCACCAATCTGGATAAATTGTTTACCAAGCATCAAGCTGGAAAGAGGCACCAACCCCTTAATTTGCCAGCACTAATTGGACTTCAATATTGAATAAAAAAAAATGTTTGACATATACCTTTGTTATTGCAAGACTCTAGCTGGTCTACATCACCTTTGCAATCTCCGTGCACTCTGCTCTCTCTTGCACAATCACTTCACACGTTTGTTGCAATGCTACTGACCGGACTTTGCAATCAACTTTGCCCTTCGCACTTCTCTGCACACTCTGCTTTCTCTGCGCACATGCTTCGCACACTCTGTGTCATTTCACATTCTGCTCTCTGCTCAACACGAACTTCACTTTCATAAACACTATGCTCGCATTCGCACTTTATTTGTCATTGTTGTCAACACCCAATATTTGTGTCTCATTTTCTTTTCTTTCCTCCTTTTATGTTTTTTTGTATAAGATTTGAGTGGATGAATTGTTTTTGTTGATTTCTAAAAAAACATTGTAAATTCCAACACTTAATAGATGCTTTGAAAATTTTAGGTGTTATATAGACAATAGTAGTGGGGCATCATACCATTTGAAGTGTTCGGTAACATAGGGATATCAATTAACATATAAGAAAACTATACCCAATTTTTGAAGCAATATAAATTTTAATTTTCCTTATGCAATTTAATGAAGAACCATTTATGTCGTATTATTTAATTATTTTTAGTGTTAGATTTTTAGAGTGGACATCTATATGATTACCATGACCATGATATGGGACACATTCACATTATTATAAGGTTTTCTTTTAAAACGTAAGATAATATGTCAATGTTTGGTACAAGCTTTTGTTATTTTTTTAAGTGTATATATAAATTTTTTAATTAATTATATGAGATTGAAAAGGGTTTCACTTATATTATATAATGACCATGGTTTAAACTGTGTATTGATACTACAACAACATTGAAATTATACATATATTATGTAGTAAGATTTGTATTTGGACTTATGCTTTAGAAATTTATATATTTCACCACTTGGGCCCATACAATTTGATTAAAATGTTAAAGTTCATCCAATGGATTAAAATCTTGATCTATGGTGTAAAACTCATCATTTTCTATAACTTACCCTATATCCATTGGATAGAATTTTTATATAATTAAAAGATATTAATGATATAGAATATTTATATTTTCCTATAATTTTTGTTGAGTTGAAGAGATTAAAAACCTGAAAAGTTAATAAACTTGTACAAGACAAACATCACAATGAACCAGTTAGAAAGCAGGAGAGCCAACTACTCCACACAAATGCCACAACTAAGTATATTATTTTAGATTTAAAAATTTGTGGGTAGAAAGAAACCTCCAGAACCTCTCTTGATAAGAAAGGTCAATTCCTTGTGAATAAAACAAAATGCTTGCACTTTTAAGCCTAACACTCTATTAGCAAAAATATCAACAAGTGGTAGTCCTCATAAACCACTCAAGTCCATATTATTAATGCACAGTCCAACATAGAGGATAATCACTTATTTTACATGGCCTAGGGTTTCACATAGGTCCAAGCCATGAAAAACTCACTACACATGGAATTCTATGACATGGAGTGGAATACCCATCATCAATGCAATTCGTGAAAGTGATGCATTTCATTTCTGGCCAAATTTGAATATTATTTTAGATCAATGTTTAAGAAAGGTTTTTTATCTTCGAACATTTTTTAAACATTTAATTTAATATTTAACTGTATCTCCTTTATGTTTATTTAGATATTTGTTCCTTCTAATATTTAATGGAGTGTTTTTAAGTGCAACTTAGATTAAAATTATTCAATAACCTGGCTTTGAAGTAATATTTATGAAAATAAATTATTTTTTTATAGATTGGTGAAAGGAGTTTTGAAAGGGTCTCAAAATTTTTTACACAACAAAAAACAAAAAATAGAAGACATAGTTATGCAACACAAGGAGAAATTCACCTACCTAACACAAGGAAATCTGACCAAGAGGATCTCCAAAAATAACAAGGTGTGTAGACCCAAAGCTAGAAATCAACAAAAAACAAAAAATGGAACAGAGGAAGCAAGTCTCGAGAAGCAAACCCCTTAATCAGCATTGTCCAGGGTTAGAGAATACGAGTCGCCATTCTAAGTACTCATAGTGGAGAGCTTGTATTCATCAAGGATGGAATTAGCCTACTAAAGGAGAGAGGAGGTGATCATGATTGCCCTAGTCAAGGCCTTGAGAACATCGTTGAGTTCTTGGAGATGATTGAAGCTGGTGATGAAGGAGACGCCCAGTTTCTCTTTGAAATTGGATTTCCTGCCCTGTTCAGAGAACTTCAGCATTGATATCCTAGCAAAAGGTTCTTTCCTCCTACTAACTTTAGGGGGAGGGGCAAGTCTTCAAAGATATCTCCATCATTCTCCATGATTATAGAGGATTTACCTTTCCCCATCTGATTCTTGGCCCTAGATGAGCGATGGTGTTGCTCAACCTTAGCAACAAATGGACCATTATTGACAGGAGAATCGTACTCAAGCATCCGATTGGTGGCTTGAGGAGGGCCCACCAAGATGCTCTCCTCAAGAATGCCACCAAATGGACCATCATTGACAGGAGAATCGTACTCGAGCATCCAATTGGTGGCTTGAGGAGGGCCCACTAAGATTCTCTCCTCAAGAATGCCACCAAGGAAACTACTACCCGCACCAGCATTTGTAGGATTTTCCAGAGAAGACCCAGAAGAAAGAACGGTAGGAACCCCCTAAGATTCCTTGTAGACCATATGTTTGAAAAGTATTAAGTGATGCCCTTGGTGAGCAGGGCATGAAGATGACCCCTTCTAGAAATTGAGAACAACTCTTTTGATATACCTGAACATATATTCAGGTATATTGATAATATTCTTTCCTTCGAGGTGGTTGAGGAAAGCGAGATGGAAGCTCCTCAAAGGGGTGTTAGGCCCTTCCATAGTGAGGTATTGTAGTACAGTGATCATCACCTTGTCCCAAGGCTTTGGAATGGATTCTCGAACAATATCTTCTTTATCGCGACTTAAGTTTTTCCCTTTGTCTCTGAACTGGTTCAACTCGACCACCATGGAGTGTTTCTCTCCCAAAATAATTTTTTTGTCATCTGGAAAAGATTTTTTATTTCTATTAAGTTGGTCCTACTTTCATGCTTATTAATGTGTTTTATTGGTTTAATTTTAGAAAATCAATATTCATAACATTTTGACATTTTGTTGAATTTTGTCTAGAGAACGTCTATTACTATGCTTATCTTAGGTAGTTAATATAGTAACTATGTATGTCCAACTAAGTTTTAAATATCATTTTTAATAAAGAAAAATTAAATTCATGTAATATTTTTTAGATTAAAATTTATTTTATTAGAATTTAAAAATATATATATTTACAAACTTTATAATTATTATTAATATTAAATTTTAAATAAAATTTAAATAAATAACTTTATATTAATAAAAAAATTGTATCAGATAGATCAAATGGTATTAGCTCAAACGATTAGATTCTTCAACATTTAAGGAGGAGATCAAATTTTGAATCTTGTCAAGTGATACATGGATAATATCTAATACCACTATGTGGTTATGATGTAATACGGGTGGGGCTCGTTTTAATCCCATATAACTAATTGAAAAAAAAAACTTTGTATGAGATAGTTTTATAAATGATCAAAAAAATATTAGATGGTCAATCAATGAGGAGAATCTGCAAATTTTTTGTTTGATGTTTGGTTGAAGCTTTATCCTCTTGTTTCTAATAGAAAATGGCAATCGTTGGTGTGGGCACATCTAGGTTATAAAGGTTTAACAGTCAAAAATTATACTAGTATGAGCAACAATTCCAAATCATGGATTTCTATTAATAGCATAGTTAAAAGAAAAGACCTCAAAAAAATAGGGAATGAGCTTCATAAAATGCTTTAATAGTTATATTTACTTATTTTTGTAGGGAAATATGAGTTGGTTTAGAATCTAGCAAAACATGGTGGATACTTAAGTTTGGATATAAAGTTTTATAGCAATCCAAATTTTCTACTATTTCTTTGGTTAGTAGTCCAAAGCAAGATTCTTACAGGTGAGAGTTAAGATTCTTATAGGTGAGTTTACAAACAAGAGAATAGCATGGACCTTTCAAGTGTGCTTTATGTAAGAAGGATCTAGAAACATTGGATCATTTACTTCTTCATTGTCCCTTTACTTATACCATTTGAAACTATTTTTTCAAATATATGAGAATATACTGGATAGCTCCATCAACATGGAAAGTGTTGATATACTATTGGATTAACTTTTCAAAACTAGATTATTATGTGATCCTTGGAGGATTGGTCCTACCATTATTTTTTAGAATTTATAGCTTGAAAGGAATTATAAAATAGAATTTAACCAAAATTTAAAATCATACCCAAGTTTGGAATCATATCATTGTGTCTTGCAAAATTTTTACAAACATGGTGCTCATCATGGAAAGTCTCAAATGTAGACAAAAAGGTGTTAACCTTTTGGTTACAATATTTGGATATACGTGGAAGTATCATCTATGACAATGGAGTTAATACAAAGTATTTGCTTCAATCTATGGTAAAATGAAAACATCCAAAAGTTGGATTTTTGAAAATTAATTTTAATGGTGCTTTTAAAGAAAATCTGGAAAGAGCTTATGGAGGTGGTATTTTCCAAAATGATAAAGGTAAAATCTCTACTTACTCAGATACTAGGACACTTCTCACCAAGATAAAAATTACCATGAAAAATGAGAGAAATATATTTCTACTAAGGGGGATTCATAAAGTATTATTAATACTATCAAAAATCTAGATATGGGGATTGGATCAAAAATAATGTTATTCCTATATCCATAAGATATTCAATCGTGTTGTTGGTATTCGTTTTAGTGAAATTCAAATTTTAGATAAAAACTGACCAAGTGAGATTTTCTCTTTATGAAAATAGTGTCAAGGAGTTGACCAAGTGATATTTTATCTCTTAAAGAAAATGATGTCAAGGAGTTAATTATGGAAACATAATAGTTTGAGAAAGACAAAGAGCATATTTCATTGAAAGGAAAATGAATAATATATTTGATAAAAAGACAAGTTAGATATGGTTTTATTGATCTAACAATGATGTAATGTTTCGTTATTTTAATTGGAGTGGCCCTATTATATGTATCTTGAAATGTCTATAGTTCTTGATAGGATCTTGGTACAAGTAGTTGGAAGTGATTTATTTGGTAACATAAATCAAGGTTCTATTTCCATAGGTGAATCATAACATTTAATCAAATGTCATGAGCTCAAATCAGGGTTATGCAGAAGGGGTGGGACTCGAAATGTACTTGTAAAAAAATGGTGAATCCTAATCGAAATCAAGGTGAATCATGGTGAATCCTAAGAAAATAAAATAAATCATTTTCATACCAAAATTTGGGGTATTTGAAGCCCTAAAAAGTAAGGTCATATTTGGGGTAAATTTTAACCTATTAAATCACCTTATAAATTCATAAAAACACCACCATTATATCAAGCTCAAAAAGAGCTTTCCAACGAGTACAAATATGCCTATGTTTGGATATATATTATGGTGAATTGACCCTAAAAACAAACTAGTCCCAAAAAATTTAGGCGAATGGGCCGACGTCGAGGGTCCTCATATTCGCCAATTTCCAATTTTAAAAATCCTAATATTCGTCCAGTTTGTGAATATTCACCACTATGCATAACCCTGGCTCAAATGGTTAGAAACTTAGAGTTTCAAGGTGGACGACCCAAGTTTGTTAAGCTATATATGCATGCATCAAATACCACTATATAGTTTATACCATGGTAATGCGGTCATAATACAAGTCAAATAGAATCTTTATAAAATCTTAAGTAGTTGACACATGTTATTTTCATAGGAAAAAATTAAATGCAATAAATAATTGTTTTTACCTATCCTTCTACACCCACAATTAAAGCCTTTGTTGTCCTTGAATAATATTGGTTTTGAATGTAAAATTTTGAAGATTTGTCATTTTTCTCTTCTTATCACTAATAGCTAAGTCCTTTCTTGTTCTCCTTAATATACCTAAGTTTACCCCAATATTATCACATATTTATTCATCAAGTTTCATAAAACCCTTTGAAAAAAACTATATGTTGATTGAAAGTTGAGCTTATTGTTGTATAATTTTATATTAGTTTTATTCTCAAACAAAATTAGAATTTGTTTCAAACCTTTTACAATTTAATGACATCTTATGATAGTTATCACCATCTTTTAAACTTTTTCTTAGTAATTAAATAAATTTAATTCTACATTGTTATTGATTGACAATTCGGTATTTGAAAAATAATAAAGCATAAATAGCCACTATATTATCTTACCCGCAACAAGGATAATAAGTGATGTATACCATGTATATAAAAATAGTTCATATAAAGAGCAAATGTGAGCCTGAAGCAAGCCTTATTATTTCTTGCTCCAAATTTTTGGGGAATTTTAACAAAGAAAGGATTCCTATGAGGAAAAACTAGGTAGCATGGAAGGAAAACCATACTTGAAAGCCCTAACTGAAAATAAGTATGCCCTAGCTAAAAGTATGGATGCCCAAGTTAGAAATAAAATAAAGAGCAAATATATGGCAAGTCATATCTAAGAAGCAGAACTTATACCAGAGTAATTCTCAAGGATGATATGATCAAGCATGATATAATGGTTCTTAAAAGTAGAGGATTAATATGTAAGCTCCATCTATACTAGCCAAGTTCTTCGAAGATTTAAAATGGATAAAGTGGAAGTGGGGATTGAATTCGAATTACTTCATGGCTTTTCTTCCTGAAGGTTTTTTCCTAATCATGTTTTTCAGCTTGAAAGTTAGAGATGAAATAAAGGTTTTGGTTCATGCTTTAGGGGAAGAGATATCCTATATTTAAGACTATGGATGAGAATTTTTTTGTTCAGAAAAAATCTATTAAAAACTTCCAATGTGAGTTAGGCTTTTTGGACTTCCATATCAACTTATCAATAAAGATGTTTTGAAGAATATTGGAAATATCTAGGGGAATTTATTCAGGAGATACCGACCACTAAGAAATGAAAACATGTTGTATATACCTATATAAATGTTGCTATGAATATTTCAAATCCATTAAGATTAAATCATATTCAAGAGAATGGGGTCAACATTATGAAAACATTGCATTTTGATGTCACAAGTGTTATGAGACTAGACACATGGAAAGAGATTGCAAAGTGAAATTATGAAGAGAGAAAATTTTGGTCATGAGACAAGCTTCAAGATGAAGCAAGGAATTTATACCACAGAGGAAATTGGATTAGATCAAGGATATTCCACTCCAAAAAAGGAGGCAACAAAAATTGTAAATAGTATCATATGATAAAGACCATGAAAAGAGATTACAAAGTGAAAAAAATCGATAAAGAGACAAAATTTTGGTCATCAGACAAGCTTCAAGATGAAGCAAGGAATTCATATTTTAGTAGAATCTACACTAGATTAAGAATATTCCACTTCAAAAAAAACATAAATAAATTCTAGCTATAGCATTGGATAACAAAGGACATGGAAAGAGATTACAAATTGTTGGTGAATATTACATTATTTGATATATTGCAAATATTGTTTGGTGGAAGCAGCCCCTGTGGTTTGAACCCTACGCTTGTCGGTTACTAAAAATAGTGTGGTTGTAACCAACTCTCCTATGTAACCGAATATATATATATATATTGTAAATACTTTACACATGACTTGTAAATACTTTGTAAATATCTTGTCAATATTTGGTTTCATGTAATCATTAGATTTTGTCATTATTAGAAGGTTAATAAAATATGTTTCTTATGAATGTGAGATTCTTAATACATGATTTTGTTAACAGCTAAAAAAATGGCGGTAGTGGCAATAATAGGGAGGACACAAATTTGATAGGGTTTCTGCAGATTACAACCCCATGCCCGAGTCAGCTTCAGAGGATTCAAGTAAGAAGGTGGATTTGTCATGGGACCCAAGAGAGCATCAAATTGATCCAAGAATACAGACTTGGTCGCATGTAGTCGGTGGAAAAAGAAAAACCTTAAAATCAAATTTTGTTTTGCAGCCTGAAGGGGGAGAACTCTTCATTCCTGATAACCTGGTTGATATGGCAATAGACCAAGGGGCTCTAAACCTAGTTGGATATTTTATGGGTGTTCGTCCTGATTTAGATGCAGTGAGGAAATGGGCCTTCTCGAAATGGAGACCAAATGGACACATGGAAATTGTGGCATTACCGAAAGGTTTTTTATGGTTAAGTTAATCTGTAAAGAGGATTCAGATAGGATCCTATGGGGAGGCCCATGGTTTTTCGAGCGATGGGGGCTCTTTTTGCGAATATGGGGGACAAACTTCGATCCAGAGATGCAGAGTTTCTCCCAGGCTCCGGTCTGGGTAAGACTGTCGAGCCTTCCATTTCATTTTTGGAATGAAGAGGTGTTTGAGGGCATAGCAAAGGAATTTGGACAATTAATAGCCCTAGACCCTACCACTAGGGCTCGATCAAGGCTTATTTTTGCGAGGATTTGTATTAATGTGGACTTAGAGAAAGATTTGCCTGAGTCAATCTGGTTGGTTTCGAAGTTGGGTGTCTGGAACCAAAGAATTGAATATGAGAATGTACCAGCTAAATGTAGTGTCTGTAAAAAACTAGGGCATGGGGCTAGTGTATGTCCATTTAGAAAACAAGTGACCCAGAATAAAATGGGTTGGCACAAAAAGCAGAGAGGAGGAGAAAGTTCTAAACAACACAAAAATGAATGAACTAAGGATGATAAGAGGGAAGAACAATAGAAGGAAGTTCCAATCCAGCAGGACATATTGGAAGAAGGGCAAATCATGGAAGAGAATCCAACAAATCCCCAACAAATCCAAAAGGAGATCAATGAACAAGAGGAAGAAGATTCATCCAAAAATATGGACCAGGTAAGATCCCCAATTCCAAAATCTAGTAACCCTTGGAATAGAATTGATCAAAAAAATCATTTGAATGTCTAAGGGAGAACATAGAAGAATTGGTAGAAACAAATGATGAATCCCAAGAAGTGGAGGCAGTGCTAGAAACTCAATGGGATGCTAATGCAGGAACCAATCAGGAGAATATTATTTTAAAACAAAATAAAGAAGTAATTTTCTTTGATAATGAGGGAAAAAAGGAAAGGTTTTAGCTACCCCAATAAGAATCACTAGAAAACAAAAAAAAGAGGGGTAGATGTAGGAATTGACCCAAAAACTGGCAGACCCACTAATCAAGAAATCAGAGAAAGAGAAACAATTGTTGAGATTGTGAATGGTACCCAATCTATATTGGATTGGGTTGGAGGGAAAAAGCAATAGACCAAACCCAAAAAATGAAGATAGTTTCTTGGAATGTGAGGGGTCTCAACGCCCCCTCTAAGCATAGAGTAGTCCAAGCGTTGAGAAGAGAATCTAACCCGGATATCATGTTGTTACAAGAAACAAAACTTGATGAACCTCAAGCTGAACTTATCAAACAAAGACTATGGAGAGGGGCCGATTTTGTGGTAGGCCCAGTTGTAGGGGCCTCAGGAGGCCTTTTAAGTATGTGGAATCAGAATAGATTTGAAGGAAGATTGATAGTTTTGAACCGAAGCTTCATGGCAATCCATTTTTTGATAAGGAGGAAAACCAACAATGGATAGTTACTAATGTTTATGCTCCAAATTCAATTATAGGAAGGAAACAATTATGGAAGGATCTAAGCCAATTAAGGAATGCCTTTATGGACCTTCCATGGGTTTTGGCAGGGGACTTTAACTCTCCCCTTTACCCTTCAGACAAAAAGGGAGGGAGTCAGTCCATTACTAAAGGCATGATAGATTTTGCAAATTTTGTAAATGAGAATGAACTTATGGATATAGAGCTTCGAAGAGCAAAGTATACTTGGAGTAATAGATGACTAGGAGACCAATTAATTCAAATTCGTTTGGATCACTTTTTGCTGTCACAAGAGAGTCTTCTCCTTTTTGGGGATTCAACCCTAACAACCCATCCGAAGATAGGATCTGATCATAATCCTCTAGTTTGGGAGTCAGAGGTCCAAAAAAGAACCTTCAAGAGCCCTTTTTGTTTTGAGAAGATGTGGCTCCAACATGAGGATTTGGAAAATAGGATTGAGGATTGGTGGCAATAGGATTTTTCTAGAAGTAAGTTAACCCAAGTGGCAAAAAAGCTAAGGTTTATAAAGAAAAATATTAAGGTGTGGAATAGAGAGGTTTTTGGTGATCTTCAAAAGAAAAAGGTAGAGTTGAAAAAATAGCTAAATGATTTAGAGTCAACCCTTCAGTCTGAAAATCTATCTTGTGATTTGAGAGCAAAAGAAAAGGAGCTTTTGTGCGAATTCCACAATGTTTTAGCTTGTGAGGAAACCTTTTGGAGGTAAAAATCCAGAGTAACCTGGCTAAAGGAAGGTGACAGGAATACAAAAAAATTTCATGTCTCTACCTTAAGACACAGGAGTTATAATAAAATTAAAGAAGTGGTTAAACCTGATGGATCAATAACTTCTGACCCCATACAAATAAGAGAGGAGGTTGTTAATTTCTTCTTCAACCTCATAGGTGTGGAAGATCCTGTAAATGAGGTTGCTTCAGATTCAATGCTTCAAAACATTCCTTGCATGGTTACAAATCAATTAAATAATTACTTGCTCAACCCCTTCAAAGAAGAGGAAATTCAAAAAGCTATCTTTGGGATGCATGGAGACAAGGCCCCAGGACTTGATGGTTTTCCAACTATTTTTTTCCATCATTTTTGGCATATTGTTGGAGGGGATGTCACTCAAGCAGTAATGGATTTCCAAAAAACTCAGTTTATGCCAAGAGATGTCAACTCAACATTTCTAGTTTTAATACCAAAAGTAGTTGGAGCCAAGTCTTTTTCTGACTTTCGACCGATAAGTCTCTACTCCATTCTTTACAAAGTTGTTTCAAAAGTCCTTGCCAACAGATTAAAAAATGTATTACCATTTATAATTGATTCTCAACAAGGAGGTTTTGTGAAGGGGCATCAAATTTTAGATGGAATCATTACCATTCATGAGGTAATTCATTCCATTGATAAGAGTGGAAATGCAGGAATGTTACTAAAGTTGGACATGAACAAGGCATATGACAGAGTCTCCTGGGAGTTCCTAATTAAGGTTTTGAATAGGTTTGGTTTTCATCAAGAATGGGTAAGTCTTATCAAGGGGTGCTTCTCTTCTGCTATGTTTTCCATCCTAGTGAATGGATCTCCAGTAGGGTATTTTCCAAGCAAGAGGGGATTGAGATAAGGAGATCCCTTATCTCCCTATCTCTTTATTATCCTTGTTGAGGCTTTGGGGAGGACAATCTCAATGGCATCAATAGTTGGTAGGGTTGAAGGGATCATCCCAACTACTAATTTGCAACCAGTGTCCCACCAATAGTTTGTGGATGATACACTTATCTCTTTAAAATCCTCTATTCCATAGGCAAAAGATCTAAAATTTATCTTGGATCAGTATGAGCAAGCTACGGGTCAAAAATTTAACTATGATAAGAGCAAAATTTATTTTTTGAACACTCCTGGCCCTAGACAGGTTAAGTTAGCTCATCTCTTTGGTTGCAACATTGGAGACCTTCCAACCACCTATCTAGGAATGCCACTATTTAAAGGAAGGATGAAGGTAGCTCTCTGGAACCTAGTGGTGGAGCGTTTAACAAAAAAACTTTCAGGTTGGAGGGGTTCCTTACTTAGCCAGGCTGGTAAAGCTCAATTGGTCAAGTCATCACTTCAAAACATACCCATTTACTTCATGTCTCTATTCAAAATGTCAACCAAAATTTGTGAGAGAATAGAGCAAATTCAGAGAAACTTCCTGTGGTCTGGAGTGGAGGAGAAGAAAATATTAGCCTTAGTGTCCTGGGATAAGGTGTGTTCCATAAAAGAAGTGGGTGGACTAGGTTTTAGAAAGTTGAGGAAAATGAATTTGGCCCTAATGGGTAAGTTAGGATGGAAACTGGCAACTAATGTAAATCTTAATTGGGCTCACATCCTCAAGGTAAAATATTTGAGACCTACCTCAAATTTCTTAGAGGTAGATAATCTACAAAAAGGGTCATACCTTTGGAATAGTCTTCAAACAACCAAGCCACTTTTACAACAAGGAAAATATTGGCAGATTGGGGATGGATCCCAAGTACACTTTTGGAATGATAAATGGATTAAAAGTATTCCTCTCAGTGAGGATCTAGATTTTGCAGGGTTAAAACCTTCTGTTGAGGTTGTTTATGGGGACCTAGTCAAAGATTATATAATCATTGAGGAAAATAGTAAGAAATGGAAATATTTATAGGTGGATAATCTTGATGACAGAAATCAACAAAAGCTAAGGAAGCTAAATATACTTCTACAAGTCTATTTCTTGAACAATGTTAGATCTTCAGACTCTCTTATTTGGATGAGCCAAAAGGAAGGAACATACTCAGTAAAATCGGGTTATTATCTCCTTGAAGGGGAGGGCTTTGGATGGTTGCTAGTAGCTAAGATTTGGATCAAAGACCTCATTCCCAAGATAGCACACTTCTATTGGTTAGCAATCCAAAATAAGGTCTTGACCATGGATAATTTACGTAAAAGAGGCTTCACATTCCCAAATAGGTGTGTTCTCTATGAAATGAGTGAGGAAGATATTGATCATCTCTTCTCTACCTACCCTTTTATAGTTGAGCTACTAAATAAGATTATGAAGAACTTCCAGGTAGAGTGGGTCCTCCCCAAGTCTCTCTTTGATCTTTGTCTTCAATGGGAGTTCCCCTTTAAAAGTAAAAGGCTGCAAATGTTATGGAGGTTAAGTCTTCCACATGTTCTGTGGAGGGTATGGAAAGAAAGGAACCATCGGATCTTCAAAGACAAGAAGAGAAACTGCACATCAATGGCAAATAGAATTTTAAGTGCAGTGTTGGAAAATTTAGGTATCATGAAGTTCAAAAATGATTTTGAACCAGACCTAGAGAAAGAAATTGCTAGAGTTTGGGGGCTAGCTTCCAATTATCAAAATTCTTGCTCATCCCCAGTTCATCCACGAACCAATTCAAAATGGAAAAGGCCACCAAGTGGATGGATAAAATTGAATTTTGATGGAGCGACAAAAGGAAATCCTGGGAGTGTTGGAGCAGGAGGTATCTTTCGAGATCATTGGGGTAGACCACTCTTGGCCTATGCAGAGCCTCTAGGAGATCAAACAAGCCATGTTGTTGAAGCTAGAGCAGCCTTTATGGGTGTGTCACTTCTTGGCAAGCTAAATATAAGGAAATTAATAATAGAAGGAGATTCACAAAACATCATTAACATTTTGAATGGAAAACATCCACCAGGATGGAATATAGCAGATATGATAAATGAGATTAACACTAAACTAGAGCTCCTTGAAGAAGTGCATATTGTCCATGTCTACAGAGAGGCTAATGGGGCAGTTGACTATTTGGCAAACATGGGTGTACCTTTGGATGAATTGCAGTGTTGGGAGTTAACCTTCCCTCATAGTGTTCAAGAAATTATAAATAACGAAGCCAAGGATGATGAACAAAATGAGATCAGAGATTAAATTTGCTAGGGGGATTTTAAATATTTTATGCGTAAAGCTTTACTGTTCATCTGGAGGGAGGAGTTTGAACAAACCTGATTGCTACAAGTATAAGATCAGGGATGAAGGAAAGAAAAGAGGACTTGACAGTGAGTATCCAACAGTGGTGGATCCTTTATTTTGGAGCTGGAACGTGTGTTATTGAGCGAACATGATTCTACCTCTAACGAACTCCACTTTCTGGTTTGGTCTGCTCTACCCTTGGTTTTTTACTAATTATTATTTTGTGAGCTACAAGTTGTATCTAGTTTCTCAATGGGACTGGAGCTGGTATGTGGGGCTTCTCTAAGTCCCAATACTCATGATTCTGAGTCCACCTAAAAAACATCAGTCATTATTTGTACCAGCAATTGGAGCATCAGAAGGAAATATGACATGCTTGATCCTACTGAGTAATATGTTTCCACGAGAGTCTCATGCTTGATGGTTCCCAAAGATAGTTTTTGATCTCTGTTGGTTTAAGCTTTGTTTGGGTCTGTTGATTGTTCATTGTCTGTTACATTTTTTGTAATCTTAAATGATCCTGAAGTCAAAAATTTAGATAGTATATAGGTTGTTTGATCTTCTTGTTTAAGGTCTAGAATCATATTTCTGGAACCATATTTGGAGTGTAAATTTTATTCTTTGATGTTTATTGTAAAAGGTTTGGGGTCCCTTTCAAAACCCCTTCTTCTACCTTAATAAAATAATATATATATATATATATATATATCTTATGAGAAATATGAAGTCATACCTCCTGTGAGTATGAGAGGTGATGAAGAAATAGTAGAAATGGAAATGTGAAGAGACTTAATATAAAGGCTTTATGTAGGGGTTGCAAGAGATTGTATGTATTAAAATTGCAGTGCATCATTTGTACTATAATACATTTTATCATCCACTTGATGGAGTGTTTGTTTCATTTGAGTCATGGCTTGAGTATGTGAGTTGCATTCTAGTATATTGTATGTAACCTTGTTGTGAATGATATTTGTCCAATAGATGTGAATTTATTATTGAATTTGGGCCTTAAGCTAACATGAACTGAAAATGATACAGAAAGGAAGAACAAAAAAAAAATTGGTCATGACACAAGCTTCAAGATGATGAAAGGAATTCATGTTGTAGCAGAAATTGGATTAGATCAAGGATATTCCACTTCAAAAAAAAAGAGGCAAAGAATGCCTATCCATAGCATTAAACGACAAAGATCATCATAATTCACTTGGATCATCTGTTAGAAGAAAAAAATAAGGATACAAGGGGCAAGGAAGTACAATGTGCATGTTCAAATTAAAAAGGAATTAAAAGGTGTAAACAAAGTTGTGAAAGAAAATTTTAAAACAAAGGATAAATAGAAGGTCAAGTTTATTTGAGGTAAATCGTCTTTATTTTCCTCTAGTATAAAGTCCTCTCCTTGCAATAGAAATGAAAGTGGTATAGAGATTACCCCATGCATTTCAAGGTTTCAATAGCAACGTAACAAGGAAATAAAGATGGAGGATATCCAAAGCAATTTAGGGTTTTTAGGGCAGCATGAGAAGGTAATTACAATGGAGTAACATCCTTGCACTCTAAGGTTTCCACAAAACATAAAGAATGTGTTTTTGATGTTATTTCTTCACTTAAGATACTTCAGAGCAAGTCAAACCTATAGATGATAATTCTCACTATAAAAAGCATGAAAAAATAAAAGAGATTGATGAAGATGAAAGTGTTGGTGGGAATGAAAAAATGATCGGAAAACTCAAGAAGCAAAAACATAGAGAAAAGGCAAGAGAGATTAATATGAAACAACAAAAACAAATACCACAAGTGTTAACAAGAAGTGTGACAACCCACAAATAAAAACAAAAAGTGATCATGGAAGTGATATCTTTAAGGGCTTAAATAAGATCCCTAGAAAAAGGTATTAAGGATTTAACAAGTTGTTATAGTTAGCATATTTGTATAGATGGAAACTAAGTAACAAACATTTTAGCCATTCACAATATTGATCTTTATCTTGACAAAAAAGAAATTTTAGGAGGCAGTTGAAGTTAAATTTTTTCTTAATAATAACAATATCAAGCAATTGTCTACAGAAAAGTAACAGTTTAAAGGAAGGTGAAGAATATCTTTGATAAGAAGGCAAGTTGCATATGGTTTAATTAGTGTGATAGCAATGTAATGAGAGCATCGTAATGTTTTGTTATTAAAATGCGTGACCCTGAATAAAAGCCATGCAACTTCTTTATTTTATAGTTCATAGAAATCCAAAGCATTTTGTAGAAATGTTAAATGGGATGCAAACATATGAACATGACCCAAGTTCAAATCCCTATATTGTGATGATATTACATGTTGCAATGCTTCGATAACATTAAGTAATACAAATGTGCCTAATATATAGATAGAAAGATAGCAGCTTGTGATAATACTATTTGTTGTGATGCTACAATAAAATAGCATTTCGTAGAAATGTTAAATGGGATGCAAACACATGAACATGACCCAAGTTCAAATCCCTATATTGTGTTGATATTACATGTTGCAATGCTACGATAACATTAAGTAATACAAATGTGCCTAATATATAGATAGATAGATAGCAGCTTGTGATAATACTATTTGTTGTGATGCTACAATAAAATAGCGTTTCGTAGAAATGTTAAATGGGATGCAAACATATGAACATGACGCAAGTTCAAATCCCTATATTGTGATGATATTACATGTTGCAATGCTACGATAACATTAAGTAATACAAATGTGCCTATATATAGATAGATAGACAGTAATACAAATGTGCCTATAATAACTTGTTAACATAATATAATACAATTGTAGCCTGTTTCATATTACCTTGCCTACAAGGATAATAGTTATTTATAGGATGTATATAAAGCTAGTTCATACAAATCCAATGCATCACATACGATCATATGAACACCACCCAACTTTAAATCCCAGTATTCTGTTACACAACACAAAAACAGAATGTGATGGTACTACTTGTTGCAATGCTACAATAAAATGATTTGTTAACATACGATTGTGGCTGAATATAGATAAATAGATAGATAGCAGCATGTGACAATACTATTTGTTGAAATTACAATGTTAACATAATGTAATACTGTAGCCCGTTTCAACTCCATATGTGTTTTTTCTATACAATTCCCTAACATATTATAGTTTTTCAAGTAGTGTGTCCTCAATTAACATGTAGACAAGCCTTACAACATTGTAGGCCTCTGACTCAGAGCCCCATCATGTGATTGACGGGGAAAACTAAAATAAAGCCAAATTTCATTTATGTGCATTATAATTTCTTTTGAATACATGATATAGTTTTAAGTTTGGTAATCATTATACTAATTCATTATGTTTTAAAAAATACTATATAAAATATACCCTATACAGCAATAAACTTTGGCAATCACGACTATAAATTACTATAAATTTTTCTACATTAGCTCTTTTCCCAATTTCAGTAAATCAAAAACCAAAGGTGTTATGACCACTTCAAAACTCTAAGCAGGCTAAAAGGAAACAGTTCAGTTTGAAGCCCTGTTTTTGTTCTCAGTTGGATGATAAATGAATGATCCTGCCATTTCATGTGGTTAAACTTGCATTCTATAGCTTCAAACCATTCAGAAATTTCTTAACATGCCAAAATTTGGCAAGCATTCCTATAACCTAATGAAAGTTTCAAACACGGCAAGTATGCTTAAGGTTTGTCATTCCTTATCCCAAAATGAAGGCATGATTTGGCTACCAAAATCTTATTAACATCACAGATCACATCAAATGCAGCGTCTGAAATCTTGAGACCTTTAAAAATAACCATGTTACAATATAACTAGCGGAGTAATCAGATTATTTTGAATAAAAAATAAACCAAATACATAATTTCAAAATGACGATCATAAATATTTACTGCTCAATAGTTTGTCAAGATTGACGACTTTTGGAATTAATGGCAATTACTTTTTGACAATTCCTCTGGCCCAGTTGGTCACTAAAAATAAAACCACGCAAGGCACTTTTAGTAAAGAATAGCCCATGAGATTTATTGGGCACTTTGGATTAACATACAAATCTAGCATCTATGATCAGTCCAGGTGACATCACAATTATCTTATTCTACCCTGAACTGCTATACAACTAACTCCAGGAAAACTTGTTTTAGCAAAAACATTTACATTTACAATGCCTGGTGGAGCCAACATAACCAGGCATTGCCAAGGCTATGCTTGTCTAGAAAAGCAGTAAATAATATTTTATTGCACAGAAAATAATGTCCACAACTGCAGCAGGCAGCTCGATAGAGTAGCATCCCTTTAAATATGGTAAGAAATGTGCCTTGAAAGCCTGCCACAGCAAGACAAATAATGCACGCTAACATGAGAATCTTATAACCATTACTCAACATTAAGTTCGCCATGATGATCTTGAAGGTGGGCGACTCAAATCTGCTGTCATGGATGATCTTCGGGGTTCATCAGGTCTCTGTGCCTCCTAGAATAGGGGAAAAAACAAAGGGATCAAAAAGAAGCACGACAAAAGCAAAACAAAGAAAATGCTTGTTTAGATCTTAGAAATCACAGCATTAAGTACCTGTGAAGTGCCTGATGAATTAGACCGACGTGGATGCCTGGACATCTGTGATTGGGTTTTGTTGTGCGAGCGATGCTGATGTTGCATAGTTTCAAATTGCTGCAGCTTTGAAACAAAATTAATTCCACTCGAGCCATTGGCAACATCCATATTTCTGTCACCATCTTCAATAGTCTGGGCACCACTTGGGATGACTGGTATATGGGACAAGAGATGAGCATAAGGATTTCCAGAACCTGTTCGTCTAATTGGAAAATCCCCACTAAAGGTGTACGCAGGAACTGTCTTCAATCTTGTCCTTAAAATCTTGAATGCAGCACTTTGCTAAAATTTGAAAAAGACCGTCATCTATATTAGATTTTTAATTCCATTTTGCTTTAACAAAGAATACCCAAATTTGAACAACAACCAGAAATCGAGGAAAATGTATATTATATGTAGATTATAAGACAAGATGAAGTTTCAATCAATTGAGCCCAGCATACATATTTGAGTATATTATCTAGCACAATTGTCCTTTGGAGTTAGATTCACATTCAACCAACAAAACCACACCATGTCAAAAAGTGTTTACTGGAAATTATTTATATTTGAACCAAATGTGGGCATTTCAACACTGAAGATCTCACTAAAAACAAACAAAAAAACATTAGACAAATATTAATGTACAAAAAAAAAAATCAAAATAGTCAAGAAGAACCGGAAGTACAAACAATAGAAGTAACAAGTTAGCTAGAAATAGGACCTCTTTGTTGCAACTACATTGCTTAATATCCCTTTTCTCATCTCCACATCGACAAGAAATATTTGACAGAAATCGAATGCCCTTACATGTTTAATAGCTCATGTAATGTAATAGTTTAAAAGCAATTTTGCTGATGAATTTGCCTGAACTTTTAACATACAGGATGGATGGCCCTCCTCCGATGTCTTGGCACTTAACAACCAAGTATATTTCTGTGTTTGTCCAGTTTCATGATTACTGCCTTTTATTTTGTATTCATGGTTACCGGCAAGATGTTTGCCAATTGTTTGCCAATAGACCCCTAAAAGCATATCTTGAATGACCTGAACGAGGTTCAAGTTAAGTTGTCCTGAGATCAACTGTAAAGGGATCTACAAGAAATTCCTATAAGTAATGAATCAAACAAGGTGGTGAGACAATGGCAAAGGGTCCAGAAGTACAGTGAAAAATCTTGCGGATCGCATAACTACCATCCTCCTCTCATAGTACTCCTGGAAAGCTAAAAACTGTCCCAAGAAAAGCGTTCCAAAGGAATGTTATGCCCTGTGTCACTAACAAGATAGAAATTTTACACAAATTAGTATTATTCAATGATTATTATTTGTAGGAAAGTTTGATGAAAAAATAAATAAAATGGAAATATACACCACCACTTTTCTTAAGACCACATGCAATACTTTGACCATTATTGTTACCCTGGAAGGACAAGTGGGATGCAATCAGAATTGCACAAATAAGAAAAAGCACTTATTACCACACAGTGATAGTATGATGAGTGTTCCACATTGAAGATGCTGATGACTGTATTTGTTGCAGTGAATCAACAAGAGCATTGCTCGACAGATTTAGAAACCTCTAAAGGGGGAAACATGGCAGTTAGTTTTTTAATGCTGGAAAGATAGAAGAAAAGAAAGAGTTCCCAGAAGGAGAAGATGTCACCAAGAAATCAATCCTTTCCACATTAAGCAGAAGAAAAGCAGTCTAATCAAGCATCGTAATCTTTGCAATTAGAAGAATTTATTAACACTCTCAAAGACAACATGAGAATAACACTTCTAGTTGAAGTGTCATGTTCTTGAAATTGAAGTCATTTATAAACGTTCTCAAGGAATTAGGGTAACAACTTTGAGTGACTTAGTTTTTAAATCATTAAATGGCATTTAAATACATTTCACAAACTACCTTATACCTTGTATAGATCATGTTTCCTGACTTTGCAACTTGCCATAACTTTAGTGACTAACACTCAACTTACAAGAACAAGGGGCTACCATACACTCATTTTACAAGAACAATATCAATATGCTAACTTAGAAGAACAACATGCTAACATTCAACCCTGGGGTAGCCCACCAGCAAGCACTCGGCCGCTACCAACCGGCCTATCCCTATCGAGTTTCTTGTTTTCCTTGTTATTGACAATAAAACATGGCATCTAACAATAAAATCCTCTAAAAAAAACTTCACTTACAGACACACTTAACATTGCAAACTAATAACAATCTCAGACCTGATGTTTCTTTTAATTGTAGATGCAAGATAAAAAGTTATAAAATCCAAGACAGTTCCTATGCCAGCCGGCAAAACAATGCTAACCAGGATCCTTTATCAAATAAGTCAAATGGAGCTGACTAATATAACAAACCAAGCTGACAAAATGGTTTCAAGGGTACATTGATAATCAACAAGGATTTCATAATGATAACCTGACAACATTCCTAAGATTTACATTTCACAAGGTCAAGGAGGAGATCATTATCACTCTCAAATATAAGTGCCATATAAAAGAGGATGACAGGATAGTTGTATTGTCTAAACACAAGAAACTATTCAAGTTCACAAGAAAATTTCTATCATCACATTTTGATATGTAGAATGCACCAATGGTAGCATCTCCAATGACATTGGGATGATCTTATAGAAAGAAAATATTAAATAATAGGGCAAAACACAGCAACTCATTTCTTGGAAACATTATGTTCAAATAAAATAATATCAGAAACAGAAATAATTGCACTAAAATCAGCCAAGGGCGTTTCTTGTTTCTTATTACTTCTCTAGTGAAATTGGCATTTATCTTAGCTATATCAAATGATAGTATATTATAGCAAAACTATCACATGTGGGTCATCCTTTTTCTTGTAATAATCTGCACAGACTAACATATTGTAATGGTTAATTGCATTGCACCAACAATACAACCATTTTTTTAATTACAATGAAGCTAGAAAGCAGACAAAACTACATTTTTAATCAACCAGACACAGCGGAGCAAGTTCAAATAGAGACTCCTGAGAACCAACGGTATCCAATATATACATTTGAAATACAAGATGCTTTGCCTATCACATGCCAGGATTACAGTTTCAAGCAAGATCAGCATACCTGAGGAAGCAACATAAGAAGACCATAAAGAGATTTCAATAGCCATGGATACCGTCCAGGATCTAAAAGCTGCAGAACAAAGACAACAATCTCAATAATTAATCTATTTTTTGTCAATTCTAAAGTACCCAACCTAACATTAAGCATAATATGCTGCAACTAGATAGAAGGCACATATTTTAGAATCATATTACATAAGGAAAAAAAAATAAGTGATGTGGAATTGCAAGCAGTCAAAAACATTAGCAGATCAGATGTCCCATAGCCTTCACATTAGCATGGATAGCTCTAGAGTTACATGCAAGATTTATTGTTCAAGGTACAAATTATAACATAACACTAGGAGATAAAGAAAAATAAAAATAGAATACTGAAACATATGCATTTCTTTAAAAACTATACACAATAATAAATTGGATAGCTGCCAACAACTTTGCAAGTTGCAAAAGTCAGTTCCATAATTTAGCTCCACTCAAGGACTACTCGCCAAAGGCAAATGTAAAGACACAAGAATCAAACTGATGACCTTGTACTCCCGGGTACAGGTTCTTAAAAAGAAAGCCCAGACGGGGGACCTCTACATTCTTAGGATTTACACTCTCTACATTCTTAGGATTTACACTCCAGAGTGCAAGTTGTCAGTTACATGTGGATGACCATCTTACATGTTACAAGAGGTGCATATTGATAAAATTTTAAATTAAAAAATATATATACAAAAAAAAAAAAAAAGCTTAGCCTGCTAATAGTTGTAGGTTAAGCTTAGCAGTCACAGTCCCAACAAAGCACCAGTCAAGTAACTCTCCTACCTAGCCCATGCCATTAGAAAACTTACAGAAAATCACTCGAGGACATTATACCTAAATGCTATGAGAGAGACTGGCTTTTTTGGATAATACTCTAATCTGGACACAGCTTTTTCCCATGGTTTGTAATGGACCAGCATTGTCAGATATTAAAACTTTCAAACAGACAATTTCATAATTTTTGAAATAGTTTTGCTACTTTGTTATAAACATTTACTTCTCTGAACATAAAATAAAGATTTTATTCATTTAAGGCATTATTAGTTGTTATTGTTATTTCTTGGATGCTAAGATACAAGGATACAGTTAGAGCTTTCCTATGGCAAGGGGGAAGGCAATCAGATAGGAAAAAGTTCCATTTGGTCAATTGGGAGACTGTTACCAAGCCAAAGGAGCAGGGAGGCCTAGGAATCAAAATAACAGTAATTGTTAGCAAGGCACTAAGTGCTAAGCTGCTTTGGAATCTGCTCACTCCACCAGACTCTCCATGGAAGCAAATCTTAAAATGCAAATATCTGAACAAATCTAATGGGATCCAACTCATAAAAAGTTTGAAAAGCATAGCTGGCTCTTCCTCAATTTGGAAACATATTGTGGAAGCTAAAGATATTATATTAAATCATAACTCTTGGATTCCAGGGGATGGTAAACAAATTAAGATGTGGGATGATCCAGTCTTGGGAGGACCTCCCATCAATAAAAACAAAATTCCAGAAATAAAAGCAGATCTATAACAGTTGGGTGTTAACTCTCTGGCAAGCTTAATTGAATGGGTGAGAGATCCACCCCTGCCACATCTTGACCAAGACTCATGGAGACAATTGCACATCCAAACTAAAGAGATAAAACATTCTCCCCAAACTCCAGATCAGCTTATATGGGGCTATATTAGTGGGTCAGGTGTTTAAACAGTCAGACAAGGGGTGTTATTACAGCAACACGGTCAGAACTCAACCATAGCTAAGGTATGGAAGCACAAGGTTCCCCACAAACTTCAAGCCTTTCTTTGGTTGGTGCTCCAAAACAAGATTCTTACTGGAGACAACCTCATTAAGAGGAATATCATGGGGCCTCATTTTTTTTTTTTTTTTTGAGTAAATACTTCTTATACACATCCACCATGGGGATTGAACCTGGGTCACATCACCGATAATGCAAGTGGCGTCCTTGCTGGTAGACCAAGATTTGCCATATGTGTCCTAAGAACAATGAAACAATATCACATCTATTCTTTCAATGTACAGAAGCAGTTAAAATATGGATTGAAATAACCCAGCAGCTAGGATCAGCACTATTAGGAACCTTCAACTCAGAAAATTGCCTAACCAATTGGGGCCAAATGTACAAATGGGGACTGAAGGACAAGCACCTTATCAAGCAGATATGGTATTCAATGCCAATATTTATCATTTGACACATATGGAAGGACAGAAACAGGATAATTTTTTATGACAAAAGAACCAATTTTTAAGTGTTAACCAATAGAGTGTTAAGGGAGATAGTCTTGAACACAAAAGCTATATATCATAAACAACAAGACATTAGGAGATTAAGAAAAAAGGAGATACAACTGTTACACCAAATGGATCTCCAAAATCTCCTGAATTCTGGGCCACAGGTTAGAACAATCAAACCTCCAGAGATAAAGTTCCTTGCACTTTTCTTTTATAGTCTCTAAATCAAACCCAGACCATGCAGCGGCTGGTGGTGTGATACTAGTGGCACCACACTATGAAATGCTTCAGTTCAAAATCAATTTGGGGAAAACAAACAATAATGTTGCAGAATTGAAAGGCTGTGAAAAATTGGCTCAGGAACAAAGGCATTAAACAACTCCGTATGTATGGTGATTCAAGACTTGCGATCTCTGCCCTATTTAAGAGGAAGGATTTCTCATCAGTCCAACTACAAATAGTTCAGAGAAGACTAAGAGAATTGGAGCAGAAGTTTGAATATATACAATACTCCCACATTGGAAGGAGGCATAATATGGTGGCTGATCGCTTTACAAATGAGGCCATAAACATAGCCTATTTGCATCTCAAAGTAATAAGAAAAAAGAAAAGCAGACAACATGAGTGGCACAGATGATAGGAAGCATATGGCAATTTTGGAGCCTTTGAAGATTTCGACGCCCCTAGAGATTTTGATGCCTCTAGACAACCCTAGAACATTGCGTGATTCTAGAGCTTTTTGTGTCTCAAGATTTCTCGGTGATTATAGTACCCTTTGCATCTCTAACACCCTTGGCATACCATTACATTTTTTGGAGTTTTTAAATTTGCTTTGTTGCCTGTTCCTCCGTTTGGACAGCAATCTTGTGACCTCCAAGTTACTTGTTGGATAATTGTTCTTTGCAAATTTGAATAAAACTATATAACTTTTTTTCTTTTTCAAAAATAAAAGATACAAGGATACAGTTACAGAAGTAACAGTACACAACATTTATATATTGGTTAAAAATAATAATATATACATTTAAAGAAAAAAGAGAGAATAAAAAGCATGTCTAGCTGTTGAAATTCGCATGCCTGTTCACGCTTGTGGTGCCAGCATATTATTATTCATATGTGTAAGAAACATGGTATCTGACAGTTGTGCCACTTCAAATTCAATCCTCTTTCTAATTTTCCACATCAATCTCACCTTTTTAGATTGTTGTTGATATTTTGAGTGGTCCAAGATCACAATGACCTCAAATGCATTTTGGTGTGGACATTTTCAATGCTTTGAAGATAGTGAACAACTTTCCCGCTGTTTCATTCTCAGTTTGATGCATTATGTCAAATTTTGTCCATGTTGGAAATGGGGAATTTTTATCAAGGTACTAATAATTTGTTAAAAAATATAACATGCAACCTGTAAGCAAGCATGCTGAATTAGTGATTTCATATAATGAGATAATTTGTTCTTCCTTACCACTAAATTAGTGATTTGATATGGCCCAGACAGCTATGCCCATCCAGGTATGGCTTGGATTTAACAGACTCGTATTCTGGATAAACAAAAGTTTTGGTGTATTGGATATATGTTCCAGCTTTATATGTATATTATTTGTATGAGTCTGTATCAAATATAGTGGATATGTATACAAAAAGGGCTTCTCCAGTATGCAGTGATGGAATGAGTAAAAATATTTAATCTCCAACACTTGATTTGTTTAAAGTCTCTAATTATTTGAAGCTAATGCTGTACCACTGAATCTCTTCAATTTTATTTTTCAAGCAGAGATGGCACGTGCCTCTGAACCATAAACAGTTGTCAAACCCTCAGCCAAGCAATTCTTTAGCTTTTGCTGTGTTGTTAAGGTATGTCATCCATTCCTGTGTTATCTTTTCTGCTGAAGCATCTGTTGTATTATTCCATGCATAAATCACCTCTTACATTAGTTACAATGGGCAAAGTGCTGGCTGGCATAATTGGTTTCAAGAATGGCTATCATAAATCCAAATTAAAGCCCTCACACATTTATAAGTGTAGTGGTTGTAATTTTCAAGGATTCTTTGAATGAATTCACTATCATATATTTGGATGGAAAAGATGAATGAAAAACTAAGAGTGCATTCAAGTGGCAATGCAGTTTTTTGCAACAGCATCAGCTCTTTAATCTGCCTGTGTTGCCTTAGTCAAGCATTAGAGTCTTGCCTTGGATTCCTTATTAATACAGGAGTGCAAGTTGATCTGTCAACAACAAAGTCTTGCAGTTCTCTTGCTTTGCCCAATTTTTATTGTAAAATCATCCTACACTTGAATTCATGATCATATATTTGGATGGACAAGATGAAAGAAAAACTCAAGAGCACATTCAGGAGGCCTTGCAGTTTTTGCAACAGCGTCAACTCTATAATCTGACTATGTCTTGCCTTGGTCAAGCATTAGTGTCTTACCTTGGATTCATTATCTATACAGGAGTGCAAGTTGGATCTTCCAACATCAACGTCTCCTGTAGTTCTCTTGCTTTACCCAATATTTATTTTGAAAACACCCTACACTTTCCCTACTGTGTACCTCTCAAATCCATGAGAAATATTTTTGTTTAGCTCACAACCAGAGACAATCTTTTTGTAGATAAAGAAAGGAATCTTTGAGCCATAGGTGTTAACAGAGACATGTTACTGCAGATATCGGTGTTAATAGCAACATTTCACTGCAGGTAAAAGGAATACCTATTGATAAAATGGGAGAAATCAAATGAAGCTCCATTCTGGTATTTGATGTCATAAAAAGCAATCTCACTATCAGTTTTCATTTAGCAGGCAATGAACAAGTAAAACATGTATCTGTCATAAGCAACATTCATTTGCAAACTCAGAAAGGACCATTGTGTTCTACGTGCATATATATGTATGCAATATATTATTAGCCAGAATGTTTGATATCCATGTTTTATATGTGACCAATCAATTGCTCTCTACATGTGTGTGTCTGCATGTGTTGCGAATGCATATGCATGTGTGTGTTTGGGGGGGAGTGGAAGGCAAGCTCCATTGAATGCAACCTCAGAACCTCCTTCTACCATTTGATTACATTTTCTTTTCTTTTATTGGTTTCCTATTACGTTTCTTTTCTTTTCTTGGTTTCCTATTAAATGTCTAATAGGCCTGCATACCTAGTATGTTCATAAATTAAAAGGAAAATAGCCATTATGAATATGTACACTAAGGACTAAAATAATCAGTGAATTATTCTCCACAGATGGAGTTTGGTAATTATTCAATGAGTTTATTGGCATTGGTTTTGGACAATTTTACCTTGGAGAAACATACCTTTGATAATGCTGCAAACTTGAATTTCGCCCATTAACCAAATCTAACATTCATATATTTAAGAATCACATGTTGCTTGATAGGTACAGGATATAGGAGTAATCAATATACACAAATATTTCCCCAAAATGTCAATACAGAAGTTTGATATGCTAACACAATTTGTTTCCAAATGGAAACAGAAATCAGATTACCTGCCAATGTTAAATCAATGGATAGAGGAAACACTTTCCATTAATACCACAATAAATGAAAAACAATATTTCCTAATTGACTGAGATTTCCAAAACCTGATTTCTGAGAAGAAATTACCATTTAAGACCCATTTGTTTATTTAACCAAATGTAAATTAATAAATTAGTTTTCTAAGTTTCTTGGACAAATAGGCTTTTATAGCAATAGATGGACCATAAATAGCCATTCACATTTCCATATCTAGAACCAGTAAGCATCTATACCGCATTAATAATAAGCATTAACATAATTTTGTCTTTATGTGCTTTACCCATGTGCAAATTTGTATTCATGGGTCATGACTTCTGAGAGAGAGAGAGAGAGAGAGAGAGATCTAACACAGTAAACATATGAAGGGCAGATTACAAAGAAGTTGTGAATAAGTGATTAAAACCTGTAGTCTCAAATATGTGAAGATCGGTGTCTCAAGCAGCCGAACCAACTTGTCCAGTTGCACCAGAAACTTGACATTAATGTCTTCTTCTACTAATGATTGAATTACAGCACTCGCATGTTGATATGCCTGTTTGAAAAAAATATTAATTCCATGCACATAAATCAAGGACCATGAAACAAAGGGTTTTATAGATCAAGCACAATGACTAACCTGAGCAAGTAAGCAGAGACTTATTGTCGCCATTGGTGAATGACACCATGAAGAGTACAAAGCAAGAAATAAATCTCGGCCAGCAGGGTTAGACAAAGACTCTTTTAAGAGGGCACGAAGATCAGCCAGCTCAGCTGAAGTAAGAAGGATTAGATTTAGTGCCTACAGCAATCAAGAATGGGAAATGGTTAACACATCTACCATTTCAAACGGAAATATTTCTTTCCATGTTTTATTTCCTCCATAGATACAAAATCCAGTTGCATCTGGACAAATCCAAACCCCCGGATTTTTTTGACCATCCAGATTGGTCCGATCAGATCCGAAGCTTTTTTAAGTTTAAAAAAAAAAAATCTAATATGATTTTGAGTTGTTGCTCTAAACCATTTTACACAAGTTTTGTGTGTATATTTATTTGCATATATTTTACATGTAACTTAAAAATATAAATGTTTTTATTTTAAAAATGAGATCCAAATTTTCTCAATTTATTTTGAATTCTAAATTTCAGATTTTTTTGACTTCCCATAAGAAACCAGATTTTTGAACCTTGTAACTATGATTATGTTTTTATTTTCAAAATGCAATTCAAATTTTCTGAATTTATTTTGAATTCTAAATTTCAGATTTTTTTGGCTTCCCATAAGAAACCAGATTTTTGAACCTGGTAACTATGATTTGTACCAGTATAGCACCCACCTGGACCATAACTGATGCAAAATCAAAGTCAGCTTCTCCTTCTAAGATAGTTGACAACTCTCGATACACTTTTTCAGCATCTAGAAGAACACATAGCCTCCGCAGTACCAAAGTTCCCCTCCTGCACCAGGGAGCACCATAAAAGGAACTTCAACTGATGCTCTATGAACTCAGTAATAAGAACTCAATATGCACATGAACATTACACCTTTCCAGTCAACAGGAAATGCAAATGGAAAACAAGTAAAAGATTATACAAATCATACTTTTCAAGAAGTGAATGGTCCATCCGGAAATGATGCACAAGGAAGACAACAAGATGACGAAAATGTTGTGCATCTCTTGCTATGCATGCATGAACTTCTAGAACAAGCAAGACCACCTGTACAAGAAGGTAATATATATAGCAAACAAAATTATAAAAGCATTCCTTCCAAAACATTATTTAAACAGATCTATGAGTGCAAAAACATTACAAGCCATAGTGGTAATAAAAATATTCCACTAGATGTCAAACTTTTCAGGTTATACACAAGATTAAAAACTCACTTCATCTGATGGATCTGAGAGAGCTTGGAGAAGACTCGGAAAGATATCATCAAGAAATGATATTACCTGATATATAAATAGGTAGAAAGTCATTAGAATGCAGGAATCATGGCAATACAACATTCCTTGTATTGCCATGGCATTGACAAATAACTAATTCTTTGTATTCCTATACCATAAACTTAGTCACCACTGTCTAAATAACATGCTCAAAATAATAAATCCATGTCTAAATACAAGGCAGCGTAATACATAAATTTTCAACTCTTAGTGATGGATAATTCTTCTTGTTCAAGAAACTAAATACATATCTAAATACAAGGCATTGCAATACATAAAACTTTTGACTGTTAGTGATGTATCCAGTTTTTGCTTTCTAAAAAGAAATGATGGCACTGATGCCAGGTCAAATGGGTAACTTGTGGGTCATGACAGTGAATTGCAAGTTAAGGCATTAGCCTCCCTTAAAGTTCTAGGATGCTAGAATTCTTATCATTGTATGACCATGAGTTGTGAAGAACGAGTTGCGACATATGTTGAGAAATGTAGCTCGGACAGGAACTTCTTGCACAGGCTTCAGTATGAACGTGCTAGAAGTGGTTCGAGACATTTCTAATTCTATTTTGAATTTCACTAAGTGATTTTCTATTTTTAAGTTCACTTAAGTGATTCTATTTTGTAATTCACTTAAGTGATTCTATTTTGATATTCACTTAAGTGATTTTCTATTTTTAACCTTACATTTCAATATGAGATGAGATCTAATATTAGGGTTAGAAAGATTAAGGTTACCTTTTTCAAGGATAAAAGGAGAAGATCAAGAGTGTTTTAGACACATAGAAAAGAATGGGAGGAGAACAGATTGCAGAAGGAAAACTACAAGCTTAGGAGGAGACGAACAGTGATTGCTGGCTAGAAAAGCAGCAAGAGAGGAGAAGTGTTCTGCTGTAGCTGTAGCCTCTTTTATTTGTAATATTTCAGGTTCAGAATTATATTTAACTTCTGCTGTTCACGCTGTTTATTTTTCCAGCCATCTGTGTGACTGTTGCATGTTTGAATAAATTATTCTCAGATCTGATTTATTTTAAAATAACATAGGACAACAGTTATCTAGGGCTGGAAAATTTACAAGATACGGAGTTATGGTGGTATTGCAATTTGGTTTTGGTTTTCACTGAGAGAATTGCTCCTTAATAAGTATTGTATTGAGTTTTTGTTTTTCTAAAAGAGATGCAAGCACTGCTTCAGGTCAAATGAGTCACTTGTGGGTTATGACAATGATTTGCAAGTTAAGGCATTAGCCTTCCCTAATGCTCTCAGATGACATAGGATTCCTATCATTGCATGCCCATGAGTTGTGGAGGACGAGTTATGAGATAGCGAGTTATGGTCGTATCGCAGTTTGGTATGGCTCTCATTGACAGATATTGTAGAGTTACTCCTTAACAAGTATAATATGTTGTTGCCCTCCCTTAAAAGCCTTTTCTACCATTCATATGTCTCTTGTGTGAATCGTTTACATGGTGAATTTCACTGATATTCCTGTTCTTTGTTATTTTGTTTCATAGTGAAGCCCACTATGCATGGACTTGAGTCAAACACAAAAACACCTTTCATGCCTTGTGCAAATTGTGCATTTCCACCATAATTCTGCAATCCAAGATATTGTAGAGTTACTCCTTAACAAGTATAATATGTTATTGCCCTACCTTAAAAGCCTTTTCTACCATTCATATGTCTCTTGTGTGAATCATTTGCATGGTGAATTTCACTGATATTCCTGTTCTTTGTTATTTTGTTTCATAGCAAAGCCCACTATGCATGGACTTGAGTCAAACACAAAAACACCTTTCATGCCTTGTGCAAATTGTGCATTTCCACCATAATTCTGCAATCCAAGATATATGGATGTCATTTGACAGACTCTAGCTGAGAGTTAGATGCAACTGGTCTCAAAAATTAAAAACAGAACTTGAAGCAGTGTAATCTAATCCCATCATGGATCTAATCAATCATCATTTTAATGCAACAGTAATTGTTACATCCCTGACTATGGCTGTACCATAGTAGCGAAAATCGGCAAAAAATCAGCGGACTCCAGATTTTTGGCCGATTTTTTGCCATGGCGATGCAATTGGCAAAGTATCGGCTATGCGCCGATTTTTTGGAAAGATCGGCATCGGTGTTTTTTGCCGTTTTTTTCAAAAAATCTGCAATTTCTTTTTTTATAATATTTTTTTTTTGTCTTTTTTTTAAGGTGTGGCTGATTTAGGGTTTTTTTTATGCAAGCCCATTTTTCAGTTGTTAATGTTTGAATTCCGAAGTTTAAAGTTTAAACCCTAAATCTGAAACCCTAGTTGAGGGTTTCGGTTTTTTTTCTTCTATTTTTAAGTAAATATTGCTGCCTGATAACTATGTGTGCAAGCCCATTTTTCAGCTGTTAATGTTTGAATTTGAAACTTTGAACTTGAAATTTAAACCCTAAACCCTAGTCTATGCCCTAGGGTTTAGGGTTTTTTTTCCTCGTTTTTTAAGTAAATATTGCTGCTGATAACTATTTATGCAAGCCCATTTTTCAGTTGTCAATGTTTCAATTTTAAACCTTAAACCCTAGCCTTTTGGTTTAGGGTTTAGGTTCTTTTTCCTTTTTTTCAAGTGATTGTAACTTTGTTGTTACTTGTTTCCATGTGCAGGCATATAAGAAAAAACCTTTTTTTCCCTCCTTGTTACTTGTAACTTTGTACCTTTTCATTTTATAAACAATACAAGATGTGTTTTGTCACTTTCATCATTCATGTGTACTTAAAGCTTGAGCCTTGGATGATGTCTTGACATGAATATTTGCTTTTATTGCAATATTTGATTTGCCTAATGTTAATTCATTTTAATATGCATGAAAAAAAACTTTTTTCAATGAAAATTTTCGTTTTCTTCGTTTTTTTTTTTTTTTTTTTGGCCGATTTTTTGCCGATACTTTGCCAATTCCGATTTTCTCAACTATGGGATGTACCACACAGAGAAGCCATCAACAACCTATTCAACATATTGGAGGATAGTTTGTGGCCTTGTTATTATTTGTTAATTTTTTATAATTCATCTGACCTCATGTATGACATCATCAATGACATCATGTATTCGACCATGCATATAATTTTTTGCAAATTTTATCTTTATTTTTACAACTACACCAGCCAACCCAGTTGCCATGAAAGCCATTTAGATGAGTTCAAAAGATTGGAAATTAAAGTAAATAAGCTTATTTTATGACACTCGTGATTCATTTCTTCTCTTCTTTGACCAGCAAGGCCCAAAGACAATTGGATATTCGCACATTTAGAAAGAAAGAAAGAAATTATATCAATATCTTCAACTAAGAAAGACACTCAAAAAGTACCCTTGGTTAGAACTTTGAATAGCATGAAAGCGGCTAAAGACAGTGCTCCAAAGTCAAAAATGCTAAATTACAAAGTCCAAACCAAATAGGCTTCAATTTAGAGTAAAAACAAATGAGACATCAGCATGTTGACCAGTATTGAGTTTTAATTGCATTGACCAGTTTGACAACTGCTTTGACTACAATCAATTTTTGTAAGATCTCAACTTGTGTAAGGTATGAATGTGAAATTAGCAAAAGTGAGTAAATATTTGACTTTTGTACTAACTTAAACAGTAAAAATGCTGCTGAATGAAAAATAATGATAGTTGACTGCTAGAAATGCTGAATTTCTGGTGCTACAAACATTGCTATACTTTTTCCAAATTTATATTTGTGCAGTTGGCATTACTATGTGGGTCTCAAGTCATCCAATAATAATAGTGTGTATAGATCTCAGTTGTATGTGCCATTAAGCCATCCCCTTGCGGTAGATGTTCCTAGGTGTGCTAGCCTAGTTGCAATAAACGCAACGGCAAAGCTCCATTGCATGTTTTTAAGGCCCAAAACAGATTTGCAAAGGAAACGGTTGTCCATGACGAGATCTTCCATTGCTTGGATTTTGACGTTCATTGCAGGTCGTTTCTGTTGGTTTTGGGACCGTTTTTGCTGGCTTCAGGGTGTTTCTGCTTTGGTGCAACTGCATCATCCTCTACATTTTACAGGAGGGAGAGTGTACAGCAATCAACAGCAACAGCAGCAACAGTTGGCTTACATGGGTTTCAATAGAGAATTTTAGCAGCCATGTCACCCAAATTCAATCCCTCCAAAGTGGCAAAAGTGTTCGCAGGCAACAAAGTGGAAGCTGCCTCATCCCTGGCCCCCAAGATCTGTCCCCTAAGTCTGTCCCCCAAGAAGATTGGTAAACACATTGCCAAGGAGACTGCCAAGGACTGAAAGGGCCTCAGGGTGACCGTCAAGCTGACCATGCACAACCATGAAGTTTCCAAAAAGCCTAGAGGTCATGAGATCAAACCCCTCGAGACCAACCTTGCAAAGAGAAAGCAAAAAAAGAAAAAAAAGAACAAAAAAGAAAGCCTAAAAAGGCCAAGTTCCCTTTACAGATCAAAAGCTCGCGCAAACTTCTGATGCAACAATCTATCAATTGACAGAGAAATAAAGACAAAATCCCTGCAAAGGAGATGAAGATCTGTGGAGCTTTATGTCTGCCTGTCGTGCTGGTTCTTCTCCTCCATGACAAGCAAGCATTCACACACAGACCCCGGCCGATAGTCACTTAAAGGCCCATGCCTCAAATGCACTCCAAATTACGCAAATTATACCCAAAATTAAATGAAATGAAATGCGCCTTGAAAAGGCCTGACAGAAGACCTATGGGCCGATCCCACTGCCCATTCAACGTGTTGACAAATCCCTAACATGTCACCCACCGCGTGCCGCGGTTTGAACCACCTTGATTTAACTCCCATGAACGAATCCGGGTCACTGGTGAACATAATCTAATGGTTATAGGACAACAAAGCAGACCTCTAATGCAGACAGTTGGATTGAAGGTTTATTAGGCCAACAGAATTATCTGGGTCATACCTAGTTTTTTTCTTTTAAATTGGTTATATGGGATTGGAACAGGCTCCATCCGTATTACATCATGACCACATAGTGGTATTATAACAGCTTGGCAATTACACATGTATCGCTTGTTAAGATTTTAACCTGGGTCTCCTCATTGAAAGTAAAGGAATATTACCAATTGAGCAAATGTCATTTGATGTCTGGGTCATACCTAGTTGGAGAAAGTCAAAATTAGAATTTTCCAAGGTTACACAAGGTTGGGGGACGGGGGGACGGGTTTCACGGACGGCAAGGGACAGCAAGCTGATTTTAGGAAACGGCTGGGGAACGTCAAGTATAATTAGTATTAAAAAATTTAGAATAATTTACACAACAAAAATGAAAATTACTAAATACTAATAGTTTACAACAAAAATATTTAGAAGCCATTAGAATAATTTAAATTTTACAACAAATGTCAAAAATACTAATAGTCTCATTTACAACAAAAAGAGTTTACACCCTCAAAACCTGGAAACTATAGATGAGGAATGATAATCACAAAACATAAAGACACAAAGGGAACAACACAAACTAATGAACTCCAAGACAAAAAGATTACCAACATGTAGAAGGGATCTTCACAAACTAATGAACTCCAAGACAAAAAGATTACCAACATGTCGAAGAGATCTTGATTATATGCAACTGCTTCCATTCATAGATTGCATAGCACCATCCTTGCTTACCCACAAGGAGCAGAAGAAGAATATTTCCTTTTTAAGATCACTACCTCACCTAAAGTTGGTTATGATAAATTAACAAGATGCTATAGCATGCAATATGTATAAAAAGTAAAAACACATCAAAATTGATAAAAAAAGTTCATCAGGAAAATAGAAGACAAGGAAGGCATTTATTTAAAGTGCGTGCCTGAATGTGCATGTAAAGAGTAAAAAAATCGACATCACCCCCTTTGAGATGAGCAGGAAAAGCAGACATCAACATGTTTATTACTTCATCTTGCAAGTTCAATCTTCCCATGTTTCTTTTTCAGATGCAACAGCACCTACCATAAAGCATAGTTACAAAGTTTGGACAAACCTGGGGCAGGGTCAGTCTAGGCCTCCTTTTAATTTTTTAAATTTATACTAAATGAAAAAAGGGATTAAAAAAAAAACTTTAAAAATCATTTTTTTTAAATTATTAGTTAAATTTCTCTCAAATATTTTTATATTTACTAATTATATTTTATTTAATTTAAAAATACTACTTTACTAATTACGTTTGTAACATTTACATATAACTCTTACAAGTTTAATTATTACTAACATTCCAAACAAAACCAGCAAAATTTTTTCTCAATCAAATCTGAATCATCTGCATATCTGATCATGAGTCTGATTCAGTTTGCATTGGTAATTCTTTGACTCTAAGTACTTGCCAGGCGTGGGGAATATTTTTTTTTTATTTTAGGAAAAAAAAAAAAAATTATTTAATTAAGTGGACGGCCGAGGGACACCTAGATGTCCCCCCAGGAGTCCCTGGGGACGGCTGGGCGTCCTAGGGCCGGTCGAGGGGCGCCTAGGTGTCCCCCAGGCATCCCGGGGATGCCCCCTGCCATCCCCCAAAGGGGGACGATGGGGAAACGTACCCTGATGCCGTCCCCCGTGCCGGGGACGGCAGGGATGGGGGGATGCGTCCTCATGTAACATTGGAATTTTCCGTTAAGTAACTTAGATGAGGTTTCCATGGTGGGCTTGAGGTTCGAGGCCCCCAAGACTCTGCCAAATGGCAGGTTAAGAAGGCATGCAGACAACAACATAGGGCATATATGCCTAGTGTAGGTTAAGAAGATCCAACTTGATTCACCTCTTCTTCAAGCAGGAATATACTACAAGTACGTCTTACATGACCATGATCACATGGAGTTGTGGGTGTACAATTTTTGAAAAGTTTAAAAGCGGGGTTACGTTTGATTTTGTCGATGTTCAAATGTTAGAAAAAGGGAGAAAAGAGATATCAACTTTGAGCTTTTGTTTTTTCCTAAGGGAGAGATGGGTTTTATACAATAGGTTTCATTATAACTTTAATTTAATTTTTTAAATACTATATATAAATATATAGATGTACAGAAATTTGTTTCTTATATGTTTCTTGTACCCAACCTTTCTTTGTCCATTTCTCATCACATTGCCCTTGTGATTACATTTCTTATTTCTGGTTTCTGGTAACTATGTGTGCTTGTGAAAGTCTTGAATTTGTTCTAGTTGATTGGAATCTGTAAGTTGTCCGGTAAGAATAGATGAGCATTGATCTGGTTTGTTGATAGCTCTGAGACATGATCTTTATGTTAATTCATACAAATCAAACCATAAGGATCGTTTGTGGGTAGATGCCTATAAGCCATTTCCCTGTGGTTCAAGCTCGTAAGGGGACCCTCGAGGATATGTTTATTAATACAACCAGACTGTAAAGGATCCAGTTACAATGACGTATTACTGCCTTCCTTTCTAGAATGTAATTAGTTGCCTTCTTATGCACTTCTGTATAGAAAATGAAACACTTCTATATGGATGCATCTGTACACCTCACAGACCAAAAATCAGAAAAAGCAAACGAAATTTGGAAAACCCAATCCTTTATCAAGGAATTTTTCTTACAATATTCAGATAATGAATATATCTTTACAAGACAAATCCATCCAATAAGAAACATAACTTTTACTTAATTGAGGCAGCGGCAGATCTAGGCTTCAGCAATTGTGGATCTGGGCTTCGCAGGCAGTGGATCTGAGCTTCGATGGCAACAGATCTGAGGAAAGTGGGCTTTAGCAGCTGGGGATCTAAGCTTCCGCGGTGGTGGGCTTTGGCTTCGGCAAAGGCAGATCTGGGCTACAATAGTGGTGGGCTTCAGCAACTGTGGATCTGGGCTTCGAAGGCAATGGATCTGAGCTTCGACAGTGGCAGATCTAGGGAGAGTGGGATTTAGCAGCAGTGGATCTAGGCTTCGGCAGTGGTGGGCTTTAGCTTTGGCTTCGGCGGAGGCAAGATCTGGGCTTTGATAGTGGTGGGCTTTAACAAATGTGGATCTAGGCTTCGAAAGCAGTGGATCTGAGCTTTGACGGCGGCAGATTTGGTGAGAGTGGGCTTTAGCGGCGATGGATCTAGGCTTTGATGTTTTATAATGAAACCCTAGCAAATGGAGTCTCTTGCGAGCATTGTGGGCTCGGGTTCCTCCCTTGGGCCGATTGAGGAAGGCGAGGAAAGCAGGGGAAGTGTTGGAGATGAGGGGGATGGTTTCGTTGGAAGCAAAGACAAAGACGACGAAGGTGCTGGAGATGATGCAGATAAGACGAAGGCAGATCCAGAAGCTGTCAATGGTAGCATCAGCCCAGTCAACCCAAGTGCTGCAGCTAGACCCCTGTGGTCTGATTTAGTTAAAGGTACTACTCTGAGCCCTCTTGAAAATTTCGAGATCTATCCTTCTGAGGATGAGGATATGCCATGTCTGGATGTCCCAGACAGATTAATTGAAAGATCAACAAATAGGCAAAGTTTTAGTTTAGTTGGGAAATTTATTGGTTCTCGGCCGAATCTGGACATTATTCGAAAATGGGCAGCTTGCAAATGGAAGATTAAGGGTCATCTAGAGATAGTAGCTCTGCCTAGAAGCTTTCTGCTCTTTACCTTCACTATCATGGAGGATATGGTTGATGTCCTACTGAAAGGACCTTGGTTCTTGGGCAGAAAAGGTCTATCTTTGAAAAGATGGAAGCCAAGATTCAATCCTGAGACAGATAATATTCACCTAGCTCCTCTCTGGGTGAGACTGTCAGGCCTCCCGATTGAATATTGGGATGAAGACATAATGAGGGGAATTACCAGATCTATAGGACAACTGATTGCCTTTGACCCAACAACCAAAGCAAGGACTAGATTGGTTTTTGCTAGGCTTTGTATTAATGCAAACATGGAAAGAACCCTGCCATCCTCAATCAGGTTGAAATCTAAATATGGGACTTGGGAGCAGAAAATCGAATATGAAAACTCCCCAGCCTTAAACAGGGTTAGTAAAAGAAAAGACCATCTCCCTGAAAATTGTCCACCCAAGCAAAAAGAGGGTAAAATTTGGCGAAGAAAAGAGTCTCAACAACAAAACAAAGAGGTGGAAATGTTGAACAAATTCACCAACAAGAAACAAAATGAAGAAGGAGATTCCTCAAAAAGACAAAGAGCAGATGTGAACAGTTTTAGTGCCCTGGCAAGTGAAGAAGAAGAAGGGGAGGTCTTTGGAGAGGAAGAAGAAAAGTGGAAGGAACAACAGTTAGTGTTGGTTCCTTGAAGTCCGGCTAAAGCCCATCAAACTTCCAGTGAAATGGAAAATGAGCCCCCATTTGTGGATGTTCCTGTTGAGGCTGCATATGAGATCACGCAGAAAGATAAGAAGGGAAGGATTTCTTCTTCCCCTGTTAAAAAATGCTTTGCTACTCCATGCCTGAGAATAACCAGAAGTACCAAGAAAAAAGCGGATGTAGGAGTGGTAGCAAGAAGAGGAAGACCTAACCTCAAAGAAATCCGAAACAGAGAGACCGAGAAGGAGGTCTGTGATGGGAATCAGAGAACTTTGGATTTAAGCATAGCTAGAAGCCAGAAAGAAAAGACAGCAGTGTAAGCTGACTGTTGTTTTGCTATCAAAAAGTTGTTTCAGTGCTGTCAGTTTGCTGACTTTGTTTCAGATTTGTTCCATTTTGGGCTTCAAAGCCTTGTTCTTTCTGTAAGCTTATTGTTTTATCTGTAGTTTGGTTATGTACAAGGTTGTGGGACCTTCCAACACCCTCACCTTTGTTAAAAAGGTTCGGGGTCCCTTTCAAAACCCTTTCTCTAACTTCAATCAAAAAAAAAAAAACTTTTACTTAATTGATCTGTAAAGGCAAAACTCAGGCTCGTTGCTTGAAATTGACAATTCTTCACAGTTATTGTGAACTTATATTAATGGCATTATTAACCCTTACAAATAAAAGATGTTTTGCTTTGTATTTGGATAGAAGACAAGACTAATAAACAGAATTTAATTCTCCCCTACTCCAATCCAAATCAATTTTCAATGCCCTTATGGTATCAAGGCTCTCTTGTTATATAAAACTTAAAAACATTGTAAATCATGATAATCTTGACAAACTGTATTTTGGAAAGCAAGTCATTATGTATAAATTTTAGGTAGATTAAGGCCAGCAAAGGTCACCCATAACTAGTATAACTAACTAATGTGGCAGCCAACCTAAGAATGATTTCTTCTCAAAACATGAGAAATAGTACATCATACCTCTATTCGATACTTTTCAAGAAGAATTGACATCCAATGCAATGCCTCAAGCCTAGTAGCTTCACAGTCACTAGATAATTCTCTGTCGATAGCATAATTTTGCAATTCAATTTAGTTAGAGACGTCTATATGTATGCTTAAAACTATACAAATTTCATAAATCTTTATGCATATATAGCTACTACAGATATTGTCATGTACATTAACATTGAAACTTCTGATCTAAAACATTTCTTGGTTGATGGAACCTGGGCCCAACCATGCGATCTAATGTGCTTTTTGAAGGCACAACAGATCAATTAATTGACAAAATATAGAAGTTCCAATAACCTTTAAACCTATCTGTACTGCCAGATAGCAAAAACTGCACCTCCTAGCAATAGTAAGCACTGCTCCAATGTCAAATCCATCTGCAGGAGAGGGCGTAATTGCACGAAGCTCTTCATTTGTTTCGCGAGCAACCTACAATCAAAGAAGAAAAGAATGTACCTTAATGATAAAACAAATGGCCCAAAGATCAATTTCACAAAACTCCAGTATAGCAAGTATGCGATCAATATCAGAGAAAAACAAAAGGTGGGCATGGGAGTCAATGACTTACCACTCTAATCTTTTCTTCTTTATCAGAGATGCATGGTAGAATTGCTCCCAAAATTGCAGCATAATAACTAATTAGCTGCTCTCCCCCAAGCTTAACAAATTCATTCATCTGTATGCAACAGTTACTTTGAAGCTTAATTCCTTGCATATGGCATATTTTAAAAGGAAAAACATATGATTGTTTTCATTTTTTAATAAATAAAAAACATTAATTTCATACTAAGAGTACTTCTGTAGATATTTATAACTACTCTTCTTACCCAAGTGATAGCTGTCAACCGTGTGAACTCATCTGCAGAATATGACCTTTGTACCAATATCTCAGCCATGCGTCCGTAATCCACTGACTGAAGTACATAACATTATAGTGGAAAAGTCAACATACTGGAGCAGTGTTCTAAATCAGTGCAAAAGTGATGAAAATCCTACTCTCAACATGACAAAATATTACCATTCCATTGCTTGCTTGATAACAATGTTTTCCTATGAACATAAAGACAGCAACAAATTCTTAATTTTTAAGCTACATCATAGCCACTTCTGTGTAAAAGGTTTGACAACCTGATAGCAACCACCAGAATACTATCTTCTATTTCCACAAAGAAAAGACTAACTTCAAATTAACAAAATTGCAGAAAAATCAAGCCACATGTCATTTTACTGTTAATAGAATGACTAAACCTGCTTCAAGTTAAGCAATATAAAGTGGGCATGGTTTGAAATGCTAAAATTCTAAGATAACATAATTATATAAAAACTTATATTTGATAGAAACATGGTAGACACAAACATAAAAGGAAAAAACTTAAACAGAGTATTGCAGGATTACATAGAAATGTTATAAAAATTAAAAAAGTACCACTAAGGTATAAACAGAACATAAAAAAAACAAACAGGACATCATACAACTTGATGAAGAAAAAATTGAATCTTACTGGTGAGTTCTTTATCTCCTGTAAGAATTCAGTTAGTGCAGAATCTGCTTGTTGTCGTATTTCATGACTTGCGTCACTCAGCATATTAAAAAGACCTAACCAATCAAATAGAATTATCAGCACAGCAAACATGTCAAAACAAACCAGAAGAACAAAATATATCAGAGTTGTGCTCTTGGAAAAACATTTGATCAAGACCATGTTTAATAGCAATCAAAACATATTCCCTACCATCCAGAAAATCCGGCAAGAAGCCTAACATATCAATGTCAGGAACACTGTCCAGAACAGTAATCCATCCAACCAAGAATTGGCGCACATAAGGATTTAGAACATTCATGCGCTCCCTTAGCAATGGTATGAACTCTTCAATGCTGATGCATAATTATATGGTCAACAACCAATCCCAAGGCGGATACAAATGATCATTGAAAAAGCAACCCAAGTGACTATGTGATTTTTATGCTGATATTAGAATAGAAGGAAGCTATGTTATTACTACTCAAGGAATCCTCGTACAAAATATTATCCAACAAAGAAATACAATAGCAAAGCATACCTGAACTGGTCACTTTCTGTAACAATATCCTGCATGACAAAAATTAAATGCAACTTCAAAACACTTATATATGTGAAAGTCTGCTATTATCAAACTGTATCACTAGTTAAAAAGATAACAAAATCTACTTTTGTGGCTTACTTTAACAAGCCGATCTAAGAGATGTGCAGCACTCTGAACATTAGCATCTGAGTCAGCTGAGAGTTTGCATAGTGCATCGAAAATTTGGTTAAAAAACACGATAAAATCTCCTCTTGCAACCTGTATAAATTAAATTCAATGAATTTATTTGTCAAAATCATGCAAATATAGAACACAAATGGCATTGATCTAAATAATTCCAGGTCCAGCAAGTAAAACACAGCAGGAAAGGAGCCCCAGCACAGTGCATACCTTAGCAATGTTATAGAGGGCTTCACAGGCATAATAACGAACTCTGCTATCTTGATCAGTAAAAGAGTTTAAAACAGGGGGAACAATTTGCTGATTCAAGACATAGAGAACATCAAGTCTTACTCAGAATTTTGATGCTTCAAGAAAATCAACAGCACAAAGCAATACATCACAAAACATAAGAAAGAGTAATATAACTATAAAATTGTTACAGCAAAATAGCAAAATTCTATAACTCGCATACAAGGAAGCTAGTTCCATGCAATGGAAAATGAATATAATGATAAGCATCTACAATTTCTCAAACAGCATTGTATCTATTTGATAGGTAGAAAAAAAAAAAAAAAGGCCTTAAACTCCTAAACAGTGTTATACAGCAAAACAATAAGCACGCATGATTAAGGATGCTCACAAGTGGGATGCATCCCACTCTATCACTCACATGTCATCACCACCATATACTTTCGGTCATAATTGATCAGTGTTCCACAGGGACGCGTCCCCCAGCACGGGGGGACGGCAAGGGGGACATTTCCCCCCGTCCCCCTTTTTGGGGGACGGCTGGGAAACGTCCCCGGGACGGCTGAGGCCTATGGCCTCCCGTCCCCGGGACGTCCCCTTTTTTGGGGCGTCCCCGGGGACGGCTGGGCCCCATTGGGGACGCTCAGACCGTCCCCGGGGACGGCTGGGCATCTTTTAGTGGTGCCCAGCCGTCCCCGGGGACGCCCAGCCGTCCCTAGGGACGGTCTGAGCGTCCCCAATGGGACCCAGCCGTCCCCCACAGCTGGGTGTCCTCACCCAAAAAAAAAAAATTTAATAAAAAAAAAGGTAAGGGGTCATTGCTTTTATCCCCTCTTGAAACTGTTAGTGAAATACATAAATTTAAGTACATGCAACTTTACCCTAATTGTGGATGTTTCCAGTAAATCACTTTTTGGGGCCAATTATATGGTAAGTTGTTATTTTCAATTTCACCATCTGGCTTTATGTAGTAGATTGAACTATTTGTATCAGACGATCAGTTGCTTTTAAGTATGAAAATATTTAAGATGTTCCTCAGAAGTATTCATATGCTAAAATTCAGCATATTACCCACTGTTATTGTTTAAAGAGGATTCTGAGCAAATCAATAATTATAAGAGATTAATTCAGCTTGGTACGCTGCCTAGTGCTTATTGTAGGCACATCAAGAACTAGCAGAGATTAATTCAGCATTATACATCACCAGCTTTGCGATTAGTCCCTCAAACAATGGGAGGGGTGAGACAGTCTTTGTTTGAACATTGGTGGCTGAAAAAGTGATGACTGTTATTACTTAAAATGACGACTGTTTGAACATTGTTTGCACTTGATATCCTTGGCTGAACCTTCAAGTTATAGTTGTTGAACTTGAAACAATTAAATGGCTGCACTTAGTAACTAATATGAATATCCTAATACCACTTATGTGTTAGTAACTAATATGAATATGAATGGCTGTGCTTACATAATTGATTACTAATATGAAATATCATTTTTGTTGGGTGTAGAATTCTGAATGTGTAGATTATTCTAAATTTCTAAAAAATTCAATTTTTATAGTATTATACCAGCCGTCCCCCAGCCGTCCCCTAGCCGTCCCCCGCCGTCCCCGGAAACCCGTCCCCCCGTCCCCCAGGCTCGTGGAACCTTGTAATTGATAGAAGAAAGATTTAGTTTTGAATTGGAGAGACCCATTCCCATGTTCTGCACTTCAAGCTAACACTGTATACTCAAAATTGTCAAGTTTAATGATTTTGTCCTTTGGAAGAAACTCATTACTGTTGTTCTTTACAAGATATGCATTAGTTCAAATTTCTATGTTATAAGCAGTTCCATTTCTTTTATACTCCTACATACATTGGAATCTGATGCTAGCTCCCACATTCTGTTCTCCAGATCTTATGCATTTATAGTTTCAATACCTGTGAAATATTTTGTAAGCTTTCACACAAGATCCTTTGAAAGAAAGGGCACAAAAACCTATAAAGATGACACCCTTTTTGCATTAACCACTTTGTGCAATGATGGTACCATGTAAATATACAGTCAGGCTTTTCCGGAAAATCTGCATCACTCCTCTCAAATACAAAAGCAGTTTTTCACATTGTAGCAGGGTTTACCAAGCCAATCTGCTGGGTGCATGTACCCATACCCAATACTGGGGTTCAAGCCTGGGTACATTCTAGGTACTGCAAACAGTACTTCTGTGAACCAGGTCCATTTTCCCTCCACACCCAGTGAGGATTTTTAGAAAGAACCCAAATAATTTGATTGGATACATTAAATCCCGTAGCAGGGAAGGTTGTGTATGCAGCTGCAGACTACTACATTAGATAAAGAAATAAATAACCTAGACTGTGCGAAAGACAAACAGCAGAATTGTAGACTACATCTTGAGAGCATTTTGTCTAAAGATGCCTATGATGTTGATGACCAACTGTATGCTAGTACTAGTGGAATACGACCTAGTGGTCTTGCAAATACAGATTCAAAATCCTAATCATTAATCTTAACTTATGAAACAGTAGCCTGTTATGTACGCCATTTTATTAGACAATTAATTTCTGAAATTTTGAAACTATGAATCTTTATGTTCAATATCTATTGTTAATTTTGATCTTCATGAATTATGTGAAAGATGAATGAGTAATCTTTGTTGTTTTATTTATGAATTTCAAATTTTTTTAACTTTTTATGTTTTATAATTTTATTATATATCATTTTTTAAATATTTTTTATTTATCATACCCCATTCACATGCACCCAACTTTCAAAAGCATCGCACCTGAACCAGAAACACACCAACCCCACAAAACCTGGTAACTTTGGATCTATGTATCTCTATGTGCCCATTTACAAGAACATATCACATATCACATGTGTCTGTGTCATTTGCATACACAGATCAGTGCATAGAATGTAATAGTAACAAATGTTTGCCATAATAATCATCCACATTATTATAATTCAATATATATATATATATATATATATATAGATAGATAGATAGATGTTTACAATTACTCCAACATTACAATAATCTAATTAGTTTAAAATTTCTATGAATGTTTATTGATTTTTAAAACGTGCACAGGGAATTCAAGCAGCACATGGGCATATACACATGCTTGCAAGCAGACCTTGCACAAAATCATGCTAATAAGCAATGCAATGAAGCAACACAACCTTAGAAGCGAAGGGGATGCAAGTAAACCTTGCGCACAAGCAACATGCACATATCCTCTGAAGCAAAGAGGTGGATGTAAAATTTTATTTTATTTTCAATTATATGCTACAACAAGTTGGCAAGTGCATAGAATTATTTATAAGGCTACAGAGAATTTACCCCCAAAAGGGTTTTCCCAAAAAAAAAAACACAATTCCCAATATGTTTTGAAAACTTGTTCCCCTTGTTTTGAAACAGGAATTTTCCAGTGTAAGAAACTTCACTCACTAATGATTTGTACTATCTCTGGCACCTTATCAAAGTCAAGAGAGTGTCAGCACCAAAATCTTGTAATATAAAAAACAAGAAAGGAATGAAGAAAAATAAGAGAAATTAAAACAAAAGCTTCAAACCAAAAGAGGAAAAAAACTGTTAAATAACTATCACCAAATCAGCAACTTCCTCTTCCATTCCTCTTTCTTATTTTTGCAAGTTTTAGAGGCAGCAAAGTTTTTCCATTGCAAGAAAGGTCCATGAGAGCTCTCATATTCAAATGCATAAGAAGTTATTTTAGAGAAGGAACAGCAAAGCGTAGCAAGAATTCTTCTTATAAATCCATTCTTTTTTCTAATTTTTCATCATCAGTGGCTTCAAATTATGCCTCACAATGTGATTTAACTTCAAATCCATCAAGGTCCTCCACCACACAAAGCAGATATTATCTACTTTATGTGCATTGTAATCTTCAATCTGTGTCTTGCAAGCTATGTCACCAGGTACACATTTGAGTTCCGGAGGCAACAAAAAATTTTCCATTGCAAAGGCGCATCCCAATACATCCCAAGGCATCAGAGGTTAATTTTAGAACAGGAACGGCAGAGCAAGAAAGAACTTTTCTTATGAGCCCATTCTTTTTTCTAATTTTGCATCATTCATGGATTCAATTTATACTTCACAAGGTGATTTAGCTTCTCTAGTCTTTGTGCATTGTATTATTTATCCAATGTCTTGCATGCTATATCATCAGGTTCACAATCAGGTTCAAGTTTGTTACAGCTGAAGCTCGAAAGAATTTGGCTCATAAGAAAATTTAAATAAAATTTGGCATGCAGTTCAAGAAAATAAACATAAGCAAATTAATTTATAACTTCATAAATTTCAAAAAATAACCAAAAAATAAGTGGGAAAAAGTACAAAAAGAGTCTACACCTTGAATTATACATGGCCCATGTCTATTTTCCTTGCCTGTGTTTTCCCTATCTGCCACTTATTTTCTTTCCCATACATATTTTCCCTGTATGTCATTTTCCCTAGGTAAATTCTAAATGAACATATTTGCCAAACTCTACAACACAGCTTGCAAGAAAGAATACCACTCAACCAAGCCAAAAAAAAAGGGGAGGATGTGAATCCTGAAAATCACAACATTGAAATTTCCTCAGTGTTTCTTGATCTCAAAAATGCAAACATCCTCCTTTAGAACCTTCTCATGAAACTAAGTGTATCCCATGCAAACCATCACTATGCAATATCATCAAACCTATCCATCCTCTACCATCACTATGCAATCCATCAACTTGTATTGCCTTCTGCTACATGGAAATTTTGTGATGTTTCAATTTTCAGCCCTGCAGATAACACTATCTTAGTGCTTATGAAGTTATGGCTACCGTTAGGGTTATTACGTTAAAGTTTGATAAAGTGTTCTTCGCAGTATAGCAAACGAAAATGTTGGGAAATGGCCTTAATAATCTGAGTGTTTTTTCAACTTCCACTGATACCTTCACTTAACCTTCATCCAAAATTACAATCAAGTTAATTTTCCTGGGAGCTTTGCATTTTATCCGTTGGACCATTCCTTTTTGCAACTAAAAGAAATTTTCAAATGCACATCAACAATAGTAGGACCTGTAACTCTACCTTTTTTCTATCTCACTGTACAAATGGTTGAATAATCAGATGTGAACTGCATTTTGGGTCTACAATTGTTGCAGATTGAAACCCTAGTGTAGAATACTTCATAACAAATTCTGAATATTACAACTGCTAATTCATGTATTTTGAGGCCAAAAAAATTAAAGCCACAATATCATAATAAATGCAGTCATCCCTCAAGAAACACAGTTCTCAACTAGGATTTAACATAGATTATGGACAGAATCTAGAATCCCAACATCCCTGTCACACATAATATGCAAACTTTCTTCACACAAGAAGCAATGCTCAACTAAGATTTTCACATATCGACATAAGTCAAAATCTTAATTCTAACAGCCTGTGACGGGGCTTCTTGACCGAAGATGCAAACATATTTCATCACAAGAAGGCATTCACAATTGGCAAGATTAAAGATCCAAAATCTTAAAAAAAAATGTGCCCTATCAAATGAGCTTGAAATTGAAATGAAACCCAAAATGTACTATCCCCCTTTCATAACATTTTGCAAATCTGTTAAAAAGATTAAAATCGAATATTTTTCCACTCTAGACAACTTTGGCACTTCAAAATCCTCAGCCACAGTAAAAACAAGTTCAAAATTGGATTGTTGGTGGTTCAAGAAAATAATGTTTTACTTTTCTTATGAAGTAATAGTTGTCAAGTCAAACTTGATAAGTTCAGTCACATCTGTCACCTGCTTGGTTGTTGAGTTTTGAATTTACCAATGAGTCTCAACAAGTATCAGGCAAGGATGTCAAAATGGGCCCCAGCCAAGTTAGTTGTTGAAACAAGACAAGCTTCAAGATCGCATTACTATGTTCAGGAATGAAATGATCTTCATTCTTTAACTCTGCAATATTAACATTCACAAAGCTAATGGACAGATTTGGAATTGTCGCAATATCAACATATATGTGACTAAGACAATCCCTTTGGCTTTCAAAAGCATATTATCATTTGAAAAGGAAATGAGAAACTAGAACGCCTTACCCTTCCATTTCTGAGCAATCACTATCGTGCATAAATCATACCTCATAAATGCATATATCAGTGATTTTCCAATCTTACTATCATCCAAGAATCACACTTCTAAAATACTAATGTCAGTGAATTTTCTCACTGTACACCAATAACCATATTCTTATGCCAAAATATCCGGAAGCTATTCAACAGAGAGTCTACATCAAATCTGTTTGAGATATCATATCCTAGTGATTTGGATTGCAGTCTATTAAATAGCAGAGATTGCTTCTAATGTGCTTGCTATCAAAAAATGTAGTCAATGTTTATGATAAAGATTTAGACCAGGACACTTGTTTTCCTTGGCACTTTACGTTTTTTCAATGCCAGTTGACACAGAGAAATTCACATCCAACTAACCATTTCCATTAAAACTCTCACACAGCATGCCTGTTGACTTACAAACTTTTCATGCAAAACAAAAGCCAAAACCATTAAACCTTTTAAGCTACAATCACCTCAAGATGCTGAGCCGCTTCTGATGCCAAACCAACAGTTGCTGCAGCAAGCCCTATTAAGCCACCCTACAGAAGCCAAATTTGCAGTCAAATTAAAATTTACAAGTGTATTATAGAAACTTCTGAAGAAACAAAAATGATAATCTAATGTAATGCAAACGGTATGCATAAAGTGTCAAACATACAGTGGCAAGGATTAACAGCCACATTCAATAACAGACTTTGAACATACTGCATACATATTATTAAGAACAAAATGGCTCTGACTTCTTTTCAGGTATGAAGGACTACATGTTAGAAGAAAGGACAACCTTTGTTAATATAAATAACCAGGTTTTAGCACAAAGCACAATGGCAAGTTGTTATTAATGTCTTACCAACAAAGCATTTCGAAACCATGCAAAGATATTTCACATACCTTTCTATGATTTGCTTGAGGAGAGAGAGCAAATTCATTTGTGAGCACATTGATTATTGCCGATATCCTTTCATGGTCACCAGCAGCAGTCAAATTTTTGATAACTCCTTCAAGCTATTGCATAAAAAGACAATTAGTATGATAAAGTAAATTACAAAGAACCATAACAATAATCTTAATCTGATCTGTGTTTCATGTTTGCCATGATGTTTAAAAATATAAACTTTCTAAAATTGTTCTTAATCCTTACTATCAAAGCAGACAACCACGAAAGAATAGTTCTCGAAAAGCAAGGTAATATTACACCATGAATTATGGGCATCCGTCTTAACGTAAGACTATAAACTTTGATAACAATTAACAAATTACATCATAAACAAGTAGACTAATATTGCTCATGGCATAGCTATCAACCATGACATGATGACACTACATTTCAAAAAACAAAGCCAAACGCAAAAACAAAAGGAGTCACAGTTTTCATTAGAATTTATAAAGGATTTATATTTGCATTAGAAACGTTTTACATTTGCAGGATGGTAGTATTTTACAAAAAAAATACTTATAAGTGCAGTTGAAGAAATGGACGAAAGAGCATATAACCTTGTATTGTTTATCTTTCCATATTTGAATATAACAATGGATTTTTCTTTTCTTTTTTAAATAAAAAATAAAAATTGGTTTTAAATCATTTAAAGAAAAAAGAGCAGCTTACCATCAAAGCAGTGTCTTAGAAAATTAGCTTCTGACAAGGTTAGGAATCTACCCTCAAAAACATTTAAAAAAATAAACATTCCTTTTGAAGTCGGAAGTGTGCAACCTCATGGAGTCAGCTTTCATGAACTTGAATAGACGTAACCATGCCACTAAAGATGAACGCTAAACAGAACATCAGATAAAGACAATAAAACTAGTTGAAACAATGACAGATATACGAAAACAGCAAATCAGTTAAAGATGACAAAACTAACCAATTCTATATTAAATAAAGCAAAACAGAAAATCAGTTAAAGAGGATAAAACTGATCAGTTCCATATTAGATAATGCAAAACAACAAATCAGCTAAAAGAGGATAAAACTGATCAGTTTCATATTAGATAATGCAAAACTATGTACAAATAGGAGACTATAATTTTAAAACACCAAATCATCTTAAGAGAATAAAACTAGTCAATATGACAAAGGGGTAGGGAAAGCAGTGGGGAACAAGGAGTTTCATGCCACAAACCAAAGTTCCAATCCCCTAGGTGAACCTTAACATTTAATCAAATGGCATGAGCTCAAGTGGTTAGAAATGTGGATTTCCAAGTCAACCCAGGTTCAAATCCTTCATGAGGGATATTCCTAATTGCCAAAGTGTTATTGTATTAATATCACCATGTGGTTTTTTGAAATAAAGTAGTAACACGGTCATGATGTAACATAGGCAGGGCCCATTTCAAGCCGATTTAAAGGATTTTAACTAAAAATAAAAAATAAAGATAAAAGATAAAAAGAAAAGGACTTTAGAAAATTTATAAAAAAATAAAAAATAACTTAGTCAATACAATATTTAATAAGGCATAACCATGTACAGGTGGGAGAACAAATTTATTTAAAAGGAAGAGAGAAAGGAAGGGATGGAACACTTCGAGTGATATAAAGATAAAGCCCATTTCAAATTCAAACATTGGTCAATACAAGAAACCAATTTTTGGATTTAATAATGGAAAGACATTACAGAGACGTCTCACAAAGATAAACATAGTTCAGAACCAACTTAAAATTTATCTCTTCTTACTTTTAACCACTATCTATCATGTTTATGGAGCAGAACTAATCTAGAAGGAGAAACATCAATATTAGACAAACACACAAACCAAAAAGAAGCTCTGAGGTCTGACACAAAAAAAGCTAATCACTGAGAAAGGTTACAAAACAAGGTCTCACTCTCTGTATTGGGGCCACATGTATGAATGGACAAGCATTTTACTTATGCATTGTCTTCCTCCTCTGTGACTACTAAATTCATCCCTTAGTATGTAAATCAGATATAGATATATGCTAACCATAAAATACATTATTGTCTTAATCTTGGTTCCTAACATTTCAAAACAACCAATAATTAACAATGATCACTGGATACATTACTTTGGAAATTGTACATTCAAACCAATAATTAACAATGATCACTGGATACATTACTTTGGAAGTTGTACATTCAAACCAATAATTAACAATGATCACTGGATACATTACTTTGGAAGTTGTACTCAAAAATCAAAGATGCTTCACACCACAAATTAACCACTTTCAACCACAGTATAAAGCAATTAATGACTACTATAATTCCTTCTTTCTAGCTTTTATGTAAGAATGCTTGATATCCACCAAAGTTGGGTCGTAATAGATGAGCAATAATGTTCGGGTAGGTTCAAAAAAATACAAAATTTATTTGAAATATCACACATGCAGAATTTACAAAAATAGTCTTCATAGTCATATTTACTACATAAATTATAATTTAATAATATTACTTTATAAATAAGTGGCATTACTAATACTATTGTATCCAATATAACTTTATAATAAATATAATGAAAATTAGTATACAAGTGGACCATACTTGATTTAGCTTTTGGAAGCATGACTTTTGAAATGATTGATGTAATTTTATATAAAATCCACTACTTTCAAAAAATATATATATTTGACGCTTTAATGGGAGGACATTATAAACATTATAAATAATGAACCCCTATCTCGGCAGTGGGGAGGCAACTATATTTTAACTCCAGATTATCCACCAGAGTTAAAATGAAACAGATTTAAGTGGGCATAACTACAAATATCATCCCCTCTTACAAAATCCAAAGACCTGTCATATGCTTCCTTTTCCCTTGTTGTAACCCTAATAACACATAATTCTTAGAAGGCATCAAAGAATCCACAGACATTTAAAATATCCAACTTAAAACTATCCTGCACTCGATTCACCTGAAATGGACCCCCATCAGTTGACTCTTTACTGTGTTCATTGCTCTCTCAGCTCTACTAAAGGCTTAGTGGCAGCATGTATTCGGCACTTACCAACTTGTTATTTGTTTAAGGTTCTGATAGATACACAGTTAAATGGTAAGCCTCAACTATACCAAACACATTATTTTTAGTTCTTAGATTTTATTAAAAAATTCCAATTTTTTCTCTGAAAAATAAAAATAATTTTTTCGAAAAAAACATATGGGCCAGACAAAACTGAACCAGCTTGATTGGGCTAAAAAGTCCAGACCAGACCAAACCTGGGCCTAGTTCGGTCACGCCTTGTAATTATGATATCTACAAAGTGTAAGAAACAATTTTCCTTCTGGTTGGTCTCGACTCTTAACCTAAACTTTGCACATAATCTTTATTGAGAAAAAATATTAGATAGGTTATTGTTAATAATGAAACTGAAAATTTGTGTAAGAATGTGACTGAAAAGTTTTACTTACATTAATATCACAAGATAATTTGTGGTAGACATGTTTCATAAGGGGTGTCAGTGGAAACAAACACAATAAGTTGAAGGTTATTGAGCAGGTCCCCGTGAGTTCATCAAAATGAACTTCAATGGAGAGCAATGGGCAACAGTGGGTTAGCAGGTGTTGAAGGAATATTAAAGATGAGGATGATCATTTTAATGTGTTAAACCATATTTTGGCCAACAAAAAATGCATGTAAACAATTTTAAATTTTCAGAAGTTTATTAAAAATAAGCATGATCAATTTTGAAGAGCATATTCATGAAAAGTTTCTAAAATTTAAATTGTCATTGAAGATATACATTATTTTGGGTCCGAGGGTTTGCTCAGTTGGTAAAGCGCCTCGTTTGGCGTGTGTAACGCCGGTTCAAGTCTCAGGGCTTCATAGTATCGGAGGGCGTGTCGCTCAACCACCGCCGGCTATGTTAAAAAGTTTACTCAGCGCAACTGGAGGTTATAGTGGCAGCAAGGAGCGGGATTTGAACCCACGAAGAGGCGATGAAAAAATGTAATGAGTTACCAATTTCTCTAGTATACGTAAAAAAAAAAGATATACATTATTTTAATCAAATGGCATGACCTCAAGAGGTTAAAAATATGGCCTTCCAATGTAGAGACCTAGATTCAAATCTTGCTAGGTGATATATGCATAATTGCTTCTTGTAATACCACTATGTAGTTGTTGAAATACTGCAACAACACAGTCATGGTGTGACATGGGCAAGGCCTGTTTCAATCCCATATAACCAATAAAATGAAAAAAAGATGAACATTATTTTTATCAACATTTCAATCATGTTAAATTTTCTTAAATCAAATGAAAATCAATAGACAAACAAACTACTTACTAAATAAGTCACTTAGACCTCACTAATTTCACTTTTATGATTTTTATAAGTAATTTATATGTTATTTAAGTAGAGATGCATCAAATTCAAGTTCCCTTGGTGCTTAAAATTTTGATTTCTTTCATTATGAGTCACTTGAATGAATGTGATATGCTGACCAAATACAGAAAACCAAATTGAACTTGCATCTCCATTTCTTCAGTACAAGAAGCAAACAGGAAAAGGAAATAAAAATGAAAGAAAAAAGTGAAAATGAAATTTGTTTTTGTCTTCATTTCCTCTGTGACCACATCCACCTATGTGTCCTCTGTATAGTAAGGACCAAAACTTCCAGGTCCAGGATCCTGGTTTTCAAACTACAGGTACCTTTAGCCCAAACAAAAAAAAGAAAAAGTGTGGTTGATAGATGTCATCATCAGTGATCAATCATCTCATGCAATATCAATAGTATCCGGAAATTTTATTTAATGGACTTGCAACGTAAAAATTGGATTAAATGTTTGCATGTCCAGCTTGTGCATGATATCTATGGTTTAAATCACTAACAATACGACATTTGACCGCTTATTCTGTTAGTATAAACATCATGTTCATCAGATTATCAATCACTGGGCCACTAATAAACAAAAGGGATTAGCTATAAAAGCTTCATACCAATATGTGTACATAAAAAGTGCCACACAACTTGCAAGGGCAACACTCCCGTAGAAGTTAGGTTTTGTCTACTAACACTGAAAATAAACCCTATCTGAAAAAGGTTTTAACATTTTAAACAAACACAAAATTTAACTCCCGCTGAGTAACACATCCTAAGGAAATTGTCCAACATTTCACTCCCACTGGATAACAAATTCTTCCAAGGAAATTCTCCAGCAGTTAGCTCCCAGTAATGCTATATTAGTAAAGTCCAAACCTAGGTATGGAGCATATGTGATTTCAATGGCTTACATTTGACAACATACCAGGTGTACAGGGTTAAAACCAAGCGTCTGACAGCTCCTAAAATGCAAAAAGAACTTTATCTTGCTTCCAGCTTCACAGTGAATTCTATCATGCAATTCATTTCAGTTAAGCTAGATTTAGCCAAGGTTTAATTAAATTAAAGGATGTTAGTTCTGAGATACAATATCACTCTATATTTCCGTAGGTTAATAGAAGATCTATTTTAAAAATTGGACTCGTGTTTCCTGTATTACAATGTACTCCACATACTTGGGAAAATTCCTTTCATGACAAGGGATGTACAAAATTGCCTCGACCCTGCGTTTTCTGCTTTTCATGAACTAGCCCTTCGCCCAATTTAAAGATTTTACAGGATACTAGGGTTAATTTATCTCAGCATTCTTATTGTACATGGACATAGAGGGCTACACAATGAGACCCTTGGCCGAATTTAAGATAAAGAGAATTGGCGAAAGACTGCATTGTAAATTGAATCGAGTTAGAATGGCCTAGCGATAAGAAGAAGCACTTATAGCAATTATGAACACGGCACTGCCGCAAGTTAAACAATCTCCATGTTAATACCAATTTTACTAAAATTAAAAAAACAATAAAAAGCAATCACCCTAAATAGACAGGGCCCTAAATTTAGCAGCCTCTGAATCTTCTTTGGCCCATTCCTCGAGGTAAAACCATAAAAGATCCACCCACAAGTCTAATAAAGGCTAACCTACTTTCACCGTCCAGGGTTCCAAAAATTGTTCAAAACACTATTGCTACGACAAACAAAAACACGATTCGTGAAACCGACAAATCGGGAAACAAAATACAGTTTTTCCCATTTGGAGTCCAAAATTTCGTGATCATCTCATGATTATGCATTGCAGTCCGGAGAAAGGCATGAAAACCTAACAAATTGTAAAAGAATCGAAATCACGCAAGGATTTTTTAAAATACTTGCCTCCAAAGCCGCATTCTTCCTCTTTTCGTAGAGCTTGTCCGCCAGATTGCGTAGCACGGACGCGGGAAGCAACGACGCCGCATCCACCATGTTGCCGTCCTCGCGATTTTGGTCGTTCAAGGGAAATTCCTGCACTAAATAGGGGCAGCATATATGTGCTAGCAACGCCAAGCACCCGCCCCCCCAATTGTGATTCTCACCCCCCTTCACCGCAGGGTTTTGCAGAACAAACCCTAATACTCTAACCACTTTACTTCCACGACCAGAACAACAAAAACAACAATCTTATTAACAATATCAATATGCACGAAAAACTCACGCTGTGTTATAGAGATCCACATGCGCGGATCAACGCACGGTTCGAAGCCCTCATTGCATCCAAAGGCATAAATTGAAAACCGCCTCCTTCAAAACCCTAGCTCCTGGTCCGGGTTCACAATACTGTCAGATACCCGATGCCGCCACCACTTCGCCACTTCGGTCCCCCTTGTGAGGGATTTTGTTTTTCCTGTTTCTTATTTAAATTGAATCAAAATGCGTAGTCGCTCTTCAGCGGGCGTTGATCGTGGTGGTCTTGCAGTACAAGTTGCAGAGATATTAGGAGAAATTATGTTTTGCTTCGCTTTACAGGGCCTTGAAAGTGAATCTTTCTAGTTGTATCTGTTATTCTTCTCCTACTTCCTCAGAAAAGGTGGGCTTCCAGACGTGGGCTACCTAGTACAGTTGTTTTACTCCTCCTCCATTCCCGATGTCCCAAATGGCATTTATTAAGTTCTTTGGTCCAATGTTTCTCTCCTACTCCTTGTTGATGTTGGGTCTGGCTAGTCAACTTTGCTATTTTTTTGGCAGCTGATTGTACCGTAGGAGGGCTCTCAACGGTTAGAGAGGTTGGCCATTTTGATAGCTTAGTTTGGCCGACTCCTTTCGGTTTTCCCCCCTTCTCACATACACTTTCAGTTTTTTTTATTATTATTAAACCAACTGTTAACTATTATTTTTTCTTTTTATCTGTTAAGAAACAAGGACAACAACACTTTTTTCCGTGTGAAAGTAATCAGTTTTTTTATTATTATTAAATCAATTGTTAACTAATTTTTTTATGGTTAATATAGAAATATCGGTTAACTTAACTTTCTACTACCAAGTAGGGTTTGAATTTCGGGTTGTCCTCTAACTCCTGCGACGTCTAGTTTACGTTAACATAACGTGAGATGGTGACCGTCATCACTCCAGAAGTTACTCGGAGTTTGTACCATCCTCAGTCAAACCAACTGTTAATTATTTATTTTTCTTTTTATCTCTTAAGAAAGAAGGACAACACCACTTTTTTCCGTGTGAAATTAATGGGACATATAATTTAAACGTGAATCTTTCAAGTGGAATTTTACTTAGGCTTCGAAAGTCCAATTTGAGGAGGACAAATGTCAGGCTATTTTAATCCACCCGTTAATATTATTAAAATAAACTTTTAATATTTTATGGAAATAATATAATCCGAAAGATGATATTTTATTGGCAGCCTAGCATTTTGGGTTTTGGTTCTTTTTGAAGAGGTCCAAGATTCAAACCCCAACATGGGTGAGTGTGTGAGAGGTGGGTGTATGAGAATAAAATAAAATTTAAAATTGAAAAATTATAACTAATATTACTTATGAAAATATATCTATATAACTAATATTGCTTTTATTAATATATTAATTTTGTTTGTAAAAATAATTATATAATTTTATATATATATATATGGTTAGTGTGAGAAATCCCTGCACCAATGCAAGGTTGAGAAGGCTCCCCCAACCATGACCCCTTCTAAAGCCGAGAGCTATGCTTATTAATATATTTTTTTTGTTGTAAAAAAATGGAGATTTGAATAAATAATAGTTGATTATGATTTGATGATTATAGCAGTGGAAAAATATGGCAAAAATATTTATGAAAGGCCATATATCAATTGAAAACCATGATAAGCAAATGAAGGATCTCAAGGAGAGGTGGTGCCCCTCTTTATATGTAAGGAATGAGGGGTATACCAAGGTAAAGGAGTAAGCATAAAGGATCATTGTTTTTCAAATGGAACTCATAAATATAAAGGCAAAGTTAAAGGAAGTACTAGATAAAAGTATAGTAATGTGTGAGATCTTGTGATGCAAGCCACTAGCTAAAGTTTATTCCTTGTATTCACATGAAATTTTTTTGTTTTTCAATTGTAGACGATGCGAGCAAATCTACTACATTTTGTAAGGCCTACTTTATTGACCCTCTTGAGATAATACATGGTTCAAAACCTCATTACACCATCTAGGATAAGATCCTTAGCCCTATGTGGGAGATGTTCAATTGAAGGCTCTTTGTTCATACATTCAATGCCATAGCTTTTTTACTCAAGTTAGCTCAAAATAGCAGATTAAATATATATATATATATATATATATATATATATATATATATATATATATATATATATCATAACATGACATCTAATATATGACTTGCCACTTGGCAAAACCTAGCCATTGATATTGAGAAGCTTAATTACGTGTCAAAAATACATCAATTGATATCGAGCTTTAAGCAATCATTCACTATCTCCTTTGACCTAAATATAATCCACCAAGCTAACGGATCATGGTAGTCTTTAAGCCTTTAATAGCTCTAAAATATCCATCCATGTTCAAACTAAGACTCATTATTATCAATTCAGAAAGACTAGTGACTATGCTTCTAATTGAAGCTAAGTTAAAACTTTATTTCAACTTGGATTGATCACTCACACAAAAGATATTCTTGCTCACATCTCTTTGAGCTTCCTATCATTTAGGGTAGGCATCCTCCTAAGCTAGTGGCCCACCATCTCTTGATGAGATATCTCTAAGTTAATATGTAGATGATTGTCTTCTAGGTTTACCTAATCTTATCCAAATATGAACTCGTACAACAGTTTAATACATGAGTGTCTATAACCATGAATGACTTTTGGATCCAAAAACCATTCCATGGTCAACACTATATTAAGATTATTCATTCACACAAGTGTGGTTCATAAAGAGCTTTGGATTAAGAAGTACTTATTGGATACAAGGAAACAAATAATTATTTTTGTTACCTTTAAGCTAGTTAGGAAGGTAGTTCCATTAGGTCACAAAAATAAGCATTAGCCGCCTCTTATAGTTGTTCCTCATACAACCAACATGGAAACCAAAAGTCCCAAGAATATGACCAAACTCTATAGGTGAGGTTGAAGGCCCAACAAAAGATATTCCAACCACACATTTGGTGTTCATCTTCATACATTCGTACTTTTTCCAATACCAAAAAAACAAGCAAAATAGTTAACCATTCACATAGATTAAAATCATGATTCTTGAACTCAATAAACAAGTGCAAACTTTAAAGTCAAATTAACTTGCATTAACAACCATATTTCCTTTAATTAAATTGTCTTTAATTAATGTTTCATCATATGCCAAACAATGAATACAATAAATAATTATACACTGAATGCTTAGATTTTGTCCACATTTAATGTTTTTTTAAAATACTTATGTTTGATTAACCCCAATTGTTCATTTAAACAATCTAATGGCATGTCTAAATTTACCAAAGACGTAAGTATAATTCATAGTTCCATTCAACTTATGATGGTAAAAAAGTTATGTAGAAACTAGTTCTTACATACATTAGCAAGATGATACGACCAAGTAAGAAGTATAACTACTAGATTTAAGCAACCATGATCTTAAGTCAGCTAGAAATTTCATACTTATCTCCATCAGAATAATCATCTCAAGTATAAGCAAATTCATTGAAAGAGAGGAGTAAGATTGAATGAACGACTTTCTAATAGGACAATAAATCAATACATCAATCCTTCATCATAAAGTAGGTACAAGAGAACTAGCCCATTAACATTTAAATGTTTTACATATTGTAATATAGAAAAGTATGTTTTCATTAGAGATGTTGTTAATTCAATACCCAACATCCAACAACTTGGATGTTAATAGGTCCTTTTATTACCTCCTTCCTAATTGAATTATTTATTTATTTTGTTATACAAGAGAATCGACAGTCTCCATCATTTTATCCCCATGGGTGTGGTTTCAAATCCAGAAATCTACCACTATATCCTTGCACCACCTCATTAAACTTTTACTCCAAGTGAGGGGGACCTTGAAGGGGCTCAATATTTCTTCCTAATTGAATTATTACTTTAGGGTAACAAATACAATTACAACACTCCTATTGAAAAGTTTGTTTTTATTCGGGTATTAGGGTTGGTACAACAAGTAACATTCCTTCATTTGGGAGCAAATCAAGGAATGACCCTTTCAAAAAAATACACGCAAGATACATTCACTTTTTTCAAATTGACAAAGCCATCTAGTCATCTATGAATAAATCTAGTGAATAACATGAACTATTCTTAAAATTTATATTTTTTGGAAATTATGTAGTCTCTTGGCACATCAATATTTACACAGGTCAAATAAAATCATAATTTACTCACTTGTCTATGGGTTTGATTAGTGTTGCTTGTCAACAATCACAAACCTTTACTAGGAATCTTTATTATTTGTTGGGTCGAGATGAAGAAGAGCATCACTGGAATGATTTATCTCCTAACCAATAGATACATGTAGGAATCTATTTTTGGTTTTATTCCCTACCAAAGATAATTAACCCTTCAATGATGATATAAGATATAATGCAACAACATGATAAAAAGGGAATCCATGGATGTGTTAATCTACTTACATGAACTATACAACCATGCATCTTAAACACGTGATGAATGCATCTAATTCACATGAAGTCAACCAATAAATCATGCCAATCCAATTTATATGAATGCATTCCAATCACATATCAACTAATAAACCATGCAAGTTTGAGGACACAATGATTAATCAAAACCATAATTTGTCTAAACTTTTTGGTATATGCCCTACTTGGTTTATATATCAGGGCATAATGAAACATGAACTCATTGACATATATCATTGCTTACTAGAATCTTGTTCCCTTTGTTCTCCCACTGGGGCCTACTTTGCAAGTCCATTTGTAAGGTATCAATGTCCCTCTTTGTTATTTGGCTCTTTCTTTTCTCTAAGTCTATAAATGTTTGGCTAGGAATCAGACATGAAGCATACAATTGGCATTCTTATATAAGAGGTCCATAGGGTAAGGATAGGATCCAAGACCTTAGATTATAAAACCATCCTTGGTCTCTAAATTTGATGCAACAAATTTAGTCAACACACTTCTTTGACAATGTTTATTTAGTGAGAAGTTAACCACTCACTTCAAGCCTTTCTATGACCTGGTTTGTCAAACCACTAATAAGGAAATAGAGACAATGCATCCTCTAGTCTAGAGGACACCAAGGTTACAACATTTAAGTCGTCTTTGTTAAAATATAATGGTATAAGTTACCCTTCCAAATATGGTTACCTCCAAAAAAACCCAAGGGACTAGTTTTTGAATAAATTTAAGGTTAATCCATAGTTAAGGTTACAATTAGGCCCTTATGCTCTTGAAACATACAATTACATTATTTGCACCATGTCAAAGATACCCTTCTATAGGTAAATTAAGCATCATATCAACCAAGTCTATACAAAGTATTAACATGGTTAGATACTAGATTTTCTATTCATTACAATGTATGACATAATATCAATGCTTTCTACTTCAATCTTAGTGCTTCCAAAGACATGTATGGAAATGCTACAACACAAGGCAATCACTCGTAATACTATGTCCATCAAATAGTAGTTAGGCCATCACAATGTAGGCATAACATCCTTGTTTATTGAATTTCAAATAACAACCCAAGAATATAGTGTTACAATATTAAGCATGTCACTCAAGAATTAAGTGTTATAAGGCCTTAATAATGCACTACTAATTTAATCAGCCAAACTTGTTCCTACAACCAAGTAATTTAGACAAATAAAATAGAAATGTTCATCATACACTCCAAACACAAGATTCTATGGCATCAAAATTTGTAATGTTGCAACATAAAGAACATCATCCAACAATCAAGTGTCATCAAGCCTTAATAATGTAGTGCAAATTTTATTATTAAAACCAATTCATCATGCAATGTAGACCAGTTAAGAAGGTAGACTCAACGTACATTCAAAGCACTAATCCCATTCTTCCATACATCAAAAATTATAAATTTACAGCTGCCATTTCCAACATGCATGATAAAATATTTTATTGTAGAACATCAAGAACTATTCTTGCTACTGCCAAGGTTCCCTAATGCAAACTTCTATGGAAACTAGTGTACCTACAACCAAGGTATCATAAGTCTAAGGTGGAGATGTATTCATTCTCAAGTTTTTCTCATGTTCACTCCAAGTTTCGAATATTTAACATCATTGTTATACAACCTCAAGTAGTAGTAGATTAATTTATGAGGGATTCAAAGGCATGTTGAATCTACAGTCCAAGTGATATGTAGCTATTCTTTAAGAATCCTACTTTAGTTTAAAGACAAGTCAATTTCCAAGAATATATTATCTTAAAAAATTATATTATTCACTTTTTTACAAAATTACAATATTTGTGAGGTCATGAAAGTGTTCTAATAGGTAGTCATGTCACAAAGATTTACAATCGAGGTTTTACATTCATTCAATAGTCCCAAAACTTTGTCGAACATATTTTTGTAAAAGTTTTTTCTTTGTAACATCAATTAAATACTCTCTTGAACATTAATATATTGTCATACCAAACAACACCCATGGTCTATTTTGCCCTAACAAAGTTGGGTAATATTTTCTAGAAGTAAATCCTTAACGATTCAAAGCCTATGTCTAGTAATGGCAAGACAACCAAACTCATATTAACAAGCAGAAAGAAAACCTTATCATACATATAAGTATATCAAATAGAAAAAAGCATAATAATTACAATCAACTTGAGAATGGGGTAAGTTACCTAATATAGTAGAATATAGAATCCTCTTCTCTAAATTCTGGATTAGAAGATGAATTGTTGCCCTTAAGATATACAATTAAAAGACCTCATTCCTTCCTTTGCAATGTAAATCCTTCTTTCTTCTCTTTCTTGCTAAAGTACCGAAGCAAGTGAAATTTTTCCATGTCCTCCTCATACCATGCAAATGTTTTAATAGATTAGTTAACTCAAATTACTCTAGCACTTTTCCAATATAAGAACATTAGAATTGGATCATTCCCCTCAAAATAGCTCGATTGATCTAAGATCTAAGAATGGTGTGGGTGGAACTCCACCATGAAAAAACCCTCTCCACACTACTAGTTCAATATTTTTTATTTTCTTCACCTTCCAAAAAGAAATATCCTAAAAAAAAGATATCTTATAATTTTAGAACGAGTTTAGAGTTTGGCACCCAAAAGCCATCTCTCACTTATAAGATTTGGATACCTGTTACTTATATCCAAATCTTAGATGTTCAATGGAAAAAAATTAACCACATGCCTAATTTTGATGGTGCAACTTTCTACAAACCACACATTCAAATCCCATGCCTATTCTTAGATATAAATAACAAAGATAAAATTATAGAATTAAACAATATGACAAGAAGCAACAAGTATGCATAGTATGCAAGATATGAAATAAACTTATGGTGCGTGCATAAATTATATTTTTTCTTAGCATGTTGTTGGTCAAATTTGAATTTTGATGCCCTCCCTTTTGTTTTGGCTAAGAGTGGCCTCTATCAAACACTTGAAACACAATTGTAGTTAGTCTTGTTTCATGGCCATAAAATAGAATCGCATGAAATTAAAAAAAAGGGAATTAACAATTCATAATGTGTATTCATGCCATGCCATCCATTGTGCCACATACTTTCATGCTAAATTCAATTTTGAAAGTTTAAATTTCTATTATTTAATTTGTTTTGTTGGATAATAAGGGGTTGTACTCGAGTCCCCCACCCTTGACAAATTACATCTCTTCTTTAGAGCTTGAGAGTTTACAAATAGATACACTTCTCATATCAATTGAGATGCTATAGCTAGAAACCTACATCATTTTACATAAAATGTATGAATTCTTGATTTTTATTTTTTGGATATTTTCAAATTTTTGCATGAATAAAATTACTCCATAATTTAGCATCTTTATTGACATTTTTCTATAGCAACCTTCTCAATGCCAAAACTTCACCTCTATTATCTATGTCTTACATATTCATAGAGTATTTCCAAAACATCGCACTATCATAAACCGCTTTACCAAATATGGATTGCTAGTTTCCTTCTTGAAACACAAGTGCAACAACAAAAATTATAATAAATAGTCTAAATGAAAATACACTAATGTTACAAAACAAAGCAGATATTACCAATGGAAAACATTAAAGTAAATATGAATTATTATTTGGTTTAGGTAATCAACATTCTTTATCAGCTTCAACTAAACTTTCTACTTCCTCTAACCATGGAAAGAATAAATTAACTTCATGATCCTCAATCAAAACCCCTCTATTGACTAGCTTATCTGCACATTTGTTTCCTTCCCTTAATATATGTGTAAACTTGATTTCTTCAAACTCTTTAGCAAGATCTTGAATTTCCACAATTATCTCTTGTATGTTCCATGGACCCTTTGCTTTTCTCAAAATTGCATTTATTAATATGAGAGAATCACCTTAAATCCATACTCTATTCCATTTCATTTGTTTACAAATTTTTAACCCTTCTAAAGATGCCCAAGCTTCAACTTCATTATTTGTCTTAAATCCACTATTGAAAGCATAACAAACAAAATATCTCCTCTTTTTTTCTAATTATTCCTCCTTCTACTAGTCCTGGATTTCCTTTAGATGCTCCATCAAAATTCAATTTAACCCACTCACATCTGGTGGTTTCCACTTTATATTTTTTGCCTTCTTTTTGCTTCTTTTGTACCCAACATCATAGTTCCATTTAATGACTTTCCTCCATCTATCAAGACTCTCTACTTCCAAATTAGGGATTGGGTGAGATGATAGGGTTGGTTTAGACTCCTCTATGGCTAAACATATCTTCTTTTTCATTACCTCTAAATTGCTTTCCTTTCCTTTAAATATTATTCTATTCCTTTATAGCCATATATTCCAAAGTATTGTATATTTTGATATATCCCATATTGTCTGTAAAGCCTCACTTTTATAAGTGCTCTACCATTGATTTAACCAATCTTCAATTCTACTATTCATCACCATACATTTACCAAAAAAATTAAAAATCCATTGCCATAGATTCCAAACTATCGAGCAATGTCCCAAGATATGGTCTATACTCTCCTCCTCCTTATTAAATAAAACACATTGAGAGGGACCATGAAAACCCCTTTTCGTAAGGTTATCCCAAGATAAAATTCTTCTATGACCTACTAGCCAAACAAACATTTTGACTTTAGGAATGCTTGGGCTATCCCAAATATCTCTCCATATTCTAGTGATATTATTATTATGTTGGTGTTAAACATTATATCCACTTCTAGTTGTGTATTCTCCTGAGTTATTCAACTCCCAAATCAATTTATCCTTAGAACCCCTCAAGATAATCACAGTTGTTATCTTTCTACTCAATTGCCTCCGAGCATCAATGTCTTGTATACTTGTAAAAATATTTTCTTTCCATTTGTATCTTCCTTCTCGATACTTGTACAAAATGTTTGAAACCCTATCACCGTATTTGTCTTGAAGCAATCTCATCCAAGGTTTCAGAATTGGATCTAAGTTGAGTGGTTTTTTATCACACCAAGTATCCATCCAAATAGAAATTTTTTCTCCAGTTCCCACCACCCATATTAAACCTTTGATCATAAGATCAATAGATTTTTTAAACCATTTCAAAGAGTAGAACCATTTGGAAGAGATAATGTTGTAAATATTAAAATTGGATCATTGGGATCTACATACTTAGAAGAATTCTTGCCCATTGTATTTGACTATCTTTGTACAATATCCAGATAACTTTTCCCCTAAGAGCTAAGTTTGCATTTGTAAGAACTCTTAAACCAAGACCTCCCCTAGTTTTGTCATCATACAACTTGCTCCATTTCACCAAAGGAAAATTTCCTTTATCATGTAAACGTGACCATAAAAAGGATCACATAATATAGATTAAACTTTTTTCAACTGATTTTGGCATAGAATACAATGACATATAATATGTTGGAATGGATTGTAAGACTGACTTAATTAACTGCACTCTTCCTGCTAACGATAACCATCTACCTTTCTAAGCTAGAAGTTTATTTTGAACTTTACTAATAACTGGATTCCATAAATCTATCCTCATTCTCCCCTCAAATAAAGGTATCCTTGGATAAGTTGTTGATAAATTTACCTCCTCCATTTGAAGCAACCTGTAAAATCTTGCTTTGATATTAGCAGGAGTGTTAAGGAAGTACATTTTGGATTTATTCCTATTAACTTTTTACCCTGAAGCTCTTTCGTACTCTTTTAAAAAGTTATTCAAAGCTCTGGCCTCATTTATCCTTACCTCTCCAAAAGGGTTGTATCATCTACAAACTGTTGATGGGTGATGTTATCAATGTTATTACTAACCTTAAGTCCACTTATAAGCCCATATTTGTAAGCCGTATTTAAGTTCCTACTCAAAACTTTTGCAATAATAATGAACAAATAAGGAGATATAGGATCTCCTTGTCTAATGTCTCTCTTGGATTTAAAATATTTCATCACTAACCCATTGACCAACACTGAATAAGAAACTATAGAGACACAATCTTTAATCCATCTAACCCATTTCTTCCCAAAACTAAACTTATCTAAAACTACAAAAATAAAATCCTATTTAATCCTATGAGAGGATTTACTCATATCAAGTTTTAAGATCATAGCTTTCTATTTTCTTAAAGTTGTTGAATGTATAACTTCATGAGCTACTATGATCCCATCCAAAATTTGTCTCCCTTTCACAAATCCTCCTTGCTCTTTTGAAATAATTTTGTCTAACAATGGCCTTAATCTATTCGCCATCACTTTGGAAATAATCTTATAAGCCATATTACATAGGCTTATGGGTCTAAAAGAATCAAACAATTAAGCATCCTTCTTTTTTGGAATTAGGGTAAGATAAGTTGCATTTATTTTACAAGGAATGTATTGTTTTACCCTAAACTGCTCCACTACCAGTCTGCCACCAATAAAGAATCCTTCACTATATCTTAATTATGTTGGTAAAAAGTTGCAAAGAGCCCATCTGGACGTGGGGATTTATCCTTATTAAAAGAGAAAAGAGCTAAATGAACTTCTTCTAGAGTAATAGGCTCCATCAGTTTCCTATTGTTTTCATTAGTTATAACTGAAGGAACATCTTGAAGAAGTTTATCATTAAGAACTTCAGTATCCTCTAAATCTAGATTATTCTGATAAAATGACTTTGTCTCTTTTCTAATTTCACTTTGATCGTCAATCCAAACCCCTTCTATTGAATTAATTCTACTAATTCTAGAAGACAATCTTTGTACTATAGCCATCCTATGAAAATATTTGTATTTTTATCTCCTTTTAACCAAGTCTGTCTTGATTTTAATCTCCAAAATTTCTCTTCCTTACTCAAAATATTATGATATTCACTAAGCAAATCTCTTTCCTCTGATCTTGGATTATTATCATCACCTTTTTGGAATTTTGAAAGTTTATCTTTTAGATCTTCTTTCTTCTAAAAAATGTTTCCAAAGGTATTCTTGTTCCATTCTTTTAATATAGACGTCATAGCTTTAATTTGAATTGGAAGAGCATACAACCCACCATTACCTAAAGAATTCCATGTTTGAGCTATCATATCAACAAATTGAGGATGGTCTTTCCACAGCTTCTCATATTTAAAATATGATATTTTTTAAATTCACTAACCGCCATTGTAACTCTTATTGGTCAGTGATCTAAACCAATCCTTGTTAAGGTATTAATTGTAGCACAAGTTCCTTCATCTAGCCAATGATCTGAGAGAATGCATCTATCTAATTTTTCTACTATTAGGTTTTAGCCTCTCCTGTTGTTGGTCCAAGTATAGTTCTCTTTTTCAAACTCAACTTCCCATAGATTATTGTTTTGAATAAAAGTTGAGAAATATTTCATACTTTGGGTCAATTTCCTAATTTTTCCAAATTTTTTATTCAGATTGGTTATGGTATTAAAATCTTCAATGATCATGAATCGGGTTTCTTGGTCTTTACTTCTCATAAAGGCTTCAATACCACTCTAAAATTCTAATCTACCTGATTGATTTGTAGGTCCATAGACATTAATAAGGATGAAATGAATATTTGTAAAGTAGCAAGTGACTAAAGAGGCTATCCAATGCCTAGTTTTATGAATGGTTACACAAGAGGTTCTAGAAGGATTCCAACAAGTTAGAATTCCCCCTACCACTCCTTCAGAATCCATAGCATCCCATTCACATCTTGTCCAAACTTCTTTCATAGTTTTTGAAACTTCTTTTGTCATTTTAGTTTCCAAGATACAAAGAATATCAAGTTTATTACTTAAACATAGGTTCCTAATACACCTATGCTTTAAGGGGGTTGAAGAACACAAGTTTATACTGAGAGGGGGGTGAACAATATAAGATCAAAACTTTTAATTTTCTTTCCAAATGATAACAAAAATAATATAAATGTAGTAAATGAAACAATACACAAATCATCACACACATGAGAGACACAAATTTATGTGGTTCATCCAATGTGGGCTACGTCCACGGAGAAAATCTTTCTTATAAATTTCCTCAACCAATATTTTGGGAATCAATTCCCTATTACAATATTTATGGGCACCAACCCAAAGGAGACTCCAATCCCCTATGCTCAAGTTCGTGGACCTCTATCCACAGGAGACACCAATCCCATCTGCTTTGGTTCATGGACCTCTATCCACCAGTGACACCAATCCCCTTTGCTCTAGTTTATGGACCTCTATCCACTGGAGACCTCAATCCCCTCTGTTCTAATATGCTTCAAAAATTTACACAAGGCTTTCTTAGAATTTCTCCAATCCTACATAAGACTTGCTCAAACCTGCTCTCAATTCTACTCAATTTGCTCCAAGCCTACACAGAAGACTTGCTCAAATCTGCTTCAAAACTTGGTCTTAATTCTTCTCAAATCTGCTTCCAATTTTTCTCAAATATGCTCCAAGTCTCCACACATGACTTGCTCAAATCTTCTCATAACACATGCTCAAATTTGATCATAACACATGCTCATATCTGCTCATAACACATGCTCAAGTATCCTGCTTAGACCTGCTCAAATCTAGCTCACAATCCTGCTTAAATCTACCCCAAGCCTTCTTACAAGGCTTGCTAAAAATAGCTTACTATTACTTCTCAAACATTCCCAATTCTTGCACATAAATAATGCTCAAAATAAAGGTTGTATCTCTTTCATGAATGCTTTCTTCAACTAGAGTAATTCAGACATATTCTACCCAGAATTCCTTTTCTTCATGAACATATAGTAAATGATATGGAATGCAAATACTCAATATGTTATTTTCACATTCATTAAGTCTGTCGCTTTCACGTGTCTCACATTCATTGCAATCAAATAAGATATTTACTTGCAAATTTATTTTTAAAACAATCAAAGCTAGTGCATAAATATGCTTCACAAAAATGGTCTATATCATTTGTAAATTTATTCTTAAAAAATCAATCACAGTAATGCACAAATTTGCTTCACAAAATTGGTTTCTAACACTTGCACATTCACTTCCAATGTCACTCAAACCAATGCCCAAATGCTTCACAAATTCATTCAACAATGTTGCACAATTTTGTTCTCAAACCCTAGCACAAGTGTTTCCAATTTCTTTCAACTATGATGCACAATTTTGTTCACAAACCCTAGCACAAGTGTTTCCAATTTCTTTCAATGATAATGCACAACTTGTTCTCAAAATCTAACACAAGTTTCCAATTTCACTTAACAATGATGTACACTTGCTCTCAAACCCTTGGACAAATATTTCCAATCTTTACTCAACAATAATGCACACTTTTATCCTCAAAACCCTAGCTCATATATTTCCAACAATGCACACAAATTTGATCCTTATATCTCCATCTTATGACATAGAAATAATTTCCTCAAAAACACAACCACCTTGAGAAGGAGTTAAATCACCATACCTCAAAATGCTTTGATGAAGATGTGCCCTCAAAAACTTGTCTAAAAAATAATTTATCTTTCTTGTGCCACTTCAAGGGTTAGATAGCAAAGCACTTTTTCAAATCATCCACATGAAGACCTTCTCAAAAGATGTGCACAATAAGGCTGAAAATAATATTCTAGTATCTCCTTTTGTTTCACAAAAATAAAGCTTGTAGAATCCTTAAACTTCTTTTCTATGATGTGCAAAAATTACAAAGCATAATGATCACAAGTACACCCTTTTCTCTCCTTTCTAAGAATGCAATATCTCAACTCTCATACAATACCCTTAAACACCTTAATGTCAATTTATCTCATGCAAGCATTACAAATTAAAACAACTTTATTACACCTTATGACTCCCTTTAAACATTCAACACTACTAATATTATTTCCACAACCCTTATTCCTCCTATAAGAATTTCACAACAACACTTTACTCAACCAAACCTTTCAGAAAGACTCCCTACACTACCACTTTTACACCTTATAACACCTTGCAAAAATTAAACAATTTAAACCTTATGCCTCCTAATTTTTACGCTTAACCAAAAATTAAATACCTCTTATTTCTATCGCGATTTGAACTCTTTCCTCATGCGAAACAATGCTTTCCAAAGTGTCCAACGATAAGCTATGCTACCACGACTTGGTGACACTAAAAGGTGGCCTACACCTTATATTTCAAACTTCACCTCGAAAACAACAAAAACACTTCTGCCCAAAAACTGTCGTTGAGGGGACTCGACCCCAAGACCTCCTTTTCCATAGCACTCTATCACACGGCCAATGACCACTTGGGCTACGCTAGCAGGCATGACATCAATTGAAGGCTCGATGGATTTATTGCACTCTTTGCTCATTGAGAAATTCGCTGCCTCTCTTCTACCGTTCGCTAGCACTCCCAACGAATGATATTCGATGCACGATTCATGTGATAATTTCCAAGGTGAAAAATTTAGGTTTATATATATGTGCCCTCCTTTAATTTAGACGACGTCGACGCTAGAAGCAAGTAACCCATATTTTGAACTTTGGCGCCAATCCTTTGTTATAATATTTAAATTTAAATTTAAATATTATAATGTTAAAACCTTGCCTTGGGTAAAACCTTTGGTGGCCCAACTTTGAAACTCTTTTATAAGACCTTGCAATGAATGAAACTTTTGGTGGCCCACTTTGATTTAATGTGAATAAACCTTTGTCCTTAGGCCTTTTTAATTCCTCTTTATAATATTTAAATATTATACTCCTTAACATATTTGCCTTCCTTTCTTTTTGCCATTTATACCATGCTCTTTTTATCATCAAACCTTGGACATAAAATATTTCTGCCTCATGTATCCTTTGACATCAATGACAACACAATATGCTTAATATTTCCAACAGGGGTATTAGCACCCCTTATATTCCATGAGATGATAATCATGTCTCATTAGGGGCTTTTGGCCCCTCCTGCGTATTACCAATATTATTTTGTTGTTTGGTAAAGAGAAGTTCAACCAAATTAGTTTGTGTTCCTTTCTCTATGTTAGCTCTTGCTTCCCTAGATATTGTTTGATAATTTGAGGGTTTTCCTCATTTTTTCTTGCCTATATCAAGAGTAGGTCTTATTATTCTTTTCCTCATTATTCTTTCACAATTTTATTTTTCAACATATTTTTCCTCTCCTGGCTCTATTATAGAAGTTTTTGATTTGTTCTGCTCATTTTATGGTATTTCCTTAGTAATGGTAGAGGTATTAACTTCTAAAAATGCATTTTCTTTACCAATTATTTTCTCCTAAATGGTGCATGGTACTTCAAAAGAGTCTTCAAAATCTGATGAGACACATTCCTTAGCTTCATCGAGAATGTTCTTTCTTAAATTAGGATCATATTGAATAGACAGTTCCTTTCTAATATGTTGAAATTGTCGTACCGTGTCCTCTAAATTTTGATCTACTTTTTATTCATAGGCTAAAGCCTCAAAAGAGTTGGTTTTTCTTCCAATATACTTCCTTATTGGTATCCATTGTTTACTTTCTTCTATTTTTATAGATCTATTTGTTGGAAGTTGAAAACCATCTTCATCCATAACCATTCGTAAATTTCTCTTGCGGTTTTCTACAAATGATTTTGTTGGGCTCTTCTTAGGGCATGATATCTCAATATGTCCCACCTTATGACATCTTCTACATATAAAAGATATATTTTCATAATCGATAGTTTGGGTCCACATCTTATCCCCATACTTAAGAATGATTGATTCTGGTAAAGCTTTACTTATATCAATCATGACCAATATTTGAGCATAAATAGCCAAAAATCCATCTTTTGTTGTATTTGAAATCTCGAGGAATTCTCCTAGAGTGTTGCCTATTGCCTTGAAGGTATCTATTTTCTAAAATTCAATGGGCAACTCAAACATCCTAACCCAGACTGGTACTAGGGATATATTTATATTTTCAGGTGTAAAACCTTTATACCGGTGGGTAAGGAAGAGTCCTACTCTTCCCGTAAACCAAGGATCCCCTTTTAAGATTCTTTCTCTTTATTCCCTATAACAAAAAATGGCTAGGAAGAAACCTTTAGAAATAAATTATAGAATCACTCTTGGAGACTTCCAACTCCTATCAATCCATTTTCTCAAGGTTGAAGCCCCTAACCAATACCCATTAAATTTACCAAAAATTGCCCTATCTTAGAGCAATGATGATCTCTCCGAGGTGCGTTCACTAACATTTACCACTAGAGATGGTTCTAATGATTTAACTATAAATCAATCAATGGAAAGGAAACTAAAACTCAAAATCTATTGAAATTTATCTAAAAATCCTATTGCAAATATAATATAATATTTGATAAAAACTTTATAAATTTTCATGAATAATTTCTAATATAAAGAAGGGAAAAAAAATTAGCTAAAAATTATTTATCTAGATAGAATGTCTTGCCTCGTTGAAGTCCTAGCCCTTCATTTGTCTTTCCATCGTTCGAATCCTAGTTGGCAAATATTTGCAATTTCATTTTTCGTGACTTGAAAAATCGTCACTGCCCTTGTTTCGAATGGTTGACTTCATAGGGTCGTATCTCCCTCAATATTGCTCGAATTAAAGCTATTCAAATTCTGCATAAGTTGGTCCAAAAATCAGCTGAATCGAATAAATCTTCGAGAAGATATGGCTCCTAAAAGATGAGATATTTTTCAGGCAAAAACCCTAATCCTTTGCACTTTGCAAATTTGCTTTTCATGATTTGAATCACTGCCTTTGTTTCAAATTGTTGAATCACAGGGTTGTATCTCCCTTAATATTACTTGGATTTTTGCATATAACCACTCATTTTAAAGCTATTCAAATTCTGCACAAGTTGGTCCAAGAATCAACTGAATTGGATAGCTCTTTACGAATATATGGATCCTAAAAGATGAGATATTTTTAAAGAAAAAACCCTAATCCTTTGCACTTTGCAATTTCACTTTTCAATTAGTTTATTGGACTCTAACTAATATAACATGCTTTTATTATTTAATTTCATGAAAACTTAGGTTGTCTTTTAGAAGGAGATCAACAAGTCCAAGCAACTTAAGGCTTATTAAGAAGAGGAAAGAAAAGTAAAGCATCATCACTTAAGGTGCATGACAAAGTTCATAGGAGGTCATTAATGACCATAATCAAATGGCCTTCTTGATAATCCTAGGGGTTAGGCTATTTATGTTAATGCATTAGACTAAAGCCATGATGAAATTTAGAGGATTAAAGGTTAATTGGTTAGGCATACCTATCAAGGAGCCAAGCAATGATGATAATAGCTCCCTACTAGTCTAAGAAATTGAGAGTCGTATTCCTATTTAAATTTTAACCTAACACTAAAAAGGACTAAGTTATACATTGACCTACTCAAAGAGGCCTCAATGGTTTGGATAAGACCCAAGTTTGAATATCCAATATTTTTATGGTTTTTATACAAACCCCCTCAAAACCTGGCATAGGATGTAACACATATGTCAAAGTTACTAAGGATGATGGGGTATTATGATGATATAAAAGATCTATCTCCATCCTCATATAATTTTAATAAGAAATTTGAAAAGAATGCATAGGTTTCATGAGGATATGCAATGTCTTTAGTTGTAGGGATATGATGGGTCATGTTTTATCCCTATTTGTAAATACTTTTTAAAAGCTAACTATGGTTGATGTGTTGTGTAAACTTTAAGTTACTATAATAGATGGCTATTTAATATTTTTTATTAGATGGACGAAGGGATTTTGAAAGGTACCCCAAACCTTTTACAAAAAGGATCCAACCATCCTTCCGAGAGAAGCTAGGAAGGAAGGGGCACAAAAAGGCCAAAAGTGAACCAAAGATCCAAGAGATAAACTAGCTCCAAACTACCAAATAGATACAACACAAAATAGAGCTAACAACAACAACACCAAGAAACCAAAGGACACAGGAAACCCACATAGGGGAGAACAAAAACCCAAAAACTACAAAGCCGAACAACAGGGTTTTGCATAGTGGCAAATTTCGTAATTTAGCACGAATATTCACATTTTCATAATGTTAATTTTGTGAATTTTGAGACCATAGAGGTCGACCCGTTCGCCCAAAAATTTTAGGATCCAATTTTTTTAAGGTAAATTCGCCCTGTTGTCATAAGGTTTCCTGCCTAATTTTTGCCCTAATTTATTAAAAATAAGAAATATCCCGCCCAAATTGCCCCTTGTACCCCATTATATATAGTTAATCCTAACAACGACTCCCATACAATTACAAAAGTTTTTCGGATAGCAAGCGATACAAAGCAGATGACTGACAAAACCCGAGTCCATGACTGACAAAAGGCAACTAGCGGGAGGCGACCGGTAGAATGCGACAAAAGGCAAGTGGCAGAAGGCAAGTGGTAGAAGGCGAGTGGCATAAGGCGACTCAATTTACCGGTAAGTTTCTTTTACCATTAAATTTCATTTAACATTTTATTCATGGACACTCAATAAGGAGGTTTATTCTGCTTGCGAACGATATTCTTGGGATAGATATTCTGTTGTCTCTAGAAGTAGTTCTCTTTTTACCAGTTATTTTCATTTTTAAAAATGATGTTCATTGTTCATGTTATTCTTCTGTTCATACAGGTAAAATGTCAACTATAGGCAGTGGAAAGAAGGGAGGCCAGTCTTCCAATAAAAGGATTATCCTCAAATACTTTCATAATATTTCAAAATCTGGTCAACCATCAACATCTACACAAACTGAAGGTATGAACGCCTTTACTCACTAGTTATTTTTTTACATTGTTAATTTTAAATATAATGTCTTCATTCATAAAGAAGTGTGCTTTTTGGTTGATGGCTTTGTCCATTTTTATCTGTAGAAGGTATGCTTTTAAATGCCATAGTGATAATGACCCTACTATTGACACTAGTATTATCTCTACAGAAAACACTGTTTACCCTGGTATGCCTCCACTTCCACATATCCACGTTAATGAACAATCCATAGATGAAAATATTCTCAATCAAATCAAACAACAACATGAAGAGATTCCTGAATCTAACATGCCAAGTGGAAAAGAAACTAATAGTTCTTATGCAATCCCTACTTCTGGAGAATCTTCATCTAAAAAAAATAAACATGCAAGGTTATCTAGGTGGACAATTAACAGATCATTTCAGCCTAATTGGATATCAGAATTTCCATTTATTGAGCCAGTGCTACCAGAGAATAGTAGTGATGATATAACAGAATTGAGATGCGTAATTTACAGTTGGAAACACGAAAAGGATCATAGATTGCAACTTAAGAAAGATACAATAGAAAAACATTGTGGAAAGGTTTATATCAAAACAAAAGAAGGTGATCGACCAACACCAAAAACTTATAGGTGGAAGGATGCATCAGAGTGCGCACATATAAGATATGCGCAAGAATATGATAAAGAAATGAAACAAAAGCAAACTTTGGTTGAGAAAGGTGCAACGATTCAAGCCCAATTTTGAAAAATGAATAAGTTAACTTTAGCTTCAAAAAGTTTACAGTTTGTTGTTGTATTCTCTATTCTTAAGAAGGGTAGACCTATGTATAATTTCATGGATTATAAATCTCTATTTCGACTAGCTGATGTGCAGAACTTACCCAACGCCCATTGGTCAAATCGAAGTGGTTGGAAAATGGCAAAATGTCTCTCATTGGTTGAGCAGGATGACCTCAGAGAGAAAGTAAAAAAGGTAAAATTCATTTCACTTTCAATTGATGAGGTGACTGTTGTTGACAATACATCTTGGATTTGCATGCATGTTTACACATTGGAAAATCATTTAAGGCAACCTCATTTACTTGGAATACGCAAGATGGTGGAAAATTGTAATGCAGAAAATATTTACAATGTTGTTGTAACTAGTTTAAAAGAAGAAGCAAGAATGAATGAAATTGAAATAGCCACTAAGTTAATATGTGTAGGAGTTGATGGTGCTGCTACAATGCAAGGACACATGAATGGTCTTTGTGTTAGACTACAAACATTTGTTGCCCCATATTTGATCCCTATTCATTGCATGGCTCACAGAATGAATCTTGCATACAAAATTGTGGATACATTTACAAATGTTGCGAGAGTGGAAGAGCTTGTCCATGAAATTCATGATTATTTTTCATGCAGTCCAAAAATATTTTCAGAGTTTCAACAGTTTGCACTAGGAGTTACTGAAGGTAAAAAACTGTTGAAAGATGTGGATACTAGGTGGATTTCGATGTATCAACCGGCATTAAGAGTTTTCAAAGAATATCAATCCTTGATAGGGTTTATGTATGCAAATCGTAGGGTAGTTGATAAGGCTAAATATTTACTTTTTTGAATGAGTGACTTTGAAACTCTTCTCACATTGTGCGGTATTCTTCCAATGTTGGAAAAAATGAATACTTTGATCAAAATTGCACAAGAAAGATCGATTTATATTGTGGATTTCATCAGGGCGAGAATACAAATTTGCATGCATATTGATATGATGTATGCATCTGGTCAAAATTTTATGGATCCCATGTTTGAGAGTTGGAGAGCATTAACAAACGTGAATGATCCTCAAAGCTTTCTGAAGTTCAATATAAATGATCATCTATGTATTAATGTTCGTAAAAAGGAAATACCTTTATATTGTTATGGCATGCGAATGGATATAGCTACAAATGAAGTTGAGAAAATGCCCATAACCTACAATAGATTTCATGTAGTTGTAGATGATACAAAACTTAAACTGAAACAAATAGCATAATCATTGACAAAAGAAATAAGAGACCATTTTCAAAGAGATGAATTGCTAGAGGCTATGGGTGTGGTTAATCCGATGTTTTGGGATCCTTGTAATGAATACCAGACTATAAATGGTTTGTTTCTCAAATACATGGGCATTGTTGCTGGCCATTTCAGTAAAAGTGTTGTAGTCAATGGTATTGAAATCAATGGCATTCTCAACAGAGATCTTTTGACAAAACAATCAAACTATTTTGGAACAACAATGTCTACTCAAGTTTCACAGCTCTCTAACCGTCATGAAGCAGGTTCTATTTCACGTTTGTGGAGAAGATTACAACCAAGTACTATCTTACAACATACTATGAGTGAATATTTTTCATTTATATGAATTATGTCAAACGATGATTTTGGGATCCGTGGAAGATGAAAGGGTGTTCAGTGCACTATCATATGTAAAATCTAAAGTTCAAAATAGGTTGGACAAAAATTTGGAGAATTGTTTGAGAGTATATGTGTCGACCTATGAGGTGGAGGAGTTTCCTTATGAAAGAGCATTGTCACATTGGAATTCTATGGCAGAGAGAAGAGGTGTAACGAATACTGAGGATGATGGTAACACTGGTCAGATTGTGACGACATAAATTTTGGGAATGAGTGCAGAATATTTTGTACAATCTAAAAATGTTTGTTCTAGCTTCCAGCATTATGATGCAAGGATGCATTCATTTGATTTGATTTCACATATTAAAATGAAAGGATGCTTTCATTTGATTTGATTTGAGTTCAACATTATAATGAAAGTAATATTGAGATTATATTGTTACATGTAATTTTGATGTCACTAATCATATAATATGATATTAAAAATGCAATTGGATACTTTGTATAATTTTGATGTCATTATTCATATAATATGATATTAGATTTGCCATTGGATACTTTGTATAGCATAGCCCTCTGATTTGATTATGTATTATTTGATTACACATGTGTTACACATATTCTTTGATTACACATGATTTGATTATTGGATTATCATAAATGTGTTACTAGATATTTTGTATATCATTTTACATAAGCCTTGTTATTGAAGTATTAGTCTAAAGTTTCAATTTTTCTTGTAGATTTGTATTGTATAAATCATTATTGGCAATTTGTGAAAGTAATTATCTATGCTGCATTTTTTGTCATTTCAAATTAATTCATATAACATAAAAGAACATCTTACTGCATCCAAATACTTCAAAATTACTTAATACATCAACACAAACAATCAAAACATAACAACATTCAAAACAAAGTTTCCAAGAGATAACACATTTTTCGAAAATAGTCTCTTTCATTGATTTCAATTTTCAAAAAAGTTACCATTCATTCACAATTTACAAAACATATCAAACATTATTTCTTCCACTTCAAATTAAAAACAACAAACTTCTACAACATCATAAATAATAAAAACATAACAATAATTAAAACAAAATTTCCAAGAGATAATACATATTTTTCGAAAATAGTCTCTTTCATTGAATTCAATTTTTAAAGAAGATACCATTCATTCGCAATTTACAAAACATATCAAACATTATTTCTTCCACTTCAAATTAAAACATAACAATAATTAAAAATAAAATTTCAAAATGATAATACAATTTTTTCAGAAATTGTCTCTATCATTGATTTCAATTTTAAAAAAAATACCAGTCTTTAATAATTTATAAAAATATCAAAGAGTTTTTGTTTCACTTCAAATGCAACACAACAAACTTCTATTCTTTTTCAATGTTTCCTGAAGGTCCACCCTCATCTATCTCAATATCCTTTTCTTCTAATGCCCCAACCCTAACCAAACTTTCTGTTGTAGTGTTGATCCCCGATAACAAGGCACTTTCTTCCTTCGTTGGATCTTCTTTGAAAGGTGCATTCAGCTCCTTCTCATTTTCTTTCAGTTTAGCCTCGACATCCAGGCCCCTATCTCTGATAAACTTCTTCAGCCAATTATTTTCTCTAACCGTCTGTTGTAACCTCTTCTTCACTTCAATAGCATTATTAATGCTAATTTTGGCAGTCTTGATCAACGTTTTCATGGCACCGACCTGTTGCTTTAGGTGCTGGAAATTAGACTGCAAAACATAAATGAAAAAAGGTTAATATTTATAAACAAAACATATTTAACAAAAAATGATTTTTTAGTTAGATGTAAAACTTACATCAGTTGTAAGTCATGTTGTTTCTGCAACTGCTACTTTATTCTGATCTAGTGCCCATTCATTGAAATATGCTTGGGCCTCTACATTGAGGTTTTCCAAATGATTCAAAACAACGGCTAAAATTTCATCTATGTATGTAGACTCGGCCTCCATAGTGCCAGATTCAACTTTATGTAGCAAAGCATCGAGCTTTTGGGGCTCATTCTCAACCTTTAAAAATAACTCTTTTCTCTTTGAAAAATTCTTATATCGACCATTGATTGCTTTAATCAAAACCTTGGCCCGATATTCCCATTCTTTCAATTTATCAATATCCGAAAGAAGAGTATTATGAACTACAACTTTACATCTATCGGCTAATAACACATTTTCAAAAAATTTATGATATCATCATCTGTTAGATGACGGGCGACGACTTGCTATGGGTGGAGGGGAAAACTTCAACGACATCTACATTGACATCCTCTTCTCCATCAATGCCCTCTTCATCCTCAAGAATATCACTTGCCTTTAAAGGGTAATTTTTAGGATTCATACCCTGATAAAGAAAATCACATTCTAGAGTTCCCGAGGGCATTTGAGATGCACTCTCAACATTTGAAAAATTCTCTAAGGTTAGTATCGATAAAACATAAACATTAGATGATGACACATTTTGTGTCTCTATAGCACTTCTTGCATGATGAGACGATGGTGTGAGGAACATTTTACCATGCATGCGTGATTGGTTCCTCATTGGTGGAACCTGTTGTGGATGGACAGGAACTTGCTTTGAATGGACAGATAGTGGAACTTGTTGTGGTTGTTGCTATTGTTATGGTTGTTGTTGTGGTTGTTGTGGCTAGACAGATGGTGGAGCCATATTTTTTTTAGCCTTTTGAATCTAGCAGGTCCCTCTATAAAATTTCACACAAAAACATAAATTTAATCTTGTGTAAATAACAATATCATAAAAAATATATTTATTTAAACCATACATACCAGACTCAGACTCTACAGCCATTGATGATTCAACCATTTGCCCTTTCTCTAAAAAATATTTAAAATACATTAAAAAACATAATTTTAAGTCATTAAAATAAATCATTTAAAATAGTATTTTTGAAGAATAAGGTTACCTTGTGGGTTGGAGGTAACTTCTTCCACGTCGATAGTAACAATTTGAGAAGTAAAAGGTGTCGCAGGTGTATGCTGAATTCGATCACCATGAGACCTCACACGTTTGGTGGGAGTTATTGGTGATGACTATGACTGCGTGTCAGAATCAACAGATACTTCCTGAACCCTAAATGCGGCATCCCTTTTACTTGAATACTGAGATGCTCTTCTCTATTTTCAAAATAAAATTAGAGAATAACAAGATAGAATGAAAAAAGAAAACAAAGATATTCCAACAAATATGTTTACCTGTATCTCATCATCAGACATGCCAATAGACAACAAACTAGGGTGCAATGCAGTGGGAGGACTACTTTGTTGAAGGTTGAAATAAGCTTCTTGAAATAGACAAAGAATAAAATTGTTGGTAGTCACTATATAAGTAGATTGAATTTTCTAGGCACTCAAAAGGTCGTGTTTCAGGTGGTTGGAAATGTGCATGGACCAATCAAATCTACCACCACCAATACAACGAATCAATAAAGAAAGTGCCCAAAAAGGCATTTATGTAGGTCGCCCCTACAGAATAAGCCTTGCCTAAAAAAATTCAATGCAAGCATATAGAAATTTGTCTGCAACATTGGAAATGTTTAAGCCCCTTTTGGACTTAGAAGAATTAACTAAAAAAAAGAGACAACATTATTAGAAAACAAAAAGTACAACAAGGAGAACGTTATTAGAGAATGGAAACTACAATACAACAATATTTAATGTTAAATAAAAAATAAATTTTAAAATTATACCTTTCAAATTGTCAGAATGAACAGAGTAAACAATTGCTAGGGTGGATTTATCATCTTCGGTTAAGGCGTACTGGTTGTTCACCAGTACACCATCCAAAAATGGCAGCCCTGTTAGTCGATGCACATCGGAGGGTTTAACAGAAAAAACAATTTCCTTGTTATCCACTCGGATCGAAATAGTGGACACGTCATGGTTGTAACAAGTAACGATCCGTTGCATCAATTGAACGTTAATGTTCAACTATGGCATCTTCAACACACCAACAAGTCCAATGGTGTAAAGCCATTGGGAATATCTTCCAGGAGTGTTGAAAATGCTCTTGAGGTTGGGGCAGAATATGTTCTTGAAATACACTTTAGAGGGAAGAGGAGAGGAAGAGCTAGCCATATCTAAAAAGATGCAGGAAAATGTTCTAAAAAACCCAAGAAAACGTTCAAAAATGCCTTGGAAAAAACTCAGAGAATGCTGCCAAAACCTTCTAGAAATGCTGCCAAAACGTTGCCAAAATGCTCTGAAAATGCTTGGAAACCACTGTGGAAAATGCCCTGAAAATGCTAGAAAAAGGTTTAAAATTGCTCTGGAAAACATTGTGGGAGAGGCAAAAAATGACCCTACAAATGAATTTATAGAAGTCTGCATGGTAGAAGTTAATAGATGCATGACACATGGCAGAGGAGAGGACACGTGGCATCATCTAATTGATGAATTATGGTGGCTACCTTATGCCACTCACCTTGTGTCACTCACCATCTACCACTCACCTTATGCTAGTCGCCTTATACCACTCGCCATCTACCAGTCACATTATGCCACTTGCCCTATACTAGTCGCTCTTATGCCACTCACCTTATGCCACTCACCTTATGCCACTCACCTTATGCCAATTGCCTTATGCCACTCACCTTATGCCACTCACCTTATGCCACTCGCCTTATGCCACTCGCCTTATGCCACTCGCCTTGTGCCACTCGCCTTGTGCCACTCACCTTATGCCACTCGCCTTGTGCCACTCACCTTGTGCCACTCACCTTGTGCCACTCGCCTTATGCCACTCGCCTTATGCCACTTGCCTTGTGCCACTCGCCTTATGCCACTCGCCTTATGCCACTCACCCTCTACAAGTCACCCTCTGCCAGTAGCCATAAAATTTTATTGATAATTTTTGTGCAAAAAAAAGAAAAAATCGCCATGTTTTGAAAAAATTTCTTCGAAATTTTGAAAAATTTGCCCCAAAGTTTATACACCATTCACCTTGATTCACCCCGATTTTATAATTACTTTTTTGGTACTACCCCTTATGCATAACCTTGTCTGAACAAAGAACCCCAAAAGGGAAGAGGGCCAAGACCAAATTAACATAAACTATAAAATCACTAGGAACCAAGGTTACCGAGACTCGGTTTTTGGTTCCACTAGGACCAACATATTTGTCTGCTTCATCTTCATTTAGCTCCCACTGCTCCCATCCCATCAAGACCAAGATTTACTTTATGTAAGAGATAGTAGTCTGCAAGGATTTGATCAGAGACCTCTGCAACTTCAATAGCATATATTTGATTGATTTAGGATCAAATCCTAAAGCCTAGATCCAATGTTCTCGAGACTTATTCACACTATCTGCACCAAGAAAGAGCTTCCCTTTTTTGGGAGGCAGATTGAATTCTTCAGAACTAGAGTCTTCAATGCACAAAGGAGCCTTACTAGGGTTTGCCATTTAATATTTGATGCCCAAGTTGAACTATGTTTATTTCTCGTATTTTTATATGATTAAGACGATTAAGCAGGCTATAAATAGTGTTTAAGGTTATCTAAATGCTTAGTCATTTATGTATATTTGGATGATATTTCTAAGCAAGGTAGTTTTTGCCTAATTTATTTTGTAAGGCTTAATAAGATCCATTGCGGCATTGTGGAACCTGCTACAAATTTGAGTAATCCATTTTAGAAAGGTGCTATAGTAAACCTCAATTGTTGTAGCATTGTTATATTCACATAGACTACAACATTTGGATGCTCACTACAAGTAGGGCCTAGGTCATAGTAGCTCAATGTGTAGTAGGGTAGAGACCATTAACCCATGGATATACCACTACAACCTGATAGTAGAACTCAATAACACTAGTTTAACACTCATCATTTTCATGTTGGTAAAAGGAGCACAAAAAATCATAACGGTTACTTGTTTGTGAGTATGGTAGTTGCGTGGCTACATTGGCAATACTCAACTATAACTATAACAATCAATTGACTACAGTTGTGGTTGTAGCAACTTGTTGAAGCAACATCCAATCCTTGTCCAATTATAACCACAACAATTACCCATTGACTAACTACCAAGGTGTCATCACACAATTGTTATAAATGTCCCTTATTTCTATTACAATAGTTGGCAATAACACGTATTACAACCTATTGTAGCAAAATAATTTTGGTCGATGTTTTTCACATCCCTACTACTTGATATCTTTTTATTTGGAAGAATGTGATGTTGTGTTGAGTTTTAGTGATGGAGGTATAGGTTTATGCGTGGAAGCATAAGAGAGTAACCACCCCTGACGGAGACTGAGGTTGAAAGGCATCAGGTAGGTAGGACATGATGTTGTGCTTTATTGCACCATACCCAGTGGATACATGGAATTCCACCATAGAATTTGCATATGAAATCATCCTTTCTGTTGATGCATTTGTGCATGTGTGTGATTGCACTTTGTACAAGATCGCTATTGCATTTCTTACTTGTCCTTTGATGCTATGTGCATTTCTTGTGTGCTCCTAGTTATGGTGCAAATGTCAACGCTAAGTTTATTCAAAATGGGGATTGAAAAGAAAAAAAATGGATATGTTGCTTGTTTGCCTTTGAGAGAAGAAACTCATGTATTGCAAGATAATACAAATAAATAAATATAAATATAATAAAACATAATGTGTAATTTAAAAAAAAATGTATTTAATAAATATTTCCTTGATAATTGCTTACATGGAGTTTAATTATTAATATGAATCCATTAGATAGGTGTCTTTGCAATAAGTACATTTAATGATGATAACCATCAGTAAGATCACTTTGTTTTCATTCCATTCGAAGAAAATAAAATATAATAAATTAAAAAAATATTTGGCTGTGTATGGGAGATGATTTGGCATAGCCATTATGTGAGGCGTCACCCATGGATAATGGAGTAAGTTTTTAGTAATGATGAAGCAAAATGGATGCATGTCGCCGATCGAGCATTAAGGAAGGAGTAGTTGGAGGGAAAATGGGGCATGCAAAGGAAATTGAAGAAGTGTCGAGCAGGGAGAGCAGCGGAAGGAGTGAATCTACTAGTGTAAGAAAAACAAACAGTCAGTGGGGAAACACTGTGTAACCAGGTATACTTGAGATCCAATGTAAAACGTCTTTTGTGTGTTATAATTTCCTATGACTGAGATGGATTAAAATTGTATGTTTTTCCTACTGTTGTTATTTGATAAACCACTGTAGTTTTGTCGCAAATGAAAAATCTAGTTTGAGAAAACTTACCGTGACAAAACATGGTCAATTCTAGAAAACATAAAAATCGTTGACAATGATTTGATGAATCAAAATTTTGAGAGATAGTCTTAATAAGCCTAAAAGCTTATATGTGAAAATAATAACATCATATATGAACCATTAATAGTTGTATGCCTATGTTTTACATATGTAGAAGCCATTTTTATTTGAACTTCAAGAGATTTTTCTTTTTAAGAAAATATATATATACATAAACTGCATGCCCTATATATTAAGTAAGTGAGTAAACTTCATTTTGAATTTCTAGAGAGTTCGAATTTTGCATACTTGTGTAATGCATGTTGAGCATTGTATTTCTTAACCTGAGTCGATCTTGATAAAATACATGCCTAAGCGATGCATGAATGAGGAATCTTTAATGGGTTCGTCAAATTGCTCAATGCAAGAATGGGAAATATTTATTGGAAAGAATTGGAAACCATGCATGATGTGTGTTGGACGTTTTTCATACTTCATGTTTAAATCTTGTATGCTCTATGTGTGGATTGTGAATAAAACCATCAATTAATTTGAGGAGTCAATATTTACATGCATTGTGAATTGCATGAGAAGATAACTTTATTTCTTTTATTCTGAAAAGAGATTCAGCTTGACTACTCTGTGAGATTGTGAATATATATCTTGAATGAATTTTTTTTTTGTAGCATGCATGCTTGCATGAGTACTGTTTACATTTAGATGCATAAATGGCCAAGCTGATCCCATACTCTCACCTTTAAACTCAATTTCTTGATGGGTAGTTTGAACGCGTGGTTCAAGGATGGCAATGGTGAGATTGTTGAGCTATGGTCTACACATAATGTTTCGGTATTATAGTCGTTTTCCCAGAATGAGCAGCGAAGTGTCTCATTTATACCAAATGCATTCTTTGGCTATGTTTATATATAGTGTTAGTAAGCCAATGGTGGTTGTATATTGTCTTTCGAAGTGAAAGAAAACTAAAATGTATTATTATTATCCTGTAGAGTTTGAAGAGATGCAAACTTTAAATATTTCAGACTTAGGAAAGTCTTTTGAGGTGTTTCATATAGTCTTTTATGATTGCATTAAATCATGTAATGTATTTATTTATTTACAAAAAACTCCTCAATCAAATCGCAAGATCATTTTATGTGCTTTTCTAAATTTTGAACTATGTAAAATATGAACTTTGCTATTTAAAAGAAAATGTAGAATGTTATCCTGTTGGAAACAATATAATTTTATGGATAAAACATTGAAATTTTAGTAGAAAATGAAGGGAATGTGTGGCTACAGGATAGATTAAATAAAAAAAATCATAGTTTTATATATTCTCTAAGTAGAAGATAGTCAATTCAAAAAGGGTAAAGAGTGTTTAAAATAAATACATATGACATTCTTTTGATAATAAGTGGATAGAAAAAGAAGTGAACGTGATTTGGATGTTAGATAATGTTTGAAGTTCTAGAAAGAACAATTAATGCGATTAATGTTTTCTTTAAAAAATAGTTTTTATCATACTCTTTTCATAGAGTCTTTATATTTGAAGAATGAAAAAAAAAAAAGATCTTAATAAGTTGATGCTTGAAGTTAGACTTTTTGAGTTATATTGTGTAATTATATGTTTATTTTTTTGAATAAAGTAAATGGACTGTTATGATGTTATTTTAGAACTATTTAGTCAACATCACAAATTTTCTAGTTGTATGACTGTGCAAAATAAGAGACTTCAATATTATGCTATATGAAAACTTGTGTTTATGTGATTGGAAAATATCATATACCCAAAAGAATTCAAGCTGAAATTGAGCATTAAGCCAAAAAGAAACCTTTGCCAGAGAAACAAAAGATATTTTGAACGAAGTCAAAGTGAACAAGACTTCATTATTACAATGAGAGCAAGTGTTCATCGAGGAGGATAACACTAAATGAATTCCAATAACCAGTGGTGGCGATAATCGTGAATATGTATACATATATAAAGTGCTTATCGAGAAGGATAGCACTAAATGATCTTCGATAGCCAGTGGTGGTGGCAACCGTGATTATGTATACCAAATGAAGTGCTTATCAAGGAGGATAGCACTAACCCAACTCCGATGGCTAGCAATGGTAGGAAATTGGGTATATGTGTTCCAATATTCAGCTAAGAGGTGAACTAGAGGTTCCACGTTGATGAGAGTAAGAGATGATGGTATGGGACATTGTCTCGAAAACACATGGATGGTACGTGAGGATTTTTACTACTTGCTTCGATTGTGGAATTGTCAATAGGACTCATAACCAGGGAGCTGGTATATGAGGTTGAAAATTCCAGTGGTAGATGGGATGGGCAGCATTACCACCAATCGAATATGGAATTGAATAATTTGGTTCAGAAGCCATGCGATGGTGAACCCTGACTATACTTTAGTAGAAAGTCAATGGTTAGTCATAGACATAAGCATGCCAGTTCCAAAGTGATTATCTAAAATGTGTATGATTCGGTGGACTCTCATGGTCATGAGCAGGATTGTGGATCCTTACCCAACTTTGGAACAAGGGAGTTAAGGTGTTCCTCCTTTCAAGTGATATGGGCCTTGTAAGGACAAACCCCATGCCAAGAATAGTAGATACCCATGGTGGGGTAAAGTTATACTTATGGCAAATATTGTAGGAAGTTGGCCGGTCCCGAGCACTTAAGACACCAGCTATAGTGGTGGAAATCTTGAAGTGTGATACCCTTATGCCTAGTACAAATATTAAGTTGGGTGTATATAATGTAAAAGTGAAAGTTTGGTTATGCTCTCATTTAAAAAAAATTTGTGTGTGTGTGTTTTAACAACCGGTGAGTAGGTCGGGTTGTTACAGTTGGTATCAAAGCCTAGGTTGTGAACCTTGGAAAATGAACATGCATAGCTTTTCTTGACATAACTCTTTTGATGCCAGGTATGGTGGGTACCTCGCGGAGGACCAGTGAAAATCTGCAAGAGAAAAATGCAGAAGTTCCACGAGTGGGAACAAAAAGACTCATGAGGGAGTCGAAAAAGAAGTTCCATGAGTAGGAACAAGAAGACTCATGAGAGAGTCTAAAAGGATGCAAGCTGCCAATACACCATGACGAGTGGTCAGAAGAGAGAAAGAGCCTGTAGCTATGAGAGCTACGTAGAATGATGAAAATATGGCTCAAATAATTCAGATGATGCAGGGGCAACTGAATCAACAGAATGAACAAATACAAATTCAAAAAGCTCAAATGAATGAGTATATGGATCAACAAAGGGCACAAATGACCCAACAACAAGAATTAATCACCCAACAACAAAAAGTCATTGAGAATTTGACTAATAGAAGGGGAGCTGAAAATGTAAGTGAATTTCCAAAGGGTTCCTCGAGGAGGAAAGTGGGTGAAGAATTGAAAAAGGAAATCAAGAAATTGGATATATCCAAGTTTGATGGAAGAGGTGATGGCAAAACCATTGTTAATTGGCTAAGTGAGGCCGAAGGATATTTTGTGATCCAACCTCTTTGTTCTGAATCCAAAACCACATGGGCAGTGGCCCATTTAGAAGGTCCTGCAAGAGACTGGTGGACAACATATAAGAAAATTACTCAGAAGGAAGTAGTATATATACCTTGGGAGGAATTTGAAAGAGAGTTTAAAAATCGCTTTCTTACTAAACAATTCTATATTGAGAAACATGGAGAATTTACCAATTTACGACAAGGTAATATGACGATAATTGAGTATTACCAGAGGTTTGTACAACTTCTTAAGTATGCTCCAGAATTTGATGGGCAAGAAAAGTTCAAAGCTCATAAGTTTGTTATGGGGTTACACCCAAAATATAGTCAACCGATGGGTAGAAAAGTACCTCAAACATTGTCAGTGGCCTATGATGTTGCCCAATATGAAGAGTCAAGCCAAAAAGAGGTAAAGGCTTACTATCAACAAGTCGAGAAAGAAAATTCTAAGAAAATAAGGTATCCCAAGAAAAATAGAGGTAAATATCAGTATAAGAAATTTAGAGATGGAGGGCGAAACATAAATGATAACAGAGGCAAGGGTAAATTCCAGGGGAATAAAGGGTAGCCAGATCGAAGGAATTTCTAGGAAAAAAACAATAATAAAGAATAGGGTAAAAATGGTAATCAGAATAGGGAAAGTGATAAACCAAAGAATGATGGACCAAACACATGTTTTATTTGTGGAGCACTAGACCATTTTTCTAGACAATGCCCTTAAATAGCTGATCATAGGAATTCCACTAAGGAAGCACCGCATAGAATTTTTGTTGCCATAGGTAACCCTAATCTTTCGGGACAAGCTACTCCATTTTTGATAAAAGGAAAGTTAGGAAAAAGAGATGTCCAAATTTTAATTTATAGTGGTGCTACAGATAGTTTCATCTCCAATAGTATATTGAGAGACATACCAGTTAAACCTAGGATTATGGCAAGAGGGTGGCAAGTTGAGTATGGTTCGGGATAAACTTACTTAGTCAACCACTGTCTATTTGACCCACAAATAGATTTACCCCAAGGAAAAATTAATTGGCATCTGTATGTGGCTCCTTTACATTCATTTGACATTGTCCTAGGAGTGGACTAGCTTAAAGCTCATAAGGCCCTTTTGAATTTTGAGGAAATATGGATGGATTATACGGATGATGTAAACCGGCGAATCCGCATTCACTGCAATCAAACATTATTTGAGCCTCATTTGATGACCACCATGCAGATCAAAAGAGCTTGGAGGAAAGGATGTAAATTGTATGTGGTTAAATTAAATAAAAAGGAGGAAACTGATTCAAGCTTCACAATATTTCAGCAATACCCAATGCTAAATGAATATAGGGATGTTTTTCCTGAAGATTTACCTAGGCTACCTCCAAAAAGAGAATTTGATTTTTCAATCGAGCTTATACCAGGAGCAACTCCAGTAGTTCGAACTCCTTATCGGATGACATCTCTTGAATTGCAAGAACTTAAGATGCAACTACAAGACTTGTTAGAGAAAGGGCACATTAAACCTAGTGTTTCACCTCGGGGAGCACCAGTGCTATTTGTTAAAAATAATGATGGATCTTTGAGATTATGCATTGATTATAGAATGCTCAACAAGATGATAGTTAAGAATAAGTATCCCTTGCCCAGAATTGATGATCTATTTGATCAACTGAAAGGAGCTACAATCTACTCAAATATTGATTTAAGGTCAGGATATCATCAGTTGAGAATCAGAGAGGAGGATACTTATAAGACTGCCTTTAGAACTCGGTATGGACATTATGAGTTCAAAGTGTTACCATTTGGATTAACAAATGCACCAGTTGCATTTATGAATTTGATGAATAGTGTATTTCGAGAGCAGTTAGATAAATTTGTGCTAATATTTTTGAATTTGATGAATGATTTATTCTCAAAGTAGAGAATAACATGATCAACACATGAGGATAGTGTTGGAAATCCTTAGGAAAAATCAGTTGTATGGTAAACTGTCCAAATGTGAGTTTTATACATCACAAGTTTAGTATTTGGGACATATTGTCTCCGCCAATGGAATAGCTATAGATCCTAAAAATATTGAAGCTATAATGGATTGGCCAACTCCAATCAATGTGTCAGAAGTAAGAAGTTTCATGGGAATGGTCGGATATTATCGGTGATTTGTTAAAGGGTTCTCGAAGATTGCATCTCCTATTACTAACTTGCAAAGAAAAGGGAAAGCTTTTAGGTGGATGACTCAGTGTGAAGAAGCCTTCATAATACTTAAGGAAAAGTTGACAACTGCACCTATATTAAAAATAGTTGACCCAAGCAAATTATTCACAATATGTACTGATGCTTCATTGGAAGGATTGGGTGGTGTGTTGATGCAAGATGAAGTTATAATAGCATATGAGTCTAGAAAACTCAAGAGACATGAAATAAATTATGCTACCCATGATTTAGAGCTAGCAAAAGTAGTTCATGCTCTTAAGATATGGAGACATTATTTGATAGGAAAGCCCTTTGAGCTTAAAATCGATCATCATAGTTTGAAATATATTTTTACTCAACCTCTACTAAATGCTAGACAATGAAGATGGATGGAGTTTCTGGTTGAATATGACTTTGGTATTGAATATATCAAAGGAAAAGAGAATAAATTGGCAGATGCTCTAAGTAGAAGAAGGCACATAGCAACAATTACAAAATGCCAATATGATCTAATGGAATAGATCAAAGAAATGCAAAAGAGTGATGAGTTTTGCAATCAATGCCACAATAAGGTTGAGCGAGAACCAAGAAGGCACAAAGATTATAATATTAAGCAAGATCTGGTATATTTTTGTAATAGAATTATAGTACCTAATGATGAGGGACTAAAAAGAGCTATCTTGCAAGAAGCTCATTATCCACCATATTCTGCTCATCCAGGGGTAATTAAAATGAAAGAAACCTTGAGAAAGGACTATTTTTGGCCTGGAATGAAAAAGGATGTGGTATAATTTGTCGCTAAATGCTTGGAATATCAAAAGGTTAAGGTAGAGCATCAACATCCTAGAGGACAGTTGCATCTGTTCGATGTGCCAGAACAAAAATGGCAAGTAATATCTATGGATTTTATTGTTGGCCTTCCTAAGACGCGATTCCAACATGATGCCATATTTGTTGTGGTGGATAAATTAACTAAAGTAGCGCATTTTATACCAGGAAGCATACGTGATGATGCATCAACCATTGCACAAAAATTTTCTCATGAAATTGTAAGATTACATGGCTTTCCTGAAATAATAATCTCGGATAGAGATTCAAGATTTACCTCTGAGTTTTGGTAAGCTTTACACCGAGCTTGGGGAATAAAGCTCAATATTAGCACCGCATATCATCCTGAGATGGATGGACAGACCGAGAGAGTCAATCAGGTGCTAGAAGACATGCTGCGCATGTATTGTATGGATCACCAAAATAAATGGGAAGAATATCTCTTCCTGGTGGAATTTGCTTATAATAACAACTACCATATCATGTTGGGCATGGCCCCTTTTGAGGCTCTATATGGGTGCAGGTGTAGAACACCTTTAACATGGGATAATTTGGATGATCGAGAGGTGATCGGTCCTAAAGCTATCAAAAGGATGGAGATCCAACTTAAAGAAATTTGTCAACGACTTCGTGAAGCTGCTGATCACCAGAAGAGTTATGCAGACTTGAAATGAACCCCCCAAGAATTTTTTGTAGGTGATAAAGTTTTTCTTAGAGTCAAACCGACCAAAAGTTCAATCAAATCCACCAAATTAAGTTCTAGATATGTTGGTCCTTTTGACATTGTTGACAAGATTAGTCCTGTCGCCTACAAACTTGCTTTGCCACCAAATCTATCCAAAATACATAGTTTTTTCCATGTGTCTCTCCTTCACAAATATGTTGCTAACCCATCACATGTTTTGGATGTGTCACATTTGCAGATATCGGACCCGCAACTCATCGAGGTTCGACCAGTTAAAATTTTGGGGTTCAGAACTAAAAACTTGAGGAAAAGAACTATGGAGCAATGTAGGGTTCAATGGGACCACTACTCTGAGAAAAATACCACATGGGAAAATGTTGTAGACATGAAAAATCAATTTCCATACTTATTTGAAAATTGTTAACCAAAAGATAAATTGCTATATGCATTGAGTTGTATATATTTTATATGTTGGCATGTCGAGATTTGATAGGGCATATTTGACTATTGTGTAATTTTTGATATTGTATATATATATATATGACAGATGTTGTGGATATCTGCATTTATGTTTTCTAGTTAACACAGGGACTATGTTAATTCTTAGAGGGGGAGTATGTCACATCCCTGCTACTTGATATCTTTTTATTTGGAAGAATGTGATGTTGCGTTGAGTTTTTGTGATGCAGGTATAGGTTTACGCGTGGAGGCATAAGAGAGTAACCACCCCTGATGGAGACTGAGGTTGAAAGGCATCAGGTAGGTGGGACATGATGTTGTGCTTCATTGCACCTTGGCCAGTGGATACATGGAATTCCACCATAGAATTTGCATATGAAATCATCCTGTCTGTTGATGCATTTGGGCATGTGTGTGATTGCACTTTGTACAAGATCGCTATTGCATTTCTTACTTGTCCTTTGATGTTGTGTGCATTTCTTGTGTGCTCCTTGTTATGGTGCAAATGTCAATGCTAAGTTTATTCAAAAGGGGGAATAAAAAGAAAAAAAATGGATATGTTGCTTGTTTGCCTTTGAGGGAAGAAACTCATGTATTGCAAGATAATACAAATAAATAAATATAAATATAACAAAACATAATGTGTAATTTAAAAAAAATGTATTTAATAAATATTTCCTTGATAATTGCTTACATGGAGTTTAATTAATAATATGAATCCATTAGATAGGTGTCTTTGCAATCATTACGTTTAATGATGATAACCATCAGTAAGATCACTTTGTTTTCATTCCATTCGAAGAAAAAAATATAATAAATTAAAAAATATTTGGTTGTGTATGGGAGATGATTTGGCATAGCCATTATGTGAGGCGTCACCCATGGATAGTGGAGTAAGTTTTTAGTAATGATGAAGCAAAATGGATGCATGTCACCGATCGAGCATTAAGGAAGGAGTAGTTGGAGGGAAAAAGGGGCATGCAAAGGAAATTGAAGGAGAAGTGTCGAGCAGGGAGAGCAACGGAAGGAGCAAATCTGCTAGTGGAAGAAAAACAAACAGTCAGTGGGGAAACATTGTGTAACCAGGTAGACTTGAGCTCCAATGTAAAACGCCTTCTGTGTGTTATAATTTCCTATGACTGAGATGGATTAAAATTGTATGTTTTTCCTATTGTTGTTATGTGATAAACCACTGTAGTTTTGTCGTAAATGAAAACTTTTAGTTTGAGAAAACTTACCATGACAAAACATGGTCAATTCTGGAAAACATAGCAACCGTTAACAATGATTTGATGAATCAAAATTTTGAGAGATAGCCTTAATAAGCTAAAAATCTTACATGTGAAAATAATAACATCAAATCTGAACCATTAATAGTTGTATGCCTATGTTTTACATACGTAGAAGCCATTTTTATTTGGACTTCAAGAGATTTTTCTTTTTAAGAAAATATATATATACATAAACTGCATGCCCTGTATATTAAGTAAGTGAGTAAACTTCATTTTGAATTCCTGGAGAGTTCAAATTTTGCATGCCTGTGTAATGCATGTTGAGCATTGTTCTTCTTAACCTGAGTCGAGCTTGATAAAATACATGCCTAAGCGATGCATGAATGAGGAATCTTTAATGGGTTCATCGAATTGCTCAATGCAAGAATGGGAAATATTTATTGGAAAGAATTGGAAACCATGCATGTTGTGTGTTGGATATTTTTCATACTTCATGTTTGAATCTTGTATGCTCTGTGTATGGATTGTGAATAAAACCATCAATTAATTGGAAAAGGAGTCAATATTTTACATGCATTGTGAATTGCATGAGAAGGGAATTTTATTTCTTTTATTCTGAAAAGAGATTCAGCTTGATTGCTCTGTGAGAGTGTGAATATATATCTGGAATGATTTTTTTTATTCTGTAGCATGCGTGCTTGCATGAGTACTATTTGCATTTAGATGCATAAATGGCCAAGCTGATCCCATACTCTCACCTTTAAACTCATTCTCCTGATGGGTAGTCTGAACGGGTGATTGAACGTGTGGTTCAAGGATGGCAATGGTGAGATTGTTGAGCTATGGTCTGCACATAATGTTTCGACATTATAGCCATTTTCCTAGAATGAGCAGTGAAGTGTCTCATTTATACCAAATGCATTCTCTGGCTATGTTTATATATAGTGTTAGTAAGCCAAGGGTGGTTGTATATTGTCTTTCGAAGTGAAAGAAAACTAAAATGTATTATTATTATCCTATAGAGTTTGAAGAGATGCAAAATTTAAATCTTTCAGACTTAGGAAAGTCTTTTGAGGTGTTTCATATAGTCTTTTATGACTGCATTAAATCATGTAATGTATTTATTTATTAAAAAAACTCCTCAATCAAATCGCAAGATCATTTTATGTGCTTTTCTAAATTTTGAATGATGTAAAATATGAACTCTATTGTTTAAAAGAAAATGTAGAATGTTATCCTGTTGGAGATAGTATCTTTTTATGGATAATACATTGAAATTTTAGTAGAAAATGAAGGGAATGTGTGGCTATAGGATAGATTAAATAAAAAAAATCATAGTTTTATATAGTCTCTAAGTAGAAGACAATCAATTCGAAAAGGGTAAAGAGTGCTTAAAAGAAATACATATGATATTCTTTTGATAAGAAGTGAATAGAAAAAGAAGCCCATGAAAAAGAAGTGAACATGATTTGGATGTTAGATAATGTTTGAAGTTCTAGAAAGAACAATTAATGTGATTAATGTTTTCTTTAAAAATAGTTTTTATCATACTCTTTTCATAGAGTCTTTATATTTGAAGAATGAAATAAAAAAAAGGTCTTAATAAGTTGATGCTTGAAGTTAGACTTTTTGAGTTATATTGTGTAATTATATGTTTATTTTTTTGAAGAAAGTAAATGGACTGTTATGATGCTATTTTAGAACTATTTAGTCAGCATCACAAATTTTCTAGTTGTATGACTGTGCAAAAGAAGAGACTTCAATATTATGCTATATGAAAACTTGTGTTTATGTGATTGGAAAATATCATATACCCAAAAGAATTCAAGCTGAAACTGAGCATTAAGCCAAAAAGAAACCTTTGCCATAGAAACAAAAGATATTTTGAACGAATTCAAAGTGAACAAGACTTCATTCTTACAATGAGAGCAAGTGTTCATCGAGGAGGATAACACTAAATGAATTTCGGTAGCCAGCGGTGGTGGCAACCATGAATATGTATACATATATAAAGTGCTTATCGAGAAGGATAGCACTAAATGATCTGATAGCTGGTGGTGGCAACCATGATTATGTATACCAATATGAAGTGCTTATCAAGGAGGATAGCACTAACCCAACTTCGGTGGCCAGCAGTGGTAGGAAACCGGGTATATGTGTTCCAATATTTAGCCAAGAGTTGAACTAGAGGTTCCACACTGATGAGAGTAAGAGATGATGGTATGGGACATTGTCTCTAGAACACATGGATGGTACGTGAGGATTTTTACTACTTGCTTCGATTGTGGAATTGTCAATAGGACTCATAACCAAGGAGCTGGTATATGAGGTTGAAAAGTCTAGTGGTAGATGGGATGGGCAACATTACCACCAATCGAAGATGGAATTGAATAATCTGGTTTAGAAGCCATGCGATGGTGAACCCTGACTATACTTTAGTAGAAATTCAATGGTTAGTCACAGGCTTAAGCACGCCAGTTCCAAAGTGATTATCTAAAATGTGTATGAGTCGGTGGACTCTCATGGTCATGAGCGGGATTGTGAATCCTTGCCCGAATTTGGAATAGGGGAGTTAAGGCGTTCCTCCTTTCAGGTGATATGGGCCCTGTAAGGACAAACCCCATGCCGAGAATGGTAGATACCCATGGTGGGGTAAAGTTCTATTTATGGCAAATATTGTGAGAAGTTGGCTGGTCTCGAGCACTTAAGACACCAACTACAGTGGTGGAAATATTGAAGTGTGATACTTTTATGCCTAGTACAAATATTAAGTTGGGTGTATATAATGTAAAAGTGAAAGTTTGGTTATGCTCTCATTTAAAAAAATTGTGTGTTTTAACAACCGGTGAGTAGGTCGGGTTGTTATAGTTGGTATCAGAGCCTAGGTTGTGAACCTTGGTGAATGAACATGCATAGTTATTCTGACATAACTCTTTTGATGCTAGGTATGGCGGGTACCTCATGGAGGACCAGTGAAAATCTGCAAGAGGAAAATGTAGAAGTTCCATGAGTGGGAACAAGAAGACTCATGAGGGAGTCTGAAATAGAAGTTCCACGAGTAGGAACAAGAAGAAGACTCATGAGAGAGTCTGAAAGGATGCAAGCTGCCAATACACCATGATGAGTGGTCAGAAGAGAGAAAGAGCCTGTAGCTGCGAGAGCTACGTAGAATGATGAAAATATGGCTCAAATGATTCAGATGATGCAGGGGCAACTGAATCAATAGAATGAACAAATGCAAATTCAAAAATCTCAAATGAATGAGTATATGGATCAACAAAGGGCACAGATGACCCAACAACAAGAATTAATCACCCAACAACAAAAAGTCATTGAGAATTTGACTAATAGAAGGGGAGCTGAAAATGTAAGTGAATTTCCAGAGGGTTCCTCGAGGAGGAAAGTGGGTGAAGAATTGAAAAAGGAAATCAAGAAATTGGATATATCCAAGTTTGATGGAAGAGGTGATGGTGAAACCATTGTTAATTGGCTAAGTGAGGCCGAAGGATATTTTGTGATCCAACCTCTTTGTTCTGAATCCAAAACCACATGGGCAGTGGCTCATTTAGAAGGTCCTGCAAGAGACTGGTGGACCACATACAAGAAAATTACTCAGAAGGAAGCAATAGATATACCTTGGGAGGAATTTGAAAGAGAGTTTAAAAATCGCTTTCTTACTGAACAATTCTATATTGAGAAACATGGAGAATTTACCAATTTACGACAAGGTAATATGATGGTAATTGAGTATTACCAGAGGTTTGTACAACTTCTTAAGTATGCTCCAAAATTTGATGGGCAAGAAAAGTTCAAAGCTCATAAGTTTGTTATGGGGTTGCACCCAAAATATAGTCAACCGATGGGTAGAAAAGTACCTCAAACATTGTCAGTGGCCTATGATGTTGCCCGATATGAAGAGTCAAGCCAGAAAGAGGTAAAGGCTTACTATCAACAAGTCGAGAAAGAAAATTCTAAGAAAAGAAGGTATCTTGAGAAAAATAGAGGTAAATATTAGTATAAGAAATTTAGATATGGAGGGTGAAATAGAAATGATAATAGAGGCAAGGGTAAATTCTAGGGGAATAGAGGGCAGCCAGATCGAAGGAATTTCCAGGAAAGGAAAAACAATAATAAAGAACAGGGTAAAAATGGTAATCATAATAGGGAAAGTGATAAACCAAAGAATGATGGACCAAATACATGCTTTACTTGTGGAGCACTAGACCATTTTTCCAGATAATGCCCTAATAGAGTTGATCGTAGGAATTCCACTGAGGAAGCACCGCATAGAATTTTTGCTGCCATAGGTAACCCTAATATTTTGGGATAAGCTACTCCATTTTTTATAAAAGGAAAGTTAGGCAAAAGAGATGTCCAAATTTTAATTGATAGTGGTGCTACAGATAGTTTCATCTCCAATAGTATATTGAGAGACATACCAGTTAAACCTGGGATTATGGCCAGAGGGTGGCAAGTTGAGTATGGTTCGGGATAAACTTACTTAGTCAACCAGTGTCTATTTGACCCACAAATAGATTTACCCCAAGGAAAAATCAATTGGCATCTGTATGTGGCTCCTTTGCATTCATTTGACATTGTCCTAGGAGTGGACTGGCTTAAAGCTCATAAGGCCCTTTTGAATTTTGAGGAAATATGGATGGATTATATGGATGATGTAAATCGATGAATCCGTATTCACTGCAATCGAACATTCTTTGAGCCTCATTTGATGACCGCCATGCAGGTCAAAAGAGCCTGGAGGAAAGGATGTAAACTGTATGTGGTTAAATTAAACAAAAAGGAGGAAACTGATTCAAGCTCCGTAATATTTCAGCAATACCCAGTGTTGAATGAATATAGGGATGTTTTTCCTGAATATTTACCTAGGCTACCTCCAAAAAGAGAATTTGATTTTTCAATCGAGCTTATACTAGGAGCAACTCTAGTAGTTCGAACTCCTTACCGGATGACATCTCTTGAATTGCAAGAACTTAAGATGCAACTACAGGACTTGTTAGAGAAAGGGCACATTAAACCTAGTGTTTCACCCTAGAGAGCACCAATGCTATTTGTTAAAAAGAAGGATGGATCCTTGAGATTATGCATTGATTATAGAATGCTCAACAATATGACAGTTAAGAATAAGTATCCCTTGCCCAGAATTGATGATCTATTTGATCAACTGAAAGGAGCTACAATCTACTCAAAGATTGATTTAAGGTCAGGATATCATCAATTGAGAATCAGAGAGGAGGATACTTATAAGACTACCTTTAGAACTTGGTATGGACATTATGAGTTCACAATGTTACCATTTGGATTAACAAATGCACCAGTTACATTTATGAATTTGATGAATAGTGTATTTCGAGAGCAGTTAGATAAATTTGTGCTAATATTTCTGGATGATATCTTGATTTATTCTCAAAGTAGAGAAGAGCATGATCAACACATGAGGATAGTGTTGGAAATCCTCAAGAAAAATTAGTTGTATGGTAAACTATCCAAATGTGAGTTTTATACATCACAAGTTCAGTATTTGGGACATATTGTCTCCGCCAATGGAATAGTTGTAGATCCTAAAAATATTGAAGCTATAATGGATTGGCCAGCTCCAATCAATGTGTCAGAAGTAAGAAGTTTCATGGGAATGGCCGGATATTATCGATGATTTGTTAAAGGGTTCTCGAAGATTGCATCTCCTATTACTAACTTGCAAAGAAAAGGGAAAGCTTATAGGTGGATGACTCAGTGTGAAGAAGCCTTCAGAATACTTAAGGAAAAGTTGACAACTGCACCTATATTAAAAATAGTTGACCCAAGCAAATTATTCACAGTATGTACCGATGCTTCATTGGAAGGATTGGGTGGTGTGTTGATGCAAGATGAAGTTGTAATAGCATATGAGTCTAGAAAACTCAAGAGACATGAAATAAATTATGCTACCCATGATTTAGAGTTGGCAGCAGTAGTTCATGCTCTTAAGATATGGAGACATTATTTGATAGGCAAGCCCTTTGAGCTTAAAACCGATCATCAGAGTTTGAAATATATTTTTACTCAACCTCTGCTAAATTCCAGACAATGAAGATGGATGGAGTTTCTGGTTGAGTATGACTTTGGTATTGAATATATCAAAGGAAAAGAGAATAAATTGGTAGACGCTCTCAGTAGAAGAAGGCACATAGCAACAATTACAAAATGCCAATATGATCTAATGGAACAGATCAAGGAAATGCAAAAGAGTGATGAGTTTTGCAATCAATGTCGCAATAAGGTTGAGCGAGAACCAGGAAGGCACAAAGATTATAATATTAAGCAAGATCTGGTATATTTTCATAATAGAATTATAGTACCTAATGATGAGGGACTAAAAAGAGCTATCTTGCAAGAAGCCCATTATCCACCATATTCTGCTCATCCAGGGGTAATTAAAATGAAAGAAACCTTGAGAAAGGACTATTTTTGGCCTGGAATGAAAAAGGATGTGGTACAATTTGTTGCTAAATGCTTGGAATATCAAAAGGTTAAGGTAGAGCATCAACATCCTAGGGGACAGTTGCATCTGTTCGATGTGCCAGAATAGAAATGGCAAGTAATATCTATGGATTTTATTGTTGGCCTTCCTAAGACATGATTCCAGCATGATGCCATATTTGTTGTGGTGGATAAATTAACTAAAGTAGCACATTTTATACCAGGCAGCATACGTGATGATGCATCAGCCATTGCACAAAAATTTGCTCATGAAATTGTAAGATTACATGGCTTTCCTAAAATAATAATCTCGGATAGAGATTCAAGATTTACCTCTGAGTTTTGGTAGGCTTTGCACCGAGCTTGGGGAACAAAGCTCAATATCAGCACCACATATCATCCTGAGATGGATGGACAGATCGAGAGAGTCAATCAGGTGCTAGAAGACATGTTGCACATGTATTGTATGGATCACTAGAATAAATGGGAAGAATATCTCTTCCTGGTGGAATTTTCTTATAATAACAACTACCATACCACGTTGGGCATGGCCCCTTTTGAGGCTCTATATGGGCGTAGGTGTAGAACACCTTTAACGTGGGATAATTTGGATGATCGAGAGGCGATCGGTCCTAAAGCTATCAAAAGGATGGAGATCCAACTTAAAGAAATTTGTCAGCGACTTCGTGAAGTCGTTGATCGCCAAAAGAGTTATGCCGACTTGAAATGAACCCCCCGAGAATTTTTTGTAGGTGATAAAGTTTTTCTTAGAGTCAAACCGACCAAAAGTTCAATCAAATCCACCAAATTAAGTTCTAGATATGTTGGTCCTTTTGACATTGTTGACAAGATTAGTCCTGTCACCTACAAACTTGCTTTGCCACCAAATCTATCCAAAATCCATAGTGTTTTCCATGTGTCTCTCCTTCGCAAATATGTTGTTGACCCATCACATGTTTTGGATGTGTCACATTTGCAGACGTCGGACCCATAGCTCATCGAGGTTCGACCAGTTAAAATTTTGGGGTTCAAAACTAAAAACTTGAGGAAAAGAACTGTGGAACAGTGTAGGGTTCAGTGGGACCACTACTCTGAGAAAAATGCCACCTAGGAAAATGTTGCAGACATGAAAAATCAATTTCCATACTTATTTGAAAATTGTTAACCAAAAGATAAATTGCTATATGCATTGAGTTGTATATATTTTATATGTTGGCATGTCGAGATTTGATAGGGCATATTTGACTATTGTGTAATTTTTGATATTGTATATATATATATGATAGATGTTGTGGATATCTGCATTTATATTTTCTAGTTAACACAGGGACTGTGTTAATTCTTAGAGGGGGAGTATGTCACATCCCTGCTACTTGATATCTTTTTATTTGGAAGAATGTGATATTGCATTGAGTTTTTGTGATGCAGGTATAGGTTTACGCATGGAGGCGTAAGAGAGTAACCACCCCTGATGGAGACTGAGGTTGAAAGGCATCAGGTAGGTGGGACATGATGTTGTGCTTCATTGCACCTTGGCCAGTGGATACATGGAATTCCACCATAGAATTTGCATATGAAATCATCCTGTCTGTTGATGCATTTGGGCATGTGTGTGATTGCACTTTGTACAAGATCGCTATTGCATTTCTTACTTGTCCTTTGATGTTGTGTGCATTTCTTGTGTGCTCCTTGTTATGGTGCAAATGTCAATGCTAAGTTTATTCAAAAGGGGGAATAAAAATAAAAAAATGGATATGTTGCTTGTTTGCCTTTGAAGGAAGAAACTCATGTTTTGCAAGATAATATAAATAAATAAATATAAATATAACAAAACATAATGTGTAATTTAAAAAAAATATATTTAATAAATATTTCCTTGATAATTGCTTACATGGAGTTTAATTAATAATATGAATCCATTAGATAGGTGTCTTTGCAATCATTACGTTTAATGATGATAACCATCAGTAAGATCACTTTGTTTTCATTCCATTCGAAGAAAAATATATAATAAATTAAAAAATATTTGGTTGTGTATGGGAGATGATTTGGCATAGCCATTATGTGAGGCATCACCCATGGATAGTGGAGTAAGTTTTTAGTAATGATGAAGCAAAATGGATGCATGTCGTCGATCGAGCATTAAGGAAGGAGTAGTTGGAGGGAAAAGGGGGGCATGCAAAGGAAATTGAAGGAGAAGTGTCGAGCAGGGAGAGCAGTGGAAGGAGCGAATCTGCTAGTGGAAGAAAAATAAACAGTCAGTGGGGAAACGTTGTGTAACCAGGTAGACTTGAGCTCCAATGTAAAACGCCTTCTGTGTGTTATAATTTCCTATGACTGAGATGGATTAAAATTGTATGTTTTTCCTATTGTTGTTATGTGATAAACCACTGTAGTTTTGTCGCAAATGAAAACTTTTAGTTTGAGAAAACTTACCATGACAAAACATGGTCAATTATGGAAAACATAGCAATCGTTAACAATGATTTGATGAATCAAAATTTTGAGAGATAGCCTTAATAAGCCGAAAATCTTACATGTGGAAACAATAACATCAAATCTGAACCATTAATAGTTGTATGCCTATGTTTTACATACGTAGAAGCCATTTTTATTTGGACTTCAAGAGATTTTTCTTTTTAAGAAAATATATATATACATAAACTGCATGCCCTGTATATTAAGTAAGTGAGTAAACTTCATTTTGAATTCTTGGAGAGTTCAAATTTTGCATGCCTGTGTAATGCATGTTGAGCATTGTTCTTCTTAACTTGAGTCGAGCTTGATAAAATACATGCCTAAGTGATGCATGAATGAGGAATCTTTAATGGGTTCGTCGAATTGCTCAATGCAAGAATGGGAAATATTTATTGGAAAGAATTGGAAACCATGCATGTTGTGTGTTGGACATTTTTCATACTTCATGTTTGAATCTTGTATGCTCTGTGTATGGATTGTGAATAAAACCATCAATTAATTGGGAAAGGAGTCAATATTTTACATGCATTGTGAATTGCATGAGAAGGGAATTTTATTTCTTTTATTCTAAAAGAGATTCAACTTGACTGCTCTGTGAGAGTGTGAATATATATCTGGAATGATTTTTTTTATTCTGTAGCATGCGTGCTTGCATGAGTACTATTTGCATTTAGATGCATAAATGGCCAAGCTGATCCCATACTCTCACCTTTAAACTCATTCTCCTGATGGGTAGTCTGAACGGGTGATTGAACGTGTGGTTCAAGGATGGCAATGGTGAGATTGTTGAGCTATGGTCTACACATAATGTTTCGGCATTATAGCCATTTTCCCAGAATGAGCAGCGAAGTGTCTCATTTATACCAAATGCATTCTCTGGATATGTTTATATATAGTGTTAGTAAGCCAAGGGTGGTTGTATATTGTCTTTTGAAGTGAAAGAAAACTAAAATGTATTATTATTATCCTGTAGAGTTTGAAGAGATGCAAACTTTAAATCTTTCAGACTTAGGAAAGTCTTTTGAGGTGTTTCATATAGTCTTTTATGACTGCATTAAATCATGTAATGTATTTATTTATTAAAAAAAACTCCTCAATCAAATCGCAAGATCATTTTATGTGCTTTTCTAAATTTTGAACGATGTAAAATATGAACTCTGTTGTTTAAAAGAAAATGTAGAATGTTATCCTGTTGGAGACAATATCTTTTTATGGATAATACATTGAAATTTTAGTAGAAAATGAAGGGAATGTGTGGCTACAGGATAGATTAAATAAAAAAAATCATAGTTTTATATAGTCTCTAAGTAGAAGACAATCAATTCGAAAAGGGTAAAGAGTGCTTAAAAGAAATACATATGATATTCTTTTGATAAGAAGTGAATAGAAAAAAAGCCCATGAAAAAGAAGTGAACATGATTTGGATGTTAGATAATGTTTGAAGTTCTAGAAAGAACAATTAATGTGATTAATGTTTTCTTTAAAAAATAGTTTTTATCATACTCTTTTCATAGAGTCTTTATATTTGAAGAATGAAATTAAAAAAAAAAAAAGATCTTAATAAGTTGATGCTTGAAATTAGACTTTTTGAGTTATATTGTGTAATTATATGTTTATTTTTTGAAGAAAGTAAATGGACTATTATGATGCTATTTTAGAACTATTTAGTCAACATCACAAATTTTCTAGTTGTATGACTGTGCAAAAGAAGAGACTTCAATATTATGCTATATGAAAACTTGTGTTTATGTGATTGGAAAATATCATATACCCAAAAGAATTCAAGCTGAAACTGAGCATTAAGCCAAAAAGAAACCTTTGCCAGAGAAACAAAATATATTTTGAACGAAGTCAAAGTGAACAAGACTTCATTCTTACAATGAGAGCAAGTGTTCATCGAGGAGGATAACACTAAATGAATTCTGGTAGCCAGTGGTGGTGGCAACCATGAATATGTATACATATATAAAGTGCTTATCGAGAAGGATAGCACTAAATGATCTTCGATAGCCAGTGGTGGTGGCAACCATGATTATGTATACCAAATGAAGTGCTTATCAAGGAGGATAGCACTAACCCAACTCCGGTGGCCAGCAGTGGTAGGCAACTGGGTATATGTGTTCCAATATTCAGCTAAGAGGTGAACTAGAGGTTCCACGTTGATGAGAGTAAGAGATGATGGTATGGGACATTGTCTCGGGAACACATGGATGGTACATGAGGATTTTTACTACTTGCTTCGATTGTGGAATTTTCAACAGGACTCATAACCAGGGAGCTGGTATATGAGGTTGAAAAGTCCAGTGGTAGATGGGATGGGCAGCATTACCGCCAATCGAAGATGGAATTGAATAATCTGGTTCAGAAGCCATGCGATGGTGAACCCTGACTATACTTTAGTAGAAAGTCAATGGTTAGTCATAGGCTTAAGCATGCCAGTTCCAAAGTGATTATCTAAAATGTGTATGAGTCGGTGGACTCTCATGGTCATGAGTGGGATTGTGAATCCTTACCCGAATTTGGAATAGGGGAGTTAAGGCATTCCTCCTTTCAGGTGATATGGGCCCTGTAAGGACAAACCCCATGCTGAGAACGGTAGATACCCATGGTGGGGTAAAGTTCTATTTATGGCAAATATTGCGGGAAGTTGGCCGGTCCCGAGCACTTAAGACACCAGCTGTAGTGGTGGAAATCTTGAAGTGTGATACCCTTATGCCTAGTACAAATATTAAGTTGGGTGTATATAATGTAAAAGTGAAAGTTTGGTTATGCTCTCATTTAAAAAAATTATGTGTGTGTTTTAACAACCGGTGAGTAGGCCGGGTTGTTACAATGTTTCAACTAGCTATAGTGATTATACCTAAGGACCAATTTGAATGTTTAATCCAACATAATACTAATATATATTTTTATCATTTTATATAATAAGGAATACTTTGATTCAATTATCATAACAATATCATTATACAATCTACAAAACTCCTGTAGATAGAAAATTATGTTCTATTTTATTATAAGCATTTAGTTATAGGCTATAGTTAATTCTAATGTAATTTTGATGATATTCCTTATGTTTATCCCCATAAATTCTCCATGAATGTTGTAGAAGGTTAAATAGTATATGTACAGGGAATACTAGAACAAAGGACAAATATGAGTGACAATAGGATTCTAACAGTCTTCATTGTAATCTCTTTCATGTCAATGGAATCCACTTTAGGCATTGGTGAGCACAAGGGTCCACTCTTGGAAGCACTACAACTAATTTGACTCCTCCCAAGTAGGATAGATGTATGTTGGAGATAATTTATATTTCATGTACAAATTTTTAATTTTATGCTTGGAAGTTTCTATTGATGTGAATATTCCTTTTTCTTCACTAGTGTGTTCTAGGAGAACTTAATAGAATTTTCAGTGTATTACTTTTTTATATAAGTGGATTTTTAAAGAGGACAAACTTTTTAGTCTCAACAAGTTGTTTGTATATGGTAGGATCCACCACAATTTCATGGATTGTCAATGAATTCTTAGTGTGTTACTTTATTGTATTAGTGGATTTCCTAAGAGGACTAACTTTGTAGTATGAGAAAGTTATCTTGTATGTGGCAGACTCCATGACAATTACAAATATTGTCAAGGAAGTCCCAATGTGTTATTTTTCCAACTACAAGGATTATGTTGTGACCTACATGACTATACTAGATAGGATTGGACCAGGCTAAGAATTTATATTCTCTTTTGCACAAAGAAAAATATTGGGCTAGCCCTTAGTAGGGAGGTTGTCTTGTCTAATTCTGATTGGTTGCAAAGCTTTCAATATAGTTCTTATGTGTGATTTAATATTTTCCAGATAGATTGCATTTCCATGGTAGGATTTAGATAGATTTAATTCAAGTATAACTTGTTACTCACACATACAATTTCGGTGTCTTTAAATCCTAGAGCCTTCAATTCGATAAATATATGAATCACTTGTCAACTCTACTTCTAAAAACCATTTTAACATGCTTAATAATCATGTCCTTGATAATTACCTACGATGAATCATCTATGATCTCAAGGGGTTTTCCATAGACTTCTTCCTATTATACTTGATCAACAAAAGATTACTTTCCTCAAGCAAGACATCCTTACTTCCAACTAAAAATTTGTTACATTATTTTCCTCTAATACATGGCTTGTCTACATGAGAGACCTCCATTATTCAAATATTTTTAAATATCTTAAGCAAAACTTGAAAAATATAAATGTAAATCTTGCTTTTTGTTTGCTTTTCACTTGCACTTTGCTCATTCCTCGCTCATATTTGGCTTGCATGCCTTTTCTTCTTGCTTTAACTTGGATCATATTCCTTCACTCCTTACACTTCACTTGCTTACCTTGAGAATATATAACCCTATTTGACTACTATGTTACAATGTGTTTTATTTGACCATCCCTTAATTTAAGGTTATAAGGCTAACAATGATTGTTTCACACAATAGACTCTTTATTAATATAACATTCAATGCATATGCCATGTTATTTCATACATGTCAAAGGTTTCCCTTAGGATAATGTTAAAGTATATATGAAAGTAGATCCTATTTGTTATAATAATAATTTTTAGCATATATATGATCAATTATCGAGTATTAGATTCTAAATAAAACTTGAGATTTATCTCTTAAATGAACATAATTGATTCATTATCCAAATTAGTTTTTATTATAGTTGCAAACCATTCAACTAGTAATGTGCATACCATTTGGTTTTATAGTTGTAGGGGCTATCTTTTTCTTCATCTTTGTATATGATTATAACAAATTGTTGATTTAATGCATTGATTTAAGAAGTTTTACTCAAGTGCAACATTAGATAAGTGTAATATATGTGGGATAAAATAGATGTTTTGATTAGATAAGTAATTTTAGTTTGTACCTTGTTTTTGTTTTCTTAATTGGATATCTAGGATTGCAACAGGTTCCACCCATATTACATCGTGACCACATAGTGATATTACACCAACTTGGCAATTATGCATGTATCATTTGGTAGGATTCAAACTTGGTTCTCCTTATCGAGAGTAAAGGAATTTAACTAGTTGAGTTCATGCCATTTGATTAGTTGGTACCTTGTTATGTTTTTACCTTACTAGTTTTTGTTTTCATCTTCAATGACCTTGTCAAGGAATGATTTTATTTTAGTTGATATGTGGATATAATTAGTGTATTATGGACATGGATGAGGGGACATAAAATTTTCAAGTTATGTCTTCTATGTTAATTTATGTTGATCAATGACCTTTGAGTCGATATATGTATTCCTAATCCTTTTGCCTTATTGATATAAAATTTCAATAAAAACATTGCATTTTGTTTCTCAAATTATTTTTATATGGTTTAATTATATTCTATTAGTTATTATCTTTTGTTTGGCAAATGGTTGCTTTATAGGGGACCCCTCCTAAGAGAAAAATAATTGAGATACAAATACTTAAAGAACATAATGTAATAGTGGCATAACCATCTAAGTATAGATAATAACCAATAACCACAAAACAATAAAAAATGTTAGAATTGTATTCATAAAAACATCAACATCTAGTCTAGTAAGAAATGATAAATAATTTCAAGCGAACAATGGTAGTTGTTCACTATGACTAGGGTTCTCCCACTAGAAACTCTTGCCACCTATTTAATGCACCATAGTAAAATGAAATCAAGAAACAACATCAAATGGAACAAGAACCAAGAATGATGTGTGTAGCTCGTCACCATCTACAATTGCCATCCATGATCAAGCCCTTCCCCATGGGCATTCCAACTTGGATATAAATAATTACTCTATAGATGATCTCAATGCACCCAAATTCATAATACCCTTCAACTGATTCATTATAGGAAACCATGTTTACATTGCACTCCAAAAATACAATTTTGTTGAGGCATTATATTAAATAGTTTTTATGCAATCTCACTCTTTTCATTTTGTGCACTTGATTAGGTATTTAAACAAGAAATATGTGGGTAGAAAAACACCACCTATTGGAGACAAAATCAACAACCAATCCATTATCCATGTTCAAGCTTCTCTCAAAAGGCAAGTTGGATAGGACATGAATGGTTGCTTTACAAATGGACATGACTCCCCCATTTTAAAAATACCCTTAAACTAAGGCATTTTTCCATGCATGTCCAAACATCATGGTGCTCTATACCACCATGTCACATTCAGGCATTTTTACAAACATTTTGCATAAAAAATGATAACCAAAATAACCAATCAAAGTTATATTAAGTTCTTGCAACTTACAACAACAAACAATTACCCTACATTTTCCAATATCGATAAAAAGATATTGCTAGCCAAATCTCACGTTTTAATTATTTCCTCAATTTGAGTGGTACATTTCACTCTTGCCCATATAAATTTATATGCAACTATAACATCAAGACCTTTAGACTAGAGAAGAGAACATTAGCCCCAAAAAGGCATTACTAATCCTCCCTTTTATAAATTACCAATTGCTTGCTTTGCAAATATTCATCTATATCCACATCCAAATATTACTATCTACAGTGGCAATGGCAATCATTGTAGCTTCTAGGCATAACACCTAGCTAGCACCCTCAATATTCCCTTTTTTTACTAAACCCCATATGAATTTTATGTCAACAAGCCTCTTTATAGGAACCATATAGTGGGACTAATTACTAAAAAATGAATTAAATAGCTCAAAATCATGACCTTCTTAAAATGAACAGCTAATGCACATCATAGTTCACCCCTTCTACCTCGTACCATATAATCATTGTATTCTACGAGATTCTAGGAGACTACACTACTTTTAGGCATTTAATCAAATAGTTAGTGTGAATCCTCCACTCTTCCAAACCTAGATCATCCCATAATAATGATGGCTCCTAATGCCACACACCACTCAATAATGCTCTTAAATATACTCTTTTATAAACCCTTCTTTAGTAAGCTCTATAAGAGGTCAATTATGCCACTTATTCACTATTCCCCTACTTTTTTTCCCATCAATTGACCATTATTGTCCTCCTATGAAGATCCCTTGGAGCTCTTAGGTCACTTCTTGGACCCTAAGGAAACTAGGGGACAATAGCAATAGTGACAAAAATGATAATTGGATGCTTCAAACAAATTTTTATGCGTTAAAAATTCTTGACCCCCATCTACATCACACCCTATGAATCAAGCTTTATCAACGGATGACCAAACAAAAATTAAAGTCCTCACCAAGTAGCTTTATAAAGGTAAGTTAGGTTTGCCATTGCAAAGTATTTGCTCTGTCATTTAACCCATTAGAGGAGTAGGTTGAAATGGTCAAGCACAATGACTCTACAACAACCATTGTCTTTTATAATATCCTTCCCAACAATATTGATACCTACTTTACCTCTATCATGGAGTTGGTCTCCATGATAGAGCCCTATATTCTCTTAATTGTTATTTAATAAGTTATATTTTTTAAGCGAAAAACCCCTTGCGGGGCCACCTTGGTCTGAGAGAACATGACCAGGGGGTTCTACACCATCAAAGTCACCCGGAAGTCACATCCAATCCTGCCCGCACCAACATTATCAATTGGATTTTGGGTACCCAATTCAACTTTTTGGTAGGGTGGAGATTCGAACCTGAGACCTCCCTTGGAGGATTGCCCTCTCCTCTCCAACTCACCTACAATACCTAAGTGGTGAATAAGTTATGTTTGGCTTCTATTGGGTATACTCCAATTAAAATAACAAAACATTACATTGCCATAAGATTAATTAAGCCATATCCAACTTGCATCTTTATCAAATATATTCTTCATTTGATTTTCTATCAAAGATATTTGTAAACTTTCTCAAACTACTATATTTTTGTAATCAACTCCTTAATATCATTTTTATTAAGAGATAAAATCTCACTTGTCCAATTGCCTTCTAAAATTTAAATTTTGCCAAGATAAAAATTAACATTGCAAATGGCTAAAATATTTTCTATCCAGTTTCCAAATCTATAAATATGTGGTCTATAACCAGTCAATTCCCTAATACTTCTTTTTAAGGGATCTTACTCATGCCCCTAATATTCTAAGATATTATTTTCATAATTTATTTTTTTGTGGGTTTAGCCAACTTCTTGTTAATACTTGTAATATTTGCTTTTGTTTTTTCATATAAATATCCCTCTAAGTTTCCTTTTCTATTTGTTTTTTATTCTTAGGTCTTCCTTCTTCTTTTTTAATTCCCACCAACACTTTCATCTTCATAAATATATTCTATTTTTTTATAATTTTCATGGTTAGATTTATCATCTATAGGTTTATCTTGTTGTGAAGATCTGAAGTGCAAGGAATAAACTCAAAATCTCTTTCTTCTTTATGTTACCTTGAAAATCCTAAAGTACAAGGATGCTCCTTCACAACAATTTTTTCCTTGTGTTGCTCTAAAAACCTTGAATTATTATGGATTTCCCCATCCTCATTTATTTATAATTATTCTCTTGAAACCCTAAAGTGCAAGGGATAACTTCTACACTACTTGCATTTCTATTATTATGAGAGGCTTCTATAGTACTTGAGGAAAATGAAGATGATTTACTAGAATAAACTTGACCTCTTATGGTATATTTGTTTTAAAGTCTTCCCCCACATATTTCTTTGCACCTTTAATTCCTTCTAAATTTGAACTTGCACATTATACTTTCTCATCCCTTATATACTTTTTGTTTCTTCTAATTGTTGATCCAAGTGAACTATGGTGGCCTTTGCTATATGATGTCGTAGATAGGCTTTATTTTCCTCTTATTTTGAAGTGCAATATCCTTGATCTAATATAGCTTCTACTATACTATAATTTTCTTGCTTCATCTTGAAATTTTTCTAATGACAAGAATTTTCTACCTCTTTCTTCATCATTTTTATATTGTAGTCTCTTGCCATGTGTCCAATCTCATAACAATTGCGACATTAGAATGCAATATTTTTATAATCCACTTGTTGATCATGTTCTCTTGATTTAAATTAAATCTCAATGGATTGTGGCAAAGGTTTTGGAATATCCATAACAACACATATTCAGGTGTATATAACATGCTTTCATTTCTAAATAGTTGGTCCCTCCTTGATGAAATCCCCTAGGGTATTTCCAATATTATCCAAAATATACTTATTGATAAGTTTATATGGAATTCCAAAACTCCTAACCCATACTAGAAGCTTTTTAGTAGCTTCTATCTAAATTAAAAAACTCCCACTCGATGGACTTAAATAAATGGTATATCTCCCTCTAAACCATGGGTCACCATCCATTATTTTATCCCTAATTTCTAAATTAGAAAATATGATTTGGAAAAAATATTTAGGAAGAAAAGCCATAGAGTAATTTGAATTCAATCCCCACTTCCACTTGATCAAATTTTGAATCTCTCAAAACTCTATCCAATGTCCATAGAACTACATATTAACCCTCTATTTTTAAGAACCATTTTATCATGCTCAATCATCTCATCATTGATAATCACTTATGGTGTAACATCCACTCTCTAGATCAAACTTGCTATATATTCACTCTTCCTCTTGTCTCTCACTTGGGCATATAAGACATCATGAATTCCAATTAGGGGTTTCAATTGTGGATTTCCTTTCATGTTGTCTAGTGGGCCTCACATTTGGTTTACACTCGCTCCTAGTATGCACTCACTTAGATTTATATCATTATTTTTATTTTATTTATTCAATTGGTTATATGGGACTGAAACAAGCCCCACCTGTATTACATCATCACCACATAGTGGTATTACATCAGAGTTTGGAAATTATCCATGTATCACTTGGCAATATTTAAACTTGGGTGGTCTCCTCCTTGAATGTTGAGGAATTTAATCGATTGAGCTAATGCCATTTGATATCACTGTTTTTATTTTTATGTTAGTTGAAATTTGAATTATTGTGCTATATTTTCTTAATTATTATTAATAACGAATTGAGTTTTTTTCCAACAATAAGTAAAACTAAAACTAGTAATTGTATATGTATATATATATATATATTACAATAAGCTATGTGTAGCTTCTATTGGGGGCCACTCCCATGACAAAAAAAAAACATTACAATGCTCTTATTACATTTCTATCAAGTTAAACCACATCCAACTTGTCTTTCTATCAAAGATATTTGCCATCTTCCTCAAATTGCTAAGTTTCCACAATCAACTTCTTTATATCATTTTTATTAAGAGATAAAATCTCACTCATACAAATGCCTTTCAAAATTTAAATTTTTTCAAGATAAAATTCAACACCGCAAATGGCTAAAAAATTTGCTTCGCAATTTCTATTTTATAAATATATTATCTATAACAACTTGACAATTTCTTAATACCTTTTTTTTAGGGTTCTTATTCATTCCCTTAATATTTCAAGATATTATTTTTTATTGTTATGTTTTGTTTTTATTTGTGGATTTATCCCCACTTCTTATTAACACTTGCGATATTTGCTTTTGTTTTTCCATATCAATATCCTTTGGGTTTTTTTTTCTCTTTGTTTTTGCTTCTTGGCTCTTCCTCTCTTTTTTTCATTCCCACCAATACTTTCATCTTCATCAATATCTTCAATCTTCTCACATTGCTCATAGTAAGACTTATCATCTATAGGTTTGTCTTGCTCTGAAGGATCTAAAGTGCAAGGAATAACCTCAAAATCACATTCTTTTTTATGTTGCCCTAGAAACCCTAAAGTGCAAGGATGCTCTTCCGTAGCAATTACTTTCTTATTCTTATATAGAAACCCTAAATTGTTATATATTTCCTCCATCCTCATTTCTTTATTATTTCTCTTGAAACCCTAAAGTGTAAGGGATAACCTTTACACCACTTTCACTTTTATTACAAGGAGAGGATTCCATACTACTTGAGGAAAATGAAGATGATGTGCGTAGAATAAACTTGACCTCTTATGTTGTCTTTGTTTTAGAAATTTTCTTTATATCTTCCTTTTCACCCTTATGAAATTGAACTTACACATTGTACTTTTTTTGGAGATATTACATTATTTGGTAGCATGTGGTATATTTGTAAATATTATATTAAGGAGTATGATTTATATTTTGTCTAATGTATGTGTCAATGTGTGAGAAGTGTCCAAGTATTATGTAATAAAGTGTGCAAGTGTGCAAAGTGTGAGAGAGTGCAAAGTGTCATGTAAGTAAGTCAAGAGTCATAGGAGTTAGGTGTCAAATATGCAAGTGAAGAGTCACATGATATGTGGCAAGATGTAAAGTGAAGAGTCATGTGAGTTTTATCATATGCAAGAAATATGAAAAAATGCATCTCTCGGATGTTTGAGGAGAATAATAGTTGAGTATTTAAGAGTCATATTGTAAGGTTATCTTATGGAGACAAAGCTCCATGTATTGTAATCAAGGGAGTATCAAGAATCAAAGAGATTGTATATTTGATGATTTATGAATATATTGTGAGATTTATTATTGTGAAATATTGTTGTGATTATGATATTGGCCATTGATGTGAATGCATTGATATTTGTGATTAATATTTGATCCTAGTAAAAGGGATCTATGAAATAATCTAGGAGAATTCCCAACACTTTATCATCCCTCATATCCTTCTTTCTTTCTTTTAATGGTTGATCCATATGATGTTGTAGATAGGATTTCTTTACCTTTTCTTTTGGAGTGGAATATTCTTGATCTAATCTAGCTTCTATTGATGTGTTATTTCCTTGCTTTATCTTAAAGTTTATCTCATGACCCATTTTTTTGTCTCTTTCTTCATAGTTTTCACTTTGCAAACTCTTGCCATATGTCAAGTCTCATAAAAATTGTGGTATCAAAATGCAATATTTTCATAATCCACTTATTGATCCTATTCTCTTGATTTAGATTTAATCTTAATGGATTGTGGTAAAGGTTTTAAAATATTCATAGCAACACATATTTGGGTATATATATTATGTTTTTTCTCCTTAATAGTTAGTCATTCCTTGATGAATTCCCCTAGGGTATTTCTAATATTTTTCAAAACATCCTTATTGATAAGTTGATATGGAAGTCCAAAAATCCTAACCCATAGCAGAAGCTTCTTAATAGTTTATGTCTCAATAGCAAATTTTTCATTCCATGGTCTTAAATAAAGGGCATCTCCCCTCCTAAACCATGGGATACTACCCATTGTTTTATCCTTGATTTTTGAATTAGAAAATATGATGAGGAAAAAAGCTTTAGGAAGAAAAGTAATAAAGTAATTTGAATCAATCCCCACTTCCACTTGATCCAATTTTGAATATCTAAAGACCTTGGTCAAGATTTATGGAACTTACATATTAATCCTCTACTTTTAAGAGCCAATGTATAATGCTCAATTATTTCATCCTTGGTAGTCACTTCTAGTGTAACATCTGCTACCTAGATTGAAATTGATATATATTTGTTCTTCCATTTATCTCTAACTTGGGAATCCATACTTCCAGCTAGGGCATCCTAAATTCCCATTAGGGATTTCAAATATGACTTTGCTTCCATACTAGCTAGTGGGGCTTGCTCTTGGTTTGGTCATCCTCCTAACTTGCATAGCTCCTAGATTGCACTCCTTTTAGGCTCGTACTTGTTCCTCACTTGAACTCCCTCACAGCTCGCACTCACTCCTATCTCTTCTTTCTCTTCATATTCCTTTACTTCAACAATTTTTTAAAAATAATACTTAATGCATTATTAGTAAGGGTTTGAAGCATTGATGCACTCTGATTGAACCCATTGCTCTTTCACCATAACTAAAGATCTCGAGATTGCAAAAATGAATTGAATCCTCCTCTATTCTAAGCAACACTAAATTCATTTGTTGTGCATCCTTAGTAATTAATAATATTATTTATTAAATAAATTGTATATATATATATTTTTTGACTTATTGTAACATTATTTAATAAATATTAATGATTTTTATAACATAGGAACAAATATTCTTTCATTGAAAGAGTCTAAATTTTTAGATATGTTATGAAGCAATTCCTTTCCTCTATTTGGAGAGGTGGTCATACGATGTGGTTCTCAATGAAATAATCAATAGAAGACTAACAATATGTTGGGACCTAAAGAAAATAAAATGCGAATGCATATAATTTCTTATTAGGTAAAATATTATTGATCTAATATATCCTTTGTTATTGCATATCTCGAATCTAGTGGACGATAAGTGAAAACTTTGGTATCAATCCAATAAAGTGGTGGGAGAGTATGCACAGTAAAAATTTATTCTTGAATAGGATTTCAACTTGATTTTAGAGGAAAAAATAAAAATAGAGGATAGTCTTTAAATTTCAAAATATGGGTAGTGATGGTAAATTTGTATCTCACATGTATGAGATGTTCACCTTATAAAAGGCTTACTCCCTTGGAATAATGGAAGAAAAGGTAAAAACTTATCATAAAGAGGTCAGATAGATTTATAAAAAGTTTATATTGGACAAAGGGAGTGTAAATATCAAGACAAAGGTTCTAAATTAGTTAGGGTTAGACCATTGGCCCACACTTATGAGGATAGGTAGAGAATCATCTCTAAAAGAATATCATTTTTTATTAAAATAGTTATGGTATGAAGCTAAGAACTTTGGTGGGAATGTTCAAGATTGGCATAACCAATTCCTTCAACAAAGAGGATTTCAATTATTAAAGTTTATCGATACACTCAAGCACCTCAAAAGTACTAAATATATGGAATAGAAAGGAGTTCAAAAATATTTTCAATGAAAATAATGAGATGGAAAAACAAAGGAATATGATACAAAAAGGATTTCATGTCAAGGATCGCTCAAAGAGATACTAAAAGACATGAAAGTAATAGACAATATATCTAAGATTTTTATTGTTATGAAAACAAAAGAATCATCTTAAATGTATTAAATAAAGATATGGGGACACTCATTTGTTTCACATACAATTATCAAAATGAGATTATGGGATAAGATCAAATTTCTTGGTATAAGGGATGTGCAATAACTAGAAGGGAAATAGATCATTAGCTTAGAATTTTTTTGATACTTCAAAGATCCTGCAAAAGTCGTTTGAACCGAGGGATAGGTTGTGTTTAAGGACATGGTGAGTCACTTTGATCTATGTCTTGAATAGGGTAAAATTTATATTCCTTCTGCCCTAACTAATTTGACGATGGCCCAAGGTGTGATGAATTTGGTTAGAAAGTTTGTAGGGGCTTGTTTGGACTTGGAATCTATCTGAAGATGGGTATTCATGACATGGCACTCTATGGGGAACATGGAGATTGCAACGTTACCAAAAGTATTTTTTATGTTTAAACTTAACTATGATGAAGATGTTGATCATATCCTTTGGGGAGGTCCATGGTTTTTTGATCAACAGGTGTTATTTCTGCAAAAATGGGGGTTGGATTTTGATCCAGATACACAAAGAATTCATAAAGAACCCATATAGATTTACCTTTCCAGTTTTAGAATGAGGAGATCCTCATGAGAATAGTGAAGGATATAGGAGATTTGGTAGCCATTGACTCTGCAACCATGGCCAAGTTGAGACTAATTTATGCGAGAATATGTGTGAATGTAGACTTATAAGTGGATCTTCATTGCTCAATTAAACTTCTATTTTATATATAAAGTTGGTTGTAGGCTATTGAATATGAGAACCAACCCTCTCGTTCTGATTTATGTAAGAAATTAGGGCACACTTTAGCTTTTTATCCTAATAAAAATAAGGAAAGTAACCCACGTAAAGTCTGGCAGTGAAGCAAGCTGTCAGACCTGAAGAACACTCAAGAGGGATATTCGGGAACCTAGAAGAAGATAACAAGTCAAGAAGAAGATAAGGAAGCCTTAATTATAGACTTAGAAATACCCTTTGTGGAGGAGGGGGAAATCTTGGAAGGAAATTTCTAGGTATTGTAGGCCAAAAAGACCACATCACAAAAAATAAGCCCAAATTTTTAGAAAGTTGACTAAGTGAGAAGTTGATGGTCCTGGACTACAAAATTTCTAGAAGTCGCAAGCTTGAAAGATAGTTAAAAATTACCCAGTGGAGAGAATGCATAGTCATAAGTCATCCACCTTAAAATCATTGGAGAATTGGCCAAAATAGAGTCCAAAAGTGAAGGCACACGACCACACGAGTTCTTGATCTCAAATTCGTTGATTTTCATAGATCCACAATGAATTTGGCTAAGGTGACTCAAATATAATTTTATCCTATAACTGTTAGATTTTCTTTGCTAACTATGTGGCTTATAGTAGCATGAAAAAGATGTTAGAATCTACAAAATAGCACAAATCCACAACAAGGATGTTTAAAATGCGACCAATTTTCACTTTGGAGCGTGGTGGCCAGTTTTCTTTTGTTAATTGCACAAAAAAGAGAAAAAATACTTGGAAGCATGAGCATGATGGTCAGAGTAGCTCGAAGCCACTGATTTGTGTAGAAATATGGTAGAATTTTCCAAAATTGACTCGATTGCAAATTGAGCGCAATCGACATGATCCCTTTGTTAGCATCATGACTAGGAGTAAAGAGGGGAAGCGAATGCTCGAAATTGTGGATATCCATTATGTTGTGGTCAAAATGATCAATATTGATGAAATTTTATCTTATCCCGTTAATGGGCATTTCCCTTTGGTAATTGCATGGAAATGAGAAGGCCCTCCATATAATGCATGAGATCCATGACCGTAGGCTAGCTTCCTCAAAGAATAAACAAGTGGTGCATAACTAACTTCCCCTTCCTACGTACATGAGACATAATGCCAACTTTATATTATGTGCACTATATTATGATAGTTATTACATATTACTTGCATTTTATTTTAATTACATTCATTTGCATTAACCAATCATTTTATTATATTTAACTTAGACCAAAATTTAGTGCAATATTACTTTTATTTTTGCTTATATTCAAAACCATTATCTAATTTATTTCTCTTATTTGATTTGGCCATCGTCCTTATTGACATCCTTTTCTACTATAGTGGATTGGTTATTGAGGTGTAGGAACAAATACTCCTATCTTTGTAATGTACAACTTCAATGTCTCTTTCTCATCTTTGAATATCTTGACATAATGGTAATACTTAGCCCAATATAGATCACAATGGTTGGCATTTTGTTCCATTGTTGCCAACTTTGTTAATAAATCCTCATCCTTTTTTGCAAAGGCTTAATTTGTAGTTCCCTATGTTAGTGCTACAAGTTGCTTATATATTTTAGCAATCAACTAATCTTTGTGCTCTAACTTCTTTGTCTTGGCTTCCACCAATAAATATGATTAAGCAGTCCGATTTTAGCTGTGTAATTACTATGTCCTATTCCTCTTTACTCTTATTCTTCTTTTCAATCCCCTTAGTCTTCACCTCAACCTCCTATATTAACTTGATAAGTTCTACTTTGGCTTCTTCACTCACTTGCCAAAGTTTAGATTCTATTGCATGTAATTGTTTACCTTTTTCTTCACCTACACTATGAATATTTTAAATATCTGCAACTAACTATCACACCAAGTTTCCAAAATTTGATCCTTGCATAGGTCTATGCTAACTATGGTACCAATTCAACATACTAAATAGTTGTTTCATTTAGTAGGCAAAGTACACTACTTCCATTAATATAAATATGGGTTGATATTTTTAATAGTGTATGAGTTTCCTCTAGCGGTTCTTGATATTTCTAGTCTCCATCTCCCAAGGCTGCATCTAATGAATGTTGGAAAGTCTCATCATACATTCATCATCATGGATCCAATTTACTAACTTACCTAGCTTATTCTATATCATTTGCTACAATTTCCTCCACTATCCAACATAGCCTATTTTGAAATCCAATCTTAATCTATCAATAATTCTAGATATATTTTGCAAGAATATACATGTGCATCACTATGCTTCCCTAACTCTGGTGGTTACCTAAAATTTGGCATTTTTATTAGCACAAGATCACTCAAGTCATTATCTATATCATCATTTGTGGTCGTCTCCTCCACGTTCTCTACTCCTTGTCCTAGCAGATTGATGGATTTCTTAGCTACCTTTCCCTCTATTATAGGTTTATCCATAACAACATCTAGTTGATCCATCCTTTGGTTGCTTCCTCCTTTCTTAACATATTTAAATTTTACTATGGACTTATCATTATCTAAGTCTAGGTCTAGTTATGTTGGCACTACATCCTCCTTTACTAGCTCCTTTCCTTTTTTTAGTGTTTTAGTTGGCTTAGTTTGTTTTCTTACTTGTTCCTCCTTTATTTTGGATGTGATTTCAAATTGTGCCTCCCCCTACATTGGGGTGACGTTCTTGGATAAAACTACTACATAACCTCTACAACAAACTCAAGTGATCCAACATGCCCTTCTCCCATTATATCCACTACTTCTTGGATATCCCTATCCATAGGAATAATATTAAAAAACTGTTCTTGTTGAGCCTCTATCTCAAGTTGTTCAATTGTAGCTCTTTCCCTAGCTTCTTATTGTGTTACTTCTTACTACTATCCTTCCTCTAGAGTTTTCTTCATCCTACCACCTACATCCATTGTGGCCTATTATGGGGTTTGAGGTTGTTCTTCCATTTCCAATATGTAGAGATTTTTCTCCTTTTGGCTTAATTCTATCCTCAATGGTGGTGCATCTTCCTTCAAATCTTCACTAAGTAAATTATATAGTAGATTCATCCTCTTCAATATTTTCTTTTTTATTGATGCTTTTACTAGGTGCCTCCTTTCGTATGTGGCCTTGCCTTCATCCACCCTAGAATTATTGGTGCTAGTTCTTTCAAATCATATCTAGAAGGATCCAAATCTGGAATATGCACCCTTGCTTGCATCACAACATTCAATAGCAAGCCAATAACATGAAATAAAATTAAAAAATTCTTCATATTCTAAATAAATAAATAAAAGTAATGCAATATGAGAGGTAAGATGCCTATTCATAGGCTATACCATTTGCTATCCCTTGCATGTATGATATAAACCATATGGGTAACTCTATAGTTCTCTACTATTTGAAAAATATTTCCATTATGATATTCACAACATATTGCAAATCTTCATTCTTCAACTGCTATTGCTTAACTCATCATCTTCCATGTGACATCAATTTCTATACTTCATCTAGAGTGATATCTATCACCTCATGGGTCATTTATTTACATTGGTTAGAATCCACCAAATCTTTTACCATCGATATTCCTTGATTTGGAAACCCAAATGTCCTAAAGTTTCCTATTGAAAATACAACCATCTCTTGGTCACCCACTCGTACATTATTAGCATTTTGTTACAAATCATACATCTCCAAAATTTGTAGCAAATATCCCTTAAAGAATTATCTGTCAAAATTTATGACCTACAATATAATTTTGAGTTCCATATTATATAATGTTGTTTTCACTAGATGCTTCTTCAAATCCTTATCCTACCATGTCCAATAGTACTCTCATGTTGAGTGTACCTAGGTACTATCCTTCAAGGCTACCTTCTCCTTCAATTTATTTCCTTTTCTTTTCTTTTAGAATGCTAGATATTTCTCTTTGTTGCAATTTCATTTTATTGCCTTGATCCATATCTAAGTCATAGTCTTTCTCACTTACTCATGAGCATCCTTCATGACTATGCTTCATTTACTCTTTGGACAATGAATTAGGTGGAGCTCTTCTCTGCTACTTTGCCTACCAAATTCCTTCAAGAATAGTCGACTTTCTATACATATTGCTTAGCAACCTCTACCTCCACTTTCTTGACAATAATTTTTCAAACAATATTTTCTCAGATGATACTTCCCTTAGATGACACCTTTCTTAAATGACCTCTTTCAGATGACACACTTCCTTGGTTGTAGTCCCTCAAACAACACTTCCTTCTGGCTGTACTTCTTTAGATGGTGAGCTTTCGATAACAAACTATGTTTCCTCTAACTATAGACTATGTTTCCTTTGATTGCAACTCTTCTAATAAAGCCTCCTTCTTTATGACTTTAGATGGTAGTCTTCCTTCTAATTGCAACTCCAAATGATAATCTTATCTTTTACTGCAACTGCACTCTCTATGCAAGAGATGTGTATGACGATGGTTTCTACAACTTGGTTGTCTATTATAACTATAGGTAGCCCTTCCACCCTTCCATATGGTAGTCTTGACTACATTTTTTTTCATGCATAGGTACCTTCTTGCCTATTTTTCATCAATCAACAGTTGCTTCTTCGTCTAGAAACCCTCATGTCTACAACTCAACCTCTTTGGTAACCGTTTGTGCAACCATCCTCTTCCTTCATTTTAAAATATGCCAAATATTTCTTCCTTAGCTTTAATATGTCAATTATAATCTATGGTTTCCTCCTATGTTATGTCATGTGTCTGCAATCCCTTCTATGTACTCCATCTCTTCTACAACTTAAGCAATTACAAATGTGATATGCCTCCCTAACTTGCCTCTATTTATAATTGCTAGGTTCAGATCTCACCCATGCATAATTGTAAAATTACCACTTTTTTATTAAAACTATTAGATAATTACCATCTTGCCATCCTACACGTGACTAAAAATTACTTTTCCCGCTCATTTCTATTTTGGTATTTTTTCTTGCTTTTAATTTTTTTCAATTCTATTTACATATTTACAACAAGGTAGAGGTCCACATGTCACCTCCATTGTATGATTCATACAACCATGTACACGTGTATTTATATTGTATCTTCCACCAATGAATCACATGCATCTTCTCTTTAATATTAATGTTCTTTTATCTTTATCTTATGACTATGGTTTTTTGTCATCTTCTCATCTATTTTATGAAAATACATTGATTAGATCTTATCCCAATAGATTCATGTCATCTAAAGACTCTATTGATAGTACTATATCATCTGGTCATCCTACTGATGGCACTCAGCTTCCTGATGACTTGCCTAACAATAATTTACTATCCTACCAACCTATAGACTACACCCTACTATCTTGTCAACTAGTTGATGGCACCCTACCATTTTGTTGGCCTGGTAATGGTATCTTATCATCCTATAGGCCTGTTGGTAGCACCTTGGCACTTGCCTTGTTTGGTTACTAATTATCTACTTAGATAGACCTATTTGATAGCCTAATATTTTTTTTCTTCTCTATTTTTTATATTCTATATTTATACAATTTCATTCTCCTATAGTTCTATTTTATTTTTTCATCTTTCTCATGATGGTTTCCTAACTTCTATTATTTCCATCAGGAAAACCTTTATGATGTGGGACCACCTATTCCTAACTCTAGGTTTTTTGAGGTTCATATGTGTCCTTAGTCATCTATTGTGGTGTCTTTGATTTCAACATGGGATAAGAGGTAGTCTTGAAAGGCTAGCTTGATAGTCACATGAAGGTTGATTATTTCATGCTTGATCAAATAATGGTCCTTGTAGCCAATCCTATCGACCCTATATCCTAGAGTTAGTGAGAGGGAAAATTCTTCCACTCAAGCTATTGGGAGGGAGGTCAACCAAACTCATCCCTTTGTGAGGTAACTTTACACAACCGAGAAGACCTAATGTTCTCTCTAAATTTTCCAAGTTACCTATTTTTTGTACAGGTATTGGACTACCTAGTAATCCTTGTGAACTACTAGGTTCACCCTCTCTTGTAGTGGTTCATTTTGATGTATCATATAATATTATTTTGGTTTGTATTCCTTCATCAGAGTCATTTTATGCATCCTTTCTTTCTTCTACTTAGGGAACTGGTCAAACTCTTTTTATGTTTCTTCTAGATCTTCTAATCAAAGGTGAGCTCAAATTGCTACTACTACTATTAATATTAATTGCATACAAGCTCATGGAGGAACTACTTGAATTTGTAAAAATAAACTAGTAATCTATGATCATCTACCCTCTCCTTCCTAACACATAGGTGTTTCAAAGATGTAATACCTATGGTGCTTGTTCCCTAGTCAACCTTTGTTGTTCATGATCATTTAGCTCATCCTATATCTATGCTTCTTTTTCATTTAGTTTTTGCATTGTGTCTTTTAGCTCTCGAACAATCTATTCCTTCATTATTGCATTGTAGCTTCTTAGAGTCTCATATTATTCTTACAATATGTATGTGTCCTAATGCATTATTTGATGCATAAGACCAATCTATGCTAGTGGAATCGTATCTTCATATTCACTTTCATCACTTTGAGGTTCATGATTGGGCCTTGCTCTCACTACAAACTCCATCCTTTGTATATCTACATCTATAATTGATTGGATTCATCTTTCTTCCTTCGTGTCTAGGAACCTTACATGTACCTACATTCTTCTACATTTAGTTGGTCTAGGCTCCAACTCTCTTTATTCAATAACAAGTTTTTCTCCACCTTTTATTTCAAAAAACCATCATAAGTTTAGCTCATATTCCTCCTAAGTTACATCATGCTTTTACATGGTCCTACTTGGTTCTCCTTATCCTTGGACCCAAATTCATTCAAATTTATCTGAAGAGTATTGTGGTGATTCAACGAGTCTTCACATTGTCTCTTAAATCAATGATCTAAAATCAACCATATTTACTTATGCTTTTACTTTATATGGTTTTAATTTCATACCATTAATCATCTCAGGATACTATTTCCTATCTAATTTTTGCACCCTTACAACACCATCATCCATCACTTTTACCACTTAGAAGGGTCCAAGCCATAGGGTCACCTAGCTTTAGCTTCACCTTTCTTAGGTTTTTATCATGCCATAACTTCCTTTGCCATTAGAAAATCTCCATTGCCCATTGAGTCATCGTCCACCTCTTGTCTAGTTATACAAGTGATGCAAACCTCTCCTCTAGGCTCTCTTGGTCATCTAGATGGTTTTGTATTTCCACCCTCAAATTTGATACTAGGAACTCTACTGGCACTGTTTCCTCTTTCCCATACATCAACTAGAATGGTATATGGTTCATTTTAGGCCTAAATGTTGTCCTATACACCCATAGTATAGTTGGTTATCATTCTTTCTAATAAAATCCTTCCACTCCATACATCTTGTATATATGTAACAACCCACAACTACCAACCAATTTTTTTCTCTAATAATTATTACAAGCAAATATTCACAAGGAAAAACCCTTATTTTATCTTTCTAGCATACAAGGCTTCACCATATTTGAGTTCCAAGTCACTACAGACAACACTCAGTGGACAGGAGTGGCCAACTCCTATGTTTTTTGGGGTTCACCTTACTAAACCTACATGTTTAGAAGGATGCCAAAAGTGGTCCCCCCACCTTTCCCATACCATCACTAGCATAGGATAATGTGACCATGGTATATGGATTATACTTTAAGGTTCACAACACTTAAAGGGGAATGACTATTACCTAGCCTTACTCTAAGTCCATCTAGATAGGTTAATAAGGCATAAAGCCTCGGTGCTTAGTTACCACACCTAAAATAACTAAGGTTATTACTACTTCATCTATAATGAACATGATCACTCGATCCTACACATTCAAGGGATAACCACTATTATATTGTGAATTATTCCATAACTCATAGTTGGAAGACACCCGATCCTACTCATTCATGGTCCATTGATTCACAAGAAACCTTGTTATTGTATTCACACAATTCCTTTCAAGTTTATGAGTCTCTAACTATTGCATTCTTGCAACTCCTATGACTCATGTTTACTTGGTTATTGCATTCACACAACTCCTCCCAGGATTGGGATTTTTAACGAGAGTCCTAAAAAGATTCTATATCAAACCCAAGGAGAACCATTCATTTTAACTTTTAAAATCATTAAGCTAACTGACCACAACTTATTGATAAGAATGGTAGAGAGTGCTTATGATAACAACATGAAAGAAAATAAACCAAATGATAATTATAAACTAAACAAGCAAGCATTCTATCATTTATGTACCATAAATTAATTACCCCATGTGCAACCCATATAATTAAGTTTTCATTTAGTTTTTTTTTGCAACTCATATAATTACCACATGCTCCTCTTTCTGTAATGCTTCCTTTATCCACACAAGTCTCTAGAACCATTATAGTAGTTTCTCTTAAAAAAAAAGCTTAAATAATCTAAAATATATAAGAGAATCCCATACTTCTCTTTATAATGATTACTTTACCCACACGAGTCTCAAGAACCATTATAATAGTTTCTCTTTCAAAACCAAAGCTTAAGTAATCCAACATACAATAACTTCCTTTCTATACTTTTAAGGCAAGGATCAAACTTCTCATTTTATTTTTCAAAGACAAGGTTACAATAAATAAAACTAGAGCATTGCTAATTAAAAATTCCAATTCTAAATCCACTTCTTCTTTAGCAAGCTAATAATCAATAAAAGATATATTTTCCAAAGCCATAACTTTATCATTAAAAGAAAGCAACATTCATACTTTCATTAATAAAAGGGATATTTCTACCATCTGAAAATAGTTCCTCTTAATATAACATTTATAACTTGAAAGAGATTTAAACAACAATAATTAACCCGACTAAGCTATAACCATGATCACACAACAATCACTGATCAACTTCCATAAAAATATCTGTGCACAAGCCAACACTCAGATGCAAGGGATAAACCAACATAGGCAGCTTATGTCAAACTAAATCCTACCATCAAATATGATCATAACCGCATCTCAAGCCAATATGACCAACTACCACAAGCAAGGTTACAAAGGTTCAAGCTACCTTACTGGTTTTACATAAGTATTTCCCATAGGCCTAAAGATTGAAGTGAATAGGTTGGAATCAGCACTAACCGACGTGATGAAAGAAAGATAGACATTGCTACAAATTGATAACCCTTACCCATTTTTTTTAAATAATGATTACAAGCAAAGTTTCACAAGGAAAACCCCTTTTTTATCTTTCCAACATACAAGGCTTCACCACATTTGAGTTCCAAGTCATTGCAAATGACACTCAATGGATAGGAGTGGCCAAATCCCATGGTTTTTGGGGTTCACCTTACTAAACCTACATGTTTAGAAGGATGTCAAAAGTGGTCCCCCCACCTTTCCCATACCCTCACCAACATAGGACAATGTGACCACGATATAGGGATTATCCTTTAAAACCCCATTACACTTAAAGGAGAACTCATATTCCCTAACCTTACTCTAAGTTCATCTAGGTAGGTTAATCTGGTGTACAGCCTTAATGCTTAGTTACCACACCACTGTTGGCTAACTAAGGTCATTATCACTCCACTACCAATGAACATGATCGCTTGATCCTACACATTCAAGGGATCACCACTACTATCTTGTGAATGGTTCCACAACTCTTAGTTGGAATACACCCAATCCTACTCATTCAAGGTGCAATGATTCGCATGAAACTCGACTATTGTATTCACACAACTCCTTCTAGGTTCATGAGTTCTTAGCTATTACATTCTCGTAACTCCTTCTAAGACTCATATCTACCTGGTTATTGCATTCACACAACTCCTTCCAAGATTGGGTTTTATTTTGACTCAGGTCCACAACATATTCTAACCACCCAAAGATAATCTTATCTCAAATAAATCTCACACTTTAAAACATAGTTCTAAATTAAAATCAACCTGGATCACATAATATCAAAAGATTTTTAATACAAGTTATAATCTATTTAATTTGAAATGCTATAATAGATAAATAAGGATGAATCTTAAATAAAAGCCACATTTTGCTTAACTCAAATGCTTGATTTAAAGCTTCAAAATATGCATTCCTTTAAATTAGATGCAATAACATAAATGAGTCAATTATTTAACATAAAGATGCATTCCAACAATTGATAGAGCTCAATACTATCTATCCAAATAAAATATTGGTCAATCACCTTAATGTACAAAATCCAAGGTAACATTAAAGCAACATAATATTTCAGTTTGTACAATAGTCAAGTTACAAAACTCAATTTAATAAAAACATTTTTACATAGCCTTTGTTTTTCTATATCATATATACATTCAAAGTACTATGAAACAATCCACTAAGTATCTTCAAGTCATCTTAAAATCTGTGAGCTTCTTCATGATAGGGAACCCACCATAGCTCATGAGGAAAACTTAGGGATCACGACAACTCTAAATGCAATGAAAATTAATCATACATTTTCTACCATGCAAACATCCATGCATAAACATAATAAAATAGGCCATCAAGAAGAGGATTCCATAATTCCTTTTTCTTTAATGGTTCATTTACCCACACAAGCCTCAGGGACCATTATAATAGTTTCTCTTTCAAAACCAAATTCCAATAATCAACTTCTAAAATAGAATCTCATACTTCTATTTATAATGATACCTTAACCTACATAAGTCTTAGGAATCATTATAATGGTTTCTCTTTCAAAACCCAAATTCATTAATCCAATTTATAAAATAGAATCCCATACTTCTCTTTATAATGATCCCTTAACCTACATAAGTCTCAGGAATCATTATAATGGTTTCTCTTTCAAAACCCCAAATTCAATAATCCAATTTATAAAAGAAATCCATTACCATAGAGAATACATTCCCAAAAATTGAGCTACAACATAAAACAAAAGGAGTTGCTTGATGTCACACTGCCCAAAGTGACATATGTCACACTGCCCAGAGTTCACCTTTCCTTCCAAGCTCTCCCAACAAAATTACCTTCCTCCCCTTTCTCTCCCCAAGTGCTCTCCTACATTCAAATAGAATGAGACACCTTTCTTGTAACAACCCTCCTTAGCAGAACTCTTTTTGGACAATAAACTATATTTTGGTGTGAATAATTAATGGCATAATTTCATTATATGATGTCTTTAATATGGGATGATTTCATTCTTTTGAGCTTCGAATATGTTGATATAATTGTGGGTATCGGACTAGATGCTCTCTCTAGTAGAATCATATAGGTGAACCACCTACAAAGAAAGATATTTTGGGAAATGATGGTGATGACTTGGTCATCGACAACTCCAAGAGTAACTAAATGTCCTTCATGTAGGTGCAGTGTAATTATGCTTGTGATAGGTTACACCATTGGGTTGGAAAGTTGCTTATGCAATGAGTCTCCTTAATAGGTTTGTGATATTGGAAAGCTATCTTAAAGGGGAGCCAACCACTTAAGGATAAAATAATCGTGAGCCATGTTGTATGTTGGTATGACCTTATATCTTTTCTTATTTAGATTAATATTAATGAAGTATTAATAATGGTAATTTCCAATACTTATTAACATTAATATCATGGTTAATAATAAATATTAACAAATGATATTAATTAATACCTTATTATGAAAATAATAAGGTATAGATGAGATAATGGCTTAATTTTATTATAGCTTTGAATACTACTATTATTCAAAATGGTTAAATTAATTATTAAAAGAATCATGGTGGTGGAAGGAAAATCTTATTGTTTCTTTGATCGAGCGTTACCCTTTGTGAATGCTTTGTTTCTTGAATGCTCCTTTTTCAAAGTTTGAAAAAACATTATAATCCAAGGCCAGCTTGGAGGGTAGAGAGTGGGGTGGAAAATCTTGAGCGACATTTGTTTCTTAAGATTTTCACTACTCTTTTTATCAGGCTATTTGTAGATGGCCTGGAAGAGGTTTTGGGGGAACCTTTTGGAAGAGTGAAAGAGAAATACAAATGGGAACTATAGGAGGGAGCATAGTTGTTTAACCAAAAAGTTACCATAAGCTAGATAAAAGGTATTCGTATTTTCTTGAATGAAAATACATTCATTTACATTTCTATTCATCTTATGGTTGCTCTTTGTCCTTGATGAATGTTTTGAAGAGTTTGTGGATGTTCCTTTGAGTTGGAGTTACCTTAGAGATCTCTTCTATTTTGTTTTGGTTTTTGTTTGACCTCGTTGAGTTGAGTTGGTGGATTGTTGCCCATGGTTTCATTTTTTTATTGTGTTGTGATAAATAGTAACCAGGTCTTGGTCTCTATGAGTGCATTTCGATCTTTGCTTGATAGTTTTGGTTGGTTGGCACCCTTGCACTCATAGTTTAGTTGAGTATTATTTTAGATATCATGGCCCTTGTGTGTCTACTTTAGACATCCTCATCCCATGAATGCTTGCTATTGATGTTGCCTGAATGCTTTTTGTTGAATTTGCCTAAATGCTTGTTGTCGATGTCATCTGAATGCTTGTTGTTGATGTTGCATGAGTGCTTGCTATTGATGGTACCTGAGTGTTTAGTATTGATGTATCTAGAGTGCTTGTTGTTAACATCATTACCCCCTATGTGTTTTCCTTAGCCATCATCGATCCTCAAGTATTATCAGGTGGACTTGGAGTACGTTTGGTGAGGCAATGGTTGTTTTGGATGAGTTCTTGATGGATTTTATTCCTTGGTTGTTTCAATTAATGAAAGTGTGGCTTTTATTGAATTAATTATTGAATATTAGAGTAGTACTATATTCTTCTTAATATTAAAGTGAGTCAAAGGATATTATATAGAAGTAAAGGTTGCTTTCATTTCTAGACATGGTATTATTATAAATGATTGTTTATCAACCTGTCATGATGTTTAAGAAAGCTTGGACTTGTGTAATAGGGGGTTTCTTTATGTTTCTTTGATTAGAAGGTATTGGAAATATTAGCTCTCATTATTTTTGAAAGGTTTGTAACACCCCTCTTTGGCAAAGCTCATTATGGATAGTAGGCTGAGTTGATGTGTTATATTATGGCATAGATCTATTTTATGATGTCGTTTAATAAGATGATTTCATAATTTTTAGCTTGGAATATGGTACTATTGATGTAATTGTAGGTGTAGGACTCGGGGCTCTCTTTGGTGGGACCATTTGGATGAACCATTTACAAAAGAGGGATATTTATGGAAATTATTATGATCATTTTCATTGGCAACTCAAGGTAATAAGGAAAACTACCCTTCATGTAGATGCATTGCATTTTGCTTATTTTGTGTTTGCACCATTGGGCCAAGAAGTTACTTGCAATGAGCCTCCTTAAATAGGTCTATGATAGCACTAGTCTATCTTAAAGGAGATTGTCCACTTAAGGATAAAATAATTATGTGAAGCATTATCGAGTACAAATCTGTGTTTACCTATGTTATACACAAGCTCTTCTTCACCCCATACTTGGACTTAGTTATAATTTATCTTTTAACTTGGACTTAAGCATGGAGAAAAACTTGATAATTACTCAATCGAATATATTTTATATGAAGCAACTTGACAAGTATTAAAATGACTAAGAGGTCACTTGTCTCATTGACTCACAAGTACTTATAGACTCTAGAATGGTCTAAACACTATAATTAAAATAATGTTTCTAGAGACCATTTTATCATGTTATATAATTTAATAGTAAAAATATCTAACCTATCCTTCATCGTAACAAGCCCATATAAGAATCCTCCATATGCATTTGAAAGTAATTCATATAAATAAACATATGTAATTTGGCTCAAAATCTATTCTTTTATTAGATCATACCAACAACTACAACTTGAAATTTTATATTTTATTGGTTATTTTTCCCAACATGATCCAATAAATAATTGCATACTATAATAATATTATTTTTGTAATAGAAAAGCTTCTATAAATAGCAATAGCAACCGTATATCTCATAAATGCAATAATAATATAGCATACAACAAGAATAAAATCAATATTCCATAATAATAAATTATAATAGATTCATATTCCAAGTCTTAGAACAATCCTAGCCACTAGGAAAGAAAAAAGTCTATGAGCCACTTGGAGAGGATGAAGTCTCTTGGGCACATTGGAGGAAACAAGTATGAATGATGAAACAAAAATAATGTAAGTCATATTTCATAGTCTAAACAATTAGTAACCTTAACCTTAAATTTGAAGGGTTGACTAACCTATCCTAGGTCCCGAGCTAAGAATATTAATGATAGAAATTGTGGCTATATTGGATCTCTTATCTGTATCCCTCAAGAAAGATTTATCCTCAAAGCTAGAAAATACTAGAGAGTGCTCACTAGTTACCATGTCATATTTGTTGGGACCAAATAAAAGGCACAATGTATTGAAAAAATGTGTTACAATATATAGGCATCAATATTATGAGTGGCGAATATGAGGTTCTATTGGAAATACTTTGATTCGAAAATGGCGAGAGCAGCAGCAGGAGCTAGAGCGAACGCAGGGCTGGGGACAGGTTTCGTGCATGGTGCAGGTTCTCGAGCAGGATCGGGGTCGGGGTCGGGGTCAGGCATATCAGGGCCCGATCCTGGGCCAGCAAGACCCTCGACGGACCCAAATGATGGCTCTACGCTTGATCCGTTTGGCGGTCATGGTGGGGTCAACATCTTGGGCCCTGGCCCCCAAGCCAGCCTTGATGCGAGCGCAGGACTGGGGTTAAAGCCCCCAGATCCTGGGCTGGGCTTTGTCCCGGGCGCGCCCAAACCCTCCTATCAGCAGATCTTGGCGGGCACCAGGGCCCCTTCCCGGGCCCTGGGGCTAGGTCTTTCCCTCGAAGGCACCCACATTTCTATCCAGGAGGAGGTCTACTCTTCCTTGGTAGCTGGTTCCTCTGCCTCCCTGGTAGGGAAATTCCTGGGAGGGCGTCCCGACATGGAAACCGTCCGCAGATGGGCGGCTACCAAATGGAAGGTTTTCGGGCACATCCAGCTGGTTGCCCTGACCAAGGGCTTCTTCATTATCAAACTAAACAATAGTGAGGACGCCGAAAAGATCTTATCGGGTGGGCCCTGGTTTCTGGGGTGCAAAAGCCTCTTCCTCAGGCGGTATGGAGTTGACTTCCACCCCAGCACCCAAAGCATCAACTTCGCCCCGGTCTGGGTTCGTCTCCCAGACCTTCCCTTTCACCTGTGGCACGAAGACGTCCTCAGACTCATTGCTCAGTCGGTCGGGGACCTGGTGGCCTTTGACCCCGCTACCAAGGCAGGATCCCGAATGGTGCATGCCAGATTTTGCATCAACGCCAATCTCGAATCCGTTCTCCCCTCCTCGGTGACCATCTCTTCTGGGTCCTTCTTTTGGAGCCAACCCCTGATCTACGAAAACAAACCTACTTTCTGCCCCACCTGCAGCACTCAGGGTCACCTCTCCCACCAATGCCCGGTTTCCAGAAAGGTTGAAGGCCCTCCCCCCAAACCCCCTTCTCAATCAGGGCGGGCCCCGTCTCGAGGGCCCCCTCGCGATGGCCCCAGATCCCAGGCCTGGACCACCAAGGGAGCCCCCCTTCCTACCCCAAAGGACTCTCATATGGACCCCGGTCTGGAGGGCGGTCTTCCCCAGGTTTCCCCTCCCGCTGCTCCCTCCCCTGGGTCGTCTCCCGGGGCCCCGCTCCCAGGTTCTCCCTCCCTGCCCGCTTTGAATCCCTCCCCGTAGGCCCCTGCTTGCGCCCCCCTCTAGGCTTGTGAGCCGCCCGGCCCCTCTTCCCCGTCGGCTCCCTCTGTCGGGGCCCCCTTCTCCCTCCCCCATTCCCGCTCTCCCTCCCTCGACCCCCTCCCGGCCCTCCCGGCGATCCCTGTTGGGCTTCCTCCCTTGGAGTGCGGATCTGAGGGGTCCGATGAAGAGATTGAAGCTAGTTCTCCATCCGGGCCCGACGAAGTCAGCCCCAAGATGACCCGAAGCAGGACTTTTGCCACAGACTTTGGTAGCAAACTCAAAAGAGGGCGGCCCACCCTGGGCGATCAGCGGACAAGGTTCACCGAAGATGACATAGCCAACGACTCCCAGACAACTCTCTCCGACGTTGGGGCAAGCTTCTCCAAGACGGACGCCATCCGACCCAAACCCCCCGCTCAGACCGGGAAGGGGGGCAAGCGACCCCTCAAGGGTGTCAAATGAAGCTCATCACCTGGAATATCAGGGGCCTCAATGGGGCCCCCAAGAAAAGGATCCTCGGCCAACTCCGCAGGGATCACCGCCCGTCCTTCCTCCTCCTTCAGGAGACCAAAATAGATGACGCTACTGCCCGGCGTGTAGCCCAAGCTACCTGGCGCAATTGCGAGTCCCTGTCTACCCCTACGGCTGGCTCAGCCGGGGGTTTGCTGTGCATGTGGGACCCCCGATATTTCGAGGGAAGACTCATTTCTTCGTCCCCCAGAATCATCAACATTCTGGTCCATTGCGTGAAGTCAAGGCGCTCATGGATTCTGTCCAACGTCTACGCCCCTAATAGTCCTATCGAGAAAGCGGCCTTATGGAAGGAAATTAGCTCGATGAGAGAAGCCTTTGCCCCCCTGCCCTGGATCCTGGCCGGGGACTTCAACAGCCCTCTGTTCCTCTCTGACAAGAGCGGGGGCTCAGCGGTGCAGGGCAAGAGCATGGAGGACTTTGGAGCCTTTACCGCCTTCAACGAGCTCATGGACGTCAGCCTGAAAGGAGCCAGGTTCACTTGGTCCAACAGAAGAGCGAGAGCAAATCATATCCAGGTCAGACTAGACAGAGTTTTCTTGTCCAAGGAAGCCCTGCCCATGTTTGCCGATGCCACCCTGTTGGCCCTCCCCAAAATCGGGTCTGATCATAGCCCCCTCCTCCTCGAAACCGATCATAGGCCCTCCCCCAAGAGGCCTTTCCGGTTCGAGTCCATGTGGCTTCATCACCCTGACTTTCGGGCCCAGGTAGGCCGCTGGTGGGCTCCCCCAGTCCCTGGACGCCCCGCTGAACAAGTCTTCCACAAGCTGAGACGCCTTAAAGAACAACTCAAGGTATGGAACAAGGAGGTGTTCGGCAATATCTTCGAAAACAAAGCGATACTCAAAGAAAAACTCGAAGACCTCGAGTCCAGATTTCAAGCAGGATCCCAAGACCCGGGGCTCAGGGAAGAGGAACGCCTTGCCCTCAGCGAGTATCATAACATTCTGGCCAGAGAAGAAACCTTTTGGAGACAGAAGTCGAGAGCCCTGTGGCTCCAAGATGGCGATGCAAACACCAAGTTCTTCCACGCGTCGACTCTCAGGAACAGGGGTTCCAACAAAATTGCTGAGTTGGTGGGCAGCGATGGTAGAATCATCAAGGAAGAAGAGGACATCCGGGCTGAAGCCACCCAATTCTTCCAGGAGCTCCTAGGTGACAGCCCCCCCTCGTCCCCAGAAGCGGCTGATTCCCTTCTAGAGCATATTCCTTCTTCTGTCTCGGCCATGGCAAACCAGATGCTTGTGCAGCCCCTGTCTGACTCCGAAATCCATGCTGCCACTTTTTCCATGAAGGCTGAGGCAGCCCCGGGCCCGGACGGATTCCCCCCCGATTTTTCCAATCATTCTGGGACATCGTCGGGCCGGAAGTGTGTGCTGCCACCCGGGACCTGCAGACTGCCAGATCCATCCCCAGAGGTATCAACTCCACCTTCATAGCCCTGATCCCCAAGACCCAGGCAGCCCGATCCCTCTCGGATTTCCGCCCCATCAGCTTGTGCAATGTCCTGTACAAAATCTTGACTAAATCCATGGCATCCCGTCTTAAGGATATCCTTCCCCTGATTATTGCCCCCTGTCAGGGCAGTTCGGTCAAAGGCAGATTGATCACTGACGGTGTCATTATCATGCACGAGGCCATTCACTCGGCTGTCCTATCCAAAAAGGCCTCCTTTCTGCTCAAGCTGGATATGAACAAGGCCTTTGATAGAGTTGACTGGGATTTCCTGTCCAAGGTCCTCCTTAAGTTCGGGTTCCACCCTTCCTGGGTCAGGCTCATCAGCAACTGCGTGTCCTCCCCGTGGTTCTCTATCCTCGTCAACGGGTCCCCTGCCGGGTTCTTCCCCAGCTCCAGAGGCCTCCGCCAAGGTGACCCCCTGTCCCCGATCCTCTTCATCATCCTGGCTGAGGCCCTGGGGCGTACCATCTCGGGCGCTGTGACCCGCGGTCTCATTTCAGGCATCAGGCCTGCGCCGGGCCTACCCCCTGTGTCCCACCAACAGTTCGTGGATGACACCATCCTCGCCACCTCTACCTCAATCCCCCAAGCCAAAACTCTCAAGCATATTTTGACCCTGTACGAGGAGGCGGCCGGCCAGAAAATCAACCTCCGAAAAAGCTCGATTTTCTTTATCCATACCCCCTTGGCTAGGCAGATCAGAATCGGGTGGATCTTGGGCTGCACCCCTGGTTCCCTCCCCTCCTCGTATCTCGGGCTTCCCCTGTTCACAGGTGCGTCCTCCAAGCCCCTGTGGGGCGGGGTGATTGAGCGGATTCAGAGAAAGCTGGCCCCTTGGAAAGGTCACCTCCTTTCGCAGGCCGGCAGAGCCACCATCTTGGCGACAGTCTTGCAAAGCATTCCGATATATTTCATGTCAGTCTTCAGAATCCCGGCCTCTATTGCAGCTCACATCGAACAAATTCAGAAACGCTTTCTCTGGTCGGGCAGCGAAGATAAGAAGAGGATTCCCCTGGTCTCCTGGCCCCTGGTCTGTCGCCCCAAAGGTGAGGGAGGGATCGGGCTCAGGCGGGTAGTCCTCATGAACAAGGCTCTCTTGGCCAAGCACGCCTGGAAGGTGCACACCAACACCCCTGATGAGTGGGTTAGCATCGTGCACAGAAAATACTGCCATAGCCACCCCTTCCTCAGTGAATCTCAGCCTCGAGATGGATCAGCCTTTTGGAAGTCCCTGATATCCACCAAAGACATAATCCAGAAAGGGACCAGATGGATCCTCGGGGACGGAGCCAAGATCGACTTCTGGGATGACAGATGGATTCATGATGAGGCCCTGACTGCCGACAGAGAGCTTCTCATTCTCAAACCAGGGCTGGCGGACAGAGGACCCAGAGTGGCGGCCTATCTTTCTCAGAACCAGGGGCGTGCTACCTGGAAACCCATCCTGGATCCCAGGCACCCGCTTCAAGCTGTCAGGCTCCAGTGCCTCCTCAAGGTGACTGTCATCCCGTCCTCCGGAGGAAACGACAGATGCGTTTGGCATGGTACTCCCAGTGGAGTCTTTTCTATCAAATCTGCCTACAATCTCCAAAGAGTCCCCGACGAGGCTCCCTTTCCAACCCGGCAGGTGTGGGCCAAGAAGCTGGTCCCCAAAATCAGCCACTTCGTTTGGGCGGCCGTCCAAAACAAGATTTTGACGATCGAGAATCTGATCAAGAGGGGCTTTCAGATCCCGAATAGATGCTTCCTTTGCTGTGCTGCCTGGGAATCCACCAATCACCTCTTTATCAACTGTCCCTTTTCGTCTGAAGTCTTGGGCCTCATCCTTTCCCAATTCTCTATCCAATGGGTGGCCCCCAAATCCATATCTGACCTCCTATCGCAGTGGCCCAACCCCTTTGCCCATCCCTTCATCCGCTTCCTCTGGAGTTCCTGCCTTCCCCATATGCTTTGGCAATTATGGCTGGAGCGCAACAGCAGAGCCTTCTCCTCCCCAACCTGTTCCCCCCTGTGGATAGCGACCAAGGCAGTGACCTTTGCCCTTGAGAATTCCCGCTCCATCCCCCTGACCGAGGCACCCCGACGGCTGGGCGAAGCCACCCTTCTTTCCTCCCTCGGCATTCAGCTTCCCCCCCGGTCCCCCCCCCCCCTCCCGTCGATCTTTGACAAGGTGGACTGCCCCCCTGGTTGGGTCAAGCTCAACTTCGACGGCGCTTCTAAAGGCAATCTCGGGCCCTCTGGGGCGGGCGGGGTCATCCGAGACTGCCACGGGGCCCTGATCATGGCGTTTGTTGCTCCGCTCGGCTTCCAGACTAACAACTTCGCCGAAGCAGCAGCTCTGCTAAGCGGGCTGACCGCCCTCAGGGAGTCTCCCTCAAAAGTCATCATTGAGGGCGATTCCCAAGTTATCATCAAAGCTGCCCGTAGCCCGAGAAATTGCTTCTAGTGCATCTACAACTTCATCCGGGAAGCCCTCTCCGTCCTCCAGGGATTCCCCGATCATGCCTTCCGACATGTGTACAGGGAAGGCAACAGGGCGACCGATTTCATGGCAAACCAAGGCATCTCAGCTGACGCCTTCACCACCTGGACTATGAATTTTCCCGAAGCTCTGGTCCATATCACTTCGCAAGACCAGTCCAGCAATGTTGAGGACCCTGGTGCCTAGCTTGCCCCGAGCCGGGGCCCCGACGTTCCACCGACGCGGTTTTTAGAGGACAGGGGCCTTCCCCCCTGTGGCACCACGTCGTTTGCTCCAGGCCCGTCTCCTGCCCGTGAGTTGGTCTCCCAGATCCCCCTCGCGGTGCCAAGTGTGCTCGGCCACGTCAGAAGATCGGCTCTTCCCGGCTTGGACCTGCGTTGCTCCGTTGGCACTTCTGGCAGTTCCAAGACAGTTTCCACGTCGGCCCTCTCCGATTTTTCTGCCTCGATCACTTCGCTGACGGATCCCCATGCCGCGTCAGTCCGCCCGTGGCTTTATCCCGTGTTGTACCCTCAAGGCGCTCCCCCACTCAGTCTGTGCCACCTGGCGCACTGGCAGTGGCCCCTCCCCCTTGCCCCGCGTGGCAACCTGCAGTCGTGCCCCCTCAGCCCCTCCCCCCTCGTGTCGCACCCGGCCCCGAGCACTCATTCCCGACGTCGATGGCTTCCCCCCTCTGCGGCCCCCTGCATGGTTTTAAATCCACCGCGCGCTGAGTCTTCCCGTAGTCTTGTCTGTTTCCCCCGTCCCCGGGCCCCGCGTCTCTGGTCAGTTTTCCCCTGTCTCCCCTATCCTTGGGCTGTCAGCTCGATCCTCATGGCTGCTAAGAATGTCTTCACCGAGCCTTCCATGCTCATTTTGAGCGAGTCGGCCAGACTGTTCTCCAATGCCAAAAAATTCACTCCTTTCTTCAGCAAATTTGCAGGAGCTGACGACGAAATCACCCAAAGCTTTCTGGACTCGTGGAATGACGGTGAGGTCACGGTAAAGGGCCTTCATTTCAAAGTGAACAAAGATTTCTTGACAGATGTTACAGGCCTTCACCATGAGGAAAAGGGGCGAGTAGTCAGGCGGGATAAGCATAATTGGGAGGAGGAGCTGTCCCGTTTCCCGGAGCAACAGTGGGACAAGGCGAACCTGTTCCGCTCCAATCTCCCGGCCCCCTTCGATGAGGCCATCGTCCCGGTAATGCAGTACATTACCTGCGACGACCCGGACCAAAGGCTCTTCAGCTTCCACCTGAGCTACTTCAACCACCTCCGGGGGGCCACAGTGGTTAGCACCCCCCGATTCCTATTGTATTCCCTGGGTCTGTCCATTGACCGTGCCCGCAAAAGCCATTCTCGGCCCTCCCACCAAGGCCTTATGGCCGTTCTATACAGGCATGCCCTGGCCAATCAGCCGCAGCTCCACCGCATCCCTCCCCTGTCTTCTGTCCCCCCTGAAACGGCTAACTCTCCCGCTGCCTCCCCTGCTGCTTCCATTTCTAAGGAGACCCCCTCCCCGAAGGCTCCCCTGCCCCGAAGCGTCGCAGACCCACTCGAAAGTGCAGGACTCCGGCCCAGGGCCCAGGCGGGGCCCCGACTCCTGGGGGCGCTCGCAAAGGCCCCTTCCCTGGCAGCATCAGGGCTGCTGGCAGCGCCAAAAGGACCAAACAGGAGGCCCCGGAGCCCGCCGATGTTAGCTCCGATTCCGGCAGCAGGATGCAGAATCTGGCTATCAGAGCCCTTCTTGACACGGCTATTGGATCCCTGACTACGGCTGCCCAAGCGGCCTCCTCCGCTGCCAATGCCCTGGCCGAGCTCCGACGTAGGCTAGGAGATGGCCCCGATAGGGAGTAAAGTTGGCCGGCTAGGGGCCCCGTCCTGGCCAGGACCGGCCGCAGGGTCCACCGGTACACTGGCGTCCAGCTTCTGCGTTGTTGACGGTGGCATTTTCTGGTTTTTGGTGGCTTCTAGCCAAGTTTTGATGTTGTGTGTCTTAGTCGGTTTTTGTAGACACCAGGGCCTCGGGCCCCGGATCACTGCCTTTGGGCGCAGCCCCGATTTTTATTCATTTTTTCAGCCTCGGCTTCTGATGTAACTAAGGTTTTGGGATCCTGTTCTAAAAAACCCGCTGTAAATATTCCGTTACTTATCAAAAAAAAATATTATGAGTGAGATTTGACAAGTGTCATAATATCCACTCCAAGTGTCATGCAAAAGACACATAACTCCAGTTGGAGAACTCAAACTAGAAATAAGACAAGTGTCAAACTAAAGGCATAGTGCACATTATAATAATATTCTAACATTCCCCTTTAATGTGCACTATCCTAACTATAGAAAAAATAAGTCAACATTAGATAACATTCCCCCTTGATGTTGACTTCTATTACATACATAGAGCAATTTGCCAAACTAAGAAAACTTGTCTTGCCAAGTGACTTGGTGAATATGTCAACCACTTGATATTGAGTTGGTACATACTCCATGTGTATGATATCTTCTTGGACCATTTCTCTGATGAAGTGATGATGGATCTCAATGTGCTTTGTTTTGGTATGGAAAATTGGATTCTTGGTCATCTTGATGGTACTTTGATTGTCACAATATATATATGTTGGACAATCTATGAATAGCCCAATGTCTTGAAGTAATTGCCTCAACCAATTACCTCCTTAGTTGCGTCAACCGATACTCTATATTCAGCCTCTACTAAAGATAATGAAATTATGTTATGCTTCTTGGTGCTCCATGAAATAAAGCCTTGGCCCAACTAAAAACAATAACCTAATGTGGATCTTCTAGTTTCAGGATAACTAGCCCAATCTAAATCTATGTACCCAATCAAAAAAAAATCATCACATGATGTGTACATAAAGCCATGATGTGGGATGGCCTTGAGGAATTTCAATATCCTCTTAGCTGCTATCCAATGGCTCTTATTAGGATCCTGTATGAATCTAGAAACAAGGCCAACTGAATAGGAAATATCTGGTCTATTTGAAGTGAAGTAGATCAAACTTCCAACTAGCTACCTGTAAAGGGTGCCATCAACCCTTTCCTCATCATCATTATTAACCAATTTCAACCTGGTTTCCATGGGAGTGAGGGAGGGCTTACACTCCTCCATGCAAAACCTCTCTAATATAGACTGAATGTATTTTGAATGTGAAATAAAAATCTTACCAGGTTGTTGCCATACGTCTATGCCTAAGTAATAGTGGAGGAGGCCTAAGTCTATCATCTAAAAAAATTTACATAAGTCCTCCTTGAGAAACTTTACTCCTTCTGTGTCATCACCTGTAATGAGAAGATCATCCACATACAATGTAACCAAAATGATGCATTTTTTCCAATGTTTCACATAGAGAATAGATTCTACTATAGATCTAGTGAAACCAAGGTTGATGAAATAGGGGTCAATATTTGCATACCAATCTCGAGATCCTTGCTTCAACCCATATAAATCTTTCTTCAATCTGAGAAATTTGTTTTCTTGGCCTTCAACTGTGTACCCTGGTGGTTGGTTCACATACACTTCCTCCAAGTTACCATTGAGAAATGCACTTTTGACATCCATCTGATATATAGGCCAATGCTTTTGAGTTGCTAAAGAAATAACTATGTGGATTGTAGTCATATTTGCGACAAGAGAAAAATTCTCCTCATAATCAATTCCCTCTTATTTTTTGTATCCTTGAGCTACTAGGCGAGCCTTGTAGCGATCTAATGAGCCATCTGCTTTATACTTTTCCTTATACACCCATTTTTTGCCAATGGTATATTTACCTTGGGGTAAATCAACTAACTCCCAAGTGTGATTCCTTTCAATGGAATCCATTTCTTGATCCATGGCAAGAACCCATTTAGGATCACCAAGTGCTTCTTTGACATTAGAAGGTTCAGGTTGGCTAAGAACTTTTACCATGAGGGCATAATTCACTTGGTGTCTTAGGGTTGAAGGTCATGGGCAAATGACTTTGGGCTTCATCTATGGTGGCTTGAACCCACTTAGGTAAAGGATTTTATGATGTGGCTTGATCATTAGATGGAGGAGTAGAAGGAGATGGAGGATATGGATCATTTATGGGGAGTTCTTCATATGGAGTAATTTCTTGATTTATGAGTGAAGAGGAAGGACTAGATGATATTGTAGGTATCAAGGGAGCAACTGTTTCATTAGTGAACTCAAAATTTGGGGCCATAGGAGGGTTTGATAGAGGGTACTCATGAAAGGTAACATCCCTAGATAAAAAAAATCCTCCTAGAAATAGGCTCATACAGATTATAGGCATTGACACTACCACTATAGCCAACAAAGATGTATTTTTAGCTCTTATCATCAAAATTCTTCCTTTTCTTATGAGGAATGTGAGCATAGGCATCACATCCAAAGACTCTAAAATGGACCACATAGGGTGTCCTTCCACTCCATGATTCTTTAGGTGTTCTATCATGTAAGGCCTTAGTGTAGGACCTATTAGTCAAGTATGCAGTAGTAAGAACAAATTCTCACCAAAATGAGTTAGGCAATGTAGCAACAAGTAACATTAATTTTGTTTTTTTTGTGATTGTTTGATTCATCCTCTCAGCTAATCCATTTTTTAGGGGGTAATAAGGAGTTGTGAATTACCTCCTTATCCCATGGTACTTACAAAAATTAAAGAATTCTTTGGAGACATTATCCACCATTATCCGATCTTAAGGTGGAGATTTGGTAGCCACCAAATGTTGGGACCAAATAAAAGGCACAATGTATTGATAAAATGTGTTACAATATATATAAGCATCAAGCCTATGCGTGAGATTTGACAAGTGTCATAATCTCCACTCCAAGTGTCATGCAGAAGACACATAACTCCAATTGGAGAACTCAAACTGGAAATAAGACAAGTGTCAAACTGAAAGCATAGTGCGGATTATAATAATATTCTAACAACATCTTGATCTACAAGATCTTTCCACATGATGATGAATTCCTACCCTTAACAAGACTACATATTATGAACTGAAAAATACAAGGCTACCTTTTATTGGAGGTTGATCCTTCATTTTTTATCCAATATTGCAATCTCTATCTAGGACTAAACCTTTTGACCATTCACTTGTTTAAGATAAGAAACATGAAAAATGTGATAAGTTTTAGAAGTAGTACGGAGCTCCAACTGTTATGCGACCTCTCCAATTTGGTAAACAACCTTGTAAATACTAGAGAATTGGTGTGCCAAATTTTTACTAGACTTAAGTTTTAGGGACAACTACTTATAAGGTTGGAGCTATAGAAAAAGCATATCATCCAACTCAAATTGCTACTTTGAGTAGTGTAAATCATATTGTTGCTTCATATAGTTTTGTGCCTAACAAATATGATTTTTGAAGATTTGGATAACAATTTGACATTATCAAATAAAATAATCTACTAGGCCCACCATGGAGGATCCTGGAACATAGTGTGCCACAAGTGGTGGTTTTTGGCCATACAATGCTTCAATTATGGATATTTTGAGGGGAAATAATAAGTATTACCACCATTCAAATAATTAAAACTTATTAAACCACTAATATTATTTATCTTGAGATAATGATCAAAAGTATATATCTAGACATTTATTCATAACCTTCATATGGCTATATGACTAAGAATTACTAAAAGAGTTCATATTTAGCTTAATATCACTAAGAGTGAACAATTCCCTCCAAAAGTTGCTAGGGGAAATTGTATGATGATTACAGACAATAGACTTGGGTATACCATGCAATTTCAAAATGGAGTTAAGGAATCCCACAACTACCTTGCTAGTTGTGAATGGGTGTTGCAAGGCATAAAAGTAGGTATACTTTGAAAGGTAAACCATTGCTACAAAAATCATTGTTTTTCCCTCGAATTTAGGAAAAACCTCAATGAAATCTATGGAAATGTACTTTCATTATCAATCTAGAATAGGTAGGCAATGCAATAATCCTAGAGAATTAACTATTTCCCCTTATTCTTATGTCACACCTAACATTTAGCCACAAATAACTTGATATCCACTTTCATTTTTTCCAAGCAAATAACTACTTAGACCATTGATAGGTTTAAAGAAACCTATAATTACTTAATAATAGTTGAGCATGAATTTATTGAAGAATATTATGCTTGACCTTGAAATATTGAATGAAAAATACAGTACTTCTTCAAAATCCTATCAAAATATGAGAATAAGGTAGTGGATGGTTTACCATCTTTCACATTTGAATCACATGAATGGTCTCATTATCTTACTACCATTCCTCTCAAAGTTGAGAAAGCCATTGAAGAAGGGGATTATAGGTAGCATTTCATATTAATGAGAGAGCATCTAACATCACATTCTCCTTCTTTCTTGTATTCAATGTCAAATTCATGCCCCAATAACATAGTCAAACATTTAATTTGTTCTAGATAATAGAGATATTATTTCAATAATTTTTTGAGACTACTATGGTCTATTTTGATAACAAAGTTATGAACCAACAAATAAGGCTTTTATTTCTCCACTACACGTAGGATGGCTAACATCTCTTTCTCCTAAGTGGAATGACCTAGTTTCTTATCTAAGAGTTGTTTGCCTTGAAAAACTAGAGGGTGACCTTCTTGCATCAAAGTGACTCTAATATTCATTATTGAAGTAGCACACTTAATAATAAATGGATTGTTGAGATCAAGAATAAGGGTGGTATACATAACCCTTTTAAGGTATTGAAGGTCCTATTAGCCTCATCAGACTAGATAAAGGCATACTTATTAGTGAGAGCCATGAGGGGAGAAGCAATCTTTCCATTATAGAAAAATCTCATGTAATACATTGTAAGACCTAAGAATCATCTAGGACTCTTGAGAATTCTAGATAGGGCTCAATCCCACATGGCCTTGATCTTATTGGGTTCCACCTTGACATCTTTATGAGATATAATATGACTCAATTATTCCATTATAGACACCTAAAAGGAATATTTGGAATCTTGGCATTATTATTTTTATAAAAGGTGAGACATGGATTAAATGGGTTGCCTAGGATTTAGTATAAACTAGGATATTATCAAAAAAGACCCATATGAATTTATGAAGAAAGGGACAAAAAAATCCATTAATATTTGGAAGGTGGGGTGGTATTAGTAAGATTAAATGTCATGACCAAGAACTCATAATGACTCATAAATACAAAAAATAGTTTTAGGAATATCATCTTCTCTAATCCTAATTTGATGAAATTCATAACACATGTCAAGCTTGGTAAAAAACTTTTGCCCATGTAATTCATCTGATAAATCATTAATGACAGAAGTACAAAACTTATATTTGAATTTTATCTTGTTGAATGGAAAAAAATTAGGACAAGTATGTAAAGAATTTTCCTTGCATCAAACCATGACCACTTGAGATGAAGCACTAATACTAGGATAAATAATACCCTACTTTAATATTTCTTGAAGTAGCTTCTCTATTTTGTACTTTGGAGATGGGGATAGTGGTAAGAATGAATGCTAGGTGGATAACTATCTAGAATCAAGTGGATGGTATGATCATGGATCTACTTAGATAGAAGGACCTTGGGTTCGTTGAAGATGAGCATATTTATCAACATGATACCACATGCCAGAAGAATGCTCTAAATATAGTTTCTTAGAGGCCCATACTTTATACAAAAAATATTGAAAAATAAGCCTCCATTGCCCTTATTTAGCATTTTTCCATCAAATGAGAGCTAACAACCTTGGAAGTAAAGTGTTATATATCATAGAGATGGATGATCTTATCATTTTATGTCCACTATGCAAACAATTATTGTAGGTTCAAAGTAGCATCCCCTAACCAAGATAACCTTTGAGATCCTAGGATAACATCCACATTCCCTAACTCCATTGCATAAAGATGTCCAAGCTAGATATGCAAGCCCATATACATACAAATACCAAACATTAATCTTTACCTCCATTAAAAATCATCACATGGAATTTATCCTGGTAAGAATGTTGTTATTTAACCTTAAGGCTTTGGTCACCCTACTATAGATGAAATTGTGATTGATTTTTATGAATTCCTTAACCTTGATAGTGTGAATAGCTTGTACGTGGTCTCATGAGGGCAAATATTGAGAGACATAGTACTAATATCCTATTTAGGATGTGTAGTTTTTACCAGTACCTCCTATTGCAATAAGATAATAACCTACTCCCCGTATCCTATTTAGGATGCTTAGTTTTTACCAGTACCTCCTATTGCAATAAGGTAATAACCTACTTCCTAAATACGTATTCCTTCTCTTCCAGTTATATGTTGCTTCTAATATTCTTGATCCTAAGGATAACAAGTTTAACATTTGTAATGGAATAACCCTTGTGGACCTTCCTCATTATAGTTATTTTAGTAAGGTCAACTAAGGTTTAATTCATATCATTGTTGGAGTTAAGGCAACTAGAGATTATTTTTTAACACATGGGCCAAACACTCTGTATCATGGAGGGTATACGGATAATGCATATCTAATTCTCACTTAATATCATCCTTGAGGCTTTGACAAAATTATAACACTACCATGATTAGATCCAAGTGATCTGTATACATGAGGAGACTCGTGAATGTGATACGAAACTCTTCCATTATGTTTTTCTAATTGGTTTTCATTAATATAACCACATAAGAGATAGAGAGACCCTTATAAACCTCGAGCATGAATATCTTCATGAACTCTGACTAAAAAATATGATAACCACGATACCTTAGTTCCCTAAATAGCCACTAACAAGCATGGATGCCTAGCTTAGAGAGAACAAAAGTAGCCCTACCATTCTCATGAACATGGTGCAAACATATGAGACAATCCATCTTAGATATCCAACAATGAGGATTGTTGACCTCAAAGATCAAGATATCTATTCTAAGAACTAGAACATCATGAGGCTAATCACGAAAAAAACAACACCTATAGTGGAATCAATATCAATAGTAAACTCTAAATTAATCTCACCCATACCTAAATAAGCGCTTAGGATGGAATGAGTATGCATGTGACCAATGTAGGAGAAAATAAGATCTAGCCTAAAAGGAAATTGTTGGCAAAATCCTATATCCAACACAATATTGTATGTTGGTAGATTTTGTTCAAAAGGTAATCATTAAAAGTGTCCTAGATCTAGATATTGGAAATTCTTGATAGATAGAGGGTTTTTGAGTAAATTTTAGGTCCTTTTTACTTATCTATTTGTTGCACATCAAAATCCAATGAGCATTCAATGTAGGGAAGTCACTATTATGCTTCTAAAGTAATTGATCTAATTTGGTGTTGATATTATGAAGATGCTCAAAGTAGATTTACTAAGAAGCATTGAGCTTACATATTTATTCATCCCTTTGCACTCAACCAACAAGTACTTATGAAGACCAGAGTGTACGTCAAGAAAGGTGATCCCAAGGAGTGTGAGGGGTACTCATGGTGTCAAGAATAGAAAAAGCATGAGGGTCAAAGCTATTGATGAATCTTGATATATTATAGTGCTTTCTTGGGTTCTTTCATAGATGCTTCTGTTAGCTCATACAAATATCATAACATAGATTTGTGTGCTACAAGCACCCATTGAATTGTTCACAACTAAGAGAATCCAATTGTTCTCACATTCACGATTGACTGATGTTAAAACCTAAATATTTAGTTGACCATTCACAAAAAATATTACTAAATATATATCTTGTTTTGATCAGATTTATGAGATGATCAAAATAAAATAAGTCTCCCACAAGGATCCAAGTGCCTCGAATACTATTTTTTCAAAGTTAACGAAACACAAATGATTAATGCCCAAAACACAATATTTTTGAATAATGTTTTTTTTTTATTGGTTGGAATAAGGGTTTTTGAAATGGACCTAAACCTGTTAGAAAGAGAGACTCAAAAGAGACAAGAACCATAAGGGATTTAAATTTGAAGTTTCCCACCCAAGCAAGATTGTCACTCAAACAAGAAATTCAAAAAAGAAAAACTCCCATTGAAGTAGGGGATTCCTGCTTATCCAAGAAGATCTAAAATTTTAAAATTTCCCCTCCCTCAGGGATCTCTCTAGGAATGATTAGACAATGTGGCCACGAACCATCAAAGGAAAACAAGGGGTCCTTATCGCCCTTGGAAGAACAAGCTCTCCAAGAGAGAATACATATGTAGGATACTCTCCCATGATGATAAAGCTATCACAAGTTGTCAAAGGATGATAAGGGGCCTTCCTAAACCTTGGTAAGACACACTCTCCAAGAGAGCACACATCCATAGTAAGCTCTCCCATGGAGAGAAAGTCATCACAGACCATCTAAGATAAGGGGTCCTCCTAGCCCTTGGTAAGACAAGCTCTCTAGGAGAGCAAGTGCTTGTAGAAATTTTTCACGAGAATGGAAAGCCGATGTAAACCATAGAAGAAAAATAAGGGCCTTCCTAGCCCTTGTTGAGACCAACAATTCACCAACTCGAAAAGGCTCAATGTTAAAAAATTAAACACCTCTAAAAGGAAGGACAGATTGAGGACCATCTCATCGAGGAGGAGGGAGAGAGCCACTAGAAGAACCCCCACATGTGTCAGAAGATATATAAGCCAAGCTAAAACTAAGGAAAGGAGATCCAACAAAGATAAATTGAATCGAGCCAAATAAGGGAGTAACCAACCGAGACAAGCTGAATCGAACCGAATCGAAGGAGAAAGAGGTAGAAAGCAAACCCTCCACAAAATAGAAGGTCGAAGAAAGGGCAAAGGAGAAAATCTAGAGTTTTTTCTGGCCATGGAAGGACCAACAAAGGGCCTCCAGAAACCCTCCAAATGCAGGCTAAAAAACCCCTATATTAGTAGGTTCCAGACCAGCTAGGACCAAGGAAGGATAAATGACCAACCTGAACCAAAAAGGGGAGCTCCTCCAAATAGATTTACCTTTGCAACTCCTTCCACTCCCTCATGCGCCCACTCCTTCCATCCACTCCTCCCTCGAGCGCAATAAGGATTTCATATTTTAGAACAAATTTACCTAGGAAGATGGTGGAAAAAAAATGATAAAATTTACTTAATTCAAAAATATCAATCTAGTCAGAAGAGGTTCTGGAACAACTCACACACCCCTTTTTTGCACCAAAAAAAGGAGCCAAGATCATTTCTTTGATACCTATTGTAATAAAAAAACTTCCAAAACTAATAATAGGATCAATAAATCTAAAAAATGCAATAACAAAAGAGAATACAACTATAATAGAATTTAGATTCCACAATGGTAGATTCTAAGTCTTAGAATAATCATAGTCACTCAAAGAGAGAAAATACTCTTAGGCACACTAGGGGCAATAGAATATTGCAAGTGTGATGGATGAAACAACTAAAACACAAGTTTATCTATTTATATTCTAAAAATTTAACATTCCTAACACTAATGCTTAAGGGATAACTAACCTATCCTAGGGCCTGAGCTAAGAAAATGAAAGATAGTTGTCATTTATATATTGGATCCATTACAGTTGTGTTTCCTAAGAATATCATTTTTTTGCAAGACCACTTCAAACATTCTTCACCATCATTTTAAATATTTTAGAGCTTTCTTAACTATAAGGAACCATCCCTATATTAAACAAAATTTAAAAGACTTGATTTCTTACAAGAGTTAAATTGTAAAGAAATAGAAAGATCAAATGAGAAATGAGAAATGAGAAATGAGAAATGAGAAAGGTTTTGTAAATGCAATAATCATGACCTATTTCAAATGCATATGTTAAAGCTACTTCTTGAAGCAAACCTTGTGAAGGAATAAATCAATAACAACCAAAATTCACTTTCACCAAGAACTTTTGGTCACAAATGTTAGAAAAGATATAGTTATTCCACATAAATTGATATTGTTAAAAAAGGTACCTCATAAGACTAACTATTTTATCAAATATGTTCTTTAATAAATTCAATAAGACCTAGGACTATAAATTCTATGGATTTCAATTGTTTATTAATAAATAAATTATATGTGGAATTTATAATGAACCGTTTTGATAAAAAATGATTGCATATACTATTATGGCTAGTAGGGTATATCTAAGCATTATTTTCATGAATCACTCCTAGTTTTTTTTTCATAGAAGATTTTCTTTAGTTCCATGTTCTTCTTGTTTCTTCTTAGGCCATTGTTTTTCCTTTCTCAAATTGATATAATTTGAGTTGAGAGATAGAATCTCCATTGGACAGTTCCTTCCAATATTTGAATGTTGACAAGTGTAAAATTGATTGTGATTGGTTGATTTAGCTTCCACCCTATTTTCTTCTCTATGTATATGTTGGCATGTCCAATTTTAGTCCTTTTAGATTCAAAATACTATAAATTGATATTTTCTCATGTTAAGTGCATGCTTTGTTCATAAACAAAACTTTATTTTTAATATAATTAAGGGATTGTTTGTAAATAGTGAACTCTTAATGCAATTTTTAATAGTTTAGTTCAAAAATTTAAACTATTATCAGTCAGGCAACCTAAAATGTCTAGTTGGGCATATTAATTTATTTTTTAATTGGTTTTATAGGATTGAGATGAATCCCACCCATATTACATCATGACCACATAATGGTACTACAACAACTTGGCTGTTATGCATATATCATTTGACAAGATTTGAACTTTGGGTCTCCTCCTTGAAAATTGAGGAATTTAACCAATTCAGCTAATGTCATTTGATGATTGAGAAAATTATTAAAACTTAGTAAAAGGAACATATTTGTCAAGTCGACTTGTATAATTAATTGTTTAGAGTTACCATAGTTCATTTTAAATGAGAAATAAAATTATTATCAAGGTAAATTCATAATTAATGACTTAATTCTTCCATAGTGCATCATAAATATGATTTGTTTTGGAGAAGTGTAAATATAGTTTCTACAAATCATAAAGATGCACATGTTATCCAACATAAATAAGAGTTGTATTGAAACGAGTGCTAAAATGTGGATATACCTTGGACTCAGCTAGCATTTTTATTTTAACTTATTCTTAAGTATGGAGGAAAACTTGATAATTGCTCAATAAATAAAAAATGAATAAAATATAATAAATTCTATAGAAAGCAACTTGACAAGGATCAAAATGACTAAGAGGTTAATTAGCTCATTGACTCACAATTATGTATAGGCTCAAGAATGGTCTAAACACTACAATTGAAATAAATTTTCGAGAAACCATTTTCTCAAGTCATACATTCAATAGGAAAGAGACCCGACCTATACATCATCCTAACAAACATATGTTATTTGGCGCAAAATGTATTATTTTATTAGATCACACTAACAAGTAAAAATTGAAATTTTATAGTTTGTTGGTTATGTTGGCCAACATGATACATAATTGCATGCCATATTAACATGATTGTTGTCACAAAATAACTTCCAAAAAATAGCAACAACAATCGTATAAATACAATAATAAAAGAGCATATAACAATAATATAATTAATATTCCATAATATTGAATTACAAAAGATCCAAATTTCAAGTCTCAAAACAATCCTAACCACTAGGAAAAGGTAAGGTATGTTAGCCACGTAGAGAGGGTGAAGTATCTTAGGCACACTAGAGGCGACAAAATATTACAAGTATGGTTAATGAAACAACTACAACATAAGTCATATGTTATAGTCTAAACAATTAACAACCTTAACCTTAATACTCAAGGGTCGACTACCTATCCTAGGGCCCAAGCTAAGAATATCAAAGATAATCAATGTGATTATATTGGAGTCGTTACCTAGATCCCCCTAGAAAACTTTACCCTCAAAGCTTAAAACTACTAGACAATGCTCACTAGTTCCCATGTCACATCTTTATGTGGAAGATCTTACAACTTGATGATGAAATCTTACACTTGACGAGGCCAAAGATTACAAACTCAAAACTATAATACCATCTTTGATTGGAGGTTGATCCATCATTTTTCTTCCGATATGGGAAGCTCTATCTAGGACTGCACTTTTTGACCATTTACCTACTTAAGACAAGAAACATGAAAACATGATAGATTTTTTAATTAGAAGGAATCTCCAACTAATATGCCACCTCCCCAATTTGTTGAACAACCTTGTAAAGACCAAAGAATTGGGGTGCCAACGTCTAACTAGACTTGGTTTTTAGGGACAACTACTAATGAGGCTAGAGCTATAAAAAAAATATCTTGCCCACCTCAAATTACCACTTTGAGCGATATAAATCATGTTGTTTCATATAGTTTTGTGCCTAACACATATTATCTTTAAGAAGTTAGAGAAACTATTTGACATTGTTAAATAAAATCATCTACTTAGGCCACCATGGAGGAGCCTGGAACAGAGTATGCCATAGATGGTGGTTTTTGACCATACAATGCTTCAAATGGTGACATCTTGAGGGGGAAATAATAAGAAGGATTACAATCATTTGGCTAAAGGAAGCCATTTAACCTACTATTATTGTTTGTATTAGGCAAATCATCAAATTTACGTACCCATACATTGTTTCAAAAACTTCATTTGGCCATTTGATTGAGCCTGATAAGAAGAGCTCATATTCAACTTGGTACCACTAAGAATGAACAATTCCCTCCAAAAGTTGCTATTGAAAATTGGATCATGATTATAGATAATAAACTTGGGCATACCGGGTAGTTTAAAAATAAAATCAAGGAATACCCTGACTACCTTGCTAGTAGTGAATGAGTGTTGCAAGGCACAAAAGCGTGCATACTTCGAAATGCAATCCACCACTACAAAAATCACTATTTTTCCCTCAAATTAAGGAAGACCCTCAATAAAGTCTATGGAAATATCCCCCCATTGGCAATCTATGATAGGTAAGGTTTACAAGAAGTTGAGAGACTTAACTATTTCCCCTTATTACTATGGCACACCTAACATTTAGCCATAAAACACTTATTCACTCTCATTCCTTTCAAAGGAAAGGACTATTTCACCCATCGATAAGTGTTAAGAAACCTAGAATGCCTAACCAATATTGGAGTATGTAATTCCTAAAGAATAATGTTCTTGACTTTGGAATATTGAATCTGAAAGATACAATCATTCTTCTTGAGAAGTCTATCAACATATGAGAATAAGGGAGTGGGAAAGTTACCACCCTTCACATTTGAATCACATGAACAGTCTCATGATCAAACCACGATTCCTCTCAAAGGTGGAAATCCATTGATGTACAAGATATTGGCAACAATAGAGTCTTCATATTTGATAGAAAGAGCCTCTACCACCACTTTCTCCTTCCTTCTCTTGTAGTCAATAGCAAAGTCATACCACAAAAACTTGGTCAACCATTTGTCTTGTTCTAGATAAAAGAGACATTATTTCAAGAAGTGCTTGAGACCACTATGGTCTATTTTGATAATAAAATTATAAACCAACAAATACAGATTCAATTTTCCCACTGCATGTAAGATGGCTAACATCTCTTTCTCATAAAAGGAAGAACCTAATTTCTTGTTAAAGAGTCGTTTGCTTTCAAAAGCTAGAGGGTGGCCTTCCTACATCAAAATGAATATGATACCTATTCTTGAAGCATCACACTTAATAACAAAGGCTTGTTGAGGTCAAGAGTAGCCAAAATAAGGGTGGTACACATTACCTCTTTTGAGGTATTGAAGGCCTTAGTAGCCTCATCATACTATATAAAGTCATCCTTATTGGTGAGAGTCATGAGGGGAGATGCAATATATCCATAATTATGAAAAAAATTTATATAATATCCTGTAAGACGTAATAATCCTCTAAGAATCTTGAGAGATTTAGACATGGCCAAATCTTACATGGCCTTGATTTTGTTGGGGTCCACCTTGATATCTTTGTGAAACAAAAAAAAAGTCAAGTATTCCACTTCATATGCCTCAAAAGAACATTTAGACCTCTTGATATACAACTATTCCTTTTATAAAAAGCAAAGGACCTGCTTGACATGAAGCAAATTGGTTGCTAGAAATTTACTATAAACTAGGATATTATCAAAAGAGACCAATATAAATTTACAAAGGGGACAAAAAGCAAAATTTATTAAGCTTTGGAAAGTGAAGCAGTATTAGTAAGATCGAAGGGCATGACCAAGAACTCATAATGACCCTCATATATACAAAAACAATTTTGGGAATATCATCTTCTCTAACCCTAACTTGACGAAATCCTAAACACATGTCAAGCTTGGTAAACTTATTTTTACCATGTAGTTAATCCAACAAATTATCAATAATAGGAATAAAAAATTTATCTTTAAATTTGATCTTGTTGAGTGGATGAAAATCAGGGCACATGTGCCAAAAAGTGCCCTTGCACCAAACCATGACCACTAGAGATGAAGAAGGACCGGTACTATGATGAATGATACCATACTTTAACTTTTCTTGAAGTAGCTTATCTATTTTCAAATTTTAGGGTTGGGAATAGTGGTAATAATGAATGTTAGGTGGATAACTACCTAAAATTAGGATGGCATGAGCATGGGTTTGGTTAGGTGGAAGGCCCTTGGGTTTTTTGAAGACTAGAGAAAATTTATCAACAAGAGACTATATGCCAAAAGGATGATTTGAAGACTACTCGAGGGTCCATACTTTTATGCAACAATCTAGGAAAAAAATTGTTGTTCTTCTTCAATATTTTTTCCATTAACTGGGAGCTAACAACCTTGGAAGGCGAGAGTTGTAGACCCTAAAGATGGATGATCTTACCATTTTCACTATACATACAACAGTTGTAGGTTCAAAGTAACATCCCCTATCTAAGACAACCTTTGAGCTCCTAGGATAACATCCACACTCCCTAACCCCATTGCATAAAGATAGCCAAGCTATATATACAAGCCCGTATAGATGCACACACCATACCTTAAGCTTTACCTACATTGAAAATCAACACATGCAATTTGTCCTAGTTAGAAACTTGATATACAGCTCTAAGGTTTTGGGTATCATACTATAGATTAAATTATGAGTACTTCCTAAATCAATCAATGCACTTACTCAATTTTTTTATGAATCCCTTAACCTTGATAATGTGAAGAGCTTATAGACCTATGAGGGTAAATGTTGAGAGATCCATAGCACTAGTATCCTACTTAGGATGCTTAGTTTTTGTTAGTACCTCCTATTGCAAGAAGGCAACACCCTCCTCCTCGAAGACTTCTTCCTCCTCTTCCATTTGCAAATTATATTGCTCCTCACATGCGTGATCCTGAGGAAAGTTTAATATTTGTAATAGAATAACCCTTATGGGTATTTCTCATTGTAGTTATTGAAGTAAGGTCAACAAGGACTGAGTTTGTATCATCGTAGAGTTGATCCAATTGGAGCTTCTTTTTCAATAGCATGGGCCAAATGCTCAGCATCATAAAGGGTATACAGATCATGCATATCTACTTCTAGATCAATATATTCCTTGAGGCTATGATGAAATGCTCACTACCATGGTCAAATCCAAGTGATATGTATACATGAGAAGACCCATGAATGTGATACAAAACTCTTCCACTGTGCCAATATTATGGGTTTTCATTAGTCGAACCACATAAGAGGCAAAGGGACCCTTATCAAACTTGAACAAGAGCATATTCTTGAACTCTAACAAAGAAATATGAAAACCATGATGTCTTGGTTCCCAAAGTAGCCATTGACAAGCATGGGTACCCAATTAGAGGTAACCAAAGTGACCCTACCATTCTCATGAACATGGTGTAAGCATACGAGGCAATCCACCTTGGATATCCAACCATGAGGATTGTTGGCATCAAAGGTCAGGATATTGGTTCTAATAACTAGAACATCATGAGGTCAATCAAGCAAAAATACAACACCACTTGCAGTGGAATCAATATCATTAGTAAACTTTAAATTAAGATAATCCATACCTAAAGGAGATCCTAAAGTTGAGTGGGTATGCATGGGGACAATGCAGGAGTAATTGGGATCCAACCCAAAAGGTGACTATTGGAAAAATTTGACTTAACCTAGGGTTGTATATTGGTAGTGTCTTAGATCTTGATGTTGAAAGGACCTCAAATCTTGTTTGTAAGGCAACCATTGAAAGTGCCCTAGATCTAAATACTAGAAATTCTTGACAAACATTGGGTTGTTTGATTGAATCTCAGTTCCCTTTTACTTACCTATTTTTTGTGCATCAAAAACATATTGGAAATTGTTCTCCAATGAGCATTAGGTGGGGGCGAAGTCAGTATCACACTTCTCAAATAACTGATCCAACTTGGTGTTGATGATGTGTAGATGCTCAAAGCAACTTTGTTGATAAGAATTAAGCTTATGGATTTGTTCATTCAATCTTTGGCACTCATCCAACAAAGACTCGTGAAGACTAGAGGGTAGACCAATAATAGTGACCCAAAGGAGGAGTGTGAGGGGTACTCATGGTGATAAGAACAAAAAGAGCATGAGGGTCAAAGCTATTAATGCATCTTGGTATATTATGGTGCTTTCCCAGATTCCTTGTTAGATGCTTCTTTTATCTCGTACAAACATCATAATGCACTGCAAATGATTGTTGACTTGTTCTTATATGCACATACACTATTAACTGATGAAAAACTTAGTTGATCGTTGGTAAAAATGTGTTACCAAATATATATCTTGTTTTGATCAATTTGATAAGGCAATAAAAATGAGATCGGTCTCCCACAAGAGTCCCGATGCCTTTGATACTATTTAAAGTTCATGTAACACAAATAATTATGCCTAAATCACAATATTATAGAAGAAACTTGTGTTTGAAGATGGTAGAAAAAAATTGACAAAAAATACTTGTTTGGAAAATATTAATCTAGTTGAAAGAGGTTCTAGAACAACTCACAGTCCCCTTTGCCACATCGACATAAGGAGCCAAGATCATTGCTTTGATACCACTTGTAATCAACCAACTTCCAAAAATGATAATAGCGACAATAAATCTCATAATTGCAATAAAAAGAGTGTATAAATAGAATATAATTCAGATTCCACAATAGTAAATTACTATAGATTAAAATTCCAAGTCTTAGAACAATCCTAGCCATTTGGAGAGGGTAAAGTCTCTTAGCCACTTAAAGAGGGCGAAGTCTCTTAGGTGCACCAGAGGTAACAAAATATTACAAGTATGATAGATAAAACAACTACAACACAAGTTATTTATTTTTAGTCTAAACCATAGTTGAGAAACTCGGACTTGGCTTGGACTCAACAAGGTAAAAGAGTAGAATTGAAGAGCGTAGGATGGTGACATGAACAAGAGCAGGAGCGACCCCGACAACCCTGGTGCCTTCAGGCGGGATTTCCCAAACCCTTGCGGGGGTTTTTGAGCTGGAGCAGGGAGAGATTCCCTCTACGGATGAAGTTGTCTCAATGGATGATCCAAAGGGCCCTGACCCTGATCCGGGTGGGCAGGGAAGTTTAAACTACGATCGGCCATGGGAAAACTACAAGGGGTTTGTTCCCCCCTCCTTGGTAGCAACCCCCTTATGCAGCATGGAGTCCCCCTTTCGTACCTTGAGAAGGTTACGGGCACTCCAAATCCCAGCTCCTTTGGGACTACGACCTACCCCCGCTAACCGCATCGGGTGAAAACTTGGTGATCCCAGAAGCAGTCATGGCACCAAAACTATCCATGGAAACTCTCTCCCTTGTGGGGAAATTTGTCAGAGGGAGGCCCGACATGGAGTCCATAAGAAAATGGGTGGGGTTCAAATGGCGAACAACAGGAAGCTTCCAGTTGGTGGCCCTTTCCAGAGGGTTTTTTTTGATCCAGCTGAATAACCAAAATGACTATGCTCGCATCCTCACTAGGGGGTCATGGTTTTATGATAGGAAAAGCCTATTTCTCAGGAAATGGGGGAATATTTCAACCCTCGTACTCAAGACATCAACTTCACACCCATCTGGGTTCGCCTCCCGGATATTCCCATCCAGTTCTGTCATGAGGACATCCTTCATGGGATTGGGGGATACATTGGAGACCTTGTTGCCATCGACCCTGCAACGAAGGCCAAAACCCGCATGGCTCAAGCCAAAATCTACGTCAATACCAACTTGGCCTCCCAGCTTCCCACTCGCATCAATCTCATCTATGGAACCTTCAGGTGGTGCCAAGCTATCGAGTACGAGAACAAGCTAGTATTCTGCATCGAATGCCAATCCCAAGGACATCTCAAGTCTCAATATCCATCCCTCAAATAGTAGAAGGATATGCAAAGCTCCAAGATTTCCCCTAAAAACAAAGCACCCAAGCGGGATTCAACAATGAAATACCCATAGCCTCTGTCGGCTTCAAATGAGAAAAGGAGTTCAAAGGGAAGCAACTGGTTGTCGAGGCACCTACCATCAACCATCCTGCTGCACAGTCGAGCCAGGTATGCTCCATGTTTGCTCTTCCCAATAGGTTTGAACCTTTATCTACTTTCGTTGATGAAGTCCTTTTCCCTAAATCTACCCCCCTCCCCCCTCCCGCCAACCCCCACCCCCTTCCCTCCCCTTCTAGATCCGGTCCATCCCTCCCCCTCCCTATCGCGTCGTCGTCCCCCACTAGATCCACCTCTGGATCCCTGGCTTTTAACCCCTCCCTCCTTGAGGTTGATCCCCCCCTCCCCCTTCGGAGGTGCCCCTTTCCCCTCCTAGATCCTCTACCGAATCCTTGAAGGAAGTTGATAGCCCCTCCCACCTCAGAATGGATCTCAGCCCCATCATCACTAGAAGAAAAAAGGGCCCAGTTGACACAGGAGGTGAGAAGAAAAGAGGCAAACCTACCTTATCCGAAAAAAATAAAAATGACACCAAAAATCAAGTATCCAATGGGGTGTAGTCAACCTTGTTCCCAGATTTGTTCAACCCGACAAAGGATGAAAACAAAAATCCCAAACCTCCCCCTACCGGGCAAGGGAGGGAAAAAACCCGCCAAAGTTTCTAGATGAAGATTCTCTCCTGGAATATCAGAGGTCTCAATAGTATGAGCAAGTAGAGGTTAGCTTGAACCATCAGGAAGGACTTCAAACCTACCATCCTTATGTTGCAAGAAACAAAAATCGATGCATCCAGATCGAATAATATCTCCCAGTCAGTTTGGAAGAACTGCCAATGGGCTTTCTCCCCCGCTGAAGGGTCATATGGAGGCCTCTTGTGCCTATGGGATCCAGACAAAGTTGAAGGTAGGGTTATCTCATCCTCTATCAGAATGTTGAACCTTATGTTCTACTGCAAAGAAAATCAATTCACCTGGGTCTTATCCAACATTTACGCCCCAAATAATCCTCTGGAAAGATACACGCTCTGGAGATCTCTGTCTCACATGAAGGATGCTTTTTCCAACCTCCTATGGATGTTAGCAGGGGATTTCAATTCCCCCCTCTTTCCCTCGAACAAGAAGGGCGACATTCCCTCTCCCTCAAAAAGCATCCAAGATTTCCAGAACTTCATCACAGAGAATGAACTCATGGACATTCATATCAAAGGCTGCCAGTTCACCTGGAGCAACAAAAGAGCAGGCCCTGAGCATATCCAAGTCAAGCTTGATAGAATTTTCCTATCTCAGCAAGCTATTCCCATATTTGGAGACACCTCTCTCATCTCCCTTCCCAGAATAGGCTCCGACCATTGTCCCCTCCTTGAATCCAACAGGGCTCCATATTTCAAAACTCCCTTCAGATTTGAGAATATGTGGATCCAACACACTGATCTGAGGCAGCGGATCACTGAGTGGTGGGGGACCCCTTACTCTGGGACTGCTATTTCTTGGGTATCTCAGAAACTGAAGGCTATTAAGGAGAATCTCAAAATTTGGAACAAGGAAGTGTTTGGGAATATCTTTGAGAGCAAAGAGCAGATTTTGGGCAGCCTCAAAACCTTAGAATAACAAATCCAACATGACCAATGGACCCCTCAGCTATGAGAAGAAGAGAGAAAGCTCTTGTCAGATTACCACAACGTCTTAGCCAAAGAAGAGACCTACTGGAGGCAAAAATCCTGCACCCTATGGCTGAAATATGGGGATGCAAACACAAAGTTCTTCCATGCTTCTACTATGCGAAATCGTAGTACAAACAAGATCAAGGAGCTCACTCTTTTCGATGGCATAGTCTCATGGGACATTTTCAAAATCAGAGATGAAGCCGCTTCCTACTTCAGCGTCATGATGGGAACCAATCCCCCTGAACATCCTGAAGCCCAAGAGGCTCTCCTGCAGAACATTCCCCCCTAGTCACCCCCACGATGAACTCCTCCCTCATCCAACCCCTCAACAATAAAGAAATCAAATTTGCTCTATTCTCCATGCAAGCTGACAAAGCCCCGGGCCAGATGGATTTCCCCCGCTTCTTTCAAAATTTTTGGGATATCCTAGAGGAAGATATCTGCAATGCCATCATAGAACTCCAACAAACCAAAACCATCCCTAGAGGAACGAACTCCACTTTCATTGCCTTGATCCCCAAAACCCCCCAATGCAGATCTATGGCGGACTACAGATCGATCAGCTTATGCAACATCATCTACAAGATTCTAACCAAATATTTGGCTTTAAGGCTCAAGAGGATCCTTCCGACGATCATAGATCCCTGTCAGGGAAGTTCAGTGGAAGGCAGATCTATCACCGACAACATCATCTCTCTCCATGAAATGCTCCACTCAACTTTGTGCAACAAGAAGGCGGCCATGTTCTTGAAGCTGGACATATCCAAAGCTTTTGACAGGGTAAATAGAGATTTCCTCTTAAAAGTCCTTTCTAGGATTGGTTTTCACAAAGACTGGATCGACCTCATCAAAGGCTGCATCACTTCCCCGTGGTTCTCGGTGTTAGTGAATGGTTCTACTACAGGGTTTTTCCCTAGCTCCAGAGGCATTAGACAGGGAGATCCCCTATCCCCCTTCCTCTTCATCATTCTTGTTGAATCCCTCGGGAGAACCTTCAAATCTGCCTCTGCTTTAAGGAAATTCTCTAATATCAAAGCCTCATCCAGCTCTCCTCCCCTATCCCATCAACAGTTTGTGGATGATACTATCATTGCGACCTTGGCCTCTGTCCTCCAAGCTAAGTCCATCAAGCACACCCTTGACATCTATGCTTCTACAGCAGGGCAAGATATCAACTACATCAAGAGCAAATGCTATTTCCTCAATACCCTAGGCAACCGACAATGTAAGATTACCCGTATCCTCCAATGTTGTATTGTTGATCTCCCCACCTCTTACTTGGGCCTTCCCCTATTTACCAAAAGCTCGAAAGCATCCATGTGGGACAATGTCATTGAAAGGATCAACCGCAAACTAGCAGGGTGGAAGGGTTCTCTCCTATCTCAGGAAGCCAAAGCAACTCTCACCATGCCAGTCCTCCAAAGCATCCCTGTCTATTTCATGTCGGTGTTCAAAGCTCCAGCTGTGGTTCACTCCAAGATCGAACAGATTCAAAAGAATTTTTTGTGGTCCGGGCCAGAGGAAAAGAAGAAGTTCCATTTAGTTAGCTAGGAAAAAGTTTGCCAACCCAAATCCCAAGGGGGGCTGGGCCTCAGAAGATCTGTCGATATGAACCTCGCCCTCCTTTCTAAGCAAGCTTGGAAAATCTTCACAAACTACAAGGCAGAGTGGGTTTCTATCATCCAAGCCAAATACCTCCGACAACTTTCCCTGGTAGAGGACAATGTCCCCTCTACTAGATCTGCTTTTTGGAGGGCTGTGATTTAGGCTAAATCCCTCATTGTCAAAGGTATCCGTTGGCAGCTGGGCAACGGGTCTAAGATCAGCTTTTGGGATGATATTTGGTTAAAATATAAACCCCTTGCGGGAATCCCCAAACTATCCATTCTCAAACCTATCCTGGAAAGAAGGTGGGGCGTCAAAGTGGCAGACTACATTGAAAACCAAGGCAAATGGAAAACCATTCCCCCTACCAGTGAAAATGGCCAAGTTCTTAGAGCTGGGAATCACTTATCCCGTCTTCTCAGAACCACTATCATCCCAACCACAACCACCCTGGACTACCCTATCTGGAAAGGGAATGACAGTGGAGAATTTTATGTCCGGTCAGCCTACTCATTTCTTATCAAACCCCAAGTTTCCCCTATTCCCTTCAGCGTGGTGTGGGTCAAGCACCTCATTCCCAAGATTGGATTCTTCTCGTGGATTGCCATCCAAAACAAAGCCCTCACTACCGACAATCTCATGAAAAGAGGCATCCCTGTCCCGAACAGATGTCACCTTTGCCTTTCCAGTTGGGAATCAGTCAACCACCTTTTTGTGGACTGTGATTTTACTAAAAAAGGCCTAAGCCACTTGCTGACCATTTTTCAAATCCAATGGGCCCCCCCTGAATCCTTGGTGGACTTCTTCATTCAATGGCCTATCCCGTTCAAAAATCCCAGGGTCTCCTTTCTTTGGAAAGTTTACCTCCATCATTTCCTTTGGAAAATCTAGCTAGAGAGAAACCATTGCATTTTTTCCACGTTGTCCCATGACCTAGTGTCCACTGCCTCCAAAGCTATTGCCTACACCGCTGAGAATTCCCACCTTCTCTCATGCTCCCTTCCCATCAGCAACCTCGAAGTGAGCATCCTCCAATCTCTGAACATTCCCATCCCTCCCAACCTGCCCCCTCCCACGCCCCACCCCAGAAAGAAGGCTCATTGGAAACCCCCCTTGGAAGGTTGGTTGAAGCTTAACTTTGATGGCACTTCCAAAGGGAATCCGAGTCTTGCAGGAGCGGGCGGGATTGTCAAAAACCACAAAGGCAAAGCTATCATAGCCTTCTCTGAGAACTTGGATCACCAGACTAACAACGTGGCTAAAGCTTGGGTGCTTTGGCGTAGTATGCACCTCCTCAAGGACCAAAGGATCAACCTCCAAGTCGAAGGGGATTCCCTCAACATCATCCGGTACATCAACAATGATAATATCCCACCATGGAACATCCGATCCCTGATACAAGAAACTAGATCTCTCATTGGTCAACAAAGATAGGTTGCTGCTGCCCACATGTACCGTGAAGCCAACAGGCTTGCTGATGGTCTTGCCAACATGGGTACCACTCAACCGTCCCTATCCGTGTGGTGCAGCTCCCTACCGCCAAGCGTCATCCACATAGCGGTCGCTGATTGGCCAAGGCAAACCAACTACCTTTAATGTTTTCCATGCTAATCTATGATTTTTTCAATCAAGTTTTTGTAGGTCTCATGGTGTGCAATCCCTCGGGTGTCCTCTCCGTGGCGTGCACCCCATTTCTTCCACATGATTGGCCATCTGATTGACCCCCATGGTGGCGATGTTCGATCTTGGGTGCTTGTTTCAAACTTCATCGATTTCCAAAGAAAGATGCTCATTCCCGACCGTCAGCACCTTTTCGTTTCGTTACCATTTCTCCCGCTAAGCTTAGTTGTCATCTCCACCCGTGTGGTCTTTGTTTCATGGACCCTCATCAATCCCCAGTTACCCTCCCCTTTCCATCGCCTTTCCACCTGTCTTCATCCCGTGGCCAACGACATGACCGATGTCTTACCTCATGCCTATTTAAGCACCAGTCGAGCCACCACCCAGACCTACATCCTTCTTCTCTACCACCCCAGCCTGTGCTCGTATTCCCTTGCCACCTTCCATCTGCCCCTTTCCTCCACCACCATGGCCTTCCTCGAACCCAACAGTCTGCAACTCGATACTCTGTCAGCCTCCTATCTGCAAGGATGTGGCCTTATCCCTTTCCTATCAAAATTCAAGGGTGTTGAGGCTGATATCACTACGGACTTTGTCAGGACTTAGTAAAATGGCCATGTTACTGTTAGACACATCCGATTCAATGTAACCCCTGAGCTTCTTGCCGAGGTGTTTGGCCTTTCTCTCTTGGATAGGCTACCTGGTTCGGTGCGACAAACACAACTGGGACCAGGAGCTCGAGGGATTCCCGAATTACCAAGAATTCAAGTGGATTGGTGTTGCCTTGGACCGAGAATCCCTTCCCACCTCGTGGCCCATCGTCACCATCCCCCTGCTTCAATATTTGTCTTGTGATGATCCGTCCAAGCCTCTCTCTAGCTTCCACCTTGCCCTGGTGAACCATTTTTGAGGTTTTCAGCCCATGAACATTCTTGCTTTCCTCCATAGGTCCATTAGGCTCATTGTGGTCAGCTCTCGCAAGAAACACTCGACTCCCATTCACCAAGGGCTATTGGCTATTATTTTCCACCATGTCGCCACCTCCACCCCACCACCCATTTTGGCCAACCCCATTCAATCCAACCCCCCTCTCTCTCGCTTGCAGTCCCTGCCCATTCCCTGTCCAGTGAGCCTCTGCCCAGTGAGGACACCCCTAAAGCTTACACTCCCATCTCCAAGAAAGGGACCCCATCTGCTGCTACTCCCTCCAAGCCCATTGATGCGAGTGGCAGCAAACCGACGTCTGCTAAGCGCAAAGCCAAGGTCGAAGATAACTCTGCCCAGGTTCGGAGGTCATCCAGAGTGAAGAAGGTGAAAGCAGAATCAAGCCAGAATTCCCCTATCCATGTGTCCGAGGACATCAGTGGGAATTCGATCCCTGGCTCTGAGATCTCCAACAAGATTTCCAGGATGTTCATCAAGAGCTTTATTGTCGCTTTCGAGAGTGTCGGTACAACCATGAAACAATACCTCCAACAGAACACCCCCAACACCAAGGAGGACTCTCCGGAGGTCGAGCCCCTATAAGCTTGCTCTTGCGTCTTTGGTTTGTCCGATTTTTGGTTTTTGGGATGATTTGGGTTTGGGTTGCTATGTTAGTCCGGGTTTCTCTTTGTCTGGTTTCTGGTTTTGAAGATAGCTCTACGTGGCTTTGGATTTTTTGTCTATCGATGTTCAGTCTCCGTAATGGCCCGCCCCTGCATGGGCATTTTTGCTCGTGGGATAGTACCACCCTCCCCTGCATGGGAAATTTTGGTTTCGTCCTCCCCTACGTGGGATTGAAAGTCGCAATGATATCCACCTTCCTAGGTAAGGGATTTCCCAATAGTATGCTCTCTTTTTCTGTCAAGATCTTATGTAAATCTGGGATTGGGACCCAACCAAAACCCATATAATAGAACCACCAATTACCAAAAAAAAAAAAAAAAAACAAGGCAAAAAAGTAGGAAAAACTCAAGACTCGACAAAAAAAAGGAAGAAAATACAAATTTTCATTGATTTTTTTTATGCATATCACAATGAATTAATATTATGCAACTAAAAAATTAATACTATAAGTGATACAAGATTAAACTACACATAACAGTGGCAAATGATAAAAGCTTAAAGCCTTAAACTACACATGAAAATGACAAAACACATCTTAAATAAAAAAGTTAATGCATCTAAAATTTAAATATTCTTGTATTGCTTATAATATAAAAAAGATACATATTGTAAAATGTGTTATGAGTCATGACAATGCCTCAAGATCTTGCAATGCATTTTCCCTTTGCCCTAGTAGGAGCTCTAGTCTCTCTTTGTCATGCATGTACCTCTTCTTATGCCTTTACTGCTAACTACTAAGCTAGGTTTTCAAAAACATCCATGGCGAAGAGAGGCTCTTCCTGCTACTCCTACTATGGCTTTGTGATCCATTCAGACAATGGATCAATCTCGTCTAGATCAATGGCCTCATTACTTGTTCCTATAATTTTTTTTATAGTGGAAGTTAAGGTTGTAATGAACAAACACAAGATCATTCAACTTTTCTTGTGTAAGCCTATTATGCTTCTTGAAGTGTATGTGCTCAACCATACTTCAATTGTGCTCACAACCTGAAGCATTGCAAGGTTAAGATAAAAAATTTATGGCAAAACATTGTATATTGGATGTATATGCACCAAATTCCTCCCCAATAAATCTAGAAACAACCAAGAAAAATGAAAGTTAATAATTCACATGTAGAACTACGAATTGAGATTATTTAAAAAAAAAAAATCAAAAGATAAATAATAATTCAATGAGGGTTACCTAGCCTCATAGTTGACCTTGCTCAAATGCATTGCGAGGATGTGAAAAGGATGCCCTCACATTTCTTATAAGCCTACATCTCATCCTATATCTTAGTGCACAATTCCTCATCAATGAACATATAATCAATGCATAGTCAAAGGCCTCCCATAACCTCATAGTAGGACTAGAATGCATCAACCTAGAAAAATTTGGGGTTGAGGTAGTACCCCATTGCATGAAGAGGGCTATGGAGCTTAGATGTCCATTACTTGTCAATGATATCCCAAATAGGACTGTATTTGGTGTAGGAATATCCATAAAACAAGGCAGTTGCCTCATCTTCCCTATCCATAGCCTCATATATGTATCAAATTGGTGATTGTTCTCCATCAACAAGACAAATAACCCTCACCAAAAGCTTTGACACCTGAAAAAACAAAAAAATAATTTAAATAAAAATATTTTACGATTAAAAAAAATTGTAATACAAGATTTGCAAATGGAAAAGTAATTTTAATTTTAAAAATAAATAAATAAAATTAAAAATCAGTCTTGTACCTTGTTGGCCTCAATCATGGCTATCCAAAAAGATTCTCAAACGAATAGTCATATACCCTATGCCTCTCACTGAAGATTTGGTATCTAATGTTGTCTTCGAAATTCCACTCATCATCCACAAATATCTTCAATGCCCCCTTTGCATCGAAGAGGCTATGCAATGTCACAAAGTTTGTGGCAAAGCATGTAGCTCTAGCCTGCACTAGCTCCCTCCCACCAGTAAATTGCCTCATGAGTTGGAGGACCCACGTATAGTTATAGATGAATTTTGTAATAGCTCTGGATTTTTGTACAACCTCTAACACCCAAGGTAATATTATAGTGTCTTCGAGTAGCAAACTGAGACAATGGGCTACATGGGGTCCAAAAAACGAAACCTCTAACACCCAAGGTAATATTATAGTGTCTTCGAGTAGCAAACTGAGACAATGGGCTACATGGGGTCCAAAAAACGATGGGTAATCTCTCCTCCAACATCATGTTAGCTACTACATATGTCGTTGACAATGTCAAAAGTGAATGTTGTTAAGACTTCCTTCTATAATAAATAGTGCCACTTGACCTTTTGGTGATGAGTTGGACAACATTCTCTTCTCACCTCTAACATTACCTCTAGTAGCAACTCTATAAGTGTATCGACACTCTTAACTTATGCCAATGCATCCACCGACTTGAGGAATACAATTCCTCCTGTAGAAGCAACCAAAAAATTAATTAAGGTTTTACCCCTCCCATCGGTCCATCCATCAAACATGATAGTGCAACCCTTCTTCCTTCACACTCTACGTTGGTCTTCAAGCAAAACTTGAATGTTGTCCATGGATTTACGAAGGAAAGGGCCCCTAAAATTGTTATAAGTTGGTAGCTCAAATCCTGCATCGCAATTTGTGATGACATCTACCATTCCCCGCCAGTATGGAGACCTTGTCACATTGAAAGGAAGGTCGAAAAAATACGAAAAACTATCAACAACCTTTCTTGCTGCCATGTGCCTCTCCTTGTTTTGTGTGGCCATACACTCAAGTGTGGGTTGTAACCCTAGTGCAAAACATTTCACAAAATGAGACTCTTTTGTCCCACACCCTAGGTGTGTAACAAATGGATTGAAACTCTCGCAATGAAACTGGCTAAAGGTGTTGTCGGTACAATATGTACAAGGTTGAGAAAGAGGGTTGACATGGTCTTGTTTTCATTTGAGATTTTTTTCTCCCTCAGTTTGAGTAAACCCTAGTTTAAACATTGATAGCTAAAAATATGGGCAGCAACATTACTTAAAAAGAGAGAAAAAACAAGACAACTAAAAGAGTAAAAAAAAACTGAAACTTTGAAAGAGTTGTTCAAATTTCTAGCTCAAAAGCAAAAAAACAATTGTTATTAAGATGAACTTTAATGTTTTGTTTAGTGTAGTAAAATGAAACAAAATGAAAAAGACGAACTTTTTTATTAGTCCTAAGAACAAATGACTCGGCAAAGCCAACTCGAACTCGGACTCTCCAAAAATTCCAAATTTTGTCGATTTTCACTACTATGGTCCAAACCAATGTTTTAATACTCACAAGTTTCTTGTGAGTACTCGACCCTCAACGAGTTACCCGACCATTATCGCCGAGTACTTGTCCCTCAACGAGTTACCCGACCATTATCGCCGAGTACTTGTTAACTTGTATAGGCTGGACAGGACAGGGACACGAGGAAGGTAAATTTAATATATATATATATATATTTTAAAACACGCCTTTCCCTCTTCTTCTGCGACTGCCACAAGCACCAAAATTTTAACCTCGGATAGAAAACCTTGGATTGAAAAATAGACACCTCAGATCGAAGAGTAGATGCTAGCACAATAGATTTCATGTGATTTCTACAAAATTTTCAAGTATTTTTCGAATCCCTCAATTCCAAACTTTTTTTTTCAAGCTTTTCTTTCTGTAAAAACTTGGCCAGCTTTAACTCTAGCTAATCTCGTCGTAACCACGAGATTATTTTCATTAAGCACAAGTAAGGAATATTATTAGCACCTTTAGACATGTTTGTCAGTTTTAACTGGTAATGATCCACTTATTATGAGCATCTTTTGACACGCTTCTTGGTTTTTACTACTATATGCTTGTTTGTTTTGCAAAATTTAAGCCACAAGTGTTGGTCGAGGGTTCCATTAACATGGGGTGAAAAAAAGATTTTACCCTCGCATGTTTTGTAATTTCATTTTTACAAATACTATCAGTGGCATCTTGCTGAAGACGACGAGGAAATGGAGTGTGCATTCTGCATGATTACCGCAGATTAAGCGATTGATTTTCCAAGTGTAAAATGAAATTAACGTATTTCAAGCGTTCTTGATGCTAAATTGATGTGCGTTCTTAATTTCTTTTTTCACACAATCTGGCTGTGAACTGTGCAGATTTCTTAGCTTTAAATATGCAAATGTAGCTTTACAGTAAAATTTTTGCTGTTAAAACCTACTATTTATTGGTTTTGCTTATAGAATGGTTGGTTTCAGCAGAAATATGACGTTATATAATTCCATAACATGTATTTTGCTTAAGGAACGGTTCATTTCAACAGAAATATGACATTATATAATTCCATAGCATGTATGCTATTATTTTATTTTCATATTGCTTTTCAAATAGCAAAACAAACGACAGTGTTCTAAAATCACTGCATTTTCTTGTATTGAGAGAGCCAGAGAATTGCCACCGATGACATAATATTAAGTAAATAAAAGTTGAGTGCTCTGCTTTACACCAGAGAATTGCCACCGATGACATAATATTAAGTAAAAAATAATTGAGTGCTATGCTTTAAACCGACACACGTTTATATATTTATTTATTTTTTAATTTTCTGATCGTTCTGGAATGACATTAAAGTCTAGGATCTCTAGCAGAAGTGCTGATTTTGAGAGATTAACAATGTTAAGAAAAATATAGAAATATTTATATTTTTTATATTTTATGATGTATAATTGATTTAAGTGTTAGCTTAGAATACCAAGAATATTTGTAACCCACTTCCCAAGGGATTATGGAAATTGAACAAAACCGCATTCTTTTCGGAAGGGCAATCAAGGAAGAAACACAGCTTTGTTGTATGGCTTTAGGATTGCTGACGTGCATATCACAATCCATATTAAGAATGAAAGGAGCATTTGTCATGACTCTTGAAACTCTTCCCTGCTAGTCAGCCAACAATAATAGTAATGGCATTCAATTCAAAATATTCCCCTCAATCATTTCAGTGCACTGCATGTGTTTGTATTCATATTTATATGAAGAAATAGGATGTGCATATCAATCAAGAATTGACAAACTGAAACACTGCAAAACAATTAGGAATTGAAAAACCAGGAACATTATTTTTCATGGGTAGCAATGCGGATTATTCAGGAAGCCTTGTTTTACAGGTAATTTATATTTCGGTGTAACTAAACTTATCATAAATTTTACAGAGTTATTTCTTAGTTATTAAGAAAAAATATTAATACTTGGAAGAAATGTTGGTATTTTATTTAAAACAAAGGATACCAAATTGCACATTTTGTGTGGTGCATGCCACTATACTATCCTATCGCAAAACATATTTTTTTACTAGAACAACTTGGACTGTATTAGTCTATTTGGTACTCTTACATTCTTGCAAAATTTGTGCATGATTGGAAGAATAGTTGTAATTTTCCATGTCTTGGAGTTTAATGAAATCCTCTTGTTGGATTATATGGTCTTCATTACCTTTGTAATATCTTTTGTGTGGAGAGATATTTTAGTGGGTGTGGAGAGATATTTTATCCACTAATTTTCTTCTGTAGATGCCAATAAGGGAGGCTTGCCATGTTGTAGTTGTAATTTTCCATGTATTGGAGTTTAATCAGACTACAAAATTTTTGTGTGGAGAGAGATTTTATCCACTAATTTTCTTCTGTAGATGCCAATAAGGGAGGCTTGCCATGTTGTAGTTGTAATTTTCCATGTATTGGAGTTTAATCAGACTACAAAATTTTTGTGTGGAGAGAGATTTTATCCACTAATTTGCTTCTGTAGATGCCAATAAGGGAGGCTTGCCATGTTGTATTTGTAATTAAATAGTTGAAATTTTCCATGTCTTGGAGTTTAATCAGATCCTCTCGTTGAATTTTATGGTCTTCATTATCTTTGTAATATCTTTTGTGTGGATAGAGATTTTATCCACTAATTTTCTTCTGCAGATGCCAATAAGGGAGGCTTGCCATGTTGTAGTTGTAATTTTCCATGTCTTGGAGTTTAATCAGATCCTCTTGTTGGATTTTATGGTCTTCATTACCTTTGTAATATATTTTGTGTGGATAGAGATTTTATCCACTAATTTTCTTCTGCAGATGCCAATAAGGGAGGCTTGCCATGCTGTAGTTGTAATTTTCCATGTCTTGGAGTTTAATCAGATCCTCTCGTTGGATTTTATGGTCATTCATTACCTTTGTTTTCTTCTGTAGATGCCAATAAGGGAGGCTTGCCATGTTGTAGTTGTAATTAAATAGTTGAAATTTTCCATGTCTTGGAGTTTAATCAGATCCTCTCATTGAATTTTATGGTCTTCATTACCTTTGTAATATCTTTTGTGTGGAGAGATTTAATCCACTAATTTTCTTCTGTAGATGCCAATAAGGGAGGCTTGCCATGTTGTAGTTGTAATTTTCCATGTCTTGGAGTTTAATCAGATCCTCTTGTTGGATTTTATGGTCATTCATTACCTTTGTTTTCTTCTGTAGATGCCAATAAGGGAGGCTTGCCATGTTGTAGTTGTAATTAAATAGTTGAAATTTTCCATGTCTTGGAGTTTAATCAGATCCTCTCATTGAATTTTATGGTCTTCATTACCTTTGTAATATCTTTTGTGTGGATAGATATTTTATCCACTAATTTTCTTCTGCAGATGCCAATAAGGGAGGCTTGCCATGTTGTTGTCCAGAGGAGTCATCCAAGCAAGCAAAGGCTTTGGAAACATGCTCTTGCTCGCCAACATGAAAGAGGGGCTGTTGTGCAAATTGTATATTCTATACCCCACATTTCCTTGTGTATTGCTTTTTATTTTTTATATTTTTAGAATTGAACAGGAAAGTATGAGGTTATTTCATTTTCATAATTAAATAAAATTTAGATATGGTAACTTAAACAAGCTCATTTACTATGCATGCAGATATGCTAAATATTGAAACAATAAGCTGGTATTAGTAAATACTATGCATGCAAATATGCTAAATATTGAAACAATAAACTGGTATTCGTAAATAGCAGTTGTGCATTAGATATGCCTCACTCTAGTAGTTCACTTGAAGTTATGTACATTTTGTTTAATACAATCAACAACATTATCTTCCAGACATAAATAAAAAGGAAAATTTGGCATGGGTTTGTTATAGATTTGAATATTCCATGTACTAGCTTGAGGAGCTAAAGGCCTTGTGTTCCTGAATCCAGCTTAAGCCAGCAAATGTAGAACGACAGTTTTATTTATTTAATGTATCACATTTCTGTCCTTATGGAAAAGGAAGAAAATACCAAAAACTTCAAGTTTTGGCAAGTAGTTTAGCATTTGGTGTATGAGAAAAATTTACAAAAACCACAAACTGTATATTGAAACAACCTTCAACAAGTTATGTTGAGACTTTTGTCCCAGATAAGGAAAAACTGTTGGATTGATTAGCAAAGGAGTTAATTAATATTGTTTTATGTATCTAATGCTTGTAATTAAAGAGATTCAAACAATGTTTGAAAGCAATGCTAGTGGGATTCAAAATACAAAAATTGTGGACAAACTAAAAGTGATGAGTTTCCATAAAGCAGGGAAAAAATTTGTTCATTCAAAGTGCACTATCATTTCTACTTGCCAATCTTATCAAGATGAAAGTTCTTGACATCAGTTACAATCATATAAGCAGTTTTCCAGCAAATTTTCATCTTCCAAGAAGTCTCATCAAACTCCATCTCAAAGATTATAATCTGCAGAAACTGCCCAGCATGTCTCCAATGAAAAAATTGGAGGTCCTTGATCTCTCTTGGTGCACAAGTCTCACAAAACTTCCGTCGTTGGACTCCATGCATTCTTTAAGAGACCTCAAACTAGAGGGTTGTGAGGAGCTTTAGGCATTGTCTGCCCTTCCAGATAATTCATTGACGGAGGTAACTTTAATGCCTATTTAATGCTCTCTGGAAAAATTAATAACCAAAGTATTATGAGTCTTGTTTTTATGTAAGTTCATGTTCTCTAGATGGTAGTGTAAAATTTGTACTCATTGCAATGAATATCTAATACAAAATTGGCTCTCCAGTTGTTGCTTAATTTATATGTTTTTGTTTATTGAAAAAATTTCTTCAATTTTTTTTTAGCCGAGTTATTGCCGAGTTGCCGAGTAACTCTCCAAAATTAGGCTGCCAAGTTTTTTCCAAGTTGCGAGTTTAAAACACTGGTCTAAACAATCAACATTTCTAGCCCTATTGTTCAAGGACTGACTAACCTTATCCTAGGGCCCAAGCTAAGAATATGAAAGATAGCCGACATAGCTATATTCCATTACAATTGTGTTGCCTACGAATTTAGTGTTTTTTGCAAGACCATTTCAGACATTCTGCACCATCACTTTAGAGCTCTCTTAACTGCAGGGAACCATGCTTATCACATACAAAATTAAAAGGTCTGATTTCTTACAAGAGCTAAATTGTAAAGAAATAAAAAGATCAGATGAGAAATGGGGCGGAAGATTCTGTGAATGAGGTAATAACTATTTCAAATGCTTCTGCTAAAACTGCTTCTTCAAGCAAACCTTGTGAAAGAATCAATCAATAACAAACAAAAATTCTTAAGAGTTGATTGAGGCAATGATCATATAATTCAACTGTTTTAGAGATAGCAACATTGAATAATAATAATAAAACAATATCAGTACCTGAATGAATGTTAGGTGCCCTTATAAGGGTGAGTGCATCTAGGGGTGTATAGGAGTGTTTAAGCCTTTAACTTGAGGCACCAATTTGAAACTCTGCCTCTTCCATTCACTGTTGCCCCATGTGTTGTGAATTGAGCAGTTCTTTTTTGTCTTAGCCTGCATTTTCCTTTTTCTGCATGGATTTTTCATTTATAGGTAAAAGGTTGCAGATATTTGTTTGCTCTTTATTTTGCATTTGATCAACAGCCTTTTCAATGCAGAGACTAACTTCTTGTTGAATATTGAGGATAATTTTACTGCCCTTTTTCTAATAACTGACAATATTTTGTATGATGTTTAAGGAATTTGCTCCTCAGTCATCTCTTTGGTTTTCCATTTTCTAGTTTACAGTCTTGGATCACAAGTCTTTCCGTTATTTTCAAAGAAATATATTTTCTCAAAATTTGAAGACCTCCAAAATGAATTTTTTATGAAGTTCAAATCTCTTAAGGGACAATTTATGTTCCCTTTCAAAAAGAAAAAGAAAAAAAAAAGACTTTATATTATCTCACTATAAGAAGTTATCAAATTTGTATAGGAAGCGAAGTGCATTTGAAGATATAGTCTCTGGTGGACTCTGTCATTGACCTAGAGAGCTACATTTTATTTTTTATTGGCTGCAGAGCATTGATTTTCTCTAGAATGAGTGTGTATTCATCAAATTGGCCAACATCACTACTCACCACAAAGGGAGATTAATTTTATCTGCTGAAAGACTGATTGTTCTACTCATGGCTTTTGAAAGGCATGTCAAGCAAACAGGAATAGATTTAAAAACAGAGTTAAAAGATGTCACACAATACAATTTGTATGCTATCAAATAGGAACTGCAAGATTAACAATTAAACCAAAAATTCAACAGAAACTTAACAATCATAATGAAAACATTATTTCAAATATGATATGATGCATGCAAGCAACTTGAATTGTTATTCCTATAACTCCATGATCAACATTCAAGTTGAACATGAATTTTTTATCCAATATATTGATGCCTCTCTGAATGCCAAGATGCTAGATTCAGGCATGGGTAGTTTAGAAGCATGTTTTGGAACTCAGTAATTCACTAATGCACAGAAAATCATGTTGGGAAAATTCTGTAGAAGCACCAACCATACATGGTAGAATGCTAAAGTTGAGACTAGGCATTTTCCCAAACTTCTGTGAAGCCCTGTGTGGGTCAATTTCTAAGTACTTTCATGGACAGATTTTGTCCTCTCTGATACAAAGATAAAGTTTAAACTCGCAAACGGATGGATACATTTCAAGCAAACTTCTGGTCAGACCATTCAACAATATATGTTGACCAACTTAACAGTTTGTCCATCAAGTTGGTGGTCTAATGCCCTGTTCATATTCTTTGTTTAAAGTTAATTTGCAGTTTGTTTTCTCACATTTAGCATGAAATTGATCTATGCAACATTAATTCTTTGGAGCACAGTTTCCAGTTCATATTGAACAGTAAGAGCAAGATGCACAAGAAACGTGAAGTTCAGTAACACAAATCCTTTGAATCTTCTTGCAGGAAGATCAAACTCTATCAATTCATCAAATTGTGATGCTTCAGATTCTTGTCAGTTAATTAACAGAGGCATTTATGTTGAGAAGTTCACACATAAGGGCAATAGCAGTGGCAAGTAGTGCAGATATTGTCAAAAACATTATCGTTTTTATCAGGAGTGTTTCCATCAAAACACTCAATAAAGAAAAAATTTGATTGCTGAAGAAAAATCAATGGCTTGGCCTAGTATGTAACTCAAAACTGAATCTATGGAGGAGCCTACTGTTTACCAAAATCCAATAATACCAAATCCTTCATTTGATAATAGACTACTCATTCGAAAGGCAGAGAAGTGCTTTTTATATGTAATTGTCAAATCAAGGACAATATTGCTCAATTTATCATTGACAATGGAAACAATATGAACGTGATGGTAGAACATCTGGAACAAAGTTGAGGACATTATAAGGCAACAAACTTTCCAAGAGCCATATAACTGAGGAATTGGTTAATTTACTTGAAGATGAGAAAAGAGTCAGACTCAAGTCATATTACAAAGTTAACAAAAACATGATATCAGACAATACTGATTGGTGAAGAGATCGATTATGGAAAGATGATGAATTACATTCAATTGTCTTCCAAAGTCTGGCAGTTATTACAGGTCAAGGACATGAAACTTGAAATGTTGATATGGTTGTTCGTAAAAGAACACATTAATGGACAATAGCAAGAAGATAAAGTTGAAGTATTATGAGTCAATATAATGAAAAGAAAAGGGTAAGTAGAAGCTTGAAAAGAAAAATAAGGTATTATAACTTACACCTATGAAGTCTTGGGTGTGTCAAAGGGAACTCTTATGTAAGGAAGGAAGACTTGGGTCATTAAAATCAAGGGAGTTCAGCAGAGCCAAAAGCTATGTGACAACATTTTGACAGTGTAGTAGGAAACTCTGCATATGGACTAAATCAATGTATCAGATTGTCAAGGATATAACAAGATTTCTTTAGCTTTAGGTGTTGATGAGACTTATAATGCTATCCACCCTTGTAATCATCTTCTTCCTTGTAATTATCTTGATGTTGTGGTTTCCATCTTGGGCACTTTGAATAGTAAACTAGAGAGTCTTTGTTTGCATGTCCAGCTCGTATCAGTTAGAAAGTAGATTCTTAGTTTGCATGCCCAGTTTATCTTAGTTGGATTTAATGAGATGTCTATGCACATGTACAGTTCACTATGTACATGTGAGCTAGAATGGTGTCTAATGGTGCACAGTTCAAGGGCAGTTTGCAACAATTAAACCTTATCCTTGTAAATCTATTTATATCTCACTAATGAAGAGTGTACAACATCGGCTTTGGTGACTGTCCTCTCTTATTTGCACATCAGTTTGTACTTTCTTCTGTCTTAATTTTAGTGTAGGGTCATATATGATTTGTTATCAGAGCCTTGTTGAGGTGTCCAAATACCTCCTTGTGTGCCTGGGATTCATCCTGGCTGCGGACCATGTTGCTGAGCTTGAAGTTGAGCAAAGTCCTGGCTGTTTTATCCATGGTTTGTTGCTTTTGCATTTGCTGCTCTATACAATAGCAGATTTGTTTTTACACATTTGGCTAAGATGTTTTTTCCCTGCACACCAGCATTCATCTTGTGCTGGTCTTTTTTGTCAGAAAAAATTCTACACATATTCTGATGTCCATGTGAACAGCTGTTCACTTTGCTATTTTTGATTTGGCACCTCAAGTAGCAACACTTTGTGATCAATCTTTGTCTCAAGGCACTTCAGATAAAGATTACAAATTCTTATTCAATCTTATTTCCTGCAAATTACTTCTTTAAGGGGTCTTTGTTCTTTCTGACCCCAAATATAAAAAAAAGCAGCACCACCAAGCTTCTAATGCCTAATACAGACAATTCCATTCAAAACTCTGAATTGATTCAGTTTCTGGCCAATGAGTTGATTGATCAATGATAACAATAGAATGAGTTTTAACAGTTGAAATCCAGGGATCAAATGACAAATATGTTCCAACTCTTCATGTGACAACCATCCATGAGTTCTATCTCTATAACTGTCCCAATTGTCCAACTTGCATTGAGACCGGACACCAAGATATCCATTCCTTATTGATAGGGACAAACTGGATACTTGGGTTCACAAGTTGGCTGCTTATTTCAAGAAGCAACAAAAGTTAACGAAGGCGCAAGAACAGTGGTAGTTGAGGCCTGTATGGACTATCAAGCACCACTTGGTAGCAGTTTCAGGTAAAGCTTTTAAAAGCAACAAAGCAGCCAAAAATTGACACATAGAAACTTGAAAACAACCCTTAGGGCACAATTTTACCCTGTCAGATATGTAGAGAAGATAATAGTTTTTTAGATCCATCTTTGTCAAATGATGGTCAATTAGTCAGGCAATACAACAGGGAGTTCAATTAGTCAGGTAATACAATGGGGAATTCAACCAGCTTTCTGTCAAGTTTGATGTGGTTGAACTTGGTGCTGTTCTTTGCACTGAATTTCTATCTAGAATTTTTTCTCATCTCCAATAGGAGATAGAGCTCATGTCATCAATTCGTTAGAGAATGCTTGACAACTTGGTCTAATGGTAACAAGGCCAATGACAATCATTCTCTTGCACCTCAAAAAAAAGAGTACATCTACCCCTGCCAAATTGTCAACCCCTACCAACCCATCCTAGAATTAGGATTCCTCCCAAAGTTATCAAACCAATGATAGATAATTATGATGCAAAAAATTGGAAAGCTCTGTCCACACAAAGTTTTCAAATGAAGGACAAATTGTTGGAGCTCATGCTTGATAATGGGAGTCAAGAACTTTGATCTTACAAAAATTGGTGGATGATCTTCATTTGCTAACTAGAAAGCATCCATACAGGTCAAGGGACAGCTAAAATTTGTGACTTGTGAGTGTTCTATGACATTTGCCACTAAGCCATCAATATTTTTTACTTATTGGGTATTAGGCCTGTTGTTTACAAGATCAAGGTTCTTGTAGTGTTGCATATGTAAGCAACGTTCTTGATCAGGGCTTGTTGTTTGGCCCTATGAATGCTTTTATGAATTTGCCATTCTATCGACAAACGACAACGTTTCTGATTTCCTGCAACTTTTAGCTCGAATGTTTGTCTTTGGTGTAGTGGAAAGCTGCTTAAGGGATGCCCCTCAAGAATTCTTAGTAGACAACAATGTTCAAATCTGTATTTTAATAGGATATAAGGCACCTTAGGCCTATAAATTGAAATATTAACCGTCCTTATTAATTGAGGAATGTAATAAGGAGGAATGCATGATCAATACATGGTAAATGCATTATCAAGCTTATGATATCTTTAATAACAGGGTTTCTAACTGTACCAGATTTTTTTTTGGAACTTGCTTGGTCTTGTTTCATGACCAAGGTGCTTGAACCTTGGTCATTATAATTGACGTTAAGAGTCAATGCAAGTTGATTACAAGCTAATGCATTTATTTGTTGTGTGTCAACTAACTAAATACTTTCTTTAATATAAAGGGATTAGATACAATGTTAATTGTTTCTATGAATTATGCTCAAGGATATTTCATTATATTCCCATGTTTTCCTTTGTCAACTATGTTATAGGAGACTTCTATGGTGCACTTGTTTCCCATTTTGAAGACAAGGAAATTCATGAATATTTGTCATCTTGACTTGCCATCTTTTTTTTTTAATTTTTAGGACTTTTCCAATGGCCTTTTTAGATGTTGCTTGGCATTTTGAACTTCTCCCTTGAAAAAGGAAAAAAGCCTTATGTGGGTATTGCAAAGACAAAATCAAGTTACCTTGAGATGGGTGAACTCTAAGATGAACAAAGACAGAATAAATTTTAAGTATGTGGGTATTGCAAAGACAAAATCAAGTTACCTTGAGATGGGTGAACTCTAAGATGAACAAAGACAGAATAAATTTTAAGTGGAAATGAAATAGGTTGGGATAAATTAAACAAAATAATCTAGAATGAATGATAAGCTTTTTAGTAAGAATCATGATAAGAAGGGATGATCTAAGGTAGAGTCCATGAATTGAAATAAAATAGGTTGGGATCAAAGAAACCAGACAGTCTAGAATAAGCAACAAGTTCTTTGGTAATAATCAGTACATTAGGAGATGGTTTGGGGATAGAGCCGAAGAGTTTGAAATGAAATACATTGGAATCAATGATACAAGAGAATCTAGAGCAAGTGACAAGCTCTTTGGTAACAATTAGGATACGAGGAGATGGTCCAAGGATAGAGCCAAAGAGATGAAATAAAATAGGTTCAAATCAATGAAACAAAAAAATCTAGAACAAGCGACAAGCTTTTTGGTAACAATAGGGATACAAGGAGATGATACAAGGATGAAGTCAAAGAGCTGGTTCCGATACTCCTTTAAACAATGCACCCTTGTTCTTCCTGAATTCCATACTTTCAAATTGCAATCGAATTAAATCCCTTCGCCTCTTGTTAGATGCATCTTCTATTTTGAAGTTTCTCTTATCGCATTGTTTTCTTTCTAGGTTAGGCTTGATTTTCACATTTTAGGATTCTGAGGCATTTAATGCCCTATACAAGGTAACGAAATATTCTCCATTCTCTTGTGAGCCCCTAGATAACATCTATAATGCGTCAAAGGGAAGCTTTGCAAGTGCAAGTAAACAAACTCATTGTTTGAAGAATTCAAAACAACAATGGGTGTCTCTGGGACACTGCTCAAATCTAATTTCGATGCATCAGACCTGAAGCCACTGTATACATGACTTGCATCGGAAACTCCAATTTTTAAACCCTAAATGATGTGTGGAGGAGAAAATTGACAACAGACCAAACATTACAGTCACAAGATGCAGTTGAAACAGCAACGGCCTAGTGGTGAAAAAAGGTAAGCTCTCTCTTTGTCTTGCTTCGAATGAAGACATGGTTAATATTTCAAAGAAAGAGGAGTAAAGATTAGGATGTAGTGTTTGATTTGAAAATCCTTTTTCCCCTACCTTCCTTGATACATAGGTGAAAACAATTCGGTTAAGAAAGGGTGACTAATTTCTTATTTTAGAAGGATTAAATGAGGCGTCTAAGTGGTTTTCTTTCAAAGCCATGATATGGAAGTTACGAAGTACAAAAAAATCTTGGCATTGTAGAAATAATTTGTTAAAAGCTTTCCCATCGTGAGCTGATTTCGACGGATCTTAGTTGTCCCCCATCTTTTCATGACCTTATTCTCTTCTTCTTGAAATGTTTTAAAATCCACAGTTCATGCTCTTTGATTCCAGACTCTAAATGTTAATTTTTTTTCTTTTTTAATCTTTGATATTCTCGTTCTCTTCTTGATATGTTTTAAAAGTCCACAGTTCATGCTCTTTGATTCCAGACTCTAAATGTTAATTTTTTTAATCTTTGATATTCTCGTCTTTAAATATAAAGAGTTGCTCCATTTCCTTGTGAAGTTTTGGGGTTATGTGGACTTTCTACATGTTACTTACGTGCCTCCAACTTGTTTCCAAAGATTACATGGTTGAAAAATGATAACCGTAGTGTTGAAAATAAGGAATTGGAGGAACTGCCTTTGCAGGAGGTTCAGTCACATCATCCCTTTAAAGCCTTAAAATCTTCTGATCCTGATACCTTGATGGGAGAGCAATACTTTGAAGGTGTTGATTCTGAAAAATGAGGAACCTTCAAGAAAAAAAATCTTAGAGATATATGCTGCAAGCCTAGCAGAATTTTCAATTGTGAGTATAGATGATTAGGGTGGAAAAATCTCAGACTCAATATAGAGATAGAGGTCAATCCTAAAGCTTATTATTCTAATTCTTTTGGGCAGTCTAACAACCTAACGTAACGGTCTTTGAAAAAAAGCAAGGATAGGTCTTTAGAATGTATGGGTAACCCTTCCAAGATTACATTTTGACAAGCTAATGAATTTGAAGCAGAGACTTTCAGGGGATGCTTTTCTGAAGGAGAAGGATAATAAGAATATCTTTAACCCTTTCTTTGCAATCCCTTGCAGACAAGAGTGGTGAAGGAAGAACTGCCCCTCCCCCCTCTTGCTACTTTGGAACATTGGAACATGCTTCAGCCTGTAGCCCCTGGGACCTGATTCCTGATAAGGATGAAAGTTGGAAAATTCTTGACTCGAAAAAGAGGAAGGAAAAAGATCCTAACTCAACAAAGAAGGGTGCTCAAAAGACTAAAGAAGAGAAAAACCCCGGATTTCAGTAGGTTGTATCAACCTGCTCTAAAGAGAAAGTGAAAGTTATTTGTTATGTTGGGGACCTGAATTCCTCGTAGAAAGGTTGTGGTCAGAACCTTTAGAAATTTCAAAAAGGAGTTCAATTTCCTTTTGTTGTAGGAAGTTAAGCGTGTTGGTTTCAAAGTAGATTTTACCTTGAAATTTGTTTGGACAAAGGCAATGCTTGTAGACTCCAAGCATCACCAGGGGAAAGGGGGTGCTGTCATTATGTTGTACAAAAAATAAATGCTCGTCGTGTAAAAGAGTTACATGGGCAATTTAAAAGATTTTGATAAAATGTTTGGCATAGCTTCTATATAAGCCCCCAATTTATACGAAGAGTGGGGACTGACCTGTGGAATTAAATGACTTCTAACTTGCAAAATATTCCTTGGACAGTTGGAGACAACTACAAGATGATTGAGCATAAAGAGGAAAAAGTGGGTGGGTTGCCTTTTGGTTGGAAATGAGCTCTTGTATTGGAGCACGTTAATGAAACTTCATAGATTGCAAAATCCCTTGATGAATGCCAAGAAGGATAGCAAAGGAGTCTGGTTTAGTTGGTGCAATTTTCAAAAAGGAAAACCCAGAGTTTACTCTAAGCTGCACAGCTTTATGATAAAAAATGAAGTTTTTGAGATTTTCTCAAATCCGGATGACAATTTAGTTAAAGTGTTGCCATATACACTTTTTGATCACCATCCTAGTGAGATGTTTATTCAGCTGAGAAATCATGTTTTTAAGTGTTCTTTTGTATTCGAAGGTGTTTCTAGTTAAATGTATCACATTTCAAAAGTCAAGATTATATGGAGGACATAAAATTTATTAGGTCAGTTGCTACTGTTAACTGTCCCCCCATATTACATCGAAAGGTGGCAGTACTTTACTCATTCAACTAGAGAAATTTTTAGCTTATATGGTAAAACTAAATCCATACATAGAGAAATTTTTAGCTTAAGTGGTAAAACTAAATCTATACATAGGAGGCACCAACATGACGTGATTCAGGAATTGTTCGTCAAATATGAAGCTGGCCATCAAAAAGATCTATCGAATGACATTTTGGGTTCACCAATGGTTTGTGGCTTAAGAAGCAAGAATTAGGTCAGGTTGACTTGGCTCAAAGAAGAAGATAGAAAACCAATTTTTTTCTTCAATTATCTCAGAGGCAAGCATCATAACTAATTTGTCCGTAAAATCAATCATGAGGGCTGTCTCACAAAAGATCAAGAACGGATTTGTTAGGCTTTTCATTCCTTTTACAAGATTCTTTACATCAAAAGGAGAAAGTGATGTGGTGAGAAAGAGTAGAACTGTCTTAAAATAATTCCAAAGCAAATTGATGCTAATAAGGGGAGTCTTGGTATGGTAGTGACTTTTGATGTGTGAATCTACGGTGTTGCTGCCCTTGCTCACATTAGAGCCTGGTAGGTGGCCCTCGCTGAGAGATTGCAGGCTCTGATGAGGCTTACCTTCATTTTCTCCTTCACTAGCTCGCTATCTGATGAGGCTTACCTTCATAGTGGCCTTCACCAGCACAGCAGACGCTCTGCTGTGCTCCTCTAACCCGAGATCTACTCCGCCACCGTGCACTCCCACTGGATTCTTGTTCAGCTCTCCCTTAGTCTGTATTTTTCAGAATATTGAGCGAAGCAAAGATCCCTATCTGATAAATTCAGCATCACGCCGCAGGTTTAGAGCATACTCGAGCATACTCGAATAACCATGGTTCTATGTAGACGACTATGGAGAAGGAAGTGACTCAAAGGGAGGATCAAACTGCTCTGATATCAATGTTGGAAAATGATATGTTGTTCCAATATGAGAGAAAACCTGCGAGATGGGTCCTCCTAGCGAGGAGCGTAGCGCCTGCACATGGGAGAAAAAGAAAACAGCTGGAAGACGAGGAGGACAGAACACCTGTCCATTGCGGCATAATCACAGTGCTAAGTGTCTCACGCCGGAGGTGCTCCACGCGGGGGAAAATTTCTCCGCCCCCGTGGATGTGTGGGCCGCGGGATGCATTTCCATAGACAGTCTAAAATTCTGACATTTGTGCACTTGGATGTCCCCGATTACGTCGTTACACAGCATCGTGGCAAGCACTTGGATGTCCCCGATTACGTTGTTGCCGACTTACCGGCCGTCAGAAAAGGCCTCGCGGACAATCTCCGCAGCGACGTGGTGGTGCTCTCTTTTCCTGATTTGGCAATAGTTTGCATTCCCGTTGCTAGCCGACGTGGCGGACCGCTGTAGCACAAGGACTTTGCCGGAGATCCCTTCGAATGTGTCACCGGCAACCTGGCCGTCTGGGAGAGCAGATCCCACGTGGCGTTGTTATCGCCTGTCCAGGGCGGCGTAGGCATCGGAACCAACAAAGGAGGGGTAATTTCGGGGTTCTCCCAGAATATGCGGGGATCTTCGCAGATGTAAATGCCTTCTGAATCGACGTTAGCTCCAGCGAAGTGTTTGTGTATTTATCCATTTAATCAAAAGGGGACTTGCTAGTAATTTAGATGATATGTATACATTTAACTTTAAAGGTTGACCTTTTGATATTTATTAATTATATTTTATATATTTTTTTGAAACTGTTTCACCGAATATCATTATTAGTGGTATTATAACAAAGCTTTGATATTATTCATGTATTTCTTGGTAAAATTTGATATTAGGTTTCCTCCTTAAATATTGGGTGTTCTTCTTAAATGTTGAGGAATTTATTTGATTGAGCTAATACCATTTGATAAAAACATGGTTTTTGAAAGGGTTTGGTACCTTTGTGATGAGGTTTGGATTTAGACCAATGAAAACCCAAAGACATAATACTAAGGTATCCCTCGCGAGACTAAAGTTTTTGGGTAAAGCACAAGTTTGTTTTTGAAAGGTGTCATGATCCCCTTGTACTGGGGACAAAATTTTAAGATAAAACACATGGACAAAATCTTAGGGTAAAGGATGAAAACGCAAAGACATAATACTATGGTATTCCTCACCAAACTAAAATTTTAGAGTAAAACATGAGTTTTTGAAAGGTGTTCCGATTATATTGTATTAGGGACAAAATTTTAAAATAAAACACAGATTTTAAATAATATCTTGATCCTCTTTACTAAAGTTTGAACTTGGGTTTTTAAATAAAAATTCAAATTATACTTCACATAAATAAATATATTTTTTATCTATTTATATTTTTAAATAATTTATTTATTTTTAACTTACAAAAATATCTACTATCTATTAAAGTTACTCATTTCATAGATTCCATGTATTCAAATTATACTTCATAATACATACCTATTTCTAACATTAATGGATATTTATCTTCATAACACCAGACAATTGGTTGACATCACCATTGAAATATATATATGTGGGGAATGTTGTTGAGCATTACAGAAAAATATATAAGGGATGTTTAGTGTGTATTTTGTGAATTGAATTTTGAATATTTAAATAATTGTAATTTGTATGTATCAATAGTTAATTATTGTGGTAGATTTTATGCTTAGATTAAATTAGTTTAATTTGTACAATGAAATTATTAAAAAGTTATAATTTAAATTTTTAAATATTTATTTTAATAGTATAAAATAGTTCCTTTGGTTTTAAAAAAGTTATATTAACTATTTGTTATATTGGAGAGCAAGCTCCTATTAAATTTCATGAATTTTGGTTTATATAATGTGGTGTATTATGCTTATTTTATTTTTATTTTTATGCAAATATTCACTTATTTAAAAAAAGTCTCAATTTTAATGTGCTTTATGTTGGTCATTAAAATTATTTGATAAATAATTATTTATAGTAACATTTTTCTAATTGCAAAAAATGAAATTGCAAAGTGCGAAGGATTAGAGTTTTTTTTTTCTTCTGAAAAATGTTTTATCTTTTAGGAGCCATATCTTCGCGAAGAGATTCAGCTGATTCTTCGACCAACTTGTGCAGAATTTGAATAGTTGTAAATTGAGTGGTCATATGCAAAATCCGAGCAATATTGAGGGAGATACGACCCTGTGAAGTCAACCATTCGGAATAGGGGCAGTTGTGGTTTTTCAAATCGTGAAAAATGAAATTGCAAAGTGCGAAGGATTAGGGTTTTTTCCTGAAAAATATCTCATATTTTAGGAGCCATATCTTCGCGAAGAGTTATCCGATTCAAATGATTCTTGGACCAACTTGTGCAGAATTTGAATAGCTTTAAAATGAGTGGTCATATGCAAAAATTTGAGCAATATTGAGGGAGATACAACCCTGTGAAGTCAACCATTCGGAATAAGGGTAGTGACGATTTTTCAAGTTGCAAAAAACGAAATTGCAAATATTTTCCAACTAGGGTTCGAATGATGGGAAGAGCAATGAAGGGCTAGGACTTCAGCGAGACAAGACATTCTATCTGGACAAAGAATTTTTCAGCTAAGTTATTTTTTCCTTTCTTTATATTAGAAATTGTGCATGAAATTTTTTATAAAGTTTTTATCAAATATTATATTTGTTATAGAACTTTGAGATAAATTTCATTAGATTTTGAGTTTTAGTTTCCTTTCCATGGATCAATTTATAGTTAAATTCTTAGAATCATCCCTAGTGGTAGAGGTTAGTGAGCGCACCTTAGAGAGATCCTCATTGCTTCAAGATAAGGCAATTTTTGGTAAATTTAATGGGTATTGGCCAAGGGCTTCAGCCTTGAGAAAATGGATTGATAGGAGTTGGAAGTCTCCAGGAGTGATTCTATCATTTCTTCCCAAAGGTTTCTTCCTAGCCATTTTTTGTTCTAGGGAAGAAAGAGAAAGAATCCTAAAAGGGGGTCCTTGGTTTATGGGAAGAGCAAGGCTCTTCCTTACTCGCTAGTATGAAGGCTTTTCACCTGAAAATGTAAATCTATCCCTAGTACTAGTCTGGGTTAGGATGTTTGGATTGCCCATTGAATTTTGGGAAATAGATACCTTTAAGGCAATAGGCAACACTCTAGGAGAATTCCTTGAGATTTCAAATACAACAAAAGATGGATTTTTGGCTATTTATGCTCGAATATTGGTCATGATTGATATAAGTAAAGCTTTACCAGAATCAATCATTCTTAAGTATGGGGATAAGATGTGGATCCAAATTATAGATTATGAAAACATATCTTTTAGATGTAGAAGATATCATGAGGTGGGGCATATTGAGAGATCATGCCCTAAGAAGAGCCCAACAAAATCATTTGTAGAAAATTGTAAGAGAAATTTACAAATGGTTATGGATAAAGATGGTTTTCAACTTCCAAAAAATAGATCTAGAAAAATAAAAGAAAATGAACAATGGAGACCAATAAGAAAGGATATTGGAATAAATTCCAATTCTTTTGAGGCTTTAGCCTATGAAGAAAAAGTAGATCAAAACTTAGAGGACACGAGATAACAATTTCAACATATTAGCAAGGAATCGTCTATTCAATATGATCCTAATTTAAGGAAGAATATTCTCGATGAACCCAAGGAATGTGTTTCATCAGATTTTGAAGACTCTCTTGAAGTACCATGCACCATTCAAGAGAAAATAATTGGTAAAGAAAATGCAGTTTTAGAAGGTAATACCTTTGCCATTAATAAGGAAATACTAGAAAATGAGTAGGATAAGTCAAAAGCTTCTATAATAGAGTCAAGAGAGGATAAATATGTTGAAAAACAAAATGGTGAAATAATATTGAGGAATAGAATAATAAGACCTACTCCTGATATAGGTAAGGCAAAAAGAGGAAAACCCTCAAATTATCAAGCAAGATCCAGGGAAGCAAGAGCTAACATAGAGAAAGGAACACAAACTAAGTTGGTTGAACTTCTCTTTACCAAACAACAAAATGATATTGGTAATACGCAAGAGGGGCCAAAAGCCCCTAATGAGACATGATTATCATCTCATGGAATATAAGGGGTGCTAATTCCCCCTCAAAGCATAGGTGTATTAGGGACCTATGTTTAAGTAATAAACCTGATATTCTCTGTATCCAAGAAACTAAAATGACAAAAGAAGAAGTTTCAAAAACTATGAAAGCAATTTGGGCAAGATGTGAATGGGATGCTATGGATTCTGAAGGAGCAGCAGGGGAATTCTAACTTGTTGGAATCCTTCTAGAACCTCTTGTGTAACCATTCATAAAACTAGGCATTGGATAGCCTCTTTAGTCACTTGCTACTTTGTTGATATTCGCTTCATCCTTATCAATGTGTATGGTCCTACAACTCAGTCAAGTAGATTAGAAGTTTGGAGTGGGATTGAGGCCTTTATGAGAAGTAAAGACCAAGAAACCCGTTTCATGATCATTGGAGATTTTAATGCCATTACCAAGCTGAATGAAAAAATTGGGGGAATTAGGAAATTGACCCAAAGTATGAAATATTTCTCAACTTTTATTCAAAACAACAATCTATGGGAAGTTGAGTTTGAAGAAGACAACTATACTTGGACCAACAACATGAGAGGCTAAAACCTAATAGCAGAAAAATTAGATAGATGCATTCTCTCAGATCATTGGCTAGATGAAGGAACTTGTGCTAAAATTAATACCTTAACAAGGATTGGTTTAGATCACTGGCCAATAAGAGTTAAAATGGTGGTTAGTGAATTCAAAAAAAGATCATATTTTAAATATGAGCAGATGTGGGAAGACCATCCTCAATTTGTTGATATGATAGCTCAAACATGGAATTCTTTAGGTAATGGTGGGTTGTATGCTCTTCCAAATCAAATTAAAGCTATGACATCTAGATTAAAAGAATGGAACAAGAACACCTTTGGAAATATTTTTGAGAAGAAAGAAGAACTAAAAGATAAACTTTCAAAATTCCAAAAAGGTGATGAAAATAATACAAGCTCAGAGGAAAGGGAGTTGCTTAGTGAATATCATAATATTTTGAGTAAGGAAGAGAAATTTTTGAGATTAAAATCAAGACAGACTTGGTTAAAAGAAGGAGATAAAAATACAAAGTTTTTTCATAGGATGGCTATAGTACAAAGATCTTCTAGAATTGGTAGAATTAAATCAATAGAAGGGGTTTGGATTGAAGATCATAGTGATATTAGAAAAGAGGCTAATTCGTTTTATCAGAATATTCTAGGTTCATAGGAGACCAAAGTTCTTAATGATAAACTTCTTCAAGATGTTCCTTCAGTTATAACAAATGAAGACAATAGGAAACTGATGGAGCCTATTACTCTATAAGAAGTTCATTTAGATATTTTCTCTTTTAATAAGGATAAATCCCCTGGTCCAGATGGGCTCTCTGTAGCTTTTTACCAACATAATTGGGATATAGTGAAGGATTCTTTATTGGTGGCATTGGAATAGTCTAGGGTAAATCAATACATTCCTTATAAAATAAATGCAACTTATCTTACCCTAATTCCAAAAAAGAAGGATGATGAATTGTTTGATTCTTTTAGACCCATAAGCCTATGTAATATGGCTTATAAGATTATATCCAAAGTGATGGTGAATAGATTAAGGCCATTGTTAGACAAAATCATTTCAGAAGAGCAAGGAGGTTTTGTGGAAGGGAGACAAATTTTGGGTGGGATCATAGTAGCTCATGAAGTTATATATTCAACAACTTCAAGAAAAGAGAAAGCTATGATCTTAAAACTTGATATGAGTAAATCCTATGATAGGGTTAAATAGAATTTTCTTTTTGCAATTTTAGATAAGTTTGGTTTTGGGAAGAAATGGGTTAGATGGATTAAAGCTTGTGTCTCTACAATTTTTTATTCAATGTTTTTTTTTTACATGGTGGAATTGGTAGCAGCCACGAATCCGGGCAGGCTGTCCAGCTTTTATGGCCGCCACAGTATTCTGCGTTGTTTGCCCCGGCAGCCGCCACACAGATCTTCCCGCAGTTTGCCCCTATAATCGCCATGCCACAATCATTTTAAAACTTTTACGCCACTGAAAGCACCAGGAAAGGGACAAGTGTTCAGTTCGACGAGGCCCGAGATTTGAAATTTTTTATTCAGTGTTGGTCAATGGGTTAGTGATAGATTCTTTTAAATCCAAGAGAGGCCTTAGACAAGGAGATACTTTATCTCCTTATTTGTTCATTATTATGGTAGAAGTTTTGAGTAGGAACTTAAATAAGGCTTACAAATATGGGTTTATAAGTGCACATAAGGTTAGTAATAACATCGATAACATCACCCATCAACGGTTTATAGATGATACAACCCTTTTTGGAAAGGCAAGGATAAATGAGGCCAGAGCTTTGAATAATTTTTTAAAAGAGTATGAAAGAGCTTCAGGGCAAAAAATTAATAGGACTAAATCCAAAATTTACTTTCTTAACATTCCTGCTAATATCAAAGCAAGAATTTGTAGGTTGCTTCAAATGGAGGAGGCAAAATTACCAATAACTTATCTAGGGATGCCTTTATTTGAGGGAAGAATGAGGATATATTTATGGAATCCAGTTATTAGTAAATTTCAAAATAAACTTCCAAATTGGAAAGGTAGATGGTTATCATTAGCAGAAAGAGTGCAATTAATTAACTCAGTCTTACAAGCCATTTTATCATATTAGATGTCTTTGTATTCTATGCCAAAATAAGTTGAAAAAAGTTTAATCTTTATTATATCTTTTTTATGGTCAGGTTTACATGATAAAAGGAAAATTTCTTTGGTGAAATAGAGCAAGTTGTGTGATGACAAAACTAGGGGAGGTCTTGGTTTAAGAGCTCTTATAGATGCAAACTTAGCTCTTAGGGGAAAACTATCTAGAGATTGTACAAAGAGAGTCAAAGACAATGGGCAAGAATTCTTCTAAGTAAGTATGTTGATCCCAATGATCCAAGTTTAATATTTACTGCTTTCTCTCTTCCAAATGATTCTGCTCTTTGGAATGGTTTAAAATTATCTATTTGATCTTATGATTAAAGGTTTAAGATGGGTGGTGGGAATTGGAGAAAAAAATTCTATTTGGATGGATACTTTGGTGTGATAAAAAACCACTCCATTTAGATCCAGTTTTGAAACCTTGGATGAGATTGCTTCAAAACAAATATGGTGATAGGATTTCAAACATTTTGTACAAGGATCGAGAAGGAAGATACAAATGGAAAAAATATTTTTTACAAGTATACAAGACATTGATGCTAGAAGGTAATTGAGTAGAAAAATAACAACTGTAATTATTCCGAGGGGTGCCAAGGATAAATTGATTTGGGAGTTGAATAACTTAGGATAATACACAACTAGAAGTGGATATAATGTTCAACACCAACATAATAATAATATCACTAGAATTTGGAGAGATATTTGGGATAACCCAAGCATTTCTAAAGTTAAAATGTTTGTTTGGCTAGTAGGTCATAGAAGAATTTAATCCTGGGATAATATTATGAAAAAGGGTTTTCATGGACCCTTTAAATGTGTTTTCTGTAATAAGGAGGAGAGTATTGACCATCTCTTGGGACATTGCTCAATAGTCTGGAATCTATGGCAATGGATTCTTAATATGTTTGGTAATGAATGGTGATGAATAGCAGAATTGAAGATTGGTTAAAGCAATGGCAGAGCACTTATAAAAGTGGGGTTTTACAGACAATATGGGATATATCAAAAGATACAATACTTTGTACTATATGGATAGAAAGGAATAGAAGAATATTTAAAGGAAAGGAAAGCAGTTTAGAGGTAATGAAAAAGAAGATATGTTTAGCCACAGAGGAGTCTAAATTAACTCTATCAACTCACCCAATCCCTAATTTGGAACCAGGGAGTCTTGAGAGATGGAGTTAAGTCATTAAAGAAATTATTATGTTGGGTACAAAAGAAGCAAAAATAAAGTAAAGAATATAAAGTGGAAACCACAAAATGTGGATGGGGTTAAGTTGAATTTTGATGGAGCATCTGAAGGAAACCCAAGACCAACAAGAGGAGGAGGAATAATTAGAAATAATAGAGGAGATATTTTGTCTCATTGTGCTTTCAATTGTGGATTTAAGACAAATAATGAAGCTGAATCTTGGGCAGCTTTAGAAGGGTTAAATATTTGTAAACAAATGAAATGGAATAGAGTTTGTATGGAAGGTGATTCTCTCATAGTAATAAATGCAATTTTTAGGAAAGCAAAGACTCCATGGAACATACAAGAGATAATTGTGGAAATTCAAGATCTTGTTAAAGAGTTTGAAGAAATCGGGTTTACACATATATTAAGGGATGTAAACAAATGTGTAGATAAGCTAGCCAAAAGAGGGATTTTGGTTGAGGATCGTAAAGTTAACATCTCCTTTCCATGGTTAGAGGAAGTAGAAAGTTTAGTTGAAGGTGACAAACATTATTGATTGCCTAAATCAATTATTGATTAAGATTTACTAGGGGTTAGTAGTGCAATTTAAAGAAGAAATTGTAACCTAACCCCTTCTTTTGTGTGGCTAGGAACTATGACACCATGGTTGAGAAGAGGAAAACAAGGATCTTCCCAAATGCCAGGGCAACCTAGATAGGACAATGCTAAGGTTAGATCTCAAGGAGAAAGTTCAAGGAATTCAAATAGAGAGGTGGAGAACCTCACTACTATTGTCTCTCTATTGCAAGAGCAAATAGAGCAACAAAGAGAACAAATGAATTAATAGAGAGACTAAATGAGCCAATAAAGGGAACAAATGACCCAACAAAGGTAGTTGTTGGAAAACATAATGAGTCAGACCTCCTAGAATAGAAATCTTGAGGCTAGGTAGGATGGAACTACTATTATTGGAGAATAGGAGGTTAGATCCCTTATTGAGGCAGAACTAGCTAAGGATTTGAAGAATGTGAAAACCACCAAGTTCATTGGAAAATACGGGGTGATTCAACTAAGGCCTAGCTAAATGAGTTGACAACCTACTTCTCCATAAAGAACAACTCCTCATTGACCTAAATAGTTTAGGCCAGTCTCCACTTGTAGGAGACAACGCTGGAATGGTGGAACACTTTTAGAGTTAGGCAAGAAATTGAGGAAATTAATCTAACATGGGAAGGTTTTTTAAAATCCTGAAGAGGTTCCTTATGAAATTATACTATGTGGAGAAATTCAATAAACTCTCTGCACTCCTCCAAGGAACAAAGACTATGGAATTTTACTACCAAAAATTTGTTAAGTTGCTCAAGTATGTACCCTTATATGAGAAGGATGAGAACATGAAGGTACACAAGTTTATCTTAGGAATGGACCCTAAGATTCGAGTGACAGTAAATATGCATAAGCATGAAAATTTGCAGAAAGCTTATGACCTAGCTCAACAAGCTGAGTCCAACCTGCAGTTAAAGAAGATCTACTTTAATTATGCAGATTTATTAGATGAAGATCGAAAATCCCTAAGAAAAAGGAAGAGCATTGGTTTTATGAAATGGGAATATGAGCAGAAGAAGAAAAAGTTTGAGAAGAAAAATGGTGGAAAAAAAGTGAATTCCAAAAGAGGAATAACAATAATAATAATAACAATCGTCAACCTTGAAGGCATCTTGAAATGGTTTAAATAGAAAATCCAAGGGAGTAGAACTAGGGAAAGCACCCAGGATCCAAGGGTGGTTGTTACAATTTTGGAGGTCCACACTATGCAAACCAATATCCAAATTAGTCAAGACCAAAAAAAAAGGCACAAGGACCCAACCATAGAATCTATGTAGCAACAAGTAGTCATAACCTAGAAGGGCAAGCCGCACCTATGCTCTTGAATGGTAAAGTTTTTGATAAGAAATTTAAAATTTTGATAGATAGTGGAGCTACTGATAGTTTCATTTCTTCTAGTATAGTCAAGGATATGCTAGAAAGATCAAGATTTTTGGCACAAGGGTGGAAAGTCGAGTATGTATCTAGATAGACCTACTCAGTGGATCAATGTTTTCCCACAACTAAGATCACCTTACCCAATGGCTCTACCATTTAGCATCTTTATTTAGCATTGCTACATATCTTAAACATTATATTGGAAATGGATTGGTTAAAGGCTCATGGAGCCTTAACTAATTTCCAATATATATGGCTAGACTATATGGATAAAGATAAGTAGAGACTGAGAATCTATAGTGAGCAAGGATCATTTCAACCTTAGTTGATCTCAACAATGTAGCTAAAGAAAACTATTAGAAAAGGTGGTATGGTCTATGTCATTAAGTTGAACCAAAAGATTGAGGATGATAAAAAGGAAGAGGTGTTTGGAAAACACCCAATTTTACAAGAATTCAGGGATGTATTTCTTGAAGATCTTCCTGGACTTTCGCCAAAGCGAGAGTTTGATTTCACTATCAAAATGATGCCAGGAACTGAATTTATTCATAGAACTCCTTATAGGATGAATCCTATCGAGATGTAGGAGTTAAAAGTGCAACTTCAAGGGTTGCTAGAAAAAGGGTTGATCAAATCCAATGTGTCACCATAGGGTGCACTTGTTCTTTTTGTTAAAAATAAAGATGGTTTGATTAGATTATGCATTGACTATCGAATGTTGAATAAAGCAACCATTAAAAATAGATATCCTTTACCTAGGATTGAAGATCTATTTGATCAACTTAAGGGTGCCACTATATTTTCCAAGATTGACTTGAAATATGGGTATCATCAATTGAGGATCCATGAGGAGGACACTCACAAAGCTGCTTTTAAGACCTGGTATGGGCATTATGAGTTCACAGTATTACCTTTTGGGCTAACCAATGATTTGACAACCTTCATGAATCTGATGAACAATGTGTTTAGGAAGTAGTTGGATCAATTTGTATTGATATTTTTGGATGATATACTAATATATTCTTAAAACAAGGAAGATGATGACAAACACTTGAGGGTCATGCTTCAGTTGCTAAGGAAGAACCAACTCTATGACAACTTGTTGAAGTATGATTTCTATGTCTCTGAGATGCAACATATAGGGCATATTATATCTGCAAAAGGAATTGCAGTGGATCCCAAGAAGATAGAGACCATTTTGAGTTGGCCACCGCCCACTAATGTGATTGAAGTATGAAGCTTCATGGGCATGATAAGGTATTATAGGCATTTTGTAAAGGATTATTCCAAAATAGCCTACTCTATCACTAACCTTCAAAGGAAAGGAAAGGAATATAAGTGGACAAACAAGTGTGAAGCCACTTTTGAGTTGCTAAAGTAGAAGCTTACTACTGCACCTATTCTAAAAATTCTAGATCCTCAAGGGGATTTTTTAGTTTGTACTAATGCTTCCTTGGAAGGTTTAGGAGTTATATCCCAAGGTGATTCAATCATAGCATATGAGTAAAGTAAACTCAAGAAACATGAGGTAAAATATGCTACACATGATTTAGAACTAGCAGCAATAGTGCACACTCTTAAAATTTAGTTTCATTACCTACTAGGAAAGCCTTTTGAATTAAGGATCGATCATAAGAGTTTGAGGTATATTTTTACTCGACGAATGCTTAATGATAGACAACGATGATGAATCGAGTTCCTAGCAAAGTATGAATTTGGTATAGAGTATATCAAAGGTAAGGAAAATAGGGTCACTAATGCCTTAAGTAGAAGACACATAGTTGCTTTGATCCGTAGTCACATAGACTTGATGGACCAAGTCAAGAAAATGCAATCTCAAGACCAATATTGCAATGACATTTGGGCTAAGATGGAAATAAATCTTGGTGAGAATAAGGATTTTGACATAAAAGATGGTCTTTTATGTTTTAAAGATAGGGTAGTTATACCCAAAATCAATGATTTGAGGAGATAGATCATGCAAGAAGCGCATAGATCTCCTTACTCCGCTCACCCAAGTGGGGCTAAAATGAGGGAGAATATGAAAAAGACCTTCTACTGGATAAGTATGAAGAAAGATATCACTAATTTTTTTGCTCGATGCCTAGAATTCTAGAAAGTGAAAGTTGAGCATACACATCCTATGAGACTCTTATACGCACACGATATACTTATGTAGAATTGATAGGTCGTATCCATGGAATTTATTGTAGGATTACTTAAGAATAGGTACCAACATGACACAATTGTAGTGGTGGTTGATAAGTTGACCAAGGTTGCATACTTTATACTAGGGAGCACCAAGGATGATGCTCTGGTGGTGGCAAATATGAAAGCCAAAAAAATATTTAGGTTACATGAGTTTCTTAAAGCGATTATTTTAGACAGGGACTCCAAATTTACATCTAAGTTTTGGCAAACCCTTCATCGTGTAGTTGGCGCAAAGTTGAACATAAGTTTTGTATACCATCTGGAAATAGATGGTCAAGCTAAAAGGGTTAACCAAGTCTTGGAAGACATGCTTTGCATGTACTTCATGGACTATAAGTCTTGATGGGAAGACTTTTTGCATCTGGTATATTTTGCTTATAATAATGGATATTATGCTTCCTTGAAGATGGTCCCATTTGAAGTCTTTTATGGTAGGAGATGTAGGACTCCTCTATCTTGGGATAATCCAGAGGATCAAGTTGTCATCAGATTAGATGCAGTCTAAGTGATGGAGGAACAACTCAAGATGATCAAGCAAAGGCTTAAAGAAGTCATCGATCATCAAAAGAGCTATGCTGATATGAAAATATTGCCTAGAGAATTCTCTATGGGAGATAGAGTATTCTTAAGAGTTAAACCCATGAAAAACACCATCAAGTCTACTAAGTTGGATCCCCGATATGTTGGGCCTTTTGAGATCATTGAGAGGATAAGTCCAGTAGCCTATCGTCTCGCCTTGCCACCCAACCTATCAAAGATCCATAACAATTTCCATGTATCCCTACTTAGAAAGTATTTTGTTGATTCTAATTATGTGGGATGTTTCAAAATTATAGATGGTATGAGGTAAAACTGATGAAGATTCTAGAGTTTCGTTCCAAAATGATGAGGAAATGAACTCTAAAATATTGCAAGGTCCAATGGGATCGATGTTCTAAGAGAAGTGTCACTTGGAAAAAGTGGATGAGATGAAAAAACATTTTCCATATTTATTTGAATAAAAATAATATGTAATGTTTATTTTAGGAGAAACACAAAGGACTGTGTTTAGTCCAAGGGAGATAGTATGTCATGACCCACCTTGGTAGGACTCTTTTAAAAGATAAACTATGTATTGATAAATGATGATTTAATACGTAGTTTTGATTCATTTGGATGATTTTACGCATTTGTTGTTTTGACTATACGTTATATGGATATAGTACTATTGATGTTGTGTTTGGATGTAGGACCAAGTGCTCTCATGGGTGGGCGAGGAAGTTGACCACTATGAATGAGATGTCGAAAAAGGAAAATGATGTGACAAACAACTCTAGGGTAAGATGTACCTAGGGTAACAAGTGGTTACCACATATAGTTTGCATTCATATAGTTTTGTTTGAAAGTAATCATCATCACCTAAAAATCTATCCATTGCAAAAGTTGATAACCTAGAAGTTATTGTAAACTCTTTTGCATACTAGATAGGAGCAGTAGGGATTGGTGGTGTATTACACCATTTTGTTTTGGGTTTGTGTGTTTACCTTCCCTGCACTTGTGGTTGTTTGCTTTGTGTGATGAAAATACCATTAATGGAAATTGATTATAAGTATTTCATGATTTCTAATGATGTGTTAATAAGGACTTATTAATAATTAAGGTATATTTTATTCATTAGATTTTTTTAATGTTGTAACAATACTAATACGGTGGACTTATTAATATTTGCAATTAATTAGTATTTCTAATGTTGAGTTGCATATTAATAAGGTGAACTTATTAATATTGATAATTATATTTTATAATTAATATTTTCTAATGTGGAAATTATATAATGTATTAATAAGGTGGACTTATTAATATTTACATATATACTTTATAAACATTAGAAAATAAAAAGCATTAAATATAATGACAATTATAAAAGACTTAGCATGAATTAAAAAATTATTAAAATAAAAGAGCGAATTGTTCTTGTGTTCGTTAAATGAGTGGACTATCTCCTTGAACAAAATATTAATTATAAAATATAATGAAAATTATAAAAAGACTTTGTATGGATTAAAAAAAAAAGAGAACAAACTGTTTTTGGGTGGTTGAAAAGTTCATTGCATGAGTGGACTATTTCCTAGAACCTTATGAAAACCTTATTAAGATAAAAGAGAGGAATAAGGGAATTGATTTTGGGAAGACAGAAGACAAAGAATCTAGAGGCACTACGAGGAGCAAATTCAAGGGGTTTTGCATCATCAAACAACTTTAAAATTTAGAGGTATTTGTGATATTACCCTATTGATTGGAATGGATACTGCTTTAAAAAAAACATTCATTTTTATAAATATTGTTTGGAACGAATGCTTCATTCAGATGAATACCTTGTTTGAAAATGGTATACTTGTGTGACATAGAACCATAGAAGAACTTTGTGAAATCTGAAAAAAAAAATAAACAAACCTTCCAAGTGAAGTGCCTACGTGTTGTTTTTTCATATAATAGGGCAGTAGTTTTTATTGTTTGAAAACCTTTGTATAAATCAACCCAGACTGGTTTTCGTTTTCCTTTACTATTGAATAGTAGGGCATAATCCCTGTATACTCCACGCAATAGTTTAAAGGCGTTGATGAAAGAGACAAAACTCAGACCTTTAATTTATATTAAATTAAACAACCCATAGGACTTTATTATACGGTTTAATAATTAGTTTATGATTTTTAGTATATGGTTCAATGTTTGGCTTATATAGAATATGTCATAAGCCTAATATTGAGTTTTTAAGGAAAATGGTTATATGATTTAATAATTGGATTGTTATGCTATGCATCTATTGGTTTAAATAATTATTATTTTTTATTGTTTATAGTAGGAGTAATAGGGAAATAACTAGGTTTTATTCTATTTGATTAAATATTTAAAACCTAGATTTTAAATCTAGTTTTTAATGGATTAAATATTCAAATATGGGTTTTTAAATCTAGGTTTTAAATCTACTTATTTATTGGATTCAATATTTAAATTTGGGTTTAAAAAATGGGTTTTAAATCTAGTTATTTATTGGATTAAATATTTAAATATGGGCTTTAAAATCTGAGTTTTAAATCTAGTTATTTATTGGATTAAATATCTAAATTTAGGTTTTAAATCTGGTTATTTATTTGATTAAATATTTAAATTTGGGTAAAAAAGAAGCAATGTTTATGCTTTATAACATTAATTGTTGTTATCAAGCATATCTTTCTGTGGTATAGGATGTCTTAACTGACCCACTAAACTTCTCCAAAGAGCTAAAAATTTAGTAAAAACTTTCTTCTTTATTTTGTTTTAGATTATAAAGATCTTTCATCGATACATATTTCTCAACGTATACACTAAACTGATGAACAAATATTTTTGCGGTCTCTCCAAAACTCTTTAAAGAATAATTGGATAACTGATAATACCATTCTAATGCCATGCCAACAAGAATTTTTGGAAAATTTTTCAACAATAACATGTCATCATAAATGAGATCATGGCAAGCTATTATGAATCTTCTTAAATGCTCTATTGGATCTTCTATCCCTTTATAAATTGGTAAAAATGGCATGGGAAAATGCTTTGGATAAGGCCTAGCAGCAACAATAGGATCCAATGATTGATTACACATCTCCTTATAACTATAAGTGAAACCTAAAGGTTGAATCATATCCATTCTTGAAACTAGTTGATTCACCATATTTTCCAAATTTTGCATTTTTGGATTATTGCTATGTGTGTTCCCCAGATTCCCTAGAGGAGAAATGTATGTATGTTGAAGTCTTGATGTTTGATTTAAGTTGGGAATTTGAATACCTTGGTTATATATGGTGCTTTGTGAAAATGGACAACTAACATTTGGTGGGATAGAAGCAATAGTGTTGACATTAGAAGATGGAGGAGGAAATTGAAAACAATTTTGTGTGCTACTAATAATTAGGGGGATTTGTAGATTCCTCCCAATGTTGGTGGTTGTAATAGTAGTACTAGACATTTGGTTTTTTAGATTATCAAAATGCAATGATTGGGATATAGGGTTATCATGATTAAGCAAAAGAGATCTAATGGGAGGAGAATGAGAAGCATCTTCTTTTTCAAGATGAGCTTCTCGCTCTATACATTCAAATAGTTTTTCCTAATTAGATTTCAAGAAACCCCAAATATGATCAAATGATGAGAAGACAAACCCTCCATTGGGTCCTTCATAACGATCCAAATTTTTATCAGTTTCCATATCCATATCATTTTTCTCTTCTGTACCTTATTAGGATCTTCCCTATCAATTTTATCATCTTCGGGAGGAACATAATCAGATTCTAACTGTCTCCTCTAACTTCTAAGGAAAGGAGCCATTAGAAGTAGTGAAAAATAGATAGGGGAAAACACTAACACACAAACCTTAATTTAAATATTTTCAAACATAATTAATGATCTTGCTTTAAATTTTTCAAAATAAAGGAGGTGTTCATGTCGGGTTCACCAAATATGTAGAGGGGGAAAACTACCCTACCACATACAATTCCCAAAATGTTGGATCTGCAAGAGAGAAGCCTTATGGGGTGAACTGTAGGGGTGTTTTGTTCTCTACACTCGGTGCTAGGGGGAAGGGTTCACCAAGAATGGTTTTAGGATGCTCTAAGTCCTCATGATATTCAAGAATGTTTGATGTATTCAATTTTAAGCAATCACCTAAGTTTGGCCTTTCTAGATATATGCTATGAAAGATAAAGGACAATGTAGAAATATAGAATATAGGAATACAAGAGCTAACCTAGGATGATTCTTTCTTTGAATGCTTACTAACATAGGGTTTTATCCAGAAAACCTTCAAAGAAAGGGCACAAGAATAATGCATTATATTTAACCCTAGATGCACACTATATGCTCTTTCTTTTTAGATGACTAAAAATCCAATATAAAGATCAAATCAACAACCTATATATTTACTAGACCACTTATATTAATTGGTGGTTGATCCAAGCCTTTGCTACCTCTTGTCCAATAATATCAATAATACTTGATCCTATAAGATAACTTAGAAACACTTTGAAAAATATGGTCAGTGTTAGGGGGTATACTTAGACCACTGTACAATAATTCTTGGAGGCACAACAGTTAAGCCCCCTAGGTCCTTTAGATGACCTTTGAAAATATAAGTAGAAATTGACCTTTGGATATTTAATCATAAAATGAAAATACAACATAGTAGAAATAGAAAACAGAGTATACCAATATGATCTAGATGCAGTTTGAGATAGTATCATACATTTATTTTTAGCAGGTTACCCCCAATTTATTTCTAGGTAAAATAGTGCCTCACAAATAAGGGGTGTGGTAATGCAATAAGCAAAGTCAAGCCCCATTGAGACCTGGCATGATTTCACTTATGCATGCAGAAGATCCTAATTTTGGGTCTGCAAAGTCACACCTCAATAATAATGAACATGATTTTGCTTATGATGCGAGAAAAATAAAAATAAATACAAAATGAAGTGCAAAAACATAAAACTTAAAATAAGAAACTTGATGGACGATGCAGAAGCAAACAGAAAGGGTGAGATCTCCAAGTAGTTAATCTCTCCTCCCGAACTACGACACAAATCCACCACATGAAATAGTAATCTGATCAATGCAACAGAAGACTAAATTTGAAATTTGCACTTCGAGGTTAGCTTGTAAAAGGGAAAGGAAACAGGTAGAAAATAACTCGTGAGCGTGTTAGAATAACCAAGCGTGTCTTAGAAATCATAAGTGCATGAGATTGATCGTGTATGTGTATGTCTGTGAAATGTGAGATCATCCCTCCTTGTATAGGTGAGATTGAAGGTGAAAATAGTGGGAAAACCTTAGGAAAGTTGATGCCAAACATGCTAAAGAGAAAAATAAAGGTTTATAAAGAAGAAACCCTAAAAAAATGAAATCATGCCCCATCTCGGTGGGCCGTTATTTCACTTTCGAAAACTCACACCCCGTATTGATCAGGTACAATTTTGCTTAGAATGGCAAAAAAGGTAGGGCAAAGGGGAAAGAGGATCATTCCTGTAGGCCCAAAATGGCCACATCCTTAGAAAGCATTGAAAATTTCATTCTAAGGTATGAAGTTTCCATTCCGCACACTTTTTAGTGTATTTTGGAGCGGATCCGCAATATTTGTTTCTTAATCCGCCCAACACTTTAGTGCATTTTTTACCTTGAGCGATTTCACTCGATTTATAACATATTTTGGTGCATATTGGCGATGAGTCCCGATTCCACAAATTTTTTTGGTGATGATGACGTCAACACGAAAGAAAGTGTGGAATGGTGACCAAGAGTAGTTTTTTGCATGCTCCAAATGGCTAAGTGTCGATAAGGTCAATTCTACTAGTCTCAAGAGTATTTTGTTGCGGATTGGTGACAAAAGAGGTAGGAAACACTACAGAAGGTGCGAATTAGTGACAAAAGCTATTTTACACTACAACTAGTGTGGAATGACAACAAATGATGATTTACACTTGCCCAAGTGTGGATTGGTAATTCCATATTTTACAAAGCAAAGGTGATGTCAGCATGCTTTATGGTGCGGATTTTAGTTGCTTTGAAGCCAAAGAAGAGAAAAGGAAGGGTAATGAGCGGATTGCATCCCGCTCACCTCTTAGTTCATTTTATGCTAGAATTTGATTATGCATGATCAAGGCTATAAAATATGACATCAACAACTTAAAAGTGTAGAATGACACCTTGGTTTTCCTCACCAATTTGTAGAGTATCTTGGGAGGTTTAATCATAGTTGTCCATGATGAAGATCGATGGTCCAAGTTTTGCTAACATTCTTGAAGGATTTAAAAGGCCAAAACTCATTGGATCAGAGTGCAGTTAGTTAGAGGGCAGGAAGATGAAGCAACGAGGGTTTTCAAGAACAAGAACCAGATGTGGTTGCAAATCTATGATGGAGCTAAGCTTCCAAGAATGATCGATGGATGAGATGCAGTGTCCAACTATTTGAACTCTAACTACCACCAACAAACCAACAAGTTGTAGAGGTATGCTACCATGGCAGATTTCTCACAACAGATTTCTCGAAGCTCTTCAACCAATAAGATAATGCTAGCAAACTCTCTATTGAGCTATAAATATACAATATTTGTAATGTCTCCTTAATATTATTTCATTTACAAACTATAAATAGAGGTCAAACCCTCATTTTTTAGGGTCATCTCTAGTGCGTTTGCTTGCCCTACTATAAATATTCTTGTGAGCTAATGGAAGGAGCATTACTCTAATATTTTGACTCAAATTTATCATCTTCATCATCTTGTGCAAGAGGTTCAAAGTCTTGAACTACATTTCTATTAATACTTGAATGGTTAGTTCATTCTAGCTTATTGGATTACTAGTTGTGAGAGTAGTTGAAATCTGTTCTTGGTTAGATCTGTATTGTTAGGAATTTTATTTCTATTAAATCTAACTATTGGTCTATTCTGCTATTTGGATTATCAATATTGGATGTTGGAATTGCTTTCTGCAATATATCTCTATTTATGCTTTAATGTGTGAAGGTTTCATTGATTTGGGTGATGTTAATATTGAGTGATGGGACACTAGAAATAGCTTGTGGGAGCCTTTTATTGTAGTTGCCTATGTTGTTAGCCTATCCAACCATTGTTTTTCATAATATTTCTAACCCTAAACCTTTTCTAACCCTTATATCAAAACCCTATTTGAGCTTTAATTGAGTCAACACCATTTTAAGTTGACAAGGAACCAGCCTACTCTGGAGGTTGGATTGAAGTTGTCTTTGGTCCATCCAATGCTTGAGTGTCGAGCTGCGACTATCGGGTGCATGCCTAGATAGAAAATTGGAAGATAGATAGTTGCAGTGTCAAGTAAAACTTGATGTCAATTCGGTGCCCAACAGTTTTTGGCATGCCTAGTGGGACCAGTTCACAAGGAACATGAAAACCCATCATATGAGTTATTGTTTTATCTCTACCCAAAGGAATCAAGATTTGGTGAATTGTCTTGACCTTGCTAAGCGGAGAATAGAAAATTCACCTGGTGACTCCCTAGTCTTTTAACCCAAAAAATAATTACCCCTGTAGACCATTGTCCTTTCATGTATACCAGGTCTTTCAAAAGGAATAACCCTAACTCATATTTTTATTGTGAGCTACCTTATAGAGGGTCTACTATTATCAGAAGTTTGAATCAATATTTCCTCTCAAAAGAAGAGCTTCTTGAGGAAAATCCTATAGTTAATCCAACAGCCCCTCCAACAAGACCTACACCTGGAAATATGGTTGGAAATGCAGTAGCAAATCAGGGAAATGTACCCCCAAATCAACCATTATAGAAATTTCCCAACTAGAACACAGCTGGTCCCCTTAGATTAGCCCATATGAATGCCATTCCCCAGGTTGTGTCCAAGGCTATTCCCACTTATGATGGATCTAGGAAGACAACATATGAGCACTATCAGGACATTTTGAATCTGGCAGTAATCCACAACATAAAGGAGGAGGATGTTATTATGAGAATCCTAGCCCTGTCCTTTAGAGGAAATATTTTGCATTGGTTTAGGACTCTTGAGGATAACACCATCACTTCATGGGTAGCATTGGCTAAGCATTTTATGGAATAATTTAATGAATCTGTTGACCCTTTCTCCTTGCTTAATCAGTTTACGTCCATGCAAAAATATCAGTAAGAGACTATCTCAGATTTCAATTTGAGGTTTAGCAGAACATGGAAGAGAATTCCCCCTATAGCTAGACCAGTTGCATGCTTGGCTTATATGTATTATATCAAAGCTCTTGGATCAGAGCTAGGCTTACAAACCCAACAATCTAGAGTGGAAACCTTTCCACAAGTTTATAATGCAACAATTCATGCCGAGAATATCCTAATTAATGTGGGGAGGTTACCTCCCAAAGCTATGCTACCTTATAGTTTAGAAACCACTAATGGCCAAATCCAAGCTACTAATTCATCTTACATGGATCCCCTTTCCTTATCATCCCCATATCTGCAAATGAATCCCATTCCTCAACCAAAAGCACCTTCTACTACAGTTCCTTTCCCTCCTCTTCCTTCTCATACTCCTCAAGAGGTTTTTGTCATTCTTGATATACAAAATACTCTAAAAAATTTGAGTAACAAAATGAATTCAATGGAAAAAAGGGATCAAGAGAGATCTCAATAGAGGAGATTTCCATATGTGAACAAAGATCAAAGACCTGGTCCTAGTAATAGTACTAGGGTTAGAGTAAACGCAACATATGAAGATCCTGAGTGTTCTTTAGAGACAAGTCTAGTTAATGTCTGGTGTTTGGTGTGTAATGATCCTCATGATTCATAGTCTTGTGTCATGTACCAACACCATGTTCAACAAGCTATGGATCAAGCTGAGAGGAATCAAAAGGGAAGAGTAAATATGTTATGGCAGCCTGACCAGATCATGGTTGGGAAAGAGTTAGATGAGGATGGCCCAATTGCTGTTATGACAAGGTTAGGGAAGAAAACCTTGCAAGTAGATCCACAAAATATGGGATAATTCTAGGTTCCTTCTCAGAAAAAGAATGACCCACTTCCCCAAAGCAGTGATACTTTTCCTATTCCCTAGGCTAAAGGGAAAGAGAAGATAGACAATCTCCCCAAGATATTTGAGAAATAAACTGAAGGAGATTGAATGAAGTCTAAATATGAGGCTCAAGAGAGGCTTAGATTCCCTTCTATTACCAAAATATAAAGAATAGAAGCCACTCAACAATATAAAAGAAAATATGGTGAGCCAAAAAGAAGACTTGAGAGGACCACTTTGGCTAAGTCTGATTACAACATTGTGGAAGATATGAAAAGGATTCCATCAAAAGCCAGTTTATATGATACCCTTTTCATTCTTGGCCAGATAGACTTGCTTAAAGCTTCTCTCAACAAGTATCCATAGGATAGGCAGACCACCATAATCCTTAGTATGCCCTTAGAAAAGAAAGAAATATCCCTTGCTATTTTGAAGAATAAACCCCCTCATTTCTATATCTCTTTAAGGATGGAAGGTTGGGTAGTCCAAAATTGTATGATAGATTCAGGAGCATCAACTATAGTTATGCCTAAAGCAGTATGTGAAGATATGGGTATGGAGTATACCCGATCTTGCCCTGGAGTACTACAATTGGATGGAACACCTGTGAAAATAGTGGGAGTAATAAAGGATGTCTTAATGAGATTACATAGAGCCCCTGAGGTGACCATAGTACAAGAAATAGTGGTGGTTGATCTGGAACCCTACTTTGGTTTATGCCTCTCAAGGGAGTTCACTGCAAAATTAGGTGGATGCATGTATATGGATTATTCCAGTATGGTCATTTCCTTCAAAGGGAAGAGGATAAGGATAACACCTAAAAAGTCCTGTGTCTTATCACATAGAAAAAATTGAAGAAGACATGTGCAACCTCACTCCTCTTGAAGAGTTTGAAATTGTGGATAAATTTGAAGAACTGGAACTAGAAGATGAATTACCTTTTAGAGAGGATTACAATTAGTTTGGGATAGGCATGGGCACATATAGTATTTTTGTAGAATCAGAGAAGAAAATTCCTGCTATATCTAATCAGTATCTAAGGGATATAGAGGTATGGACCATGCACTTTGATGGTGCTAGATGCAGAAATGGTGTCGGTGTTGGTGTGGTACTACAATCCCAATCAAAAGGGACAAAGAGTTTTACCTATAGATTAACATGGTCATGCACCAATAATATTGCAGAATATGAGGCTTTATGCCTCGAACTGATGCAAGCAGAAAATATGGGCATTAAGGTCCTAAACATATATGGCAACTCTAAGTTAATCGTCCATCAGGTAAGAGAAAGGTGCAGTAGTAAGCACCATTACCTAAAAGCATACAGAAATAGGGTATGGGATCTGATGGAATCTTTTAATACCCTAAATATAAACTTTATTCCCAGAGAAAACAATACTTTGGCAGACTCCTAAGAAGCAAGGGGAGCTAACTTCAACCCTTCTTAAGATATAGGAGTCAAGAAATATAGGAGAATCAAAATGATTTTCAGGCCTGCAATACCAGATAAGCAAAATTTTTGGCAGGTTTTTGAGAGTGATGAACAGATCATTGAATTTATGGTAAGAGAAGCCTGTCTCTCCACTATCCAAGAAGAATATCTAGAGGAAATTGATCAGCAAGATGTTATTCAACTTAGGAATAATCACATACCTAGAGGGTTGGTCACTCTAGAAAGCCTGTTTGACAATGAAGATAGGAGAAGGATCAGATCCATGGAAGTCAATGATAAAATATATAAAGAAGTTGAAATAGAAAAATAAAAGAGACTCAAGGTTGGAATCTAGTGTTCACCATAAGAAGAAGAGGATATTAAAGCTTTATGTATAAAGTACCAAGACATTGTGGCTTGGTCATATGAAGACCTCAAGGTATATGACAAAAGGATTATCCAACACACCATTGAGCTAGAGCCTGATGCAAAGCCTTTTAGGTAGAAACAAATGCCTGTAAATCCAAGGATTGAAGCCATAATGAGAGAAGAGCTCTTAAATTTATTAAAGACTAAGATCATCTATCCAATTAAACATTCAACCTGGGTAGCCAACTTGGTACCTGTGAGAAAAAAGAATGGCGATATTTGCTTGTGTGTAGATTTTAAAAATCTTAACCAAGCATATCTTAAGGATCACTACCCCCTTCCATAGATTGATCAAATATTATAGATAGTGGCAGGGATAGAGAGGTTCTCACTATTAGATGGCTTCTTTGGATACAACCAGATTTGGGTGAAAAATGAAGATCAGTATAAAACAACATTCACCACAAAATGGGGCACATTTGCCTACCAGAGAATACCTTTTGGGATGTCCAATGCGGGAGCCACATTTCAAAGAGCCATGGACTATGCCTTTGGGGAACTTATTAATAAGGTCATTATGATCTATTTGGATGACATGACAATGTTTTCCCATAACAAGCATGACCACTTAGCACACCTTGAGCAAGTTTTTTAAAAGTGTAGAGAATTTGGCATTTCCCTCAATCCTAAGAAATCATTTTTTGTAGTACATGAGGGAAAGTTGCTAGGTCATGTGGTCTCAAAAGAAGGTATGGCCATAGATCTAGATAAAATCTAGTCCATTCTTGCTCTTCACTACCTATAAACAATAAAGCCTTACAGTCCTTATTTGGCCAAATAAACTTTGTCAGGAAGTTCATTTCTAATTTTGCACAGAAGGTCAAACCTATATCTAAACTATTGAAGAAAGATGCAGAGTTCAAATGGACTGAAGTAAGGAAAAAAGCCTTTGAGATTATCAAGCAATCCATTGCAATAGCTCCAATGCTAGTAAATCCATATTTTAGTAAGGATTTTATTCTTTACACTTATGGAGCTAAAGAAAGTTATGCCTCAGTGCTCACCCAAAAGAATGATCAAGGTGAGGAGCACCCTATATTCTTCTAGAGCCAGAATCTCCATGATTACCAGGTTAAGTATAATTTTATTGAGAAATAAGTATTTGTTGTGATGAAATCATTGAAGAAGTTTAGGCAGTATTTGGTTCAAAGCAAGACCTAGTTTATGTTGTTCACCCAGATGTAAGGAACTTTATTTTATAAGGTGAACTAGGAGATAAGAGAGCTGGATGGATCACCAAGATCCAAGAATATGATGTGGAAATACACCCCACCAAGTTGGTAAGAGGCAGGGCCCTATGCCAAGGTATAATAGAGGTAGCAACATCAGCTAAAATAACAACTTTTCAGGCAATTGAATATGATTAGATTGAAGGAGTACAACCAGGTGACTCTGATTGGGTAGACCAGATGATCAATTACTTTCAAACTAGAGTATACCCTCCTGATCCTAATGCATCACAAAGAAGAAGATATAGACTTCAAGCTTTAAAGTATGTCTTACTACGAGAAGGACTATACAAAAGGAACCTTGATGGAGTCCTTAAGTGCTTAAAATATGATCAACAATAAAAGGTCATAAAGGAGTTTCATGGAGGGCCATCTTATTCTTCTTTATTTTAATAATTTTTTATATTATACAATTCATTTTCTATTTTTAAACTTTTTTTTTTATATTTCTTTAATTTAATACTTTTTTATATTATACAATTCATTTTCTATTTTTAAACTCACTTTCTATCTATAGAACTGCTTTTTTTAATTTTGTATTTCTTTATTTTAATAATTTTTTATATTATACAATTTATTTTCTATTTTTTACCTTACTTTTTTCTATTTTTAAACAAGAAAGATAAACATAAAAAATAAAAAAATAATCAAAACATAGTTCGATAACCTAACAATCTACAACACAAATTTACCTTAAAAAAAATAATGGTCGCTATAGAAGA